>CM029609.1:35524743-36825768 GCA_017311315.1 Dendrocalamus latiflorus
GAAGTTGACGCTTTCGCCCTCCGTGAGCTTCTTCGGTTGGCAGTGAGTGTCGTGCAGGAACACGAATAGCGGAGGGCTAGGCCATACCGTCTCCGTCCAGGAGGCCCAGCAGTATACTGCCAGCCGGGAGATGGTGTTAGGCGTCAATTGAGCCAGCTCCAGCCCATAGAGCCTCAGCACCTCGCCAACGAACATCGTCGTTGGAAACCGGAGTTCGGCGTCAAAGTACGCGGCGAACACGACCGTCTCCACCTCAGAGGGGTGGGGCTCCACCTCGCCAGCGGTTGGTAGGTGGACTGGATCACGATCTGCGATCTTGCCATCATGAACTAAGGATTAAATCAGATCTTCGATCGCCAGGCTCTGCCCTAGCACGTTGGTGCACACACCGTGCACCTTCTTCGCTGCATTCCAGTGCTTGTTGGTTGATGATGAATCCCGATCGATTAGCTCATACTCCACCTCCGTTGCTGACAAACCTCGGCAGCCGGACGTGCCACTGCAGCTTGACGACGCACCTCCACCGCTACGACGAGAGCGAGGGTCATTTCCATGAGTCATTAGTCCAACGCGGAGGACCAGCGACAGCGATTGGTGGAATGGGGTGCGGGCGGAAGCAAAAGCAGCACGGATGGCAGAGGCAGCAAGAACGGCACTGCGAGAGGCGAGATGAAGAAGATTAGTAGAAATGTCTTTTGCCAAGCGCACCGTGCTTTAAAGGTGCACGCCTTTTTCGGCCGACTCTTCAAAACTCGCGCCCAGGTGTGGAGCGGTGTGCCACAAGCCAGTCAAAGGGTAGCACGTGTCCCTAGTCACGCTAGTCATGTTTAAACACGGTCCACAAGACCGGAAGTATGCGGTCCACAGGACTGAATGCCACTCCTCTTCCAGGCTGAAGGACGGAGTGGGCCAAAAGGTCTACGCGACATGGTTTCAGCCTATTCGAGATGAAGCCCTTTACCATGAGAGGCTCCTATTGTGGGGATGGCCCTCTACCATATCTGTTCGGTCTGTTGAACTGAAAGGTTTAGTGGGGACATAAAAAGACGTGAATACCCTTGTAGTAGTACCCTAAGATGATGTGATTGTAACAAGGCCTTATGGTCATGTATAAATATCCCCCTATGGGGAGCAGGAAAAAGGATATAGATTCATTCTCATACTCTTCTAGTCCCCTTATATACTATTTGGTCTGTAACCACAACAATTATCTTTTTATATGTCTCTATAGACTGCTCCTCTATGACACAATGTATCTCGTTTCTCGTATTACAGTCGACTGTTGCATGAGAGACAACCTAATTTTCTATATTCTCTCTTCTCCATATCATCTCGTATCCTACACAGTAAAATTTACAGATAACTGATGTCACACCACCATACATGCTCTAAGCAGTGAATAGAAAAGGAATACAAGATAGTTGATAGAGCTTTCATCGTCGGCCCGCTGCCGATGCCATGAAATTGGTTTTAACTTATATCGACCAACCGTTGATAATAGGAAAATATGTATTATGTGTTATACACCAACAGAACATTTCAAAATTTTGTGTTGTGAGGCTAACATGCCTTACAAGATGGGTCTAGACCCACGTCAATACGTCATGTCATGGAGACACCCCATAGCGCGTATATCACTTGGAAACTTGTGATGCAAAGAAGGAAATTGCTCTGCTCATAATTGACATCTACGTTCGCGGGAAAGTTGTGCTGCTTGCAAACGAGGGAAGCGTATATATTAGAAAAGCAACGAAGGGCAGTGAAACACGGTAACGTGTCATTTCGCACTTAATGGCCTTCGTCTTTTCAGATTTTAAACGCCTTTTTTCTACAGTAATATATTTTTCTTCCGTAACTAACTCTTTTAAAGATATGATCTACAAATTAATTGGCTAAAATTTCACACTGCCATACATACGTTAACAATTTCATTTATATTAGCTAAAATAGCATACGGATCTCTATCTGTACTCTCTTATAAACAGCAAAAAAATTATAAATCACAGCTAAAACTATAAACCATAGTAAAAAAACACGAACCATTTTCAAGCCCTCGGTTTCTATCGCACTTCAAATCTGCCTGCGAGAAGTTGTTTTTCTGTGTGTGGCGCATTTTCGAGCCCTCGATTTCTCACTTCAAGTCTGCATTGGAGTTGTTTTTCTGTGTGGCGCGCAATCACTCGCTTTTTCTGCTTTGTATTCGGCTGTTGTTGCCCTTCTTTCTTGGTCGCATCCCTAAATGCTGATTGTAATGATCTTGCTATCAATGAATGGTTGGTGCCTTCCTCTCAAAAAAACCGAGACGATGGAGGCCTTCAGCGTGATAGACAACCTTTTACCATGTGGCGACATTGTGATGTCATTCATCATTTTTTTTTTGGGTCGGATATCGGAGATATCTGAAATTTAAAGAGGTGTGGAACATTTTAACGTGTCGGTGTCGGAACCCCTGACTGCATATATATATGTTCTTTTCCCCCTTTTTCAAGAAGTTCGTGGGTAAACGATACCAATATATAAAGACCGTCTTTTTATCAACTCTGTTCTTATCAACCTAAAACAACTCGTGCTTACGAGGCAAGCAGCGATACGGAAAGATCCTGCAATTGAACCGGGTACGCACATGAAGCCCGAGCATTCCGAACTAGAACTGGATCCCATCCAGGGAGGCAAGGAGCCAAGGACAACGAAATATCTATCACATGCAGCAAGACCGCACACAAAGATAAGAACAAATAATACAGATAAAAGTGTAAATAGAGTCACGCTTAGCACATACAGCTTCCTACAGCTTGTTTAAATGCTAACTTCATCGACACTGTGTCACGAGTGGGTAAACCTTTCACCGGTAGATGCAATACACTGGATTCACAAGGCGAACATAAATAAGTTTACCAAGCATCAACAGAAAAAAGAGATGCGCCCCTCCTATCTCAGATAAATTCTTAGACAAATACTCTAACGACAAATTCTTAAATTAAATGTACTGTTCAGTTCATCAAACAACCAAAACAGATGAAATTGGTCAACAAACGGTCAGGAAGGTAAAAGGATACTGATGAATGGTGAATGAACAGCTAGTGTGTACTGATCTTCCACATTCTCAAACACCCCTTGTATGAGCTTTGCGCTCTGTGTATGCATTCAGCTGTCGAGCCGCCTTAAAGGATCATCAATGCCACCTTGTTGCATACAGAAAAGCTAACTCCAGTGAAATACACAATAAATAAACACCAACTTCTGCAGTTACTCTCAAATGGAAGCAGAAAGCAGATCGCTTCTCCCTCAGAATGCATAGCTTCTCTATAACTGATCTCAACGGTAGCCCCATCCTCTTCCTCGACCTCTGCCCCGCCCTCTTCCACTGCCTCTACCACCACGGGACAACCCTTCAAAAGCTCTGTTCACAAGCTGACTCTGCATTCCTCCCTCTCCTCGCCCCTTCTTGCTAGCAGGGGCATTCCCGTTTGTAGCAGGTTGGGCCCTTTTCCCTCTGAATGATTAGCAGACTAGAATTGACTAAAAAGAAATGCAGAAGAATCTGGAGTAAAAATTGAATATTGGATAGTAGTAGACATCTAACCCTGCTGTTGTGGCTGCTGGTTTCTTTGGCTGCTCCATCCATGAGAGCGTGATTTTCTTATCACCGATAAATGAAGGGGATTTCGAATGCAATGGCTGAAATGAACACCATTCATCACTTAATAGTTGGACACTAAACCTTCAGTCAATAATATGTCAGATTAGTTTCTTCTGACATAACATACACAGACATAGTATCAGCAGTATCCCTCAGCAGCGTAGTTCAGACATTAGTGCAGCTTAATAGCAAGGTTTAGATAGCTAGCTGTACTTGTGGAATTGCTTTTTTAGACCTTGAACGCAGAGCTACAAATTGTGTCTATTAGTCTATTTTGACCAACATAGCTGATAGCTTGAATAAGCTAGCATTATGCCACCTATAGCTTATTTAGGCTAGCTGAATGGACAGGATTTTATGTCCAAGGGATCTAGGAAAAAATACAGATAAGTTTGTGCATTTTGAGACCAAGTTAAATACTATGAGGTTGTTGTTTGGTTGTTATGGTTTGCTTGATCTTCCATCGGTATAAGTATGTTTAGTATTGTGTACTATTCCCTCGCTATTTGCTTTATTCTGGGATTATTTTATCATATGAATGCAGTTTGTTTTTGCTAAGTAAAATAAGCATGCTATGTTTATTGCCTACACTTCAGATTTTAGCCTTGTATTGTCATTTTAACTTAGACATTACTTGTACTTGTTTCTTATTTGTAATGGTTTCTTATTCGTTCTACATTGAAGTTGTATCTAGCACACCGAAAAAGTCAACAATGGAGTATTTGAAACTTGCTTAATAGAAACAAGCTTGCAGCTAATTGATGTCCAACAACTGGTCCGCAGATGCTCAATAAACACCCAAAGAGAAATTATAATCTTACAAAAATTCTACCTAAGTAAAACAAAGAAATCACCTGCGCCATCGCCAATATGTTGTTATAGGACCGTATTGTCATTGTCGATTTCTGCTGATCGGCTTTCTGCAAAAAGTATCACATTCACATCACAATAAATTGGCAGGAAGTATTACTTAACATATAAGATCAATCTGTTCGCCCAAAAAAAATGCCTATGACAATATTGTAGATTAAAGTATAAGGTTCTGGGAGAGAGATTATTCTGCCAGTAATAATGTTGGCCCAACATGGTAAAAGCTAGAGAAAGCATCTAAAAACTCACAATTTTTGTTTTCTCTTCTTCGGTCTTTGCTGAAGATATTGCCTTGTTGAAATCTGCCATTCCCTGAGTTAGTCTCTTCGAGGCTGCTCGAACCGTCTCTTCTGTTCCAGTTAACCTGTACATTTCTAACAATAAGAAACTCACAAACATAACAGATTTGACAGAATTGCCAAAGAAGATGAATCCTCCATGCCCCTTAATGCCATGAACAATTTTCATGTTGCACGAAACTTCACTCTGTAGGTGTTACTATTTAGAAAATTGCTTGTTTTCAGATTAGAACACAAGAATCTGGCATGCAAAGTATTTTCATATGCTCCATCCAACTCACTACGGAAGGGGCAAATTTGTGCAAGATAATGATGTCACGCATTAGTGGAATGACAAAGCAAACTGAGGTGGTTGCACATGTGTTCTATGTTCCTCAAAAATTCTATTTTTGCACCTCAAAATCTAATGGGAAATCTAGCATCATGATGTCACCCACTTGTGCCCATACCAACCAATCCTTCACAGGTTTACCTTCTATTCATTCTTCCATTCATGCACACGGGGATTTCCAAATCATGTGATCCACCCTTAGGTCTAGGATGATACTCACAGATCATTGGCTCCCTCAACATAATTACCTAAAAGTGGTTATCACTTATAGGTACTAAAATCAGATCCAGGCATCCAGCATTCCAAGCACTAGATTTTGTTGTTGTGCAGTGTGCACTTAAGCAGGTGGTAGTTGTGGTTGTTGCGGTACTGCTGCTGCCCCTCTGTGTGGATGTGCCGATGTGGCAATGTGGGGTCTTGATGTATTTTCAGGCTCTCCAACAGGGTTCAAAATCCCGGCGGTTACCGGCCGGTAACCGCCGGTTACCCTTTTTACCCATGGAGACTGGTAACCGAAAAAACCGACCGGTATCAATTTTTGATTTTCAGATTTTGGCCCGTTTTTTCCAGGTTTTCCGGTTACCAGCCGGTTTTTCCGGTTACCGGTTTCAAAACATCTCAAAATTCAAATTTTGATTTTCAAATTTTGACCGGTTTTTCCGGTAACCGTCCGGTTACCGTTACCGGCCGCCGACCGAGATTTCTTCCAGTTCCGGTATTTGGAACCTTGCTCTCCAATAAGAAGTCCTGCAAGCCCTTAAGAATACAATAGGGCTTAAATTTGTATGCAAAACCACAGTGGAACATCCAATTTGGGGAGTTCCCACTTTTGAAAGCATGTGCTTGAAGCTTTAATAGTGAAGAAGTGGCTAGTACTGTAAATGAGAGATGAAGGTATAAACAATTTAATTAAGTTAATAATAGGGCATAAATGCAATGAGGAAGGTGAGACATGAATACGAAGCATGTGATGGGAACTAATTACTAGACTTGCTTGCTAACTCAAAAGGTTTTTAAAGGATTTCACACATAAGGACATAAAATAATTCATGCAAATTAATTAAACCTTGCACCACAGGGAACCATGTGGGGGATGAAAAATGCAAGCTACCTCTCCGTAAAATCTTTGTAATGTTCTGAGAAATCCTCTCCAAGTCTATCTGATGGCTGTCCAGTAACAATCTTGTAACCACAGAGACTGTTTGTGGTGTTTGGAGTCTGTATCCCATGTTAGGTCAGTACAAGGAAAGCTCATCCATGAAGACAGGATTCATAATAGATAACTATTTCTGTTATCTAACCTTATGGGCCAAATGGTGGAAAGTGTACAGCAAGCACTCAACAAAATTATGATTGAAATCTTCTACTTTCTTCCCAGGCATATACTTCTGCAAAACAAACAGTAAATGCAATGGCAAGATGAACTTAGAAGTTTTAATTAATAGTACATTCACTGTAACTGCGGGGAATTCGTATGTCCACATCTTCCAGTACACAAAATAAACCTCGCCAAATGGCGCTTAGAAACCTATCAGAAACGAGAAATGTACAAACCTTGAGCAATTGAACAATAGATGGAAGCAGCTGACGTGAATCTTGTGCCATAGCATGTGGTGAGCTTGCAGCAATGGTCTTGAGCAAATCCAGTTTCTTCTCGTCAGGAATCTAAAATAGGTTAAAAATGCAAAAAAAAAAGGAAAAGTTAATGCTGAAAAAGAAAGGCACAAATGAAGATGCAAAAACACATTGCTTGTTTTGAAAGAAAAAAACACTTCCAATTGATGCAGGAGATGAACAGTTTGATTGGAGAATGACACGCTTTGATAACCGAAAACTTCATAACTACAGGAAACTTGTACACTACTGCACCTTCTTTGTTAATTTCTCGCATGTTACTCCTTGTTAAAGAGAGAGTAAAAAATTTAGGGCCACTTTGTAGTTGCTGTGCTGTGGAATCTATTTAGTTATAGGAATCTTTACTAATTTGTAGTATGGCTCCAAAAATGATGCTTTCAACTAACTGTGATATTTAAAGTAGACTAAAATAAGTGTTTTTGAAAAGCCACTGCAATGCGTTTAGCTGAACAAACTATTCCAGCTGAACGGCAGCTAAATGTCAAAAGCTTCAAGTGGACAAAGCGTGAAACCTTGAGGCAACAAAAACAGCAAATAAAGACTCAGAAGTCTATCTAACCAAACCCTTTGTTTTTGTTTTTCAGTTTTACTGATCTATGTTCTCCGCATGTAAATTTCTCCAAAATGAATATCATACTCTTCCATCTAGTCAGACCATTTTCTTACTTTCCTTTTGAACTTCTTATAACAAATCCAAAAATACAAGTTAATACAAGATCACAAGACAGGGTGTCGATCTCAATTTCAAATATCATAAATTGTTGAGTTCAACTAAAATCTCAACATTACCAGATTGTTAGAAGCTGTTGTTCTTTAACACAATTTGAGCAAGGAAACGTAACTATGAATTTAAAGCTTCAATCATGCGATAAAAATGTTTCTGTAGCCACACTGATCATGCGAAGAATGCATCAAAAAAATTTGTGCTCACCAAGTACTACATCAAAAAAAACAGAATGAAAGATATTGCAGAGCCTTGCCTAATAGACAATATGCATTTAGTGTTTCTTACTACGCAGCGAAGGGAGAAAAATACAAGATGAAGCAGTTTACCTTATCAAAAACTGGGACGATTTGCTTAACAAAATAGTTGAGAAACTTGCTGCTTGATGCACCTCTCTGCAGATCATGCAAACAAAGTGAAAAACACCAAAAGATGAAATGATATACACTACCAACTTAAACGACTTAATAATTCTTTTACTAAATTTGTTCATACCATGAAGATAGGAATAGCCATATACATGCATGAGGTCCACCTCTCGATGTGGTCGATGTCAGAAACCTGAAAGAATGAATTGAGAATGCTAAGCAAAATATACAAGTGGCCTCAAACAAATAACAAAAACCCATATACATAATTAAATGGCTGTTGTGAACACAATTCGTTTCCCTGTTGACCAGTTTATAACAGACTAAATATAATATATGTAAAAAAGTAGATATCCATAGAAATGGGTATCATCAGCTACCAACCTCAAAACAGAAGGAAATGGTAGCTACTGACAGAGATAAAGGGATAAACAGAGGAAGTCTAATAGATAAGCTGATATGGAAAGTTGCAAGACTGTCCAGCGTGAATAACTGAATATGCCCCCTTATTATTGATCCCTAACCCAGCCAATTAAATGCACAAAGCACAACCTGGCTACATAAAAGAAATTTCAACACATAACAATATAGGCAAGTTCTCCAACGCAAAAGCTGATTTGTAACCATCAATTAATTTACATTACGTACGGATATCACAATGAAACCGGCTGCAATAAAATTCCTTCAACCATCAGACACACAACATAGTTCAAGGTATGGCTGAACTTGGCTTGGGAATTGGCTAGGTTCACACTCATGTTGAAGCATAAATTAGGAGACCTTGAGCATGGTTGTCACAGCGAAGTCGGCAACCAAGGCAAGTGAGGGGCGCCTGGACGCCATGGCAAGTCGCTCGCTGTACATGTCTAAGTGCATGTGTACATATCCAACATGTGTATGTCCTCAGATACTTTGCGTCGCCGACTCCTTATCTGTTGACTCCTCTCCCCGCACTCCTCTCTCTCGCCTCCTCCGGTCCTCCCCCCACCACCTCGCCTGCTCTCCCCTGCCACCTCACCTCACCTCCCCCCCCCCCCCCCCCCCGGGCCGGCGGGAGCAAGTTGAAGAGGGAAGCAAGCCGGATATCGGCGCCAGCAGCGGGAGCAGGCCGGAGATCGACGCCGACGGCGGGAGCAGGCGAGGTGAACAGCCCTCAGCATCCCCCTCCGGCCGCCAAGACGCCTTGGCGACACTGTGACAACCATGACCTTGAGCCTATTATTCAGATTTGCAAGCAAAGTCAAAGCCATTAACAAGCACACTAAGACTTGCATTGTATACGGAGAGCCACTCGAAAAGCCCAAGCAGTGAATAGTTCATGTTCTCAAATATACTCGCCTTTCCTCTATTATGCCTTAAGAAATCGATGCACTTCTTGTGTCTAGTGGTATTTGGTACCACCTTAAAATTTTAATACGAACTCACCAAGTACTTCCAACAACTATTTGCCACAGGCCCACAAATCTAGACCAAGTAATTTATCGTTGTTTAAAATTATACTAACACAATTGTCTCAGTGCCATGCAAAATCTGGAAGTGAGGCAAGCCGAATATGGTGTTCAGGCAACTCAATAAGTTAACGTTAACGCTTAAGCTTCTGCCATCTTGGATAAGCTAATTACCAGGACAATATCATTACTGTATGTGCATTCCACCATTTGACCCTGTTCCAACACCACTTTTATGCCCTATCCTTCCCTCAGCCACAGTCCTCTGTTGCTCCCTAACCTCCACGGCTCCACCACTGGCAACCACCCCATGCTACATATGTTCTGCTAAATAGATACATATTCGGCATGCAAGTTATATTTTGTTTCGTTCATTATTGTGCTCTCAACACAACTTTAATGCCATGATTAGAATATTTTATCTTGTCCCATTGAGGTATTATAATGCTGTGTGGTATCTTCAATTTGTGGTACCAAATTACCAGTTATTCGCTTAGGTTGCTAATCCATCCAGAAAATGATGCTTCTGATACGATTCCTCTAGCCTAGCTCAAAGGTTCACAAGATTAAATTTCAAATGATAAGATATTTGTGTTCATCATTAGAAAAAATATAATACAAATGTGTTAAAGTGTTAACCAATCTTGTAGCTGAAACATCAAACACGTAAACAAAATCTAGTCTGAGCAGAGCAAACTCCCGAAATCATTAAAAAAAATGATCGCACTGGAAATGGTCTAGTGTTTGAAGATGTGCACACATTCATACAGTAAATTTTGTTCCAAGGCTGTTCAAATAACATACTTACATTGAATTGTGCATCAAGATCAGCTTGTGCTTGAATGATTTCAATTAGTTCCTGAAAGGATTCTCGAGGAGCAGAATCCCCAAATATGCTCAAACTCCGCAGGAAATCCATGAATAATTTAAATTCCAGCCCAGTCACATCTTGTACACTCTGAATTATGACATTCTTTGTAAAAGTGTATAACATAAAAATATATATGGAAACATAATAGCCAAAAAAATCAAATAGCCAAAAATTGAAACCATCAGAACATACTTTCTTTATCAAATCAGTTATATATCTTTCCATTTCTGCTTGAGGATTCAGTAGCTCTGCTTTAACAGGAAAGACCTGGAAAGAAAAATTAATTTGTATTCTCAGACAGTACAGTTGAATTCCTACAAAACATGTAATCCATTTATGCAGCTACTTACCTTGTCTCTAAGGAAACAAATAACCTTTTCACGAATCTCTGTTCCTGACTCCACATGTTTAAATAAAGGCTGCAAGGAATCTGGACCAAAGAAGGCAAAGATTAATAAAAACAACCAATAAGTAGTTAATAACGTCAACAGCATACATATTACATCATTTACTAGTAACCATCAATCATACAATAACTACAGGAAGATAAAATCACTCAAAAAAATGATGGCAAAAGAAAATTGAGTCTGCAAAATTATATAGCAGGCTTTGATATTCTTTACACCGGTTCAACTGTTCAAGAATCATTCAGGAACCTAACTTCGGTGATTTTATCCCCAGTCTCAACTGGAAAGTAACATAAAAATCCTGATGGCTCTTCAAGGCATCAGAAGTGTAATAGACGTACTGATAGAAACACGTAGATGTTTCTGTTGGCCCAGCTAAATACCCACGCGATCACAGTGGACACAGTTCACACTTTCGTGGGAAAAACTCAAGGAGGAAGAACACACGCAGAGAGTTTTTTGCGGCACCAAAACGTTGCCCTTTTCTCTTGTATTTCTCCACTCCCTTTCAACTGACTGAATACAAGCTATATATAATCACTCACGCATGCATACAGCTAGCTCGATCCGTATCTCAAGCCACAACGTCCACTCTTGACTCGGCCACACCTTCCGGAGTTCAAGCAATAAACGTGTGCTAGCTTCACGGCCACGAACTGACTCAACTAAATGCATGGATGCATGCAGGCTTCTAACGAACTGATGCATGCAGGCTTCTAACGCCCATTCTTTGCGCAACAAGCACGACGTGCCGTTCCTCGGCGCCACCGTCGTGCCCGCAAACTCAGGCTCGTCACAAGCTATTCCCGCGCACGGCGCGCGTATACGTATGCATGAACAGTGCCAATACGTATCCGTGTACAGTGCCATGCAGACTCCCTAAACACTTGGGCCATGCCATGAACACATAGCCTCTGGCCACACTACCCAGACAGACATGCAAAACAAATGATCATAACCTAAACATCTAAACAACAAGATTAATTTCTAACAGTTTCACCAAAAAAGACAATCTGTGTACCAATAGTGGAATCCTTGTGGTTATGGAATAGTGGAATTCCATCAATAGCAGCATTCTGAGTAGCACCAGCAACAACGGTAAAGAACTAAAAATGGTAGTTGATGTAGAGAAATAATACAAAAGGAACATTTTCAGCCTGTGAAAGTGAAAACTATCAACAAAAATGTGATCACAAGTTGGTAATACTCATTATTATTGACAGTATAGTCCCTTGATTTAACACAAAAACATAAAACATTATATTAACCGTGAACCATCCAACATTTGTTCACTGCACTGCCCATATTAAGAACCAAATCAAGTGCAAACAAAATTAATACATGAATACCAGACATAACAGACCAAAATCACATCTATGAAAAATGGCTAAAAACCAAGACTTCTAATTGCAAAACACATGAAAAGTGTTACTCAGATAATATGCCAGCTATAGCATGCATCTCGATGATTTTTCCTAGATATTTCCCTGAAATTTCAAAACATGTATACAATTTACTTTTAAATTTTGATGGCATGCCAACTATGCTAAATTAATAAGCTGGCAAAGATGACTAATTCATCAATAACCCTTGTGACCTATGCACACGCATAAATGGTCCAAGTTGCCTTGATTCGAAACACTGGTTCTAGAACAAGAAAATATTTGAAACTTGAAACGCTGAAAGTGATAGTGAAATTATGTTCTATTAATTACCCGTATATCTAATGAAAAATTGCAATAAGAAAGTCAAAAAAAAGCAAAAGCTGAAATGTATGGCAATGTGCAGGGGCGGAGCCACCGCTCGGCGAGCCTGGGCAGCTGCCTGGGCTCGCCGGCGACGAGCCGTGGACTTTCAGTTCATCCCCACCGCCGGCAAACACCATGAGAGCGAGCTAGCCTAGGCAGACAAGCGTCACGGTGGGCTTGGAGAGCTGGACATGTGGGCTGTTAGCCTCCTGGAGACCCTAGGTGGCTGCCCGGGCTCGCCGGCAAACAAGGGCAGACCTAGCAACCATCTTCTTCCCTCCCCTCCCGCCATGGCCTGGGCAACGGAAGCTCGTGTCTTGGTCTATAAGACGAAGAAGGCAAGAGGAAGTGGCTGCTGGGCCTGGCGAGCATCCTAGGCTAAGGACCACGTGGAGGAGGCCCAGCCCACTAGTTGACTAACTAGCCCATGCCCCACAAGATTCAACACAAACCAACACATTACACAGTGACTCGTCTCTCCTCCCTAGCCCTAACAAGCGGCGGCAATTGAGGCAGCACACGGCCACTGGCAAGCCGAATTAGCAGACGAGAAGTGGAGAGCCGGGCCTCACATTGCGTCTTCTGGGCGGGTGGCAAGGAGACACACACCGCGTGCCAGCGCTGGGCCACAGGGTGCCACATGCGTGGTTTGCCTAGGCTCCAAAAAAAATTCCGGCTCCGCCACTGGCAACATGTAGAGCATCAATCACTTAATACACACTACAGGTTGATATTCCTAGTTTCTAAAATTGCATGAAGGTCACAAATAGCCACTTGGAATGAATCTAGAACAAGAAACATCATTGATGGTAGAAAATCAAGAAAGAAATCATATATTGTTGTTATCTTGGGCACAATTTACACAACTTCTTTAGAACAATGATAAAAAGAACCTTGATAGTCTACAAGTCTACGCCCCAAAAAATTCATATAAAAAAATTACGACATAGGCCAGTTATTCAAGCAGAGAGCGCATATCCATAAGTACTATTCACATGATAAAAAAAGCAACAAATGAGCATGGGAAACTTACTTTTAACATCTTGTCGTATAAGGGACATGAGCGCTTTATGAACAGCATCACGCTCCACATTTTCCTCTAAAATGCATGCAAAATTCAGAAGCATATAAACATGTGGCATTCGATCTGAGTAAAGATAGGAAGAAGAGTATACCACTTGCAAGGAGTTGACCAAGAATATCTGCAATTTTTGAAACAAATTCTGTGTCTTTACCAAGAAGTGGAAACCCACGAATAGCTTGTATTCTGATCTGTAAGAACATTTAATGACAAGGAGTTAATCATGTGGATCGTATGAAACCTTCTGGTGCATAGGCTGCATTCTCTTGTTCTCCTTCTGGTGCATTGACTGCACTCATATTGTTCTAAAAAATATATAATAACGGCATCCTTTTAACAAATGCAAACCATTCTGAAGAAAAATAGAGAAAAGCTTTTCCTTGCTTTTACAGATTTATCTGGCAAATGTAAAATGCTAGCTATCCAAGCAACTTCTAAAATTCTTGGGACTAACATCACCTGAATTATCAGGGACAAGCATGAAAAATAGCCATTATAGAGCAAGCAGATGAATCATAGATCACACTGTCACATTTAGTACTTACATTTATTCAGCACGGAAACATTAGGCCTTATATGATCACTGGAAAGCAAGTGGACATCAAAATCGATACAAAACATTCATTATTCCATGTGATAACCTGCCACCAAAGTTCACTATATCCCTTCTCCCTAATTAACAGCCTCATCTTTCCAGTGCAGGTATTGTTTGGATCCAATTGTAGCTTCTGGCGAGAGAAAAACCAATGTAATATTTACTACACCATTTTTTTTTTTTAAGTGGCAACAAAGCATTGTTAGTATAGTCAGCTTAGCCAGTTAAGAATCAACTTAAAAGTTGGGAAAGAATTTTTCTTGATTTACCGGAGGGATGATGATCTTCGATATGAACAAGTGAAGTTCAGACAGCATCTCTGTGCATGTAAACCTAAGCTATTCTACTTGCACGTCTCCTAGGGCGAGAGTTAATGTCATCAACGGCAAAAAAAAATGATATAAATAAACAATCGGGCAGAAAATTTTACAGATTTTTACTAAATTCAGTAGCCCAACCAAGCTGCCTAAACGCCAAAAAACCAGATACAGCTTTAACACACAAATTTCAAGTTTTCCGGATAGTAACTCTGAATGAAAGAAAAACTTAACGCAAAAAAGCTGGTCGTCAAGTTTTGTCCACTCTCGACTAATGCTTCCACCAATAAACTTGCCGAGCTAGCCTAGTTTGCACACGGTTAACGTCAACTAAGAAGAGAGAACAGAAAGAACACAGACCGCGAGCTCCTCCATGTCGACAAGGTCGAACATGGCCTCCATGGCGCGCGTGCCGAGTGCCGGGAAGCTCCGGAAGAAGCGGGGGATGAGCTGCGCCGCCAGCTGCTTCGCCTTCACGCTCTGCCCCTTCACCGCCGCTATGATCGCCTCGTAGTCCGCCGCGTGCTGCAAGCCCCAGACATAAACCCCCATCAAAACCCTAGACCGAACCCTAGGAATTTGGGCGGCGGCAGGGGAGGGAAGCGCACCTGGGACTTGTCCTTCGCCGACGAGAGGCGCTCGCCGAGCTCGTAGAGCCGCTCGACCTCGGCGGCGTCGGCGTCGGTGGCGGCCATGGGAAAGGGCGGAGCGGAGCGGGGAGCGGGGATTTTGGGTTAGGGTTTCGGAAGGGGAGGAGGGGAGGGAAAGGTGGGGCGGCGAAGTAGTAAAAAGATGGGTTTACCACACGAGACAGGCGGTGGCATCACGGGATCTGGTGAGGCGGACCTGGAGATCGCGAGGCGAGGTTTTGAGGCTTCGAAGCCTCTGGTATCTTCCGGACGCGGAGGAGCCTCGAGACTTTCTGACCGTCCATCTCATGGAACTGCCGAAGTCGACGGCTGATGTTTTTGTTAGAAGCCTGGGTTTAGGTTTGAAGCCTTAGTTCACACCTCACTACTACGCTATAAATATATATTACTATTGGCTATTTTGTATGCGGAATCAGAAAGAAAGCAATAAAGAAAGATCAGGAGTTCTATATATCTCTCTATGTTTTCAATCTACTATTTGTCTTATTGATTGATCTGGTTTTGTATTAGCAGGTAAATTGATCGGACTGGTCGTCAGTGACGATTCCTCAACATGTTATCAGCACGAATTGCTCCGGTGAATCGAAGGTAATTATCGAAGCACTAGTAGATTGAATTGTCTGTATCTAGATTGCGACCGGCCCTCCTTCCCACGTGACCACCCGAAGTCGCCGCACAGCCCCGAAGTCGAGGAGTCGCCGCCGCTTCGGCTCCCAGGCCCCGCATGGCCGGCGGTGCCGCCTTAAGCCCTGCACAGCCAACTGCCGCTTCAAATCTCAGACAATCGTTGCGCTCGAAGCGCCGGCCCGCCGCTCTAACGGCCCCCCGACCGCCGTCGCGCTCGAAGCGTCGGCCTCGCCAGCTGATGTCGCGCTCGAAGCGTCGGCCCCGCTGGCTACCGTCGCCTCGTGCCCGACGAGCCGCAACTCGAGTTGCCGCCGCCGCTTTGCGTAGGGGTAGGGTTCCCCTACCCCTTCCCCAGGTTTTGCGTCGGTCGGATGGGCCGAGTGGACCGATGCGTGATGGGTCGGGGGGAAAGCTCGACCGGGGGTCGCACCGGCAGTTTTGCATAAAAAACCCCTAGAATTCTGAAAATTACGTAAAGTTCCTCCGATTTTTCATATGAGTCCCGAATTTTGCAGAAAGGCCCTTAGAAAATCAGAAAATTACGTGGAATTCTCTGAACTGAAAATTGGCGTATAAGCCCTCGAAAATTACAGAATTCACTGAAAATTCATATTTCGGCATAAAAGGACCTCAAGAATTTAAATTTTGAATCATTTTTAGCATTTAAAGCATGTTTATTTCTGTCATTATTATTTTCTATGTTTTCTGTATTTATTTGCTATTTTGATTAATCGTAATTAGTTAAATTGCCTTTAATCACCGAAATTTATAGTAAAATTTATATAAAATGCGTAGAAAATTCTGGAACATTACGAGAATCTTTTGTACCATTATCACATTTGGCCAAAACTATCTGACTTGGGCTTCCGATGTCAAGATAGTACTTGAAACCAAGAAGCTCTGCACTACTATTGGGATTGGCGCACCGCAGGATGCCCAACCCACCTTTGAGAAAAATGATCAGACCCTATGAAGGAAGTATGCTTAGCCGACATCGGCACAACGAATACCATCTTAAGAGAGACAAAATATTTTCAGTCGATTAGTAAGAATGCTGGCAACCTTACAATAATTGTTGGTAGCGATGCTTGTATAATAGGTTCAGGAAGAACCACAATTATACTCCAAATGGACACAACTTTAGTCATTCAAGAAGCCTTATTGTACCCAGAATCGACTATAACTCTCCTAAGTTTTAAGGATATTCGCATCAACGATTTCCACGTTGAGACTGAAAAAGAGTACGGTAAGCAATACCTGCTCATTATGTACCTATACCCTCTACAGCATACTGCAATGGGTCCTCTCTGAAAGACTGGGATATACGTTGGTTATGAGACAGCATCCATAATCAGGTATTTAGAATCCATGACAAGAGATTTGCATACCGCCTACATCGCTGATTGCATATTTGATGAGAATACTTTCCCAACATTAGGGGGAGGAAATCAACCCCTTGATGAAAAATGTCGGGAAATTATGTGGCAAGCCACGGGAATCCATGCACATGACCTGCGCACTAGTGAAGCAAATAGAGAAGTCCAAAATATCATTGATTTGCAAGCATTAGCAAATCAACTGTCTAACCATTTTAATAATTTGAAGAGCGTGACCAAGTCACATGTGCCTACACGCAATGCACTTAAGAGGGTTGAAATACCAAAGAAAATAAAAGATATCCCTAATCACATCCAGAGGCCTCAGAATAAAAGGACGAAAACTCTGGTCCCTCGAATCCTAAGTAACTGGGGACGCCTTGTGAAGAAGGATAAGAAGGACTTAGTTGAAACCTAGTTGAAACCTGGCACTAGTATGACACCTTCATAAAAGGGCATACCGGATTTGAACATCCCTATAAAAGATGAAACCTGGCACTAGTATGAAGTCCCCTAGAACCAGAAGGGGAGCTAGTTGAAACCTGGCACTAGTATGACACCTTCATAAAAGGGCATACCGGATTTGAACATCCCTATAAAAGATGAAATCGACATGAATGTGTGCGCACACATCGGAGCCAAAAAACTACCATGGTTCTGTACTCTACCGGTTGAGTAGGCTCTAGTATCATGAAACAAAGAGTGGCGGGAGAAATTAATTTATTTTCATCTTATATTTATTTGTTCATTTTTTGATCTTTTATACTAGGTGGAGGAGATGATAAGGTATCACGAGATATAGGTTTCGGCAAAATTTGAAACATTGATGTACATGAGCAATGATATATAATATCTTTTGGTATTGTCTTTCACTACTATAGAAAGTCTAATATTAGACGCCACATCACAGACAGTTCCTTAAAACCATCTGTATTAAATACTATCACAAACGATTTTAATTTAGAATTGTCTGTGTTGCTGCCAGTGATAAAAACCGTATGTGAAAGTGAACTGTCACAGATGGTTCATGGTTAAAACCATCTGTAAAGTATCATAGACGATTTTAACCATGAACCGTCTGTGATATTATGAAGTATCACAGATGGTTTTTAATTTGAACCGTCTGTGATAATTTACAAACGATTCATTATAAAAACTGTTTATGGTAATTTCGCTATATTAATAGCGCGCAGACCTGTCAACCTCCTCTATCTTAAATTACAGATCTACGCCGCTGTGTTGAGCTGCATGCGAGGCTTTGAGGCCATTTGGTGGAAAGAGATCGATTATTTGGCAAGAGTAATTGTAAATCCACTAAGTTATTGGCTAGTTATGGTTAGTAATTTATTTCTAATTGCATTATAATTTAGATCTAACTTTTGGTGAAAGAAGGATTGAACACGGTTTATTAAAAACCAACTGCGATAGTCTTTATCATAGACGGTTCGAAAGTTGTCTGTGATGACCTCGTATTATTACTGACTCATAAACTCAGGCGATTCACGAAACCGTTTGTGATGACGTTTTTGAACCATCTATGACGACCTTTTGTGTAGTAGTGTTTGCTATATATCTCTTTAGTTTATAAGCCTCACATGCAACATACAGTTCAGCAAAAAATAGAGAAAAAGAAAAAAGGTAGTCAACAAGCTATTCAAGCACATTAAGAGCTTGAATTGAGTGGAGTTCCAGCCCATATGGCATATGCAAACTCAATCAAGATCAAACGTACTTTTGAGCTTTAGGGCATGCTTGGTTGGCTATACATTTCACGGGATACGCAAAAAAATAATCCTAATGTACTTGCACATGCTAAAAGTGGTGTAAAGAAAGAAAAAGACAAAAAGAATTTGTTTTCATATCATTCATGAACCAAAATAGGTAATCTAATCATTCTGTTTTTGTCAACTATTGTGTGTATATGGCTCAACGCTGTCATCAACGGGTTTTTTTAAAAAAAAATACTTGGGCTTATTGTGTGCACAAGGCACACAAGTTGCCGCAAAGGTATTATGGTCACAATGACCACTGTTGTGGTTACAAACCAAACAGAGAGAGAGTATGGTAGTGGAGAGTTAGGTGAGCAATGGCTTAGTGTTTCTCCCTATGGCCTGTGTTGTATATATATCCATATGGGAAGTGCTTTTACAATTATACTCTTACATCCGAGTACTACCCTCATGGGTACTTATGTCATTACACAATTCCCATTTTTGGGCCTTACATTTCTCTACCAGGCCTGCTGGGCTTAGGTGGGGGCCACCCCTACAACAGGAGCCTCTCATGGTGAAGGGCTTCACGGGCCGAAGCCATGTTGCCGAGCCCTTTAGCCCCCTCCATCCCTGCGGCCTGTGAGCTTTTCCAACATTCGACGGAGCCTTACTGCTTGGTGTAGTGTTCGTCCTGCCGCGAGGGTATGGCGTTGGGCGGTTGGCGAAGTGTTCGTCGTCCACAGGGCGACGTCGGCGTAGGAGTCGGAGTCGAAGTCAGGGTCGAAGTCGGAGTCGAAATCGCATCCGGTCTGGCGGGGTCAGTAGTTGCCTGGGCCGCCCTCAGCCGCGGGTTCTTTGGGCTGCAAAGTCGAAGTTGGTGCGGAGGCAAACCTCGCACCAATGGCTTTTCCTGGGGCGAGGTGGGTGCGGCTCCGCAGTCCGGTGTGCGCCTTAATGGCTCCTGGAATCGCACCGACCCCTGGGCTGGCAGGAGCAGGTCGCTGCAGCTGTACGTGTTTTTGCACTTGGGGTGTATACGCGGCATGCCATGATTGGCGCACCGTGGGCTGTCAGCGGTCGCACGACCGCAGCCGTTCGGCCCTTCCCTAGGAGGCGGGACACGTGGCGGGGTGTTATGGGCGTGTCGTGCGCCGTCTGCCCACCTACCCGCGCGCCCCCCCAATTGCCAGCGGTTGCGCTTCCCGATCGTGGGTAGCCGAACCGCTGGTCTCCCGTCGGTTGCGCCGCGCTGGTGGGGGGTTGAGCCAGCTTTATAAGGCGTCGCCATCAGCATGGGTATGCTCCTTCGCATTGGTCATTCCGGTCTGTCTTCTTTCTTCTGCCGCCCGCACAACCCACCCTTGCTCCTGCTATTTTAGTGCCCTATCTCGGAGAGGAATGGCTTGCCGCGACGATCCCGCTCGCCGGCTCGTCCAGCCGGTACGATCTGTCGCCTCCCCCGAGGAAGTACTCGCTAGTGGTGCGAGGAAGAGCGCACGTCAACAAGCGGTGGGACGCCATAGAGCACTCGGGAGGCCGCTGCTCCCACGTGTTGGAGCGAAGCCGCATTACTGACGAGATGCTCCAGAGACTCATCCGGGAGGGGAAGATCGCGGAACGTGACAGGGCTCGTCTACCCAGCCCTACCGAGACGGAACCGCAACCGGCGGAGACGGAGGCTATTGTCTTTGTCGCATTCTTTGATGCCGGTCTGCGGATGCCCTCGACACTCTTTGTCGGTGAGGTCTTGCGGGCGTACGAGCTGGAGCTGGCGCAGCTGACCCCCAGCGCGATAGTCCGCCTCCCAGAGGGTCGCCATCCCAGTGCGAGTTTGTTCGCTATTATGCACGACGCACGCTATCAGCCGAAGAAACTCGAGGGGGAGCGGAATCGAACTTCGGCAGCGTCAACTTCGTGCTGAGGAAGCAGTGCGCGGGGCTCTTCCCTGCATGGGCCGCGCGAGGGAAGTGGGAGTCCAGTTGGACGCGTCGGTGGTTTTACTACCTCATGACGAGCAAGAGCGGTTTGTCATGCCGGGGACAACCGATATCGTTCAACAGCTTGCCAGACATGGAGCCGATGTCCGACGACGCGCAGAAGGCGCGGAGGCTTGCCGGTATCGCCCGCCGGTTCAACATGCGCGACCTTGCCGAAGAGTTTACCATGTACGGGGCGGCGCCGCTCTCCGGCCGGTGGCAGTACGATGTACAGGGCAGTATCCGGGAGGATGGCGTCCACCCGACTGTGTCCTGCCTTCTGAGACCCTCCGCTCCTTGTAAGTCCCTCGACCGTCAGATATGCGCATGCTCGCATAATCACATGATTTCCTATGGATGACGTTCCATTTTTGTGCGTAGTGCCCCGGCTAGAAGATGCAGAGCGCGCAGTCGTTGCGCTCCTCGGGCCATACACAGCGAAGGAGCACAGGCTGCGCGAGGCCGCGACCACCTCAGCGAAACAGGGGCGGATAAACTGGGTCTGCGAGGTCTTGGGAATTAGTCTGCCCGAGCGCGCGGTGCCGGTGGAGACCCCGAGCCGTCATGATGACGATGGCGAAGTGGAGGCGTGGCCGCCTCGGCGCAAGGCTCGATCTGAGGCCACCAAACCCGGCCCGCCGGTCGCGCCGCTGGGAGGTATTACCGAAGCGGGAGGCGCGGCCGGCGCCGGGTCCAAACCGACTGGTTCGGGGGGAACGTTGCCCCTACCGAGGGTTTAGATGGCGGCGAGGTGGCGGGCCTTGGTGCTGTTGACCCTGGAGGTGAGGTGGCGCCGCCAGCAACGACCACCGAGGGTCTGCTGTCTGCGACGGCCATCGGAGATTTGCCGCCTACGGCGGCCACCGGGGGTCTGCCGCCTACGACCGGAGCGGCTGAGGAAGGGTCGTCTGCGTCCCCAAGGGCGAAGCGCCCCCGGGTACAGTTGTCTCCGCCTGCGAGGGGGCGATTCGGAGTTGCTGGCGCGGTTACTGGGATCCTGGCGCCCTGTGAGGAGGTCGGCGAGGTTGGGGGAGAAGGCACCGCTCCTCGGGCCGACGAAGCCCCCATTCCCTGTATGGAGGCTGCGCGGGCACCCTCCTGCACCGTGGCAGAGGGTGTCGAAGGTAGGCACGATTCCTTTTTCCTCTCATGACTTTGTGAAACTATTTCCGATTTGTTCGCTCATTCCGCCGTTGACATCAGGCGAGACGAGGTCTCCCGGACGCGGTCAAGGATCGAGCAACGGAGGTACACGTGAAGTCGCGGACCTTGCTATGCAGGACTCAGCGTGGATGTCCGGTGCTGCAGAAGCTACTGGGCCAAGGCCCGTCATCTCCGACTTCATCCCGTGATCAGAGATGCTTCGCGTTCTTAACCAGGCCACAGAGCGCGTCGGTAGCAGCTTGGATGTGCCAGCACTGGCGACATGTGAGGGAGACCTTCTGGCGCTCGCGTTGGGTGCCTCGGAGATAAGGGTAAGTGGTTTATGGCCTGTGCCACTGTTTGAGGTCGTGCTAACCCGCGTGGTCCTTTTCAGAGTCTTGCCCTCAGCCAAGCCTTGGAGGAGACTCGCGTTCGCGAGCGAAGAGCGCTGCAGAGTGAACTTCGTGCTGCGGACGATGCTCACGCTGCCAAGGACGAGCAAATCCGCAGGCTGGAGGCAGAAAATGCGATGATAGCTTCCAACGCGGAGGACGCCGTGGCGGTGGCGCGACGTGCCACGGCGGAGGTCCAGCGCGCTGCGACGGAGGAACGCACCGCCTTTCTTCAGCAAATCTCTGCGCTGGAGAAGGAGAAGACCCAACTCGCCGCATCCCTTGCAGAGAGGACCGAGGCCCTGGACAACGCATCCATGGCGGCATGGAGGGCGATGGGGTCGTTGGAAGGGGCCCTCCGGGACCTCGTCGTCGACATACCTGAGGTTACGCATGGCCCTGAAAATCTGACGGAGACGCTTGGGCGGATCGAAGAGGGCTCGGGCCTTGCTCTCCGCGGTGCCAAGTCCTTCGGCGATCACTGCGGCTTCATGGGTGCCTCCTTCGCCCTTGCCTTACTTCGCGCCCGGGGGTGTTGGCACGTCGGCGACCTGGCGGATTCACAGCTGGATCTGTCGGGCGAGCCCGAGGTGATGTCTGACACCATCCGCTTCACCCAGCCAGCCGTACAGAATTTCCATAATCGGATCTGGGGCTATGTTGGGGAAGACACAGCCAAGATCGCGCTGCGGCGCACTCTGCGTAAAGAGGGGGACCTCCTCCGGTGGCTCGAGGGAGTTCCTCAGCGCGAAGGAAACGACGCAGATCAAGAGTGATGCCAGGGTTGGGTGTGTTGCGTCATGTACACATTTTTGTATGGTTGCTTCGCAACCTGCTCTTTTATATGAATGAAGCAATGCCTGCCCAATATGTTCGTGTTTTTGCATGCCCTCATTCTAGGCGATTGGCACGTAGGGTAGATTTTCGCGCTCAGCTCCGCCAGACTTGTAGATAGTAGTGCCCGAGGTAGACTCGTGAATGCTCCGCCCTCTCTTCCGGAAGGACGGCTACGGGGCTGGCGTCTAGTCGAAGTAGACGCGCGAGCGCTCCATCCCGTACCTTTCGAAGAGACGGCAGCGGAGCTGGCGACTAGCCGAAGTAGACGCGCGTGCGCTTTGTCCCCTACCTTTCGAAGGGGTGGCAGCGGAGCTGCTTCGACCACGTCTTATTTATACTTCGGGGAGTACGCGCAAGGACAACGCCTGCACGTGCGCGAGGATATCCGCGTCTTGTTTATACTCAGTAGAGTGCGCAGGGACAACATCCACGTCTTATTTATACTCCGTAGAGTGCGCACGGAGGTAGGCCTCACGTTGCGTCTTCTTTATACTCTGTAGAGTGAGCGCGGAGGCGGACCTCGACGCTACGTCTTATTTAGAGTCCGTAGACTGCACGCGGAGGCGAGCCTCCGCGCGTTGCGGGCGGTGAAGGTGCGTGCGGAGGCGGACCTCAACGCTACGTCTTATTTATACTCCGTGGAGTGCGTGTAGAGGCGGACCTCGACGCTACGTCTTATTTATACTCCGTGGAGTGCGTACGGAGATGAACCTCAACGCTACGTCTAATTTAGAGTCCGTAGACTGCGTGCGGAGGCGAGCCTCCACGCGTTGCGGGAGGTGAAGGTGCGTGCGGAGGCGGACCTCAACGCTACATCTTATTTATACTTCGTAGAGTGCGCGCGGAGGCGTTCCCCCACGCGTCTTTGTTTATACTCATACCCATGCTTTTTCATAAAGAGTGCGCGTGCGGACGCTTGTCTTTGTTTATACTCATGCCCGCGTTTTTTACGGAGAGTGCGCACGCAAACGCGTGTCTTTGTTTATACTCATGCCCGTGTTTTTCACAGAGAGTGCGCGCGCGAACGTGTGTCTTTGTTTATACTCATGCCCGTGTTTTTCACGTAGAGTGCGCGCGCGAACGCTTGTCTTTGTTTATACTCATGCCCGTGCTTTTCATAGAGAGTGCGCGCGCGAACGCGTGTCTTTGTTTATACTCATGGACAGTGCGCACGAAGGTAATCCTTCACGCGCTTTTGCGGGAAACAAGACGAATTTATGCAAACGGTGAACTTCATTAAATTCCCGTTTGCGCGGGTAAGTGATTACAAAAGGTGAGGGACTAACCACTGACCGCTTAGACGGAAATAGCCACAGCTGTCGTTGCCCGGTGATGAGGCCGTGCCCGATGTGAGCCTCTAGTGCTGGAGCAGTCCACGCAGGAGCCTGGCAAGGTATTTCCCGAAGCCGCTAAGGATCCTCGCGCTTGCACCCCCGGCTTAGGCGTAGTACCGCCGCAGCCTGTCTGCGTTCCATGTGTGGCGAAACGTCTGCCCTTCCAATGTGGCGAGGCGGTATGCTCCCTTCTGGAGGGCCTCCGCGACAATGTATGGGCCTTCCCATTTGGATTCCAGCTTACCTACCGTCTCCGCGTGGAGTGCCATCTTGAGGACGAGGTCCCCCGGCTGGAATTCTTACGGGTACATGGAGCGATCCCTAGCGCGTACCATCTGTCACGCATACTTTATGACGTGCTGGGTTGTGCTTGCCCAGTCTCCATCAAGGAGGTCCATGGACAATTGGCGCTCCTCTTCTGGTGCCTGGACGGGGACCCTTCTCGAGCCTGCCTTTATTTCCTCGGGTGTTACCGCCTCGTCGCCGAAGAGGAGCTTGAATGGTGTGAACCCCGTCGGGCGTGTCACCGTTGTGCGGAGGGACCAGAGCACGTTGTGGAGCTCGCCTGGCCACTTGCCCTTTGGCAACCCGACAAGGCGCTTCTTGATCGCAGCGGAGATGGCGCCGTTCGCCCACTCTACCGCGCCGTTGGACTGCGGGTGTCCAACCAAGGCGAACCGGAGCGTGATGCCCATGCTGTCACAGAATTCTTTGAACGGGGCTGTGTCGAATTGCAGGCCGTTGTCGACGATGATCTCCCTGGGCACGTCGAAGCGGCATGTGATATTCTGCCAGAGAAAACGCTGCATGGCTGCCGAGGTAATCTTGGCCAGAGCTAACGCCTCCGGCCACCTGGAGAAGTATTCCAAAGCGACCGCTACGAACCGCAGGTTGCCTGGAGCCCTGGGAAGCGGTCCCACGACGTCAATGCCCCATCGTGCCAGCGGCCACACTGGGGGTATAGGGTTGAGGCTCGTCGCGGGCCTGTGGATGGCCCGCCCCATCCATTGGCAACCTTGGCACCGGCATACGAGATCTTGGGCGTCAGCGATGGCTGTTGGCCAATAAAAACCTTGCCTAAATGCCTTGCCGACTAGCAATCTCGGTGCAAGATGCAAACCGCAGAGTCCCGCATGAATTTCTGCAAGGAGCTGCTTTCCTTCTTCGCGCGAGAGGTATCGCAGAAGCGGTGCGCATACCCCTTTTTTGTAGAGCACCCCGTCAAGCACTTGGAAGGACCTAGCGCGGTGTTGTAAACGCCGGAGCTCGACAGGGTCGTCCGGCTCCGCGATGCCCTGTAGAAAACCGAAAATGGGTTCTTGCCAGTCACTCTGTTGGGTGATCTGGTGGACGAGGGCTGCATCGCGGTTGTCCTGCGTGATGGCTGCCGCTGGCAGGACTTCGTAAAATGCCCCCCGGGGTTGGGAGCTATTGGCTGGTGGCCTTTGCGAGGACATCGGCTTGTTCGTTGTCCGCCCGAGGGATGGCTTTCACCGTGACACCCAAAAAATGTCGCTCCTTCGCTCTTACGGCTGCCAGGTATTTGGCTAGTTTCGGGTCTTTGGCTTGGTATGACTTGTCCACATGGCCCGCCACCAGTCGTTAGTCGGTGTGGACGAGGACGCACCTCGCCCCCAGCGCTTTGAGCTTCCCGAGGCCGAAGAGTAACGCCTCGTACTCGGCCGTGTTGTTGGTGGCAGGAAATGTGAGGCGCGCCGAGTACAACAGGCGATGCCCCTCAGGTGTAGTGACGACTGCGCCGACGCCCGCACCCACAACGCCGTAGGCTCCGTCAGTGTTGAGCATCCACACCGGGTCCTCGGGCTGGTGGACAGGTTGAGCTGGGGGGTCCACTCCGCGAGGAAGTCTGCCAGAACTTGAGACTTAGGGGGTGTTTGGGACTGCTCCACTCCACGTTTTTCAGCTCTGCTCCACATTTTTTAGCCAAACAGGTTCAGCTCCACGCACTCTGTTCGAGGAAAAAAGGTGGAGTTGTGAGAGCACCTAAAGGGGTGCTCCACAAACTCTTGATTTTTTGTGGAGCTGCTCCACGGTAGAATTCATGGAGCAGAGTTTGTGGAGCAGTCCCAAACACCCCCTTAATCGCCATTCGGGAGGCGTTTGTTAAGGAGAATGGGGCAAGCTCAGCTGCCCATTTGCCGATTTGCCCTGTGAACTCCTTATTGTGTAGCATCTCCGCCAGGGGGAACGAGGATGGCACCGTTATCGGGTGGGCCAAGAAGTAGTGTCGGAGCTTTCTTGAGGCCATGACCAGCGCGTATGCGAGCTTTTCGAGTTCTGTATACCGCGTCTTGGCGCCTTGGAGGGCTTCGGATACGAAATACACGGGTTGTTGGAGAGCACCCTCTTCGAGGACAAGAACGGCGCTGACCGCCGTCGCTGAGGCGGCAAGGTAGAGCAGGAGGGGAGCCTCTGGCGCTGGGGCAACTAGAGTGGGAAGGCTTGCGAGGTGTTTCTTGAGGTCGTCAAAGGCCTTTGCGCAATCGTCATCCCAATGAAACCCGTCGCAACCGCGGAGAGTCTTGAAAAATGGCAAGCCTCGTTCCGCTGCCTTAGACAAGAAGCGGCTCAAGGCCGCCATGCGGCCGGCCAGCCTCTGGACCTCCCTCATCGTCTTGGGTGGTTCCATGCCCAGGATGGCGTCGACCTTGTCGGGGTTCGCCTGGATGCCTCGTCCGGACACGAGGAAGCCCAAGAGCTTGCCCGCTTGTACGCCGAAAACGCACTTGTCCGGATTGAGCTTGATGCCCATCTTTTTGAGGTTGTCGAAGGTCTCCTGGAGGTCCCGACCATGGCAAGCGAGCTGCTTGGTTTTCACTACCACATCGTCGACGTAGGCCTCCACATTCCTCCCGAGCTGAGCGGCTAATGCCAGCGCGACGAGGCGGGTGAAGGTTTCACCCGCGTTCTTCAAGCCGAAGGGCATCCTGACGAAGCAGAACGTCGCAACCGGCGTAATAAAGCTGGTTTCATCCTCGTTGTCCTTGGCCATGTAGATCTGGTGGTAGCCAGAGTAGGCGTCCAGGAAGCTCATGAGCTCACACCCTGCGGTGGCGTCGACCAGTTGATCTATGCGCGGCAAAGGGTAGTCGTCCTTCGGGCATGCCTTGTTGAGAGCGGTGATGTCGATGCACATTCGCCAGGCGCCGCTGGCTTTCTTGACCAGCACCGGATTGGCAAGCCAGTCCGGATGCTGGACTTCGTGAATAACTCCAGCCTGGAGAAGCTTCGCCACCTCCACCTTGGCCGCTTGCTGCCGGTCCATGGACATACAGCGAAGCTTCTGCTTGATCGGCTTGGCGTCAGGGCGGACCGCCAAGTTGTGCTCGATGAGGGTGCGGTCCACACCTTTGATATCCTCCGGGGACCACGCGAAGACATTTGCGTTACTTCGAAGAACCCGGAGTAAGTCTTGCTCCACCTCCGGAGGGAGACCTTCGCCGATGGACACGAACTGCCCTTCCGCTTGAGAGGGACCCTTTTGACCCTGCCCTCCGGCGGGGCTCAGGTGTCCATCTTGGAGCGGATGGCGTGTCCGCCACGAATTTGTCAGTGAGGACGTGCACCTTGCGGTGCGGACTTCTGGCGCCGGCTTCAACACGCCTAGCGAGGTCCTAGTCACCGAAGATGGTGATGACACCCCGTGGTGCGGCACCGCCTCGAAGGAATTAATGGCGGGTCGGCCCAATATGGCGTTGTATGGGTGCGGGATGTCCACAACATCAAAGACGATGTCCTCGCTTCTAGCATTGTTGGCCTGGCACAAGGAGACTCGGAGGCGCACCTGACCCAAGGCCTTCAGGGGCTGGCTGCCGAAACCTTGGAGAGGGGTCTCCGATGGTCTCAAGCGATTTCGAGGTATTCCCATGCAATCGAGGGCTTCCACGAACACGATGTTTGCAGAGCTTCCTCCGTCGATGAGAGTGCGCCTGACGTCGCGGCCTGCAATGTCGGCCTGGATGACAAAAGGATCTTGATGGGGGAACTCCACGCCCTGGGCGTGGCTGGCGTGAAGGTGATGTTGCAGTGCGGCATCCCCGGGGGTGGTTGCGCCGAGGGGGTTCTCGATGAGGAGCCCTCTGGAGATGACGCTAATGATGCTGCGCTGGGTCCCTCCCAGGGTCCCGGCTCGTGGGGGACTTCCTTGCGGCGGCTGCACGTGGGCTGCTACAGCGGTCGGCGCTTCCAGGGCCCAAACTCGAGCTGTCGGTTGTCGCAGTGCCATAAGTTCGATGCATGCCCGCGTGAAGTGGTCACCATAGCCATGCACTTCGCACCATCTACCGTAGTCCAGGATTTCCTGCTCCGCGCGCGGTCTCGTGTCGCGGCTTCCTCCTGGTCCCCTACCCAGTCGCGGGGTGAGGATAGGTTCTCGGGGAACACCCTGTGTGGCGAAGACGTGGCGAGCCTTGTGGGACCTTCGCTGGTTACGCCGGGGCTTGCGCCTGCCGCTTGACGAGTTCTCGTACGCCCCGGCGTCAACGCGTTCGGAAGCGTCTCCCCCGGATGCTTGCTTGCGTTTTGCTCTCGAGTCACCCTTCACGTTTCCTTTTTGCGACAACTCCTCCGTTCGAGCGGTGTCGGAGTCGTCACCCTTGCGCCTTCGCGCATCTTCCTCTGCCCGGGCGTACTCCTCCATTTTGTCGAAGAGCTTCGCCACCGACTTAACTGGCTTCCGCGCATTATATTCGGCAAGCAGCCCGGGGCGAAGACCCTGTATTGCTGCATTGATGATGGTTGTTTCGTTGACATCCTTGACTTGGCAGCGTACCTTAGCGAAGCGTTGTAGTAATCACAGAGCTTCTCCGATGGTTTCTGCTTGACGGCGAAGAGCTGCTCCGCGTCGACACGCTCGACGTAGTTTCCTTGGAAGCTGTTGTAGAGGCAGTCACGGATCTGCTCCCAGGCGTAGATGGAGTTTGGCTTGATGGCGAAAAACCAAGAAAGCGTTACTCCCTGCAATGCGAGGAGAAGTCCCTTCGCCTTCATAGTATCGTCTCCGCCAGCGGCTTCGACAGCGGTCTCGTATACGCGCACGAACTTCCGAGGGTCCGTGTCGCCTTTGTACGGGTCGATGGCACGCGTCGCCGCGGGATGCGGCTGGATGCGGGGGCACCGCGGCTATCCGCCCTTTCCAGCGCGGGCTCCGATACGACCATCCGGGGGGTCTGCGGACTCCGAGCCTGTCGCATATCCTGCACGGCCCCACGGAGATCCGCCAGCTCTCGTCGGAGCGTGCCGAGGGCTATCAGCAGGGCGTATGCGGTAGTCGCGGCCGGCGCTCCTGGGCTGCCTGCTGTGGTGGCGTGGTGGACTCCGAGGTTGATGACAGGATCGGACGTCGCGGCGGCGGTGGTGGGGTCGAGCGTCACGGTGGTGGTGGTCGTGGGGGCAAGCGTCGCGGTGGTGGTGGTCGCGAGGTCAAGCATCGCGGTGGTGGTGGCGGGGTCGGGCGTCGCGTCGTGAACACCGGTGTTCGTGACCGCCACAGCCGCATCGCCACCCACGCCTGCGGCTGCCAACGCCGAAGCCCTAGTATTGACGCGGGATTCCGCCGCTCCTACATTCTTCTTCTTCGCCGCCGATGATGAAGCTTTCTTTGGTGCCATCCTTCTTCGGATCTGGAGGCTTGCTCTTGTCCTCCCCACGGACGGCGCCAACTGTTGTGGTTACAGACCAAACAGAGAGAGAGAGTATGGTAGTGGAGAGTTGGCTTAGGGTTTCTCCCCCATGGCCTGTATTGTATATATATATCCATATGGGGAGTGCTTTTACAATTATACCCTTACATTCGAGTACTCCCCTCAGGGGTACTTATGTCATTACACATGTCCCATTTTGGGCCTTATATTCCTCTACCAGGCCTGCTGGCTTAGGTGGGTGCCACCCCTACAACAACCACCAAAATGCATTTACTTGCAATACTCCAAACACCAAATTAATTTGTAAGAATAAAGGATCACAACATAGCCATGAAAATCCATAAAAAAATACAGAAATCCAAAATAACATTTGTTTCGTCTATTGAACAAACCATTGGAAAATGGGAATATCCAAAACCCATGGAAGATGAAAGGATTAAAGAAAAATAGTTAGAGACAAGTAGAACCACGCATGTGCATGTGGGTTAATGATAAGAGTCCAAGGTTGTTGTGGTTGAGGTCAGTGGTGAAGCCAAAAATAAAATCGAAGATGGGCTAAGGCACTAAGGTAAATTGTCACAAACATAGTATTTTACTCTTATGTAATTCAAATTCATATATTAATATAAAAAACAAAGCAAAAAAGAGAGAAATATAACAAAAGTAACTCAATAATAGAAAGTGCATCCCGAAAATATATAAATATACTTCAAGTGAATAAAGATCAGTCATCTGCATATGAAAAATAGCAAAATTAGTGATACGATAACTAATTATAAATGATTAGTTTATTAAAACCATCTATAGTAGTCTTCTAATGAGAGTACCCAACTTTTGTAAATACATTACTCCCAAATATGTTGGGTTGTGCCGGTTTCTTGAAAAAACAATAGAAACAAAAAAGCGGCGTCCTTTTCTACATTATATTCCAACCAATTAAACTTATTATACTATGATTCTTGAAAGGATCACGATATTTTGCCATCCAATATCTTTGGAAAGCTAAACCGCTAGAGCCCGGAGGGCCAGAGCCCTAGATCTGCTCGCTCTCAGCTCGGCGCCTCGGCAGCCGCCCGCCCAAATCTGCGAGGTGCCACCTGGATCTACTAGCTACTGGTCGGCTATGCTCTGCTCCCCACTGGCCAGTCCACTGCCTGCCCGCTCGGAGCCCGGATGGGGTGGATCTGCTTGATTGTAGCACAGCTAGCCCAAGGTGCATGTGCAGCCTCTCGTCTCTCACTCTCTCCCGTGTGTGTGCTGTGTGCGCCTATGGTGGCTAGCTGGTTGCATCATCTCTCGGATGTATAGATGAATGAAGACTCAAAGCCCGTATCTTCGCTGGGCCGGTCCAACTTTGCTAGGGGTGGGTGTTCGGGGCGGCCTGATAAAGCCCACCCGATGGCTCCACCTCTAGTTGAGGTCATGGACTCAATTCCTCGTTCTCCTTTAATTGAGATACAAAATTCCTTATGCATATCATAATTTTTTATTCGATAGAATCACACAAGCATGAGTATTCTTGGAATTGTCGGCTTACTTGCGAAAGTGACAAAGGATTTGTGGGCCAGTCACAAGAATGACACCTCAATGATTGGGTGGTCATGACATGGAACAAAGGTGGGTTGGTTTTGCCAATTCCAAATTGCACACATGGGATATATAATAGGCTATTCTGAGATTTGCATTAGTTGGGTAAAGCCAGTGATTTTCATTTCCAATTTTTTTCCTTTTTTCTTTTACAACATGTAAAAGAAACCACATATAATTGCACAAACCCTGATCCCTCTTGCAAACATGGAATAAGAACAACAGAGTCCTTCTCTCCAGTCTCCACCCATTCATGTACAACTGAATTGTCTGAGCTTATATTTGGCCATTCCCAAATCCTATTGACGTTTTGTGCTTCTTACTTGTTTTTAAAAGGAAAGAAGTCCAATTCACCCCCTAAACTTTAGTGCTATAGCCACTTAACCCCATAAATTAAAAAAACGGATATCCTAATCCCTGAGCTTATAAAACTAGTGCAAATAACCCCTTAAGGTGGTTTTGCTACCGTCTACATTTACATGGATATTACTCAGCAAATAAAATGTATAAAAAAATTATTAAACACTAGGGTCCATATGTCAATGTGCACCGTCGCCTTCTTCCTCCTCTCTTCTTCTACCCAATTGTTGTGATCGCCGAGCCACAACTGTTGTGACCTAGCTCTTTTGCCAAGGTTGAGCACCCTGCGGCAACACATGTAGCTTCTCTAGTGATCTTACAGCGCGTGGTTGCAGCAACGACGAAGATTGCGGGGTCATAGTCAGCATCAAAGGGTGAGGGGGCGGCGAGGGTGCAACTATTGTTGCAGAAGATAGCGGAGCTTAGTGCCTCCGCAAAAGCGTTGTGACCACGGCGAGCGGCGATCATGCATGAGATGCGTGTGGCTAGCTAGCTCGGGGGCGAGCATGGGCAGGCCATGTGCGACGACAGGCAACTTGCACGGCGATGAATAGGTTAGGTTCTATAAATGAGGAAGACTTGTGAAGACTTTATGTGTTGAAGATCATCAAGTCAAGTGAAAGATGCATCATAAATTGATGCATGTCTAAGAGAAGATGATCATGTGTTGATCATCAAGTCAAGTGAAGACCCATAATGTATTGATGGAGTCCAAAAAGGAGATGCATCATGTGTTGATGTGTGTCAAGACGATGACCCAGACTTGAAGTAATGATATGCATCATCGAGTTTCAAGAGGATGCTCAAGGTAAAGGTATGACTAACTAGGGCTAAGGATGTGTTCATAATCTTTTACCGGTCTTAGTGTTTGGTTGGAAGACTGTGTTGCTAGTGTAGATTGCTATACTACTAAAAGAGGTCATGTCTAATAGCTTAAATCTCATCATATGTTGATAGCTCAACCTCACTTACTTTAGCTCTCTTTGGCATGATGCTTATATTTACGGATGTGTTTTATAAGTAGTTGAAGCTCAACCTTGTAACATGGGACTATACATTGTAAATGTGTTTTGCAAGTGTTCGATGTTCATGTTTCCTACTCTTTGTGGTATGAGTCTTATATTTGTAAATATATTTTGCAAATAATTGAACCTCTTATATCAATCTTGTAGCATATGACTTAGGTTTGCGAATGTATTTTGCAAATATGAAGAATGTATGTACCTATTCTTTGTGTCATGATTTCGATCACAGCTCATGGGCTAGCATGAGATGACTCATCTATTTTTCATGCCTAAAACAATCAGGTCGAGTAGACACGACCCACAGGCCACTGCACAGCACAAAGAAGATAGAATGAGCAGGGCCGTACATGAGGCGCCTTCTGGGCTTCTACCGCTGGCCTTGTTTCCCGCCTATGCCAGGCCCCAGCCGAGAATCGCAGAGAAACCCGCCCAAAGCCCCCGGAAAAATGGCGACGCCCCGAGAGCCACCCGCCGCCGCCGCCGCCGCCGCGGACGGCTGCATCGAGGAGAACGCGATGGCCATCCTTGACACCTCCGGCATCAAGGACTCCCGCGACCTCCACGACGACCGTACCGACCTCCTCCCCTCTCCCTCTCTATTTCCATTCAATTTCCTTGGGAACTTCCAAGGTTTCTCCCCTTTCCCACATACCTGGTCACCCCGCCGCTAAATCTTGGCATCTCCGCAGGAGCCGCCTTCTTGGAGGCGGTGCGCTCCGCTTGCCTCGCCGCCGACAACCCCTCGGCCCCCTCGTGGTACGGCCCTCATTGCGCGTAGAGTACATTGGTTCCCTCCTGATAAACCTATGCTCTACAGTGGGGAATTTTGTGCACCATGCTGGACTGCTGGTAGTAGTTTGGCGCTTATTCGGATATATCCTGTGTGCATAATTTCTTCTTGGGCATGTTGATGATACCCGTGATTCCTTCTCCACAACTTGATTCACTTGCTGAAAGTTTTGCTGTTTGTCGGGGAAATTTGCCCTAACGATTTCATGGCCTTCTATGTCATCTCATTGGATAAATCTTAATCTGTACTTGTCTTTTTTGTTACGAAGGAAGATTAAAAAGTTGATCCATCCACTATCTTTCATATTTTTCTGTTTTCCTTAGCCGTACCAAAATGAAGTATGTGTTGTGCATATACGCTGCTATTTTACCCGTTTCAGTAAAAGTAACTGCATTTACACATGTATAATGTATTGTTTATTTTAATTATCGTAAAACGTTTCTTGCAGTGTGCAAGAAGTAATGCTTTTATGCCTTAATTGTTCCGACTAATTAGGCGTTTTACTGAATGTTTTTCGCAATTTCGTTTGAGAAGTATTTGTTGAATCTGGAAGTTATTTTTGTCAATTCTCATCATGATATGGAAATCTTTTCATGTAAATCTTTCCTTTTGCAAGGAGAATGTGCAATGCTGTTTTTCAGATTCTTCAAAACAGCAGTTCTCTGGAGCTTACCATTGCAAGTTTCCATCTCTTGATGGAGTTGGGCAAGGTAAAATGTTGCTTATCCCTTTCTCATCTTTCTGGTATTTTTGTTCAACTTGAGATGACCCTTGTACCTTTGTCTATCATGGTACTTTTGACAGTGGGGAGATAGATTCCAACCTGCTATATTAGTGATTCATATCTTTAAGAGGGGGGAACCACTTAATAGTGCAATATTTTATTTTGTTCAGTAGCATGACTAAAATTTGCTCAATTACTCAAGCATTTTCCTTTTGGGGTTTAGGGGAGCTCTACTTATTTTCTTGTTATACTATTCTGAATTACCACCAGAAAGTATCATTTAAAGACCTATAGGCTATAAATATGTAGTCATTTCATCTGACTTCATGTGCTTTTGATGTTGTTTTGCAGCAATACCCAAGAACATATTTGACAGATTCTGGTCCTCACCAAGCTTTAGTTGTAGTTAAAGAGGTAAAAGAATAATATAATTTCAGCAGACGCTGTTTTAAAAAAGAATGTGTACTATTATGTGTTTTATACTTATATCAATTTTTTAGATCTGACATGCGTAAGTACTTTCCTCTTCTCCACAGTCATGGTCACCATTTCTCCTTGGCAATGATGTTGCTTGTGGTGAGATGGGGGGAAACACCAGATGCTTAGATCACCTCTTTGATTCGTCGGTAATGATGTATTGCAAATGATGATAAAAATATCCATTTTTAGTTTTTTCCCATCCTTGTTTGGACCAAAATCATGTCCTTATTATATGTATGTTCTTTTCTTTTACTTCTGCCCCCCCCCCCCCCCCCCCCCCCCCCCCCAAGTCAGTTGACTAACTGAGCTCCTTGAGGTTTTTTTTGACTGTTGTGGTACATGCTACTCAATATTGTTATTTGTAAGGAAGTATTGTTGCCATTTTTTAGCTGTTTTTGTTTTAAATTACTATTGTTTTGTTATGTTCAGACTAGTTGACAATATAGGCCAACATATTTGGGTTTCTGATTTTTTCTGTGTTGTGAAGATACCTAATTGTCTAATTATCTTTTGCCCTTCTGAAGAGATTTTCATCATTGATCGAGGAAATGGTTGAAGCAGCCAATGACACAGATGCTAATAATGGAATTGAGGTAATTGTTAATAGTTTCTAACTTCTAAGAATGTTTGCGAGCAGCCGCTTGTTTACTAATGTCTCATATTATTTTCTATAGCATAATAAGTGTGTTGTTTCAACCCAATCATTGGTCATCATATTGTTTGGTTTATTTATTGAAGTAATTAGTTATTCCAAGAAAGGTTGTTACAGACTTTCATCGCATGTGCAGCGTGTCCACACGAACTGGTGGTTGATTCTTTGCTTCGCTCCATATTTCTCTTGATTATTTTGGATTAGGCCTTGATTCTTCCCATGATGGGAGTATTTTGATTGGGAATATCTGAGTATGGGACCTTATAACTTGGCACACAAGTTTGAGTTACACTGAATACTAAAAGGATCACTAAAAGATGGGACCGCTAGTCACTAAAAATCAAGTTATATTGGAATCATATGCCTGAATTAATTCACCTCTGCTATGGTTTAATTAAGTTGCTGCGACTGATGTTGAGTTAATCCATTTTTCTCCTAAATAAGGCAAACCCATATTTTTCATTGTTATGTTTATGAAAAGTAAGCCGGTATATTGAGCCTTTGTTAATACCCGGAATTTGGAAGGATTACACAATGGGTTCCTCTATTCTTTTACAGTATTTTTGTTTGTCTGCTGTTGAAGTCATAAAGTTGAGTTTGTTCTGTTCTGTAATTTAGCCTATAGAGAATATGGTGCTTTTCCAATACCTTGTGAGCACACTTGAGGCTGATTTTGTACATCGTCATATTGCATACAAAGGTAAAGTACTTGTGAACTTAGTTGTTTATGTTGTATCTGTTTTTCTGTATGTCTGGTGTAGAAAAGAGGATATTCTTACCTATTCTTCTGATTTGTTACAGAGTCATTAGACTGGGTGATTTTCAGGGAATCTCTTCTAAATATGCTTCTGGTACGACCAACATCCAAAATCTGTAAAAAGTATCTTAGTTTTCTTGGCTAGATCTTCTCATGCTGTTTCTTCATCTCATCATTTTTGTTAAAGAAAAGATTTTACCTGGTTATATGGTTGAAATTACTTGAAACTAATGCAAATTTCTTGGTTTGTTTCATGACATTGACGGAATATCTGCTGGTATTCATTAACAGGGATCACGAAAGCTGGTATTCAAATCTTTAGTAAAGAACTGCATATCCCTTCTGCTCAACCAATATCATCAGGAAGTTGAAGATAACATATCTTCTAAAGAAGATTATGCTAAACCAGCATCTGATCTAGATTCTTCCTTAATCTTTTCATCATTCGTGTTCGAAAGAACAGCACTTGTATCTGTTCAGAAACTTTTCGTTATGGTGAGTATATAGTATTTGGTGATACACATGGCTTGGTTGAAATATAGGTGCTAACCCTTTCATGTTTTTCTAGGTTATGAACCTTGACTTGATTAGGAAAGAAGCAGACACATTGGGTCTGACTTCAAGAGCTGATGGGTTCAGGTTATGTTTCTGAGTTTCATTTGCTTAGGGTAGGTGCCCTTTGTTAATTTCTGACATTCCATTTCTCTCTATGCAGGAATCCTATCTTGGAAATTATTTTAGATGAGCTAACTTACAACATAAGCTATTTATCCCCATTTCTTTTGGTAACCACAAATCATTGCCATCTCTTGATATGTCTTTTTTTCATGGATATCTAAACTGTATGTTATTGCAGTATTAAACTTGCATGAGAAACTGAATTGATCATGCATCAATAGCTTGTTGTATTAAGTATACCCACTCACAGTTGTTTTGTTCCTACATTTGTTGGTCTGAAAGCTATAAATTTTCACTTCATCACATGTAGTTTGCCTCATGCTAGCTGTAAAGAGAAAAATGAGGGCCACCTACTATATTGGAAGCCCTGATTCAACTTTGGAAATCTAAGTGCAACAATTAGGCAGCTGTGCTGTTGGATTTTTCTCAGGAATGGGAAACATACAGATACTCCTTAAACTTCTGTGTAATGCGTTGTTGAGAAAGAAGATAAAGAGGAGGCACAAAAACATGGGTAGTAATTGTGCACTTTATAAGTTATGTGCCTGCATTCATATGAGCTTGCTATTTTCTTGCATTTTGTATGATATTCTTGCACTCTTATGTATTTATATCTTTGACTCTTTGTGGTAACTAGCTTGTTATGCATAATGTCATCTTCAATTAGTTTTGGTTGATGTTTTTATGAGCCTTTTCCAATTAAATCCCACTGAAATTATCCAAGTAAGCTAAAGGTAACTAGAGTCAGGGTCCCAGGAAGACTATCTGCCATTCATGTTTCTGGCTAGTTTGATTCCTTTGCTTCGTGTGTACTCTGTAGTGCCTAAACTTGCACAAGAATGTTTCAGTATATCCATGGTTATACTTTCCAAGATCCTGAAACTTTTGCTCCTCGCTAAAACTTGGGCATTAACCAGGGTCTTGGTTTGATCGCTCTACTTGATAGTTCAAATGAACTTATCCCTGTTAATTGATTGACTAAAGGTGGATGGAATTAGGATGCAAATCCTTGCTGGCACCCACTCCCATTGTGATTACTATTACAGACTAATTTGATTTCATTGCTTTCCATGTACTCCAAACTTCCACAGAAAATGTCTCAGTACATCTGTAATTGTACTTTCCAAGTACCTGAACCTTTTTTGTTCCTTAGCAACTGAACTGTTTGCCAATGATTGATTGACCAGCTCCTGATTTTTCTAGTGCAAAGATAAAATTTCAGACATCAGTAACTAATGGGTTAAGGTTAACTCAGGTGTTTAATAACTATGTAGACAAAAGTAAGATGTCTGGTGCAATTTAGATGTGAAAACTGATGAATAAGTCCCTGTACTGTGGTCTTTGTGGGGCTGTGGTAGTTTTTTGTTTTTTGACTGCTTTAGGACAGCATCTGCTTTTGCTTTAGGACAGCATCTGCTTTTAGGACAGCATCTGCTTTTGCTTTAGGACAGCATCTGCTTTTAGGACAGCATCTACTTTTAGGACAGCATCTGCTTTTAGGACAGCATCTGCTTTTGCTTTAGGACAGCATATTGACCGCTTTAGGACAGCATCTTAGCATATGCTTGGCTGGTTCTCAGCCTATAAATATGTATCTCCAACCCCTCAGGTTGGTATGGCATTGTGTGAGCAATAAACAAGAAAACTTGCCCCATCTCCTAGTGTCATCCTCTCCATGAGAGTAAGGATCTTGCTATCACCAAGAGCAAGAGTCCAGCGACTAACAAGTGGTATCAGAGCCTTAGTATCCTGTAGCCTGAGCATCTCCTGCTCATCTCCTTCTCCGGCCTCGCAGCAGCCCCGGCCGGTAGCAGCAGCAGCTCCGGCTGTCCCCGCTCACTCCTCTCCGGAGACGGACGGCAGCTCGTCAGAAGCAGCCTTCTCTCCACGCAACAGCCCCCCAGTAGCGCGCCATGTCCGCAGGGCAGTCTCAGCGCTCGGTCGCCTCGAGCATGCGACGTCAGCAGACGGCCGAGCTCGTCGCGGCAGAGCAGCGCGAGCGAGCGGCGGCAGAGACCGCTGCGGCGGCGGAAAGGGCGTCAAGGCTGGCAGCGGCGGAGCTGGCAGCAGCCAGGGCGGAGGTGGAAGCAGCGGTGGCGGCAGATGCAGCGCGTGCGGCAGCAGCAGAGGTCAAGGCTCTGCGCGGCAGCAACAGCAGCTCCGGCTCTGTTGATGGCGGCGCCGACGCGGACCCTCAGCTGCTGGAGAGGGAGGCAGCGCAAGGGCGAGTGGCGCAATGGGTAGCCGCGCACGCCCACGAGCGCGGCGGCAACCCAGACAGGCGCGGACGCGCCGGCGGTGCTCCTGGAGGAGGCACGCACGGCGGCGGCGTACGGGTCGACGGAGAGCGCGGCCCTCACAGGCAACGTGGCTCTCTCTCCCCGGTACGGTACCGTGGTCACCACGAGTACCAGGCTGTCGTCAGGGACGTCGGCCCCGGCGGCGGGTGGCCTACCCTCACCAAGACCAACTACGTCGAGTGGGCTGCGGTGATGAGAGTGAAGCTCCAGGTGCGGCATATGTGGGATGCAGTCCGGTACGGCGACGTCGACTACGACCAGGATCGACGGGCGCTGGATGCTCTCATCGCCGCAGTCCCGCCCGAGATGCAGTTCTCGCTTACCAACAAGCGGACTGCCAAAGAGGCTTGGAACGCCATCGCTGCAGCACGCATCGGCAGCGACCGCGCCCGCAAGTCTACACTGCAGGCACTACGCACGGAGTGGGAGCACCTGGCCTTCAAGCCAGGTGAGGACGTTGATGACTTTGCTCTCCGTCTCAACACTCTGTTGCACAAGTTGGTGCAGTTCGGCGACGACACCTACGGCGAAGAGAGAGCTGTGGAGAAGCTCTTCCGCTGCGTCCCCGAGAAGTACAAGCAGATGGCTCGCTCGATCGGGTCTCTGCTGGACCTCTCCACGATGACCATCGAGGAGGCGTTGGGTCGCCTCAAGGTCGTCGACATCGATGAGCCACAGCGCCCCTCGGGACCCGTCACCATTGGCGGGAAGCTCCTCCTCACTCGGGAGCAGTGGGATGCCGGCCAAGGTGACAAGAAGAAGGGGGAGCCTTCTTCCACGACAGGCGGCCGCAAAAGTGGCAAGCGTGGCAAGCCGCGCAAAGGCGCCCAGGGCGGCGATGCTGGCAAGCAAAAGCCGGCACGAGACGACTCTTGCCACAACTGCGGCAAGCTTGGTCATTGGGCCAAGGAGTGTCGACAGCCACGACGCGGCCAGGCCCACGTCGCGCAAGCGGAGGAGGAGCAGCCGGTCCTGTTCATTGCTCATGCGAGCATCGAACTACCTCCAGCGGCACCGGCCGCAGTGGCTCTCCTCCACCTTGACGAGCCAAAAGCACACGCCCTCCTCGGCGACAGTTCCGGCAATGACAAGACCGACGGGTGGTGCCTCGACACCGGCGCCACCCACCACATGACCGGGCGGCGGGAGTTCTTCTCCGAGCTCGACTCAGGCGTTCGAGGCACCGTCAAGTTCGGCGATGCCTCCGCCGTGGAGATCAAGGGCGTCGGCTCTGTCGTCTTCGTCGCCAAGACTGGCGAGCACCGGCTGCTCACCGGCGTCTACTACATCCCCGATCTGCGGAACTCCATCATCAGCTTGGGACAGCTGGATGAGAACGGCTCGCGTGTCGAGATCGAGCACGAGGTGCTGCGGATTTGAGATCTTCGACGCCGCCTCCTTGCCAAGGTAACCAGAGGCGCAAATCGACTCTACACTCTTCACGTGCAGGTGGCACAACCCATCTGTCTCGCAGCTCGTCGGGACGACGAGGCGTGGCAGTGGCACGAGCGCTTTGGGCACCTTCACTTCGAGGCCCTGAAGCGGCTCAGTGCCACGGAAATGGTGCGAGGCCTGCCGTGCCTTGACCATGTGGAGCAGCTCTGCGACGTCTGCGTGTTGACGAAGCAGAGGCGACTCCCCTTTCCCCAGCAGGCGAGTTTCCGAGCCAAGGAGAGGCTCGAGCTCGTGCACGGGGACTTGTGTGGCCCGGTGACACCGGCCACACCAGGAGGACGAAGCTACTTCCTGCTGCTCGTCGACGACCTCTCCCACTACATGTGGGTGATGGTCCTCGGCAGCAAGGGAGAGGCTGCGGACGCCATCAGGCGCACGCAGGCTGTTGCGGAGGCGGAGTGCGGCCGCAAGCTGCGCGTGCTGCGCACAGACAACGGCGGCGAATTCACGGCGGCTGAATTCGCGTCGTACTGCGCTGATGAGGGCATTCAGCGCCACTACTCCGCGCCGTACAGCCCGCAACAGAACGGCGTCGTCGAGCGCCGCAACCAGACGGTTGTGGGGATGGCTCGGGCCCTCCTCAAGCAGAGGGGGATGCCGGCTGTCTTCTGGGGAGAGGCGGTGGTGACGGCCGTCTACATCCTCAACCGCTCGCCTACCAAGGCGCTCGACGGCAGGACGCCGTACGAGGCTTGGCATGGGCGCAAGTCGGCGGTCTCCCACTTGCGGGTCTTCGGCTCCCTCGCGTTCGCCAAGGAGCTTGGCCACATCGGTAAGCTCGACGACAGGAGCACTCCGGGAGTGTTCATCGGCTACGCGGAGGGCTCGAAGGCCTACCGCATCCTCGACCCTGACACACAGCGAGTCCGCATCTTGCGTGACGTTGTGTTCGACGAAGGGCGAGGCTGGACGTGGGACAAGGCGGTGGACGACGGTTCGACTTCGACTCTCAGGGACTTTGTTATCGACTACGTCCACTTCGAGAGAGCCGGGGGAGCTAGCAGCTCGTCTTCACCGAGCTCGTCCACCTCGACACCTTGCTCGCCACCAGCTCCGGCGAGTGCTCCACCACCTTCGGCACCCGCTACGCCCCACTCTTCACCACCGGCTCACCACTCTCCTGCACCGGCGGCCACACCACCGGGATCGGCCCCAACAGCTTCGGTCCACGACGAGCAGCGCATGGTGGAGTTCGCTACTCCGCTATCTCACGACGAGGACCGCGTCGACGTCTACCACGACGACGAACCTCTGCGCTATCGTACCATGGACAACATCCTCGGCGAGTTGCCCGTCCCTGGACTGGCGCAGCGCGACTTCGAGGCGGAGCTGCACTTGGCGTGCGACGACGGCGAGCCTCGCTCCTTCGCTGAGGCGGAGGGAGACGCGGCGTGGCGTGTCGCGATGAAGCAGGAGATGGACGCCGTCGAGCGGAACCGGACGTGGGAGCTGGCGGATCTTCCTGCCGGTCACCACGCGATCACCCTTAAGTGGGTGTTCAAGCTGAAGCGGGATGAAGCCGGCGCCATCGTCAAGCACAAGGCTCGCTTGGTAGCACGAGGCTTCGTGCAGCAGGAGGGGGTCGACTTCGATGACGCCTTCGCACCCGTCGCGCGCATGGAGTCCGTTCGTCTTCTCGCACTTGCAGCCCAGGAGGATTGGCGCGTCCATCACATGGACGTCAAGTCCGCCTTCCTCAACGGCGATTTAAAGGAGGAGGTCTACGTCCGTCAGCCGCCGGGATTCGTCATCCCCGGCAAGGAGGGCAAGGTTCTCCGCCTGCGCAAGGCCCTCTACGGCTTGCGGCAGGCACCACGAGCCTGGAACGCTAAGCTGGACTCCACCCTCAAGCAAATGGGGTTCCAGCAGAGCGCACACGAGGCTGCGGTCTACCGGCGGGGCAAAGGCGGCAATGCTCTGCTGGTAGGCGTCTACGTCGACGACCTGGTGATCACCGGCTCCAAGGAGGCCGAGGTCGAGGCGTTCAAGGCGGAGATGAAGACCGCCTTCCAGATGAGCGACTTGGGGCTCCTCTCCTTCTACCTGGGGATCGAGGTCCACCAGGACAGCTCCGGTATCTCCCTTCGTCAGACCGCCTACGCCAAGCGCACCGTCGAGCTGGGCGGGCTCACCGACTGCAACCCAGCCCACACTCCTATGGAGGAAAGGCTGAAGCTGAGCCGCGACAGCACGGCGGAGGAGGTGGACGCGACGCAGTACCGGCGCATCGTGGGCAGCCTTCGCTACCTCGTCCACACGCGTCCGGATTTGGCATTCGCCGTCGGCTACGTCAGTCGGTTCATGCAGCGACCGACGACGGAGCATCAGCAGGCCGTAAAGAGGATCCTCCGCTATGTTGCGGGCACCTCCGACTACGGCTTGCACTACCCGAGGTGTCCCGGCGCGGCACACTTCATCGGGTACAGCGACAGCGACCACGCAGGCGACATTGACACCAGCAAGAGCACAAGCGGGATTCTCTTCTTCCTCGGCAAGTGCCTCGTTAGCTGGCAGTCAGTCAAGCAGCAGGTGGTGACCCTGTCTAGCTGTGAGGCCGAGTACATAGCGGCTTCCACCGCTTCGACTTAGGCGCTCTGGCTCGCTCGACTGCTTGGTGATCTCCTCGGCAGGGACACTGAAGCAGTGGAGCTCAGGGTGGACAGCAAGTCCGCTCTAGCCCTGGCAAAGAACCCCGTTTTTCATGAACGGAGGAAGCACATCCGGGTGAAGTACCATTTCATCCGAGGCTGCTTGGATGAAGGAAGCATCAAGGCAAGCTACATCAACACCACGGATCAGCTTGCGGATCTGCTCACCAAGCCTCTTGGAAGGATCAAGTTCCTTGAGCTCTGCTCCAAGATCAGGATGGTTCGATCCTCCCACAAGACAACGCACAAGACTTAGGGGGAGAATGATGAATAAGTCCCTGTACTGTGGTCTTTGTGGGGCTGTGGTAGTTTTTTGTTTTTTGACTGCTTTAGGACAGCATCTGCTTTTGCTTTAGGACAGCATCTGCTTTTAGGACAGCATCTGCTTTTGCTTTAGGACAGCATCTGCTTTTAGGACAGCATCTACTTTTAGGACAGCATCTGCTTTTAGGACAGCATCTGCTTTTGCTTTAGGACAGCATATTGACCGCTTTAGGACAGCATCTAGGATAGCATCTTAGCATATGCTTGGCTGGTTCTCAGCCTATAAATATGTATCTCCAACCCCTCAGGTTGGCATGACATTGTGTGAGCAATAAACAAGAAAACTTGCCCCATCTCCTAGTGTCATCCTCTCCATGAGAGTAAGGATCTTGCTATCACCAAGAGCAAGAGTCCAGCGACTAACAAAAACTTGTACCTGGAACTGGAAGTCTGGATTCTCTGGAACTCTGTGCTGTGATGAATGCTAAAGAGAAAATAAAATTGAAAAGGAAAAGTGGGATCAAAGTTATTAACTTCGTTTTTGTTTGCACTGCTCATTTTCTCAGTACTCCAGCTCTACAGTTCTCATTTGTAGTTGTACCTTCAATAGTAAATTAATGATTTATTAATCAATTTTAACAGGCCTTCATGGAATGGAAGTGGAAATTGGAGATTATTTTACAGTACTTTTCAAAATACTGTGGCAAGGTATGGTGAATTTACTTGTCTTCAATCACTTGACTTCCAAGCATGCAAAAGGCTTGTGTGCAATTTAAGAAATGCCCCTTATGCGACACTCTTTGGTGTTTCAATATGCAACTTATTCATTAAGGTCTCAAGCAAATGTTGGTACCAGTAGTGTCGCTTTCCAGCTGATCCAATTTGATTTGTCTCTCCAATATAAAATTTTCATGTCTTGACTGTTATAATCTGAACTACTTTCTTTCTTTCATCGCAAAGCAATTGATATTGCAAATATGGGCAATATTTTAATTCTAACTTTTATTAAGAGATAAATGTAATGAAAGACTAATGATGCAATAATCAAAACTAACAGCATGCAACTCATTGTACTTTAGAACATACACATGAAGAGAATTATAACAGAGTCGATTGATTGCACGAATGACTTACAGTAGGGCTTGATAAAGAATAGAAATCAGCGCAAACTCGATGCAGTGCTGGACATAGAGGTAGCAGCGTAGGAGCGGTTGTGCAGATGTGTAGCTCAGAAATCTTATTGCCACCACGTGCAGCTACCCTTCACGACAATGGTTTGGAGATTCCGCTCCCTCATTCCTCGTGCATGCTGAGAAAGGCCGGTGAGGTTTGGCCGCGTAGCACACAAGCATAAATCATCAGAGGAGAATGTAGAAGAATGGAGGAAGGATTTCAGGGTGTGTTCAGTCTAGATGTCTCCAGCCTCTTTTAAAGACGCGCATCAATTATTCACTAGTAACTAACGTCATTATCACAACTAAAAACCGAATTAAAATGCTTTGAATCACATTCAAACACAGTTAAGGAGAGATGGTGGCATGAATCAACAAAATAAAAGGTGTACTTGACTTGTTAGTTGTGCCACACCACGACGTGGTTGCGCGTCACACGATTTTCACATGAAAATATGCGAATGCATGAGCGTGTGTGCCATGTGTCCCATGTTTTATGGAGTAGTGTAAGGTCGAGGAGGCCGACTAGAGGGGGTTGGGGTTTGAATAGACGCTTTTAAAGTTTCCTTTGGCTAAAACCGAGTTTATATGCGGAATCATAAATCAAATCGGTTTTGCACAATTAAGATCTAAATCAAGTAGGTTCACCTAAGTGCACCAACACCTTAAGTCTATGTCAATGTTTGCAATCCCAAAGTGACTAGCAACCAATTCAATTTCTATGAATGTAAATGCAAGTATATAAATTGAGCTTAAGAAAACGAACAACAATTGACATACGATGTTTTATCGTGGTGTTCGGAAACCACTCGGTTTCCTCTAATCTACGTTGAGGTAAGCCCAAATAAATTGGATTGGCTCCACGAATTAATCCAATCATCTCAATTCCAGTAGTGGTAGCTTTTTCTCTCTTCAGGTAGGTGAGCCAATGATTAAGAAGGTGCTAGGTGGGCGGCGAGGAGGGGCATAGCGCCTAGGGGGCCTAGGCGGTTGAATTAAAAATAAAGACAACATGCGAAGATAAGTAATCATGCATATATGTGTATATGTGTGTGTATGATGTTTATTCCTTCTCTGATTAGTCGAACACTTACTAGCCATTTTCCCTGCTCACTGCTCAGTCGAACACTTGCTAGCCATTTCTCATTCCTCCCATTTTGCCTGTTCTTCCCTGTTCAGCTGAACACTTGCTAGCCATCCATTTCGTTCTTTATTAATTCTCTTTCTTATCTCCTCCCTTTATCTCTTTCTTTCTGGCTCCTGTTCGGCCGAAGCAATCCCTGCTTATCCCTTCTCTTCTCTCTACCTCTCTCCTCCCGTGGCTTTTCCCCATTTCTTCCTCCTTCATCTTGCCTTTCCCCATCTCTGGCTCCTACTCCTTGTAGAAAGGTCACAACAACGGTGCCGTGTGGAAACCCTAGCGCGTTTCCGTTTGCTGCAGATGTGTGTGCTCGGGTGCTTGTCTTTTGGGTCATGACTCTTCTTCAAGGCTTCTTCAGGGCGCCTCGCCTCGCCGCCTAGCCCACAGGGTAGCTGCCTTTGCAACTAACTAGTACCCTAGATGAGGCGCCGAGTAGTCGCCCAACACCTAGGCGACGCTAGGGCGCCTTTTAGAACATTGAAGTGAGCTCCAACTTTCATAACATGTCATACATTTTCATAAGCTTCTTGAGAAGATCACTAGGCACAATGCCTCTAAGGCCGTGTATGAGTTAGCAACCTCTAAGAGTAACAAGTTAAGCCCTTTGTTTGACTCTCACCACGTGCAACGAATGCACAAACTCAAGTGGATACTCAATCTACCTCTAGATGTAACACATGCAACTAGACATCTCTACTTAGGGCCTGTTCTTTTTGGCTGCGGCTTATGACTTTTGGCTGAAATTTTTGAATTTTGGTTGTTTACGGTACAAATTACGAAGAGACAGATACTCACTTTCGATTTTGGTTGATACAGATGTTGGGCTTTTAACATGTATATCGTTTAACTTGTAGACTCCGTCTTGAGAAAATACTCCGTTTGAAAGTTAGGTACTGTAGCAAAAGCCAAAAGCCGTCGGCTTTTGACTTAAAGAACATGCCCTTACTCATAAAGTGCAACACATGCATAATTGAGTGGAGAGTCTCACACTAGCTCAAGAGTGAAGAATTGGGTGCAACTTAGCCTTTCCAACCCGGCTACAAGGGGGTATTTATACCTCACACCAAGAAACTAGCTGTTGGGATGAAATCAGCCGAAAGTCGGTAGTATCGTAGGCAAATAGCTGGCACTACCATGACTTCTACAACGGCTAAAAAACTAGCCATTACAACTTTTGGCCGGTCTGACCGCCCTCACAGGGGCCGATCAAATCGCACCAAACACGACCAAAAAATGTAACTCTTTGGAAATAACTACCGGAAACAAATGCCTGGTAGTACCACAAGGCCAATCATACCGTGTTGGTCTGACCGCTTGACATGACCCGGTCTAATCACCAACTAATGGCTGGTCAAACTGCTGCCGGTTAGACCGCTCACGCAGGGTCGGTCTGACCGCTCTGGTCAAACCACCACGCACAGAGTGGTCATAATGCCAGTTGGTTCGATTGCTCACACAGTCAGTCTGACCACCATGGTCATATCGTCACACAAAGTGCGGTCATACCACCTTGCATTTTCCGGCAGCGACAAGAGTGCATGTACTTCAGCACTTTCGCAAAATACATTTCCAAAACGTAGTACCATGCAAACAAAAGTCAAAGCATGACAACAAATTGGAAAACACATTTACACACTTTAGAATCATGCTACAAGGATTAGGAACATGGATTCAACCCATTTGCAAAACTCATTCGCAAATTTAAGTCATGCTGTAAGCATTGTGCATGAGCATAAACTATTTGCAAAACACATCCGCAAACCTAAGCATCATGTCACAAGGAATAGGAAATATGGACTTCAACCATTTGCAAAATACATTTGCAAATCCAAGTCACATGTCATAAGGATTATGCATGAGCTATAACTGTTTACAAAACATATTCGCAAATACTAGCATCATGCTATAAGTAGGTAACATGTATTTCAACCATTTGCAAAACATATTTGCAAATTTAAGTTGTATTTCACATGTATTATGCATGAGCTACAATTATTTGTAAAACACATTCGCAAATACTAGCATCATACCACAAGAGAGTTAGAGCAAGTGAGATTGAGCTATCAACATATGATAAGGCTCAAACTATTAGACATGACCCCTCTTAATAGTATGACAATCTATACTAGTAATTTGGTCTTCTAACCGAATATTAAGATTGGTAAAACACTAAGGATACATCATTCGTCTATGCTAGTTATACTTTTACCTTGCGCATCCTCTTGAAATTTGACGATGCATATTTTTACTTTAAATCCGGGTCCTTATTTTGATCTGCATCAACCTTTAATGCATCTTCCACTTGTCCTCTATCAACATGTAATGTGTCTTGTCTTAAATTGATGATCAACTCATGATTATCTGTTCTTTAGGATCTTGACTTGATGATCATCAGCACATAATGCTGTATTTCATCCCGAACCTTGATTTGATAACGATCAACTCATGACGCCATCCAATATCTTCGTCATCTTGGGACATAACCTATTGATCCAAACTCATGAAAAATATTAATTCCACAATATGATTGTCATTAATTATCAAAATATATCATTAAATTGTAATGACCGGTTAGATACTTCAAGTGGCAAGGACTACACTTTTTATATTGCATTCCTCCCACTTACCTAGCAATGTGGGACTAAACCATGCTATACTTTGAAATTTAGGAATGAATGGGCCTTTTGTCTCATGGGCCCAATTCTAACAATTGAAACTGTACATGTAATGTCAAACTGAGTTCTCAAAGTATAAAAAAAAAACCATCTTTTAAGTTTTTCTACAAGTTCAATCTAATAGACTGAATTGTACATGTAATGTCAAACTGAGTTCTGAAAGTAAAAAAAAAAACATCTTTTAAGTTTTCCTACAGGTTCAATCTAATAGATTGAATAGCCTTGAATTTGGTCAAATTGAAAATGAATTCTAATTTCCAAATAACATTTTGGTTCTTTCAGCTTATGCTAACATTTGCAGACTTGTTAATAGGCTCTGATCAACCTTGTAAATTAATTATTTTTGGTGTGCTGGGTAGACTAATGATTGTTTTGGACATATTGACAAATAATACTACCTCCAATCCATTTTAGATGTCATTGTTGTAAGGTAGTTTGGTTTTTCTAGGCAACCTTTCCCACCAGATGCTCATATTAAATGCTTATTGGTAGTAGTATCTGAGAGGTAGGTATCAAGTATCAACTAATAGGGGCAAATATATGTCACAAATAAAGGCGTTAGCTCCTTTTTGTGTGCGCATAGAGCTACGATGACATCTATTTTGGACTAGAAATGGTTGTTGAATTGTTAATATTGGCATGTTGTGATATGTGGATTCTTCTCATTATCTCACACACTTGTGAACTTCCACTACATTTGTTCTTTTTGTAATGGAAGTAAATTCATAGATGTTATTATTGCCTTCTTTTTTCTTTATAGCCTGCAGTCCGCACTCGGAGGTCAGATAATTCACAACAGGATTTGACATTGGAAATTGTTCTGAGTTTATTTTCAACAGCAACAAGCGCAAAAGCCATTGTCAAAAAGATGAGTTCAGAAGTTGCCCAGCTTCTCTTAGCACATGCGTACCAGGTTAGGGACTTGAAAGTTTTATTGGTGTTTTCCCAGGTTACATATCATCACGATGATCGTATTTTATTTTTAGTTCTATGGCCTAAAACATGTTTATGTCTAGATTTTGGCATTTTTCTTTAAGAGTAAAATGTATGGCAGCCTGCAGGTCACTAGTGCAGGTGTGTCATCTAGGTCACGGTACTTTCAAAATGCACACGAGTCACTGATGTGTCATAAGTGGGCCATTAGTCCATTTTAACTGCCTAAGCTAGCAACTATTATACGTGTGGCATGCTTGGTAGACGTCATTGCACCTTGGCAGGGTGTGGGAATTGTGAAAAAAAACCCTATACAATATATTTGGCATTTAACCCTATCCAAATATGGTCAACCAGATCGCACTCGCACCCATCTCACTCGAGCCAATCTTCTTACTCCGTCATCCTGTGACCATAACCCTAGAGACGGTATTGGCTCGTAACTGTGATGCCCTAATCCTTGACTGGAAGGGACACCAAAGGTCTTTGCCCTCTCTCACTATCTATCCAAGAGATGGAAGGGTAGTAGAGGAATGTGGCTGCAGCGGCAGTTAATGGCCTCATCCTCATGGGTCTCGTTGCACTCAGGCTAGCACTATCGAGTCCTCGTAGCACTCAGGCCGTCATTGTTAGCATGGTTATCAAGGCGTCGCCTAGGCGACGCCAAGGCGTCCTGGCGGTCGGAGGGGAACGCCGTGGACGATCGTCTAGACCGTGAGGAGTTAGGCGGTGCTAGGCGACGCCTAGGTGTCTAGGGCGACGCCTGGGTACCGGTTGGGGGAGGGGGGATGTGGGCTCTAACCTGCACGGACTCGTAATCTTCTCTTCGCCGGCGCCGATCTACCACTTCTCCCTCCGCCGGTGCCGATCTACCGCTTCTCCCGCCGTCTTCCCTGAGATGCTGCCTCCTCCCTCCGTCGGGAAAGATATATAGTCGGAGGAGGGCGGAGGAGGCGGTCGGGGCGGCCAACGGGGGTCGATGCAGCGGGAGGAAGCTGCCGGAGGAGAAGCGGAGCCGGTCGAGGCAGTCGACGGCAGCAGCAAGTCGAGGCGGCGGCGACATCGAGCCTAAGGCGACAGAGGAGTCGGTGGGGAGAGGAGGCGCGGGCGGGGGAGGAGGCGGCGAGGGGAGGAGGCGGCGGGGAGGGGAGGCGCCGGGCGGGGGGAGGAGGTGGCGGGGAGGGGAGGCACCGGGTAGGGGGTGCGGGAGAGATGAGACGGGGGAGAGGCAGCGGTAAGTCTGGCGGCTAGGGTTAGGGTTAGATATTTGTTTGGTCTTTTTGCGATTAGGTCCTCAAAGTTCTTGAAAATTACGAACTGACCTCTTCTTTAATGTATTTCTTCCGATTTAGATCTCCTGAGACATGATTATTTGAATTATTTGTGCTATTTTCGGTCGTATAAGGTATTATTTATCGTCTAACTATCGCCATGGCGGGCGCCTAGTCGACTAGGCGTCCAGGCGCTCCGAGCTCGCCTCAACTTGCCAGAGCGCCGTGACAACCTTGATTGTTAGAGCACCAGATCGGGTTCTTTTCTTTTGCAAAAATGTGTTTTGTGTACGCCTAACCTTTGAGATGTGGTCACGTGCTTGTCGTGTGCAGCGACGCCTACATGGCATGCTAGACGTGTAATACTTGCTATCTTGGGTAGTTAGCATAGACAAATGATCCACTTATAGCACATTAGTGACCTATATGTGTATTTTTAAAGTACCGTGACCTAGATGACACATCTGAACAAGTTGAGTGACCTGCCATGTATTTTACTCTTTCTTTAATTAGATTTCATGGGCATTCTTTCATGCATGATAGTAGCAAGTAGCTAATTCATTTTATGTTACCTCGGAAACAGTATAATCGAAATAATAGGTGCACACACTTCTTTAGACTATAGTTTCATATTCCTGCTCCTCATGTTCTGGTATACTTCCGGTTACTACAATCTACCATTGTAATTTAGTCTTTGCATATTTTCAGGTCTGCCTGTCTGTTCAAGGTGATTCTGACAAAAGTAATGATATGACAAAAAAGATCGGAGCAACTCTGCCACAGATATCTTGCAATTTTGTATCAGCTTTTCAGAATCTTAGAAAAATCAACCCGTGAGTATTTTGTTTCAGTATGGTAATGGCCACCAGGTTTTTAAAGCTGTCAGGCGACTGATTGTTGCTTAGCAGCGAGTGCTACCAGCTGATTATTGGCAGCAACCAGTCTGGTCTGTTGCTGCATCCCATGGCAGCCAGTGAATCAGTATGGATCTGCCTAAAAAATTGCTTGAAGTTTCTTATGGCTTTAATTTTTATCGTCTTTGCAGGAATATCCAGATCTCACCGTTTGAGAAAGAAGCTTTGTTTACTGCTGCAACACTGACTAGAAAACTGAAGAATGAAGAAAGATAGGAGATTTTGGAAGTGATACACATTAGATCGGATGGTTTTGCTCTGGCAACTACTAGTGTTTATCTTGAAAATGATATCATTTTTTTGGCCTTTGCAGTCTAATCTCTTGTACGGCACGATTATGTTATTACCTATGTACCTACATATTTGGCTTATCTATCCCCTCTAGTATCTGAAGCTAATGTACTGAGCTGAAGCTTCTGTGTTGCATATCTTGAGGGAGCATTTTACTCGAAATTTCTTCCATTTATATCAACTACACCGAATTTTGCTAGGAGGTGCTTGAGGCCCGTAGGGAGGAAAAGGTCACGCATTGTTCTTCAGATTTCTAAAATACGAAGCTCCCTTTGGATTTTGCCCGAGCTGTTCTTTACATCTTATATTTGCTTTTGGGTCTCGATCTCCTTTTTCTTATATACCTTTTATCTGTCCATATGGAAGGTACCTGGAATTTAATAGTACTTATGAACTGTACATGTACCTTTTATTATGCATTGTATATAGAGATGGCAATCGGGTGCGGCGGGTATGGGTAGTACTCACCTATACCTGTATCCGCGACCCTGATTTACACCCGCGAGCATACCCGCGAAAGACCACGGGTAAAAAATCTCGTTCATACCCGTCGCCCGTAGGTATACCCGTTTACCCGCGAAATGCATCACACATTCAAACATCACCAATGCATCACACACAAATCACAAATACTCATGCACTACTGATCAGGCTAGTCCCATCCACAGCAAGATTACTTCATTTTGCAACATATTACATGCCTAACCCCCGAACCAATAATCACTAGATTATCAAAAATCAAGCGGGAACAGAATTGAACCGAAACCAGTTTACAGAATGCAAACTGCGCAGTACTAATGACATGAACATATCACATCTGTAAGATATCAAATGCCTAGTCCCCGATCCAAGGATCGCTAACTTTCTTTGAATGCTCGTTGATAATATCGCCATCAGTTGAAACTTCCTCTGGAGGTCCAGTTTTACTATGTTCAAGTCTGTTCTCCCCATCTTTTCCATTTTCTTGCAAACGGTGGCACATCTTATACATAAAGTGCTGTCCTTACGCTTCTCATCCTCTGAATTGTAACCCAAATAAAACATAAACAACAATTCATATAAGAAAAATGTGAGGAATACTAATTACTAAAATCAGGGAAACAGCAGTTAGAAGGGGAAAACAAATTTGATTAATGAAGCGTACTGCAATTCTTGAAACTCTGATGCTAGAAGAAATAAGTTCAAACTTAAGACTAGACAGAGTCATCCTCTGAATTGTGAGAACTGAGAATTTCAAGGACTGCCATGGTACATTGGTACTTGCCAAGCAATAACTTATGCTGCCTATCACATGATTGTGAATTATCCTACACAGTCAATGCCTGCGAGACTCAAACCCTAAGGGCCTGTTTGGTACAGAGGAAATTTTCCCGATTCCTGCGGGAATTGAACTGTTTCTGCAAAATTGCTGTGAAATTCCTCTGTTCCAAACAGGCCAAAGCCAGTGTATTAACCCTATCCATGGATTTGAAAATAATTCATGGAATGTATTCTTGCTTAGTAGAAATGGTGGTATTCTTTCATTTTGGATGTCATTTGCAAAATAACTTTGAAAACAAGAATACCTTTGCAAAAGAACAAGCACGCAGCAAGCAGTCAAGCACGCACGAACTGAAACCAGCTCACAAATTGTGCGGAGCACTAATGACACGGGCAGATCCACACGCGGACGAAATCGCACAGCAAGACAAAAAAAAAAAAAGAAAAAGAAAACAACCCATCACGCTCCAGGGCACGCGATGGCATCGACAGATCCACCCCGAACGACCTCACCAAGGCCGCCAAAATGACAAGAACAAAGCATAACGATGCAGCAGAGATAAATAGGGAGCTACAACCAGACTGGTAGCGATCAGATCCGCGCGCGCTCGGAGCAGACACGCGGGGAGCGAGAGGGTTGCCGACCTGCTTCCAAGAAGGAGCTCTTCTCACGCCTCTGCGACGGCGACGGGGGCGGCGGGTGGGGGCGGCGGCAGATCGGAGGAGAGTAGGAGACGGGTGCGGGAGCGGGACTGAGGACCGAGTGAGTAGTGACTGGGAGTGGGAGTTGATTGGGTGGCTCCGAGATCTATGCTGATCTGTAGTTTGTTGACTAAATTAAAGTGATTTAAATATTTTTATTTAATATATAATATAAATCAAATGAGTCATGTAAATGCACTTAACATGCCTGCAACTCTAGATCTAAGATTTCCTAGAGCTACAGATGACCAGCTCTGCCAAACGGGGCATAAGTCCGGTTGAATGGAGAGTTGGAGACTGGAGTTAGGGTTAGGGTTTGTTAGATGACGGGTAAACGGGTAAGACGGGTACGGGTAGAGCTTACCCATACCCGTACCCGTTTACCCGATGGGCAGAGAATTCCCCCCATTTTTATACCCGTGGGTAAAAAATACATCCCATACCCAGCTTCATTAAGGTATTTACCCACGGGTACACGGGTAAACGGGCACAATTGCCATCCCTAATCGTATATCACATGTTGTAGTTCCTGTTCTTTATCCATGTTTTACTTCATATTGTTAGTGCGCTATATATGACATCTATATAACTATGTTTGAATCGCGACTGTGCTCGCAGCAAATGCGTGGGATACCTACTAGCCGCTAGTTCTTTGAGTTTTCAAAATTAATTATACACACACACATATTATATTAATATATTATCGCTTAAAATTACATAAATAATATTTTATCACCATTTCAAATGACGATAGAAGTTCTGTCAGAGTGTTACGTCGATGCCACGATATTTATCACCATTTCAATTTATGATAGGGAAATGGATCATCAATTGAAATGGTGACAAACCTCTGTAGCCTCAATTATTATTTCAAATGGCGATAGAGGTCTTTGCACTCGTTGTCGCTATGTATAAAAGGGTCAAAAACAAGCTGAAATTCATTGCAATTCAGTAAAAAAACAAAGAGGAGGGGGATAGGAGAGAGAAGAGAGCGGAAGCGAATGGATTTTTGCATTCTAGAAGTGAGTTTTCTATTTCTTTGTAGATTTTATTTTGAAGCCATGGTAGATTAGTAAATAAAATGATTAGATGCGTAGTTATATTAGGTAGTGGGTAGAATGTGTAAATAGTGTAGTTATAGATATGTAGTTATTTAGAGTAGTTTGTGCATAATAAATTCTTGTAAAACTATTAATTTCTTGTAGTCGTAAGTTGTAGCGCATCGATTAGTTTTAGAATATTAGATCTGCTACTTTCTTTAGGGTGTTGTACATTAGGGAAATCCCTTTCTATGCAAATTTATCAATGACTAGCGGTTTTTCATTAGGTCTATTTCATGTTTATTTAATCGATGAGCAGCTATCGTTAACATCAGATTAGTTGTCGAAATAATCAATAGGTATGACTAAATGAGTAGTTTCCAAAACACATTGTAGAGAAGGGGTTCCACGGATGGGTACAGAAGGAATTGATTTGCATGATTTTCCATATGTGACAACCAGTTTGTAAAATGTAAAACAACGTTCATGAGGTGCTATTATGAGATGATTGTACTAGTTATTCTTGCTGGATCATGCATTGTATGACTTGAAGTTGTGTAGCGTTGCTACTCGGGCATGATAACACACTTATGGAGAGTTAGTGGAACTGAAGGGGCAATATTCGTGGAGCTTATACATGGGATTAGCGAAGGAGCATGGATGACTGCTAGTCTTGTTAGCCCAAGCCTATAAGGAAGTCCCTCTGGCTTATGTGACATAGGAAGATGCCATAGGTGGTAATGTTGAAGAAGTTGGGGGGTCTAGCTAAAGTGCGCCATATTGTTTGAGCCAAGGAGGTTAGGTGGAGGTGGTATTGACTTAAGTTGAAGTTGAGACTGTAGACCTTCCTATGGCCACAGGAACTCATGGGGATTGCAGATGAAGGTAAGGAGATCAAATCCTTGGTGAAACGAATAGAGCTCAAAGACCGTGACTATGAGGCAATGTCAGATGATGAATGTTTCGATGAGCAAGGTGGAGGTGACGAACGCCACACCAATTCGACAAACTAGTAGTGAATGAAGGTGCGGGTGGCCTAGGAGCACTAGCAGAACGAGGTTAGGCAAGGAGTATTTTATAAAAGTAAGGGGTATGTGCATGAAGTAGTCAAGTTCTGTGTCGTTGAGGAAAACATTCAAGGTGGTGAAGGTCAGCCCGCGTGTGTATGATGTGAAGTGTGTGATAAAGAGATGCCCTTGGTGAGTCCATACATACCAACCTATGTGGGACATCCATTGGAAGTGCTCAATAATCATTCCACACACTTGCGTGACGGTAAAGTCCATGTAATCCCATAGAAACATGTCTTCAGGTTTTGTTGCAAATGTCATGTATGGAGAGATTGTTGACAACCTGGATTTTAGGCCGCGTTCCATTATTCTTGTGGTAGAGCAGAGGTTTCAGTACATAATAAGCTATGCTAAAACTTGGAGGGTGAAGCATAAGGCACCTGAAGTAAGATTTGGTACGTTCGAAGACTCTTACCACAACCTGCCCGGTCTGCTCTAAGTCATGCAATAAAGAAAGATTGGGATCCATGTTGATATTCTGGAACAAGCCTTAAAGCAGTTCCCCGGGAAGATTATGCTAAAGCGAGCATTCTTCGCTTTTGGTGCATACTTCGATGCATTTAGACATTGTTGTTTGTTGCTTTGCGTAGATGACACCTTACTAGGAAGTACAAGGACCAGATATTGATTGCAATTGCAGTAGATGGCAACAACCAGGTTCTTCTAGTCGCAATTGCATTTGTCGAGAGTGAGAACACTGATAGTTGGCTGTTGTTTCTGAAGAACATGAAAGTTGGTGTCGTGGGTGAGCGCCCACGAGTTTGCATCATAGATTATCGAGATGATGACTTATTGAAGGCAATTATGCAACTACAACAAGGGGAAAACAGACTGTATCCATGGATTAATTTGCAGAGTGGTTGTGCAAGGGGCACATAGGTGTTATTTTCTACAACAATTCAGGAACAAGGAGCATAGATGAATATTTTTAAGAGGTTTTGTGATTAGAATTAGCAAAGAAAGTTTGATGCACTATTGAAGAAAATGGATGACCTAACAATGAAGCACACAAGAGAGGCAGCGAAGAAGCCCATCATAGGTGCGGAAGAGCTCCCTGTTGCACTTAGTAAGATACCTACATATCCTGTAGAATTAGTCAGGAGTAATTCAAGGCAAACAAAATGCTTCTTAGAGTGGATTGAGCATTAGCCTAGGGAGAAGTAGGTATTGCTTTATGACACCGATGGTGCAAGGTACCTTCCTTTGGTAGCCATTATGGAGGGAGTGCTACGCAGTATTACCAATTACTTTGTTGATCGAAGCATCTTGACTCGCATATCCATGAGTGATCCACAACTGAGGTACTCAAGTATGATCACGAAGTATATAGAAGAGAAGAGCAAGAAGGGGGAGATGCATAGAGCATTTAAAATGGGTACGAGGGAGCTTTGTTTCGAGGTCTGTGTAGGGCCAAAGGTTGTCGTAGGATGAACTGTGTGACAATTATTCATGAGTGCATGCTTGGAAGGTCAGTTGTTCCTACACATGCAACAAGCATCGTCTGTTACATAGGCCATGCACACATGTGATGGCTGCTTGTTCAATAGTTGCGCAAGAATATGGCAAATTCTTGTCAGAATATTTTATGATGGCAACATAGAGTAAAGAACTATATGATTTCGGTGTGATTGGACCATTCATCAGTCATCTCAGTTAGGAGCAGAAGAGGTAGGTCCCAGACATTGACAGGCTCTTGGGAGGAGTTGGTCATCCGCAGACCCGACGTATTAGAAATTACACGTATGAATCAAACGCGGGGCCTCGTTTGAAGAAATGCTCTATTTGCAAGGAGACTAGGCATACCTTCAAATATTGCCTACGCTGGAGGGGCTAGCAGGAAGGTGGATGTAACATCCTGAAAATGTGAATTTGAAAATACAAAGATTTTGAATTATTTTGCAGTGTGTTTTAGTTGAATTTGGAGTTGTGACTTACATTTGAAAATTCGGCTGAGGTTCCAAAAATAAAAATAAAGAAATGCAAGAAAAGAACAAACATGTTCCAATAATAGAGAATTAAAAATTTAAAAAGATTTTGAATCTGTAAAGGTGATCCATAAAAGGAGGGAGAAAGTTGAATTAAAAACATAAAATCTTGATATTAATAAAAGTATTACATAAGACAAAATGAACAAAGACATAAAAAGGGTATAGACAAATAAAATGGCTATAAAAGGGAATATACTTATGTAAATAAGAATGTATATATATATCTATATACATATGTATACAAGTGTAAGCATAAATGAGTAAAGACATAAAAAAATATAAAAAAAAGAAGACAAAGGGGTCAGACCAGGCCAGTTGGCCCAGCCCAACCCCCCCGCGCGCCTTTTTCTCCCACCGGCCGGCCCAGCTCGCCCACGCCCCCTTTTCTCTGGCGCGTGGCCCCGCCTTCACCTGCGCCCTCCCTCTCTGGTTGGTGGACCCGAGCGCCCGCCCGCACGCTCTCTCTCCCCGCGCCTCTTCTCCCTCCTCTCCCCTTTTCTTTCCCTCTCTCTCCTATCCGCGTGCGCTGCTTTTCCTCTCTGACGCCGCCGCGAGCTCCATCATCACGCGCGCAGCGCCTAGTCCCGTCGCCGCCCCCTGCCACGCACCGCTCCTGGCATGCGCCGCGCGCCGAGCCCCGCGCCGGGCAAGGCCCGGTCCCTCGCCCCGCCGCTCGGTCCTCCGCCGCAGCCCGGTCCGCCGCTCTCCCCGCCCCGGCGGCTATAAAGCCTCACTCAAGATTCGGCAGCACCGCACCACTTTCCTCTTCTTCCCACTGCAAGCAATCGGACCACCGCTCCCCGCAAGATCGCCGGCAACGAGCTCCCTTCCCCGCTCACTACCGCCGCTCGCCGTTAGCCCACTCCGCAGCTCCTCGGACCCCACCAGCGCTTTCACCCGCCTCCATAGTCCGCAAGCAACGCGTTTCATCGTCGCCTTTCTCTCTCCGGCCACCCCCTCGCCGGCGACGTCCCCGGCCGTGCCGCCCTCGAGTTCCTCTGCTCCGGCTCCCACCTTGGCTCAATTAACACCGCTGTTCCCTTCCAGTCAGGTAAGACCCGAGGGCCGAGTGGCTAGCGTCGCCCGTTTCCACCCCGTTCGCCCGCGTTCGAACCCCTGGCCGCAGGCACTGTAGGAATATTAAGCCATTTTTGGCTAGTAGTAAGAAGGGTTAGTTAGTTAATGCAAGTTAATTAAGAGCTAATGATGATTAGTGATTAATGGTTGACCTAAGTACTGTTACCAGTAATTAATTACCTTCCCTCTCTGACAAGTGGGCCCCATCCATTAGTGAGTACAGTGCATGGCCCCACATGTCAGTGGCACACTGGGTTGGGAATAAAATAATAATAATAATAATAGAAGCAAGTGGGACCCACATGTCATAGATACAGCACATGGAAATAAAAAAATAAAGAGAATGAATTAAAAATACCCAGTGGGGCCCACCTGTCAGGGTTTTGATAATTTTTGGGATTAAATCAAACTAAGGACTTTAAATGAGCATAACTTATTCATTTTAACTCCAAATTGAGTGAAAAAATTTCTAAATTCAAGATCTATCCAATGGAACTAAAACCATGATTTTTAGAGTTCATTTGAATTTCTGGTGATATTTTTTTGATTTGCTACTTTTCTTTTTATATGAATTTTGTGCACGATAAATAGCGTACGAGGCTCAAGAGGAAGAGGCCGAGGTAGCAACTCTAGAAGCACAAGATAATCAAGACCAAGACCCCTGTGACCAAGGCGAGTCAATACTTTGATCATGTTGAACCTACATTTTCTGCAAACCTACTTTTGTTTAAATTATCAAATTGCATGCTGTTATTTCATATGCAAATATATGTTTGTTTGAAGATTCTAGTTACATACCATTATTCGACTTGATAGTATTATACCTCCTTTGACACATTTGAATATCTAAGCCTGTCACCCTAGCAAAAATCATAATGGTAACATTTCGAAAATAAGTCCATACCTATATGTCATGCTTAGTACTGCTTAGATATCAAGGGCACCGAAAATGCCCTATAGCCTCACTTTGAATCTTGAGAAATTGGTCTGGGCAGTCATGGTGGAAATGATTGGTATATTTGGTTATGGATATTTTATTCTCCCAAAAACCTCAAGTTGCTTAATTATCTGGGCGGACGAGAGTGGTGCAGTGGAAGCACAAAGTGGTTAGTGGTAGACCCGCCTGGATAACCCTAAGGACCAAATCTTGTCATGACCTCCTGTGTAAAACAAGTACAACCACAAGTCTGTAAAGTACAACTTGACTTAGTAAATTTACCAGACCCTGAAAGTCATCATCATGGAAGTAGTGCAAGTGGCGGCCTGGTTGGCAGGCTTGAATGGGACACCTGCAAGTGGCGGCCTGGGTGGCAGGCTTGAGGGTGAAATTCTTCTGCGACGCGCTAGTAGTATGGGTAGCCAGCTGCTAGGCGCATAGGATGGGAACATCCCGCACAACGAATGGGACCCACCGCAAATGGGAGCAACCCATAGGGTGAGATGATGGGAGGGACGAGGTACTTTGAACGGTTACTGTGATGGTTTGTTCAACCGCATGACTAAGGAATCGTGTGGGGCAACGAGTGAACTGTCTCTTGTGGGTAAAGTGTGCAAACTCTGCAGAGTCAAAACTATTCGAATAGCCGTGCCCACGGTTAAGGGCGGACATGGGAACTTAACTAGATATAGTTCTATTTAAAAATGTTTGGAGAATGGGATTGGAAATATAGAGGGCAACGCACAGCCCTAATTTGAATTGTCCTAGGTGTCGTCCCAGTGGTAAGTTAAGCGGCTATAACGCTAAAAAATGCTATATGGTGCAGATGCCATGTAACGGTGGATGGAATCTGTGTCAATTATAAGATGGTCTTACTTCACAAATTTAAGTCATGAGTTCAAAACTGCTAGGTCTTAGGGATTTTTAAGTAATTGTATTCAAAAGCACTCTACGCAAAATAAAATAAGCCCAAGCCTTCCTTTGATAAGCTGAGCATGTTAAATATTGCATTCTGTGTGTTGGCTCGCTGAGCACGGTGGACTTGTGCTCACACTCGCCTACCCAAACAGAAACAGGTATTCAAGACCACTATGCTTATGAGGACGCCCCTGCTACTGAAGGACGAAACATCGAAGGAAATTAGGGCATAGCCTATGCTTTTATTGAGCCTAGACAAGTTGACATAAGGCATTGTGTGCTCATATATTGTCGGAGTCTCGGTAATATATAATGCACTCATTACCCATTAGTCGCTTGCCTGTGGTTGTGGTTTCACTTTTGCTTTCATTTCTGCTGGTTTATTGTAATGAAGAACATTTGGCCTAAGCGGCCCCTTTTGTAAACTCTCGCCCAATGTGGTGTATTTCTAATTCTGTAATATTAATGTTCATGCGATGTATGGTGTGATTCAGCAATGTACCTGTGTGCACTATCTACTGATCCAGGGAATAGTGCAGTAAACACATTAGATTCTGGATTGAAAATCCGGGTCTGACAGTGGAGAAGAAGTCCATGGGGATGGGGTGGCTGGGACCTCCATCGACGGTGGTAGCTATTGGGTTTTCGGTGCTATTTGAACTTATGTTGTCATGTCTGTTATGGTATCTGTGATGTATGAACTATGTGGTACTAGTAAGGTAGTCAGTATGTTTGTAGTTGTTGTATGATCTATGTCTTATGTGTATCCTACATATGAATTATATTATGTTACTTCACTATGATCTATGCCTTATATGTAACATACATTACTTTACTTGCAGATCTATCTTATGTTATGCTATTTTACTTACGGATTTACCTTGTGTTATGTTACTTTACTTGTACATTTACCTTGTGATCCGTTTCTTTCTATCGTACTAACATCCTATGGTTTCTTGAACAGATATAGAGGACAATGCAATACATGTGGAGTGGCGTTATGAGCTGCTTGATCTGACCATCAACACCATGCACTGTAGCCACTTAGCGACTACCTTGCCTCAGCATGGCGAGGCACCCATCGAGTTTTCTTCGTTGCGGTTGCGCACCCTTATGAGGGTATGTGAGAGACCATGTGGAGGTAACCCCATGTTTGTGATGAGTAATTGACGCTTGTTTTAGAGAGTTTGAATTTGTTTTGGGTATTCCATGCTTGAGTACCTTCTTCTGATGCTAATGTGTGTTCATACTGTTTCGAGCGGTGCTATGTGATGTTTTTTGTCTGTGATGGCTACAGGACTTTGAGGCTATGTCGTGGCGAGGCATGGATGGCCGGACTAGGCACAGGTGGTGCTAAGGTCAAAGCGGTCGGGAGATGCTGAAGATGGCGAGGACTCAAGGTGGTTGCAAGGCGTGGACAACAAGAAAAGAGGAAGCTTCCGGGAAGGAGCGTGGGGCAATTCGGTAAAATTGACTCAGGCTTGAGGAAGCGGATCCGAATCGAGTTAATGAGTTGTTGGAGCTAACGGGTAAAGTGTGTTGTGAACCCGTTAGTAGAGACTATAAAAGGAGAGGGGTAGGCTTCAGAGTAGATATAGAGTCTTTCTGTTTATTTTCTCTCCACTGTCTATGTGAGTCTTTTCTCTTTCTCTGTTGTGAAGTGTGTTTGGCAGATGTAGTTCTCTCTTCTCTTTTGCGTGTGTTCGTCTCAGATTGTGAGATTGGGCATGAGATGATTGTAGAAGAATCCTATGTAATCATTCATCTCTTTTCATCTCCAGAGAAGTGTTATGTCTAAGATGACTCAATTGTTTGCTTCTGCACTATCTTGTTGTGTTTTTTCTTTCCTGATGTTTTTGCTTGATTCCTTCCGCTTTCTGTTTCAAGTGTGTTCTTGGCTCGAATGGCCCTGATTTTCTTTGGCTCTGAACAGGGATTAAACCTCAAGGCAATCTTGGCCAGTTCTTCCCGAGAGCAGATTTTCAGATTGCATTTTTGGCTGAGTTGTCATGTTCTGTTAGTTCTTCTCTCCACTGGCTTGATTTAGTCTCTTGGTTTGAGCTCGACAGTGAAGCTTCGTTTTTGGGTACTTACTAGTTCAGAAGATAAATTCTAGGTGTGTCTGAAGTTTCATGTTCAAAAGATGCGGTTGGAAGCTCTGCATTTCCTCTGTTTTCTTCCCTATCTAGGGTTTACTATTTTCATGAGCAGAGGAATCTGGTTTCTTGATAGCTTCAGCTGAGTAGCACTCTTTTCTTTGTGATCTCTCCTTCTGAAGTTGTGTTTTAGCAGTATTTGATCTCCTTTGATCAAAAGACCCGAACTGCAAATGATTTGGTCATTAAGTCTGAAGATCGATTGACTCCCATGTCTTTGGTGTTGGGCCTGTTCGTTCCAAGAGAAAATCAGTCGAGCTTGTGAATTTTCTTGCCAGAAAGAGAGTGATTTTATGCCTCCTAACCGAATGATGAATGTTGGCGAGTGTATGATTTGTCTTTCGGTCTTCTTTTGGGCAACACAAGTATGTACTGTTTCAGTCAGTTGTCAGTCAGGGGCTTTCTTTTCTTTTCTTCAGGTAGCATGACAGCCTTTGTGTTTCGGTTTTACTTTCCTTCTTTAATAGTCCTCTGTGACTGTAGTCTCTTGCCCGTGCGACTCTCAGTTTTCGGTCTGGAGTCAGTTTTTCGGTCTGCTGCAGTATTTACCGTTTTAGTTTTTAGTCAGAAGAGTTTCTCGGCTTGCTCCTGTTTTCAGTTTTCTCTCCTCTCCTCTTCTCTCTGTTTTCGGTAGAAATTTTCAGTCTTCATTGTTTGGTTCTTTTTCAGTCTGCCTTTGCTGCTTATTCAGTTTTTCTGTGTTCAGCTGCTTCTTTAGTTCTCCCTGTTGTCGACAGCAGGTTCAGGTTTTACTGTTTTCCATTGCAGTAGATCTGTTTTCGGCTGTAGTTTTAGGTTACTCTGTACTTCTTCTATTCGGCTGCCCTCTGCTTGTTTTCTTTTTAGGTTTTTGCTTTTTGCTCTCTGTTCTATGTTTTGTTTGTGTAGTTTCTGACTTCTTCAGTTTTCAGCTGAGCACTTTTCTGTCCTTTGATTATTCTGGTCTCTGTGTACTCTTTCTTCTGTTCTTGTTTCAGCAAACACAGAATATACTGTGCCGAATGGTTTCAGTCTCTTAGCTTCTTTGCTCCAGTCTGCGTTTTGGCCAGAAGCTTCATAGCTTTCAGTGAGCACTCAAATTTCTTGCTTCATAGCTTTTTAGCTGAAGGAGAAGAAATTTTGTGTGAATACTTGGGGGCGGTTTTGAAGGCACCATTCACCCCCCTCTGTTTCCATTTCGGTCCTTTAGTATGGAGGATCGACCCTCGTTGGATTCACAGGTATGTGAATCTGGTAAAATTTTGTTTGGTACATGCTGCGTCTTCTTAGGTTGCACTAACATTTCCTAATTGTTTGCACAAAGGTTGAGGGCATCTAGACTACTCCCCCTTGCTAGGATGGTAGAGGTCACAGTTGAGGATGCCCAGGATAGGCACGGTGCATCTAGGAGGTTCCCGTACGATAGGTGCCTATACACAGCGCTTGTCAACCATTAGCGGCTCGAGGCACACATGTTTCACCTCCCATGTGGGGAGATGATGCCGACACTTGAGGACTTTTTGTACCTCACTTAATATAGGTTGGTCCTGATCTTTCGGTGGATGATAATTCGATTGGTAGGGAACGACATTGACAATGAGGCTATTTGACCGAAATACGATCAAGCCATCCAACAATCGCTACACCATGCTCTTGTCATTATTAACCTCGCCAAGAATGATGGTTGACCTAATTACGAAGATCAATTTCTGCAAGCAATCGAAGAACAAGCAAGAACTAAAGTAGAGAGAAATCTAAAAATTGCTAGATATATAAGTCACACAAAGATAGTTGAGGTTCTGTAACACGGATTTGTTGGTCTATTCAACATAAGAGGCCGTGAAGTTTGCACACAAGGTGCTAAGCTGATCTAAACAAAACCTAAGAAAGAAGGAGGTGCCTAGGGCTATTTATAAGAGAAAGAGGGGCAGGGGTGGTGGCTAGGGAGGTGGGCACGCAACCGTAGGAGGTACAAGGCCATGAGCCCAAGTGGAGGTGGCGCAACACCTTTTGATTTAGATTGATAATCGGCCTTGACTTGTTTTAGTGATTGGGGTGCACTCACAAGGAATTTGGAGGTGTTTCTGGGTCCATTGGAAAGAGAACAAGATAAAATTTTCATGCTATACTCATACACCTCAAACAAAGTCTGTATGCGAATTTTGTGCATGTTTGAAGTCAGTGTTGTCTTCAGAGGCCGAATTGGATTTTAGAACGTGTCCAACTTGAACTTTTGCTTGACTTGTAACCAAAGTGATGTGAAAGCTTTAAGAAAGAGTTGGGGAAGGCATCGACTTGGTCTTGATGTGCTGCTTGGATTTCCTTTAAGTGGACCCGAACCGCAAGCGCGTAGTGTTGATGAAATCCTCCTTGTATATCTACACAATATACATTTTCATCATTAGATCGTATCATATTCTCATTTAAATTAAATTGAAGTTGAAGAAATGAATTCACCTTTTATTCGATTTTAGGAGCTATGGTCGTATGTGTTTGTGGCATGGTCACATCATCACTGGTCTCCCTTACACGTGGGACACGGTGGTGCTGACGGACATAGATTTGGACTGGTGCCCTTAGCTGCTCGCGAGGTTTCAGGGGGTGCTACCAGCTAACGCTGGTTAAAGGGAGTTCACCAGCACCCATGGTCCCACATAGAAGTGGCTTACCCAGTTTTATGTAAGTGCTATTTTAAGTTACTGTACTAGTTGTTGTTCAAAGCACCATACCTAACAAGTACATGTTAATTTTCAACCAGAGAGGATGGTCCCTGATGCGGGGGGATTATGTTGTGAGGTGACACTTGGAGGCATAACTGATTTGGTTCTTCGGTTGGGTCATGTTTTTCTCATCCCATGGGGACAGTGTGGGCAAACACCTGATCTAATATGCCAGGTAGATAGCGGATGCAGAGTTGGACGACATCCCGCAGCAGGCCTAGGGCTCGACGGTATAGGCTGCCACATACCACAGATTTGTGACAGGTGTAAGAGGATGGCAGAGAACTCCACACTCTTTGGATGCCCTCTCCTATTGCACTGTGGTTATTCGAGCGCTTCCATATTGGTGGTCCACATATCGACCTGGGTCCCTACGGCTCGACCTTCTACATGGTACTGGCCAACGTCGTGGAGTATCTTATCATGGGGACCTTGTGGTGTTGCTGACGGGTTAGTTTCATCCTTTCACAGTTTTAATTAAAAAATGTTCATAGTGAACTTACTAACATACGCACTAATATATATTTTTCCAGCCCATTTTTCACGCATCGTACACTGAGTACATTGCTATGTTTGACGAGTTGACGAATGACCATGTCATCTAGAAGCATTCGCTGTTGACATCGTTGCCTATTGTGCACCGGAGGGGCTATCCATCCAGTGCACACGAGATGCCGCCTTTTGGATGGCACAATGACACCTAGTGTACAACATCTTCGTTGAGACGTATGCCATGCATTGGGTCATGAGCCAGTTCAGACTACGGCAGGCATTTTCGGTGGATGTAGGCAATTGTGTGGAAGGGCACATTCATAGGTGAGTTGCAGATTCTCCCATTTTCTACTCGATAGCATGGCTTAAGTACCAAAAACTCCCATTCATAGGCCCATCCTATATGTCCTTTGACACCCACCCTCGTGTGCCTGTAGGTACCCAAAACATACAAAGGTTAGTTGGCCTCGAGCTTCTGGCAAACAGTCATCCAAGTGAGCTGCTGGAAGTCAGGAGTGATATGGACTGTGGCATAAAACTGTCTTATGATCTTCTCATTATAATCAGATTTTAGTGCCACTAACTAATGCAGACCCGCTCTCTGAAATAGCCTATAGGTCCCGTCATATTTGTCGATAGAATCCAAGTGATCCCAGTTGACATACTTATGATCTGCAAGGAGCCTGTTCTTCCCATACAGCTGCTCAAATATGTGAACTTTGTGTGAAACTTTGGGTTGATGGAGTTGCAGGGCAGCTCAAACTGATTTCTGTGCCTGAGTCTAGCATACTCGTCAGTAGTAATTGTTGTAGGGGTGGCCCCCACCTAAGCCCAACAGGCCTGTTAAGAGAATGTAAGGTCCAGAATGGGACATGTATAGTGACAAAAGTACCCCTGAGGGGAGTACTCATGTGTAAGGGTATAACTGTAAAAGCACTCCCCAGGTGGATGTATATATGTGGGACATAGGCCATGGGGAAAGCCCGAAGCCATTCACTTATCCAACTCTCCACTACCACACACTCTCTCTGTTTGGTCTGTAACCACAACAGTTGGCGCCGTCCGTGGGGAGGACAGGAACAAGCCTCCAGGTCTGAAGGAGGATGGCACCAAAGAAAGCTTCACCGTCGGCGGTGAAGAAGAAGAGGGCAGAAGTGACGAAGTCTCGCGTCAGCACTAGGGTTTCGGCTTTAGCAGCCGTAGGTACGAGCGGTGGTGCAGGTGCGACCGGGAACCCCGCCATCGACGCGACGACCAACCCCGCCACAGACGCAATGCCCAAACCCGCCACCGACGCGACGACCAACCCCACCAGCGACACAACGCCCGACCCCACCAGCACTGCCCCGACGACCAACCCCGGCGATGGTAACGCAGGCGCTATCCGTTTTTCCACCCGGCGCAGAAGCGGTGAACGGCCCCAGCGGCGACGCGAACCTCGTCACCGGCTCCAGGGTCCTCCAGGACAACGCGGCGGGCAGCCCGGGCGCGCAGGCCGTGGTCACCACCGTGCCGATAGCACCGCCAAGCGCACCGACGGCCCCAGCCACGCCCGCGGTGGAGACTGCCCTGCTGGCGGCCCTCAGCGCGTTTCAGTGGGAGCTAACAGACCTCCGCGAAGCTGTGCTGGACATGCAAGAGGCTCGGAGCCAACACGCCCCCCAGCGGTGGCATCCGAACCCGCTCCGAAGAGGGCGGATGGCCGCGACGCCCCTACGACTAGTCGCGTCCCACTACGGCGCGTAGACCCGGAGTCCCCGCTCTCTGCGGGCCTACAGCAGACGGCATGGCCTAAAGATTTCAAGTTCCCAAGCGTCATTGAGGCCTACAAAGGCGACTCTGACCCGCGGGAGTTCGTGCGCATGTACGAGACTGCTATCGAAGCCGCTGGCGGAGACGACACCACGAAGGCAAAAGGACTCCCTCTCGCATTACAAGGGGTGGCGCTGTCCTGGTTCTTCACCATTGAACCACAGTCCATCTACGCGTGGGAACAGATCCGCGACCGGCTCTACAACAACTTTCAGGGAAACTACGTCGAGCGTGTCGATGCGGACCAGCTCTTCGCAGTCAAGCAGAAACCCGAGGAAAGGCTCCGGGACTACTTCAAGCGCTTCGCGAAAGTGCGCTGCCAGGTCAAGGACGTCAACGAAACAACCGTTATCAACGCAACAATACAAGGCCTCCGACCGGGACCAATGGCCGAATAAAACGCGCGCAAACCCATTAAGACGGTCGGGAAGCTCTTCAACAAGATGGAAGAGTACGCCAGAGCGGAGGAGGACGCGCGGAGACGACACAGTGACGACTCCGACACCAACAAGGCGGAAGGCTCGGCAAAGAGCGAAGGCTCGCCGAAGCGGGGCTCTTCGAAAGGTAAGCACAAGCAAGAGCAGCCGAAGGGCGCCTCCGAACGCAAGGACCCCCAGCACAATGACCAGCCAGGCGACTAGCCCAAGCGCAACCAACGCAAGTCCAGGAAACCTCGTTACGTTTTTGACATCGAGGGCGGCTCCGAAGACAACGCCTCCGCGGGTCGCGGAGGCAGAGTACGCCGAGGCCGAGGACGTGGCCGGGGTCGAGACGACCGAACCCGCGAAGAGTGCGGTGACCAGCACCACGGGCAGTGGTGCTGGTCCATGGCCGAGGCAACCATGACACGCGTGCTTGCGCCACTATCGCAGCGCTACGGCAGAGCGTCGCCAGGGATAAAAACCCGGATACACGCGCGCCCGTTGTGGCCCACGTCCAACACCCCCAGGACCAAGGAATGCAGCCCCAGGAAGGCCTCCTGCGAATTCAGGCACATGTGCAACAACCTCGGGAGGGCCTCTTACAGTTACAAGCCCCGGAAGGAGCCCAACGCAGGATCATCAGCGTCATCTCCGGAGGCTCCTCGCTGGAGTTCACCTCGGCGCGGCAACGGAAGGCTTACGCGAGAAGGCTGCACCACGTCGCGGCATACCCGGCGCAGGCGCCGCCGTAATGGGCACAGCACAAAGTCACCTTCACGCCCGCTGACGCCGAGGGCGTGGAGTTTCCCCACGAAGACCCTTTGGTCGTCCGGGTCCTTGTAGCCGGATGCGAAGTCAGGCGCGTCCTAGTCGATGGAGGAAGCTCTGCGAACATCCTGTTCGCCGCGGCCTTTGACCAAATGGGGATCCCGCGGAGTCGATTGGGCCCGTCAGGCATCCCGCTGCAACGATTTGGAGGGTAGCCTTTGCGCGCTTTGGGCCAGATATGCCTCCAAGTCTCCTTCGGCCAAGAAGACAACGTGAGGAGCGAAGACGCCATCTTCGACGTAGTCGACATTGCATACCCCTACAACGCCATATTAGGGCGGCCGCTCCTAAATACTCTCGGGGCAGTCCCGCATCACGGCTTCCTGTGCATGAAGCTTCCCGGACCGCGAGCCGTCATCATCGTCCATGGCGACCAGGACATGGCTCGGCGCATAGAGCTTGGCGCCAGAGGTCCATGCCACGCGGCTCGCCAAGGCACCTAAGCCGGGTGTGCAGATGCGGAGCCCTCGGGCGGCCCCCGAGAGCGTCTTGCGTTCCTCGCGCACAAGGTTGCCTTGGCAGCAGCGGCTCGTCAGCGGTCGCCCCGTCCTCATAGCGGTTAGTGGCCGGTATTCCCCCCATTTTTGTAATTGCTCACCCGCGCAAACGGGAATTTAATAAAGTTCACCGTTTGCACAAATTTTTGTTCTTCGCAACAAAGACACGCGTTCGCGCACGCACTCTCTGTCAAAGATACGGGTATGAGTATAAACAAAGACACACGTCCGCGCGCGCACTCTCCGTCAAAGATACGGGCATGAGTATAAACAAAGACACGCGTTCGCGCGCGCACTCTTTGTCAAAGATACGGGCACGAGTATAAACAAAGACACGCGTCCGCGCGCGCACTCTCCGTCAAAGATACGGGCATGAGTATAAACAAAGACACGCGTTCGCGCGCGCACTTTCTGTCAAAGATACGGGCATGAGTATAAACAAAGACACGCGTCCGCGTGCGCACTCTCCCTCAAAGATACGGGCATGAGTATAAACAAAGACACGCGTTCGCGCGTCCACTCTCTGTCAAAGATACGGGCATGAGTATAAACCAAGACGAGCGGGGGGACGCCTCCGCACGCACTCTACGGAGTATAAATAAGACTTAGCATCGAGGTCCGCCTCCGCACGCACTCTACGGAGTATAAATAAGACGTAGCGTCGAGGTCCGCCTCCGCACGCACTCTACGGAGTATAAATAAGACGTAGCGTCGAGGTCCGCCTCCGCACGCACTCTACGGAGTATAAATAAGACGTAGCGTCGAGGTCCGCCTCCGCACGCACTCTGCGAAGTATAAATAAGCCGTAGCATCGAGGCCCGCCTCCGCACGCACCTCACCGCCCGCAACGTGTGGAGGCTTGCCCCCACGCGCAGTCTACGGACTCTAAAATAAGGCGTAGCGTCGAGGTCCGCCTCCGCACGCACTCTCCGGAGTATAAAGAAGACACAGATGCTATCCCTGCGCACTCTACGGAGTATAAACACGACGCGAACCCCGTGCACACATGGGCGTTGCCCCAGTGCGTACTCTTCGGAGTATAAATAAGACGTGGATGTCGATCTCACGCACTCTCCGGAGTATAAAAAAAGACGCGAACCCCGCGTACGCATGGGCGTTGCCCAGTGCATACTCTTCGGAGTATAAATAAGACGTGGATGTCGATCTCACGCACTCTCCGGAGTATAAAAAAAAGACGTGGATGCTATCCCCGCGCACTCTACGGAGTATAAACAAGACGTGGATGTTGGCCCCACGTACTTGGGGGACAACTTACCCCGGTTAATTCTACGGAGTGCAAAGTGCACCACGGGGGCCCACTCCCACGCACAGCCCGCGAAGTACCGAGGCGACGTGTCAAAGTCTAGCTTCCGCGCGAGCGCACCCGCGAGCGAAAAACACTAGAGGCTGTTCTTGCATAATCTTGGGAAGGAGTGCTTGCGCGTCTATTTCGACTAGGCGCCAGCTCCGCTGTCACCACTTCGAAGGGTGGGGGACAGAGCGCTCGCGCGTCTACTTCGACTAGGCGCCAGCTCCGCTGCCACCACTTCGAAGGGTAGGGGACGGAGCGCTCGCGCGTCTACTTTGACTAGGCGCCAGCTCCGCTGCCACCACTTCGAAGGGTAGGGGACGGAGCGCTTGCGTGTCTACTTCGACTAGGCGCCACTTCCGCTGCCACCACTTCGAAGGGTAGGGGACGGAGCGCTTGCGCGTCTACTTCGACTAGGTGCCAGTTTCGCTGCCACCACTCCGAAGGATGGGGGGACGGAGCACTTGCGCGTCTACTTCGACTAGGCACCAACTCCGCTGCCACCACTTCGAAGTGTAGGGGACGGAGCGCTCGCACGTCTACTTCGACTAGAGGCCAGCTCCGCTGCCACCACTTCGAAGGGTAGGGGACGGAACGCTTGCGCATCTACTTCGGCTAGGCGCCACCTCCGCTGCCACCTCTTCGAAGGGTAGTGGACGGAGCGCTCGCGCATTACTTCGACTAGGCGCCAGCTCCGCTGCCACCACTCCGAAGGATGGGGGGACGGAGCGCTTGCGCGTCTACTTCGACTAGGTGCCAGCTCCGCTGCCGCCGCTTCGAAGGGGTATCGAACTGAGCGTGTATGCGGTTATTGCAACTACGCGTCTACCTCGATCACACCGCCCCCGCAAGGCGCAAATCATCGCATACGGGCGCGCGTAGTAACCCTCCGAGTTTACCATGGGACAGCGTAGCCGGAGGGCGACGACGCCCTTCGCAGGATCTAATCAAGACTGTTCTTTGCATTCGCTAAAGACGCTTACAAAGGCGCACAAACACCTCTGGCGCACCAGGCCGCTACTCGGCAGAATCATCTTTAACATGTGTCCGTGCCGAAGCTCCACTCGAAGACGCCCGACCCGCCCAGAAATCCAACACTTCCTCGGCCCTTTGCCTGCGCCGAAGACGCCGTCGGGTTGCAAGGTCGGAGATTAGCAGCCGGCCCCGGCTGTGTAGCTACTCGGGACAAGGGGGCAGGAATCAGAACAGCGGGAAACAACTCCTGACTTTACCAACAAAAAAAAGAGACAACCCGGGCTCCGGTTACAACGCACACCAACACGCGACAACCTCCCATCACACCTGTGGGTTCGCGGTGTCCTCTGGGGCCGCGGTGCCATCCTCGTCACGCCGGGGAACCTCGTCCAGAAACTGGCCAAGGTTTCCCTCGCCGTGCAAGTCATTCCGCAGCTCGACTATGGCTGCGGCCTCGCAGCATTATTCCCATATCCGCTCATGGAAGAACTTCACGGCGCGGCGTACGACTCGCACGGCGCCGGACATCACCCCGCCCCCGGCAGGCATCTCTAGTCGGGGATCGACTAGCCCCGCAACGTGTTCACAACCGCGGTGTCGCAGGAGCGCGCACGTCAGACACGACGCCACGTAGGCGCAGTGATTGCTGAAGATCGCCGCGGTGCCACGTGCAACGCTGGCCGCATCCCCAATCCACCGGAGTGACCGCGACAGGTCCTCGGGCCCGAAGGAGCGCGCCGGCACTTTGGTGACAAGCCCCTTCAGGGTATCATCCAGGGCCAGCATGGCGTCCCAGGCGGCTACCGAAGCGTCGCCCAAGGCTCTATCTCATTCCGCGAGAGAGGCAGCAAGCTCGCTGTTCTTTCCCTCTAGAGTAGCGATCTGTTGCAGAAGGCCGTCCCGCTCTGTAGCAGCTTCTTGCCGCACCGCCTCCGCGGCCGACGCTCGCGCTGCGGCAACGAGCCCATCGGTGCGCGTCTTCATCTCCGCGCACTCCAACTCCAGGCGGCGTATGCGAGCATCCTGGGCGGAGCGCCCTCCTGCAGCTCCTCTTCGGCGGCTTGCAGCCTACTCCGTAGCGCTGCTCCCTCGCGAACGTGAGCACCTCGCAGGGCTTGGGCCAGCACGAGTGTCTGCGCGGCGCAGGAGTTAGCAAACGCTAAGCGGCGGCAAGTGGTCTAAAAGACGGACGCTTACCCTCACTCCCGAAACCTCCAATGCATCTCCAAGGCGCCCCGACCTGTAGGCCTGCAACGCCTGTTGACCGATAATGGCGGCCGCGTCCTCCGCAATCCCGCGCCAGGCCCTAAGAGCATCTGACGGAGGGACGAAGTCCGCCGGGCTCGGGCGCGCAACACCAGTGTCGCCAGCACCAGGACCCCCGCGCTCAAGGAACGGCTCCTCCTCCGGGATAAGTGCCGCTGCAAGGAGGAATTACACGCTTGTCACGAGGCGTGCAAAAAAAAAAAGAGAAAACAAAAAAAAATTTGTCGAAGGAGTGCCGTCATAACCTACCTTCGGTGGCGGACGGGGGACTTCGCGGAGATGTCTCCGTAGCCGCGGGTGGGACCGCTTCCACTTCGGTCCGAACGGACGGCGTTGTCTCGCAAGGCCTGGGGACCTCCGAGTCGGGACCTAGCGCCAATCGATCCTGCGCCACGGTCACCGTGGCCCGAGGGGCCGGGAGGGCGCGGGGTGGAGGGACCTCGGTGCTCGAAGCGGAGTCCCACAGGCTCCCAACACCGGTCGCCACAACGAACCCTCGTGAAGTCCGCGGAAGGGGGGACTGCAGGCGTGGCCGCTTCGCTTGAGCGGAAGATACCACCGCGGTACCCGCCGCAGAAGGAGCCTCTGCAGCAACAACACTCGCCGAAGGGGTCTCCACAGCTACAACGACAGCGGTCGGGGGCTTCGCTCCCACGACCTCTGCGGGGGATACCTCCACCTCTGCGGGAGACACCCCCGCCTCCGCGGGGGACACTTCAGTCTCGGCCGCCGCTGTTAGCAAAGGTTGCGCTCCACACACTCCCGCGAAGGGCAGCCCCACTACAGTCATGGCCGGAGACGAGGACTCCGCACCGGAGCCGCCAGCCGGCACCACCACCTCGGCGACGGTCGTAGGCAGCGAGACATCCGCGGCGCGCCCTCCGCCGCCGGCGCCTTCGCCCTCAGTACCCGCGCCCTCTAAATCTGAATCGGCATACTTCGCCGAACCCGACTCCGGGCTCGCCGCGCCGGCAGGAACAGCGGCAACCGCCGTATGGGGCGTGGTCGCAGTGCTCCTGGTCCTCTTGCGGGATGGCACCTTCGTCTTCACGGCACCGTCATCCTCATGCTGCTGGTCCGGAGGGGGGGGGGGGCGATCCGGCACAGGAAGCCCTAAGGCCTCACACACGTGGTTTAGTCGCCCCAATCCGGCCTCCGCAGTCGCCGCTGCGCGCTGCCTGTGCTCTCTGCCGGTGTATGGCCCGAGGAACACGCGCGCGGCGCGCTCCGCGTCCTCAAGGCCAGTTTCTGCCCCAGACAGAGCACATTTACATAATGCGATACGTACGAACGAAGAGGAAGGCATGGTCGAGACTTATGAAGGCCAGTCGGCACGGGCAGCGAGCAAACGGACGGGCGAACGTTATCATCCTGACGTTCATCGGCTGTGAAGCGCCAACCGTGGGAAAGCGGCATCGCACCGAGCATCACGTACTCCTCGGCGAGGTCCCGCATATTGAAGCGGGCGGCGACCCCCACAAGTCTTCGCGCCCTCAGCCTATCTTCCTGGTCAAGCGTTAAGCCGGGGGTGGTCTTGAATGTAATCGGCCCGCCTGCGCACTCGAGGCCGCTGCCACTCGTCACACGATGGTAGAACCACCGCCTCGCCTAGTGGACCTCCCACTTCCCTCGGGTCGTGTTCGCGGGGAAGAGCTTCCCACATGACGTCCGCAGGACGAAGTTGACGCTGCCAAATTTCGACAGCGTACCGTCCTTCCGCTCCTTCGGCTGGCACCGGGCCTCATGCAGATACGCGAACAGGGAAGCACTGGGCCAACACCCCTCCGAGCGCAGGGCCCAGCTGTACACGGCAAGGCGAGCCACCGCGTTCGGAGTCAATTGTGACAACTCCAACTTGAAGGTCCGCAGCACGGCCCCAACAATTGCTGCAGACGGAATGCGAAGTCCGGCTTCGAAGTAGGCGACGAAGACGATCGCCTCCGACTTCTCACGGCGCGGTTCCGTCTCGTCATCGGCGGGCAACTGCACCGCGTGGCGGTCCGATAGCTTCCCCTCTCGCAGCAGGGACCGGATCGTGTCCTCCGTCACGAGCGTGCGGCCCAACTCGCCAGAGTACGGACCCTGACTCTTCTTCGCCGCCCACCACTTGTCTGCCGCCGCCGGATCGCGCTCCTCCAGCGTGTATTTCACCTCGAGCGGCGAGGACCGCCTGCGGATGGCGTAGCCGCCCACCTGAGTATGCTCGTCGCAAGTCGCCATCGGCATCCACGGGAAACTCGGCGGCGAAAAAGGAGCGCAGGAACAGGGCGAGCGAATACGGAGAGCAACATGAACAACCAGAAAGCGCGAGGAGGCGTAGGCACAACGCCACGGGGGGGTACTTAAAGGCCCCCCGCCTCCCACCGTGGGTAAGCGCAAACGGCGAGCGACAACCGCTCACCTCCCCACGCGCGAAGCCGAAGCGTCGCGGCGGTACACGTAGCTAGCACGCGACCGTGGTCGTACAGAGTCCTGTCACCACACGACGCGTCGCTAGCGTCACACCGTGTGTCGGTCAGCGCAAGGAATAAACGCAGGTCGCGCGCCCTGGCATAGCCTTCGGCGCGCGCCGGCGCGGCTCTTCGGACCCTAAACCGCGATAGCCCAAACGGGGTCACCGACCCCCCGACCCTGGCTACACCTGTCCGAAGGGACAACCGCAAGTCTGTGCGGCATGGGTAACCGAGGGTCGGCAAGAAGCGCAACCGCTAGCAGCCGGTGACGCGCGTTGAAGGGGGGCAGCCAGTGGGCGGCACGCCTACAGCGCCGCGCCACGTGCCACGCCCCTCTGGGGAATGGGCTTGACCGTAGACGACCCGTCGACACGCCAGTCATGGCCCGCCGCGTGTTCATCCCGAATGGACAAGTTCGTACGGATACAACAGCCCGCTCGTGCCAGCCCAGGGGTCGGCGCGATTCCCGGGGCCATTAAGGCACACTACCGCGGGGTCGCGCTCACCCTAGGGAATGCGCTGCCACCACTTTGAAGCATGGGGGACAGAGCGCTCACGCGTCTACTTCGACTAGGCGCCAGCTCCGCTGCCACCACTCGAAGCGTAGGGGACGGAGCGCTCGCGCGTCTACTTCGACTAGGCGCCAGCTCCGCTGCCACTACTTCGAAGCGTGGGGGACGGAGCGCTCGTGCGTCTACTTCGACAAGGCGCTAGCTCCGCTGCCACCACTTCGAAGCGTAGGGGACGGAGTGCTCGCGCGTCTACTTCGACTAGGCGCCAGCTCCGCCGCCACCACTTCGGAGATTAGGGAACGAAGCGCCCGCGCGCTTACCCCCACGCGCGTAGCACCCTCGGACTACCCCGCAGACGCCTGCTCTCCACGGTTGCTATCCTCCAGGACAGGAGACCAGCGGCTTCGGAGCACCGCCTCGGCGGGACGACAGGCCCGACGACATTCCCCACACATTGCACCGGCGCAGGTTATGTCACGCCAAGTTTTGGCTTGTTCTCATAAACAGGCCACCTTCAGTACATCAATATTCTTTTGAAAGACGGGCTTGATCAGAAGCCCCGACTGAAGGTGAGCCTGTCTAAGAGAACAGGGCAAATCTTGCCGTCATATGCAGCAATACGGAGCGAGCACAGCAGGTGCGAGCAGTTGCCGTTAATACACGCTAACCAAGCTCCCGAGAAAAATAGGCCTCCATCAGTACATCAACATTCCCCGAGCTGCATAGTGCCGCCATGGAATGTGGATGCACTGAAGGGGCCATTTTGGGGGGAGCAGCACCTATCCGAGCGCACAATGCAGGTACAATTTTACACCAGCACGCTATATATACCCCATCGGTGGGGAAGCCAACCGGCAGAAGTCCAGCTGGCGGAAGCCCAACCGACGAAAGTCCAACTGGCAGAAATCCAGCCGGCGGAAGCCAACCGGCAAAAGTCCAGCTGGTGGAAGCCCAACCGACGAAAGTCCAACCGGCAGGAGTCCAACCGGCGGGGGAGCGTCGCAGCATCGTACCACCGCGATGCTCCATGATCCGCGCCAGGAGAAGAACGTCGCAGCATGGTATCACCGCGCCCCCTCAAGTTTCGGGCGCGCAGTGACTTACGATCCATTTCGCCACCTATGCCGATGCATGGGACTCCGCCAACAACCCCGGTCCGGCCCCTCGGTGGCGAGGCCAACCTCAACTTCGATCTCTGCTCCGGACGACAACCACGCCCCCGTGACGGAGTCTGTGGGTGACGAAGCCTTCGTCGAGCCGCTCGGCGCCATACCTTCGCAACAAGGCGAACACTACATTTCGAACGCTGAAAAAGCTCACAGGCCGCAGGGACGGAGGGGGCCAAAGGGCTCGGCAACATGGCTTCGGCCCGTGAAGCCCTTCACCATGAGAGGCTCCTGTTGTAGGGGTGGCCCCCACCTAAGCCCAGCAGGCCTGTTAAGAGAATGTAAGGCCTAGAATGGGACATGTATAGTGACAAAAGTACCCCTGAGGGGAGTACTGATGTGTAAGGGTATAACTGTAAAAGCACTCCCCAGGTGGATGTATATATGTGGGACATAGGCCATGGGGATAGCCCGAAGCCATTCACTTATCCAACTCTCCACTACCACACTCTCTCTCTGTTTGGTTTGTAACCACAACAGTAATCTTCCTCAGGTCCATCTGAGACCTCCCGGTCTGCCAAGTCCTCCTTGGACTCCTCCATAGGCGAACTGACAGCCTGCTCAGACTTTGTCTCTGAGTCTGACTCTGAAGCTGGTCCCTTCCCCTTGTCTTGTGCATCCTTCTGAGCTGCCTCTGATGGAACTGTGGATGGGAGGGCAAGAGCACCGGAGGAATCTCCAGAAGTGGCAGAAGAGTACATCCTCCGGCCCGCATTCCTTGTCCTAGGCATCTAAGAACAAGGAGGAACAATATTAGGGCCAAGGAAGAATAGATCAACTTAGATTGAAAAGGAATAGATTGAAATTGCTGTTTTGTCAGGGAAATCGGAAGTACCGCCATTTAGGGCACGATAGTACTGCACCTGTCGAGCGGTAGTTCCGCTCCCCCTGACCGATTTTAGGGCTAAGCAATGTGCATAAGATTTTGGTGTTTTCTTAGATTGAATCCATGGAATAGGTGTGCAAACACCATTAAACACCAAAACAACTCATTTGCCCTAGATTAATTGCGCAAAATCATCTACATTTTATTCAAATCTAAATTTTGACCTAGGGTTCAAAAAGAGATCAAAGAGAGGGATTTGATCCGAAATACCTTGAGGATCAGAGGAGTTGAACCCTTTGCAAATGAGAAGCCTCAAAAATTTGAAGAAAAACTCACTAGATTTGAGGATCTAGGAGCGGTTTTGGTGGAGGTTTTGAGTGGGAGAGAGAGAGAGCAGATGGAGGTGTACGGGCTCAAGCGGAGGGAGTGTGGAATAACCGCAGGAAGGGAAGGTGTCCCGCAGGTAAGCCCTCGGGCTCGGGCGGTTTTTCCACTCAAGTTAGATGCAGAAATACCGCAGCAATGGCCGATAGTTCCGCTTAGCAGAAATACCGCTTACACAGCCGGTAGTTCTGGGTAACGGAAGTACCGCAGGGACAACAACGGTAGTTCCGTTTTTCTGGAACTTGTAGGGAATGGATTGGAATAAGAGTAGATGCAAATGATCCCTAGTTTTTGCACTCAACTGAAATCATTAAGGATCATTATGCATTAGATATACCAAAATAATGGCTTTAAATAATTTTTGCTCTTGATTAAAATCAAAACTCTTTTGCATAAAATCTTTTGCACAAAAACTCTCAAGCTATTTCAAGCGAGCATACATTTAAATGTGCCATAAATTTATGCAACTTTGGAATATTCTATGACATTTAATTCATTCCTTAATTTGCAAAAGCGGCTTTCATCTAAGGGTTTGGTGAATATATATGCTAATTGGTCTTCGGTCCGGATGTGGCTAATGCAAATACCTCCTTTGCTAACATGATCCCTCAAGAAATGGTGGCTAATATCTATATGCTTGGTTCTTGAGTGTTGGACTAGATTATTGGATATTTTGACCGCACTATCATTGTCACACAAAAGAGGCACTTTATCAAAATTAATTCCATAATCCATCAAAGTTTGACTCATCCATAGCAATTGAGCAAAACATCTTCCGACGGAAACGTATTCGGCTGTGGTGATTGAAAGTACTACGGAATTTTGTTTCTTAGAGGACCAAGACACCAAAGATCTTCCTAAAAATTGACAACTTTCCGAGGTACTTTTTCTATCCACTTTACAACCCGCATAATCGGAATCCAAATATCTAATTAATTCAAATTTAGCACCTTTAGCATACCAAAGTCCTATGTTATAGAATTGTTTTAAATATCTCAAAATTCTTTTTACGGCCTTTAAATGACACTTTTTTTGGAGAAGCTTGAAAGGGAGCACACATGCACACACTAAACATGATATCGGGCCTAGATACGGTAAGATAAAGCAAACTACCAATCATAGATCTATAAAATATTGTATCTACTGACTTACCTCCTTCGTCAGGATCTAAATGCCCGTTTGTTGGCATAGGTGTCTTGATGGATTTTGCATCTTCCATGCCAAACTTCTTGAAAAGATCTTTGACGTACTTTGTTTGGCTTATGAACGTCCCATCTTTGAGTTGCTTGATTTGAAGTCCAAGAAAATAGCTTAGTTCATCTATCATTGACATCTCAAATTCCCTACACATCATTTCACCAAATTCTTCGCAAAAATCTTGTTTAGTGGAACCAAATATAATGTCATCAACATAAATTTGGCATACAAAGAAATCATCACTAATGATTTTTGTGAATAAGGTTGTATCTACTTTTCCAATTTTAAAGCTTTTTGAGACAAGAAAATTTCGAAGGCGCTCATACCATACTCTAGGAGCTTGTTTTAAACCATATAGCGCCTTTGAGAGTTTATAAACATGATTAGAGAATTTTGAATCTTGGAACCCCGGAGGTTGTTCAACATAAACTAGTTCGGAGATTGTTCCATAGGGGAACAGCGCCTCCGCCTCCCCGCCTCCGCGCGCGTAGCGCCCTCGGCCTACGCCGCAAGCGTCCGCTCTCCGCGGGCACTATTTTTGAAGGTAGGGGAACGATGCCTCCGCCTCCCTGCCTTCGCGCCTCCGCGCGCGTAGCGCCCTCGGCCTACGCCGCAAGCGCCCGCTCTCCGCGGGCACTGTTTTTGAAGGTAGGGGAACGGCGCCTCCGCCTCCCTGCCTCCGCGCGTGTAGCGCCCTCGGTCTACGCCGCAAGCGTCCGCTCTCCGCGGGCACTATTTTTGAAGGTAGGGGAACGGCGCCTCCGCCTCCCTACCTCCGCTCGCGTAGCGCCCTCGGCCTACGCCGCAAGCGCCCGCTCTCCGCGGGCACTGTTTTTGAAGGTAGGGGAACAGCGCCTCGCCTCCCTGCCTCCGCGCGCGTAACGCCCTCGGTCTACGCCGCAAGCGTCCGCTCTCCGCGGGCACTCTTTTTGAAGGTAGGGGAACGGCAGTGTCGCCTCCCTATATCTGTGTGCGTAGCGCTCTCGGCCTACGCCGCAAGCAACCGCTCTCCGCGGGCACTCTTTTTGAAGGTAGGGGAACGGCAGTGTCGCCTCCCTGCCTGTGTGTGCGTAGCGCCCTCGGCCTACGCCGCAAGCGCCCGCTCTCCACGGGCACTCTTTTTGAAGGTAGGAGAACGGCAGTGTCGCATCCCTGCCTTTGCGTGCGTAGCGCCCACTCTTCGCGGGCGCGAGTTGTTGGAGGTAGGGGAACGTCGTCCCCGCCCCACTGCCTCGGCGTGCGTAGCGCCCTCGGCACACGCATCTCACGCCCGCCCTCCGCGGGGCGGCACGGCTCCGGCGCAGGACTTCGCCGTCCGCCTCGTAGGCGTCGCCTCGCCGGGACGGCATGTCCTCGGTGCTCGACTCCACCGTTTGTCTCGTAGGCGTCGCCTCGGCGGGACGACACGGCTCCAGTGCTCGACTCCGCCGTCCGCCTTGTAGGCATCGCCTCGGCGGGACGGCACGGCCCCGGCGCGGGACTCCGCCGTCCGCCTTGTAGGCATCACCTCGGCGGGACGGCACGGCTCCGGCGCTCGACTGCGCCGTCCACCTCGTAGGCATCGCCTCGGCGGGATGGCACGTCCTCGGCGTTCGACTCCGCCGTCCGCCTGGTAGGCATTGCCTCGGCGGGACGGCACAGCACCGGCGCAGGACTCCGCCGTCCGCCTTGTAGGCATCGCCTCGGCGGGACGGCACGGCCCCGGCGCAGGACTCCGCCGTCCGCCTTGTAGGCATCGCCTCGGCGAGATGGCACAGCCCCGGCGCAGGACTCCGCCGTCCGCCTGGTAGGCATCGCCTCGGCGGGACGGCACGGCTCCGGCGCTCGACTTCGCCGTTTGCCTGGTAGGCATCGCCTCAGCGGGACGGCACGTCCTCGGCGCTCGACTTCGCCGTCTGCCTAGTAGGCGTCGCCTCGGCGGGATGGCACATCCTCTGCGCTCGACTCCGCTGTCTCCGTCGTTTGCCTCGTAGGCATCGCCTCGGCGGGACGGCACGTTTTCAGCGCTCGACTCTGCCATTCGCATTGTAGGCATCGCCTCGGTAGAATGGCATGGCTCCGGCGTAAGGCTTCGTCGTCCGCCTTGTAGGCATCGCCTCGGCGGGACGGCGTGGGGTTCAGCGCAGGAGTTCACTGATTACTTTGTAGGCATTGCCTCTGGGGTCTACAAGCTACCAGTTGCATCGGCTCACCACTTGGCACCCTCGCGCTTGCTGTCAGGGAACGGGGGGCTGGGGTGGTTGATCACGTCAGCTCGCCCATCGGGACCTCAGCGCTTACTGTCGAGGGAGTACTGTTGTGGGGGTGGCCCAACCCCCCGTGACTGGGCCGTGCAACTAGTCCAACATGTAATAGACCCAATAGTGTAGAGGAATATACCAGTGTAAATATACCAATGTACCCTCATCCTTTGTAAGTACTAAGGGGTAGAATGAGGATTTCCCATTCTACCCCACTCATATATATAAACCCCAGGAGGGGCAGGAGGGGGGACATGCTCTCATTTTTACCAACTATCCCATAGCTCTAGCTCTCTTCTTCCTCTTCTACTAGTCCCCTTCTCAACTGTTTGGCCTGTAGCCACGACATAAATCATGAGCTTTCTTTAGCTCCTTATAAGATTCTTGTAGAGATATATGTTCTCTCTTTAAGACCTTAAATTTTGATTTTTTCCTTTCCAAGAAACTCATTTAATTCAATAAGCATGTCCATGAGATCATCATAAGAAGGTTCATTATTATCAAGTATTTTTACCTTCTCTTCTTTAGCCATAAGGCATGTAGGAGTGGAGAAAAGTGATGAAGCCTCCTTGATGGCGATGCCAATGAGCCCCCTTCTTCTTAGGAGACTTGTCTTTGCTTGAGTCGGAGTCGGAATACTCCTCAAAATCTCACTCGCCAATGTGGGCTTCGTTCTTGCCATCCTTGTGAAGCTTCTTGTTCCCGTTGTAGCTCTTCTTCTTTGATGATTTCTCCTTATCATCTTTCTTAGTAGGGCATTGAGAAGCAATGTGCTCTTCTCGTCACATTCATAGCAATGGATGTTGCTATAGCGCTTGTTGGAGTAGGAGTGCCCCTTCTTTCCCTTTTCATGACTTGCGCTTCGGTTTGAACGCCTCCTTATGAATTTGTTCATCCTTCTTACTAGAAGGGCTAACTCCTCTTCGAAATCCTCCTCATCGTCTTCGGATTCCTTACTTACCACCGCCTTGGCTTTGAAGGTGGTAATCTTCTTCCATTTGGAGGTGGATTGCTCCAAAAGCTCCTCCTTGTTCTTCTTGTACAACTCATTTGTAATGAGATTGCCCAAGAGTTGTGTCGGTGTCATTCTTGCCAATCCGGTGAGTTGAGGAAGAGTGTCACCAACATCTCGTATTTTTCTGGCAAAGCCCTAAGCATTTTCCTTACAACATCAATGTCGGAAAGGTTAGTACCAAGGCCTTTGAGTTCATTCACAATGTTGTTGAGCCGTGTGTACATGTCATTAATGTCCTCATGGGGCAACATTGTGAATGTCTCATATTTAATGCTAAGCCTATGCAATTTGACTTTTTTAACCGTGGACATCCCTTCATGAATTTCGGAAAGGGTTGTCCAAAACAAAATTAAGATTCTATGTAAATAGCGATGCACATAAATTTAAAATAATTAAAATATTTCACAAACTTAGGTTCAAAATAATCAAAGGAGACTTGCCTTCTTGTGCACTGGTTGGTCCCTCTTGCTGCGGTTCAACAAACTCTTCGGCGACGTCGAGTTCTACGCGCGAAATGACAAAAAAACAAAAAAATCAAATCAAATTCAAATGAACTCCAAAAACTGCAAAACCAGAACCAAAAGATAGAGCTCAATTTTAGATGAATTTAGGACAAAGAATCGGGTCAATCGAAGTTCGGATGAAAGAGAACAAGCGATCTAAAGTTTGCCGGGCGAGAAAATGTTGGAAAATAGTAAAAGTTACTGTTCACCCGAGAGCAGCACTTTTGGAGAGAAGGCTAGCATCGGCGAGAGAAGGCGTGGGAGGTGAATCTAACTAGTAAAATGGGTTGCTAGGAACCCAAGGCACACATAGGAAGCGACGGCACGCCAAACGGAGAACAATGACGGCACGGGCGGCTATAACGACATGGTTAGGAGAGAGGAATAAAACCCGGGCATAAGACATGGAGAAGTAGGGTGAGCACGGGCTAGAACGCGGCTTGGCGAAGCTAGGAAAATTTTTGGCTCAGACAGAAACCCATCGAAGATGACGCAAACGACGTTTGAACGACGTCGGGAAGCCCATCTTGATATCTTGGTGCTCGGTGAATGAAATCTAAAACCACTTGGAGGGTAGCTACCTGGGATGGTTTGGCACAATATGACGCAAACGGATTGGGAGAAAACATCACCGGATAGATGGGGACACGTGATGCCATTGGCGGCTATGGCGAGGTTCGGAGGCAAAAATTTGTGGAGGCTTTTCGGGGAAAAGGAAGTGAGCACGGAGTAGAACGCGATGAGGCAAGTCTAGGAAAAATTACGGCAAGGGCTGAAGCTTACTGGAGGCGACGAATCGACGTCGGGAAGCGATCTTGGCTTAGATTGGGGAAAACTCGATTCCGGGAGATTGGCTGCACCAAAGCCAAATTAACTTGACAAGGAGGTAGATGGCATAGAATGGCACAATGTGACGCGAAAGGATGACGAAAAAACTCACCGAATAGCTCGAGACGTGACGAGCGAATTCGGGACCGAAGGGCCTCGATGCCGACGGCGTCCTGACATTTGAGGGGACATGCCACGGCTTGGAATGGGTTTAGAGGGGTCAAGGGGTCGTATTTATAGACTTGGAAGAGATAGAAACCGAATCCAATTTGCGGATTTTGGTTTAGAGTCCGTTTCAAAAAATAGGAGATATAAGGCAAACGGATGAACGAAACGGAAAGAGGTAAATTGGGATGGATTTCTTGTGTGATTTGGCACAACTTTCCTTTTGAGAAGACATTGAAATAAGATCCGGATTGGAAGTTATGAAAAGAGAGAAAAACGGAAGGAAACGTGTACAGAACGAACTGGATCAATCGCGCGCGGGAGGTTGAAGATGCATGAACAGTACCGCGCGGATACTGTTCATTCTCTCTCCTCTTTCTTTTTTTTGAAAATTTAAAATTGAGCTCAAACAAACTCCGAAAAATCCAAGAAAATACAGAAAAATTCCTTGTGACACAAGGAACACAAATAAAATACTTTTGGCAAATGTTAATATTTAATTTAATAATATTAAATATTTTTATTTAATAAAAATTCTAATTAAGCTTTAATTAATTCCAAAAAAATTCAAATGGTGAATTTTATTTTTAAAAGCTTCAAAAAGGCTCTGAAAATCAGGTTGTTACAGATGTATACAATCGATATTTTACCGTGGTGTTCGGAGACTTGCTGGTTTCCCCTAGTCCACGTTGATATTAGCCCGAACAAATCGGACCGGCTCCACGGATTAAGTCGAAACACCTTGAGTCCACTAGATATAGGTCTTCCCCGCTCTGGGTAGGTGAGCTCAAACCTTCACACGAATGTCGTGCCTTCTCACAAGCTCCCTTGAGAAGCTCATCGATCAATCCTCCGCCCAATCGTCCAGGTGCCGGCTAGCGCCAAGAGTAATAAACCAGGGCTTCACTGGATTGCAAATGAGTGCCAAAGGATCAACTAATGAATGCAATGCACTTTTGCTCAACTACCTCAAATTTAATGCTCAAAGTGAAATGGAGGTGTAGAGTGAATGCTCTATGCTCAAGAAATGTTCAATGAGTCTCTTCTTACTATCCTTGAGTAGTGGTACAGGTATTTATACCCCTCACCAACCAAAACTAGCCGTTTGGAACAAAGTCCAGAAAATTCAGGGCGAGCGGAACTACCACCGGCCTATGAACGCTAGTTCCGCCCCCCATCTGGCGCGGCAGAACAGCTATGTCAGAGGCTCTGCAGTGACCGTTGGAAAGTCGGCGCGGTATTACCGCCGTTATAAAATCTGGTACTACCGCTCTGCGGTAGTTCTGCAAAGTCAGCGCGGTACTACCGTTTGGGCCGAACCCCAAACTTGGCGCTCTCCGGAAAAAGGCTCCGCTCATCTTCCGGAGCTTCCGGGCTCCGGAAGTACCGCTCTATATTGCGGAACTACCGCACCCAGCGGTAGTTTCGGCGTTGAAATCACCGGTACTTTCGATCCCACGAAATCTCAAATACATCCGGAGGGTGCTCTCTGGAAAAAAGGCTCCGCTCAGATTTCGGAGCTTCCAGTCACCGGTAGTACCGATTTTGCCTGCGGAACTTCCGCTCTGTGGTAGTTCCGACGTTGAAATCTGCGGTACAACTCTCTTCCAGACAGAGCACATATTTGGCTTTGAAAACAGATTTTTAAAGTATGCATGCTCTTAGTTTGATCCAAATGGCACATAAATTTTGCTATCAAGCTACTTGCCATGATCACTCTTTATGGTACGACTATTTAGCCTATAATCCGGTCTTCCACCTTTTCTCCTAATACTGGTAAAAATAAAAAGGGATCCTATTCTAAGTATACCTTTGTCTTGAGCCATTTTTGGTCTTCACATTTATCCTTTCGCTTGCATCTTGTCAACCACATATGGACTTAACCTTTAAACACTCATTAAACACGTTAGTCCCATATTCACATAAATTTATTAATTACCAAAACCATTTTTAGGGGCCTAGATACTTTCAGTAACACACAATTAATTATATTCAATTCCTTATAGTCACATTGATTCTAACATGTTTTGCTTGTCGCACAGAGCGATCTCGCTAGGGAGGTCCACAACAACTTGACCTTTCTTATGTCTCACATCGAGGACGGCGGGCTGAAAGCTGCTCTTGGCCGGATCAGGGACAAGGCCAAGCACACCATCTCGCTGATGTCATGTAGGGTCTGAGGAACGATGTGGTGCAGGCGTCGCCACATGCTTTCATGGTACATGCTTGAGGGGTCAGTCATAGCACACCGCGCATGTTGCATGCTCCCACCTCACCTTCTCCGGATATGGCAGGGGACTCTTCCTGGCATCGTACTGCCCCTACTCCAGTCTTAGGTAGTGTTTTATTAAAGATATTTACGCAATCTTTCTCACGATGTTTCGTACTAACGACTGCTTTTTTGAATAGGACCGCAGTTCCATGAGACGGCACAATATGCCCAGATGTACCCAGGTAAACTATTCTTTCCTCATTGCATGTGCTCAAATTTGGGAACACATTTCAATTGTATCCTATATGGGAATACATTTCAATTGTATCCTATCTTCCTTGCAGGCTAGCATGCACATCTTGAAAACTACGTGGAGAACATGTCTACCTACGGGAGACAAGCGGGCGACACACGACAGGCCACAGGGCACAGTCGGACGACGATAATGCCCCAGTGGATGCCTGGTTGTTCAAGCCCCCCAGAGGACAAGGCCGCTCACATCTTACGGGGTTCACAGCTCTTTGATGTGCTTGGACTGAGCTAGACGTTGTGACTTGCACCTCCTGCTCGCCCGGCCAAGTCACGACACGCACCAGACCAGTAGTCCTACTAGTCAGGTCATGCATAGCGTCGGCCCAGGGCTAGTGCCACTCGTGGGGTAGCGCTTAGGAGGAACCACACATAGGTTCCTTACAATTAGTAAGTCCTTGTAATAAGTTGCTATGTGTTTGCCACGTGCTATGATATTTATGGTGTTATGCTCCTCTTTGTTTTAGTTTCTTCGTAAAGTTGTTCTAGTACATGATCTATGCTATAACTACGAGATAGCCTCCCCTTCTCAACAGCGTGATGAATGGGTAATGGTAGCATTACACATCGAGACAAGATGAGTCCATAACCTTTCAGTTAGAAATGACAATACTATGCGACCTCCTTTTTCAGCCCAAAGTGACAACACTCCGACTAGCCCCTTTTCAAACCATGGTGATAGCACACTGCCACACACTCTATGTGACTCAAGTCTACCGCCCACATCTAAGAGGGCCTATAAATTGTCCCACTCAAGAAACTCATGTATTTTGAACATACTCCTCGAACCACAACATGGTGGACAGAGTAGGTAGCTCAAGGCGTGGGAGGGGACAATGGGCACAGACTGGATGTCAAGGCCGTGACCCTTACCTAGAAGACACACACATCTGCTGTCCACTAGACCCTGATCCTCCAAGCCCTGATCTATTACTCAAAACTAGGGAGTTCTACACCTCTAGAAATTCCTTCCACGAGTACCCACACATCCTCGAGCATTGGCTGTAATGCAAGAACAAAGATGACGCGATGGTCTAGGTTTATGACAATTTGGGGAACTCATGACGTTGATTCTTTTGCTACACTCTGTTCATGGTAAGTAGTTCATTTTCTATCTATACTTCCACACATGCATTGGTTGTAATCACCTCGTCTTTCTTGCAGAGCGTGGATTGCAAGTTCACCGAGTGGGTGAATCAAACGTATCCGATACCTACCTAGATTTACATCCACACTCTAAATTCGTCAAGAAGAGTCATGGGAGAAGCTCCACACCAAGAGGATTAACAACGATGAGTTCCGCAGGCAGAGGATCAGGGATATGAACAATGAGGAGGTGGTCAATCTCGACAGCGACTACCACCTGTATTACTGCTGCCCAACCCGAGCTGTAATTGTGCCTACCACTACTGCGACAGCCAGTTACGTCCACGCCGCCCTAACGACCACCATTTCATGTAGGTGCCTTACGGTGTTTCATTTTTGCCTTAGGGGTGTATGTCCATAAGCCCTATTAGATCTACAACCATAATGTTGTTTACATTCCACAAGATGTACATGTATCTTACATGTAGTTTGCGTTAATGGTTCGTGCATGTTGTCATTTGTATTGTAGGAGTAGGGAGGCAAACATATGCACTTAACCAAACCTTACGTATCGTGTAATTCACACTTTTATTATGAGTGTTATGTTGAACTTAAAATGGTTTATTTAAACAAAAATCATTAATGCAACTTGAGCCACACTAGTCAAATTTTCTCTTTAATATTTAGCTATTATTTCCAAACTACTAAAACAAAAAAGTGCAATGATTTTCTAAATAATATATTTTTTTATTAAAAATATATTATTTACAAAAATTCAAAAATAACTCTATCACTATTTCAAGTGGCGACAGGTCCTATGTCACCAGTTGTATTGACGGCAAGACCTTTGTCGCAAATATAATTAAAGACATACTTTGTCACCAATTCAGTTGACGATATAATCTTTATCGCCAGTTGAGTTAACGATGGAGTCTTTGTTGTCAATTTATTTAGTGATAGAGACTTGCACATTACCATGTGTGACTCCGTGTAGGATTATCGTCATTTTAAATGGTGATAATACAGTTCTTTGTTGTTTCTGAGTTTACTTTTTCTTGCCCTTCTTTAGCTCGCTAACTCTTCCGCTCACTTTACGGTCCGTCTCCTTCCATGCTTGTCACCAACATTGGCAAATTTTCCTTTGTCCCTAGGTTGTTCCTTTGTGCTTTTCAATGTACTATTATTACTATTATAAAAGAATAAGTTGGTGGTTGTAGGTTCCTTCTCCTCTAACCGCCTTATTTTCAACTTCTTATTACTCTTTACTTTTCAACTGATCAGAGTAGCCCTCTTATATAGCATGATTCTCTATATATTTAATAATTTTTTTACAACGCACGAACAGATAACTAGTCACACGTAAAAACATAACTCTTGAGATCATTGTTGGTTGTAGATTCATGGCCATCTATGGTTTCAACGCCTTGTCACCCTACTAATCATTGCCGTTTACACGTCCAATAAGTTGGCATTACTTTTAATCGCGAATTAAAAAGGCGAATACTTGTATAAAAACCACATCATAGTCACTGTTTTTAAATATTATTCGAGTCAAATGACTATTCGATCTCTCAGAAAAAAAGAGAGACTATTTGAGGTAAACCCACCAGCGATGGAGCAGCTAACCAGTCCATCCCCAAAAGAGAAAATTGATAATATGCCCTCCAACTAGATGGAAATCTAGAATATACCCTTCTTTAGATTGTAATTGATAATTTACCCTCCTTTAGAGTGTTTAGTTTAGAAAATACCCTTTTTATACCTTTTCATTAGTTTCTAGTGTATTTCTCTGTATTCCTTCACTTAAAATGACGTATTTACCCCTGAGTACTTAAAATGAGTAGCTTAAAACCAATTTCACAAAACAACTTTATTTGCATCATAATGATTCCTCCAAAATACAATCTGTTACATGGTTACCACCCCAAGCAAAGAAAGACTAAGCAAATCTCCTATATTGAAGACAGCAAATCTGCATGGTAGCAGGACACTGCAATAGACTGGAAGCTGCTACTAGTTGCAATAGAGGATCTTAAACTAAGTTTTAGCCCATAATCCAGATCAAGAAGAAGCATAAATGCTAGCAGGGCTTCCAGTCATGCCATGTTTTTGCTAATTGGCCAAAAACCCCAGCCCATAATCCAGATCAAGAAGAAGCATAAATGCTAGCAAGGCTTCCAGTCATGCTCTTCTTTGTTAGTCTAGACTTTAAACCAACCAACTAAAACTAGAACCACAATGCTATCATAAGGCTGATACAAGTGATACATTTATCTGCAAATATATAATACAAGCCTCAAGTATCCAAGGAGTTCTGGGTGAGATTAGAAATGCAGTACCTCCGGGGTGTCCCTGCAAAAACTTACCATTTTGTTGTCATTGTTTTCCCTAGCATCTCAGCCAATCCTACAAACCGACCACTGGTGTTAACCTGACAAGGGCCACAATAACTTGAATTAAAAGACTCCAATGGAAGAAATTGTAAAGAATTGATAAATAGCCATACAATGGACAAGCTATGCTAATACCAATCTCCACATTCATTTAAAGTCACAGATTCAATTTCTCCAACACATGGGCTAATAGTTTGAAGCAACATAACCAAAACAATCTGTTCCAGTACAAAGCAAACTAATTTGTTCCACTACAGATTCAATCTCTTGGACTGAAATAGACCATACAAACCAACATAGCCAAAAGGAGCTAACAGTTTGCTCCTGGACAGATCATACAAAGCAACACAGCCAAAAGAAACAACATGACATGAGCTAGCAGTTGTCAACCAATCTTGCCCTTTTCTTCTTAGGTGTCATCTTCTTAGCATGAGGTTTTGATGGTCCTAGTACAGCAGGTGCCGGTGTGCTTGTTGATGTCCCTTGTGAGGTGCCTTCACCATCAATTGCTAAAGCTAGCTGCCTGTTAAGATGTCATGAAAAAAATCAGTGAATTAGTAACTTGAAAGACCACATTCATAGTTTTATAACTTGCACAATTATGAAATTGTATTACCTTCTAGTAATAGGGCCCGGGCTGTTTTGCAGTGATGGTGGCAAAGTGATAAACTCTCTAGGTGGAGTGCCAATAGGGAGATCTCTTTCATGCTGGTTGTTACCATTTTTCTTTCTACAAATACCACATTATTAAGTGAAGCAATTAACAGTAGGAAAATGAGAGAAAAAAGATATCAAATACCTCTTCTTAGGACCATTCAAATGGCATCCATCTGATCGATGCCCAAGCTCTCCACATTTTCTACATTGCACTTGTCTTTTAGATGCCCCTGACTTGCTTTTCTCTAGAGCCCCTTGCATCCTATTTTTTTTAGGCCTCCCAGAAGATCTCTTATTTAATGGTGGAAGCAATTTAAAATCCAACATTACTTTAGGCCATTGATTCCTACCAGTAATGGGCTGCACTACCCCTTCATATGCTGCTCTAAATTTAGCAATTGAGTAAAAATTGTGCACAAATGACTCTATGTTTGGTCTCCTTTCTGTTGTGATGAATGCTAAGGCATGTGAACAAGGCTTTCCGGTTGACTGCCATTCACCACAAGTGCATTCATGGTTACTAAGATTCACAACATGCCTATCAACTTCATGGTTGTTATTTACTTCAGTTACCTCAGCAATATCTTGTGAAGATGCTCCAACTTTAAGATTGTGACCCCATGCTTGTTTTTACTCTACTAGTCGACGAGCAATCATGCTCAAATGGCTTCTTTGTCACCTGCATATGCACAAGACATGCTTAGTAATAAGAACATGTAGCTATACAAATTAGCAAAAAAATAAATTAAGTTAGTACCCTGATGGCTCTCCCATCCTTAGTTTTATGAGCATTAATTTGCCATAAGCACCCTTGCCCCTTACACTTTGCCTTGAACCTGGTCTGATCAGATTTAACAGTGTAAATATCAAATTGCCCCTTGATTGCATATTGCCTCATGGCCATCCTAAAAGCATCCATGGTTGGATATGTATCACCGACATTCATTGTGGGATTCTCTTCATCCATATATTCAAAATCTTCAACAACATTGTCATCAACCTCCATTGATGCAGCGGCTATCTCATTCTCAAGTTCGGGAGGTAAAGGATTGATAACTGGTTCCTTAGACCTTGCCTCCCTCCTCTCATCCTCGGCCCTCAAACCTATGAACTCATATATCGCATCTTCTTCCAAAACAACATCTCTATCGTCATTCTCATCAACGTTAACATTTATCACGAGTTTAGACCAATCAACTATGCCTGGTGATTCGCAAGCAAGCACAGGACTATTAGTGGTACCTTCATTTGTCGCTGCAACGGAGCAAATGGCTGGGTGACCAGAAGCACTGCCTGTGCTTGGACCTTGACTACATGAGGTTACCACATCATTTGGTATATTTTCATCAATGCAAGTCAAAGTCGACCCAACTTGAGGGGGACTGAACTCGAGAGGAGAAAAAACATAAATTTTAGTTAGCGTAGGTGAATTTAGCAAGATCGTATTTGAGCTCTACAACTATTATGTCTATGTACAATAGTCAGCAGGGGGTGGCTCAAATGGGATCAATGGCTTATCAGAGACATTTTGGCTGAAAACATATTCAAGTGTCTCATGGCACAAAGCAGCATGTATGGAGAAGTCCTAGTCCACTGTGCTATACTGCTATGCAAATTTCATAATACAGTTTGTGCACCACTCATTATGCATTTGATCACAATGTATCACATATCGATTTTAGCAGGTTTTTCCAACCAATCTGACTAATGTATCAGCATTGTTCATATATCATCACCATTCACCAGTGCTCCCACTTTGCTCAGTTAACTCGTCAGCTAAAATCATGGCCAGACCACTTGCCGCAACCAATCCTACCAACATTGACTAAACATACAAGAATAAGAAGAGATATAGGAGTGAGAAGCTTACTCTAGAGGAGTTTCCTTTGGATCCATCCTGCCACTACGCCGTCGCAGGAGCAAATCGGGTCGTACCTTGCCTTCTTCTCTTCCTACCGGCCGCCAGAGCAATTCGGCCGCTAGGCCCGCGCCGCCCTGGCCGCGAGCCGCCCTGGACCGCGCCGCTCTGGCCGAGCGCGCGCAGGCCCCGCGCCGCCCTGGCCGCGAGCCGCGCTGGCGCCGCGCCGGTCTGGCCGAGCGCGCGCCGCCCTGGCCGCGAGCCGCCCTCGCCCCGTCGGCCGCCGGACCTCCGCCCCTCACCCTCTGCCGCGCCGCCGTTTGGTCCGGGAAACCCTAGCCCTAATCGCCGCGCCGCGCAATCGAGAGAGACAGAGCCCTGCGGGTTGAAATGAACCGAGACTCTCTGGCGAAGCCATCATACAAAAGGAGGGCAAAATGGTCAGTTTAATACCAAAATACAGTATAATACGGATTAGTATACTTAAGAGGTACTAAAAGGTATAAAAAAGGCATTTTCTCAACTAAACACTCTAAAGGAGGTAAATTATCAATTACAATTTAAAGGAGGATATATTCTAGATTTCCATCTAGTTGGAGGGTATATTATCAATTTTCTCTCCCCAAAACCCTTCACGGCTTCACCACCACCAACCTCCGCGCTCCAGCCATGCGGCGGCTACCCTTGCGGCTCCTGCGCGCCGCCTCACCCCAAAGCCCCGCTCCCTTCCGTGGTGGTTGGCCCGCCCCTTCCTCGCCCCACCCTGCGGTGGAGGCGCCGCCGGCTGAACTCGCCCGGTGGGCGCCGCGGAGGGGATACTCGAGGTTCGCAAGCGGCTTCACCCCCCTGCAGCCGAAGCCGCTGGGCTCCATCCTCGACGTCGAGCGCGCCAAGGGTCTCTCCCCCGAACACCTCGTCGCCGCCTGGGATGACGTCAGTGCCCTCCCCACACCTCATTTCCTTCCGTTTCGCACTATTTGTTCCGTTTTGTACTAGCATTGAGTAAATCTCGTGTAATGGCTGCCCTAGATAAGCATCTAAATTTGATGTTTTGTTGTGCATGCTTGGTAATATTTCAAGCACTATCCAAAACAAACTGCTTGCTATGGTATCTGAATGATCTCTTAAAAGGAAGAAAATAAAACCAATCATCCATTGGAATGTGTTGACCTTTGTCATCTAGGAGCAACTGAAAAGAACTTTCTATGATCTTTGCTAGTGTGGATGTTCAGAACTCCTGCTAATGAAAGAAAATATTGGTGCAAAATTTCTGCAAGTAGTTTCATTTTAGGTCTGATATATTAGCCAAACATAAGAATATATGCATGGTAATGGAAATGCGGTGAACGGTCACTGGAAGTAATTGTATCGAGCTCAGCTGGCATGCTATGGATCATGAGTGCTCTGATGAGAATGGAGGCACATTGAACCATCCAAATCAATTTCGGCGTTTCCTTTCTCTTCAGCCATGGAATCAACTAAACAAAAGTTCTGCTAATGTAACTTCCACAGCATCTTCTTAGTAGTTGTTACTTTCAATTTCAAGGATATCACCATTTCACCACACTGGTCATTACCACCATTGTTGGGAAAACCGGCGGTTACCGGCTGGTAATCGGATTTTCTTGTGGGTACCGGGAAATAAAAAATTGGCCGGGTTTTTCTGAAGTGCATTTATATTTATGAGTCTTTTATGACTGCGTAATGCACTTTCTAGGTTGGTTTAGGCTTTTTTTTTGTGCTAGATTACCTATTGTATGAGCTAAATATGTTTTGAAACATCCCAAATTCAAATGTTTTTGTGTTTTTCCCTGTTTTTTAGCGGTTTTCCCCTTTTTTTGGGCGGTAACCGACTGGTTTTCCCGGTTACCTGTTTCAAATTTCAAATTTCAAAACTTGAGATTTTACCGGGTTTTCCCCGGTTTTTCCGGTTACCGGCCCCGGGAACCGATACCTACCCCCTGCCGGGATTTAGGCTGGTACCAGGTTTTTGATCCTTGCATACCACCATAGAATGCTAGTGGCATGAGCTTTGATTTTAATATTACACTGACAACATATCCCTGTAGAAACAGTAGCTTGGCGTTGTCAATTTGTCATTGCTATTGTGTGGAACACGCTAAGACAACTTCCATGCCAAACAAAGTCCGGAAAGCATAGAGATTTCAGAAGATCCCAATAAAGTACCATCTTTCTTGGAAATGCAAAAGTGCTAAATCACAGTAATTAAACGTAAAAGGGCTTAAAAGAGTATTAGTTGAGAACCAATAGGCAGAACTCAGATCGAAAGGTAGAGGGGAGGGATGGAGTTAAGTGAGTGGTGGTACAACATTGGGAGCCGTATAAGCACTGTGCTACCATATCCTTCTTTGTACTAAATCAAAAGCAAGAGAATTAAAGAACAAAAGATTCATTTTAAAAGACTCAATCAAAAGCATCATTTGTATTTTAAATGAAGTTTTGAAGGTGGAAATCATTTAAGGATATATCTTATTTTAAAAATGGTGCTCTACGTAGCACTGTATATTAAATTTATAAAAAAATGTCACCTTTATTAATTGATCTAGAAGAGGATTGCTTAGGTCCAAGAAGTCTCAGGTGGCTGGTTAGAGGGGTGAATAAGGGGACGAAACAATGATGTCAGGATAAGGTGGATCATAGGCGGACATAGGTAGGGGAAGGAAAGAAAGAGATGGGAGAGAGGATGGGGGTAGGGTGGAATGGTTTTGTGCTTTAATAGCGGGTATATAAAATAATATGCACATTGTATGATGCCAAAATATAACTTTATCATTTTGTGTAGGCAAGGAAATTGTTCCCATAGGTTGGAAATACTGTATGATTTCCCAGGCAAAAACAGTTATGTAATTCTTAGACCATCTTTGTTAGATAGGATGCGAAAATCGTGCATGATTTGCACGAAGGGTGGGGAGGAAGGTTTCTGATATTTAGGAACTTCTTTTTTAAAATGGCTAATGCTAGGACCACCAACTCTCACATGTTGGCCTATTAACACAATGAAATCAGAAAAATGAGTTTGATTTCAGTAAGTGATTGCCATTCAGTTATTAAACAAAATCATGCTTATGTTTTATGCCATTAAACTATTTATTTTGTAAGTGTACATGCTGATAGCTGCATACCTGCATTTATATTGTTAGCTTATATTTATCCTGACATTTCGCTTTTGCAATTTACTTGGGTTACTCTTCTTTTCCTGGAACATCAGTATCACCTGGGAAGAGGTCATATAGGTGCATCTATGATAGCAAAGCTTTACCATCTCTTGGAACAAAGATCAGCAACATGGTATTTATTTATTGATTTGAGTTATTGTTAGCATTACCATGAATCCATGATTATTATTTGCTGCACTAATTTCATTCTTTTTTGTAGCCGACATTTTGTTATTCCTTTGCGGAGAGGAAGTGGATATACCACCATGTTTATGCAAGGTTATTACTCAATTGCAGATAATAGTAGACTTTCATAAGCCTGGTCATTGATTGTTTTCCTTTTCATATTTTTTTCCATTGAATGTAGCTTTTCTCATAGCTTTGTTCTTAACACATATGTCTTGATTTTTCAATTCAATATAACAATATGGTGGGCTTTGGTCAATCTGAAATTAATCTACTTTTGAAATTTATAAAGGATTGACAATGTTGAAGAGACATGCTATTTTCCGCCTGGGCATTTGTTTGTTCAAACCCATTTGTAGATATTCCAATCTGACTTTAAGCTGAGAAAAAAATGATTATGTTATAGCCTAGGATCTCAGTGTACACGCAGTAGGCGAGCGAACAGCACCGCGAGCACCATAGCAAACATGAACAACACCGCATGGGCACTGTAGCAAGCACGAACAGTACCCGCGGGTACTTTAGCAGCGCGTGAACGGTACCCACGGGAACTGTAGCACGCACGAATTTGGTTGTTCTTTAGTATGTCACGGATTAGAAATATAATAATTAGTTTTCTTATTATTTGAGTTTATTTCCTTTTAGATTATTTCTATGTATTAGAGATAAGTTTCCTGTTATTAGGGATTAGTTTTCTTAATGTAGAGATAGGTTTCTTAAGAGTCAAGTCTAGTATTTTCTATAAAAGGGACGACGTTGTGCCTATTATCATTAAGCAAAGAAATAAATAAAAGTTCTCTACTCTCTCTTATAATTAAAGGGTTTTAGACTTAGTAGGACTAAAACTGAATATATGAAGTGTGATTTTAGTGGTGCTAGGGTAGATGATGGAGATGTTAGTTTGATAGACAAGTAGTGCCTAAGAAGGACACGTTTCGTTATTTGGGATCGATACTACAGTGAGATGGTGAGATTGATGAAGACGTGAGCCACAGGATAAGAGCGGGGTGGGTGAAATGGCGCCAAATATTTAGTGTCATGTGTGACAAAAAAAGACCCTCAAAAGTTAAAGGGTAAGTTCTATAGGACAGCGATTAGACCCGCAATGCTATATGGAGCAGAATGTTGGGCGACTAAAAGACAACACATACAGAAAATGAGTGTAGCGGAGATGAGGATGCTGCGGTGGATCTGTGGTCATACAAGCAGAATCGCATCCGCAATGATGATATACAAGATAAGGTGGGGGTAGCACCAATTGAAGAGAAGTTTGTCCAACATCGCTTGAGATGGTTCGGACATCTTCAATGACGGCCTTCTGAGGCACCGATACGTAGTGGAATTTTAAGACGTACTGAAAATGTAAGAAGAGGCAGAGGTCGACCAAAACTGATGTGAGAGGAAGCAGTTAAAAGAGACTTGAAGGATTGGAATGTATCTAAAGAATTAGTTTTGGACAGGAATGCATGGAAGTTAGCGATCCACGTACCGGAACTATAAGAAAGTTAGGGGGAGTGTTTTAGGCTCTTGGCTCAGATAACAGGTTGTACAACTTAGGGTTTTAGCATTGTAGGTTTTATTTCAAGGCTCATATTTCTTTGATCTTGAAAAATGTTTCATTCCTAGCATACCTCAACTTGTTTGGGACAAAAGACTTTGTTGTTGTTGTTATTCTCTACTCTCTCTCTTCTTTAACAGGCCTCAAAGCCTTGGCGACGGCATGGCTGGCCGATCAAGGGCGAATGCCCTACTCTCCGTCCTCGGACCCATACCACAACAGATTAAGTGTATGATTATCTGTAAAATCATTACTCTAAATTTTTCTTCACTGCAATACAAGATTAAACCAAAATGTTGTAATAGTAAAGCGTTTAGTGGTACTAACTGGTGTGTGTTTGTCTGCTAGGGAAAACCATAGGTTTGGCACTGTGTATTGTTTTTTCAGCGCTTCTGTAGCTGGCTTAATTGATCTAAGCATTAGTTTTTTTTGGAATATTTCAAGCTTATTTTTCTATCCTGTCATTCAACATCCCAGTCCAGATGCCACACATGATCTTCACAGGACTTGAAGACTATAAAGCAAGAGGAACTCAAGCAAGCCCTTACTATACGGTCACTCATTATACAGAGTTTGCAGAAACCAAAGATACAGTGCTTGTCCGAGGAGACGTTGTCTTCACCAGTAAGCTAACTGATACAGAGGCAAAGTGCCTTTTAGAGACTGCTCACTCGTTCTACCTTAATGATGTGAGGTACAGGCTTGTAGAGCGTTTCAACAAAGAAACACATGAATTTGAGTTCAAAGATGTCCTTCAAGTGCTTGAAATGCCAACCATGTGATCAGATTTATGTCCTCGCGCAACAGCAAAGCTTCCTGGAGTTCAAAGATGTCCTTCAAGCTGCTGCTTTCCCATTTTGTTGCTTTCGTGATATCTTAAGAAAAAACTGAGACAAAGACACTGGACATAACTGTGACTTTGCTGACAGAGTATTCATTCTGTGTGTTTTGTTCTAGCGACGATGTGATAAAATTTTTTGACGGCTGCTGTAAGCAGATGCGGACAAAATTCTATAGCTATTTGCTGTTGTCTCCCTCTAGCCTTTGGGATAGGTATTTGCATTTCATTGTATTCCCTTGTTTATTGAGGTGACATATTGATCTTTAACAATATGGTGGAAACAGAAACTCTATTGTCATAAACCATGTCGGAGAAAATAAAAAGCCCGATCGTATCTGTGAAATTTTGGCTGAAGTCAGCTGATATATTTGGTGTTCTGAACCTGATTTGACGTTTGTTGTGAAGAGAATTGAGCCTACGGTGCAGATCTGACTCGAAGTTTCTGTGGGATAGCGCCACGTTTGGTCAATGACATATAGCTGGAAATCGGCTCACTCAAATTCTGCGAGAAAGTATCTGGAGTGGGATCGTGAAGGAACGAGCCAGCCTACGCCAAGGATTGATAAACAGGTTCAGGGAAAAAAAATACCTGACCCTGGTCGGTACCGCCGGTGTCGGTTCTCTCGGACGGCTTTAATTATTTAAACTCGAAATTTGAATTTCGCTGATTACCGTCCGGTTTAACCGGTTTCTAGCCGGTTACTATCTTAAATTATTGTTCATCTCTTCAAATTCAAATTTAAATTTTAAATTGAAACTTTTCAGACCAATTTTTTTACTGATCTAGGCCCGTATGGCTATTTATCGCCGATATTTCTATCCTTGTCCTAGGCTCACCCTTTTCACAATTTGGTGCTCAGCACAATTTGTGGTGTTGCCTTAAAATGATTTTTTATTTGAGAGACCATGTGGTCGTGACTCCATGAGAGTGATGAGTAATTGACAAGGGTTTAGGTCAGTCGAGTTTGGTTTGAGTGGTTCGGAGTCGAGTCGTTGCGTGGCGCAATCGGGCTCGGTCGAACTTTGGTCAAACTTGGTCATTTGGGGCTTAGGATACATATTCTAATGTTTTGACAGGTTTGGACTTCATCAGTGGTAAGTGTGATGGTATTTACGCTTTCATGTGTCGAACGGTGCTATTTGACGTGTTTCTTGTCTGTGTGACTGCAGGACGTCGAGTTGAAGTCGTGGCGAGACACGGTGGACCGGACTAGACGCATGTGGCGCTGAGGTCAGAACGGTCGGGATGTGTCGAAGACGACGTGGACTCGAGGTGGTTGCGAGGCGTGCAAGGCAAGGGGCGCGGAAGCTTCCCGGAAGGTGCAGGAGGGGCGAATCGGGAAATTCGCAAGGCTGCACAAGCGGGAGCGGGCTCCGTTGGACGTAGCGGGCGTAACGGGGCGGAGACCCGTTAGCCAAGCGCTATAAAAGGAGAGGAGGGGCTGCATGCCCTCCTTGAGCACTTGTGATAGAATTCGGGTTTTAGAGTTAAAAGAGGCTTTAGGAAGGTTGTTTCCTTTAGCTCTTTAGTTGGTGTGAGTTGGTGGTAGAGGCAGAGTGTGCTCCCTCTGTGTCTCTACGATGGTTTCTATGTGAGTCTCCTCTCTCTGTGTGTTCTTCCTCCCAAGAAGTGGTGACATTCTTGGTGTTCTTGAGGATTGAGAGGGAGATGAGGGATTGAGAGATTGTAATCACTCCTTTAGTCCTAATGTCCATGCGTACCGGGACTCCTCTGTATTCATCTTGATTCAAGAAATGAAAAATCTGAAGTTTGTGCTCTCTGTTCATTTTTCTCTTCGATGCCCCATTCTGAGATTTCTTGATTTTTGAGTTTCTTGTTGTTTCTTGCTGGAGAGTGCCAAAATGGGTTGCTATGACATGGGAGATGCTCAAAAGTCATTTGACTAGTTAACTCCAAGAGCAAACCGAGTTTGATTTCTCAGATTTCTCTTTTGGCCTCCTCTGTTCATGAACTCCATTTCTAGGGTTTTGTCCAGTTCTTGATTCTCTTGAGGAGACGACTTGATTTTTGGTCTGTGGAGCTCTTTTGATATTGCTAACATAACTGCAAGAGCTCATGATCAAAGAGTCTCTAGTTGTGAAGTATTTTGGATTTTTGCTTTACTCCTGTTCAGTTCAAGATATTTCTAGGGTTTTGATGATTTTCATGTTTCCTTTCCCAAAATGGCTTGAGACTTGATCTGGAGGTCCCTGGAGCTATTGCTAATATATCCCAGAAGTCTCATGGCCAAAGGATTGGAGATGGAGTGACAATTGGAATTTTTGGGCAGCCCTATGCATTTTGTCATTTCAGGCTAAAACCTGAATTCCTTGAGCTATTTGTGATTTCTCTTGAGCCTTGGACTCTCTCTGCTATTTAGGTCATATTCTTGGTCTTTAGGGCTCAGGAGATCAGCTGAAATTCATCATATTCTCAGTTTGTGGGTGGTCTGAAATTTTACTTCTTGCTGCAGATTTCAGCACTTGTACATTGCTGTTTTCAGCATTTGCTAGCTGCAGATTTTAGCACTTGTTCATTGCTGTTTTCAGCATTTGCTAGCTGCAGATTTCAGCACTTGTTCATTGCTGTTTTCAGCATTTGCTAGCTGCAGAATTCAGCAACTTGAGTGCAGTTTTCAGCAGTAAAATTCAGCAACTTGAGTGCAGTTTTCAACAGTAAAATTCAGCATTTTGAGTGCAGTTTTCAGCAGTCAAATTCAGCATTTTGAGTGCAGTTTTCAGCAGTCAAAATCAGCAATTTGAGTGCTGTTTTCAGCAGTCAAAAGCCTGCATTTTGGGTGCCATTTTGCCTTTGAATGTCATGCAGTTTTTGGCCAACAAGTAGCTACTGTTTGCAGTCTTTTTGCTCCATTCTAGTTGCTCCATCCTTCTTGATAGCTTTGTAGCTATTGGAGAGGAATCGTTTCGTGAGAATTTTGGGGAGCAATTTTTAAAGTCGACATTCACCCCCCCCTCTGTCGCCATTTCGGTCCAACATTATTTAAAGATTAGGCAATTGAACTTTTTTATATCACACATTCAGGAGAAAATAAATGTATATGTTAATCCCAACCAAAAATAATAATAGAGTACATATTGGAGAAAATTGATCATTTGTCTCAGAGTTGGTGTGGCTTTGATCATTTACCATACACACATTGTAATAGCATGATGCCCTAAAGTTTGTGATATTTATCATTTTGGCCTTTTAATTCAATTTATAATTCCTTTTCTCCATTACCCCACCTGAAATGACCGAAATGCCCTTAGGACCGTTTGCCAACTCCGACGAGATAGCAAGCGATCCGGCGGCAATGCCTTTTAATTCATGCATTCAACCAATCTATTAAAAGAAAACTTGACAAGGAGGCTAGAAAGAGGAAGGAAAACACATTCGAAAGGAGGACATTACCTCAACCGAAGCCACACCTACGCCACAACCGGTGGAGATGGTGAAGAGTGTCGCCGCGCGATTGGTGAGTGTAGCCGGACCCGACAGAACCACATATCCCTGGGCCAAACTGTCCTAGAGGAATTTAGTTCATTGCAAGCAGAGGTTGTGGAGAAAATGAATTATAAATTGAATTAAAAGACTAAAATGATAAGAAATCAATTGACTCATCAACTTTGGGGGCATTAGGGCTATTACAAATAGACACACCAAACGTGGGGCAAATTATCAATTTTCACTACATATTTAAGTATATAAGTAGGGCGGCATATGCTGCACAATCACCTTTTAAGGTGCACTCATATAATCAACTTTTTTGGGTACTAAATCAACATGGAAAATTTTGCAGAAAAAAGACAATGTAGTCTATAAAGTGTTCAAGCACCCTTTAAAATGTTAACTTTAAATTCAAAATGTGTTAGAAGAAACAAAAAAAGACATGTTTGCTGAGAATAGTAGCATTTCTCCTTTCATTTTTCTTTTGATTTATCATTTGTTAGTTTTTTTTCTATTTTTATTACTATTAATATATAATGAATTAGAACTTGAAATTTTATACACAGAAAAATTAAATTGGGAAGTACATCTATTTTTTAAAAATTATTCATGTTGATTTGGTCCCCAAACATAAAGCAATTGCATGAGTGTATCACAAAGGGGATTGCATAGCATACATTGCATATAAGTAGAACCGTCAGTAATCCCAAAATTTTTAGGTAAAAATGGTGCAGGGCACGCATTCCTTAGCGCAAAATTAAACCAGAGTCGAGCTGAAATAACCGAAATTGTCCAAAGTTAACAACCTTTTCGTTTTTCTTTGGCTTGGTATATATATCCCATTATCCTGGTTGATCCGGTTTTGTCAACCATAATTATATTATCTTGCACTGAGGAAGGGGCCCAAAACCGGCAAACCCTGACCGGTACCAAGAATTGGATAATCCATATGATGTGCTCCCACGACCAAAAAAATACGGCGCCAATAGTGCGATATCCCGTATGATGCTTCCTGTGCCGTCTTCTCTCCAAAAATGAACTAGTGGTTTAATACACAAAAGGCACAGCCACAAAGGTATAGCGAATGATAGCCGGTCTAGCATCATCATAACTTGGTGGGTGAGTTTATTAAATTGAACGCGTGCCATCTTCAAGTAGAGTGAGCATCTTTCGTGAAAGATGATTTTGTGTTAAGATCTTGTGGTCATCCTAATCCACCACGTTCGTTGCTGCAGCCTTTGTGCGTATTGACATCGCTACAAACCGCGTGTGCCATTTCTTAAGAAGATCAGGAGTCCTTAACCATGTTAGGAAAGGTCCCAAAATAAAACACTACTTTATCCAATTTTTGTGCTTTGCTCCTCTTTTGTCATAACTGCAAACACCGGAGCTACTTAGCTATAACATTACATCCGTAGGTTAAGAGTTATCACCGGAGCTAGCGCCCAAACTGACATCCAAATTGCCCATGCTTGCTGCACCCATCTCCGTTGTCAGGGTCGATGGCCATAGGGGATCCTCAAGGTAGGGTTACCACTGAGTAGGGTATAAGTAATCTAAATTTATATCTAATTTTATCCATACTTATTTAAAGTAATATTATCTATACTTAAATGAAAAAGAGTATACTCAATCGGTAAAAGAGAAAGAAAAAGAGGGTTAAGTCAAAAAGGTTTATGAAGGGAGTTTTTGTAAAATTTTGGTATTAAAAATTTCAATCTCGCGTTCACACCACAAAAGTTTTTCAAAATAAATTAAAATTTATTAGAGATGATTCTGCATATAAGGGAGTTACTTTATGCAAATTGGCAGGGCTAAGCGCACACGTGAGCTTATATACTTTTATATGAAGCTTTTGTAAAACTTCGGTATTTGGAATTTCAACATCACGTTTACACCATAAAAGTTTTATGAAATCAATGAAATTTGTTGAAAATAGTTCTGTTTGTATGGAGTTACTCTGTGCAAATTTGTGGGCACATGTGGCTCCCACATATTTTATAGGAAGCAATATTGAGTTTGGGCAGTCCAAACTCATGGATAGTGCTCTAAGTGGCTTATAAGCCAGAGTTTATGGCTTATTTTGCATTGTAGCTCCTGTTGGTTTATTCTGCGTAATTAAATATAAAAAATAAAAAAGTTATATTAGCACGGACAATGCAAAGAAATAAGGGGAAAAAGAAAAAGCAAAAAAGCCAAAAAACCAAAAAAAGATGAAAAACCATAAGTCATAAGCCAAAAGATAAAGCCGTTTGGAGCAGGGCTTCAATGGGTATGGGTAATTGGGTATTACCCTATTCATACCCAAATCTAAATGAGTAATTTATTTCTTACCCATACCCTACCCAATAATATAGGTATAGGTTTGAATAAAGGTAATAGATACCCAGTAGTAGCCCTACCTCGGGGGCTCCGATGGCCATAGCCCTGCCCCCTCGCTGGATCAATTTATCATGGCAAATACCAAAGTATGTGATGTAGATGGAGCAGGGCATATCTTGCGAAAAGACTCTAAATGTTGCAAATGTCATTAAAATTGGTCTAGAAGTTTTAAAAAATTATCAAAAAATTACCAAAGAGAGGGTAAATTATGATATATAGCCATACAAAATTTCAAGATCAAACCCAATTTTATGTGCAACATACCAAAAAGACAAATACTTAGTGAACAATACAATATGTAAGATCGTAAGGCGCAATAAGAGGGGGTGAATGATTATCTCCACTTTTTGACACCTAAAACAAATCTCAAACTAGATGAAAAACAATCTAAATTACCGGGTGTAAATTATGACTGCAAGACGTTGGTTCGTTTGCACGTGCTCAATGAACACTTTGATCGTCCGACCGCTCGCTACGACCGCCTTTGCATGTGATAGAAGTCTCCCTCCAATCAGAAGCTTCAGCCACTCGAATGCTTCATCCGCTCGATCACTTCAACTACTCAAACAAGCCAAAGACAATGCTGAGTTCTGATCAGTTGGATTGACTTGACGCCCGAAGACCCCAAGCTCATGGCACGCAACACAAGGAAATGATGATTATAAAAAATGTCACCGATGTCATCTAACTATTTTTGAAATAGATCTGATCTATTATTTCTACATAGATGTGTCTACAAAATGCCCTCACGACACCCCTAAAACCCTAGCACAGCCTTGCAAAAGCCACCGGCCAAAATACTTGGCCTCTCCATGCTTTTTATATGATAGAGCCCTAAACCATGTTCAACTCAAACACGAACATGAAATCCTATCTCTTCCTCAAATCAAGGGACCTGAAACCCTTCCTAACACAGGGTTTACCAAATCTCTAATCCCTCCCGTTACGGACTCCTTCCATAATGTTTCCAATCTCACCACGTGATGAAGCCTCCAGGAATGCACCTCCTGTAACTCCATCTCGCATAATCAACCTCTATGTAGAAGCCTTTAGGACCGCACCACCCATAGCTTCTTCACGCATTACCACCTTTGATCTCCATGTACTCCAGCGTTAGCCCGATCATCTCACATAACATCCTCAACCGTCTGGACTTCAGATCTCCCCATCCTAGTCATGGTCCTCCTTGTCATCGACCATGATCATCTCCACGCTATCCTGTACATGAAAACACCAAAGAAACGTTTCCCGGCATAAGTTCTCCACAACTTGACCATCATCAGCACATACACTCACACCACTCTTGTCCATCCATATACAAGAACAAAACCATCCACAACCATCAACCAGGTCATCTACGACCACACATTCCATCGCTTGCCGCAATTAGCTACAGAAAACTTCTTACGACTGCTAGCTCAATGAGTACTCGAAAACTACAAGTACTCAGGAAATACTATCGCTCCATAAAAAACACTCGGGCATAACCATAAGCATCGCTACCGACTACCGAGAACCAAACCTTTCCGACTACCCAGTACTCCCATCTTCAGAGTACCGAAACGTTCGAGTACTGTTCCTCTGAACACTATTCACTGACCACTGAGTACCTACATGGTACTATAGCACCGACCACCAATCATTGACCATCATGCACATACTAGTCAACCACTAGCCCAACACGAGTACTCGAGGTACTCGAAGATCATAAGAATTGAAGCACTCGTACTGACCATGAAGTCTACAAGTATCAACTGTGAAGCCTACAACAACCGGTCACAAAGCTTTTGACTACCGAAGACAACAATAGTAGACTGCAAAGTCTACGATATGAAAACAAGACTGCAAAGTCTATGACTATAATATCAATCTGCAAGTCTATGACCATCGACTGCAAAGCTTTCAACTATCGACCAGTAAAATCTACAACTATCGAATACTGGCCAGGTACTGTAGGTACGACCATAAAAAAGTACTGTAGCTATGACCATGAAAAGTACTATAGCTATGATTATCTTCAATGGTCGTTATGTCGTGGTTGAACTGCCGTAGTCGATGTTTTGTGGTCGACGTCGGATGTGGTTGAAGTAGAACATGGTCGTAGTTGAACGTGGTCCTAAACCACTCTGAGTCACAACCAATGCGGTCGAAGTCTACCATGTTCGAAAGCCACCGTGGTCAAAGTTTACTATGGTCGTTTAGCCGTGTGATCCTCTGATGCCACTCGAGTGTCGTCCGATGTTCCAATGCATCTCAAAAGCCGTCTGATGCTCCAGAGCTACTCGAATACAGTCCAATACTCTATTGCTACTTGAAAGCCATTTGATGCCACTTGGACCCGATCACCACTGGCCCAACACGAGCACTCAAGGTACTAAAAAATCATAAGAATTGAAGTTCTTGTACCGGCCATGAAGTCTATGAGTACCAACTGTGAAGCCTACGATAACCGATCACAAAGCCTTAGACTACCGAAGACAACGACAGCAGACTGCAAAGTCTACGACTATGAAAACAAGACTACGAAGTCTACGACTATAATAGCAATCTGCAAAGTCTACGACCATCGATTGCAAAGCCTTTGACTATCGACCAATAAAATTTATAACTATTAAGTACCGACCAGGTACTGTAGCTACGACCATAAAAAAGTACTGTAGCTACAACTATGAAAAGTACTATAGCTACGATTACCTTCAGTGGTCGTTCTGTTGTGGTCAAAGTCGAACATAGTCGAACTACCGTAATCGATGTTCTGTAGTCGATGCCGGACATGGTCGAAGTAGAATGTGGTCGTAGTTGAACATGGTCGCAAATGAATCTGAGTTGTAACCAACATAGTCGAAGTCTGACGTGGTCGAAGTTTTTCGTAATCGAAAGCCGACGTGGTCGAAGTCTACCATGGTCGTTCAGCCGTGTGATCCTCTAATGCCACTCGAGTATCGTCCGATGTTCCAATGCAACTCGAAAGTTGTTCGATGCTGCAGAGCTACTTGAATACCGTCCAATACTCCATTACTACTTGAAAGCTGTTCGATGCCACTCGAACTGGTCCAAAACTACTAAGAGCAACCAAAATCACTTGAAACCGTCCGATGCTCCACAGCTACTTGAATACCGTCCGATGCTACTCGGACTTGATTAGACTGGTCCGAAACTACTCGGAACAACCAAAAACACTCAGAGAAGACAAAAACCACCTGGAGCAGACTGAAGCCACTTGAATTTGAAATTTCGATCGCGATCGATCAAAACTTTTACAAACATAAAATCCAAAGCAATCTAAATATTAATTATTCATCATCACTTTATTTATAACCATCCATATGGTCTAACACAATCACTGTTCACTAAGTATCTGTCTTTTTCATATGTCTAACATAAGTGATTTTGCTATTGAAATTTTGTGGAGATGTATAGCATCACCTCCCCTAACTCTTGTAAGGTTTTGAGAATTTTTGAAAACTTCTAAATCGATTTTCATGGTATTTGCAACATTTAGTGCATTTTCACGGGATGCCATAATATAGCCTCCACAAATGGGTGTACGTACCTACGTTCCTAGAAGATACGTGGCCACAAAGTCTAGGCATCATAATAACACATCCCTAGCTCTATCTCCGGCAATTAACCAATCGGCACTTAAGCATAAAGGCGAGCTTGATGATCCCGTAGTAGAACGGCTTCCGGCCCTGGCCTGGCCGTGCACTCAAAGCAACGGCAACAACAGGCAGCACTGCTAAAACCAGCACCCACAAAAGAAAGGCGAGATACACAGCCAGCTATGGTGCTCCAGCAATCATTGCCCAACCAGCCCAGCTAGCTGGTGTGTCAGCAAAATGCTTGAGAAAAAAAAAACCTGACATGAACTTTACCTCAACATGCAGTAATCTCCACTGAATTTTTTTAGGAGCTACTACCGAACGGTTTTGGAAAGAATATGTATGTATAGTTTTGGGACACGGAGTAAGGCACGTTGGCGGAAATACAATGTTGAATAGGGTCCTTGTCTTTCTTAATGAAGCCATTAATTTTAGTGAAATTTTAATTTTTTAGAACAGTTTAACTTCTAAGGAAGTCATTTGTAATGGTAGGAGGAAAGTTACTATTCCAACATTAAAAAAAGGGGATGTTTTACAACACAGCTTGTTACGTAGTGTACATATTTGAAAACAATTATAAAAATTGTGACCCGATGGCAGTAGCAATTTTGCACCACTGGCGCTCAATTCCTGAATCCACCATTGGTCGGACTAATAATATTTCTGCGTAGTGCTTCTATTTCTGATTTGTTGACTCACTCTTTATGCCTCGTTCATTTCAGCTTTAGCTTCTGACTTATTTTTCATTATTCATAAATTTCGTCTTTTTCTAAACTTTTGGTTTTTTTAAGCTTTTTTGCCGGTTCTTTTTTTCCCGTATTCATTTGCGTTGTCCGTGTTGAGCTAGCATATTTTTTCTATTTTTAAATTTTTTATATTTAATTACACCAAATAAGCCACCTTCAGCTACAGTGAAATTTCAGCCGCTACAGTGCAATTTTAGCCATAAGCCACAGCTTTTCAGCCCAACCGAGCAGGGCTTTAAATTGAAGTCCTAATTAAAAGTCGTGCTAGCACTTGACTCAGATTAAGTACCATGTGTGAGACATTATCAGTTAGTTAGCTTGTTAGCTTGTCCTACGCTATGAGACCATGTGGAAATCACTCAATAATTGTGATGAGTAATTGACTTTTGGTTTGAGATAATTTATGGAGTTTGAGTTTGGTTAGACTGCTGGTGCAGTATGACTGATTTCTAGTTGTCTTTTTATAGAGCGTGTTTTGGAGTTGGATTCGTGTGGTCCGATCGGCCATGATAGAGGTTGGAGCGAGCCAGTGTGATCGACATTGAAGTCGTGGTCATATCAGCCAGTAGTTGGTAGTCGGACCGAGGCGGTCCGACCGGTTTGGGAAGAGCGGTCAGACCGGTGGCTACGGCTAGAGTACAATGAGAGTTGGTTTATGAGCATGGTTGAGTGTGAGCACGGCATATGTGCCTTTTTTGTGTGGTGTATTGTATGATACATTGTTTTAACTAACGTGAGTAATGCATGGAACTTATGCTTAATATGGTTGTTTGGCCTTTGGATGTGCATATGGCGTAGGGGACGTAGTAGTCAATGGCAATAGACTAGGACTAGACGGGGTGCTAAGATCTGAAGTGGTCATATAAATTCAGGTGAGGTTATGTGGCTCCAGCAGGAGCATAGAGAAGACACGAATTGTGAAGAGATGAGTCAGTGTATATAGTACGCCAAGTAATGAGGCGTAGAGATGGTTCGGAGGAGTCCAAATTTATGAAAATGTGGCAGCTAGCCATTGGGCACTACTAGTTATGTGTCAAAGTGTGTGGAGATGCTTTGAGGGAAGGACTCCGAAGTGGGAGATATTGGTGGTGGACATGATAGGCAACACAAGGAAATGGGACTAAGCTCATGGAGGAGTTAAGGTTCGTGCGCTCGGGTAAGTCTGGATGCCGTTATGGTTCAAGGAAAGGCATGTGGCGCGCCAAGTGACTAGGACCATTTGTAAACGAGGACGGTTTGGTAGGATCCAGATATATAAGAGGTTTGATGACAAGTCATTAGGACCACATTGAGTTGAAGTAGATACACGAGGCTGCTTCAAAGCGAAGGAAGCACGAAGCTTCGTTGAACGTGGTAGAGAGGTATTTTGGTAAGTTGCCTAATATCGAAAAAGTGGCGGGCGAAATCATGGCAGTGGTCTAAGTGGATTAGGTCATGGAGTCTTCATGGACGCCATAGAATCATGGATTTTAGTTATTAGAGACAAGTGGAAGTCATACTTTCAGAAGCATGGATGTGTGTGTAAAACCTGCTATGGTATTGGATTAATGAGTTAGCCTATATAAGAGTGGATAAAACCCAAATAGAGGTGTTGATTAGGGTTTCTCTTGTGAGCCACTCTATATAAAGAGGGAGAGAGCTGGCTTGAAGGCTAAGCTTTAGAAGAGCTAGTGCTAAGCCTTTGAGAGTAATTAGAGTTCTTGGAGAGAACTTTTGTCATACTGGCCGGGCGGTCAGACCGGCGTGGGAAGAGTGGTCAGACCGGTCGCTGCGACCAGAGTAAAGTGAGAGTTGGTTCATGAGTCTGGTTGAATGTGAGCGTGGCATAGGTGCCGGTGTTTTATGTGGTGTGTTGCATAATACATTGCTTTGACTAATGCGAGTCAAGTACATGGAGTTTGTGCTCGACATGATTGTTTGGTTTTTAGATGTGCAGGTGGCTTAGAGGATATAGCAGTGAACAGCAATGGACCTGAACTAGGTGGGATGCTGAGGTCCAGAGTGGTCATTTATGTCCAGGTGAGGCCATGTGGTTCAAGCGGGAGTACAGAGAAGACAAGGATGATGGAGTGACAAGTTAGTGTATGTAGTGCACCGTGTGATGAGGCTGATGCACGTAGAGATAGTACGGAGGAGTCCAAATGCGTAAAGACATGTCGGTTAGTCGTTGGGCACTATGGGTTGTATGTCGAAGTATGTGGGGATGCTTTGAGGGAAGGACTCCAAAGCGGGAAATACTGGTAGTGGATATGATGGGCAATGACAAGGAACTGGGATTAAGCTTAGGGAGGAGTTGAGGTCCATGCAGTTAAGTAAATCTGGGTGCCGTCATGGTTCGAGGAAAGGCATGTGACACGCTATGTGACTTCGACTGTTTGCAAGCGAGGACAATTTATTGGGATCCTGATGCAAGAAAGGCTTGACGGCAAGTCATTAGGGCCACATGGAGTTGAAGATAAAGCACAGAGCTACTTCAAGATGAAGAAAGTACGAAGCTTCGTAGAAGATGGTAAAGGAGTATTTTGGTAAATTGCCCAATATAAGAAAACTGGTGGTATTTGAAACCATTATGATGGCCTAAGTGGATTAGGTCATGGATTCGTCGTGGATGCCATAAAATGGTGAATTCGGTCTATTGGAACCAAGTAAAAGTTGTGCTTTGAGAAATGTGCACGTAACCCGATATGGTGTTGGGTTAATGGGTTAGCCTATGTAAGAGTGGATGAAATCCAAATAGAGGTGATAGTTAGGATTTCTCTTGTGGGTCTCCGTATATAAGGAGGGGAGAGGTGACCTGGAGGCTAAGCTTTGGAAGAGCTAGTGCTAAGTCCTTGAGAGGAGTTAGGGTTCTTTGAGAGAACCTTTATGAGATGAGTTATGGCTCTTGGTTTTGAGTTTGTTGTCATCCTTAGACTTATAAAGTGGCTATAAACATTCATCTCCAAGTATTAATATATATCCAAAATTTATCCAAGTCTTTCTCATCTTTTCTCAAGTGTTGAAATCTTGTTTGGGCTTGATTTTTGGTGTTTCCTCTTCCCCTTTTAATCTTGCTTTATTCCAAGGATGTGTAAGTCATGAAGATGTCTCTTGGAGATCAGATCCTATCCATCTATGCACCTTCCGTAGTAAGTTCATGTGATTGTCTGGTTTTGATTCAAAAAGGGTGATTGGGGGTTTTAATCTTGAGGGCTTTTGGTTTGGTTTCTTACTATTGTTAGGCTTGATTATCCTTTATCCATGAGCAAGCCTTGATTCAAGTTTTTGTGCTTTGTCGATTATAGTGCATTCTTCCTTAAAATGTAAAAGATTAGAACTTTGGCAATGATCTTTTTGATTTTTATTGGAATAAGTTTCTGACATCCAAGTGAAGGTGTGTGTGCAAAGTTTCAAGTCATTTGGACTAATGGATCAAAAATTACATGGATTTTCGTGTTTAAAATCATGCTGATTTTCAGCTCTGTCTTGTGGAATCAGTCCAACCACCCCTAGAGTGGTCACACTACCCCTTGGCTGGTCACACCACCCCTAGGAGTGGTCATACTAGCGATGGCCAATCAGACCATCCTTTGCACTCTGATTAGACCACCTGGACAAATCTTGATCTATTTTGCTCGGTTTTTCTTATAGATGTCATTGTGAGTGGTTTAGGTTTTGTTCTTCATAGCTTGTTATAGCTACTGGACTACGAGGACCATGGTCTTCTCTTTCGAAGAAAAAATTTGAAAAGGCATTAATTTGTTGGCTCCTATTCACTTCTTCTAGTCGCTGTTCTCGGTCCTATCTACCTTCCCTTATTGACATTGCAAAAGTTGTAATAGTTTTATGCGCACTTACTTTTAGGGCGATCAGTTCTGCTTAGAAAAGATCACTTGTTCTACTTAAAGAAAATATATTTTTGCAGTTTGAAAACTTTTGCCCTATGTAAATCCGATGGACTTCGATAGTATAGCAGAATGGTAGGAGGTAGTGGCAAAAGAGATGCCAAAAGATCAGGGACTTCAACAGTCTAGTCATCTATGTCGTATGAAATATTTGGAAGGAACGAAATAGGAGAGTCTTCCAAGACACTTGGATATCGGCGCAATAGGTGGTAGGCAAGAAGGAAGAGGATATAGAACTACACGGTAGAGCTTTCCTCACCCCCATAATATCTCCCTTGTTTATTTTGTGCAGGTGTCTTCGTGCATCTTGTGTAGTGTGCGCCGATGTAGTGGAAGTAGTCGATCTTCTTCTGGCCCACTATCTTCTCCCCGTGATCATCTCGACTAGCGCCATAGTCACAGCAGCGTCTCTATCGAGGTTCACATGTCTAAAGATGGAACACTGTACGTCGGTGTGCTAGCACCAGCGTGCATGGCAGGGGTTTTGAGAGGTGGTGACTAGGGTTGATGGGTGTGTCTTGGAATGTCTGCCTTAGCCCTACGCCTCTATTAATATATAATATCCAATCGGATCCTTATCTGATACGATTAGCTATCATATCTAACTCAAAAAGCCTCCGATCGGATCCAATATGAGTAGATATCGTATCCCACTTGGAGCCTATCATCTGGACCATTATCGTTCCAACTTGTTAAGTATGTGACCCTGTAGGTTCATGTATATTCGGTCATGGGTTGAAAATTTCTTTCTGGTTCATAAGTCGGTAGTAGTCCCTAACAGGACATAACAACTCCTAAATATACATAAAGATCATATCGGATGAACCTATATAGTGCTTATGTACCTATACCATTTCCTTATGATACTAGATCGAACTCAAGGCAAGAAGTGTGCCATCCTATGATAACTCGATTCTTCACTCGAACATGTAGTGGATTACTCAGTTGTGATTGACTCTTCAACCACATTCGACATGACCATGCATTACCTTAATCCAACCACATTGAGATGCTTAGAGGTATATCTCCCGTTATATAGGAAGAGCAAATTCCATCTTGATCGCTCACATTCCACCACATATTCAATAGTAAATCTGAAAGCTACCTTTATGACCACTCAGTTATGGAGTAGTGTTTGGCAACCTCTAAGTAAACTACTACATATGTAGAAAACTATAACGATCTCAGACCTAAGAAACATACATACATTATGTATAAGACCAACTGATGATACTTAAGAAGATAATAATTCTCGTAGTGTTTTATGGTAGGTCAATCCAATACCATGTTCTCTAACATGTGTCCATATCATTGATTTGATATACCCATATTCATGATCCGTGAAACATGATAATCAATTAATATATGTGATGATCTATAAATTATAATTGCCCCATATAATAATTAAGATTAGAGATAATGTAGAATAACATCAAAACATGAATAAAGAATTTTGTGAACAAGTCACATATTTGTTGATCAATATGAAAGACATTTATTCAAGAGACAAAATAACATATTATTCAAAAGATCATAAACATAGAAGTGGTATAATTATCTCCACAATCGTCTCTAAGGTATATCACTAACAAGTGTGTCTTGTAACCTTTCCCCTCAATTGAATCGTCGAGCTCTTGCCCGTTTCTTAAAAAAACACAACATGGCAAACTAACTTGCGATAGAAATTAATACCTTATTTGTAGGACCAGACAGGCAGCAGAAGGGGGTGAATGGTGCCTTCAAATTCTCCCAAAGTATTCACTTAACCCTTTTCTCTGATAGTTACTGAGCTATGAAGATTAGAGTTAAAAATACATTTGAAAAACTAGAGCAACAGAGAGAGTACAACAGAAAACTGACCGTGGTCATAAGCCAGCAACGTGGTTGAAATATGACAACGCAGTCGAACTCTGACAACATGGTCATAAATTCAACAACGTGGTCAAAAGCAGACAATGTGGTTGTAAACTCGACTACGTGGTCAAAAGCTAACAACGTGGTCGGAAATTATCGTAGTCGACAACCACCGAGACCAAAACCAACATGATAAAAAATGGTTGCAGTTGAAACTGACGTGGTCGTAAACAACGTGATCGAATGCTAACAAGTGGTCGAACAATCAACGTTGTCGTAACCAGTCGGCAACATGGTCATAACCAACGTGGTCGTAAGCCGACGAGTAGTCAAACAACCAACGTGGTCGGAACCAGTCTGCAACCAAAATGATCAACATGGTCGTAAGCCAACAGGTGGTCGAACAACCAACGAGGTCAAAGGCCAACGAATGGTCTACAACCAGCAAGATTGATTCAGCTCAAAAACCAATAAGAGAGAACGAGGATTCGTGTGCGACCGAAAATCCATGCAGTAAGAGAAAGTGAAGCGGTCGAAGAAGTGAACATGATCGAAACCAGTGCGATGCAGTCTGGAACTTGACCGTGGTAGAAACCAACGTAGTTGTAAAGCTAATCGACGTTCTAGACAGATACTGCACTGACTACCGACTGCTTCAGTTTAGATTCAACAGAAGAGTGTGAAAAAATGAAAGATCTGAACGTGGTTGAGCGAAAACACAGTGCAAAGCGACCAAAAGACTAAACGAAGTTGAAAGCAATGCACTTCAATCTGGAACTCGACCATAGTCGAAACCAACGTGATCATAAAACTGATGGTGTTCCAGACAGTGAACAGCACCACCGATTGAATCAGTTCAAAAACGAAATGAAAAACAAAGGGATCTTTTCATCCATAAATCCATGAAGTGAAACTTTGCAGAGATCCACTTTAGGGTATTGTGAACTTATTCCAATAAACGGTCATTAAAATCATGGCCAAACATGAGATCTTTTTTAGTTTGATGGAAGATCACGTCAAAGCAGAGTCAAAAACAAAAATTGGTGAATCAAGCTAGCTCGTGGATGGATGATGACCAAGATAAGTCTAGAAGTATTCCCACATATCACAGCAAGCTAGAAACACCAAAGAAATTGACTTAAAACCCTTGGATCAAGAAATCAAATTTTGAGGCCAAAACAAGAACACATCAAGAACAAGACAATCAAATCAAGAAAGATCCATGGAGATAGCAAGGATTGATGAATTTCTCACTTGATAGAATTGAGTCTACAGCCACTCCACCTTGGAGGACCAAGAACACACATGTGCTCCACTCTCAAACCCTATCCCTAATCAGAAAGCACGCACGCTAAAGAGTCTCATGGGATGGTTAGCCCTCCATCTCCTTTTATAGGCTCACCAAACCGGGGATAGCCCATTAACCCTCATCTAACACCGGTTTTTCTCATGCACGCCTCTCAAAGCAGCTTACATCCATCAATCCATTAGTGAATCAACACATGATCCACTTCACAATTTCAGCACATACATGACTTAAACCACTTAGGCCAACGTAGTAGTTTCACACACTGCCACTTTCCTGGTATTGGGCAATTTACCAAAATACCCCTCTACCATCTTCCTTGAAACTTCCTGCTTGCTTGTCGTCCTGGCTTGCAACCACCTCGTAAACTTTAGTTATCTTCAGTGTCTCCTTGACCGTTCTGGACCTCAACACCTCCCTGTACCTAGTCCCGATCCTTCCATGCTTCACCATGACCTAGCTACGAAGTCCTGCAACCAACACCAACAAGCAAACCATCATGCAGCATCGCATGATACACAAAGATCATCAATTTGCACAATCAAAATATATTCCAGTGAACAACCCTGAGCACACCAATTGGTCTAATAAGACTTATGACTACTCGGTTGCATAAGAAATGAGGTACTTGTAGCCCACAAAGTCCTACCAGCAGCTTACGACCACACAACAGACCGCTACGACCACCACACAATTTGCTACGACCATCGAGAATACAAGCTACGACTACCGCACAGATCGCTTTGACTATCGATCCCACAGGTCACAAACCGATCGTTATGACCACCGCTCACATCGGCTACGACTATCGATTGTCACATCTTACGACTATCAATCACGATCAGGCAGAATTACGACCATCGATCACAAGCTATGACTATTGATCACACATGGTCGTTCAGGCACTGAAACTTTCGACCACCCCATGGTCATTATGCCGATCAGACCTGCCGACCACCAAGCCGTACACAGTGAACATAGCCGATTGAACTGACTGACCACAAAGTCAACAGACTAAGAAAGCAAATCTCTGCAAACTCCTCAAAAATCAAACTCAACCTATACACAAACTCTAATCCAAAAGCCAATTACTCATCATAACCATAGAGTGACCTCCACATGGTCTCACATTATTTGTCACACTTGATCTTCGCTAAGGACCCGTTTCCCTTCCCGGTGGACAATACCTGAAATGAAAATTCTTCCTGAAGTCTGGAAACCAGTACTGCTGAGGACATGTTTCAGTTGCAACCTCTCTTGCTTAAACTAATGATTAGTTGTGCCCAACCACGGCATTATCATTTACGTGCGTCATTTGAAGGGCGATTTAGTGGGGCCAGTGGTGTGAAGCAAGCATGCATAATTCATCAGCTGCTGCTGTTCAAAGATTCAGCTGATGAATTGGGAGTCAGTTGAGACCCCACAGCACTTGGCCAACAAAATGCCCACTAAGGCCAATCTGTCCCTTTGCTTTGTTTTGCTTTCCCCCTTTATCCCAGCATCCTTTGAGTAATTGTTAAGGCCGTTTAAGACAACTGTGTACATATATATATATAACACTGACTCTGCCCGTAACCACCAAACACAAGCATACACACACAAACCGAAGCGAAGAAGCTCAGAGGGAAGGTGAGCAAGAAGGGTCCGTCCATCCGTCTGGCTATCTCTGTCTTGAAGGACGATGAGCACGGCGAGGTTCATCAAGTGCGTGACGGTCGGCGACGGCGCCGTCGGCAAGACCTGCATGCTCATCTCCTACACCAGCAACACTTTCCCCACGGTGAGGGATGACTGAACCCGCAGTTCTTGGTAGCATGGAACTGTGGTTTAGTTGCTGAGTCTTCCTCGTATGGTTTTCTGGTGGGTATATAGGATTATGTGCCCACGGTGTTCGACAATTTCAGCGCGAACGTGATTGTTGACGGCAACACGGTGAACCTCGGGCTCTGGGATACTGCTGGTATGTAGGCTGACTTTCACTGTCTGATGATCGATGTGTTTGATTTCAGAAGTGCCTGCACATTTCTTCAGTTACTTGTATGTGTAGTAACAGGTGTCATGTTTTTTGCCAAGCAGTACTTGAATATTTTCAGTAGTTCTGCCTTTTTGGCATTTGTTAATTTCTTGGAATTTCAAATATTAGAGAAATGATCAGGAAGGCCCACAGTATATTCAGATTCCACAGCTATTATACGAGTAATTAGGTGACGAGATAGGCAATATTCACATCTGTTTTATCTGAATAATAGGAAGATGTGCCTTGCAAACTTTGCTGTGCATAGGAAAATTTGTGTTGTTCTTAAACCTTGGCTGGCCTTTTGCAGGACAAGAGGACTACAACAGGCTAAGGCCTCTTAGCTACAGAGGGGCTGATGTCTTTTTGTTGGCATTTTCCCTCATCAGCAAAGCAAGCTATGAGAATATTCACAAGAAGGTTCACATTTCTTTACCTGAAATTTTTCCAAGAAAGTCTTGAATTTCTTTTTAATAATATCTAATTTTGAAAATATTTTTCCTCCACATTGAGCAGTGGATACCAGAGCTGAGGCATTACGCTCCAAATGTGCCTATCGTATTAGTTGGAACTAAGCTTGGTAAGCAGACTGCTCAGATTTTTTACAGCCAATTATAAGACAAAAGCATTGCAAAACATTATGTTTTTCTTTCAGTTTATAAATATGTCTGCACTTTCAGAAAAACCACATTACATTAATTGCTATTGTTGCATCATAGAGTAGGTTTCTTCAAGTCATAATGTTATGAATCCTACCTGAACCAGAGCCTTACCCCAACTCTGATAAGAACTGAGTACTTGCAGACTTGCGTGAGGACAAGCAATTCTTCCTGGAACACCCGGGTTTAGCACCTATCTCCACTGCACAGGTCAGTTCAACAAACGTTTTACATACATTTTTCTTTGAGCAACGCGAAAAATGATACACGCATGGAATCCACAAATGTCAGATATTCATCGACGGGGTTTTGTTTATGGTTTGTATGTGTTTTGTTCTCACGCACAACACAGCAGTCATCTCAATTTGCAATGTTGAGTGCACATGAAGTGCAAAGTTTGGTCTAACAGCAACTGAGCTTCTTCCTGCTGTACATGAACAGGGGGAAGAGCTGAAGACGATGATAGGTGCCGCAGCGTACATAGAATGCAGCTCCAAGACGCAACAGGTTGTAAAACACGCATGAACCACTAGTTGGTAGTAGCACAACTGCAACATTCATAAATTTAATTTGTTAGGTCAGATGGCTAGCTACTTAAACTTATTGAATATTGATCCGTACACGAAAGAGCGCGTAGTAGTAAGTGCTAGTTGTAGCTGTAAAGCCGATTAGAGAAGCAACGGGAACCGAGTACAAGCCACTTATGTCTGAGTTGTCCTTGCAAAAGGTTCACAAAACCTTCCGGAAACCGGTCACACCGGCCGGAGATGGATGAAGTAAAATACGCGGAAAAAAAAAACGAAATACCTGACAGCCCAGACGGTCTATCGTTCAACGGTTAGAGATAGGCGAAAACCGGTTTTTCATCAGTTGCCATGCATTAACCTGATAAGCACTGGGATTCACACCGGTATCGGTTTTCGGCTGGTTACCGCTGGTTCTAATGTTGGTTTATATCCTGATCTGGAACAGAATGTGAAGTCCGTATTTGACTCTGCGATAAAAGTCGTGCTGTGCCCACCGAAGCCGAAGAAGAAGAGCACCAGGAAGCAAAGGAGTTGCTGGATCCTATGAGTGGGCAGCAACAGGACGATGCATGCTTCAGTTCAGGGCAGTTCTTCGTTTTCATTGCTTGTGTTGTGTTGCAGCAAGATGCTGTTTGTGTTAATTAATTTGCTGGGTCTTATGATCAGCTCAGTGCTTCTTGTGTACCTTTGACGAGTCTTACAGAGGAGTCCTTGGTTTGTTCAGATTGCAATATTGTAATTAGAGATCTATTATTTACTCTCTAGCCACTTTTGGTTCGCTCTTTGCTGTGTTGAGAGTTTAGTAATGCACTCTCTTGCTACCTTTGCTTCGTTGATTGGATTCTTGTAACTTGTACGCTTCAAATGTCGTGTGCAATAATTATTTCTTCTTTTCGTAAAGGCCAACAATGCATTCTATTGTGACATTTGCAAGCTATGGAAGCTAACGGCTTAAGTAAGATAATGTTCCTCTCAGTTCACATAGAAAAAGATAGGGTGATTCCTCTATAAAAAATCAAGATGGCTATAGATCAGTATGCTGTATTCTTGACCCCTAGCTAGCTTCTCAGTTCTCACTATAGTATTAGGGCACTTACCTCGACTTCAGTGGGCTAAGCATGTCATATATATGTCGTGGTTTGCACGTACTGGGCTCAAGTGAATGGCTTTGTGTACATGAATTAAAACGAATGACTAGATTGCTCACGGTGATTAGCAGTTTCAAGTTTTTGGGAGAGTTGATCGGTACATAGACGCAAAAAAGTTCAGCTGCAGAGCAGATGGAGTAGGGACTTGGGAGTACACTGCCAGTACGAGCTCCCTTTGCATCAGGCAAAAAGATGGCCCTACCTGTGCAGTAAATCTTAGCTCCACGCCTCCACCGGCATCCTCATATTGGCTGCAGTGTTTGCCACATGCTCAAGGCAAAACCTAGTTTGACATGTGCAATGTCTTGTGTTAACAATCGGTCCTTTTTTTTTTGTAATTCTCCGGCTGTATTGCTATTTGCTAGTTGCCCCCCTCTTAACATCTATACGCCAGAAGCAACAACTATGTTCGACATTCATACGTACAAAAGAATCACATATACAAAACTTGTGTGTACCCTTGCATATGACAAGACTTGAAATTGGAACATACCGCACGCAACTTGAGCTTTCTGGCATACAAGGGGTAGCCAGAAATGAGAATGTGCATGGAAGATGCACCCTTGCAACGTGATATGCACAGAAACGAGTGTCAAAACAATCTTCGATAGACAGTTCATGGTGTACATCTACCTTATCAAGTTATTATGCACACTGACAACTCGCACAAACTATGCCAGAAAACTTACAGAACTTAGCTTTCCAATTACCAAATCTTTTCTTCATGGTGTTGTCTTCAAAGGAAATACCTCCAAGGCTTTTGGTAAATGAGTACAACGAGCCGAGCCGGCTCAAGCCAAGCTCGGTCTGGCTTGGGTGAACAGTAGGCTCGGCTCGTTTCCGAAACGAGCTACGCGAGAGGCTCGTCTCGGCTCGAAACGAGGCTCGAGCCGGCTCGCGAGCCCAAACGAGCCAAAACGGCTCGCAGATAACAGAGCAGCAGATTACAGAGATCATTCACAGACAAAGATGCCTCCACTGCGGGCGGAGACGGAGGGGATGGCCGGGGCTAGGAGCGCCTCGGAGAAGACGAGCGCGTAGCCGAGGCCGAGCGATGAGCCCCCGAAGGCGGAGACGAAGGCGTAGGCGACGCGGCTTCCCTGACCCGTATTGATAAACCCGCGGGGCAAAGAAGAAAGCAAGCACGATGAACCAGGGGATGGGGTCCCTGAAGGCGGCGGCGAAGGTGAGCGCGCGAGTAAGCACGGCGGCGCCGAGGCCGAGCAGCGCGACGGCGCCGAGCGGCACCCTGCAGCGCTGGCTTCGGTGGCGGTGACGCCGGCACGGGGGAAGATGTCGCCGCCACGGAGACGGGCGGGAGGAGGCGGCGAGCGGTGGCGGTGGGGGCTAGGGTTAGGGATTTGGGCCTTTGGGCCTTTGGGGTGGGAGTGGGAGCGGGAGATTGGTTTGGATGAGAGGGAGGCGGCCGTGGAGCGGCGGCGGAGGGAGAGGGAGGGGAGGTGGGGGAGGAGGCGGAGGGCGAGCAGGTGGTAGGTGAGCGGGGACGGGGAGGCCGCGGCGCTGGAGGAGGCAGCAGGCAGGACCGTAGGAGTGGGGACTGGGAGTGGGGGGAGAGATGGATAATGGGGAGACGGCGGCGGTGAGATTCATGAGTGGGGGGAGGCAGCAGGCAGGACCGCAGGAGTGGGGAGATGGACGGGAGACGCGAGCCAGATAGCTCGTGAGCTGACTCGAGCTCGGCTCGTTTTTTTCACGAGCTAGAAAGGAGGCTTGGCTCGGCTCGAAATTTAACGAGCTCGAGCCGAGCCAGCTCGTAACGAGCTCGAGCCAAGCCACGAGCCTCAAGCTATTTTTCCACCCCTATGTATACATAAACTTTGATCTTTACCTATGACAAGACTTGAAATTGGAACATACCGCACGCAACTTGAGCTTTCTGGCATACAAGGGGTAGCCAGAAATGAGAACGTGCATGGAAGATGCACCCTTGCAACGTGATATGCACAGAAACGAGTGTCAAACAATCTTCGATAGACAGTTCATGGTGTACATCTACCTTATCAAGTTATTATGCACATTGACAACTCGCACAAACTATGCCAGAAAACTTACAGAACTTAGCTTTCCAATTACCAAATCTTTTCTTCATGGTGCTGTCTTCAAAGGAAACACCTCCAAGGCTTTTGGTAAATGAGTACAAATGGCCTCACATACAACACGCTGTTTAAAATCTCAAAAGTAACTTCCTATGGGGCCTTTCCCATATTGATTGGCGGGAATAACGAGCGGCAGGCTGTGTTTCAAAAATCTGCACAAGCATGTGCAATATTACAAAATAAACACAGGATAATGTCGATACACTTGGTTAGAACTCTGTCCTTGAAGCGACATCTTTGATTAATTCTGTCCTTGAAGCGACATCTTTGTTTCAATTAATCAAGCTGGTCATGATGCCTTCGTTTGGTCTGGCACGCTGCTGCTCCTGAAAAGAACTCCAGAGAGACCTCGTGAGTTGGCAAGGCGCTCTAACTCGCTAATCTTGTGCTTCATAGTCTCTAATTCTTGAGCCAGCTGATCCTCCTTTTGCCTCAGTTCCTTCAAGATAGAAGCAGGTTTACATCATCATGCAAATGTAGAAATTATTGACACGAAGTAGTCAACACAAATTAGCTATATAATCAACCGCAAGAACAGAAAATTACTGAATTAAACTTTTTTGAAGCAGAAATCAATTGGAGATAGAAACATAATCGAAAAATACATCAACAAGTGCCAATGGAAAACCAGATGTTATACGGTTGAAACAAGCTACATTGCAGATTTGAGCCACTCATACACACCACAGACAATGTTGACACCAGCTAGTCATCACTCATCACAGATCACAAGCATGTGGTTCAAGAAATAAGAGCTCAATATGTATAAGCACCCTTCCCCATGACCCTGAACCCACTAGATACAATCATTTTACAGGGTTACATCCAGGATTTCTTTTTGTAGGTTACTGATTTATGCATTATGAAATTGCACATTATACTCATGTCAAAATTATATGCCAGAAGGACATGGCAACATGCTTGTGTTTGCTAAAAATAAATCAGTTGAAAGCATAAAAGATCGGAATATTGGTTGAGCTTGGAGTGTTGGCTCTAAATCACCATCAGAACAAATGCATACATAACAGTGGTCAACAAAAAAGTAATCAGACAAGACAAAGCTTATTAAGTCTTTGCCATAGGAACTTCACTTTCACTTGGGATATACAGGCTCACTATGCTAAGCTACTATCGTTGGACCTAGAGCTTGTAGGCTGAATTAAGAAGATCAACAGACAGATATTGCTAAGCTCAAGATCAACCTGGTAATTCAGCAAAGGACCTGACACCCACTCCAGATAGATATGCTAAGCTCAAGATCAACCTGGTAATTCAGCTAAGGACTTTGTTCCAACTCCACTTGTCTTTGCTTTTAACCAAGCATGGATGCAATGCAAATTTCCAGAGTCTGCCAGACTATTACTTGTTTGCGTATACCTAGTTCATCTGTGTTGTGAACTTGCGACTATGGCTTGGAAAGAACCTTTGTAAAGAAAAGGATGAACAATTGTTTGTCTGAAATTACAAAGCACCTCCATTTGAGTAGTTGTGCTGTCTGCTACTTGTCATGGCCTTGATATCCTGAATTGTGGCTGAAACCAGTGCTGTTTGCTACCTTTTGCATATTTTGATCTAATCTCCATAGGTACCAAGATATGACGGGAAAAATCTCCACTCGAAGACTGGTGAGGCAGCATTTATCCCAAGTGACACTGAAAAATGTTACATCTTGTCTGCAGTGGTTGAGACACTGACGTATTTCAACAAACATTGGATATAACTTTATCCAGGGGGAAATTATGAAGAGATAAGGGTTATCGTGTGTAAAGAAAATAGTGATACTAGTTTAAAGAAGATAGTCAACAACCATGTGACTGGTGCAAGCCTGATGGTCTTTTTATTACGCTGTTAATCTTTTACATGTGGGCAAAATGGCATATTTATGAACCATCTTAGGGTCTGTTTGGTACATCTTCTACTCTCAGCTTCTCGTTCAGATCTTGTGAAGCTATACCAAACACCTAGCTTCCCAAAACGACCCAATTTTGCTTCTCACAAGGAGCTATCTCAAAAATGAACTAGCAAAAAGAAGCGACCTTTCCATGCATTCTAATAGGAAGCCAACCTACTAGATGCAAAATTACCCTTTGAAGTTAAAAGGAAATTACCCGCAATTTGACATCGAACTACACCCATCCCGAGCGCCCCTTCTGCCTCCCCACCCAAGTGTCCTCCCCCTCCCCATATGTTCGCTCAGCCCTCCCCACCTTGAGCAACCCCTCCCCCTCCCTCTCCTCCACCAGACTTCGCGCCTCTCCCCCACACCCACTGTTAGGGGTGCAATCGGGTCGGATTCGGACGGATATTGCTCATACCGTATCCTAACCCATATTTTTTTTCTCGGATTCAAGGTCGGATACGGTAAAACCGGATACGAATTCGGAGTATTCGGAATTTCGAATACGGTGCCGCCGGAATGGATACTTGACGGTTTCGGATCGAAAACGGATATTGAAGACGGATAGTATGTGCATACGGAAAGGAACATATGCTAAACCATACCACCATCATTTCAAGCCTTAAACTGTTAGACATATGTACATCATAGTGATTATAATTCATCAGCCGAAGATGGGGTGGCGTTTCCCCCAAAATTGTCCATTGAGGTGTGGCGTTTTAAGATGAATATTGATTCTTGATGGACAGCATTTTCTTTTTCTAGGCTAAAGAAATTTTACTAAATTAAGGTAGAGATAGTAGACAATTGGGGATAATAGACTTTTGACAAATTTACCTGTTCATTTACTGAAGCATGCCAAAGTTCATCGTTTAATAATACTCTGATTACATACTTTTCATTCTATTACCTAGGAAGAGTGATCTTAATGAGCAAATTTAGGATTCCAATTACACAAGCAGCAGAATTAGAAATAAAACACCATTTTAGTATTTGTATATTTATAGTTGCCACAACTGAATGTCATATTCCTTTTAGAGAACTTAAACTTGTATGATCCAGGAAAACTTTCTATATACTGCACACCTCAACCAACCAACATGACAAAAAAAACAAATACTAGCAAAATAAAAGGTGAATTCTTAGCTCTTACCAGATATCCGACCGAAAATCCGACTGGATAATTATCCGGTATCCGAATACCGATACTATTCGGTCGGATAACAACTATCCCGAATCCAAATCCGACATGAATTATCCGAATCTGAATCCGACCGGATACCAAATTCCCTTCCCGAATCCGGTACCGACCGGATTCGGTACCGGATCGGTCGGGATTAACCCAACCCATTTGCACCCCTACCCACTGTTGTCATCCCCATCCCTCTCACCCCAGCCGCCGTGCCCCTCCCCCCACCTTCGTTCGATTCTTGCCTCCCAACATCGATGCCCTCGCTGACCCCCAACCTCAACGTCACCGCTGACCCTCGACCCTCGCTCGATTCTTGCCTCCCAACATCGATGCCCTCGTTGACCCCCAACCTCAACGTCACCGCCGAGGCGCCGACCCTCGACTGACCTTCTCGTCATCCTGTTCGTCCACGGCTCTCATCGAGGAAGGTTAGCACCCACCACCACCTCCCTAACCATAGTCTCACTGCCGCCCTCCCCTTTTTCCTCCCTCCTCTTCCTCCCGCTGCCACTTCCCTCCAGATCTGCGCCGCCCCTAACCCCAGCGCCGCCACCTCCCTCCAGATCCGCATCGTTACATCCCTTTCGGTGATTCAATCTTTGCACAAAAATTATGAATGTTGGATTCAACATTAGTCAGCAATGGGGTGATTTGTAGGAAGTACTACTAGTTGATATCGTGAGCCAAATGGAGTTGTCTAGTGCTATGAAGTAATTTTAAATTTTTCATACTTCGAATACTTTCAGTAATTGCTAGTACAGGATGCTCATATTACTGATGAATGGAATTTGTGCTGTTAGTCAGTAATGTGAACAGCTGCTATACACTGCAAAGCCATGCAACTTTGACAAAAGTAGTGCACCGTCCATTTTGCAGGATACTCAGTAGTGTAATAAAATAGATTGAAAGTTCAATATGACATTGCTTGTTTATGTTGCCAGAACCTTACTGACTGATGTTTAGAATGGGTAGACTGATTATCCTTGTCCTGTAAATGGGCCCTCTGTAATTCTTTCTAAATGATAATAGAAGTTAAAGAGTCCATGTTCATGACATGCTTCGATCCTCTGTAATTCTTTCTAAATGATATTAGAAGTTAGATTCGATGTTCATGACATGCTTAACAAGTTACAGGTTTGTCATGAAGCTCGCTCTTCACTTGTTCAATGGAGATGCCAGCCAAGCAGCTTTCTGGATCTTGTCTAACTTCAAGAAAGGCAAATTTGGTTGGGTGGCCTTGGAGAGACCTCCAACATGAGCAATGGAGATATGACTATCAGTAATTCGCAACATGCTTACCATTACGATGTCTTTTGTAACACCATAGGACAATTCCCTTGGCTGTCTAGAGTGATTGAGCTGATTTGTATAAGCATGTGACAGACTGGGTTAATTGTATCTTTGTAAATTGTTACAGAATCAAGTATGGGAAATAAAATATGGTTTCAGTTTTGTCTAATTAGATGCCCCCCTGACAGTTTTTGTATGACCAATTTCTGTACTGAGGTGAAATTTGATCAGTGATGACTAATGATAGTATATAGCCCTCCACAGTTTAGATGCTTATAACTATGTTCCAAATGTGACACTACAGTTCACTTGGACACTGAAATTATTCCAGCGATGAATTTTTAGAACATAGAGATCCTTTCTCCCTCTTTTTTTTCTTTCAAAACTTGCATTTCTTGTATAGATAGATACTTTGTATCATTCATATGCACTCACATGGTCTTCAAAAATTTGGAAACAAATCATAATATGTGTACAAATACAAAGGAGTAAAACACAAATACAAATAAAGTGACATAACCAGGGGTAACATGGTCTACTTGCCTCCAATCCTCCCTCTTATGATTTTCAGAGCTAACCTACTAGCCAATCGCTTTTCAAGGGTAGCTCCTGATTCTCAGAGAAGTAGATTTTCGGAAAATCAGGAGCAGAAGCTGAAAAATGAGAATCCGGAGCACTAGCAAATAAGCCCTTACTCTACAATGTGCACAACAAACTTGGCTCAAGGAACTATTGGACTAGTTGCCTTTGGTGTTCTGACTGACTGATCGCTTAAATTTCTTTTGTTTGCTTGATTGACTCTTCTAGATTGCTGCAGTAGATAAATTTGTAGTTTTCCTAATCAATGCCTGTTTTGACACAGCAATGAGCCAAGTAATTTTTTTGGGGGACTCATTTTCTAATTACGCATGTATACGTGGATAGACTCGATTTGTTGAAATATGTGAACGGTACAGAGAAATTAGCAGAAATTCAGAACTTTTTGAAAGCTGATACAATACATGATACAAAACTTGTGACATCCTAGAGCTGTTACCTCAACTTCCTTCTTACGAGCCTCCTCTTTTCGGGCCTCTGACCTTGCACTTCTTTGCACCTCAAAGATTACAGCAGCCCCAGCAACCTACTACACAATATTTGCTAAACTATAGTGAATGACCAACAAAAATAATCATCAAACCATGTGAAAATACATCTGACAGGAAAAAGTCATGATAGCATGAGGTGGATCGTCTGCATTTATCCAAAATGTGATCATGCATTTTACCTAAACCAAATAATTCTTGGTAAAAAAATTATTCAGCCTACATTTTGTCTCAAGGATATTTCCAGATTCTGATAATATTGACATGCCATACTGTTCACATAGAAACTCAAGGTTTGCATTAAGAGAATAATTACCCGAAAAATTCAGGAAGGATTTTAACAAAATTTGCAAGTTGAAATATTATGGCATACACAGAAACATGCAAGGTACAATAAGTTTCATAAAGTATATTCATCTATGACTTAGTGAATACCGAGAAAACAAAGAGCTCCCCAATAAGATCAGCAGCAGCATGAACAGCTTTCTCCTCATTCAATGGCCGAATCTCAACATTAGTTGAATGACCATATATTCTTCTTTGGATGTTTGTGGAAATGCGGTGATTTGCCTACAAAAGCAGCATATGACAAAAAGGTTATTAAGTCATCAAAAGAAATAAGTAATAGCAAAAATGAAATGGACATGAAAAATTGTGAGTGGAAGGGTATATGTTCCCAGACCGAGAGTTATGTAGTGCCACAGTGTCTACGATTAGCTGACAGGATGCATGGACAGATACTAAGGCAAGATAGCCGTATGAAAAGCACCTCATAAAGGATAAGGTAAGTCACTGCGGTTACAACACTCTGTTTTGACACTGAAGCAGTGGAAAAAGTTTAATATTCACTTTTGTTGGGCCCATTTTTGTTTCCTTCTCTAAGATACGGACCTCCATAATCTACACTAGAGGACTCGTTATTTCACCAAGTCCACTGAACCAAACACTTGAACAGGAACACAGAGTCTACCATTAGATGGGCATACAAAAAAGCAACAGACAGGCATGCTGTGGGCCATAAAGATACCAAAAATAAGTATAAATATGCAATGTTTCTTTAATAATTCCTTCCCTAGCTGTGAATATGGACACAGGGATATAGATACACCAGGGAGACCATTTTTGCAAATAAAGTTTAGTTGAAAACCACTAGGTGAAAATATTAGACTATTGGTATGCGAGTACCAGCACAGCAGCTATCTTACACCAAGACAGAGTGTAAGCTTTGGCCATATTTTCAAATTCGTCAAATATTTAAACCATCATTAATGAAGCTTAAACCACCATACTTACCAGACTTCTAAATACTTGTCCATCAGCTTAACAAAAGTACTGAATGCAGTTACTGTTTTATTCATAAATCTCATCTTACACACATACTTAGTGAAACAATGGCAAACGTATGCAAACAAGAGCACTTCAATTAAAACTGATTTTGTACAAAAGACTTAAATTTCATTACGTGACATGTGTGTTAGATTGTTCATGGGTGCACACTTATGTGCCATGCATCTCAGGTGTTTTAACTTTTAAGATTACGGTGCATGGAGTGCAGTTCTCTCCCTAACTCCATTAGTTTTAGCTTAACAATGGCTTCCTAAATCTATGAAAACAAACCACTGGGTCAACGGAGAAGCAATCTGTCGGCTAAAATCAGTTGCTGTTTTCTATTCAGATCACCCAACCTGAGCTCAAATATCTATGTAGTAGGTAATTCTCAAGTGAAGAGAGTCAATATGCAAACTTATATGTTGAATACATATACTATTGTCTATTGGCATGATCTACAACTCGAGATTGCCCAAAAGGAGTGTAAACTGCAACGATCACAAGACAAATGCACTTATGATACAATAATTGTCAAAAAGGCAGACACAAGTGCAAACACCATTCTTTAGATAAGATACCATGCATGGTGTAGAAATATGCTCTTTGTTCAATAACAATAAACACTAATTCTATTCATGATATTTCCATACATACCACTTTAAAACGATCAACACACTAAGTGATTTCTATGTGAAAAATCTTTCATTTTGTTGGTTCTTTGCATGGAATTTTGATGTTTGAAAGAGGACCCCATTAGTTAAGGATTTCAAGAATAGATAAGATAATTCCAGTAGCTCTTCACCATGCAGTTTCCCCTCACAGTAACATAGCAAAATAGTAGCACTGAAAGGCATTTTGTTCATCCCAAGTCCCAACCATATATAGGTTGGTGGCTAGCGTCAAACTCTAGCGCCAAGTTGTACAATAGCAGCACATGATATATATCAACTTCTAAGTCATCAGCTCAGAACTCATCAATTTGTTCAAGTCAGGAGGGGGAAAGGAGAAACATACTCCAAATAATCACAATTCCAGATTGGTCCTGGTTCCCTGTTGTCAGCTGGTTTCCAGTAACAAGGCAGTAACTGGTCATGTACCATGCAGAGTTCCGGAAGAAAAAATTTCTGGTTAGTTTATATGGATAGAAACTGGAAATACCAGCTGAATTTCTTGAACCCTGGAGTGGACTACCACACAAACCATCATCAATAAAGGATGTTTCCAATACGATGATATCTAGTACATATCAGTAAGAAATGGAAATACCACTAGAGCAACTTCCTTTGTTATTGTGGTTACCATCGATTGGAAATTAACCATAAGAAGCTGATGGATTTCGCGTTAGTGTATGGCAGTAGTTGTTAGATCACTAACTAACAGTGCTAGTTTCAACCTCCAAAGTTTCATATAAGCCAGCGAAAATACGCTGAAATTAACGCCACAGTACCAACTACAAAGTAAGAACAGTATCAGGAAGCACTCAGAGATAAAGAACTTCCCTTAGCCAAGATTTTTCATAAATGGTTCAACCATCTATCATAGGCTATGCAACTGTGGAGCGGGTAGCTAAACTAGGCCACCGCAAAGCCCAAAACTACAAACCCTAGACGGCCAAAACCCTCTCTTTATCCTGCGCAGCCACAATTTACACGCGCAGTCACAATTTACACACACAAGATGCTTTTGAATTCTGCGACGAGGTGAACGGGGAGATTAAATGGAGGCAGGGAGAGAGGGGGAGATGGCCAGCACGGCACCTGGGCGAGGTTGATGATGAGCTGCCGGAACTTGGGGTGGCGGCTGGCCTCCGACTTGAGCCTGCTCGCGAACGGCTTCGACATCGTCTTCAGCGCCAGCGTCCCGAGCTTCGCCAGCGGAAGGATCATCTTCTCCGACGACGACGACTTCGCTCCTCCTTTCTTGAATGAATCCTCCTCCACCTCCTCCTTTACTTCACTTGCAGTCACCGGAGTTTGGGAGATGGAGGGGGGCGGCGGCGGCGGCGGCCGAGGGCTTGACGCCTTGACCGGTAGATGCCCGGCGTTGAGATCGGGAGTCGAGACTGGGGCCTCCCAGCACGAGTCGCTTTTTCACTAAACGCACCCCAATTATGAAGTCGCTTTTTCACTAAACGCACCCCAATTATGAAGAAATTTCATGGAACCCCAAGGCCTTCTTTGTTGCAGCTCCTCTCAGGTCCGGCAAATCGTCGTCGATGGCCTCTCCTCTCCAAAAGATTGCAGGCACCGTCGTAGTTGTCGTCGCCGTTGTGGGCGCTGGTAGCAGCAAGTGAACGTGCATAAATAAATCTCTTCCTCTTCTGGATTCTGTTGCTCCTACTCTGGTCTACAAACCCCAGCTTCAGATTCCCCAAATCCTACTTTCACTGGATGACATTTTGGTCTCAACGTCGGCGATATTGGGTGGGATCTTTTGAGCTATGATTTATAACTTAAATTTTTAAATTCTGATTATTCGCAAGAGATAATACACAGAGAAAAATAGTTATATGTGATTTTGACCGGTACAACTAAGCTTAGTACATTTTTTACTACAACCTTCCTGTTAATCTCGCTTTAAAAAACGTATCGTTTAAAAGATAGTTACTGTAGCACATTCGAACCTGCCCATTATCTTCTTGTGAAGCTTTAGAGGTTTGGGATTACAAATTTTGGCCTCGTTTTTTTGGCTTCTGGATATAAGTAGTTTTTAAACTAAACAGAGTATCAAAGTGAGATCTACAAGTCGATAGTAGTAAATACTATAGGGTATTAATAAACATCATCCAGATATTTTCTTTTCTATCTATCATCTAGATTTGTGACCGTTGGATTAGAGATCCAACGGTCATGAATTCTTCCCGCCCCCTCCAAAAAAATAATCTCCCCCTCCAAAAATAAGAGGCCGTTAGATCTCTAATCCAACGGCCCAAAATTTAGATAATTGTTAGGAATAAAACATCCGGGTGATACATATACACACCCAATACTATATTGAATTCAGCTATATCGGCTAATATTACACGCAAGTATCTCTCTCTGTACTCTCTCCCTCGAATAGTCAGAATTTAAAAATCTAAACTATAAACCACAGTCCAAAAGAACGACCCCTTCATCTGCAACACATCAAAGGATCGTCAGCAACAACTTCAATCTCGATGGCAGTCAAGACTTCTTCGTTCAAGTGAAAAGGTTGAGCCCCGTGAAGGTCATTTCAAATCTACAGCTCAATCTCGAGGTTGTCTTCTCGGCTATCCATCGGCGAGTCCTTCCTCTGACGGCTTTGTTGGTGCCTATTCAGCAAGTTGCCTCCTTGGCAATCAACATCCAACGACGTGGTCGAAGTTCTTGTCATTATTCTTCCTCTTCATCCATGGTGGTTGCTAGGCAGGTTGCTTCTTTGGCAATCATGGTCACCCACCATACAACAAGGAAGAAAGGGACAATCCCTGCATCTTCAACCTCAAGTACCAAGGCATCGAGTCCTAGGCACAGATGAGGCCCTTTCTAGTCCTTACCACGGTCGTTCGCCGGAGTTCTCCGTCACCGACGCTGCCATGTCCAGGGGTGGACGCAAGCAATCGACGCATGCACAAAGAAAGCGAACGTGCGTGAGCTGTCAGGCCCCTTGGATGTAATATTTCTTTCTGACAGGGTGTTTCTTGTATTTGGTCTGGGACTTGTACTCACTTTTGCTAGCAATGAAATACATAACTTTTTTTAAAAAAAATGAGGGCATATCTAGTGCACTCTCATCCTCTTCGACGCGCATGCAATTAAATAGGTCTTGATGTAATCAAGTACTAGCTGCATAAGCGCGGCGCACGCCGAGCTAGCTACCGTGCGGACCAAAGTAAAAGAGGCGATAATTCGCAGGGAGTTTCATAAAAAAAATCAAGGACAAATGCGTAATTTTGGAAAAATCAAAGGGTTTTTTTGCAAAAATTGAGGACTTGTAAGGACTTGTACGTAAGTAAATAAGGACCTATACGTAATTTTGGAAACCCGCGGGGCACCATCCAAAAATTTTTTTAAAGAAAAAACTTGTAGGGACCTTTTCGCGAGAAAAAAGGACCTTTACGTAATTTTTAGAAAGTATGAGGAAAGTGCCTCGGCCGGCCGTACGCAAATTCTCTTGCCACGCGCCGGCCGGCCGAGCGCAGTGGGCGACGTGGCGCGGCTCGCTGGCCAGGAAGTCCCCCGCTAATATGGCTGTTATGATTCCGCAAAAATTCAACTGAAACCGTAACGTATATTAGGAGAATAAAAAAACAAATTTCAATGAATAGTAGCTTTATCTCTTTCTTTTCCACTCCTCTCACTTCTGTCTCGCTTTAAGGATAAGACAGGGGTCACGGACGCATCACGCAAATCCTCTCACTTAGAGCTGGGACTTGGGCCGTGCCAGCACGGCCCGGGCCCATCGTGCCTCGTGCCGTGCCAGCTCGGTCCAGTCATCTCATCGTGTCGTGCCGTGCCGGCCCGCGTCGCCTCCGGCCAGGCCCAAGCACGGCCCAAAGACCACCATGCCAGCGTTCGTGTCGTGCCAGCCCAAGCCCAGCCCGAAATTACTATATGTGAAGGTGGTGACGACGGTCGTCATCTTCCTTTCTCTCGTACCTGCCTTGTTTAAAACTAGTTGAAATTGAATAAATTGCATAAAAACATGGGCACGCAATGACATAAATATTTCGGGAAAAAGTGGAATTTGTTTGATATTTTAGAAATACAATGTTACTGCCTCATTAAAACCTTACGCTCTAAAGTGGAGTTTCCCGAGTAAGGAAAAGAGTACAGTAACAATATATGTATATACTAACTATTACAATATGCGTAGATAATATCTACTCGGCAATGTCTAGGTCAGCATACGTGTAACAGCCCAGGTTTTTACTAAAATAAAAATAAATAAATAAGTAAAAATATATTAAAATAAAATTAAAATTAAAATAAGTATTTTTGTTGCCTAAGTTTTATTTTTGGTTTTGCCCTGGATTTCTGTTTTTTTTTGAAAAACACTTGGATTTGAAAAGTATTTTAAGTAAAACCTAAAAGCATTATTAAATAAAAGGATACTTTGATTTTCTATGAAAATCCTATGTCAAATTAATTATTTGGATTTATTTGGCCCTTATTTGGTTTTCTGAGTTTTGTGGAGTTTAAAATTTTATTTTGAAATTAAAATCTAATTTGAGTATGAAAATTAAATACCAACTTGATTGGAAATATTTTATTTTAGTCCAAAACATTTCTAGAAACTTTTGTGGATTTTTCTAGAATTTTTGGAAGTTATTTCATATTTTTCTGAGCTTTAATGGATTTTCTAGGCTTTTCTAAAAAATCCCAAAAACCAAAAATAAAAATTCAAACCCAAACCCCCCTTCGGCCGACACGTGGACGGGCAGATCCCGCCCACATCGCCGACCGGATCCCGCCTCCCTCACTCCTTGGGCCGACACGTGGCCGACCCGGATTCACCCGCCCCGCGCGCCTGGCCCAATCAGCCCGCCCACCCCTCTTTTCTTCCCTGGCCGCCCGATCTGGTTTGTGGCCACGCGCCGCAATCTCCACCGTCCGCCCCCCTTCTGCGCCAGCTGCCCGATCCCCTTCCCTTCCCCGTGGCAAGATCCCCGCCACCCGCGCCTCCTCTCTCCCTCTCTCTCTCTCTCTGCTCCTCGACCCCACCTGTCAGGCGCGTCTCCCTCTCCGCGCCCGCCTTCTTCCTCCTCTCGCACCGCGCCGCCGCCGTAACCACCGCTCCGCACCTCCCAGCCTGCCACCACGCGGGCACCCGACTGCCACGCCTCACCCCCGTGCCACCTCGGCCATCCCCCTCGCCCATGGACCTGGTCTATAGACCAGGGCCCACTTGTCAGTCGGCCCATCACAAAGCTGACGCCAGCATAGCGTCATTAATCCGATTTTCCTGTAGAAAATTAATTCAGCCGAAATTAAAATCCCTACTGATGTCATAAATCCAGATTTTCCTTTAGAAAAATAATTCCAACAATCCAGTTTATTCATTTTCTCTGATTTTAAACTTCCGAGAGCACGTTCTTCTTCATCCTAACTCCGATTGAGCCCATTCAAATTTCTAAATTCATCAAAAATTTCCCCTCTACCCATTTCTGGCCTCAATTCAAATTTGTGATGTTGTTTGAATTTATTTTGATTTTATTTAATTTGGTGGGCTATTTTCACGTGTAGATTATGACGATTCGGGAGATTTCTACGATGATTAGCAAATGCTTAGTCTTGCTTAGAAATATCTACGAGTTGGGATACCTTTCACATAAAATGACAAATTCTTTACATGAAATGATAAGACTTTTAAATGTATTCTTGGCTTCGGTGAGTCAAGAAGGTTTATAAAATTATTTTAAAGTAAAATATAAAATCTAATTTAGACTTAGGCAGTTGGATAGATGGTGGGTGCAGGCATGCCTTGTTGTTCGGAGACTCAGAGTTGATTGTCAGGCACAAGGGTATGTGGTTGGGCCTAAGTCAATTAAGGACCTGTCTGTGAGCTACTGTTGCAAAGCCCTATCGTACTACCACATGGCTAGTATGGGACAACCTTGACTGAATAATTTGCAAAGTCCCAACCTGAGTCAATTGTAGGTTTAAAGTGAGCGTGGTTGGTGCCATGAGAAGTCTCACTTGAGTGAGCATGGTTAAGCCATGTGAAGTCTCACTCGGGCTCAAAAGGGGGTCCCGGTCTGGTGGATTCCTTACTGGGGTGAAACCTTAGAGTTGGCTTGGCCAGGTTGAAGGCTTTGCTTTGTAAAGGCCTTATCACGACTCCTCGCCGCACACCTAAGGAAGTGTGTAATCTAGTGGCAAAAAGGGATGATCGTGTCTTGTGGGTAAAACTGTACAACCTCTGCAGAATGTATAATCTATCCTGGATAGCCGTGCCCACGGTCATGGGCATGCTGAGTAAAAGTTTTTCATGGATTAGACTTTGTTTTTCAAAAATGTTTTTGAAAACCTTGTGGTTGGATGGAATCCACGAGAGAGGAAAACCTTGCGGATGGATGAAATCCGTGAGAGATTGAAACATGGTGGATGGATGGTATCTATCAGAGTTGCACAGTGAAAGCGTGTGGATGGATGGAATCCACACGTGATCTTTTGGAAAAGATGGTTCGGGTGGGATGCACATGGATAGGTTGGTGTTTGGTTGGAGCCTGCACTGACGGTATTATTTTCGATTACAAGTATTGTTTTACTTACTGTATTAAATTCAATATTTTCAATCTATTTACTGTATTTTCTTAAATGATGTTTTATGCAAACTAACCCTATAAGGCTTCCATTGTTGCCGTTATCTTTATGTTGCATTTCTCCATGTGATTTGCGGAGTACAATGTTGTACTCACCTTGCAATTTCTATACAGAGGAAGATGTCGTCGACTACGGTGAAGATCTGGACGAGTAGGCCGTGTCTTACTGTCGTTTGCCTGTGGGCAGGCTTGGGCTTCGCTTCTTTTCAGTTTGCTTCCGCAGTTATTTGCTTTATTTATCTTTGCCAATGGGCGTTGATGTAAGACTTGGCCATAAGGCCGTACTCTTTTATTTAATATAAGAAGTCATTTGTGCTTGGTATTTATCTTTGTTGTCACTATGTGCACTAGCTGATCCTGGACTAGTGCGATTTACACAGATGATCCAGGAGTCGTTACTTCGGGTTCCGACAATACACTTGTGCGATTTCGGGATCGTCCAGTTGATGCTGTTCCCGCTCTTTGGCTAATTCTCAGTCTTTGGCACATGTGATGGCCTCCACCATCCTGGGCGTAAGGAATGATCTTCTCTCTTTTATTATTCTCTCTACCGTACTGAACGTCGCTTCTGAAGAGACGGTGGACACTAGCACCAGGAGAACATCCGGTGCAAAATGTGACAGCACAGGAAAGATCCGCTTGTTGTTTTTTCACCACTCGAGCAAGTCTATCTTGCCTCCATCAGTAAGATCAGGATCAATATTTGCAAAATCATACTCCAAATAGTGGTTGAACTCCGAGACAGAATTCCACTTGGAGGCCGCCTGAGACTGAGAGGACGAAGAAGTATACTTGCCCTTTAGCTTCTTCCATAAGTGTGATGCCATGCTTGTCTTCCACAAGTTTAGCTGTGTTTGTACTTCTCCTCCTCGGCCCTGTGCCGCCATCTTGCGTAAGCATGCTTTGTAGTGGCAGTTCAAGTGTCCTGTCCCTACAGCTATACGAGCACTTAATTTAGCATTGCAATAATTATAAGTTGCGATATCTACCGTTTCACCGTCTCGGATTTCCTGGCTCCAGGTCATGTGCTTCCAGCAATTCGCCCTTCGTGCAAACCCGCCAATATTGGCGTCCATAGACGGGGGAGAGAATTCTGTTGTCCCCGCTGGCTCTGGACCGCCCTGGTACTCCTCGTAGCCCTCTGTACCGTCCATATGACGGTCATCCATGCCGTAGTCTCCCATGCTTGGCGAGAGCCGACGAGCATCAATGGGGGTCGGAGGAGGACTAGGGGAGCGACGGCGAGAGCTTACACTAAGTCGTCCCGCTGTCCTTTTCGAGCTTCGATTCCTCTGCATACTGCTTGAATGCTCCCTGGTACTATGACTTCTGGGTAACATGGTGATTAGTTAATAAATAAGAAGTACAAATACAATAAATGTGTTTGTAAAATGAGAAGTAACAAATAAATAAATAAAGAGTACACATACAGAAAATATAGGAAATAAACTTGTGAAATGAGAAGAAATAAGAAAGTGGAGTGAAGAAATGAAGCTCTATGAAGAAATGTGAAGCGGAGTGAAGAAATGAAGCTCTGTGAATATGTGATTTTATGAAGAAATTGCAGAGCGGAGGGAGTGGATTTATAAACATGGAATCTAAACGTTGCCGCCATACGTTATATGACCGTTCTAGCTTTTTAAGTGACCGTTCTCTAACTTTTTCAGTCACCATTCTCAATCAAATGATCAACCGTCCTCCTCTTCCTCCTTTTCTCGTTCAACCACTCCCCCGCCGCCACCATGGCCACACGAGACGCACTCCTCCTCCCCACAAAATCTCTCACCTATTAAGCTCCTCACCATGTCATTCTTCCTTAGCTCGCCCCCTCTGTCTCTTGTGTGCATTATCCTCGCTCCTCACTTCTTAAATCTCCGAGAAACCAAACATCATTTGCGACATAGGCGAGCATGCCACCGTGTTCTGACAACTCAGGTGAGCTTCTCCCCTCTCAACTACATCATAGCGTGCCTTATCTTCACTCTAAGCTTCATCCTCACTTAATTGCTTTTCCATGTAGTGAATCATCTGAGCTAAGCCCTCTTCCTCATCTTTGGCCATTCTTTCCCTCTATTAAGACCCTAGCCGATTCCTTGCTATCTAAGCATCTCCACCTAGTAAGTAAGCTAATCCAACCATGCTATTGGCCTATCCTTCAACTTAGTTAGCCATTGACGTGGAACCCCTCGTTGTCGTCCCTGTTCATCACCGACTCGCCACCTCAACTCCTCTCTGCCACTACCAAGCCCTCTGGTGAGGCACTAGCGAAGCTTCGGCAACCATTGGTCCCTGAGCCATATCCACATGTGTTGCTTTAGCCCCCAGACTGTAGTCCACTCAATCCCTGGGCAAGAATTAGCCCTCACATGGTCACCATCGCACACTCGAGCAGCCTCATCACTCCACGCCATCGCACCACCCCGTCAGGCCATCTCAAACACCGCCTTCACCATCGTTAGCTTCACTGTGAGCTTGCCATTCCATTTTACTCATGTCAAGGCCACAACCTCACTTCCCTCATTACTGACGAGCTCAGCAATGAGCTCTACCATGGCGCTTAGCTGCTCACACTCTCTCTGTGACATGTGGGACCCACATGTAAGAATGATAGTTGGGTGCTAATCACTCATTTAAAATTGATTAAACTAAAATTTAAAATATGTGTCACTAACATATGGGACACACTAAGTATAATAATAAAACTTGATTTAAAATTTGGTTTTGAATATGTTTAATTGACGAATGGACCCCGCATGTCAGTCAATTTAGAAATTAATAAAATTTTGATGAATGGACCCCACGTGTCAGTCTTATGAACAATAAATCCAGGTTTTCCTTTTGAAAAAAATTACAATAAAAACAAAAATTTGAGCACAGTAACATTTTCCATTTTCTTAGGATTTTTCAAACCAAATAAAATTCAAATGGCCATAACTTTTGCATATGAACCCCCAAATTAAGTGATTTTTGCCTCTAAATTTTCCTAAAATCATGTATAAATGTGCAAAAATATGTAATTTTGATATCTATTTGAATTTATTTGGGTCTTATTTGTGCTCATTTAGTATTATCAACTAGGTACCGTCGTGTCGAAAAATTTTGAGAACCTTCCTGAGAAATTCTCTAAGCAATGAGAGTAAGGCAATCATCTTCTTTGACTATGTTGATCATAATATTTCAATTATTATATATTGTTTGTAAAATCTATAATGCATGCATGTATGTTTCACTAAAGTTGATATATTGTCGGTAACAGTAGTTATATCCACTTGTATGCATTCATCCTCCTTACAAATTTGATATTCCCACTATTGTAGCCCTTAGGTCATGGTTTAGATAATAGCTAATGTCAATTTAGGTATATTATATTTAGTATATAGTCTAGATGCTTAGCCACACATTAGTTTTCACTAAGTTCGATCATTGGGAAAAACTTGCATATCGATATGGGTGATTTTGAAATGTTGGACCAGAGGAGGAACCTCTGTTAGTTTGATATAAAATAAAATGAAAACCCTATATTTAGATGTGGGTGAGTTATATGATAAACTGTAAAATGTGAGAGGGTATCTCGCATGTAGATAGGGAGATTCTCGCCTGGGTCAATTAAGGACTGAATGCTATTGCCGCACATCTAAGTCTCTGGCTTTAGCTGACTAAGTTATCTAGGAGTAGTCCTACATTTTGGTAGGCCGAAGTAGTGAGAGTACACCGGGTAGGATGCTCGTAAGGGCTCCCTTTACAAAGGTGTTGGGACTAAAACCTACTAATACAATGGTGAATGTCTCTCCAAAGGGAGGGTATCCGCTGAGACGAGGGTTTGTCATTTATTAGGCTGGTGCAAGGTTAGGACTAGGTGATGTAAATGCTTTATGATAATCACTTCGTCACATGCCTACGGAAGTGTGTAGTGGCCAATGGTGTATTTGATTATCTCATGTGGGTAAAGTTATACAGCCTCTTGAGAGTGTTAAAACTATTTCAATAGCCATGCTTGTAGTCATGAGCATGCTTGGATGCAGCCACAATGGATATAACTTTTATTTTGACAAAATGATTTCGTTGGAAATGATGGGATGGAATGTATGTGTCGCACGTGCCATGCCTGTGGTCAGGATTTGTTCGATGTTCATAGCTAAGGAGGGCTATGAATAATGGTAATCCACTCATATTAAAGTTATATAAATGTTATTTCATTACATGTCAATTGCTCTTTAAATTTGTATTGCAAATTACTATTTATCGATATTGCAAATGCAAATTTGCTTCATGTTAAAAATAACTTGTAGCATAGAGTCTTATTTATTGTTAGCCTTGCGTTTATATATAGATTGTGATAAACTACAAGTCTTGTTGAGTGCGCAATGTACTCAACCTTACATAAATTGTTGTTCAGAGAATGAGAAAGAAATCATGCCCAATGACACATATTTTGCTCCTTGTACCAGGGAATACAACGATGGGTCATTCTAGGGCATAATCCTTGTTGGTTGTCTGTGGTATGGTGGTATACCATTGGACTCTTTTGGTTTATTTACTTGTCTTTCACTGTGATTTACTCTTAATACTTATATTTATTTGGCCGGTCGGCCCTATGTTGTAAACTTTATATACATCGCTTATGTACTTATCCCTTTTTGTTGTAAATTAATTGTATGCGATGTGTATGGATATGATCTCAATGTTTTGATTGTGTATACTAGCCACTGATTATGGGACTAGTATGGAACACATCTGAGGATTTGGGTATTCAATGCCCAGGGTCCCCACATTGGAGTTCATATGCAAAGTTATAAGCATTTGAATTTGCTTCGGTTTGAAAAAAGATGAAAAAGAAAATAGAAAACACTATGATGTGAGGGTATTTTATAATGTAAAGAAAAGAGAAAACACTGTCCTTTCAGAGAAAGCATATTTCTCTAAAATTGAAGGCGTATTTTATAATGCAATTCCTATTTTTCTTTCTATTGGAAAACCAGGATTTATTGCATCATTAGACTGATAGGAGGGGCCTAATGATCAGAATTTTATTATTTTCTAAGATGACTGACAAGCAGGGTCCACATGTTAGTGACAGAGAACCTAAACCTGGTTTTAGTTATAAAACTACCTATTTAACCTAACTGGGCCCACATGCAAGCGACTCATTAGATTTAACTGAGATTAATTAAGTTGATCTAATATTAAGTTGTCATCATTAGTGCTAATCATCAGGGCCCACTTGTCATACATAGAGGACAAGGGACAATGAGGCCATCATTGCCTAGGCTCATTTTGAGCTCGCCGATAGTGAGATAATGGCAGAAGGGCACGAGTGAGCTCAGGGATGGAAAGAGGTGGCCACAGTGAGGCTTTGGGACATGACAACAACCATAGAGGTGGAGCAGCTTGGGTAGGGGATGGCTCGACACAGGAGGGAGCTAGGTGTTGGACTGGGTTCTAGGAGGCACTGTGACTCGAAGGGCAGCGACATAGGGACCTAGGATTGTCACAGTGCTGCCAGGAGCCATGTCTTGTGATGGAACAAAATAGAGTGGCAACGATGATGACACAAATGACCATGATAAGCATAGCTAAGCAATTCATAAGGTTCAGTGGCTCACCATGATCACGAGGGTTAGGTTGGCAGCGACAGAGGCGGTCAAAGATGGTCGAACAGTGGGGAACAACGGCGATGGTGCTAGCTCGAATGGTGGCGGAGCTCCATGGTGAGAACGAGTTGAAACAACACAACCCATGAGGTTCAACCAGGTGAGGTGATGTTGGAAAGGCCCATAGCCAAGGTGGGAGCTCACTAGAGGAGTGGGAACGACAATGGTAGTGGTGGCAAGATGGTGTCCATGGTGCTGGCCAACTTCATAGAGAGGGCTGCAAAGGAGGACGGGAATGGTTTAGGAGAGTACGGGATGGTGAAAATGACCATGGCATGGCTGGAGCCTTACTGGAGATGGTACTGTGCATCGGCAATGGTGGCGGCCAAAGTTGAGGAAGATGAGCTCGATCTAGTGAATCATTGCAAGGATGGAGAAATTGATTGAGGGTATTCCAAATCGAAGGGATTTGACACGAAGTGACTCGAACAAAAGGCCAAGTGCTCATTGAGATGGACATTGGCCACGGTAGAGCGCGGCAATAGACTTGCACTAGAGTAGAGGATGATGGTAGCATTTCAATTGGTTGGTGAAGGAGATGAGTTGCAACTGGGCAAAATGGAAGGGACGAGGAATGAGGAGGAAGAAGACGCTCTCGATTGAGCTTCAAAGGGCTAGTCATGGTGGGAGAACTCGTGGGTTATCGTGGTGTGATGAGAAGAATGGGTAGCGGAGCGAGGTTCATGCCGATCGGAGGTGACAAAATGGGGGAAGGAGTTAGAGGGATAGGATGGGGTCGGTGCAATGGGCAGGGAGCTTGAGGTGGGTAGAGGGGTCGGCTTTTGCAAGTGGCATCACATGAACACTATAGATAAACAGTGGCTCAGTATCTCTCTAATGGCGGGTGTGCGGCATGGAGGGAGAGAACTAGGGGAGGAGGGTTGGTTATGGGATGAAATGGGGTGGAGACAGCTTGGGAGCCCACACGGATAGTGTGCAAGGTCTGTGGCGTGGGTCCAAGGGTCCACTGGACAGCGACGTGATGAGAGCGACTATGAGCAAATCTCTGTGCAGGAAAGTGTGCCACAATGGTGGCGAAGGAGGGTGCAAAATGGAAGGAAAAGCCCGATATGTGGGTCCTAGGTCCACCGAACAACGGTAGTGGAGAAGAGCAACAAAGAGAGGTGTCTTTGCCAGAATACACGAACGAAAAAGGGAAACGGAAAAAAGGAAGGAAGCTTCGGCGAGGACGGGCGTGGGCCAAAGTTGGGCCAAAATAAGGATGGGCCAAGGCAAGGCAGGGAGAATTGGCCCAAGAAGGATTTTTGATTCTAAGTTATTTTCAAATTTGATTAATTCCACAAACCAAGTTTCAATTTTTAAATTAGCAAACCAACTCCAAAAATTACAAAAATTTATAGGGAGGCATTTTGGATATTTATAACCCAATTAAATTATTTCTAGGCTCTATCAAAGTTTTAATTAATTTCATAAATTCATTTTTATTTACTAAAAATTAAGAAAACATTTTAAATAAATGCTAGAAATTTTGAAAAAGTCCAAAAATGGATACATAATGATTTTAAAAATAATTATTCTGATTTTGATAATTTTGGGATGTTACACCATAGTTTTGGAGTAGCCTTCAAATCCGGTATTTGGCATTTTCCCGCAATGCCCTCGACGAAGCTTCCCACAGTCTTCCCTTGACTCCATGTTCTTCTTGTCGTGCAAGTCACCATGCATGCCACATGTAGGTTGATCAATGACTTTTCTCCATCGGCAAGTCACTCCCATTTTTGGCTCCAATTGGACCATACCTCACTTGAATTGACAAAGCTAACTTGATCCAACCTATTGCTCGAACCTTCCCCAAAAACATACCTTTGCATTGTCATGTGCCATGCTTGAACCAAACTATCCCACATGACCTCCTTGACTATTCTAGTCCTTGATCCACTTCGACCTAATCCTAGTTGCCCGTCTTTGACCATAGTTGCTTCCAAGCTTCCCTCAATCCAAGACAAAGAAATTATTTTCCTAGGTATAAGTTCTTCACAACTTGACCCACGTTAGTATAAACATGCAACAGGCAACTCAATGCAATCAAGATAAGAGTACAAGATCACCACATGATCAAAACTCCTAGTTTCTAAAAAATTACAGAACCAATACCCCTCAGCCGGTCTAACCGCCACCCAAGTGGCCGATGAGACTGCTAGTCCATCTCCAGCCATACCGCTACCCTGAACGATCATACCACATGGCTTCAGCCAAAAGAAATAACCCTTCTAGAAAATATCTACCACCAACTAAGCCCCGGTCACACCAACAAATGGTATTGCCACCTCCCTGACTGGTCATACCGACCACCGGTTGAACCATTGCTCTAGCTGACCTGACTGGCCATGTAGTGGTTAAACTACCATGGTCCTAGTAGTCAGACCATCAGAGGCCAAAAATTCCAGATTTTGTAGCTCCTTTGCAATCCTCCAAAAACAACTTACCCCTTGGTGTCAATTGTTCATTGTTGCTAAACCATAACCTTCCCACATGGTCTTCAATCTCTCCCTTGAAATGAGTTCAAGCCATGAAGATGACCAAGGGAGCACTGAAATGGATTTAGGGCAAAAGGAACAATAAGTTTTCATCAAAACCACTCAAATCCAAGGAAAATAGGGAAATTCTTACTCTAGATCCAAAAGAAAGTGTAAGTGTTTTATATGACATTTATCATGGTGAGAAGGCACAAAAGAGGTGCAAATTTGCAAATAGAGATATAATATTACTTGAAAGCAATTGTAAATTGAAATTTTAACTTTCACCCTCTTTTGACAAAACCAAAACTGCATTCCCCTTAGCCCATGCATGCATTTTTGCCTAGATTTCTCCCCCTTTGGCAATGAGTTCATCAAGATGAACAAGGAAGAAACTCAAATGATGCTAAGCTAGAGAGATGCCAACATGGATAATATTTAGAGTTCATCCCAAAATTCGAATGTTCGAAAATATAGGATTTTTAAAACTTTTTTTTTGCATTTTGTTGACATTCGAATTCGTTCTGAATATTTATTTGAAATTTTCTAAGTTTCGTGCTATGCAAATTAATAATCAAGAATAATCCCAAGTGCAAATAATGATCATGTAAATAATAAAAATGAAAAATGACATTACAGATCATGGATTCAAAATACCAACATCTTGAATTCAAATTCAAGTCAATAAAATGAAACCAAAAGAATGTTAGAACATATCTCTAAATGATTAAACCAAAAATTGCTTCTTTTAATTTAATTAGCATACAAAACCCAAGGTTGGGTATTCAAAAATTTATATATACAATTCAGAACAAAATAATATCAAAATTGAAATCCAAGGGCAAACTAAATAACATCAAAAATAGAGGAATATTAGATTTTGTATCTAGATATTTGAACCAAGATTTGAATTGAAAATCCAAAAATTGAAATCAGTAATATTAAATATGAAATAGAAATTCAAATTAAAAATCCAAAATTCAAGATTTGCTAAAGCTTTTCTTTTTTCTCTCATTCTTTCCCCTTTCTCCTCTCTCTTACATGTGGGCCCCTAGCCCTTTTCTTTCTCTCTCTCTTCCTCCATTTCTCTTTCCTCTACCACTGGGCCCGAATGCCCCGCCTCCTTCTTTCTTTTCTCCTTCTCTCCACGTCCTGTCTTCTTCTTTCGTCACGCCCGCGTCGCTTGATCGACCAACCTCGCCTCCCTTGGGGCCAACTGCCCTCGTCTTGTTGCGCACGTCGCCGCGCCCTATGTGTGTGTCACGCTTTTGCACCACACATCGCCCCGCCTACCCCCGAGTCACCTCACCATGCCCTGCCTCCCGTTGCCTCGCGCCCACATCGCCGTCCTGTCTCGAGCTCTATTTCCATGTCACCGGCCACAACAGCCGCCTATGGCTATAAGTAGCCCCTTGGCTCACCCTTAGAGCTCCTGACCTTCCCCATTGCTCTCCCCTTTCCCCGCTTCTCTTCTTTCCCAAGCCGTGCTCTGGTTGCTGCCCTCTCTCTGCCTCTTCGACCGTCCTGTTGATGCTCTAGCCAAGGTGACCGCGTCATACCGCGTCCCCACCCCCATCTACTTCCGATCTGGCCTAATTGGAAAATGTCGCACCGAGCTCGCCAGAATGCCTCTCTTCCTTACCGCCGACTGAATGCGTCTCTACCACCACCGTCCCTACTCTGACGAGAGACTTCTCGATTTCTTGGGGTGGGAGCTTCACCACAGCACCCCAGAGCCTTCCTTGTCACTGGCTGAGGCTTCCCTCCACCCTAGCTCACCGGTGCCGTGCGCATGCCCACGCCGCCTCAGGCTCACGGTGCCAGTCAGCATCGGCCTTCTTTTGGCTCCATCGACCCCCTGGGTGAGTTCCCCGTGGCCTACTCTTGCTCGTGCTCCCCTATCTCGCTCCCTCCTCCCTCCGACTGTCCCGCCATTAACGGTCTCCCCACACCTGGTCGTTCCCCACCACCGCCGGCCGCCATGGCGCCTCCTGACTGTGCTCATCACCTCCCTCGGCTTCTATCTGGCGTCGGGGTTCCATTTTGGCCATCGCCGGCACCTTCCTGGCTGCCCCTCGCTGGCGACGCCGTCGGCCGTGCGCCACCCCGAGCCTCCTCTGTTATTCCTATGCTTTGGCCCCAGCCGATCCTCACCTTTTGTGTATAGTTTCCCCTCCCAATCACCAAACGGGTAGCAGCCCAGTGGTCATCCGAGCTGTTGTTAACGCCCAGGTTGTGAGTTCGAACCCCCTCTGCACATTTCATTTTTTTTATTTTTATTTTTGTTTTTATTAACCCATTTCAATTAAGGAAAATTAGAAATTAATCCATGGAAGCTAATAAATTTCATTAGGATATAAATAAGACTATTGAAGGTTTAATCTTGGATTAATCATCACATATTGGTAGCTAAAGTGCCTTGATTATTTATTTTTAAACTAATTATTAATTAAAAGGCATTAATAAAAGATGGCTTTGGTTAAATATCCAAATTTAGTAAAGATCCCAATTAAAAGGGCATCCAAGTTAAAGTTAAGGGAAATAAATTGGATATTATGTTTAACTATAAAAGCAAGGCTTTAAATTAAAGATTACCCTTAATTAAAAATATATGCCCTACCCTTTAACGCGCTGCCATCTCAGTAATAGATTTAATTAAATAACAATATTGAAATATGACCCTGTATAACAAACTCAGCCCTACGAAATAAAACCTAATTAAGATTAAATTATGCCAGATGCTAAGTGTTGTAGGGGTGGCCCCCACCTAAGCCCAGCAGGCCTGTTGGAAGGTTGTAAGACCCATAGTAGGATATGTATAGCGACTTAAATACCCCTGATAGGGATATACTGATGTAAGGGTACAACTGTAAAAACACTTTCCACATGAGTACCTGTATATATAAGACATGGGCTATGGGAGAAGGACCATCATTCTCCAACTCTCCACTACCACATCTCTCTCTGTTTGGTCTGTAACCACAACAGTTGGCGCCGTCCGTGGGGAGGACAGGAGCAAGCCTGAAATCCGAAGAAGGATGGAACCAAAAAAGGCCTCGTCGGCGGCAGTGAAGGGGAAGAAGACGGCTGGAGCGGGGCGTCGTGTCGGTACCAGGGCTTCGGCGTCGGCTGTCGTGGACGTCAGCGCTCGCGCTACGACGACCGACCCCGCCATCGCTACTGCGACGACTGACCCCGCCATCGCCGCTACGACGACCGACCCCGCCACTGCCGCTACGACGACCGACCCCGCCACCGCCGCTACGACGACCGACCCCGCCACACTCGTCGCGCCGACTCGTCCGCTAGGCGCACCGGCGGCTCCGACCGCACCCGCAGTGGAAAGTGCCTTGTTGGCGGCCAACAACGCTTTCCAGCGGGAGCTAGGGGATCTTCGCGGGGTTGTCCGAGATCTGCAAGAGGCTCGGAGCTAGCAGCCCGCGCCAGTGGTCGTGCCAGAGCCCACGCCGGAAGGGGCAGACAGCTGCGACGCCCCCACGTTAAGCCGCGCGCCTCTGCGACGTGTCGATCTAGGGTCCTCGCTCTCAGCGGGTTTGCAGCAGGCGGCATGGCCCGAAGGCTTCAAGTTCCCCAGCGTCATCGAACCATACAAAGGCGACACGGACCCCCGGGAGTTCGTGCGCGTGTACGAAACCGCGATCGAAGCCGCTGGAGGAGACGATATCACGAAGGCGAAGGGACTCCCCCTCGCGCTTCAAGGAGTGGCGCTTTCTTGGTTTCTCACCATAAAGCAAAACTCCATTTGTGTGTGGGAGCAGATCCGCGACCACCTTTAGAACAACTTTCAAGGGAATTACGTTGAGCGGGTCAATGCAGACCAGCTCTTCGCAGTAAAGCAGGAACCTTCGGAGAAGCTCCGGGACTATTCCAAACGCTTCGCGAAGGTGCGCTGCCAGGTCAAGGACGTTAATGAGACAACCGTCATTAACGCGGCCATACAGGGCCTTCGGCCGGGCCCCATGGCCGAATACAATGCGCGGAAGCCTATCAAGACAGTCGCCAAGCTCTTCGACAAAATGGAGGAGTACGCATGGGCAGAGGAAGATGCGCGGTGACGTGACGCTGCCACCCTCAGCCTTGTTCAAGCGAAGTGTTCGCCGTGCGAGGGGGGGGGGGGGGCGAGTGACGATCCCCCGAAGCAGGGCCGCAGCCAGGAGCCCCGAAAAGACGTCCCTGGAGGTAACGTCACCAGGGAACAGGAAGGCTTTTCGAGGAACAGGCGCAGGCTCCGGCGTCACCAGCGCAGGCCATAAAAAGCCCACCACGTCCCTGGCGTCGAGAACGTCCTCCAAGGACCTGCTCCCATATCGCGGGGATGGGACGCCGGACCAGGCCGCCACGAGCGACCCCGTGCGGAACAAGAAATTCTAGATTGCGGCAAGTGGTGTGAGGTGCATGGTTATGGCGATCACTACACAAACGCGTGCATCGTGGTCATGGAGCTGCGACGGGTCACGGCCGAATCTCGGGACTCATCCCTTCGGCCTCCTGCCGAAGCCCGCGTACGGCATCCAAGGGATAGCCCCCCGCGAGTCTCCGACGGGGAAGGCGCGCGGCACCGCACCATCAGCGTCATCACCGGAGGTTCCCTATCAGAGGCTCCCTTGGAGCAGCCGCAACCGTGGATGTCGCCCTGCAACATCACCTTCACCTCGGATGACGCCAGGGGCATGGAGTTCCCCCACCAAGATCCCTTGGTTATACAGGCCCACATCGCAGGCTGCGACGTCAGGCGCATCCTTGTTGACGGGGGAAGCTCCACGAACATTCTGTTCACAGGGGCCCTCGATCGTATGGGGATTCCCCGAAATCGTCTAGAGCAGCCAGGAGCTCTGCTTCAAGGCTTCGGAGGTCAACCGCTAGAGGCCCTGGGGAGTATGTCCCTCCCAGTTACACTCCGCCAGGAGGGGAACATCTGAACCAAGCATATCATCTTTGACGTCGTAGACATCCCACACCCCTACAACGTCATATTGGGACGGCCCGCCATCAACTCCTTCGGGGCGGTCCCACACCACGCCTTCTTATGTATGAAGCTCCTAGGCCCGGAGGGTGTTATCACCGTCTTCGGCGACCAGGACCTTGCCAGGCGCACCGAAGTCAGCAGCCGGGATCCACCTCGCCTGGTGCACGCCCTCGCGGACACGGCCGGCGACGCGCCCTCCGCCCCGGGATGGACACCTAAGCCGCGGCCCGAAGGCGGGGTCAAAAAGGTGCCGCTCCAGGCGGAGGGGCAGTTTGTGTCCATCGGCGAGGGGCTCCCTCCGGAGGTCGAACGAGACTTACTCTGAGTGCTTCAGAACAATGCCGACGTTTTTGCGTGGTCGCCGGAGGATATCAAGGGTGTAGACCGCGCAATAATCGAGCATCGCCTGGCGATCCGCCCCGACGCCAAGCCGGTCAAACAAAAGCTCCGCCGTATGTCCATGGATCGGCAACAGGCGGCCAAGGTAGAGGTGACAAAGCTTCTCCGGGCCGGGGTCATTCGCGAGGTCCACCACCCAGAGTGGCTCGCCAACCCAGTGTTAGTCAAAAAAGCTAGCGGGGCCTGGCGTATGTGCATCGACTTTACGGCACTTAACAAGGCGTGCCCAAAAGACAATTACCCCTTGCCACACATCGATCAGCTGGTTGACGCTACCGCCGGGTGTGAGCTAATGAGCTTCTTGGATGCCTACTCTGGATACCATCAGGTATACATGGCCGAAGATGACGAGGATAAGACTAGCTTCATTACGCCGATTGGGACTTTCTGCTTTGTCAGGATGCCCTACGGTTTGAAGAATGCAGGTGCTACCTTTACTCGCCTCGTCGCGCTTGCCCTGGCTGCCCAGCTGGGGAGGAACGTGGAAGCCTACGTCGACGACGTGGTAGTCAAAACCCGACAGCTCGCCTTGCATGGCCGGGACCTCCAGGAGACCTTCGACAACCTCAGGAAGGCAGGCATCAAGCTCAACCCTGATAAATGTGTCTTCGGTGTGCAGGCGGGCAAACTCCTGGGCTTCCTCGTATCCGGACGAGGCATCCAAGCGAATCCTGATAAGGTCGAGGCCATTTTGGATATGGAGCCGCCGAAGACGACACGGGAGGTCCAGAGGCTGGCGGGCCGCATGGCAGCCCTCAGCCGTTTCCTATCTCGGGTGGCGGAGCGGGGCCTGCCATTCTTTAAGACACTCCGCGGGTGCGATGGATTCCATTGGAACAGCGATTGTGCGGAGGCCTTCAACGAGCTCAAGAAGCACCTGGCGAGCCTCCCCACTCTGGTCGCCCCAGCGCCAGAGGCTCCCCTCTTGCTCTACCTGGCCGCGTCAGCTACAGCAGTCAGTGCCGTTCTCGTCTTAGAAGAAGGCGCCGTACAACGACCCGTGTACTTTGTCTTCGAAGCCCTCCAAGGCGCCAAGACGAGGTATACGGAGCTTGAAAAGCTCGTTTACGCGCTGATCATGGCCTCTAGGAAGCTCCAACATTATTTTTTGGCCCACCCGATCACGTTGCCTTCCTCATTCCCCTTGGCGGAGATGTTGCACAATTAGGAATCCACAGGGCGTATCGGCAAGTGAACTGCTGAGCTCGCCCCGTTCTCCCTGACATACGCCTCGCGGACGGCAATCAAGTCTCAAGTTCTCACCGACTTCCTCGCAGAATGGACCCCGCCGGCTCAGCCCGTCCAGAAGCACGATGACTCGGTCTGGATGCTTACTGTCGACGGAGCCTACGGCGTCGCGGGCGCGGGCGTAGGCGCAGTGATCGTCATGCCTGAGGGACAGCGCCTGCTATACTCAGCGCGCCTCGCCTTTCCAGCCACTAACAACACAGCTGAGTATGAGGCGCTGCTCTTTGGCCTGACAAAGCTCAAGGCAATCGGTGCGCGGCGAGTGCTCGTCCGCACGGACTCGCGTCTAGTAACAGGCCAAGTAGACAAGTCATATCAGGCCAAGGATGCCGAGCTGGCCAAGTACCTCGCGGCCGTAAGAGCGAGGGAAAGGCATTTCTTGGGCATCACGGTCAAGGCCATCCCTCGCGCGGAAAATAAGCAGGCCGATGCCCTCGCGAAGGCGGCTAGCCAGCAGCTGCCACCTCCGGACGGGGAATTTTATGAAGTGTTACCACAAGCGGCCATCGCGCAGGATAACCGGGATGCGGCCCTCGTTCATCAAATCGTCCAGCAGGGCGATTGGAGAGAGCGCATCTTCAATTTCCTGCAGGGCATCGCCGAGCCAGACGACCCCGCCGAGCTCCGCCGTCTGCAACACCGCGCCAGATCCTTCCAGGTGCTTGAAGGGATACTCTACAAAAAGGGGGTCTGCGTGCCGCTCCTGCGCTGCCTCTCGGACGAGGAGGGGAAGAACCTCCTTGCGAAGATCCATGCGGGGGTGTGTGTGGGTCTCACCTGGCGCCGAGGTCGTTGGTCGGCAAGGCATTCAGGCAAGGCTTTTACTGGCCGACCGCCGTCACTGACGCCCAGGACCTCGTGCGTCGGTGTCAGGGGTGCCAGTGGATAGGGCGTATCATCCGCAGGCCCCCGATGAGCCTCAACCCCATTCCCCCGGTGTGGCCGCTGGCGCGCTGGGGCGTCGACATAGTAGGACCACTTCCCGAGCCCCAGGGGACCTGCGATTTGTGGTAGTCGCGCTGGAGTATTTTTTCAGATGGCCGGAGGCGGTAGCCCTGGCCAAAATAACCTCGGCGGCCATGCAGCGCTTCCTCTGGCAGAACGTCATATGTCGTTTTGGCGTGCCCAGGGAGCTCACCGTTGATAACGGCCTGCAGTTCGACGCCGCCCCCTTCAAAGAGTTCTGTGACAGCATGGGCATCATACTCCAATTCGCCTCGGTGGGGGCACCCCCTGTCCAACGGAGCGGTCGAGCGAGCGAACGGCGCCATATCCATCGCCGTCAAGAAGCACCTAGTCGGGTTGCCGAAGGGCAAGTGGCCGAGTGAGCTTCACGGCGTCCTCTGGTCCCTTCACACAACGGTAACGCGCCCGACAGGGTTTACGCCTTTCAAGCTCCTTTTTGGTGATGAGGTAGTGACGCCTGAGGAAATCAAGGCGGGCTCGCGGAGGGTCCTCGTCCAAGCACCCGACGAGGAGCGCCGCGTGTCCTTGGACCTCCTCAACGGGGCACGGGCGAGTGCAGCCCAACACGTCCAGAAGTACGCGCGGCAGATGGTGCGCACTCGAGACCGCTCCATATACCCACGGGGGTTCAAGCCTGGGGATCTCGTCCTCAGAACGGCGCTCCATGCGGAGACCGTTGGCAAGCTGGAGTCCAAGTGGGAAGGTCCATACATCGTGGCGGAAGCCTTGCAGAAGGGAGCTTACCGACTCGCCACGCTCGAGGGACAGACTCTCCGCCACACATGGAACGCGGACAAATTGCGGCGATATTACGCCTAGAAGCAAGACGAAAACCGTGGAGGCATCAGCCCTTCATTGTAAGATGCTCGCCCGCGCAAACGGGAGTTCAATAAAACTCATTATTCACAAAAAGCATCATTTGTTCTGGCCACAATGTGCACAAAATCTCCGCGCGCACCAGTCTACGGACTCTAAATTAAGTCGTAGCGTCGAGGTCCGCCTCCGCACGCACCAGTCTGCGGACTCTAAATTAAGTCGTAGCGTCAAGGTCCGCCTCCGCACGCACCAGTCTACGGACTCTAAATTAAGTCGTAGCGTCGAGGTCCGCCTTCGCACGCACCAGTCTACGGACTCTAAATTAAGTCGTAGCGTCGAGGTCCCCCTCCGCACGCACCAGTCTACGGACTCTAAATTAAGTCGTAGCGTCGAGGTCCGCCTTCGCACGCACCAGTCTACGGACTCTAAATTAAGTCGTAGCGTCGAGGTCCGCCTCGCACGCACCAGTCTACGGACTCTAAATTAAGTCGTAGCGTCGAGGTCCGCCTCCACACGCGCCAGTCTACGGACTCTAAATAAGACGCAGCGGTGGGATGCCCTCGCGTGCACTCTCCGGAGTATAAATAAGACGCGGATGTTTTCCCTGCGCACTCTACGGAGTATAAACAAGACGCGAATCCCACGCACGCACAGGCGCTGTTCCTGTGCGTACTCTTCGGAGTATAAATAAGACGTGGACGTCGATCCCACGCACTCTCCGGAGTATAAATAAGACGCGGATGTTTTCCCTGCGCACTCTACGGAGTATAAACAAGACGCGAATCCCGCGCACGCACAGGCGCTGTTCCTGTGCGTACTCCTTGGAGTATAAATAAGACATGGACGTCGATTCCACGCACTCTCCGGAGTATAAATAAGACGGGTGTTCCTCCCTGGGCACCTTACGACATGTAGAATGGACACGAACCACGCGCAGACGCAGGAGCGTTCGCGCGTCTACTTCGGCCTAGGTGGGTCGCCTAGGCGACAGCTCCGCTGTCACATGTTTGAAGGGTGAGGGACGGAGCACTCGCGCCTGTCTACCGTGGTTGGGACCGTTCACACGACTACTCCGCCGATGGCGCACTTCGAAGGTGAAGATATTAGCCCCGCATAAAACGCTGGCCCAAAACACAGCACACAACACTCAGAACAAGTGCTACTTCAATGCATCGCAAAACATGAGTACACTGCCCTCCCATCACCTAACCAAGTGCTTAGCCTTCGCGCGGTGCCGACAGGCCCGCACCGCCGTCATGGCGCCGAGGAACCCCTTCGAGCCAGCGGAGGAGGTCCCGTTCCCCGTGCAGGGTTTGTTGCACCGCAACTCTGGCCGCATCCTCCCCGACGTGACCCCAGATCCGTCGGTGGAAGTTCTGGAGGCCAGGCTCGATGAAGCGAATGGCGTCCGATATCGCCCCCGGTCGGGCACGAAGGTCCAGGTGAGGGTTCGCCAGCTCGTGAACATGTCTACACCCATGAGCGTGAAGCATGGTGAGGGCGAGACACACGCCGAGGAAGCCGCAATGCTCGCCGAAGGTTTTGGTGCTGCGGAAGGCGACGCCCGCTCCCTCCTCGACCAGCCCGAGCGTCTCCGCCAGGTCTTCCGGCCCGTGAGTGGCGTCCGGCACGTCGACGCCCAGATCCCGGAGGGCCCGGTTCAGAGACTCCATCGCCCTCCACGCTGACCTGGATGCATCGTCTAGGGCACGGTCCCTCTCTGCAAGAGACCCAGCCAGCCGGGTCTTCTCCTCTTCCAAAGCGGCGATCTGCTGCAAGAAAGAGGCGCGTTTTTCTGCTGCGGCACGCCGAGCGTCCTCGGTCTCGTACTGCGCGGCCGGCATGGCGCCTTCCAGCGCGCGAAGCTGTTCGTCCTTCATGGCATGTGCATCATCCGCGGCGCGATGACCGGCTTCTAGAGCTCTCCGCTCTCGGATCCGGGCCTCGTCCAGCGCTTGGCTGATGACAAGTGTTTGGAGGCAGCAATAAGAGTCAGCAGGTGCCTAGTGTTACTCTAGAAACCGCGAGCGCATAATGCTTACCTTCATCTCCGAAGCCCGCAGTGCGAGCGCCAGGAGGTCTCCCCCGCACGACGATAACACTTGTCGGGCAAGGCTGCCACTGGCGCACTCCGCGGCGTCATTAAGAGCGCGAAGTATCTCCGGGCGCGGGAGCAAGTCGGAGAGGACAAGCTCCGGCCTCGCCGCGTCAGGGGCTGCGGAGGCTTCGGCCACTTCGGCGGCGGCAGATGCCTGCATTACACCCTGCACGGGGCTCGGGACCCCGCGCACACCCCTGTTGCTCGATCCTTCACCACGTCCGGGAGACCTCTTTCGCCTAATGTCGACGGAATGAGCGAGCAAATCGGAGAGAGTTTCGCGAAGTCGTGTGAGAAGGAACCGAGCCTACCTTCTGCACCCTTCGCGTCTACTTCGACTAGGCGCCAGCTCCGCTGCCACCCGTTCGAAGGGTAGGGGACGGAGCGCGCGCGCCTACTTTGAGTAGGCGCCAGCTCTGCTGCCACCCGTTCGAAGGGTAGGGGACGGAGCGCGTGTGCGCGTCTACTTCGACTAGGCGCCAGCTCCGCTGCCACCCGTTCGAAGGGTAGGGGACGGAGCGCGCGCGCGTCTACTTCGACTAGGCGCCAGCTCCGCTGCCACCCGTTCGAAGGGTAGGAGACGGAGCGCGCGTGCGTCTACTTCTACTAGGCGTCGGCTCCGTTGCCACCCGTTCGAAGGGTAGGGGATGGAGCGCGTGCGCGTCTACTTCGGCTAGGCGCCAGCTCCGCTGCCACCCGGTCGAAGGATAAGGGATGGAGCTCTCACGTCTATGGCTAGGCGAGGCCTGACCTTGATCCGACATCGACTCCGTCTACGCCTTCGACCCCAACAGTGACAGGTTCCAGTCCTGACATTGACTTCGACTTCGGCATCAGGCTGCAGGCTCCGCTGCACAGTAAGGCTCCGCAAGTCCGAACAAGCTCACAGACCGCGGGGACGGAGGGGGCCAAAGGACTCACAACATGGCTTTGGCCTGTGAAGCCCTTCACCATGAGAGGCTCCTGTTGTAGGGGTGGCCCCCACCTAAGCCCAGCAGGCCTGTTGGAAGGTTGTAAGACCCAGAGTAGGATATGTATAGCGACTTAAATACCCCTGATAGGGATATACTGATGTAAGGGTACAACTGTAAAAACACTTCCCACATGGGTACCTGTATATATAAGACATGGGCTATGGGAGAAGGACCATCATTCTCCAACTCTCCACTACCACATCTCTCTCTGTTTGGTCTGTAACCACAACACTAAGTAAAAGAATAAAAATATAAATGTTAGCTGATTCCCATAGTACCTTCAATTAAAAGATCATAATTAGGTATTAAAATATAATGGCCTTGGATCATTGGACATTGGAATAATTTCGCCAATGAATAATCTGAAGAACAATGGAATTTCCTTGATAAATATGAAATAATAAAAGAAGTTATTAAAAGTAAAAGATCAAGTTATGGTATTTTACTATCGGCTGTACCTAGCCATCCTTGAACCTAAAGAGGAATATTTCTGTGAATATTCCTTCACTGTAAATGTTCCTTGGCACCCGTCTCGACAGATTTCCCTTAGCCATTTATCACTTCACTCCAACCCCTCTGACTCCGTCAAATACTCTGTGCCTAATCAACCTTGTCTCAAATCACCCATTTAATCATAATAAAAATTAATCAAGTTCAATTGGATTTATTTGGATCTTTTGAGTTATTTGCCTTTATTTGAATTCAATTGTTTAATGCGTAATTAGAAATTGGAGTCCTAAAGATTCTACAGATCAAGCGAGATCGAGATTGAGGTGAAGATAAAGAGTGATGTGACGATGGCCCGATCTTCCGAGAGGTACTGATAAGTCGATTGTGGAGATCTCGACGTTGATGATTCAAAGGCTCCGACCAAAACAGATCGAACCCCTCGCAATCACTACACCACTGCTCCGTTGGTTATCAACCGTGCCGAACACGATTGACCTCGCCAAGAAGGCTATCTCCTGCAAGCGAATCGAGAACACAAGCAAGAGAGTACAAGATGCAATCTGAAATTGCGAATAAATATATTAAGTTCACAAGTTGGGGTCTCACAAACTGATGAACGGCGAAACTGTTCAAAGACAGATTAATCTAAGCAAAACCCAAGGAAAACTAAAGGGGTGTGGCCTCCTTAAATAGGGGAGGGGGAAGCCACACTTATCTAATGAAAAGGGATGTGGTACTATTCCTAGTTACTGTTCACGCATGTGGTACTGTTCACGTGAACAGTACCGGCCCAAATAGCCCAAGTTACAAGGCCCTCGGCCCACTTTGAGTCGGACTGGAAAAGTGATGTGTCTTGTTTTGCGGTTTCTGATCTTCTCGAGTGGAGTTTGGAGGTGAGACCAGATCCATCTGAAAGGAGACTCCAAGATCTTTCCAACGAGTACTCACGGGCCCCGAGAAGCCTTCTGGATCAAAAGTTATGGCCGTTTGAAGTTGGCTTGTCAAGCTGAATCCGAATTGATCTGGAGGCCGAATTGGATTCCAAAATCTGTCCAACTTGAACCCTTGCTTCAATTGGTTCCAAAGTGATGTGGTGCTACAAATATATATTTTTTCATCATTAGGTAGCATCATATTCGCATTTAAAATATGTTGAAGTTGAAGAAACGAATTCACCTTTAGTTCATTCTTGATATTGGCCACTATGGTCGTACGTGTTGGTGGCGTGGTCACATCATCCTCCCCTTCTTGATGGAAAACCGTCCTCGGTTTTAACATATGTGTAGTGTCACGTATTGCATGATCTTGATCATAAATCTTGGTGTATGATAACAAACGCAACAAACTCTCATTATGTAATATCATAAGTTCTTTATCAAATAAAGTAAAATCTCTTTGAAACGAGCTCACCTCATAATTTAAGTGATGCGTAGGAGCTCTTGTAATTGTAACAACAAGTAGAGCAACTATGGTTGTATCCATAGGGTTCATGTTCTTATCATCCTCCCCTTCTTGCAAACAAAGCCGTCCTCGGCTTTTGATAAGCTGAAAATATGGTAACAAAGAAGCCAAGGTGTATGCATGGTATATGTATATGTCATCCGTTTTAACAGTTCTTCGTTGTTGCACAATTAATGTTATAAAACAGCAATGATCACAAAAACTCATTGTATTATTAACCCAAGAGTAATCATATATGTTAATGAGCAATTCAAAATTTCTCACACAGTAATTATTGCAACTTGTTTTGCAAATGTAAGTGAAGCATTTATGCAATTCAAATCTTTGATTTTGTAAACTTGTAGTGGTGGCATATATGGACAAAACTACAACCTTTGGAATCAAGCAAAGTTCATCCATATAATCGTATCTCAATCGAACAATAGTAAATTCATCTAGCCAGGGTGAAGAGATTTGTATGTTCTGCCATAATTCATCATCTTTATTCAGATTGTCCATACTAGATGGTGCAAAAAGAGATGAACACATAGGCATTAGATGAGTACTAAATTTTACTTCCCTCTCACATTCAACATGATTCAGCATACAAGAATTGTTGTCCCAAACAACATGTTTCAATTCATCCATGTGATCGCAAGTTATGCATATTCGATATACAAGAAATTAATTTTCCACACCATAATCTCCAATCAAATTAAACCTATATCCAAGGGTGTAGGTACTAAATAAGAATTTCGAACATGCAAGTTCAGAAACTTTCTCCATAGCAGGTGATAATTTCATAGGTAGATCCAACATGATGTAACACAATGAATTAGCAGGAGAAATTCTAGTCAAAACTTCTTTATATGTTATTAATTTAACATGTGCAAAATTATGAGAATTTAGATCAGCACACGGTTTATTTAAGTCAACACAAGGAATATCAAAAGATTGCACTACAGCAGGCATATACTCACAAGGTTGCTCTATGTCTTGTTGTAGCACCAAATCAGTACCGTGAGCGATGATAGTACCATGTTCTTTATCTTTTTGGCTCTCCTCAGATGATGTAAGTGCATCCATCTCCTTATCTTCATTCTCAACCAATGGGGTCAGTGATTCAATCAGCTCATGCTCTTCTTTGGCATGGTTCTCAACTACCTGCAAGTTGTTAGTCACAGAAAATGGTACAAACACAGGTTTGTTCTCATGATCATCACCATTACCTGCAAGGTTAGCTGCAAGAGCATATTCATCCTCAACATCACTAGCACTTACATAACCACTATCTTCTGTCGCAATGTACGCCCGCTGACTTGTGCAATCTCTCACGACGTGGCCCATCCCTTTACAACAGTGGCACACAATGCCCATCGTACAGCCCGTGGAAGCAACCGATGAAGAGCTCTGTGCTGGTGCTTGCACACTAGTAGATTTGCTCGTCTCGGGTGCGCGTGATGGTGGCGGCAGTGCTGCTGAACGCGCCCTACTCACAGAGGGGGCAGCAGCTCGACAAATAGGAGGTGGGGCTATCTTGGCTTGCCCAGGCATTGATCTCGATGTAGACGTACCTTCAAAGTTGCTCCTTGTCCTTTGTTGCCTACCCTGCAATTCTTTTTCTGCCAAACAAGCAAGCTGGAACAACTGGTTGACAGTAGTAAAATCTTTATAATCAACAATGTCCTGAATTTCACGCCGTAACCCCCCGTAAAAACGACAAATCTTATCCTCCTCATCTTCTACAACATTACAACGCAACATGCCTATTTGTAGTTCTTGATAATATTCCTCGACAGATTTATTACCTTGGTCTAAGCACTGCAATTTCTTATGCATTTCATGTTTAAAAGCAGGAGGAACAAATCTAGCACGCATAACTTCTTTTAACCGCTTCCATGTATCAGGTTGTAAGCGCATGGTACCCATATCATTCCACCAGATAATAGCAAAGTCTTTAAACTCACTAGTAGCTTGTCTAACTCTATGTTGCTCAGGAACCAAGTGAGAATTAAACTTCTGCTCTACCGTCATCTCCCAATCAAGATATATTTCAGCATCATAAAGACCAGAAAAAGATGGAATGGTAAACTTGACTTTAGCAAATGGGTCATGATTAGAACGATCATTGTGGTGCTGAAAATTATTACCTCCCATACCGTGACGATTTTAATGTAGGCGGTGTCGTGGGCGTGCATCTTGGGCAGCAAATGAAGCACTGGCGTCGCGGTTTTGTCTCTCATTATCATCTCCCTCCTCACGATCGTGGTCCGCATCGTGATCATACTCGCGTCCAATGTTTGGTGGCCGATTCAGCATTCTTTCAAGGCGTGCAATACTCTCATTGATGGCGCGCTGCAATGTATCTATCGTAGCTTGAAACTTCCTGTCGAAGTCCTCAATAATGGTAGTGCGTTGTTCATCGAAGAGCGTCATGAGCTCTCCCATTAAAACACACTCTTAATCATCAGACGACTCACCTGTCATGGTTAGTAGAAAACAAAAAAACAACACAAAGGTATTATCCCTATCAACTACTAGGTGGTGGAAGGTGGAATCACACATTCTCAAGCATCTTACTACACTCTTACAAGTGTTCTTACCAATGCAGCAGGTGGTACAACCGGTGGCTGGTTCGTGACACCGTGTCGAGCGTGGGTACGATTGCAAGAGGGGACCTGTTCTGATCAAGAGTATGTGGAGCTTGGAAGGCACAATATGTAGCAAAGGAGAACAATCAGTTAATTTCAGAATTGCATAGAATTGAATTATAGTCCGTATCTAGCACTTAGCCTATGTTGCTGATCAACCAAGAATGGAAGAAGGCTAAAAACAAGTGTATGGCAATGTATATGAGTGGTAAATACAAGATAATTCAATCCAATGCAATCTGTAATTGAAGAACACAAGGATTGACCCAAAACTGAAAACTGAAGATTTCTGTCCACTAGACAGTACGTCGGTATTTTGGCCGTAACTTTTTGTCAGATGCCTCTTTTTCACTGATTCTTTTTTTCTCTGTTTTCTGACGGCTTTTTCTACAGATTTTCTTTTGGGATCAACTTCCAAAACCCGACGCAGAAATTCGCACAAAAAATCACAACTGCTGATTGTTGCAGATTCAAAACAGATAACTGGGTCAACTTTCACCGCATATATCTCTTAACTGCCTTGCTGGAATGACGTGAAATTTTTCAGATAGATGGCTAAGGAATTTTTGAATCTAATGGCGGTGGTCTCACTCAAAAATAATCTCGGAATCAAAAGTTATGACGTTTTTGGTGGCGGCTGCAGAGAAAGGAAAAATCAGCCGAAATTGGAAATTAGGGTTTGGGGTGGGGAATTTTTCTTTTGTTTGGATTTTTAATGGAACATAGATATGACCAGCAACTAGACAATGCTAATATGGACACAAATTCAATTTAGCAAACCAAAACTAACAGAATGAAAGGCACAATGGGGTTTGGATAGCGGAAATTAACTCTTTTTGTGGGGCAATTTTTTTGGACTATAGGAAATAAAAACCAATCTACTAACTAGGGATACAAGAATTACCTCACGGGCAACCGTTGCTCTGATACCAACTGATGTGACGATGGCCCGATCTTCCGAGAGGTACTGATAAGTCGATTGTGGAGATCTCGACGTTGATGATCCAAAGGCTCCGACCAAAACAGATCGAACCCCTCGCAATCACTACACCACTGCTCCGTTGGTTATCAACCGTGCCGAACACGATTGACCTCGCCAAGAAGGCTATCTCCTGCAAGCGAATCGAGAACACAAGCAAGAGAGTACAAGATGCAATCTGAAATTGCGAATAAATATTAAGTTTACAAGTTGGGGTCTCACAAACCGATGAACGGCGAAACTGTTCAAAGACAGATTAATCTAAGCAAAACCCAAGGAAAACTAAAGGGGTGTGGCCTCCTTAAATAGGGGAGGGGGAAGCCACACTCATCTAATGAAAAGGGATGTGGTACTATTCCTAGTTACTGTTCATGCACATGGTACTGTTCACATGAACAGTACCGGCCCAAATAGCCCAAGTTACAAGGCCCTCGGCCCACTTTGAGTCGGACTGGAAAAGTGATGTGTCTTGTTTCGCGGTTTCTGATCTGCTCGAGTGGAGTTTGGAGGTGAGACTAGATCCATCTGAAAGGAGACTCCAAGATCTTTCCAACGAGTACTCACGGGCCCCGAGAAGCCTTCTGGATCAAAAGTTATGGCCGTTTGAAGTTGGCTTGTCAAGCTGAATCCGAATTGATCTGGAGGCCGAATTGGATTCCAAAACCTGTCCAACTTGAACCCTTGCTTCAATTGGTTCCAAAGTGATGTGGTGCTACAAATATATATTTTTTCATCATTAGGTAGCATCATATTCGCATTTAAAATATGTTGAAGTTGAAGAAACGAATTCACCTTTAGTTCATTCTTGATATTGGCCGTTATGGTCGTACGTGTTGGTGGCGTGGTCACATCAAAGAGCAGAAGCTCAAGCCCACCGAATGAGAAAGTTTTGAGTAAGCTCAAGACCGCGGTAAACCGCTCAAGGCGAGTCAATACTTTGATCATGTTGAACCTACATTATCTACAAATTAATTATATTTTAAATTATCAAATTGCATGTTGTTATTTCATATACAAATATATGTTTGTTTTAAGATTCTAGTTATATGCTCATTACTTGACTTGTTAGTATTACACCCCCTTTGGATCATTTGAACATTTAAACCTTGTCACCTTAGGAAAAATTATAATGGTAACCCTTCAAAAATAAGTCTATAGTTATTCGCTATGCTTAGTACTGTTTAGATACTCGGGGACACCAAAATGCCCCAAGCATCACCTTCAAACATGAGAAACTGATTTGGGAAGTCATGGGTGAAAATGGTTGGTATGTTGTAACATGGATATTTTATGCTCCCAAAAACCTCAAATTGCTTAACTATTTGGGCAGATGGTTCGAGGGTGTGGTGCAGTGGAAGCACAAGGGGGATAGTGGTAGAACCACCCAGATAACCCTAAGGACAGAAACTTGTGACGACATCCTAGTGTACAACAGTACAACCACAAGCTGGCAAATTATAGGCAGAGCTAAATAATTTGCATCAACTCAGTATGGGTTGCGCCGGTGTGACCACGAGTGGGCAGAGGATGGCCACATTCTCCGATGTGACGGCGCAAGAGGGGACTCCTAGAAGGGTGGTTGTAGCCCAAAGGGAGTGAAACCTTAGTGGACGTGACTCTGCTGGGAAAAATGTATTGTAACAGCCTTGTGATAATCTACTCAACCGCATGACTAAAGAATCGTGTGGAGCAACAAGCGGATTGTCTCTTGTGGGTAAAGTGTACAAACTTTGCAGAGTGAAAACTAGCCGTGCCCACGATCAAGGGTGGACATGGGAACTTAACCAGATATAATTCTATTTCAAAAACTTTACGGATGGAATTGGAAAAGTGAAGAGCAGTGAAAGGCCCTGATTTGTGTTGCCCTGGGTGTCGCCCAAGTGATAAGGTAAGCGGTAATAACGCTGAAAGGTTAGCATATGGTGCAGAAGCCATGTAATGGTGGATGGAATCTGGATCGCTATTATTTTGCATTCTTTCACACAATACATTTTAGTTCAAATTGCTAGGTATCAGAAAATTTATATGTATCATATTTTAAAAGGCAATTTATGGCAAATAAAACAACCCGAGCCTTTCCTTGATAAGCCATGCATGTTATCTATTTGCATCCTGTGTATTGGCTCGTGAAGCACGGTGGTTTGTGCTCACCCTCACTCACTCAATTGATCCAGAATCAAGAGTCAGATCGCTACGCTTCAGCAATACACCTTGCCATGATGGTGAAGAAGATAAAGATGTCAGGAACTAGGTCGCGTACCCTAGTTGGCTGCCTGTGGGCACGTCTTGAGGGTCCCACCTGTGTGCTTCGTTTTCGTTGCTGCATTTTATTGATTTTGGCCTGATCGTCTCATGAGTAAATCTACTATTATATTTATGCTTCCACATGATATATATTTTGATGTTCAGTACTGTATCTGTGAGCACTATATACTAATCCAGGGAATAGTGCGGTGGAATTACAGAGGATTCTAGGTTGAAAAATCTGGGTTCGACACTCCCTACTCTTCCTAGTCACTGGCATTGATGGCTAACCTAGCCATCCTACACGAGCACCTCGCCTGCCGTACACCAGCGGATGCTACGGAAGGACACTGTGCCAACAGTGTCCTCCCTCCTATGTTCAAGGTTTTACCAAAGCAGCTGAAGGCCACCTTCTGCCGTCTTGACATCCTCCTCTGCCGTGTCTTCCAGTTGGTCTCCTGCTTCCAACGAGCTAACCTTGCCATCGACGTGGTCCTCCACAACAACGTTACATGTCTCCAGGAGGCTTGCCATCGTTTGGAGTGCTTAGTCGAAGTGACGGGTGACTGAGCCAACCTTATGGGGACCCCTTAAGAAAAGAAGGAGAGCCTATGAGCTCAATTTGACTTGATTGTTCAGTCCGAAGGTGTTCGGGAGATACTCGAATGAGCATGTCAGCTGGTGGATGCATTTCAGGCTTCGTTCACTGATGATCCTGACTTAGGAACAACCATGACTTTACCTGTGTACAACAAGCAATTGACAGTAAACTCATTTCCTTCATACATAACTCTATTGTAGTCTTCCTGTCATTTCCTGACGGGAATCTCAACGACGTTCAAGGAATGCTCTTCGAATTCTTGATGGCGCAGGTATTAACCCGAAGAGAGAGTTCATCCCGACGCTGATGCTTAAATGTTCAAATATTTGATTCAATTGTAATATATTCACTCAGCTTTGGTTAATCAAACAATTAATTCAATTGTACTTTATTTAGTTGTTTAATTCATTTGTGAGATTTATGTAATGATTATCGTGTGCTATATAAGTGATTTGCTTGCTTGTTTTCGGAGGCATGAATAGCATTTCCTTAGGTTAGCTGAATAATAGAGAATAATTTAGCTATTCATATAGCTATCACAAACGATTTGTATACCAAACCATTTGTGATATATAAGATATCACAGATGGTTATGTTTAACCATCTGTGATATATGACATATCACAGATGGTTATGTTTAACCATCTGTGATATATGACATATCACAGACGGTTATGCCTTAAAACCATCTGTAATATATAACATATCACAGACGGTTTTTGGTATTAGCCGTCTATGATATGTTAGATTTCACAGGCGATTTTTGTTATTAGCCATCTGTGATATCTAATGTATCATAGATAGTTTTTAGTATTACCCATCTATGATATATCATATATATATCACAGACGGTTATTAGTATTAGCTGTCTATGATATGTCAGATACGGTTGTGATATATATGATATGTTTAAGAACTGTTTGTGATATCTAACATATCACATACGGTTGTTTTAAAAATTGTCTGTGTTGTTACTTGTCTCAAACGGTTTGAGAGCTGTCTGTAATAACCACATATTATTATAAACACATAAATTCAGACATTTTAGAAATTATATGTGATGATGACATTTTGTGTGGTAGTGCTTAAGTGTGAACATAAATGGGCTGGGAAGATGCACGAAGCCACGAACGATTTTTTATCGAGAAATTGGTATGTTCCCCTTACGTCCACGTGTACATGCATCGGGCTGTTTGGATTGGTTGGAGCGTCAAATGGACGGTGGATACGAGCGTTCTTGCGATAGGTTTTCGCGGGCGTCTACAAGTCAGTGTTTCTGAAGGGGTCTTTTTTGTAAAATATGAGTGGCTTCCGGTTAACTTCTCTATTAACTTTTTCTTTCCTTCTTTCACTTTTCATCTCCAATTTTTGCAGCTTGTTCCTTTCCAACAAGGAGAATAGATGATACCTAACGCCATACCATGCATACATTCATCGAGCTTAGCTTGTGAGCAAGGCCATTGGTGCCAATAGATTCTCAATTCTTGTATGATCAGCATATATGATTCCGGTTCTTATAAAAGCTTGCCGGTTAGATTTTAAAGCAGCTTGCTGCCTGCATGCAGTTATAACGGGATCTACCTTCGCCGACATGGAAAACAATTTTGGATGAAATTTAGCGAATTTTACTTTTCTCGACCTTCTCCCAGAAAAAGCCCACTTTGACAAAAAAAAAATAATTGACCGCTTTAATTTTTTTCAAGATTTGACTAAGATTTCCGAGATTCTACCGAAATTTCGCTGCGATTTTGCTGCTTTTGTAAACCAAAATTGTTTCACTGTTTCACCGTGACGCTCATGTCGTCCTCTAGCAGTTATAAAATCCGTTGGATTAGCAGTTGCGTCTTTGGCGGATGGAAACGGGAAAAAAGATTGTGGGTTATTGGGGGGAGGGTGCTTCAATATTAATTTGTGCTGGCAGATGCCATGGTTTGGAGTCCATCTTGATAGACAAAATGGAATGTAGGTTTGCACAAGTTAACATTCCACAAAACTATTTTGGTCAATACGCCCAGCAAGTTTACTCTACATGGCCATATAGCATGTATTTTAATCCATATTTTGTATGGACCAACAATGCCACTAACCACAGCGCATCCATCCCAGAGCTAGGTCAGAGTATTCCATGGTAGTTGAATTAAAAGATTGTTTTCATACCATTAGCTTAAGAGAGTATATAGGTGGTGATTTTGTACATTATTGCTGACAAACTAAAACTTCAAAAAGGAAGTTGAACTCAAACTTTATGAAGTAGCTAGCTACATTTAGGGCATGTACAATGCAAGATGCTTATATATGAATGCTTGGTATTGTCTTTTCAAATTAAAGATGGTTTGTACCAATGTGTCTAGGATATGGTATAAATTGGAATGAAATATTAAATACATAAATCATCTTCTAAATTTCGTATACAGTAATATGTATTAAAAAAATACAGAGATAATTTTGCTGTCGTGGGCACATTAACGTTTCTAAAATTTTTACTTTATGTGTGATAATCACAAAACATATTCGTTTATAATTTATTTTATTTTATTTTATTTTTTATAACACAAAGTCCATATAACAAAATAGAGGCAAATATACCGGTATCAATGTAACACTATCATATTGGAATTATTATCAAATACAACTATTTATTCGGCAATTTTCACTCCATGCACCATGTCTTCCCCATAATCTACACCGGCTAGATGCTGTCAGAAGAAGATTCACCGTCGTTATTGTTGCCGGAACCAGCCCCACCGTCGTTATTGCTTCCGGAAGGAGTATCACCGTTGTTTTCCCTCTCCTTCTGAAGGCCTTTCTTAATTGCATCATACAGATATACTTTCTCAGCCACAATAATATCGAGCTTTTGCTTAATTTTCAGTAGTCCACTCTTCCCAACTCTATGTCCAGTTTGCTCAAGTTTCATGATCTTTTTGTTGAGCATATTAATCTGTGGCAATAACCAAATGACACATGAAATATATATCATTTTCATATGCAGTATTACTATTAGAAGTATGTAGAGTTTTCGCATACGTACCCGCCGCGCTGCCCAGTTATATTTGGTGTTCTTGCGGCATTGCCTCTTAAGCGTAGCGTAAACACTCAATTCCTTTTCAGCATCTTCCTTGGTCTTATGCAGGTATTCTAGAGTGTCCTGCATGTTCATATTCTCCACCCTCTCGGTTTCCTTGGCCAGCATGCTCGGGTATATTGTAGCATTAGCACTGCACCGTCCTTCTGGCTTGGGGACTTGAGACGATTCAAGTATTTCTGGCAAAAGTCCAGACATATTGGCAACGTTAAATGCATCCCCAAGGTTGGTTTCCTCATCACCCTGCATGTCCGGGTGTGTGTCATCATCCTGCATGGCCGGCTGTGTAGCCGGAGGCGTTGCCTCTTCAGCTGCAGTACATGAAACAACAATGAGCGCAGTTAGCAGAATGGCTAGCTTATACACATATAATATAGATTGCATGCTCGATATACACTAACCATTTTCAGGATGGGTGGACAGAATCTTCTTTAGCATGTCCACTTCCAGTTCCATGTATGGGTCGTTCACTACAGCCGCGCTAATATTAGTACTCACCGCTTCGCAATAGCTAGACCATGAGTCCTGCAGTTGCCCACTGGTATCGTTCCTCAGCGTCTCGACGCTCTTCGAGATGAAGTTGCGCACCCACTCGTGTGTGCGCTTGCGGAGACTAAAAAAGACATGAAATTATGATTGCCGTATAAAACTATGGCGTGCATTCCATGGGGTAGGTGAGTATAAGCACCGTAAGATCGTTGAGTCACTTACTCAACATACTGCATCTCAACCCTGGCGGTCTGTCCATCGGCACCAGTGTACTTGCGATCAATGATCGCGTGCTCAAAAGTTCCGGGGTCCGCACTATGAATTATTAAGTGTAGTGTCCGTCTCTCTGCGCCACAAGGCAAATGTTACGGGTAGAAATTTATCCAGAAACAATGCGATCACTCTTGCAAACTAGTATATACGAAAGTATCTAGGCATCTATGAGATGTATTACAGAGCATGCATGCTTACCGCTTTCATGCTTAACCTCCCTGACAACGTGGCAGTTGCCGCACTGCAGTTGCCCTGCCGAGAAGGTCGTGAAGACGACATCCTCCTCTATGGGGCAGACTTCCGGGCCACCATCGCCGGTGCCATCTCCGTTGCCTTCCTCGATGCTCCTGAGGAGCGTAGCAAGCTCAAGCTCGCCTTCTTCCATGAACTCGTCGTACAGTGAGGGGCTAGCAGAGACGGGAAAGTGCGCGAACAGATCTTCGTTTCCCACAGCCGGCATCAGCATATGATCATGGAGGCCGTACGCCGGCGACCGGGCAAGCGTTTGCTGGTGCTGGATTTGCACGGCCGGCGCCTGAGGGTGCTGAGCATGAACGGTAGGCACCGGGTGGGGCTGGACGTGCATTATCGGCGGCGTCTGGTGGGGCTGGACCTGAACGGTGGATACCTGATGGGGCTGGACGTTTATCGCCGGAACTGGATGGGGCACGACGGGCACGGTCAGAGCCTCCAGCACAATCTCCATGGGAGTCTCCTGCATGGGCTCGTTCAGGAAGCGGCTGACGTCGCAGTCAGAGTCGTACTTCTCGTTGGCCATGGTAACTCGCCGGAGTGGACGTTGGAGGAGAGGACGGTAGAGGAGGGGAGGATAGGGTAGGGTGGGTAAGTGCAGTGAAGCGCCTGGCCTTGGATGGAGACGGCGAGGGGAATAAATACGGCTCGAAGGGGCGGCAGTTTGAAGAGTTAACGCTTGCGCGCCCCGCCCGTTCGGACGCGACGGTTCGAGTGGACGCGGCGGTTGGCGCGCGCGCGCGTGTTGTCCCACATGTGCCTGCGGTTTGTGGAGGGAGCGAGTAGTTTGCGCGCGTATTTTCCCGCACTGCATGGCGGAGCCACCGCCCTGCCGGGATCGCCGGCTAGCAGCCCGTTGACTTGTTTACAGTTTTTAAAGTTATTGTTTGGTTTTTCTATGTTAATATACTTTCAAAAAGAATGCTTTTTAAGATGGATTTATAAATTGATTATAGCACACACTGCAGCTATTTCATTTATATCGGCCAAAATCGTACGCGAATTTCTCTTATCTACTCTCTCGTAAACAAACTAAAAATATTAAGACGCAACTTAAAAGAACGGATCCTACAGTGACAACTAGATTTTGATTACTTGATAGTCTCTGCTCGGGCTCCCACACTCCAGCCGGCTTTGCGTGGGCTCCGGCGATCGGCTGGCGCACCCTGACTGCATCTGCATGCGTCCATCCCGACGCGTGCGTAGAGTAGACGCGCGCGCGCTCGTGGTGATTATCGCATGTCGGTTCGAACTTCGACGCGATTCTGACCGCGCGCACGGTGATTTCGTCGTAGTATCCGTATCCATGCACGCATGAGCTTTCGATGCTACGTGCCAATTCAAGGGGGTCCAATACGTGCTGCTGACCTGCTTGAGTATGCACCAGAGTCTCGATCTCTCTCAATTAAGTCTGGAAATTTTGAGAGGTTACACGTAACAAATTGCTAGTGTTTGCTATATATGCATGGCTATATTATAAAGTTGCGCCTAGTTAATTATGTTCAGTGGCACAGGGCACAGTTTTGCACTAGTAAGACCGTTTTGTTGCGCACAACAAAACGTACAATTACATGCGCGACATCAATATTCATGTTGTTGCAACTTGCACGGTACCATATTTGTATTTGCAGCAGCCCATTGACACATCTACTTGATCCCACACTATGTTCATTGCTCCAGGAAACTTGTGTGCACTTGTTTGTGGATTGCTGATATACAAAACAAGTGTGGAATCTGGTAGCCGAGTGGGCTAGTATTCGGAATATGTTGCCTATGCAGCAATGACCCAGTCGAAGAACGATGGTCGTCAGCACGGTCTAACACTCTAACCTCCCCAGGCCGAAGAGAAAGGCCTTTGATACGGTAGTTATCCTTGTGACACCGAGATTGTTTGAATCCTGGTGACACCTTCTTGCGCACACACGAGTGTCTCAGTGGACAAACGTATGTCCGCACTTGGAACCATATCCTCTCACGTAGAAGAGGTAAGTCACGGCTGCCGTTCCTCCTAATATCCACCGTTGGTCATCATCCAACGCAGCAAGAGAAATTAACTAATTGTTTTCAATTAATCATCTTTAATCTATGTTAATTACTACTGATGGCAATCTACCAGTGCCGGGAAGAGCCATATATGAATATATGATCCTTGACTCTCGTGAACACGAACGTCGGTGACATCAGTGAAATCCAACATCGGTGTCGTCATACATCGCCGCGATGAGCTTGGGGAGGCTCTTGTCCTTCATCTCAAACGATCGCACCGGCCAGCGGCCGCGCGCAGCCGCCGAGCGCCTGTCCCTTGGTAAGTTGCCATTGACGTTGCACTTTCGGTCACTACTATAAAAAGATCATTACAGACAGTTCAAAATTGTCACAATAGACGGTTTTCTGAACCGTCTGTATTTATATGTCAGTGATAATCGGAGGTTATCACAGAAGGTTTATGAGTCGTCTGTGATAAAAATAACACAAACGATTTTAACTAGAACCGTCTATGAAGAAAACTATTACAGATGACTTGAACCAAAAACTGGCTGTGATGCTCACACATTACAGACGGTTTTAGTTATCAACCGTCTGTGATTGGCGGGTATCACAGACGGTTGATACATAGAACCGTATGTGATAATCCTTCATAGACAGTTTATAGCACAAATCATCTGTGATAGTTCATTCTATACGTAAATTTTTTTCTGTTTTTTGCTAGCCTCAAGAAATAATGTTTCCTATGCCCTTTGAAAACAAGCAAATACAGTAGCAAACACAACAGCATATTCCATTTCCATTAAGATCAGAATCCAATATTACAGCATAACAAAATAACGAACCCAACTCTTTAACACGGCAAGAATATATAAGAAGCAGAGATCCTAGCAGACAGTAGAAACTAGATGCATCACGCGATGTCCTTGACGCCTGCCATCAAGGAAGAGAGGGGAGGGCATCGGATGGCACCCGGATATTACCGGCAATGGAGAGGCGGCGATGCGTCACTCTTGTATCACGATGGTGAGACTGCATAAGACACTCTTACAACACTTACGACAAGAGTGTGTTATGCAGTCAACTGTAGTGTCACAACGGAGACGCTAACTCACAGCGATAGTCGGTGTCATTGAGGAACAAACTAGGAGTGGATGAACTAGCTAAAAGCAGCAGTGCACCGTGGTGTCACAACAGGAGCGAGGAGCTAGCTCACAGTGGTAGTAGGTGAGGAGCTAGTCGGTGAGGAGCTAACTCACAGGGGATCCACAGGATGCAGGAAGCTAGTGGACGAATTCACGTGTGACTGCTGGTCGAAAGGGAGAGGGGGAGTAATTAATAAGGGCTGAGCGATGGGAGGAACCGGTGCCTGCCATTCGATGTGGAGAGATGGACGGGTGAGATTGAAATCCTAGAGAATATGCCATGAACCAGTGACGTGTCATTATCAAAGACGGTTTGTTATATGAACCGTCTGTGATAATGCACATATCAGATACGATTTGTTATACAAACTATCTATGACAAGTCACATATCAGAGACGGTTTGTTATACGAACCATCTATAATATTAATATCAAAGACGGTTTGGTATACAAACCGTCTATGATAACGCTTACATATGCGCGCCTTAATCCAGCTCTTCTAAACCGTCATCTCTTTCATCTTCTTCACCAGATTTCTCAATAATGGCATCTAATATTCTTTTGATCTCCTTCCTCTCATCTATCCATCATGAGTTGTTCGGCCGCAACCTTATACAGGCAGCCAGCAATTTACGTCTGGAGCAGCTCCTCTGCTCACGCCCTGCTCTCCTTCCTCGACTCGTTTCCATCTGTCAGCTAGACCTCATCATCTGCCGTCGATGGTCTTGTTACCACTCAGGAAAGGGAAACCGCCCTCAGCCTCATTCTTCTCTGCAATGTGCACAAAGCGGAAGAAACTCTTGTGGCAGTGGAGAGACACATGGATAATATTGCCGATCAAGCAGCAGCGGTTGATTCTGAGAAAGCTTATTATGGCATCCTCTTTGAGATTATGGGCCATGCTAATGATTTGCCCATGTTAGAGGAGGAAGTGTAGAGGGCAAGGACAATCTTCACGACATTCGAGAACTCAGCGGCTGATCCTCCAACTCCAAAAGTCGAAGAAGAAGCATATGAAGCCCAGAAGACTAAGATCTGGGAATCTCGTTTTTTGGGACTTTTGTAATAAATTTGCCTTGAATTTGTCTCTCGTCTCAGTAGGTTCTGTAGTTCATACGATAAAGGACAAAACATAAACGGTTGTAAATAAAAATCATTTGTGATAGTTTCATAGACAGTTCTAATTAAAAACCGTCTGTAATAATAAATCTAACCATCTGTTATAGTTTCAGATACGGGTTTAGCCATGAATCGTCTGTAATATAATTAGAGCACAGATGACTTCATATGAATTTTCTGTGACGAGACATTCAGCATAGCTTATTTTATACTAGTGGATGATACTATTGAATCCGTAGTGAGCTTGCATGTGACTTCTTCTCCTCGCTCCGCGACTGTGAGCGATAGCAGCCCGGATGTGGCTGCTGACCTAGTATGGTGGCCACTGGCCACCGAAGGCTTGGAAGTTGGAAGAAGGGCAGCGGTGTTAGCCCGGCCAACACGTTCATGCTGCCTTCTTCTTCTTTTCTTGAGAATGTGTGCCACCTTCGAAATCTGATGGGTGAAGCATTGGATGATGATACTGTGGGTAACGTCATAGCGTGACTTACCTCTACTACGTTAGAGGATCTGCGGCCCCGCGCTTCGTGTTGTCACGGATTGACCCATGGCCTCCACAATTCAGAGGGTGTGCTAGTGGCACAGTACTCCCCTGTGCATGTGCGTGTGTACATGTATATCTAGCTCGTAATCTTAAAAGAAGATGATTTCTGGCCATGTCATGTGGCAGGAGATTCAATTTTTTGCCACTCTTAAGATTGACCAATTCACTCTGTCACTTACATGTGGGGTCACCTGAGTCACTGATAATGGGCCAGGGTGGCAAATCTGTTGCCACTGGACTCATAAGAGTGGCAAATGATTAAATTTTCCTGTGGCAGGGGCTTCAAACTTCTAGATCATTGGCACTCATCCGATGTGCTTTATATTGAGGGTGTTTATTACCGGGAAAAACTATTTCATTTATTTCGAAAGGTAACGCAAGGGCCAAAATGATCAAAATTCTAGTATTTTAGTTAAACAGTTTGAATCAAATTTGAATTTTAAACTTTAAACCAAAGGATAAAAGAAATATAACGTGTCTCAACACATGTGGTTGCTTGACCTGGTGGGTTGAGACGTTCCCTTCAAACACTAGGTCCTGAGTTTAATTCACGTTGGCCCAAATTCATTTTTCAATTAGGAATTGATGTGGGACTCACATGTTAGAGAAAGAAAAACCCAAAAAAAGGTGGAAGAGAAAGGAATCGATCAAAAACCCAAAAAAAAAGGTGAAAGAGACAGGAATCGATCCCTAGACCTCCCAAATGCGCATGATGGGTCTGACCATTGGCCTAGAAGGATATGTTTGCTAGGTTGAAGGATTTTTAACTTATTATTTAGTTAGGCATTACGTGGGACTCACATGTCAGAGAAAGGAAACACCCGAAAAAATGGTGGAAGAGGCGGGATTCAATCCCTAGACCTCCTGCACACGCACGATGGAACTGATCATTAGGCTAGAAGAGTTGGTTTGCTAAGTTGAAGGATTTCTTGGTCTTTTAACCCTTCATAATTCAAACTAAAATGAAATAATTTGGCTGAACTGAATTTTTTCGTTGGGTAGCGAAAGGGCTGAAATTTTGCCAAAATTACTGTTTATTACTAATGTGCTTGACTAGTGGTGCTTAAGTCGTGTTGAGTTACCAGCCTTTTAACTTGTTTTTTTTACCCCTACGAGCAAACCTTTCTGGAATGCTATCACTATTTGATCAGCCCACTAAAATACAAGACTAATCAAAGATAACTTAGTCAGTTAAAGCTAGAGCTCATATAACACATGTGGTTGTATGGTTAGACATATATGTGCGGCAATAGTGGTTGGTCCTTAATTGACCTGGGCGAGAATCTTCCCTTATCTACATGCATGCGAGATACGCTCTCACATTTTTCAGTTCGTAATATAACTCGCCCATGTTTAAATCTAGGTTTTTCATTTTATTTTATATTAAACTAATAGAGGTTCCTCCTCTGGTCCAACATTTCAAAATTTCTCATATTCACGTGCAAGTTTTTTTGAATGAGCAAACTTAGCAAAAGCTAGAGTGTGGCTAAACATCTAGACCATATACTCAACGTAATATACCCAAAATGACATTAGCTACTATCCAACCCATGACCTAAGGATTACAACAGTGAGGATATCAAATTTGCAAAGAGGTTCAATACATACAAGCGAATATAACTACCAATACCTACAATATAGCGACTTTAGTGAAACATATATGCATGCATAATAGATTTCATAAACAATATGCAATAACTAAAATATTGGGATTAACATGGTCTGATAGACCATGTGGAGGCGACCCCGTGTGTGTGATGAGTAATTGACATCTGTTTGAGGAAAGTCGAGTTTGGTTTGTGTGGTTTGGACCATGTCGTTGCACGGTGCATTTGGTTTCGGTTGGACTTGGTCAAACTTGGTCGAAGTGCCTAGGATGTCTTTTCTCTTAATTCGACAGGTTTTGGCTTTTTCATACTTATGATTTCTCGTAATGCTATTGTTGATCATTACATTATGTCGAGCGGTGCTATGTGATGTGTTTCTTGTCTGTGATGGCTGCAGGACGTCGAGGCGGAGTCGTGGCGAGGCACGGGAAGACCGGACTAGGCGCAGGTGGTGCTGAGGTCGGAGCGGTCGAGGTGTGCCAAAGACGGCGAGGACTCGAGGTGGTTGCGAGGCTTGCAAGATAAGGAATGAGGAAGCTTCCCGGAAGGTGCAGGAGGGGCGTTTTGGTGAATACGCAAAGCTGCACTAAAGGAAGTGGATTTGGTTAGAGTTAGTGGGTAAAGTATAAAGCTTAATGGGCAAAGCATGTTGTGAACCCATTATGAGAAGGGTATAAATAGTGGTTGTCTCCTGCATGGAATTGTGGGAGTGTAAGGTTGTGAGGGCTTTAGAGTTGATTTGCTTTGTGCTTTCAGTTTTGGAGTTGGTAGGAGATGGCAGAGGGTTGTTTTGCTTGTCTCCCGTAACTTCACTGTTCTTGAGTTCTTTCTTGTGTGTGTCCAGACTTGAGAGCTCAAGTGGAAGCATGTAGTGTGATCCTCTTGTATCAATAGCGTATGGGGACACCTCTGTAATCATCTCCTTTCAATTTGAGAAGGATTATGTTGGGTTGATTCCATTTCTTGCTCAGTTTGTGATGAATTTTAGTTTCTGCAGTTTCTCTGTTCTTCTTTTGTATTCTTGTGTTTTTAAGTTGAATCCTTGATTTGAGGACTGGTTCTTGATGGCTTTGTGAAGGGAAAATACTCAAGGTCCCTTAATCATTCCATTTTCAAGAACAAATTGAGGATTCAATGTCTTTTGTGATTTCAAGATTCTTCGTCATGCTCCCTCTATTTCCTGTTTTTCTAGGGTTTATGTCAGGGGAACCTTGCCCCTTTTGATTTCCTGTCAAAAGATGGCTTGAGATTTGGTGGTTTAAGTCTTGAGATCATTGCTAAGGTAGTTGCAAAAGCTCATGATCAAAGGACTTGTGAATGATGCTCAATTTGGGATTTTACCTCATTCACCATTCTATTTTCAAGTTTTAGTGAAAATCTTCAATTCTTGTTCTTGAGATGAATTCTCTTGGTTCCCTAAGTTCCCTTTGCTATTTTGTTTGGTGTCTTGCTGTTCTGGGCTGAGAACACCAGAGGGAAATCCTAAATTTCTCTGCTGTCTGGAATTCCCAAGTTTGTCTGAACAATTCAGCCTGCTGTCTGTTCTGAAATTCAAGGGGCGGTCAGACCGGATTGATTGTGGCGGTTAGACCGCATGGCGGCTGGCGGTCAGACCGGGGTAGAGGCGGCGGTTAGACCAGCGTTAACAGGGCGGTCTGACCGGGCCACTATCGGCGGTCAGACCGGCCCATGTTGAGCGGTCTGACCGGCCATTACAGAGAGCTCTGACCGACCAGGTTTTGAGCTGCTGTGATTTTTTGTCATGTTTTGGTTCTTCTCTGTTATTTTGTCCCTCTGATTGATTTGTAGTTTTAAGGTTCCAGAAAGCATATTTCATCCACTTCATAGCTTAACATAGCTATCGGAGAGGAGAATCTCGCTTGTGGATACTCGAGGAGAATCTCGCTTGTTCTTTGTCTCGCTTTCACTTCTGCGTATTTAAGGTTCTAGAAAGTTTAAGTTATTCTCATCATTGCTTCTATAGCAATTTGTGAGAAAAGCCTTTTAGTGGATACTTAGGGGGAAGATTTTTGAAAGGAACATTCACCCCCCTCTATTGCCGATTTCGATCCAACATGGTCAAAGGGGGTGCCTGTCTTGCTCTGGTTGCTTAGAGAATGGTTTCAAAGTTCTTTTATAGATTTCCAGTGCGACGTTATCTATTCGGTAAAATCCAAATGAGTATAAATAAGAGCCAAATAAAATCAAACAGGGACCAAATTTAAATATTTTTGCATATTTAGATAGAGAATGATTTTTTTTAAAAAATAGAGACAAAAAACACTTTATAACTATTTTAACTTTCCTGCAACCATACTAACATTCGGGCCCCACAGGTCGGCGAGAGGGAAAGTAGAGATGAGTAGAGAAAAGCTCCGGTGAGCTAACTGGCAATGGCATGGAGGTCAGGGATGTGGCAAAATAGATCAAAGAGAGCCTGACGAAGCTAAAGGCGGTGGCCATTGAGACCATATGGTCACTAGAGAGCACCGGTGATAGCTCTTGCGGTGGTGCCATGGATAGTTATGGCGAAGGCTAGGCAATGATGGGGGAACTCCAAACTAATGAGCATGCAAGCAACTAGGACTAACAAGGGTTTACCAAAGAGGTTGACAACAATGGAGAGGCACTGGAATATTCGGACGTCGAGGAGTAGCGGCGACAAGGAGGTGCTCACGGTGAGGGAGATTTGCAGATGAGGGGTGCATTAGCTCAAGGGAAGGTCAAGGATGCTCTGAGGGAGAGGAATTGGGCTAGGTCTAATTGGAGAGGTGACAGCATCGTCGGCAACAGTTTTGGTTGGACTCGAGGAAGGTGGCTTAAATATGACAAACGTCTACACAAATTATGAAATAAGTTGAGGGGAAATGCTCTAGGGGGTGTGGAACACAAAGTGACATAGTTAGAAATATGAGAGGTTCACTGGAGAGCTGGGAATGGTGATGCCACCACGGTGGCTGTGGCAGACACTCTTGCTAGCGCTAAGGAAGTCACATGTGTTCCCAGTGAAACGAGTAGATAGAAGCTCAACTTCTCGTGAAAATGGAGTGAGGGTGAGATGGGGAAGTTGATGATGTTGTCGAGAGGGCTTTGTAGGCACGAGATGGCCGGGGATTAGCTCACGAGTTCTCGCAAGCTTCGCGTGAGAAGAGCAGCTTGGGTTTCTCGCCAAGAGCATGACGCACAGAAGAAGACAGGAGGGAAGGGATGCATCACATCGAGGTGACGGGTTGGTGCAGGTAGTAGGGAATAAGCTATGGGCACGGTGTCAAAATCCGATGATAGCACCGCGTCTCTGCCATGGCTTCCAGTGAGTTGGCAAGAGGTGGAAGAAAACCACTAGCGCTCGAGCCTAGCGTGTAAATGAGTGGAGGAGAAAGACCTCACGGGTGGGGTCCAGTCCCACTCGTCAATGACTGGTTTTAAGTTAATAGATAGAAGATGCATTTTCAAAAATACAACTTCGCAGAATTGGAGGAGGCAAGGATTAAGTGAAGAAAGCGTTTTCGCTCGGCAGAAAGGTTTAAGGAAATTTTAGACATAGCAAACAAACTCCAAAAATTATGCAAATTATTGTGGAGACTCCTAACAAAGTGTAGATTATTGTATAATTTTCCATGATTGTATGTATCTTAGATCTTTCTCAAAAATTCTTTAAAGGCTACTATTGTATGCAACATGTACTATTTGATTTGAATAATGTTAAGAACATGCTTAAGAATGTTCAAATGTTTAATGGAATTGTAATTTCGGATTCGCGAACCTCATCAGTTGCCCTAAAATTTCTTATACATCGGTCGCTTTTGGATCTTGCATTGAAACAAAGGTGCTGTGAATTTTTTTTAAGACGAAGGTTCTAAGAATTCCAAATGTTGGAGAGACAACAAGACCAAAGTTCAAATACAGAGTTGATGTAGTCCTCGTACAATACAAGTTTTTTTTTTCAAGTATCTGTTGCCATTAGTGTACACAGTACACAGATATCTACACAGATGAGTACAGCAATATTTCGATAACTATCATGGAATAGATCGAATTGCCGCTAATGTGTTCTTGACGTATGACATGGTAGGCCTCATAGTTGGATCATCTTGAACGCAACGCAACCCTACATTGACGCATCTTTCCACCTCCCCACGAGGAGCATCTCCCATTCTGGGATCCTTCAACTGATATGCATTTCCCTGAGTCCAATGCTGTCGAACCTTTGCCAAACATAAAGATCACATAAGGTGAACAACGAGCGAAGAAATAGCCGCAGATATAGAATAGTAGAAATGAAGCTTGACATTTCAAAACTAAAACGTTCAGCATCTACCATTTCTTACTGCCATTTTCTTTTTTTTCTTTCCAGAGAAAGAGATATTGCAGTTGCAGTTGCGAGTTAGATACCTACTTTACAGTGCATGAATGGCATTTACTTACATATCTAGGAAGGTCATCAGCATCTTCCCTGGAAAAGGGTGCAGATTTGCAGCCTGTCACAATCTCCAGAAGTACGATGCCAAAGCTGTACACATCTGATTTTGCCGAGTACTTGCCGTACAACAACTCAGGAGCGCTGTACCCACTGCGTGCCGATCATTAGTAAGCACAGTGTCACCAATTGGTTCTGCTCATTACCAATGACTCACCAGAGCACATGCAACAACTTAGAAAAGAAAAGCAAGTGAAATGAACTTACCGTGTCGCTCTGAAATCCTCAGCCTTCCCTTCAGATTGGCCTTGAGGAAGCAGCGTTGCAAGACCGAAGTCTGAAATTTTGGGGATGAAGCCCTCATTAAGTAGGATATTACTAGCGTCTATATCACGATGAATGATTCTGCAGTTTTCATTTAGGTATAACAATCCTTCACTGATCCCTTGAATGATGTGGAAACGCGATGGCCAGTCCAGGACTCCACTCGTCTCATCTTCAGCTGCATGCGACAGATGACAAGGTCGACACGGTCACCAACTCATCATGGATCTCATACATATAGACCTATCTTGGTGAAAATTTTGTCTTATTCAATGGTTTCAGGCTAAGGATCAATTATAAGAGCAACACATACCAAACAGAACCGAATCAAGGCTTCCAATAGGCATATATTCATAGCATATCACCTTCTCCTCATTCCCTATACAAGAGCCCAGCATCTTTATGATGTTCGGATGGTCGAGTCTTGCAAGCATGTTCACCTCATTTTTTAACTCCTCTAATCCTGCTTCCTTGTTTAACCGTTTGACCGCTATATCCCCTACGCTTGGTAGAGTTCCCTAAGCAACAGAAAGATGATCAATTTTTCAAAGAGATGTAGCAGATTCATAACCAAAGGAACAATTTTTCTTACCTTGTAAATAGTTCTAAATCGGGAACCAACAATACTATTTCCCTCAGCAAAATTATTGGTAGCTACTCTCATAGTATTCAAGTCTAAGTTCTGCTGAAGGGGGGCAACAAGCTTGGGTTGTGGTAGATGTTCATGTTCTGTTCCAAACGCTTCAGCTTGCACCAGGTTTTCATGGATCAAATGGTCATAATTTTCTTGAAAAATTGTGAATAATTTTATTAAAGAACCTGCAATGAATTCAATGCTTACCAGGTGCTAGTGGTGAATGCTTTTGTTGTCTGCGACGATAATAAAAACCTACTAATGCAGAAATTACCAGCAGCGCTCCAATGATAGAAACAGAAACAATGACAGCAATGTTTCGAGCTGTAACAACAGAGAATAGATTTGCATTCCGTAAAAAATATAGTCGGATTAATTGAGTTTATCAAGATGGTGCAGGAACAGTTGAAAAGGAGTTGACCGATTTGGTGAAAATGAGGTGATGGAGAGAATCCACAAGTCTACATCATTCTACAAAATTTATTTTACAAATTTTCTGTGGCTTTAATCGAGTGCTTCAATTGCACACATTCTTGTGTTTATGGACTATTTTGATTTCTTGATTTTCTTTAAATCAGGTGAAAATAGCAGAGCTTTTTTATTATTTGGAGCAGCTTACATTATCTTTTGTTGTAATTGGCTATATGGTACGCAATCCTTTGCCTTTTGTTATCACACCTCTGAAAATTTGATGTATAGAAAATCTTTTGTTTGCTTCTTTCATTCCCTAGAAAAACATGGTATAAAGTTTATGGAAGGCAAGATAACAAGTTATTTTGGTCCAATATAGTTACTTTACCCAGATCAGTAGCAACATATCTAGTCCATGCAAATGAAGCGTATTGAAAAAGTAATTCATTTTAACTTGTATTGTGCAAGGACAATTCATACCTGCATGTGCTGATGGACTGCTATGAGAAACTCGAGCATACAAATCGTTGATACCTTCACTAAGCTGAACTATGTCTACCAGATCACCTGACCAGAGCACACAATCACTCCCTCCCAGAATAGTATAAGCACTGCAAGAGCAGTTGCTCAAGCACAATATCCTGCAGTCATCCAATCTCTTGCCGCCGACCTTGGTGGCATTCCACGTGTCAGGCAGCTTGACGTGTAACATTTGGGCAAAATCATTACCCGACGTGCAAGAAAACACCGCGCTCCTCACACAACCATCCGCATAGTTCCTCTGGCTCCAATCGTTTGGCGACTTGGGGACGTATTCCTGCAGGCAATCGCAATCACCATTGTAGCAAGCCGCATTTGGTCCACAGTACGCATAGTAATCGCATTGATCCTGAGGAAAATGCCAGTACTCCACCCACTCGTTGGTTGAGTTGCTGTGCCAGCGATGACAAAGGCCGTCCGAGCTCATGACAAGGCGCCACAGGACAGAGGTGTCCAAAACTGTGAACGAGTAGTACACACTGTCTTCATCAACAGTCATGTTAAAGACTATCTTATTAGTCTCCTTCAGTGCAGGAAGACCACTGAAGCCCTGGCCATTCCATGTCCCAATTCTGTACGTCAGTGTGGAGCCATGGAATAAGAGAAGGTCAGGCAGTCGGTTCGGATCCAACTTGAGGTAGGAATCCCCAGAAGATGGGTCCAAAACGTTCCTCCATGATGTGAGTTGCGACTCATGACGGGTGGATTTGTCATACCCAATTCTCATACCTGACAACAATGTGTCAGTGGGATAATCAAAACCTTGCCATAGCAGATTTCCCGACGTGGTGTCGTTGATGATAAGGTTGCCAGAGTCGAGAAGGCGGGCTTGTGGACTGTTGGAGTTTAAAGTGCCAGTTGACCACACTTGGTTGCCTCTTTTATCCAGAAGGTCAAGAGAACTTGTGCTGAGGGTAAGACTTCCATTGCCTCCCTTGATCGGCTTGTCCCGGTTTGCCACCCACACAATAGTTTGAGGTTTCATGTCCTTGTACCATATTCCTAAATATGCGTTGTCCCCATTTGGGAAGAAGCCCAGTACAAAAATTCCTTTTGCTGAAACTAGTGTTTGCCCATCTACCATAGATATGCCTGTGCCTGTAGTCAGGGAGTCATCAGCTGGAACAAAGTATTTAAACATGAAACTATGAGATATTATTGAGAATAGTAGTAGTAATAGGTAAATAACGCAGATGAAAGTTTTATCTCCGTACTGTTTTCTAAGCTATTTATCTCGCTATGATAAAATCACCAAAACCATGTATTTCCAGGAAGCTCAAAAACCTGCCATGTATAATATTGTACATTGTTTCTACGCTTATGGATAAATTGTTGGAGTAAAGCATGCAAGTGTTTTTCGCTATTGCGAATTTACAATGAATATATAACTTCAGCATCCGGAACAAGCAGGTATCCAACCAATAGGGTCCGTGGAACTAGGGACGCCGTCTCTCCTAATGGGCTTTGCGGGAGAGTCCCCTAAAACTCTCCACTGGCATCCCTACATTCTACTATACACTCTTCCAAAAACAAATTGCGCAAATCTTAAACATTTTGGATATTGACACGGTCTCCAATACACATCTTTGATCATTACTTTTCTATTATATGTTAACAAAAATTACTGAAAATACAATAATATGAAAGGATATTTTTAGACAAATCTATTAATATCATTTTTCACGTGACAAATCTACGTACTTTTGTATATATGTGATTAAAATTTTAAGAGATTAATTACACATATTCCAAATCAACATTTAAAAAAGAATGAACGGAGTATTTGTTTCTCAAATTTTGAGAACAAGTTCCCAGATTTATGAATATTTTTCATCTATTTCTAGTTTTTCCCCTATGCTTTGTTGTACATGTAGACGATCAATGCAAGGCCTTACAGTCCCATATATATATATATATATATATATATATATATATATATATATATATATATATATATATATATATATATATATATATATATATATATATATATATATATATATATATATATATATATATATATATATATATATAAATAAAAGCAAATAATGCTGCTCGATCTTCCAAAGCAAATGATGCTAAGTTGTAGTGGGTAAATATTTCTACCGCAATCGTGTTATGTATGTTTTGACTATTAATTATGTGATACACAACTAAATCAAGGCATAAAAAATACACATTCTTTTTTTTCCCACGAGATGGCCAAAAGCACCAATTTTCACTATCCATTGGCTAGTTCGAGTTATTTGACGTTTTGATTGTCCAGCTAAAGGCTCGAATTTGACTCCCACTGCACTAACTATTTGTTAGCCAGCCGAATTATTTGTTGATTTATTGGGATTTTGTCATGTGACCTCGGGGTCGGGGTCGTTTGAGTCTTAATTAGGTTTTTCTGAAGAACTTTTTTTTTCTTTTTATATATAACATGTTTTAGGAGAGTTTCTATATAATAACTACCTAAAGACATCTTTCTTGGAGTAGTAACGATGAAATGTTACTAGAATTAGTAAAGATTCACATAATTAACTTAATTATTTTACAGAACAGCGACGGACAGGCAACCATCCACAGAATAGCCCTTAGTTAAGATAGAACACTAACAGATTGTTCCCTGACTGAGAAGCCAGAAGCACGAAGCATGATTTTTCAATAAAAACAGCCTCCACGCTTGTGTTGGGCAGATACTAATAGCATGTAGTTTGGTGAAAAAAATGGCCAAAAATACCTTAATAATGATCATCACATGACATGAGGGTTTAATTACTGAAAGAACAAAATAAGATTGATTTTTTTTTCATTTTCTCCCTCCGCCAAAACATCTTAAGAAACTCCAATAACCTCTCACCTAAAGTTCTAAACAATTGAGCTCCTCAAAATTAAACTCCGCATATGAGGTAAAGAACCAGTGATAGATGAGTAATCCCCCAAAGAGAAACCAGAGAGAGAGAGAGAGAGAGAGGGGGGGGGGGGGGGGGGGAAACTGCCGTACTTGGCTGCTGAGGCTGAGCAAAAGCAGCAGAGAGCAGCACCACCGCAACGGGCAACGCCACCTTCAGCATCTCCCCCTGAAGTGAATGAATGCGCAGCTTGGTTGTTTGGCCTGTGAGGTGCAAATTTTTAGTGAGACGCCGAGTGAAGTGCAATTTGCCACTTTCCATAGCCGCAGGAAAAGAGGTAACACGTTACCACAAAAGCCTTCATACGTTTGCAGAATGTCCATTTTTGAACTTTGCTTTCGAGGTGCACTGTTCTTTTTTACTTTTAACTTGGATTTTTAACTTTTAGTTCCTCCAAAAAGTCAAAAAGTCAAACGTTAAAATATAGTAGTATTTTAAAGTAGATTCTCTAAACGGCTTCTCGAGCGTAAAATTATATAAGTCATCCGCGTCAACTTCTCTATCATCTACTGCAGTGCTAAAGACATAGATAAAAATCATTAACCGTAGTTAAAAAAAACACCCTAGTTAATTCAATCTTTATGGAACTAGGACTTATTGGATCCAATAATGTCGATACGATTTTTCTGCGTCCACTGGTTTGACCACGAGTTCGGATCCAACAAAAGCAGTTGACATCGTATCTTAGAATCGTCAAGGGAAACGAGTAATTTTGATCGGAACAGCATGAATGTGACAAGAAATCATACTCTCGCATGCAAGCGCCTGTTTCTTTCCGGAGACAAGTCCACTTGCGATGAGTCATGAGGGGCCAAAGCTGAGATTTGGACACTCGAAAATTTCCTAGATACCTGAGAAAATTGAAATGTTTCCTGTAAAATTTCTATAAAATTCACGTGTTTCAAAACAGCACTAAAAGGAATAATCATTTTTATTCGGTAGACATATTATTAGTTGAAAGATTGTTACTTAGGACCCCCTTCCTCACATATTGGGCTGGGTTGCTCGGATCTGCCAAATCCCAACCCACTTAGACTGGACCTTCGAGAGATACAACTGAGCGGATTTGATTCGATTTTGAGCCGGCTTTTGGCTTATACGGAATACAGTAACTAACTTTTAAAAAGATCGTCGTGATTATTAGCAACAAGAAACAATCTAGGAAACAAAATCCACTAAACCCAGGAAATTTTTATACGAATAATCTATTTTTTATTCGAAATTACAGAAATATACCCGCAGGAAATTTTTTTTTACAAAAATAGGCTCCAGTCGCCCAATAGAGGGGCGACAGGAGCCTATTGCCCAACCAGGAGTTGACAGAATTTCTGTCACCCTACTCTCGGGCGACTGAAACCAGTCGTCTCCCCATTGGGCGACTTGCAGTACAGTCGCCCAAGGGGGGGCGACTGCACTCAGTCCCCCGTGATTTGTTTAAGTTTTGTCAATTTTGTAGTTTTAAACTGGGAAAAAATCTTGTATAGTTGTAATAAAAGTTTATGTTCACTATATGTTGTAGGTGCATAAAAAATTTAGGGAAATTTTTTTTAAGAACGATTGACCGTAGAACGATTGATACATACAATGTTAAGTGATATTTTGATTTTACTAAGAATTCGTGTACGGAGAGAACCGGTATGTTAATATTGTTAAATAACTTGCTATATATGTGAATCATTGAATGCGAACAAACAAGATAATAAGCTTATCTGAATAGAAATAAACTTCATAATACAGTTGGGAGTAACATGTCGCGTACATTTTTATTACATGCATAACATATAGCATGATATGCGACTAACTCACCCAACTGCTCGTACGACCTACTGTGTGGACCGGAGCCATTTTTCCTTCCTTGCCCGCTTGGCGTTGAACTTCTCCACGGCCTCTTTTGCCTTAGCTACCATTTCCCTTTTTCTCTGCGCTCCTTCTCGCGAGCCTCCCGCTCCCTACGCGTGCATGCTTCGAGATGAGCTTGCGTCTCGCGTTGTATACACAGGGTTTGCTCGTTCTTACGGCGCTCCTCCTCCCACAACTCCTTGTCTCGTGTGACATTCCACTCCTCGAAGTCGAGGGTCCATTGGTCCGTAGGGTGGATCTCAAGATCGATCCATTTGCGGTAGGCACATAGGGGTTCCAGAGATTGTAAATACAGGGAGAGATTGTTAATGCGTGCTGTGAAGGAGAAAAGGTAGGAAAAAATGGTGCATGTGGTTCTTACCGGCTGCCGATAGATTGCGGTGTCAAAACGGCGGTCGGGGTAGTCACTGGAGTAGTTTGCATAACCCCAGTAACGCATACCTAGGTTGATGCGGTGCTTAGACTTGAAGAACTTGCACACGTCTCCACACCAACATAGGGGGTGTCTCCCCCTCAGGTGGGAGTTGTGGCGAACGCTCGGTGGGGACGTTCGGGATGGGGTTGTTGCTACGCGGCCGCTCATTGCGGGGAGCTAACCTCGTAGCACACTGGGCTTGTTCTACCCGGGCCGCAATAGCCCTTATTTTCTCATCGTGGGCGGCAGCTGACCGTGCTAGGTCACGGGTCTCCTCCCATTCCTTGACCATCTTGTCCCATTGCTTCTTCTGGCTTTTGTCCATTCCGGTGGGGTGAAGGAAGCGCGGTGTAGTGTGGGGTTTGAAAGTGCAGTGTTCCCTGCGAAATGGAATGCACACCAATTTATAGGGTCCATTTTCTCTCTACTTCTACGTGTAAAGCCGGTCCGCATGGTCATCTCACTGAGTAAAGCTGGGCGTGCTGCCATATCACTGCGAAAAGGCTGCGTCGTCATGCCATATGACTGAGCAAAGCTGCCCCATTTTGTCATCTCACTGTGGAAAGCTGACCTCTTTTGTCATGTCACTGAGCAAAGCTGACCTCTTTTGTCATTTCACTGAGCAAAGCTGCACTCTTTTTGTCATCTCACTGAGCAAAGCTGCACTCTTTTGTTATCTCACTCAGCAAAGCTGGCCTCTTTTGACATGTCACTGCGCAAATTTGCACTCTTTTGTCATCTCACTAAGCAAAGCTGCACTCTTTTGTCATGTCACCGCGCAAAGCTGCACTCTTTTGTCATCTCACTGAGCAAAGCTGGCCTCTTTTGTCATGTCACTGCGTAAAGCTGCACTCTTTTGTCATCTCATTGAACAAAGCTGGCCTCTTTTGTCATGTCACTGCGCAAAGCTGGCCTCTTTTGTCAGCAATACTCTATTGCAGTAAGTTCTCTCGTTCTATATAAAGAGCAATACTCCATGAAGGTGAATCGAACCCTGTAAATCGAACGAAGAAGTACATTCTCCGTCGTGCTGATACATACCGTGGCGGACGTCGAGGGGCCAGTTGGAGCGGGGTCACCCAAAGAAGACCTTCCCTTGCAAAGTAGTGAGAATTTCGGTCCTAACCGCCGCTTGATACCCAGGAGGTGTGCTCAACCAGTGTGGCCAAAATGCAGACACAATGAGTACGCGGTCGTCTAGGTCGTCGAAGGCCATTTCGATGGTGGGCGACGTTTCTTCCGATGCTGACACTCCGGGGTACAAAGTGCTACTAGTACATTTTTCGTTATTGCTTATAGAGCCTCTTTGTTTACCGTCTTTTCCTACAGATGGCAAAATGTGACTTCACCCGCTGGATCGACCCTCCTCATGAACCATATATTCTCAACTATGTACCGCATCGGCTTCAACACGAGCAACTTGATCATCTTCGCCAACATGCGGCCTACCCGAGCTGCTAGCACCTCCCGAAACAAGGGTAGCCACATGAGCTTGCGCAGCTGCTTGTAGTGAGCTTGGTTGCACAAGCAGGCACACTCATATCCATGGCGTCGGCACCCTTGCACAAAGCCCTTCCACAAAGCAGTGCGCACCAATGTCTTCAGCTCCCATCTGATGTCCGTGAGAGACCGGCTCCAAAGCCCTTGCATGACGACGCTGCACACCTCGGGGTCCATTGAAGAACTCTGGGTCAACCAATGCAGCACATCTGCGATCCGAGCATTCTCGCCATCCGGAAGTACGAGAGTGACTTGCGGAAAGCCACTCAAATCCACACCATTTGGACCTTCACGAATGGTTCCAACACCGTAATACACTCTCAATATAGTGGCTACTGCCATTGATGATGTCGGCCTGCATATATGTTCAATTTTGCGGCATGTCAAATAACATCGCACAATACTAAACTTTCTATATTAAAAATTGTGCTACAATTTATATACTACAAAATATTCCATACTAAAAAATGTATACTATAACTTTTCTATACTAAAAATGTACTAAATTTTCTACATCTACAACTTTTACTAACACTAACATTTCATAAAAATAATATTACAAAATACAAAATAATCAAAACATACCGCAAAATACTAAATAGATGGAATAGTTTCCACTCCTCCTTCCTCCCTCACCTCCTCCTTTCCTCCCTCTCCTCCTCTCCCTCTTCTCCCTCTCCTTTTCTCCCTCTCCTCTTCTCCTCCTCCTTTTCTTCCCCTCCTTCCTCTCCTCTTCTATTCTCCTCTTCTCTCCTTTCTTCTCTGCGCGCAAAATGAGTGAAAAATGCGTAAAGCAGTGGTGGCGGCCGAGTGAAAGGGCCTTAAGGGTCCCCCCTGTCGCTCTGGCGTTGGGCGACTGCAATTACAGTCGCCCAACCGTACAGCGACTACAATGCAGTCACCCAACGCTCGGGAGACAGTAATAATTTGCCCAACCGTTAGCATATTTCCTACGTGTTGCCTCTCGGTTGGGCGATAGGCTCCAGTCGCCCCCCATTGGGCGACTAGAGCCTATTTTTCTAAAAACAATTTCTGTGGTTATTTGTACAAAAATTTCCTAAACCCAGACCCCAAGCGGGTAAAGAGAAAGTAACTTGTTTGGCTTTGTTCTTTTTTTTAACTCATGTTTGGCTTTGTTCTTGGCTCGCCCAAAAAATATTAATTCATACTCCGGTATTTAGACCATCAAGTATTTTAAACTAGAATTACTCGCCTTAAACTTTCAAGACCCGTTTCGAAGGTAGGAATTTCACCTAAAATAGTACAATTCTCACGTAAAGAGAGAAAAATTCACGTGCAAATGGACCTTATCGTAGGATTAATACCACATCTATTATTTCTCGCAAAACAGTAATCTCACCTCTGTTACAAACATTTCTCTGAATGCATCGAACTAGGCTCATCGATGCATAATCTTCAAATTGGGCAGCCCATCAATGGGATATTATTCATTTTTATCATAGATTAAGGTTGACTAAGATTAGTGAGGCATATTAACAATTATCACAATCGTATTAGTCTCTAATAATTGCAATGTAGATATCTAGATTTGTGGCGTTGTACCACTTTACTCCAATAATTTGTATTTTACTTTCTCAACTCTTTAAACTTATCATTGTTTGCACCATAGGTCATTTTCTTCATTTGCTAACAGAACTGGCTGAGATGGCGTACATGTGGCACATAGTTTGCTGCATTCATATGGGAGGCACGGTACTAGCATCAGCAAACAAATTTCTTTATTTAATTTGTGCAGTGCGAGTCTAGGCACTTGGCTTGCAACTGCTGCCATTGCAAGCTCCCAGGCAACTAGTGCCCTCCCTCATGCGACCATGGCGGCCTCTACGTCCGCTGCCCTATGCTAGACGCCTTCATTAGCTCGCCAAGATCATGTGCCCCTACGATGAGCACAGCTGCTAGAGCTATGTCACCTACCACGAGGTTGAGGACCACCGAAGCACATGCCCGCACACACCCTGCTCTGGCTCGGAGCCCAGTTGCTGCTTCATGGGCTTGCTTCGGATTACATCCAACCATGAAAACTGGTAATGGTTTGATGGTTTGTTGGACTTCATCCTGGTGGATTGGGAGGTGGCGAACAGCATGGCACCTGGCGAGGTCGTTGTGGACGAGGTGAAGTTCTTGGTAGTGTCATCGGCCATGCTACATGGAGCTGGCACATCCAAGAATATGCTCCTCAACATTTGCATCGACTAGACCACTTGATGTTCTTGCCCAATGAATTACATCTCATTCTAATCTTAGTATTGTTGGTTATAATTTTGACATGTAAATGGTTTAGGAGTCGTGTTTGAGTACTCATGTGTTCGAATACTCGTGTGAGTGTGTGTTCGAGTACTCGTGTGGCAGTGTGTGTTCGAGGTACTCGTGATAGTGTGTGTTTGAGTACTTGTGTGGCAATCATGTGTTCAAGTACTCGTGTGTTCAAGTACTTGGGCGAAAGTCAAAAGTTGAAATCAGAAATTTTAGTCAAAAGTTGGAAGAGGTCGAAAGTAATATCGAAGTCATGGTCGAAGCAGTACGTAGTTGAAGCAGTAGATGTGGTTGAATAAGTACTATAGGTTCAGTCATGAGAAGGAATCGAGTCGAGGGTAATTGTAGGAACAAGGATACCGACTAGAGGGGGGTGAATAGGAGGTTTTTAAAGTTTTCTTGTTCACTTAATTAATTCTTCACAATTTAAGTGACAATGAAGTAAAGCAATTTATCCTATGCAATTCTAGTTATCAACTTAGCTCTAAACAATCAAATGATCACAGTGAAGCAAATAATCTAGAGCAAGAGAGACAAGAGACACAATCGATATTTTACCGTGGTGATCGGAAACTTGCCTGTTTCCACTAGTCCACGTTGAGGTTAGCCCGAACAAATCGGACCGACTCCACGAATTTGAGTCGAAACACCTCGGTCACTAATGTAGCTCTTTCCCGCTCCGGGTAGTTGAGCTCCAACCTTCACAATCCGTCGGGCCTTCTCACAACCTTCTTGAGAAGATCACCGATTTCCCTTCCGCCCAACCGTCCAAGTACAGGCAAGCACTAAGAGTAACAAATCTTGGGCTTTGCTTGAATGCAATCTAGTGCCAATTGGATTTGCAAATGAAAATTCTAGCACTAAATGCTCAACCACCTCACTTCAATGTGCAAGGGAAGAATTGAGGTGAAATGAATGCTCTAGGGCTTAAGAATTGTGCAATGAGTCTCTTACCTTAGCCCTTGTGCAGTGGTGGGGGTATTTATAGCCTCCACCAACCAAACTAGCCGTTTGACACAATTTCCCGTAAAAATCAGGATGAGCGGTACTACCGCCCTGCTAGGGCCGGTACTACCGCTCCCAAATCTTGCGTCAGAACGGCTCTGTCAGACGAGCACAGTGACTGTTGGATTTGCCGGCGCGGTACTACCGCCGTTGACATTTGCGGTACTACCACTCTCCGGTAGTACCGCAAAGTCGGCGCGGTACTACCGTTCTGGCCGACATCCGAAAGGTCCAAAAACTGGCGCTCTCTGGAAAAAACGATCCGCTCTGAGGTCGGATCTTCCGGAGGCCGGAAGTACCGCTGAATAGTGCGGTACTACCGCTCACTGCGGTAGTACCGACGTTAAAACGACCGGTACTTCCGTTTCCGTACGACTTCAGTTCGGTGCTCTTTGGAAGAATTGATCCGCTCTGAGGTCGGATCTTCCGGAGGCCGGAAGTACCGCTGAATAGTGCGGTAGTACCGACGTTAGAACGGCCGGTACTTCCGTTTCTGCACGACTTCAGCTCGGTGCTCTCTGGAAAAATTGATCCGCTCTGAGGCCGGATCTTCCGCTCGCCGGTAGTACCGACGTATTACACAGCGGTACTACCGCTCTTCCAGACAGAGCACAGAAAAGGTATTTAAAGCAATTTAAATGAGTGCATGCTTCTAAACATGATCCAATTGGTACAAGAAATCTGTTTTCAAACTACTTGCCAAGATCCCTCTTTATGGTACGATTATCTACCCTATAATGCGGTCTTCCACCATTCTCCTAAGACCGGCAAAATAAAAAGGGTCCTATTCTAAACGTACCTTTGTCTTGAACCAGCTTGGGTCTTCTTTTATGTTTTTAGTTTGCATCTTGTCACCATCACATGGATTTGACCTTCGCATGCTCATACAAAACATTAGTCCCATATTCATAAAAGTTGATTAATTACCAAAACCATTTTTAGGGGCCTAGATGCTTTCAATCTCCCCCTTTTTGGTAATTGATGACAACCCAAATTGTGTGAAGATTAAGGATTTTGAGTATACCACCCTTTTTAATAAAAGATGTATATTCTTTTGTGGCCTTTGAATAAAAGGAGTTCCTTTTGCAATATGTTTTGAATGGACATGAATTGAACTAATTCATTTAGAAGACCAAGGAGGGAATGAGCTCCCCCTAAACATGTGCATGGATAGAAATGACATTCATACACAATACACATGGCAAATATAACATAAAAGCTAAGAGATAAGCGAAGTGAATATGTCATAACCAAATATCCAAAATAGACAAAGTGCATTACATTCATTTCATTACATCCCAAAAGATAATAGACGATAGTAAACGATAGTTTTCATAGTTTCACACACACTTTCTTCTCCCCCTTTGGCATCAAGAACAAAAAGGAATCACTCCCGAGGAGGAGAAGGATCACGACGAGAGCGGGTGCGGCGAGTGAAGTGAATGGGCGGCTGAGAGATAGTCTGCTCCAGAGTTGCAACACGACCGTCTAGTGAAGCCAGTCGATCGTCAATGGAGTCTAATCTGGAGGTAATGGCAGAAAGTCCCTCTAGAATGGTGGAGAAGGCCTGGGAGATCGAAGGCTGACCAGGCTCCTGTGGTTGAGCTACTGGGTCTACTACTGGTGCCTGTGCTGCTCCTGCTGCCGCGGAAGAAGATCCTGCTCCTGGATCTGCATGACGTGCTCTGACATTTGTAGGAATGGGAGCCTCTGGTCGTGGCTTATAAGGCTTGTGTACTCCACCACAACCACCCTGGAATTCCATCTTGGACTTGATTAGGGCCATGATGTAAGGCGCATACTTAATACGCTTGATCCGATCATTCTTAGAAGATGCTATCTCTCGAATGATCACATCCACTACATCAAACTTCTGACCTCTCATAATGTAATCAATCATGTTCCATGTATGGCCTCTTATAGCGTCGAAGTTACCACTCTTAGGAAAGGAGTGGTTGATAATGCGGTTTACTAGACCAGGGAGAGGTAGGAGGGCAATGTTCTTGCCTGGAACAAATCTCTCAGCAGGGTTGTAGTAGATGGATATGGCATGTATGTCAAGAGGTGCCTTGTCATATACCTTTTCAAAAGAGCTCAGCTCTGCCCTAAGAACTAGCTCAAAATCATGCTTGGTTGCCTCAAACTTCTGGAAAGCTGACATCCATGACATATGCTGAAAATCTGGAGATACATAAACCGTGGCATAGAACTGTCTTATCATCTCCTCATTGTAGTCACATCCTTTAGCCACGAGCGAAGACAATCCGACTATCTGAAATAGCCTGAAAGCTCCATCAAATTTATCTATAGAGTCAATATAATCCCAATCCACCCATTTATGGTCGGCAAACTGGCGGTTCAGACCATATAGCTGATCAAAGTTTAGCTCCTGAAAGCGAGTGTGGAACTTGGGATTGACTGAGTTTGATGGAAGCTCGAACTGGTTCCGGTCCCTCAACCTTGCATACTCATCAGCGGAGATCTGCTGTTCAGCCTCTGACCCAGACTCCAATGGATCTGCAGGACCTTTCCCTCTGTCCTAAGCTGCCTCGGAAGAGGAAGGAATGGTTGGAATGCCTGACGAGTCTCCGGAGGCGGAGGAGTACCTTCTCCTGCCGGCTCTTCGAGTTCTAGCCATCTAGAAACAGGAGAGGATTGATAAGAAGCAAGAAGTAAAAGATCAAACTGGATTAAGTAAAAGCTGAAAAGAAATTTGCTTCGCTGTCAGGAAGGCCGGTAGTACCGCCGTTCAGGGCCGGTAGTACCGTTGAGCGGTAGTACCGCGCCTGTCGAGCGGTAGTACCGATTCCTGGCAGATTCTAGGGTTTCAACAATGTATCTAGATTTTTGGAGTTTTTCTTGGATGAAATCCATGAATAAAGTGTGTATATACTTTACAACTCCACATTCAGGCATTTACCCAAGAATCAACTCGCAAAATCGTCAACATTTTGAACTATTCTACAAGTTTGATCTAGGGTATAACAAGAGGATCAAAACAGGAGATTGATCTGAAATACCTCAAGGACTGGAGGAGGTGGATCCATTGGATATGAAATGACTCGAAAATCTGAAGAAATCCCCTCTCGATTTGAAGATCCAAGAGGCGGTTTTGAGAGAGTACTGTGGGGAGAGAGAGGAGGAGAAGAGTGGGCGGAAGGGGAAAGCGGACGAACCGCTCGCAAGACAGTGGGCCACCAAGGGAACCCTTGGGCCCGAGCAATTTTTTTGCGCTTAAGTCATAAGCGGTAGTACCGCTGAGAAGGCCAGTAGTACCGCTCACCGGAAGTACCGCGGGAGATAGCGGTAGTTCCGATTAAACTGAAATTTTGCTGAATTTGAACTATAGGGCTTTAGAAAATGCAAATGATCCCTAGTTTTGAACTCAAATAAAGTCATTTAGAATCATTATGCATCAATTGAGCTATTGCTATACTTTGAAACTAATTTTTATAAACATAATCGAATTTTTGACCAAAAGAAGGGAAAAAAACAATTTAAATTCCACACAAGAGCATCAAAAGAGCAGAAATGAATGAAATGAGATTTCAAGCCACATTTGAGTAGTCTATGACATTTAATTCATTCCTCAATTTGTAAAAGCGGCTTTCATCTAATGGTTTAGTGAAAATGTCCGCTAGTTGATCTTCGGTTCGGACGTGGCTAATTTCAATGTCCCCCTTGCTCACATGATCTCTCAAGAAATGGTGGCGTATATCTATATGCTTGGTTCTTGAGTGTTGAACGGGGTTGTTAGATATTTTGATTGAACTATCATTATCACATAAGAGAGGCATTTTGTCGGGACCCCGGATTTCCGAACCCGGACCCTCTGTGTATTACTGCACTAGTCCCAGATCAACGCTAGTACACACAGTTCAAACAGAAAAGATGATACATTGCCAACAACGCTTTATTATCATAATCGAGATTACAGACCGAAAGGTCTCATTATTACAATTGAGGTTTCAAGACCTCACACCAAAAAGAAAAATTACAGCGGAAGCAAAAAGAAACTAAAGCAAGACCCATCAATACGCCACAGGCAATTGACTGGGGAAGCGCGACCTAGTACTCCGGAAATCCTTCGTCGAATCCACAAGCGAAGTAGTCGTAGGCACCTTCTTGAGCTTCAACTTCCTCTGAGATTTATTTTTAAGTGTAGCACGTGAGTACATGAATGTACTCCGCAAGTCTTGGGAAAGATGCATAGATGCAGGCTTAACAAAGGAAGGCTATATGGTTCTTTTGCACAAAGCAACATTTTAAAATTCAATTACTACTAATTATTTTCGAAGGCATCAAGTTAATAAAGTAAATGTTTTAGTAGAAACTATCATTAACTTTCTAGTGAAGGTTCCATCTACCAACACTAGCCAACCAATTACAATTGGTCAAGTTTAAAACTGCGGGTTAAATCCACCCTCTCTGGCTCCAACCGCCAGGATACCCTTCCGAGAGTTCCCTCCACTCCTGGAATACAAAACTTTTGATTTTAAAACCAAAACCAGAAATCTACCATGTGAATGCATTCCTTGCCCGCCCTTGACCGTGGGCACGGCTATTCGAATAGTTTTACACTCTGTAGAGGTTGTACAACTTTACCCACAAGAGATAAATTATCCTAAAAGTCAACACGCTTCCTTTGGCATGAGACCCAGATAAAATATCACAAAGCCTTTACCTTACTCTAATCTAGCTAGATACCACCCGCTGAGGTTTCACCGCAGGTAGGCTAACCGCCCGAACCGAAGCCCCCTCTTGCGCCATATGAGTACAGTAAATCCCTGTCCCTCACTGTGAATAACCAGTCCATCCCTGGCATCCACTTTCCACTGGTGGCACCTAAACTAGACTATCGTAAGTTAGTCAGCTAGGTCGTACCCATATAGACTTGTGGTTGTACGGTTAATGCTCAGTCTGGACAAACACAAGCGTCGGTCCTTAATTGACTAGGGTGGAACATACACATTACAAGATCTCGTGCTTCCTGCACCAATCCAACTAACCATCCACCCTAATCTAAACCAATTTTCACATTTTAGTTTATTTTAAAAGAACAGTGGCAACTCCAATTACCACTAATTTTCATAAACACAGGGGTATTACAATAAATCATAATTTCCCATTTTCAAGATTTCAAAGATATTAAATAGCGAGACTAAGCATTATACTACCATTCCACTATTCACAAAGATTCAGTAATAATCTCATTATTGAGACAAATGGAACTCTAGGGTGACAAAGGTACATGGCATTCAATTTCAATGGAGGATATAACAAGGTTGGTTTAACTAACCCTTAAGATTTGAACTAATATTTTATATAAATAGCAATGCACATAATTTAAAATAATTAAAACATTTCGAAATCATAGGTTCAAGATGATCAAAGGAGACTTGCCTTGCTCGGAGACTTGATGTTGCGAATCGTTAAAATCGAACTCTCCGGATTAGTCGTAGTCTACACGCGAAGAACCAAACAAAATAAATTCAAATAAAACCCAATTAAAATCCAAAAATTATAAAATATATATTGACGGATAGATTATGATTTTAGATGAATTTAGGAGAAAGAATCAACAGATTCGGAGTTCGTATGAGGGAGATCCAATATCTGAAAGTTTTGGACATCACATGAAATGATAACAAAATACGAGGATTACTTTTTGAATAGTACAATGTCGGTTGGCTATAAGGTGGCTGGCGAATGGGCAAAATGGAATGTTGGCAATGAGGCGAAGGTGGTGACATGGGTACGGCGACGAGGAACGGCGGCAATCACCCGCAGTGAGTGAAAAACTGCACCGACGGCACAGTAGCGACAACTGCAGGTTGGAGAGAGATAGTACCGAGTATGGAACGTGGAGATGTAAGGTGAGCGTGGGATAGTACATGGCATGGTGAAGTTAGGAAAATTATTGGCTAAGCTGAAAATTAATCAGAGACGATACAATCGACGTTTGAATGACGATAGTGGAGAAACAGGAAAATTTTGATATCTTGGTGCTCGGTAGAGCGAATCCAAAACCATTTGAAAGGTAGCTACCTGGGATGGTTTGGCACGACATGACACGAACGGATTGGGGAAAACACCACCGGATAGATGGGGACACGAGATGCCATTGGCGGCCATGGCGAGGTATCGGAGGCGAAAATTTGTGGACGCTTTTTGGGGAAAAGGAAGGGAGCATGGTGTAGAACGCAGAGAGGCAAGTCTAAGAAAAATTATGGCATGGGCTAAGGCTTACCGGAGGCGACGAATCGACGTCGGGAGTCACAAACGGCCATTTTCACGGAAAGCTCAATTCCTGACAATTGGCTTCACGAAAAATTAAACAAAATGGTAGAAAAATTTCTTAGAGGCTAGGACACAATATGACGCGAACAAAAATCGAAGCGCTTACCAAAAAGGGGTGTACGCGCGAAGGTACAGTTTTAGTGTCTGGGCCTGACAAGGTCGACGAGGACTCGGGGAATCTTTAGGCGAGGGCGATGGAAGCACGATGTAGAACGTGTCGAGGCAAACTCAACGGTGCGAACGGCTCGGCCAAAGGACATCGGACGGTGGCGGAACACGGTGGAGAAGACATTTTGCGACCGTCGGGTTGACATCGGCGTTCCGGGTAAACGGAGAGGAGTTAGCATGTGGGGTTTGCGGCGAAACGAAGAGTAGAGTGTGGGGAACGTGATGCTCACCTTGGTTTTGGTCGGGCATGCACGGACGGCCGGTGGCGACGCGAGGAACGACGACGCGCTATGGCCCACGGTGGCGATGGTGCTCCGGCAAAGTTCTGGCGAAGGCGAGGTGAGCACCGCGTAGAACACGACGAGGCAAATCCGAGGATGTGCTCAAAAGTGGTAGGGCTCCACCGGACGAGGCGCAATAAGCCGAAGAACGCCGCTTGGAACACAAAAGAAAAACTCCGATTGCGCCCAAGAGAAGAGGAGTGGGGACTTGATATTTTCGGGGTTGAGTGGGGATGAGGAGGGGCTCACGGTGCTCCCTTTTATAGGGGTGGAGGTGGACGGGAGAGGGAGATCAAACGACGATGTCTTTTAGAGCAACGGTTTCATTTTCGTGTAAATGCACATGAAGGAGGAGAGAAACGGTTGGGAATGAAGGAGTCATGAAGAGAGCAAGTGAATGCACTTGATTGCACGAAAAACGGTGAAGAAATTCATTAGGAATGAAGAGCTCAAGGAAACGGCCATGGCGGCCACGTTCTGGACAAGGCTTCGTGAAGAAGATGAAGGGAGGAGAGGCACGGGGAGTTAAGTGCACCTTGGCACGACACTCGGAAATTCTCGATGGTAGCCAGCGACGAGGATGCAGGGGTGGCGAAGTGAGGGCGTTGGCAGCAGGGCTCTTCGGCGAGAGGGAAGAGAGAGGAGGAAGGAGTGGACGGTCGGATGAATGCCACGAGGCGAAAGAGAAATCAGGGCCATCAGATTAAAACGAAGGGGTAAGTGAAGGCGGGTGGCTGAGATTGAACCGGGCGAGGATGGATTGAATCAGGGACCGACACGTGATGGCCGAGTAGAGAGGTTGAGCATTAAATTTGATTTAGATTTTGAAAAAAAACTTAGATAAATCGAAATAAAGTTCAAATACTTTAAATTAATTAATTTGAAATTAAATTTTTCAGAGAGCGAAATTTTGGGATGTTACAAACCTACCCCCCTTAGAAAGAATCTCGTCCCCGAGATTCGGACGGACTAGGAAAAAGAAAGGAGAGGAAAACTCGGCTCTTAGGTCCTCTTCACGCTCCCAAATTGCTTGACTTCGAATGGTTGTTCTACTGTACTTTGTGGAACTTTATGGTCATGCTTCTTGCGCCGCGTTCAGCTTTCTTCATGATTCTATGTTGTTGTTCGATGCTCTGAAGGATTCCTTTAACTGAGAAATATGGAAGAGAACAACAAATTGGATTGGTACATCTTTAGTTGCCTGCAAGCTCTAGGTTATCTTCAATTGCCCTTATCATATCGATTAATTCAGTATTCCACCAAAAGGGCTTAACTTCCACAAGTGTTCATCCAAGAAGGACATTTGTAACATCCCAAAATTTCGTTCTCTGAAAAATTTAATTTCAAATTAATTAATTTAAAGTATTTGAACTTTATTTGGATTTATCTAAATTTTATTTCAAAATCTAAATCAAATTTAATCCTCAACCTCTCTACTCGGGCATCACGTGATCCTCCCTAATTCAATCGATCCTCGCCCGGTTTAATCTCAGCCTTCTCCCCGGTCAACAGACAAAGTCCACAAAAGCCGGTCCCACCTGTCAGTAAATAAAACCCTTTTTCCTGTTGAAAAATAATTCGGCCAGAAAATCAAAATCTCTGCTGACGTCTCCCTAACATCATAAATTCCTTTTTCCATAGAAAAATAATTCCTCTGAAAGTCATTTCCCTTGATGATGTCATTTCAGTTCAAAAATAATTCCAGAGAATCAGTTTATTCTTTTTCTCTCCTTTTAAAGTTCCAAAAGATCGTATTTCTTCATTTTAATTCCGAATGAGCCCATTCAAATTTCTAAACTCATCAAAAATTCCAATCTATCCATTTCTATCCTCTTTTCAAATTTTTGGAATTTTCGAATTTATTTGAATTAAATTAAAGCTTAGAAAGTAAAAATATTTTAAATGGCTAAAATATAACTCAAATAAATCCGAAATTATTTTATTTAGTCTTTTCGTTTTCCAGGGATTTTTATAGAATTTTTCTGAATTTTTCGAATTTATTTTATTTTTTCTTTTAAAAAACTATTTTTTTTTATTATTATTATTTTCTCTCTCCTCACTATTCATCTTCCAATGGTTGCGTTCTTCCAGACCGAGCGCGTACGCGAGCCGCCATGGCTGACCCTTTGAAGCTTCCATAACTTTTGATTTTTCTCAACGGTTTTTTGCGAAATAAATTGCATTCAACTCCTCTCATCAAACTCTTTCATTTCCCTACCGTTTTCCCCACATTCATGAGCCGTTTCGCGAGAAATTAACCCATGCCATTGATGGACATGGTCTCTTGATCTCCCGTCTCGGACCTCCCCCGCCCCTATAAAAGGAAGCACCGTGAGCCCCTCCTCATCCTCACTCAACCCCAAAAATATCAAGTCCCCACTCCTCTTCTCTTGGGCGCAATCGGAGTTTTTCTTTTGTGTTCCAAGCGGTGTTCTTCGGCTTATTGCGCCTCGTCCGGTGGAGCCCCGCCACTTTTGAGCACATACTCGGATTCGCCTCATCGCGTTCTACGCGGTGCTCACCTCGCCTTCGCCGGAACTTCGCCGGAGCACCGTCGCTACCGTGGGCCATAGCGCGTCGTCGTTCCTCGCGTCGCCACCGGCCGTCCGTGCATGCCCGACCAAAACCAAGGTGAGCATCACGTTCCCCACGCTCTACTCTTCGTTTCGCCGCAAACCCCACATGCTAACTCCTCTCCGTTTGCCCGGAACGCCGATGTCAACCCGACGGTCGCACAATGTCTTCTCCACCGTGTTCCGCCACCATCCGATGTCCTTTGGCCGAGCCGTTTGCACCGTTGAGTTTGCCTCGACGCGTTCTACGTCGTGCTTCCATCGCCATCACCTAAATATTCCCCGAGTCCTCGTCGACCTTGTCAGGCCCAGACACTAAAACTGTACCTTGCGCGTACACCCCTTTTTGGTAAGCGCTTTGATTTTTGTTCGCGTCATATTGTGTCCTAGCCTCTAAGAAATTTTTCTACCATTTTGTTTAATTTTTCGTGGAGCCAATTGTCAGGAATTGAGCTTTCCGTGAAAATGGCCGTTTGTGACTCCCGACGTCGATTCGTCGCCTCCGGTAAGCCTTAGCCCATGCCATAATTTTTCTTAGACTTGCCTCACTGCGTTCTACGCCGTGCTTCCTTCCGTTTCCCCGAAAAGCCTCCACAAAATTTCGCCTCCAACACCTCGCCATGGCCGCCAATGGCATCTCGTGTCCCCGTCTATCCAGTGATGTTTTCCCCAATCCGTTCGCGTCATATCGTGCCAAACCATCCCAGGTAGCTACCTTTCAAATGGTTTTGGATTCGCTCTACCGAGCACCAAGATATCAAAATTTTCCTGTTTCTCCACTATCGTCATTCAAACGTCGATTGTATCGTCTCCGATTAATTTTCAGCTTAGCCAATAATTTTCCTAACTTCACCATGCCATGTACTATCCCACGCTCACCTTACATCTCCACGTTCCATACTCGGTACTATCTCTCTCCAACCTGCAGTTGTCGCTACTGTGCCGTCGGTGCAGTTTTTCACTCACTGCGGGTGATTGCCGCCGTTCCTCGTCGCCGTACCCATGTCACCACCTTCGCCTCATTGCCAACATTCCATTTTGCCCATTCGCCAGCCATCTTGTAGCCAACCGCCACTGTACTATTCAAAAAGTAATCCTCGTATTTTGTTATCATTTCATGTGATGTCCAAAACTTCCAGATATTGGATCTCCCTCATACGAACTCCGAATCTGTTGATTCTTTCTCCTAAATTCATCTAAAATCATAATCTATCCGTCAATATATATTTTATAATTTTGGATTTTAATTGGGTTTTATTTGAATTTATTTTGTTTGGTTCTTCGCGTGTAGACTACGACTAATCCGGAGAGTTCGATTTTAGCGATTCGCAACATCAAGTCTCCGAGCAAGGCAAGTCTCCTTTGATCATCTTGAACCTATGATTTCGAAATGTTTTAATTATTTTAAATTATGTGCATTGCTATTTATATAAAATATTAGTTCAAATCTTAAGGGTTAGTTAAACCAACCTTGTTATATCCTCCATTGAAATTGAATGCCATGTACCTTTGTCACCCTAGAGTTTCATTTGTCTCAATAATGAGATTATTACTGAATCTTTGTGAATAGTGGAATGGTAGTATAATGCTTAGTCTCGCTATTTAATATCTTTGAAATCTTGAAAATGGGAAATTATGATTTATTGTAATACCCCTGTGTTTATGAAAATTAGTGGTAATTGGAGTTGCCACTGTTCTTTTAAAATAAACTAAAATGTGAAAATTGGTTTAGATTAGGGTGGATGGTTAGTTTGGATTGGTGCAGGAAGCACGAGATCTTGTAATGTGTATGTTCCACCCTAGTCAATTAAGGACCGACGCTTGTGTTTGTCCAGACTGAGCATTAACCGTACAACCACAAGTCTATATGGGTACGACCTAGCTGACTAACTTACGATAGTCTAGTTTAGGTGCCACCAGTGGAAAGTGGATGCCAGGGATGGACTGGTTATTCACAGTGAGGGACAGGGATTTACTGTACTCATATGGCGCAAGAGGGGGCTTCGGTTCGGGCGGTTAGCCTACCTGCGGTGAAACCTCAGCGGGTGGTATCTAGCTAGATTAGAGTAAGGTAAAGGCTTTGTGATATTTTATCTGGGTCTCATGCCAAAGGAAGCGTGTTGACTTTTAGGATAATTTATCTCTTGTGGGTAAAGTTGTACAACCTCTGCAGAGTGTAAAACTATTCGAATAGCCGTGCCCACGGTCAAGGGCGGGCAAGGAATGCATTCACATGGTAGATTTCTGGTTTTGGTTTTAAAAATCAAAGTTTTGTATTCCGGGAGTGGAGGGAACTCTCGGAAGGGTATCCTGGCGGTTGGAGCCAGAGAGGGTGGATTTAACCCGCAGTATTAAACTTGTTCAAATTGGTTGGCTAGTGTTGGTAGATGAAACTTCACTAGAAAGTCAATGATAGTTTCTGCTAAAACATTTACTTTATTAAATTGATGCCTTCGAAAATAATTAGTAGTAATTGAAATTTTAAAATATTGCTTTGTGCAAAAGAACCATATAGCCTTCCTTTGTCAAGCCTTGCATCTATGCATTTTTCCCAAGACTTGCGGAGTACTTTATGTACTCACATGCTACACTCAAAAATAATAACCAGAGGAGTACGAAGCTCAAGAAGGCGACTACGACTTCTTCGCGGGTGGATTCGACGGAGGATTCCAGGAGTTCTAGGTCGCGCTTCCCCAGTCAACTGCCTGTGGCATATTGATGGGTCTACTTTGAGTTTACTTTGCTTCCGCTGTGTTTTGATTGTGCGAGGTCTTGAAACCTCCAATGTAATAATGAGACCTGGTGGTCAGTACTCTTTATATTTGTAATAAATACGTTGTTGGTCATGAATCATTTCTGTTTAACTGTGTGCACTAGCTTTGATCTGGGACTAGTGCAGAAATACACAGAGGGTCCGGGTTTGGAAATCCGGGGTCTCGACAGAGGTGGTATCAGAGCCAATTTGACTGTAGGACGTGACCTAGTTAGAATGGTCGTTAAAAGAAAAACTTCAAAATTTATTTTATAAAATAAAAATTTAATATTGTGCTATCCTTGTCTTTTCTTGTCTTTCTATCCTTACCTTCGTCATGGTATTCTTCCTTATCTATCTGGTTATTGACTTTTTGGAATGGTAATTGTATCCCCTTTCCTCTGTATATTCTATAGATGGATCGATAAGGTTGCATCTGAGAAGCACCTGAAGAAGCTCGTCATCATGAAGGAGCAAGGACTAGCTCTTTAGTTGTAATACCCAAGTAAAGTCTTACGATTTTAGAACGCTTATATATTACTTGCTTATGTGTTAGGTGGACTGTACCAAGTCTTTGTATACTTGTAGTACAGCCATCCAAAAAAAACTATTTTTATTTCAAGCTAAGCTTCTCCTAGTTGTTCTCTCTTGTGTGGGATGTTGTTTAGTTGTTCCCCTGATCTCTTATCTGTGCTACTTTCCTCTTATCTTTTGCTAACCCAAGTTACCGCAATAGTACAAGCTCCAATTCTTTCACCGCAGTCCAAGTTTGGAGAATTCTTGTAGACCTAGAGTATATGGAAGACAACAAATTTATGGGAAGTACTCTTGTCAGGAAAGCTGTCATAATCAGTGCATGTCAAGTTAGGTAATTTGGAGAATTGTTGCTAGGGTGATATATTTTGGATTTATAATTGACAAGATTGAATAATATTTGAGAGGATTGAGATAAAAGGCATATTTGTAGATACCAATTGATTATGAATAAATGTGAAGAAAGTAATACTTGTGGATTAAATAGATCATGGAGAATGAGTACAGTAGTAAACTTGGTGGAACTAATTAGATCATAGGAAGTGTCTAAATTTGATACCTTGGATTTATTATCTAGGATTGAAAGGAGCAATTGGATGCAAAACAAGATTTTTGTTGAAGGGATTATTTGTGATTATTGGAGAATTGGTATTAAGAGATTGATCAAGTAAAGGGAGCGATTAAAAGATTAAGATGTTGAATTATCATAAACTCCATTTTGGGTGATTTGGTTGAATCATGAAGAGTAGATGAATTTTGTGGAGTTAATTGATCATTAGAGTTTGGTGGACCTATTGATGATAAGTGGATACTAGTGGAATTCTAGAAGATAATACACTTAGATATCTTGGTGGATTAACTTTATCATTGCAATGTGGACATTGAATTGGTATGTCAAGTTGAATTTGGGGGATTTAGTAGATCATTGCTAGGTAATTGGATTTTAACTAATGGGATTAACTAGATTATTTAAGGATGTTAAAATGGATAACCTGAAGGATTTAAATTAATTATGGGAGATAGATTGTCCAATAAGAATTAGTTGAGAGATTGTCTGATAAGAATTAATTGAGGTATTTGAGATCATTCAAATTTGGTGGAACCAAAATGATGATTATCAAGAGATTGATGTTGGAGGACTAATGAATATTAAATTATGGCTTAGATGATCTTAAGCTTGATTGATGATTACTAAAAGATTGGATTAATTTTATATTATTTGATCAGAGTTATGGATCTGTTGGACTAGATAATGATCATAAAACAATTGGTGGAAATCACAAATTACAATGTTATTGGATTCTTGTTGGAAAAATTCTATGGTTTGACGTCGATTCAAATTAGAGCAGAGAGTAAAAGTTAATGAGATTATTTGTTGAAATCAACAAAGTGCATTTGTGGTATGTGATTTTGGAATCAAGAATTTTGAAGAGTTGAAATAATTATGTCTCTCTTGGATGAATACTTGTGGAAGTTAAGCCCTTTTTGGTGGAATCCTGAATTAATCGATATGATAAGGGCAATTGAAGTTAACCCAGAGCTTGCAAGCGACTAAAGATGTACCAGTCCGATTTGTTATCGTCTTCCATATTTCTCAGTTAAAGGAATACTTCAGAGCATCGAACAACAAGATAGAATCATGAAGGAAGCTGAACGCCGCGCAAGAAGCATGACCATAAAGTTCCACAAAGTACAGTAGAGCAACCATTCGAAGTCAAGCAATTTGGGAGCGTGAAGAGGACCTAAGAGCCGAGTTTTCCTCTCCTTTCTTTTTCCTAGTCCGTCCGAATCTCGGGGACGAGATTCTTTCTAAGGGGGGTAGGTTTGTAACATCCCAAAATTTCGTTCTCTGAAAAATTTAATTTCAAATTAATTAATTTAAAGTATTTGAACTTTATTTGGATTTATCTAAATTTTATTTCAAAATCTAAATCAAATTTAATCCTCAACCTCTCTACTCGGGCATCACGTGATCCTCCCTAATTCAATCGATCCTCGCCCGGTTTAATCTCAGCCTTCTCCCCGGTCAACAGACACAGTCCACAAAAGCCGGTCCCACCTGTCAGTAAATAAAACCCTTTTTCCTGTTGAAAAATAATTCGGCCAGAAAATCAAAATCTCTGCTGACGTCTCCCTAACATCATAAATTCCTTTTTCCATAGAAAAATAATTCCTCTGAAAGTCATTTCCCTTGATGATGTCATTTCAGTTCAAAAATAATTCCAGAGAATCAGTTTATTCTTTTTCTCTCCTTTTAAAGTTCCAAAAGATCGTATTTCTTCATTTTAATTCCGAATGAGCCCATTCAAATTTCTAAACTCATCAAAAATTCCAATCTATCCATTTCTATCCTCTTTTCAAATTTTTGGAATTTTCGAATTTATTTGAATTAAATTAAAGCTTAGAAAGTAAAAATATTTTAAATGGCTAAAATATAACTCAAATAAATCCGAAATTATTTTATTTAGTCTTTTCGTTTTCCAGGGATTTTTATAGAATTTTTCTGAATTTTTCGAATTTATTTTATTTTTTCTTTTAAAAAAATATTTTTATTATTATTATTTTCTCTCTCCTCACTATTCATCTTCCAATGGTTGCGTTCTTCCAGACCGAGCGCGTACGCGAGCCGCCATGGCTGACCCTTTGAAGCTTCCATAACTTTTGATTTTTCTCAACGGTTTTTTGCGAAATAAATTGCATTCAACTCCTCTCATCAAACTCTTTCATTTCCCTACCGTTTTCCCCTCATTCATGAGCCGTTTCGCGAGAAATTAACCCATGCCATTGATGGACATGGTCTCTTGATCTCCCGTCTCGGACCTCCCCCGCCCCTATAAAAGGAAGCACCGTGAGCCCCTCCTCATCCTCACTCAACCCCAAAAATATCAAGTCCCCACTCCTCTTCTCTTGGGCGCAATCGGAGTTTTTCTTTTGTGTTCCAAGCGGTGTTCTTCGGATTATTGCGCCTCGTCCGGTGGAGCCCCGCCACTTTTGAGCACATCCTCGGATTCGCCTCATCGCGTTCTACGCGGTGCTCACCTCGCCTTCGCCGGAACTTCGCCGGAGCACCGTCGCTACCGTGGGCCATAGCGCGTCGTCGTTCCTCGCGTCGCCACCGGCCGTCCGTGCATGCCCGACCAAAACCAAGGTGAGCATCACGTTCCCCACGCTCTACTCTTCGTTTCGCCGCAAACCCCACATGCTAACTCCTCTCCGTTTGCCCGGAACGCCGATGTCAACCCGACGGTCGCACAATGTCTTCTCCACCGTGTTCCGCCACCATCCGATGTCCTTTGGCCGAGCCGTTTGCACCGTTGAGTTTGCCTCGACGCGTTCTACGTCGTGCTTCCATCGCCATCACCTAAATATTCCCCGAGTCCTCGTCGACCTTGTCAGGCCCAGACACTAAAACTGTACCTTGCGCGTACACCCCTTTTTGGTAAGCGCTTTGATTTTTGTTCGCGTCATATTGTGTCCTAGCCTCTAAGAAATTTTTCTACCATTTTGTTTAATTTTTCGTGGAGCCAATTGTCAGGAATTGAGCTTTCCGTGAAAATGGCCGTTTGTGACTCCCGACGTCGATTCGTCGCCTCCGGTAAGCCTTAGCCCATGCCATAATTTTTCTTAGACTTGCCTCACTGCGTTCTACGCCGTGCTTCCTTCCGTTTCCTCGAAAAGCCTCCACAAAATTTCGCCTCCAACACCTCGCCATGGCCGCCAATGGCATCTCGTGTCCCCGTCTATCCAGTGATGTTTTCCCCAATCCGTTCGCGTCATATCGTGCCAAACCATCCCAGGTAGCTACCTTTCAAATGGTTTTGGATTCGCTCTACCGAGCACCAAGATATCAAAATTTTCCTGTTTCTCCACTATCGTCATTCAAACGTCGATTGTATCGTCTCCGATTAATTTTCAGCTTAGCCAATAATTTTCCTAACTTCACCATGCCATGTACTATCCCACGCTCACCTTACATCTCCACGTTCCATACTCGGTACTATCTCTCTCCAACCTGCAGTTGTCGCTACTGTGCCGTCGGTGCAGTTTTTCACTCACTGCGGGTGATTGCCGCCGTTCCTCGTCGCCGTACCCATGTCACCACCTTCGCCTCATTGCCAACATTCCATTTTGCCCATTCGCCAGCCATCTTGTAGCCAACCGCCACTGTACTATTCAAAAAGTAATCCTCGTATTTTGTTATCATTTCATGTGATGTCCAAAACTTCCAGATATTGGATCTCCCTCATACGAACTCCGAATCTGTTGATTCTTTCTCCTAAATTCATCTAAAATCATAATCTATCCGTCAATATATATTTTATAATTTTTGGATTTTAATTGGGTTTTATTTGAATTTATTTTGTTTGGTTCTTCGCGTGTAGACTACGACTAATCCGGAGAGTTCGATTTTAGCGATTCGCAACATCAAGTCTCCGAGCAAGGCAAGTCTCCTTTGATCATCTTGAACCTATGATTTCGAAATGTTTTAATTATTTTAAATTATGTGCATTGCTATTTATATAAAATATTAGTTCAAATCTTAAGGGTTAGTTAAACCAACCTTGTTATATCCTCCATTGAAATTGAATGCCATGTACCTTTGTCACCCTAGAGTTTCATTTGTCTCAATAATGAGATTATTACTGAATCTTTGTGAATAGTGGAATGGTAGTATAATGCTTAGTCTCGCTATTTAATATCTTTGAAATCTTGAAAATGGGAAATTATGATTTATTGTAATACCCCTGTGTTTATGAAAATTAGTGGTAATTGGAGTTGCCACTGTTCTTTTAAAATAAACTAAAATGTGAAAATTGGTTTAGATTAGGGTGGATGGTTAGTTTGGATTGGTGCAGGAAGCACGAGATCTTGTAATGTGTATGTTCCACCCTAGTCAATTAAGGACCGACGCTTGTGTTTGTCCAGACTGAGCATTAACCGTACAACCACAAGTCTATATGGGTACGACCTAGCTGACTAACTTACGATAGTCTAGTTTAGGTGCCACCAGTGGAAAGTGGATGCCAGGGATGGACTGGTTATTCACAGTGAGGGACAGGGATTTACTGTACTCATATGGCGCAAGAGGGGGCTTCGGTTCGGGCGGTTAGCCTACCTGCGGTGAAACCTCAGCGGGTGGTATCTAGCTAGATTAGAGTAAGGTAAAGGCTTTGTGATATTTTATCTGGGTCTCATGCCAAAGGAAGCGTGTTGACTTTTAGGATAATTTATCTCTTGTGGGTAAAGTTGTACAACCTCTGCAGAGTGTAAAACTATTCGAATAGCCGTGCCCACGGTCAAGGGCGGGCAAGGAATGCATTCACATGGTAGATTTCTGGTTTTGGTTTTAAAAATCAAAGTTTTGTATTCCGGGAGTGGAGGGAACTCTCGGAAGGGTATCCTGGCGGTTGGAGCCAGAGAGGGTGGATTTAACCCGCAGTATTAAACTTGTTCAAATTGGTTGGCTAGTGTTGGTAGATGAAACTTCACTAGAAAGTCAATGATAGTTTCTGCTAAAACATTTACTTTATTAAATTGATGCCTTCGAAAATAATTAGTAGTAATTGAAATTTTAAAATATTGCTTTGTGCAAAAGAACCATATAGCCTTCCTTTGTCAAGCCTTGCATCTATGCATTTTTCCCAAGACTTGCGGAGTACTTTATGTACTCACATGCTACACTCAAAAATAATAACCAGAGGAGTACGAAGCTCAAGAAGGCGACTACGACTTCTTCGCGGGTGGATTCGACGGAGGATTCCAGGAGTTCTAGGTCGCGCTTCCCCAGTCAACTGCCTGTGGCATATTGATGGGTCTACTTTGAGTTTACTTTGCTTCCGCTGTGTTTTGATTGTGCGAGGTCTTGAAACCTCCAATGTAATAATGAGACCTGGTGGTCAGTACTCTTTATATTTGTAATAAATACGTTGTTGGTCATGAATCATTTCTGTTTAACTGTGTGCACTAGCTTTGATCTGGGACTAGTGCAGAAATACACAGAGGGTCCGGGTTTGGAAATCCGGGGTCTCGACAGAGGTGGTATCAGAGCCAATTTGACTGTAGGACGTGACCTAGTTAGAATGGTCGTTAAAAGAAAAACTTCAAAATTTATTTTATAAAATAAAAATTTAATATTGTGCTATCCTTGTCTTTTCTTGTCTTTCTATCCTTACCTTCGTCATGGTATTCTTCCTTATCTATCTGGTTATTGACTTTTTGGAATGGTAATTGTATCCCCTTTCCTCTGTATATTCTATAGATGGATCGATAAGGTTGCATCTGAGAAGCACCTGAAGAAGCTCGTCATCATGAAGGAGCAAGGACTAGCTCTTTAGTTGTAATACCCAAGTAAAGTCTTACGATTTTAGAACGCTTATATATTACTTGCTTATGTGTATTTATTCTCTAGTCAATCCACAAAGATGACACTCTTTAGATTTATTTATAATCAATTGGTATCCACAAATATACCTTTATTACTTTCGAATCACCCAAGAATTATCCAATCTTGTCAATTCTAAATCCAAATATATCACACTAGCAACAATCCTCCAAATTACCTAACTTGACATCTAAGGATTAGGATGACTTTCCTGATAAGAGTACTTTCCGTAAATGTTGTCTTCCATATACTCTAGGTCTCCAAGGATTCTCCAAACTTGGACTTCGGTGAAAGAATTGGAGCTTGTACTATTGCGGTAACTTGGGTTAGCAAAAGATAAGAGGGAAGTAGCACAGATAAGAGATCAGGGGAACAACTAAACAACATCCCGAACAAACACACAAGAAAGAAGCAAGCAACAACTTAGAAGAAACTTAACTTGAAATCAAAATAGTCTTTAAGGATGGCTGTACTACAAGTATACAAGACTTGGTACAATCCACCTAATACACAAGCAAGTAATATATAAGCGTTCTAAAATCGTAAGACTTTACTTGGGTATTACAACTAAAGAGCTATTCCTTGCTCCTTCATGATGACGAGCTTCTTCAGGTGCTTCTCAGATGCAACCTTATCGATCCATCTATAGAATATACAGAGGAAAGGGGATACAATTACCATTCCAAAAAGTCAATAACCAGATAGATAAGGAAGAATACCATGACGAAGGTAAGGATAGAAAGACAAGAAAAGACAAGGATAGCACAATATTAAATTTTTATTTTATAAAATAAATTTTGAAGTTTTTCTTTTAACGACCATTCTAACTAGGTCACGTCCTACAGTCAAATTGGCTCTGATACCACCTCTGTCGGGACCCCGGATTTCCGAACCCGGACCCTCTGTGTATTACTGCACTAGTCCCAGATCAACGCTAGTACACACAGTTCAAACAGAAAAGATGATACATTGCCAACAACGCTTTATTATCATAATCGAGATTACAGACCGAAAGGTCTCATTATTACAATTGAGGTTTCAAGACCTCACACCAAAAAGAAAAATTACAGCGGAAGCAAAAAGAAACTAAAGCAAGACCCATCAATACGCCACAGGCAATTGACTGGGGAAGCGCGACCTAGTACTCCGGAAATCCTTCGTCGAATCCACAAGCGAAGTAGTCGTAGGCACCTTCTTGAGCTTCAACTTCCTCTGAGATTTATTTTTAAGTGTAGCACGTGAGTACATGAATGTACTCCGCAAGTCTTGGGAAAGATGCATAGATGCAGGCTTAACAAAGGAAGGCTATATGGTTCTTTTGCACAAAGCAACATTTTAAAATTCAATTACTACTAATTATTTTCGAAGGCATCAAGTTAATAAAGTAAATGTTTTAGTAGAAACTATCATTAACTTTCTAGTGAAGGTTCCATCTACCAACACTAGCCAACCAATTACAATTGGTCAAGTTTAAAACTGCGGGTTAAATCCACCCTCTCTGGCTCCAACCGCCAGGATACCCTTCCGAGAGTTCCCTCCACTCCTGGAATACAAAACTTTTGATTTTAAAACCAAAACCAGAAATCTACCATGTGAATGCATTCCTTGCCCGCCCTTGACCGTGGGCACGGCTATTCGAATAGTTTTACACTCTGTAGAGGTTGTACAACTTTACCCACAAGAGATAAATTATCCTAAAAGTCAACACGCTTCCTTTGGCATGAGACCCAGATAAAATATCACAAAGCCTTTACCTTACTCTAATCTAGCTAGATACCACCCGCTGAGGTTTCACCGCAGGTAGGCTAACCGCCCGAACCGAAGCCCCCTCTTGCGCCATATGAGTACAGTAAATCCCTGTCCCTCACTGTGAATAACCAGTCCATCCCTGGCATCCACTTTCCACTGGTGGCACCTAAACTAGACTATCGTAAGTTAGTCAGCTAGGTCGTACCCATATAGACTTGTGGTTGTACGGTTAATGCTCAGTCTGGACAAACACAAGCGTCGGTCCTTAATTGACTAGGGTGGAACATACACATTACAAGATCTCGTGCTTCCTGCACCAATCCAACTAACCATCCACCCTAATCTAAACCAATTTTCACATTTTAGTTTATTTTAAAAGAACAGTGGCAACTCCAATTACCACTAATTTTCATAAACACAGGGGTATTACAATAAATCATAATTTCCCATTTTCAAGATTTCAAAGATATTAAATAGCGAGACTAAGCATTATACTACCATTCCACTATTCACAAAGATTCAGTAATAATCTCATTATTGAGACAAATGGAACTCTAGGGTGACAAAGGTACATGGCATTCAATTTCAATGGAGGATATAACAAGGTTGGTTTAACTAACCCTTAAGATTTGAACTAATATTTTATATAAATAGCAATGCACATAATTTAAAATAATTAAAACATTTCGAAATCATAGGTTCAAGATGATCAAAGGAGACTTGCCTTGCTCGGAGACTTGATGTTGCGAATCGTTAAAATCGAACTCTCCGGATTAGTCGTAGTCTACACGCGAAGAACCAAACAAAATAAATTCAAATAAAACCCAATTAAAATCCAAAAATTATAAAATATATATTGACGGATAGATTATGATTTTAGATGAATTTAGGAGAAAGAATCAACAGATTCGGAGTTCGTATGAGGGAGATCCAATATCTGAAAGTTTTGGACATCACATGAAATGATAACAAAATACGAGGATTACTTTTTGAATAGTACAATGTCGGTTGGCTATAAGGTGGCTGGCGAATGGGCAAAATGGAATGTTGGCAATGAGGCGAAGGTGGTGACATGGGTACGGCGACGAGGAACGGCGGCAATCACCCGCAGTGAGTGAAAAACTGCACCGACGGCACAGTAGCGACAACTGCAGGTTGGAGAGAGATAGTACCGAGTATGGAACGTGGAGATGTAAGGTGAGCGTGGGATAGTACATGGCATGGTGAAGTTAGGAAAATTATTGGCTAAGCTGAAAATTAATCAGAGACGATACAATCGACGTTTGAATGACGATAGTGGAGAAACAGGAAAATTTTGATATCTTGGTGCTCGGTAGAGCGAATCCAAAACCATTTGAAAGGTAGCTACCTGGGATGGTTTGGCACGACATGACACGAACGGATTGGGGAAAACACCACCGGATAGATGGGGACACGAGATGCCATTGGCGGCCATGGCGAGGTATCGGAGGCGAAAATTTGTGGACGCTTTTTGGGGAAAAGGAAGGGAGCATGGTGTAGAACGCAGAGAGGCAAGTCTAAGAAAAATTATGGCATGGGCTAAGGCTTACCGGAGGCGACGAATCGACGTCGGGAGTCACAAACGGCCATTTTCACGGAAAGCTCAATTCCTGACAATTGGCTTCACGAAAAATTAAACAAAATGGTAGAAAAATTTCTTAGAGGCTAGGACACAATATGACGCGAACAAAAATCGAAGCGCTTACCAAAAAGGGGTGTACGCGCGAAGGTACAGTTTTAGTGTCTGGGCCTGACAAGGTCGACGAGGACTCGGGGAATCTTTAGGCGAGGGCGATGGAAGCACGATGTAGAACGTGTCGAGGCAAACTCAACGGTGCGAACGGCTCGGCCAAAGGACATCGGACGGTGGCGGAACACGGTGGAGAAGACATTTTGCGACCGTCGGGTTGACATCGGCGTTCCGGGTAAACGGAGAGGAGTTAGCATGTGGGGTTTGCGGCGAAACGAAGAGTAGAGTGTGGGGAACGTGATGCTCACCTTGGTTTTGGTCGGGCATGCACGGACGGCCGGTGGCGACGCGAGGAACGACGACGCGCTATGGCCCACGGTGGCGATGGTGCTCCGGCAAAGTTCTGGCGAAGGCGAGGTGAGCACCGCGTAGAACACGACGAGGCAAATCCGAGGATGTGCTCAAAAGTGGTAGGGCTCCACCGGACGAGGCGCAATAAGCCGAAGAACGCCGCTTGGAACACAAAAGAAAAACTCCGATTGCGCCCAAGAGAAGAGGAGTGGGGACTTGATATTTTCGGGGTTGAGTGGGGATGAGGAGGGGCTCACGGTGCTCCCTTTTATAGGGGTGGAGGTGGACGGGAGAGGGAGATCAAACGACGATGTCTTTTAGAGCAACGGTTTCATTTTCGTGTAAATGCACATGAAGGAGGAGAGAAACGGTTGGAAATGAAGGAGTCATGAAGAGAGCAAGTGAATGCACTTGATTGCACGAAAAACGGTGAAGAAATTCATTAGGAATGAAGAGCTCAAGGAAACGGCCATGGCGGCCACGTTCTGGACAAGGCTTCGTGAAGAAGATGAAGGGAGGAGAGGCACGGGGAGTTAAGTGCACCTTGGCACGACACTCGGAAATTCTCGATGGTAGCCAGCGACGAGGATGCAGGGGTGGCGAAGTGAGGGCGTTGGCAGCAGGGCTCTTCGGCGAGAGGGAAGAGAGAGGAGGAAGGAGTGGACGGTCGGATGAATGCCACGAGGCGAAAGAGAAATCAGGGCCATCAGATTAAAACGAAGGGGTAAGTGAAGGCGGGTGGCTGAGATTGAACCGGGCGAGGATGGATTGAATCAGGGACCGACACGTGATGGCCGAGTAGAGAGGTTGAGCATTAAATTTGATTTAGATTTTGAAAAAAAACTTAGATAAATCGAAATAAAGTTCAAATACTTTAAATTAATTAATTTGAAATTAAATTTTTCAGAGAGCGAAATTTTGGGATGTTACACATTTTATCAAAATTAATCCCATAATCCAACAATGTTTGCCTCATCCAAAGTAATTGAGCACAACAACTACCCGCGGAAATATATTCGGCTTCGGCGGTTGAAAGGGCTACGGAGTTTTGTTTCTTAGATGACCAACATACTAGAGACCTTCCTAGCAATTGGCAACTACCCGAGGCGCTTTTTCTATCCACTTTGCAACCCGCATAATCGGAATCCGAATATCCAATTAACTCAAACTTTGCACCTTTGGGAAACCAAAGCCCTACATTTGAGGAATGCTTTAAATATCTTAGAATCCTCTTTACGGCCACTAAATGGCACTCTTTTGGAGAAGCTTGAAAACGTGCACACATGCAAACACTAAACATAATGTCGGGCCTAGATGCGGTGAGATAAAGCAAGCTACCAATCATGGATCTATAAAGCTTTAAATCTACCGACTTACCTCCTTCGTTGAGGTCTAGATGCCCGTTTGTTGCCATGGGTGTCTTGATGGGTTTAGCTTCTTCCATTCCGAATCTCTTAAGTAAATCTTTGACGTACTTCGTTTGGCTAATGAATGTTCCGTCTTTAAGTTGTTTGATTTGAAGTCCAAGGAAGTAGCTTAGCTCACCAATCATTGACATCTCAAATTCCCTAGACATCATCTCACCGAATTCTTTGCAAAAATCTTGATTAGTACAACCAAATATAATATCATCAACATAGATTTGACAAACAAAGAAATCATTTTCGTGAATAGAGTTGTATCTACTTTACCAATTTTAAAGCCTTTTGATACAAGAAAGTTACGAAGGCGCTCATACCAAGCTCTAGGGGCTTGCTTTAAACCATATAGCGCCTTTGATAATCTATACACATGATTGAGATATTTAGCATCTTCAAAACCCGGGGGTTGTTCTACAAATACTAATTCGGAAATTGTTCCATTTAGAAATGCGCTTTTGACATCCATTTGAAACAATTTAATATCAAAGCATGATGCAAAAGCAAGCAAGATTCTAATTGATTCAAGTCTAGCAAAGGGTGCAAATGTCTCATCATAATCTAAGCCCTCGACTTGAGTGTAGCCTTGAGCTACTAACCTTACTTTATTTCTGACCACAATTCCGTTCTCATTTTGTTTGTTCCGGAAGACCCATTTTGTGCCAATGACATTGTGCTCCTTGGGTCTCTCCACCAAAGTCCAAACATCATTTTGAGCAAAATTATTCAACTCTTCATGCATAGCATTTATCCAATCCGGGTCATCTAATGCTTCTTCTACACGCTTAGGTTCAAGTGAAGACACAAAAGAATAGTGTTCACAAAATGAAGCTACTCTAGAGCGAGTTTGAACACCCTTACGTACGTCACCCAATATTTGATCTATTGGGTGATTCTTGGCTATTGCATTGTGAATCTTGATGTTATTTTGTTGTTGATCCTTTTGTTCATCTTCAATAACTTGAATATCGTTTGTTGTAGAAGAGAAGGGTGGTTCCACTTGTCTTGATGAGCTTGGTGATGTTGGATCCTCTTTAGGCTTGATGTCTCCGATTTGCATGTTTTTCATTGCCTTGCGAAGACCTTCTTTTCCTACATCATCCAAGTTCTCATGCTCCTCTTGAGAGCCGTTAGTTTCATCAAATTGAACATCACATGATTCTTCAACTAAACCCGAATTTTTATTGAAGACTCTATAGGCTTTACTATTTGAAGAATACCCTAAAAGGAAGCCTTCATCACATCGACTTTGAAATTTTGAGAGCCGAACACCTTTTCTTAGAATATAGCATTTGCAACCAAATACTCTAAAGTAAGAGATGTTCGGTCTTCTTCCAACAATGAGCTCATAGGAAGTCTTTTTCAATAGTCGATGTAAATAGAGGCGATTTATGGCATGACATGCGGTGTTAATAGCTTCCGCCCAAAACTTGTCGGAAGTATTATATTCATCAAGCATTGTCCTAGCCATTTCAATTAATGTTCGATTTTTCCTCTCTACAACTCCATTTTGCTCCGGAGTGTAGGTTGTGGAAAGCTCGTGCTTTACTCCAAGGTCATCACAAAAGTCTTCAACTTTTGTATTTTTGAACTCGGAACCATTGTCACTCCTAATTTTCTTTATTTTAAAATCAAATTCATTTTGAGCCCTTTTTGAAAAACTTTTGAAAATCCCGGAGGTTTCACTTTTGTCATTTAGGAAGAAGACCCATGTATATCTAGAGTAATCATCCACAATGACTAAACAATAGCTATTACCTCCAATGCTCTTATAGGTTGTTAGCCCGAACAAATCTATATGTAAGAACTCTAATGGCCTAGAAGTTGACATGATACTTTTGGAAGGGTGAGAATTTGCGACTTGTTTTCCGGCTTGACAAGCACTACAAAGTCGATTTTTCTCAAACTTCACATCTTTCAAGCCAACCACTAAGTCATGTTTAAAAAGCTTTTTAAGTTGAACCATTCCCACATGACCTAGCTTTCTATGCCACAACCAACCCAAAGAAGTTTTTGCAATTAAACAAGTTTTCAAACAAGACTCATTTGAAGAAAAATCTACCAAATAGAGATTCCCAAATCTAAAGCCTTTAAAGACTAGTTCATTATTAATATCTTTTGAGATTACAACATTTTCTTTTGAGAATGAGCATGTTAAGCCTAGATCACATAATTGAGCAACGGATAGCAAATTGAAATTTAATGTTTCAACTAGTGATACATTAGAAATTGAAAGGTCGTTTGAGATAGCGATTTTACCCAATCCCAATACCTTTCCTTTGCTATTATCTCCAAAGGTGATCTTGTCATTGCTTCCACTCTCAAAGGTGGTGAACATCTTCCGGTCTCCGGTCATGTGTTGAGTGCAACCGCTATCCAACACCCAATGCCTTCCACCGGTTTTGTAGTTCACCTACAAAAGAAAATCAAGTTCTTTTAGGTACCCAAATTTGTTTGGGTCCTTGTAGGTTAGTGACCAAGGTCTTGGGTACCCAAATGGCTTTCTTTTTAGCACCCAAAATCGAGGTGCCAATGAAATGAGCAATAACATTTCCATTCTTAGACTTTTTGAGCATATAGCAAGAATCATATAAACCAATGGAATGCATGTTATTCTTAGAACAATCATTTTGAACATGTCCAACACACCGGTATTTTGTGCAATACTTACTATTTTTCTTTACAAACCTTGGAGGCTTGTATACCCTCTTCTTACCCTTTTGGGGAACATATCCAAGTCCCTCTTTGTTAAAGGAGCATCTTTGATCACTTAGCAACTTATCAAGGGTTTCCTTTCCCTTGCAAGCCCTCTCTAAACTTTTGTTTAATTTTAGCACTTGTTCCTTTAAATTTTTGTTTTCATTAGCAATAACATCATCATGAACAAGATTTAAAGCATTTCTAGAATCTATACTAGATGAACAAGGTATGGCAAGTAAATCATCACAACAAGTAGATATGCTAGACTTTGAAATTTCTATACTAGACATTTCATTCAAGATATTGTAAGTAACCCCAATGCTAGTACTAGATTTGTGATTTTCTTGGAGAAGCAAATCATGAGCCTCCTTTAGCTCCTCATAAGAGTCTTTGAGAGAGATGTGTTCTCTCTTTAAGACCTTAAACTTTGATTTTTCTTTTCCAAGAAATTCATTCAAGTCAACTAACATATCCATCAAGTCATCATAAGAAGGCTCATCATCATCAAGCAATTTTACCTTTTCTCCTTTAGCCATAAGGCATGTAGGAGTGGAGAATAGCGATGGAGCCTCCTTTATGGCGATGCCCACAAGCCCCTTCTTCTTGGGAGATTCGTCCTCACTTGAGTCGGAGTCCGAATACTCCTCCTCGGAGTTCCACTCACCAATATGGGCTTCATTCTTGCCATCCTTGTGAAGCTTCTTGAAAAGTTTCTTCTTGCCTTGATAGATCTTCTTCTTGGATGACTTTTCTTTGTCGTCCTTCTTGGTGGGGCATTGTGATGCGATGTGCCCCTTTTTATCACATTCATAGCAACAGATGTTGCTATACTTCTTGTTGGAGGAGGATTGCCACTTTTTGCCTTTGTTATAGCTTCCTCCTCGGTTTGAGCGTCTTCTCATGAACTTGTTCATTCTTCTCACAAGAAGGGCAAACTCCTCTTCGGAATCTTCTTCTTCATCTTCGGACTCATCACTTGCCACCGCCTTTGCCTTGAAGGCGGTGATTTTCTTCCCTTTGGAGGTAGATTGCTCCAAGAGTTCCTCCTTGTCCTTCTTGTACAACTCATTTGTAATTAGATTACCCAAGAGTTGTGTTGGCGTCATTCTTGCCAATTCCGGTGAGTTGAGGAAGAGAGTTACCAACATCTCGTACTTCTCCGGTAGAGCCCTAAGCATCTTTCTCACAATATCAAGATCCGAGAGGTTAGTACCAAGGCCTTTGAGCTCATTCACAATGTTGTTGAGCCGTGTGTACATCTCATTGATGTCCTCATGGGGCAACATTATGAATGTCTCATATTTAATCCTAAGCCGATGCAATTTTGCCTCCTTAACCGTGGATGTCCCTTCGTGTATTTCCGAAAGGGTATTCCAAATAGCGTGAGCCGTCTCAAGATTGCTCACTCTATTGAATTCATCCGCGTTTAAGGCTCCAAAGAGAGCATTCATGGCTTGGGCATCTAAATGAGTGTTACGCCCATCTTGCTCCGTTGGATTATCGGGATCAAGAGGCATGACGTAACCATCATTTACGATTTTCCAAATGTTAGGACTCATGGCCTTTAAATAAATTGACATTCTAATCTTCCAATAAGCATAATTTGAGCCAACAAATAAAGGTGCCTTTCCTACCGAAATCCCCTCACTAGCCATCCTTTTCTCTCTAGGCGGTTAAGTCTATAAATGAGAGACCAAGCTCTGATATCACTTGTAGGAACAAGGATACCGACTAGAGGGGGGTGAATAGGAGGTTTTTAAAGTTTTCTTGTTCACTTAATTAATTCTTCACAATTTAAGTGACAATGAAGTAAAGCAATTTATCCTATGCAATTCTAGTTATCAACTTAGCTCTAAACAATCAAATGATCACAGTGAAGCAAATAATCTAGAGCAAGAGAGACAAGAGACACAATCGATATTTTACCGTGGTGATCAGAAACTTGCCTGTTTCCACTAGTCCACGTTGAGGTTAGCCCGAACAAATCGGACCGACTCCACGAATTTGAGTCGAAACACCTCGGTCACTAATGTAGCTCTTTCCCGCTCCGGGTAGGTGAGCTCCAACCTTCACAATCCGTCGGGTCTTCTCACAACCTTCTTGAGAAGATCACCGATTTCCCTTCCGCCCAACCGTCCAAGTGCAGGCAAGCACTAAGAGTAACAAATCTTGGGCTTTGCTTGAATGCAATCTAGTGCTAATTGGATTTGCAAATGAAAATTCTAGCACTAAATGCTCAACCACCTCACTTCAATGTGCAAGGGAAGAATTGAGTTGAAATGAATGCTCTAGGACTTAAGAATTGTGCAATGAGTCTCTTACCTTAGCCCTTGTGCAGTGGTGGGGGTATTTATAGCCTCCACCAACCAAACTAGCCGTTTGACACAATTTCCCGTAAAAATCAGGATGAGCGGTACTACCGCCCTGCTAGGGCCGGTACTACCGCTCCCAAATCTTGCGTCAGAACGGCTCTGTCAGACGAGCACAGTGACCGTTGGATTTGGCGGCGCGGTACTATCGCCGTTGACATTTGTGGTACTACCGCTCTCCGGTAGTACCGCAAAGTCGGCGCGGTACTACCGTTCTGGCCGACATCCGAAAGGTCCAAAAACTGGCGCTCTCTGGAAAAAACGATCCGCTCTGAGGTCGGATCTTCCGGAGGCCGGAAGTACCGCTGAATAGTGCGGTACTACCGCTCACTGCGGTAGTACCGACGTTAAAACGACCGGTTCTTCCGTTTCCGTACGACTTCAGTTCGGTGCTCTTTGGAAGAATTGATCCGCTCTGAGGTCGGATCTTCCGGAGGCCGGAAGTACCGCTGAATAGTGCGGTACTACCGCTCACTGCGGTAGTACCGACGTTAGAACGGCCGGTACTTCCGTTTCCGCACGACTTCAGCTCGGTGCTCTCTGGAAAAATTGATCCGCTTTGAGGCCGGATCTTCCGCTCGCCGGTAGTACCAGCGTATTACACAGCGGTACTACCGCTCTTCCAGACAGAGCACAGAAAAGGTATTTAAAGCAATTTAAATGAGTGCATGCTTCTAAACATGATCCAATTGGCACAAGAAATCTGTTTTCAAACTACTTGCCAAGATCCCTCTTTATGGTACGATTATCTACCCTATAATCCGGTCTTCCACCATTCTCCTAAGACCGGCAAAATAAAAAGGGTCATATTCTAAACGTACCTTTGTCTTGAACCAGCTTGGGTCTTCTTTTATGTTTTTAGTTTGCATCTTGTCACCATCACATGGATTTGACCTTCGCATGCTCATACAAAACATTAGTCCCATATTCATAAAAGTTGATTAATTACCAAAACCATTTTTAGGGGCCTAGATGCTTTCTGTAATATAGTAGTCATAAGGAGCAATCGTAAGAAGCAGTCATAGTTGTAGCTTGAGTCAATAAGTAGTTAGAGGTACGAGTCATATGGATCATAGAGAAATTTCAGGAGATCAATGTATGATCATTAGTAGTGGATGAGTGGTATGCATGTACGGCCTGGTTATATCTATTTAAGCATCTCAATCGAATGGAATAGTTGAGCTATTTGTAGTGAGTCATTTGTCTCTTGTGAGTGTGTATCTGTCTCTTGAGAGGGATAGAAAATACACATGAGAGTGAGTTTGTATTTGTCTCTTGAGAGAGAGAAAATACACGAGAGAGAGTGAGAAATCTTGAGAGATTTCCAATATTTGGTATCAGAACATGGTGCAGTCCTCAGGTGATGCCAAACATGATGTCACAAGGTGATGGGTCGTCAAGTGGTGCCACTGTGAGCGGCGGCTTTGGCGAGGCTCCATTACCTGCAGTGAACTACGTGGCATGGGCTACGAGGATAAAGATCCTCATGAGAGCTCATAGCGTGTGGCATGTGGTTGATCCCAAGAGCTCATCCAAGGTGGTTGATGAGAAGAAGGATCAGATAGCCTTGGCAATTATACCCCAGGGACTCAACGTGAAACATTGATGCAAATTGCAGAGAAGGACACCTCTCTTGAGGTCTGGACAGCGCTGCGCTCCATGCACATGGGTGTTGAGCGCATCAGAGAGGCGAGGATCCAAACTCTGCACTGGGAGTTTGAAAACCTCAGCATGTGTGATGCATATTCGGTAGCTGATTTCACTACAAAGATCACGCTGCTTGTTGGTCAGATTCGAGAGCTTGGAGAGACGATGGAAGAGAAGTACGTCGTGAAGAAGCTATTGTGAGCGGTGTCCGACAAGTTCATCAATATTGCTTCGTCCATGGAGCTATTTGGTGAGATTAATAGCATGACCTTGGAAGAGGCCATTGGGTCCCTAAAGACGCGCGAGGAGCATCTCAAGCGATATCGTGAGACACGCATGGAAGAGCAGGTTCTCATGGTAAGAGAAGTTGGCTCGTCATGAGGGTAAGGGCGTGGCTGCGGCCGAGGACGCGAAGAAGAAGGGCCCAGAGATAAAAACAAGGTGTGTTGCTTTGATTGTGAAGATTTTGGGCATTACTCCTACGAGTGTCCTGCAAAAGGAAAGGAGAAGAAAGCACTTTTATGTGAAGTGGTGAGTGAAGATGAACCAGCTCTTCTTTGAAGACATGTGGACTAGGGCGTGTCAAGATTAGGGGGAAATTATTGGTTATAATCTTGACATGTAAATGGTTTAGGAGTCGTGTTCGAGTACTTGTGTGTTCGAGTACTCATGGCAGTGTGTGTTTGAGTACTTGTGGCAGTGTGTGTTTGAGTACTTGTGGTAGTGTGTGTTTGAGTACTCGTGTGGTAGTGTGTGTTCGAGTACTCATGGCAATGTGTGTTCGAGTACTTGTGTGGCAATCATGTGTTCAAGAGTACTCGGGCGGAAGTCGGAAGTCAGAAGTCGTAGTCAGAAATCGAAAGTCAGAAGTTGCAGTCGGAAGTTGGAAGCAGTCGAAAGCAATAGTCGAAGCTGTGGTCAAAGCAGTTGTTGTGGTCAAAGCAGTTGCTGTGGTCGAATAAGTATTGTAGTAGCTGTGGTCATAAATCATAAGGAGTCAAGTCGAGGGTACTCTTGTAGTCGTAAGGAGCAATCGTAAGAGGCAGTCATAGTCGTAGCCTAAGTCAATAAGTAGTTAGAGCAGCGAGTCATGTGGATCATGGAGAAATTTCAGGAGATCAGTGTATGATCATTAGTAGTGGATGAGTGGCCCACATGTGCGGCCCGGTTGTATCTATTTAAATATCTCAATTGAATGGCATAAATGAGCCATTTGCAGTGAGTCATTTGTCTCCCATGAGTGCGTATCTGTCTCTTGAGAGGGATAGAAAATACACGTGAGAGTGAGTATATATTTGTCTCTTGAGATAGAAAATACAAGAGAGAGAGAGAGAGAGTGAGAAATCTTGAGATATTTCTAACAAGTATAAGCTAGGTTTACTAGTTTAGTAGTAGGATTGTAGGAACTATCAACTTATTAAGGGTGTCGTCTACTGGCTACTGCATTTTGGTTGGCTTCTGTCAAATGGCTTGCTCACCATGACCAACGCAAGCTGAAACTTCTCAGCTTATCTGAAAGTATGAAGTGACTTTCATGATATGGCATGATAGTGATGAATGAATTTCTAGACATATGTGTCGATACCTATGTTCATCAATCGCTACAATCTAACCCAAGTTTCCCACACACTGTATCACTAACCTCTAGGTAGACCTCACCTAGGCCCAGGCTGACCTCTATCATTTGTATAATGTTTACTAGTGTAGTAGTTCATTGCATTAGACATGCTTGTTCCAATTATCTCATTCTCATATAAGGTTTACTAGTTTATTAGAAGGAACTATCAGTACTTATCAAGGGTGTCGTCTACAAAAATTCCGACATCCCAATTTCATGCTAGTGGTCAGAAATGTCGTCCACTACCAATTGATCATGTCCCCCATCATGTTGCTTCTTCCCTTTCTCACGCAAATTCCCATCCCCTTCCTAAGCTCCTCTCCCCCTTGAGAACAACAAGTGCCACGTGTGCTAAAAAACGGCACCCTTCGGCATGGAGCACATCATCAAATTTATTCTTGTTCCCTTCTCCTACGCCAAGCATGGATGCACCGAGAACATCACCTACTACAAATCTACAAGGAAGAAACACGACAACGCATGCCCACACGCGTCATGCTTCTACCCAGACTCTGGCTGTGGCTTCGTCAGGACAACAGTGGCACCCCTAGACCAGGTTTCATGCTTGGAAGTGATCCAAAGCAAGCCCGCGAAGTAGCAACCAAGCTTCGAGCTAGAGCAGGGTACGTGCAGGCACGCGCTCCGGTGGTCCTCGACCTCGTGGCAGGCAGTCATACTCGTCATAGAGGCACATAATCTTGGGCGAGCAGATGAGGCATCCAGCATGGGGCATAGACGTAGACGCTGTCGTGGTTGCATGAGGGAGGGGCAATGGCAGCTGCTACAAGCCAAGTGCCAAACTCGCACTACACAAATTAAACAAAGAAATCTGTTTGCTGATACTAGTACCATGCCCCCCATATGAATGTAGCAAACCATCCCTATGCGCCACCTGTGCACTAGCTCAGCTAGTTTGTTAGCAAACAGAGAAAACGACCTACAATGCAAACGAAAACAAGTTTAGAGAGCTGACAAAGTAAAATACAAGTTCTCGAAGTAAAGTGGTACAACGTTCATGAGTTTAGAGATCTACAATGCAATTTTCTCTTATTTTTAAATAATTCAAACACTTATACAACAAACAAAACAACAACATCTAATACAACCTTTTTATAATATCATGGAAACAATGAACAATTCCTACTTACATACCAAAATAGCCTATCCCACCAAGCAAGGTTGAAGTGACGTGAGCCATCAATCACCTCAACAAGTGCTTGGGCCACCAGAGCATCTCCAGTGCGCTATCCTGGACATTTGCTCAAAGCTGTCGAACTGTTCATACAAATAACACAATAATATCCTTTTTTAAATTTAGCCCCAAACACCTGTTTTTTTCAAGTATAGCCTTGTCCCCAAGCTCGGTACCACACGACTCGAGCTCGGCACATCCGTGCCAACACGGCATGTCTGGCGAGCGCGACAGGCCGACGATGCGAGCAAGAGCCAGTAGGGCCCACCAGCCTACCAAGCTCCCATGGCTCAGCAGGGTGCGCTAGCTCCTACCGAGCAATAGGAACTCAATAGATGCCCATGCCATGCCAAATCATCAGTGGCCAACCGCGATGATGCACTGACACTAGGCGACGCCTCTTCAGTGATTCACTTGGCTTTCGAAAGGGGGTTCGACGACCCTCCATGCCCGCATGCAGCCGCATGGCCTTATCTGTCATGAACATCTTCCCGTGCACATAAAATGGGTTACGTCGCTATCTGTCCTCTCATCCGAAGCCTCACACCTTAGTTTCTTTCCTACCGAGTGAGAGAGGCAGGGAAGAAGAGAGAGAGAGAGAGAGTAGAAGGCCGGTTTGTAATAGTTTTCGAGGTGGTTTTGTTGTGATTTAGGAGATTTCACTGTTGGAAAGAGTGTAGGCATGGTAAAGACCTTCAAGAAAATGTATGTTTCATTCGCATGCAAGCAATGCACTTAATATGTATTAGCATTTAATTAGCATAACAGTGGTTTGGTAGTGTGGAATGAGCTTGGTAGCCATGTTTAGTTGATGTATGCGTTGACTTTGTGCATATAATATTTTGTAATTAGCTATATTTAGGACATATTAGTGGCGATAACGATGATCTTTTGTAAATAGCTGAAGAAATATGCACTGTTATTTTAAGTGTTCCTATTGCAGTTCACAATTTAGGAAATACATGTGTAAGTATGCACACATATACGTATTTAGGAAATACATATGTTATGTTTAGTGTTCCCAGTGCAATTCCAAGTGTGTGTGCATGATTATTTATGCTAGGCTTGAGGAAACTGATAGCTCATAATATCTCGTCTACTTGAAATGGTTAGCTTAACAACTTAACCTAAAGGGGTAAAGGTTGTCTTGGTGTGATCCTCGTAGCTCTCGAGATACAAAGCATGATCATTCAAGGCAAAGATTGAAATATATTTTCAAGTAATGACATAAAGATGAGGAAGAATTGAGAGGTAAAGGTAAGCAAAGTTTGAGAGGTAAGGGTAAGCAAATTTTTTTGAAATAATTGGTTATTTAAAATAAGTTCTTAGGGTTCAACTATTCTATTCTATCGACAGCCATATCCTAGAGTCATTATGACTCGGATATCATCTCTATCGTACCCACAAACAACACCTCTAGATCATTTGTTTCAATAGCACTAGTCTAGGATTAGCAATGGAAAAGAAAGATAAATATCATCGATAATGACATTTATTAATTATCTAAATATGGGCCTGATGGCCAAAGTTTACATCCACAGCCCATAGGCTAAATTTAAATAATAGTAGAGGAAGAAGCCCATTAAATCTACCCACAGGCAAACGACTATGGGACACGGCCTAAACATTATGGCCCTCACCAAAGTCAAAGCATTCCTCCTCTAAGCAACAGAATTTAACCAATGGTAAGTACAAAAATGTACTCCATAAGTTACAACAATAACAACATGACCTAAAGGGGTAAATGTTGTCTTGGTGTGATCCTCGTAGCTCTCAAGATACAAAGCATTATCCATAGGTTTGTAAATAGTAACAATTTATAGAGAGACATTTATGCGTAATTTTGGTTGATATAAATGAAGTTACTATAGTATCTACTATAATCGACTAGTATACTTATCTTAAAAAGATACTCTGTTTGAAAGATAGGTATTGTATAAAGATCATTTACTGTAGAAAAACAGATTTTAAAAGCTAATAACAACATAACCTCAAGCAGCATAGCCTTGTCTTCTTCTGATACAAGCATCATTGGAGCCCGAAGTAGTTTTGGGGATTTCTATACAAAGTTGAAGTGAAGCATTGTTCCACCATAGCTTCGTAGGAGCACGCAGGGATTCCTGTGCCACGGTGATGATTTGAACAGATCCAGCTTCTTTCAAGACGGACCCAGGACAACAAAAGTGGTATCATTCTACTTGATTATGGGTTCTACCAGTCTCTTGTTAAAAACCATCACAGCTGAAAACTTGCTTATTAACCCCTGAGGTGGTGTTGGAACCTCACAGTTGTTTATGGGATGGGCTTAGTCTGGGGTCTCTCGATGCGCTCAAGAGTCAAGATCACAGCTCGAAGTGATGTATTGTTCAATGTCATCAACTCTATGATATGTTGTTTCCATTATTACCTATCTGCCATGCATAAACAAGGTGGGTTTTGCCTTGTAGATCAGGAAGATGACTTGCAGACCTATAGATGGCAAACGGATTATGTCTGCAGATACTGATGCATGGACACGGCAGTCAAGCACCTAGTCTATGTCGGACGTGGACACGACTCGGACATGTATTTACCGTATATCTAAATATTGCCGTGAAAAAAAAAGAATTTGTATTTTTAATAGTATTGGCATATATGGAGACATTCAAATAAAGGTTTCTGCACAAGACAAAGGTAAACCGTGGCGGCAACTCAATCCCTTCGGCGACCTATGGTGTTTCGTCCCATAATCTTCCCGTGCTCCTTCCTCTTCACGCCGGTATGTCAGATCTAAATATTTTATCTCTTTTTTGCGACCTTTTTTTAATGTCTCATTGGTCATTCCTGCCTCCTTATTGGTCATTACCCTTTTTTGTTGTGTTTGGTTGTTCAAGTCTATGTGTCAAATTTGCTACTCTAATTATTTTGTTTCCTACTCAGATTAATTGTATATTGACAATGTCTTACCTGGTTCTTTTTCAGAGCACGACTATATATATCAACCCCAATGACTCGGCCGTAAACGATGGTGGAGCAAACGGTATGATGCTATTCCTGTTTGGCAGCAGCTTTCGCCAGCCATTGTTTCCACTGAAAGCAACGCCAGTGATTCGGCAGAACATGATGGTAGCACGACGGCACAACGATTTCCCTAGGTGCAGGTGCCGGAAATCCATACATGTTCAGGGTGCCCTCTAGGCGGAAGAGGAAGCTCAAGCTTTTTAACATGCTCTGAACTTCGCTGCAGATTCTGGAATAGGCAAACTTGCTGTAGAACAGATGCCATCAACCAGAAGCATGCACTGGAGTCTGCTAGAAGGGATAGGCTGTGATTTATCTAAGCATGGAGTTTTGTTGAGAGAAGTAAACTCCGTGCTTCTTCGTAACTTCTTCGAGCTTCGCCTTGTATATTGTTCACGGTCTCGTAATAAGGTATCGCATGAATTGTGCTATGATAAGAGCCAGAGGCGGTCATGCTGTGCCCCAACTTGGCACTGAACTATTTTAACTTGCTAGCGGGCAGCGAGTATTCTAAGGCCTTGGTTTAATGGAATTGTAATTTCGGATTTGCGAACCTCATCAGTTTCCCTAAAATTTCTTATACATGGGTCACTTTTCTAACCTTTGGATCTTGCATTGAAACAAAGGTGCTGTGATTTTTTTTTTGTTTTGAGACGAAGGTTCTAAGAATTCCAAATGTTGGAGAGACAAACAAGACCAAAGTTCAAATACAGAGTTGATGTAGTCCGCGTACAATACAAGTTTTTTTCAAGTATCTGTTGCCATTAGTGTACACAGTACACAGATATCTACACAGATTTTTTTTTTTTCGAAAAGGGAAGCTTTATTGATTTCAAGTATGTTAATCAAGGTGATACATCAACTTGAAATCCTCCCGGCCTCTGCCTGGGCGGCACACAGCCTTACAAAAAAAGTGGAAAATAAAAGGGATACACTAATGACAATCAATCCGAAGACTAGACCGCCACCCATGTGCCCGGGCAAAACACTCCTTGGCCACCTTCTCCAAGGAACGCGAGGCCGCCACAACCATATCTTGCGAAGCGGTCTTCTGTAGAATAGCCCAGGAACGGAGCGAATGCGAAAGTGAGAAAATAACCTGCAAAAATGAAAGTTGTTTGTTTTCAAATACCATTGTATTCCTGCATAACCACATAGCCCAACAAGTAGCAGCGGCTCCAAGAAGAACTAAAGACTTTAAGTCCTGTCGAAACCCTCGTAGCCAAGTACCAAACATATTGGACACACTACGAGGCTGAGAAAGACCACAAGACGCATGGACCACCGCCCAAACCATACGAACTAACCGACACTCAAAAAACAGATGTTGGATCGTTTCATCTTTATGACAGAAACAACACTGTTTGCTGCCTTGCCAATTTCGTTTCACTAAATTATCCTTTGTTAAAATTACGCCCCGTCGAAGATACCACAGAAAAATCTTGATCTTCAAAGGTACTTTTAACTTCCATAAGCGTTCGTTAGAATTGGGCACATCCTGATGGATCAATGCGAGATAGTGGGATTTTACAGAAAATTCTCCACTCCTATTCAGGTTCCATCGGAATTCATCTTCCTCTTGGCTCAAAACAATGTTGGTCAGTCGTGAAAGGAGATTGTTCCACGACTCTAGCTTGTGACCAATAAGGTCTCTGCGCCATGATATAGTTGGTGGGTATGAGCTCAACACTTCGGCCACTGTATCTTGTTTCTTGCGGGCTATGCTATACAGTTGAGGATATCGATCACGTAAAGTTCTATTTCCTAGCCACTTATCCTCCCAGAACCGTACCTGCGATCCGTCTTTAATAATAAAGGATCCAAACCGCAGAAAATCCCGTTTAATCTTCATCAGGCTGCCCCAGAAATGAGAGTCCCCACACTTCCACTGCACCTGGACAAGAGGTGTTGTGTCCAAGTATTTTTTGCGTAATATTTGTTGCCAGGTACCGTCTGTTTTCAGTAACCGATACAGCCATTTACTGAGTAGTGCTGTATTCTTGGTCTCCAGGTTATGAATCCCTAGCCCTCCTTGTTCTTTAGGTTGGCACAGGATATCCCATTTGGCTAGACGATATTTCCTTTTATGCTCGTCGCATTGCCAAAAGAAGCGAGACCGATAATAATCTAATTTTTTAAGAACACTCTTTGGTATCTGAAAGAAGGACATCATATACATGGGAAGACTACTAAGGACTGAATTTATTAAAGTCAAGCGTCCCCCTGTTGATAGATGCTTGCCTTTCCAACTACTGAGGCGTTTCTCAAAACGTTCTTCTACTTTTCGCCAATCATCCTTTGTTAATTTCCTATAATGAATAGGAATACCCAAGTACCTCATTGGGAAAGTACCTGGATTACAACCAAAAAGATCTTTGTATTGGTGCTCGCATTCCTTGGCTTCTCCGAAGCAGAAAATTTCACTCTTATGGAAATTTATTTTCAAACCAGATATTTGCTCAAAGGCACAAAGTAACAACTTCATGTTAGTAGCCTTTACCAGGTCGTGTTCCATGAAGAGGATCGTATCGTCAGCATATTGGAGTATGGATAAACCACCATCTACCAGATGTGGCACCACCCCACTAACTTGACCATCTGCTTTGGCTCTGTTAACAATTGTTGCAAGCATATCAGCAACAAGATTAAAGAGAACTGGCGATAAAGGGTCCCCTTGTCGGAGACCTTTTTTTGTTTGAAAATAGGGACCGATATCGTCATTAACATTGATCGCCACACTTCCGCCCGATATGAAAGAATGCACCCAAGAAATCCATTTAGATGAGAAACCTTTCATCCGTAGTGTTTGTAATAAGAACGACCATCTTACTTTATCATAGGCCTTTTCAAAGTCAATTTTGAAAATTATACCACTGAGTTTCTTACGATGAAGTTCATGGACGGTTTCATGCAAGATGACTACCCCTTCAAGGATATTACGTCCTCTCATGAATGCCGTTTGAGTTGGGCTAATAACGTGGTCTGCAACTGAATTAATCCGTAATGTTGCAACTTTTGTGAAAATCTTGAAGCTCACATTCAGTAAACAAATCGATCCCTATCATGGAACAGATCGAATTGCCGCTAATGTGTTCTTGACGTATGACATGGTAGGCCTCATAGTTGGATCATCTTGAACGCAACGCAACCCTACATTGACGCATCTTTCCACCTCCCCACGAGGAGCGTCTCCCATTCTAGGATCTTTCAACTGATATGCGTTTCCCTGAGTCCAATGCTGTCGAACCTTTGCCAAACATAAAGATCACATAAGGAGAACAGCGAGCAAAGAAATAGCCGCAGATATAGAATAGTAGAAATGAAGCTTGACATTTACTTACATATCTAGGAAGGTCATCAGCATCTTCCCTAGAAAAGGGTGCAGATTTGCAGCCTGTCACAATCTCCAGAAGTACGATGCCAAAGCTGTAAACATCTGATTTTGCCGAGTACTTGCCGTACAACAACTCAGGAGCGCTGTACCCACTGGGTGCCGATCATTAGTAAGCACAGTGTCACCGATTGGTTCTGCTCATTACCAATAGTAACCAGAGCACATGCAAGAACTTAGAAAAGAAAAGCAAGTGAAATGAACTTACCGTGTCGCTCTGAAATCCTCAGCCTTCCCTTCAGATTGGCCTTGAGGAAGCAGCGTTGCAAGACCAAAGTCTGAAATTTTGGGGATGAAGCCCTCATTAAGTAGGATATTACTAGCGTCTATATCACGATGAATGATTCTGCAGTTTTCATTTAGGTATAACAATCCTTCACTGATCCCTTGAATGATGCGGAAACGCAATGGCCAGTCAAGGACTCCACTCGTCTCATCTTCAGCTGCATGCGACAGATGACAGGGTCGACACAGGTCACCAACTCATCATCGATCTCATACATATAGACCTATCTCGGTGAAAATTTTGTCTTGTTCAATGGTTTCAAGCTAAGGAATCAATTATAAGAGCAACACATACCAAACAGAACCGAATCAAGGCTTCCAGTAGGCATATATTCATAGCATATCACCTTCTCCTCATTCCCTATGCAAGAGCCCAACATCTTTATGATGTTCGGATGGTCGAGTCTTGCAAGCATGTTCACCTCATTTTTCAGCTCCTCTAATCCTGCTTCCTTGTTTAACCGTTTGACCGCTACATCCCCTACGCTCGGTAGAGTTCCCTAAGCAACAGAAAGATGATCAATTTTTCAGAGAGACGTGGCAGATTCATAACCAAAGGAACAATTTTTCTTACCATGTAAACAGTTCTAAATCGGGAACCAACAATACTATTTCCCTCAGCAAAACTATTGGTAGCTACTCTCATAGCATTCAAGTCTAAGTTCTGCTGAAGGGGGGCAACAAGCTTAGGTTGTGGTAGATGGTCATGTTCTGTTCCAGACGCTTCTGCTTGCACCAGGTTTTCATGGATTAAATGGTCATAATTTTCTTGAAAATTTGTGAATAATTTTATTAAAGAACCTGCAATGAATTCAATGCTTACCAGGTTCTGGTGGTGAATGTTTTTGTTGTCTTCGACAATAATAAAAACCTACTAATGCAGAAATTACCAGCAGTGCTACAATGATAGAAACAGAAACAATGACAGCAATGTTTCGACCTGTAACAACAGAGAACAGATTTGCATTCAGTAAAAAAAATATAGTTGGATTAATTGAGTTTATCAAGATGGTGCAGGAACAGTTGAAAAGGAGTTGACCAATTTGGTGAAAATGAGGTGATGGAGAGTATCCACAAGTCTACATCATTCTACAAAATTTATTTTACAAATTTTCTGTGGCTTTAATCGAGTGCTTCAGTCGCACACATAATCAAGTGCTTCAGTCGCACACAATTTTGTCTTTATGGACTATTTTGATTTCTTGATTTTGTTTAAGTCAGGTCAAAATAGCAGGGCTTTTTTATTATTTGGAGCAGCTTATATTATCTTTCGTTGTAATTGGCTATATGGTATGCAATGCTTTGCCTTTTGTTATCACATCTCCGAAAATTTGATGTATAGAAAAATTTTTGTTTGCTTCTGTCATTCCCTAGAAAAACATGGTATAAAGTTTATGGAAGGCAAGATAACAAGTTATTTTGGTTCAATGTAGTTACTTTACCCAGATCAGTAGCAACATATCCAGTCCATGCAAATGAAGCATATTGAAAAAATAATTCATTTTAACTTGTATTGTGCAAGGACAATTCATACCTGTATGTGCTGATGGACTTCTATGAGAAACTCGAGCATACAAATCGTTGATACCTACACTAAGCTGAACTATGTCTACCAGATCACCTGAGAAGAGCACACAATCACTCCCTCCCAGAATAGTATAAGCACTGCAAGAGCAGTTGCTCAAGCACAATATCCTGCAGTCGTCCAAGCTCTTGCCGCCGACCTTGGCGGCATTCAGCGTGTCAGGCGGCTTGACGTGTAACATTTGAGCAAAACCATTACCCGACGTGCAAGAAAACACCGCGCTCCTCACACAACCATGCGCATAGTTCCTCTGGCTCCAATCGTTTGGCGACTTGGGGACGTATTCCTGCAGGCATAAGCAATCACCATTGTAGCAAGCTGCATTTGGTCCGCAGTACGCATAGTCATCGCATTGATCCTGAGGAAAATGCCAGTACTCCACCCACTGGTTGGTTGAGTTGCTGTGCCAGCGATGACCAAGGCCGTCCGAGCTCACGACAAGGCGCCACAGGAAAGAGGTGTCCAAAACTGTGAACGAGTAGTACGCAGTGTCTTCACCAACAGTCATATTAAAGACTATCTTATTAGTCTGCTTCAGTGCAGGAAGACCACTGAAGCCCTGGCCATTCCATGTCCCAATTCTGTACGTCAGTGTGGAGCCATGGAACAAGAGAAGGTCAGGCAGTCGGTACGGATCCAACCTGAGGTGGGTGTCCCCAGAAGATGGGTCCAAAACGCTCTTCCATGATGTGAGTTGCGACACATGACTGGTGGATTTGTCATACCCAATTCTCATACCTGACAACAATGTGTCGCTGGGATAATCAAAACCTTGCCATAGCAGATTCCCCGACGTCGTGTCGTTGATGATAAGATTGCCAGAGTCGAGAAGGCGGGCTTGTGGACTGTTGGAGTTGAAAGTTTCAGTTGACCACACTTGGTTGCCTCTTTTATCCAGCAGGTGAAGAGAACTTGTGCTGAGGATAAGACTTCCATTGCCTCCCTTGATCGGGTTGTCCCGGTTTGCCACCCACACAATAGTTTGAGGTTTCATGTCCTTGTACCATATTCCTAAATATGCATTGTCCCCATTTGGGAAGAAGCCCAGTACAAAAATTTCTTTTGCTGAAACTAGTGTTTGCCCATCTACCATAGATATGCCTGTGGTCAGGGAGTCATCTGGAACAAAGTATTTAAACATGAAACAGTGAGATATTACTGACAATAGTAGTAGTAATAGGTAAATAAAGTAGATGGAAGTTTTATCTCCGTACTGTTTTCTAAGCTATTTGTCTCGCTATGATAAAATCACCAAAACCATGTATTTCCAGGAAGCTCAAAAACCTGCCATGCCATGTATAATATTGTACATTGTTTCTACACTTATGGATAAATTGTTGGAGTAAAGCATGCAAGTGTTTTTCGCTATTGCGAATTTACAATGAATATGTAACTTCAGCATCCTGAACAAGCAGGCATCCAACCGAACTAAGGCTCCATTTGCAACATGGGAATTTCATAGGATTTATGCGGGAATTATACTGTTTCCTGCAAAACACGTACGAAATTCCTGTGAAATTCATGTAATCCTAAGGCCTAAGCTGAGAAATCTCAAAACTGCCACTTCAGGGCTTTCAACACAAACGCTGAGCACAATCTGCAAAGATGTCAAGGCACTGAGGATTATGGAATGGTACTATGGTAGTTCTATGGCCACTGTACCATAAATTAACATTCAATTAGTATTTGGTACTTTTGTGCCATGTGTGCTTCTAAATTCTTGAACTAAACCTACATTTGTCACCTCTACTAAAGCAGATGGAACTACGTAAGTAGCCTGCAAGTTCCCAAAAGAACATAAATCCATTTTGTAAGAGAAATGGGGTATAAAAGAGAAGAATTCCATTTTGGACAAATCCACCATTTCGCATTTCTTACAGAAGTTAGACAGCCTCCTTACCAGAATACAAGGGACTCCAAAGAAGGCACAAATTTCCCTCACTCGATCAGCCCCAACCCTGCCTCTCCCTCCCCTCTCTTTCTCCGTTGCAGGGTGGTGTGGTAGGCGAGGCATTTCGTCGAACATATGGAATGGATTGGGAAGAAGTGGCAATGGCAGATAGTTTGGAAGAAACTAGACAACAAGCGAGTATTTGCAGTAAAGATTGGGCTGACCAAGGGGAAAGTGGGGTGGACCGGCTGCTTCTGTTCCCAAGCCAGCCTGGATGGATGCCCTCTCTGTTTCGCATTACAGATTCATTGGTCCTGCTTGAAACATGGGATTTTTCTAGGAATATGGTACGAATTGAACTATCTCTTCTAAAATTCACAAGATTCCTATGAAATTTCTACGTTCTAAACGAGCCTCAGTTCCTATTTGGAATCTAGAAATTTCACAGAAATTTTGTTAGAAAACAGGATATGGTTTGGTGACACTTCGATCCTTAAGAAAGTACTCTCGCATTCCAACAAGGCCCTAGTCTTGAACATGGAACTTAAGATGAGTGATAAAATGATCAAACATAATCTTATTTGAGGTATCATGGTATTAGGTAACATTAATTACAGACACAACATTGCAATTTAATTAAGGACGTTGTACTGAAGTGTGGCGAGAAATTTGGCTTACAATGTGCAATAAAAATTAGTACATATTGTCATCAAAAGTAACTATATTTTAATAGGTTTTGCCACCACATAATTAGAAAAATAGTAAAATGTGTGTGTTGAAGACTGTGTCAACATCTAAAACAATAAGTAAAAGAGGCTAGAAGCAGTAATTCATTTTCTAAATGAGGCTAGAAGTAGTAATTCATTTTCTCAAGTCAGTCTGATTTGTCATTATTTTGTACTTCATTTTTTGAGCTTGGTTTGACTCTAAACCTAGGATATAGGTGCAATTTTCCTCGTCGGAGCTAGGATCCCATGAGCCCTGGGTATGCTCGTGGGGCAAGGGCTGAGGAGGAGAAGTCACCCATAGGTTCCACAGAACTGGCAACGTCGTCTCTCCTAGTGGGCTTTGCAAGAGAGTCCCCTGAAACTCTCCACTGGCATCCCTACATTCTACTGTATACTCTTCCAAAAAAATTGCACGAATCTTAAACATTTTGGATATTGACACGGTCTCCAATACACATCTTTGATCATTACTTTTCTATTATATGTTAACAAAAATTACTGAAAATACAATAATATGATAGGATTTTTTAGACAAATCTATTAATATCATTTTTCACGTGACAAATCTATGTACTTTTGTATATATTGGTGGTCAAACTTTTAAAAGATTAATTGCACGTATTCCAAAACAACATTTAAAAAAGAATGTACAGAGTATTTCAAATTTTGAGAACAAGTTCCCAGATTTATGAATATTTTCCATCTATTTCTAGTTTTTCCCCTATGCTTTGTTGTGCATGTAGACGACCAACGCAAGACCTTACAGTCCCATATATATAAGCAAATAATGCAGCTCGATCCTCCAAAGCAAATGATGCTAAGTTGTAGTGGGTAAATATTTCTACCGCAATCGTGTTATGTATGTTTTTGACTATTAATTATGTGATACACAACTAGATCAAGGCATCAAAAATACACATTCTTTTTTTTCCCACGAGATGGCCAAAAGCACCAATTTTCACTATCCATTGGCTAGTTCTAGTTATTTGACGTTTTGATTGTCCAGCTAAAGGCTCGAATTTGACTTCCACTGCACTAACTATTTGTTAGCCAGCCGAATTATTTGTTGATTTATTGGGATTTTGTCATGTGACCACCGGGTCGGGGTTGTTTGAGTCTTAATTAGGTTTTTCTGAAGAACTTTTGTTTTATTTTCTTTTTATATATAACATGTTTTAGGAGAGTTTCTATATAATAACTACTTAAAGACATTTTCTTGGAGTAGTAACGATGAAATCTTACTAGAATTAGTAAAGATTCACATAATTAACTTAATTATTTTACAGAACAGCGATGCACAGGCAACCAACCACAGAATAACCCTTAGTTAAGATAGAACACTAACAGATTGTTCCCTGACTGTGAAGCCAGAAGCACGAAGCATGAATTTTCAATAAAAACAGCCGCCACGCTTGTGTTGGGCAGCTACTAATAGCATGTAGTTTGGTGAAAAAAATGGCCAAAAATACCTTAATAATGATCATCACATCACATGAGGGTTTAATTACTGAAAGACCAAAATAAGATTGATTTTTTTTTTCATTTTCTCCCTCCGCCAAAACATCTTAAGAAACTCCAATAACCTCTCACCTAAAGTTCTAAACAATTGAGCTCCTCAAAATTGAACTCCGCATATGAGGTAAAGAACTAGTGATAGATGAGTAATTCCCCAAAGAGAAACCAGAGAGAGAGAGAGAGAGAGAGAGATTGAGAGAGAGGGAAACTGCCGTACTTAGCTGCTGAGGCTGAGCAAAAGCAGCAGCAGAGAGCAGCACCACTGCAACGGGCAACGCCACCTTCAGCATCTCCCCCTGAAGTGAATGAATGCACAGCTAGGTTGTTTGGCCTGTGAGGTGCAATTTTTTAGTGAGACTCCGAGTGAAGTGCGATTTGCCACTTCCCATGGCCGCAAGAAAAAGAGGGAACACGTTACCACAGAAGTCCTCATACTTTTGCAGAATGTCCATTTTGAACTTTGCTTTCGATGTGCACTGTTCTTTTTTACTTTTAGTAGTAGATTCTCTAAGCAGAGTTTTGATTTTAAAATTATGTACATTATTTATATTAACATCTCTATTATCTGCTGATACATTAAAAAACACAGATAAAAATTATCAACTATAGTTAAAAAATATCCTAGAACTAGGACTGATTGGATCAATAATGTCGATATAATTTTTCTGCGTCCACTGGATGTTTGACCACGAGGTCGGATCCAACAAAAGGAGTTGGCATGGATATCTTAGAAATCGTAAGGGAAACAAGCAATTTGATCGGAACAGTAGGGATGTGACAAGGAATAATGCTCTTGCGTGCAAGCGCCCGTTTCTTTCCGCAGTCAAGTCAACTTGAGTCATGAGGGGCCAAAGCAGAGATTTCCTTTTCGACGCAATGTTGCTAGTGTCCAGTTTGGGGGAAATTTAACTATTTCCCCTCTTAAGGCCCTGTTTGGAATGCGGGAATTTTTCCCGATTTCTGCAGGAATTGAACTGTTTTCTGCAAAATTCCTGCAAAATTCCTGTGAAATTCCTCTGTTCCAAACAGGCCCTAAGAATGTCACCTATTCAAATGTCACTCTCTTCGTTGCAATTAATATTTCACCACTTTCGAGCCCACGCGACGCCAAGTCACATGACATGGCATGCCATGTCAGCGCCCGCGCCCGCGCCTCCCCGAGCCCACGCCTGCGGCGCCCCTCCCCGCGCCTCCCTGTGCCCGCGCCTCCCCGCGCCCACCCCAGCTCGCCGGCGCCGTGCGCCTCCACTGCGCGGCCCCGCCTCACGCCGTCGGCTCCCCTCGGGTTTGCTCCGGCTTGGCCCAACGCGCGGTGAGTCTCCTTCGGACCCCTGGTACCTCATGCGCCCCCACCTTCTTCCTTTTCCCCTCCGGTCGCCGCCGCCCCGTCCCACCCTTTCCTCCGGCCGCCGCGCCCCGCCGCCGGCCCGCCTCGGGGCCTCTCGGCTCACGGACGTGCATCCTTCGGACTCCCCCTGGCTCCGAGGTCCCGTTTTGCCGTCTCCGGTGTGTTCCCCGGCCGCCCCTCACCGGCAGCACCGCCGTCTACCTCGCGCCGCCCCCTCCTCTGTTTTGATTCGGCCGGTTCCTTGGGCGGCGGCGCGGGCGCGGGGAGGCGCGGGGAGGGGCGGGGCGGGCGCGGGCTCAGGGAGGCGCGGGCGGCGGCGCGGGGAGGCGTGGGCGCCGGCGCTGACATGGCATGCCATGTCATGTGACTTGGCGCTGCGTGGGCTCAAAAGTGGTAAAATATTAATTGCAACGAAGAGAGTGACATTTGAATAGGTGACATTCTTAAGAGTGACAAATAGTTAAATTTCCCCCTGTTTGGACACTCGAAAATTTCCTAGATACCTGAGAAAATTGAAACATTTTCTGTGAAATTTCTAAAAAGTTCACGTGTTTCAAAACAACACTAAAAGGAATAATCATTTTTATTCGGTAGGCATATTGTTAGTTGAAAGATTGTTACTTAGAACCCCCTCCTCACATATTGCTCTGGGTTGCTCGCATATGCCCAATCCCAACCCATTTAGACTAGACCTTTGAGAGATACTGTGGAAAATATGGACAATGTTTTAATTCAAAATTTTACTAGTAAACAAATACAATAAACCAGTAATGCAAAATTTACTACTAACAGTAGGCTACTCATCATACTTCAGAATATACGCAAGGAAAATATAGTAACAAAGTCGAACGAACGCACGAACGACTTACTTTTAAGCTTGATGAAGAACAGAAAGTAGTGCAGGCTTGATGCAGTGCAGAACGTAGATGACGCAATGTAGTGAGCGGTCGCGCAGATGTGCGCTGCCCAGAAACCTTATTACCACCCCTTGCAGGTACTCTCTGCGGCAATGGTTCGGAGATAGCCGCTCTCCCTCCTTCCAGGTACACGCCAGGGAGAAAGGTTAGCGAAGTTTGGACAGTATAGTACAAAAGCACAAGATCGCAGAGAAAAAGAAAATGGAGGCAGTGAGATTCTCACACATACTCTGAACGTCTCTAGGCATATAAATAAACAAACTGATAACTAACATGATTAAAATAGTCATTTACCCACTGGTAACTAACACATTCAACCAGCCATTTACCCACTAGTAACTGCGTGTCATCAAAACCCCAATAAAGCCTCAAATTCAAACGTTTGAATCTCATTCAAATACGAAGAGAGAGTGGTGCAGGGTTCAACACAAATAAAGATGAATTTGATCTGCCAAGTGGCGCGCCACGTCAAAGATATTGTGCTGAAGTACTGTTAATATACCAGTCTTTTAGTGTAAGTCCCATATCGATTGAACTTGCACCTAAAATAACAAGATTCATCTTCTCACAACTGATGAATGGACTATGCCTTGAACTTATAGCTTTTCATGATCAGATTTCACTTGAAATCTCACCTAGTACTAGGCTGCCAATGAACCACGTCTAAACGGAACGTTAGATGGTCATGCTCCCTTATCTACTCATGAATTTTCTAGAGAATGCCCTGTTCTCATGAACTGCGACCACACAATTAAACTCAAGTAGGTGTATTCTTTCTAGGTATCCTGTAGGCTAATACCTTTTCTCATTTGAACAACAGAATACATTAAAACTTTATGCCAATCTTCTATACAGTCGAGAGTACTTTGTTTATTAAGACATGGATATACTAAATATATACTCTCTTGTTACAACATCAATTTGTTTTTCCCATTGCCTAAGTCATGAGATCTCCGATCAAAAAGGTATGAGTTACCATTATGATGTAACTTAAATGGGCCTCATTCACATGTCCATAGATACAACGGAAATTGCTTTCCATGCTAACCCCTTTGTAAAAGGGTCTACCGGATTTTTCTCAGTGTGAATATAGTTCACAGGAATCACTCATGTGCACGTCACCTAACCTTTTTCCGCGGCTATAAATCCTCGCCGACGCTTCCAACAGCATCGCCACACTCTGCTCCATCCTCCACCCCAACCAATCGGTATTCCCAAGCCTCTAGCTTCGTCGGCAGCCTCTTCTCCCCCAAAGCCGACCAACGAGCACGTCGCCGATTGGCGCCGCCGTGGTCGGATTCCTCCGCCCCGAAGCATCCTTGGAGCAACATGAAGCCATCCCTATCCCCATCCTCGGTCGGGCTCGTCCTTGCCTGTACTCCGTCGGCACCATGCGCCTTCCCTGCCTGTCGCCGCCTCCCGTCGCAGGACCACCACCACCTCACCTGAGCTACACCAACCCCCGAGGTAGCCCCCTAACCTCGCCAGCATGCTTCCCCAGCCCGCAATCGGACTCTAAGGCCATACACCACGGCGCATGGTTAAGACATGCCATTCATGCTAATCATGAGTAGTTAAGTTAAACCACTCACTAACATGTGGGTCATGCCTTTTAAAATTAAATAATACCCGGTCTCACCTGTCATAGATACAGAGGAAGGAAAATCAAAAAATAAAAGAAAAATTAAAAAACATGTTGTGGGTCCCACCTGTCATATTTTATTTATTTTTCGAATTTATTTAAACTGAGAACTTCAAAATGGCATAACTTATTCATCTTAACTCCAAATTGAGTTAAACAAATTTCTAAATTCATCTAAATTCAAAATCTATCCAATGGAACCAAAACCATAATTTTATGAAGCTCATTTGAATTTTTTGTGAGAATTTGCTTGGTTTACTGATTTTTATCTAAATTTTCACGCAACATAAAAATAGCGTACAAGGCCCAAGAGGAAGAGGCTGAGGCTGAAGCAACTCCCGACAATCAAGACTAAGTTAACTGGGATCAAGGCGAGTCAATACTTTGATCATGTTGATCCTACGTTTCTACAAATTATTTCTGTTTTAAATTATCAAATTGCATGCCGTTATTTTCATATGCCAATTATGTTTGTTTTATGAATTCTAATTATATGCCCATTATCTAACTTGTTAGTATTACACTCCTTTGGAACACTTGAATATCTGAGCCTTGTCACCTTAGCAAAAATTGTAATAGTAAAACTTTCAAAAATAAGTCCGTAATTATACACAACTACTTAGAACTGCTTAGATAATCAGGGCGCCAAAATGCCCAAGCATCACTTTTAATTATGAGAAACTGGTTTGGGAAGTCATGGTGAGAATGGCTGGAATATTTTCATATGGATATTTTATGCTCCCAAAACCTCCAACTTGCTTAAATATCTGGGCAGATGGTTCGGGGGTGTGGTGCAGTAGTGCACGAGAGTGTGGTTAGTGGTAGAACTGCCTAGGTAACCCTAAGGACCGAATCTTGTGATGGCATCCCAGTGTACAACAGTACAACCACAAACAGGCAAATTGTAGGCAGGGCTAACTAATTGTGTAGCCCTAAAGTGGTTACATGAAGGTGTGAACACGAGCAAAGGGATGGATGGTCTCATCCCCGCTTTTGCCCATGATGGCTCACAAGAGACCCTTCTCGAGGGATGTACGCATCCTACAGAAGATAGACCTTAGCGAGCGTAACCACATTACGACTATGCATTGTAACGGTCCTGTGATAATCTACTCAACCACATGACTAAGAAATCATGTGGAGCAACGAGTGGATCATCTCTTGTGGGTAAAGTGTACAAACTCTGCAGAGTGGAAAACTATTCGAATAGCCGTGCCCATGGTCAAGGGCGGACATAGGAACTTAACCAGATATAGTTCTATTTCAAAAACTTTATGGGTGGAATTGGAAAAGTTGTGGGCAATGGAAAGCTCTGATTTGTGTTGCCTTGGGTGTCGCCTCAGTGATAATGTAAGCGGCTATGACGCTGAAAGATTAGCATATGGTGCAGAAACCATATAACGGTGGATGGTATCTTGATCGCTATTATTATTGTAATCTTTCACACATTATACTTTAGTTCAAATTGCTTGGTCCTAGGAAGTTTCAAAGTAACATATTTATAAGCAATTTCTGGCAAATAAAAATAACCTTGGCCTTTTCTTGATAAGCTATGCAAGTTATTTATTGTATCATGTGTATTGACTCGCGGAGCACGGTGGATTTGTGCTCACCCTCGCATTATCAAAATCAGATACAGGAACCCAAGACCACTATGCCTACAGGACACCCCTGCCACAGATGGAGGAGCCAATGAAGGAAACTAGGACGACGCTCTCGAGTTTGGGTCCTAGATAAGTAGACTTAATGGAGATCGTGTGCACATATATTATTTAGACCTAGACAATATGTGTTGCACACATATACCCTTCAGTCTCTTGCCTGTGGATTATGGTCTTACTTCTGCTTTTGCTTCCACTGTTGTCTTTTGTAATACAAACATTTGGCCTGGTTGGCCCTTGTGTAAAACTGTCACTCGACACAGTGTATTTTAAGCTATGATATGTAATAAATATGGTTTATTAGGTGTCATGCGCTGTATGAGATAATGCAGCAATGTACCTGTGAGCACTATCTACTGATCCAGGGAATAGTGCGGTGATTCACAGGGGATTCTGATTGAAAAATTCGGATCCGACATGTCTAGAGGACTTCATATTATCCTTTGTACTTGTGACTTTGGCCAACACTATTTGATTATGTTAGACCATGTGGCTAGGTTTATAATATTTTAGTGATGAATAATTGACAACGGTTAAATTGTTATGATGAATATTTGGTGATTTTGTTTAGCGATGTTATGCTAGGTGTGTGGTGCGTGCGTGAACTGATGTTGGTCAAGTTGGGACAAACTTGTGCCGGAAAAATATTCTTTGGTCTTTGCATGTGCAGGTTAAGCATGGAGACGATCATGGTCGGTGACGAGGACCGGAACTAGGATGGGGAGATCCGAGGTTGTCACGAGATGATTGGGCTCATGCTTGGGGCGCATGGAGATTAAAGGTGGATGATATGTGGAGAAGCTACGGGAGGTGCAGTCCTGGAAACTTTGACACGTGACGCGTTAGAAAAGTCGTGAGTGTGGAAAATCCGTGTTAGAAAGGGTTTCGGATCCCTAGAAAATTAGTGGGCCAAAAGTCTAGTTGATGTAAAAAGGCCCAGGCCTAGTTGGAGTTGGATTAGGATTTTAAGGCCTAGTTGGAGAAGGCGTTGTTTTGAAAACGGCGCGGTACGAGCAAATAGAAGAGGAAAAAATTTGCGGCCGGCAGATTCACGCATATGAAGTTGAGGAGGATGATGGATGAATAGTGTCCGCCGTTTTTGAATAAAGTTTGTGAGTTTTTTAATTCGCATCTATTATCCTTTTTTCTTGGTTTTTTGATTCCTATATATTCTCCATGCATTGGTCTATGTTTAGGTATTTTTATTTCTTACATACATGAATTAGTTTTAATTAAAAATTAATTGAAAGATTGAGCAAAAACGTGGTTTTTACTAATCGATCGAAAATTATCTAGTCGCTACAGTACTGCTACAGTGTTGCTACAATACCGTGCTACAGTGATTTGCTACAGTACGCTGCAGTAATTGCTACAGTAAGATCAGAAAAATGTTTTCCCGCTCTCTTTTTTGGGCGTTAAAAGGTAGAAAATCTAAAAAGGTTTCCGCTGTGTGTTGCAATCATTCACCCCCCTCTGATTGCTATCAACGATCCTACAAGTGGTATCAGAGCAGGTTTATTTTTCTAATTGATCTTAACCGGTGATTAGAAAACATGTCGACAGATAGGTATTCCACAAAACCTTGTATTTTCTATGGTGTTGATTTTCAGTATTGGAAAGCGAAGATGGAGGCATATATTCAAGCTCAAGGCTTTGCAATATGGGAGGAGGTTTACAAGCCTTATCAAGTGCCCGAGAATGATACCGTGTCAGCAGCAAATATAGCACAAGTTGAGGCAAATAGCAAGGCAAAGAATATGATAATTCAAGGACTAGAAAGAAGTGATTTTGATTGTGTGGTGCATCTTAAATCCGCATATAAGGTATGGAAAGCACTATGTGATTATCATGAGGGTTCACCTACTATTAAAGAGGTACATCAAGATATGTACAAAAAAGATTACATGCGTTTTGAGATGAAACCTGGTGAATCAATAGATGACCTCTTTGCCCGCTTTAATAAAATTCTTAGTAACCTACGTGCTGTTAATATTACTTATACTGATGCTGAAAATGCACGTCAATTACCTGGAGCACTAGATATGTCTATATGGGAGATGAAGGTTACATCCATTAGAGAATCTACTGTCATGAGTACACTTACATTATATATACTTTATTCTAAATTGAAAACTCATGAATTAGATATTTTTGCTAGAAAATATAATGGTAATAGATCAATTGTTTTAACTTCACAATCTAGCAAGTCTAATTGTGATAATTATTCTACTAGCTATGCTTTGTCTTCTTTGTCTTCACTAACCAATGAACAGCTAGAGCAACTTCCGGAAGATGATTTGGCACTCCCTCCACACGTTTCACAAGAGCTTTGCAGAATGTGAGATCAATAAAGAGAGGAAATTTTGGTTCTCAAAGGTGCTATGAGTGTGGTGATCTCAATCATATTCGTCTCAAATATCCAAAGTTTCTAGCAAGATTTGCAAGGAAAGAGAATGAGAAGGAAGAAGAGATGGAGAAAGAAAAAAGAAAGAATAAAAAGAAGGGCTATATGAATCGCAAAGTGGTGCATCGTGTTCTTGTCGCTCTTGGGCAAATTAATTTGAGTGATGTGGACACGGACAGCGAGGATGATACTCCCAAAGGCAAGAAAGGTTTAACTGGGTTGTGTCTAATGGCAAGTAGCAAAAGCTCCACCGACAATGATGATCTTGACAGCGACAACTACAATGAGGTAGAACCTTCTTATGATGATTTAGCTAAACCTGTTGCTAAGCTTGGAACTTTGCTAGAAAAGAAAGATAAAAAGATTAAGAAATACGATACTTTGATTGAATCTCTAAATTCTGAAATTGCAAGACTTAGAGTTTTAATTCCTGATGATGAATCTTGTGAGTCTTGTCAAATTTTACATTCTGAGTTAGAGAATGCTAAGTCACTTAATGCTTTAAACATGGATCAACTTAGAGATGTAACTACTAAATTTAATGAATTAAGATTAGCACATGACTCTTGTGATGAAAAATTGAAATGTGCTAATGATGAAATTGGAAAGCTCAAGTTTAGTACTTCTTTATGTTTAGAATCAAGTATTTCAAATGTTCATTCTAAAACTTGTTCTAAATGTGAGTTATTAGAAGCTAGACTTAACTCATCTCAGGAAATAATTTAACAGATGCTTTATCATGAGATATCTTCTTGTTCTAATTGACCTAAGCTTAACACTAAAATAGAAGGTTTGACTAGACAACTTAATGATTTTGCTGAAAAAGAAAGATTAGCTCAGTCTAGTGCCTCTAAAAATTTTGTGAATGAAACTGTTAAATGCACAACTTGTTCCACTCGAGCTAAAGAGAATGAGTACCTAAAAGACACTTTAGAGAGATTTTCTTTTGGTAAGAAAAAATTTGAATATGATCCTAGACAAGTCAAAAACAAGTATGAAAAATCGTGGTCTAGGATTTAATTTTGTTGAGCATGCCAAGAATAATCCTCTTAAGGTTATTAAGCCTCTTGAATCTGAAAAAATTGAAGTGAAACTTGAACCAAAACAAACTGTGTTTAAATCTGCTGGCTTTATGCAAAGTTCATCGAATAATAATGTAGGTGCTAGCTCATCATCTCAAAAGAATTCTGATTATGTTAAATTTCATTGCACCTACTGTGGAAGAGATGGACACTTGAATGAATTTTGCTTTAGATGTGCTAAGAAAGAGAGAAAGGAAAGATTGAATGCTTTGAAACAAAAACATGCAATGTCTTTTGTTCGTAGAACTAATGTGAAAGCTATATTTTTGAGAACTTTCATGATGGCTTTAAATCTGCTTCACATGCTAGATTGGGATTTAATTCAAATGATTCACATTCTTTTTAGCATTCTAATCATCCACATGCACGTGATTTTGGTTCTAGCTTTGTTACTCCTGTTCATCGTGTGTCACAGTACTGGATTCCTAAATTTTTTTTACTAACCCCAATACTGTGAGACCGATGTTTCCTGTCATGTAAGAACATCTGATAAAGATGGAGAACATAAGCAAGATTGGGTTCCAGTCTTATACATCATTGCTTGATTGGAACACTTAATGGTTCTTCATTTTTTTTGATGGTTTTCAAGAGATTTCACTTTTTGAGAGACCATGTGGAAAAGGTGATGTTGTCTACATCTTGTTAGATTCTCAAGTTGCTGATTTGCACACGAAATCGCTTGATACTTCTCGTTTTCCTCATTTTGCGAAGTGAGTTGGGCGTATTACATCTTATGGGATTATTCTGAGGGGGAGCTTGTTGTTTAAAAATTTCGGAAGCTTTGTTTATTATCCTTATCAAGTAACTCATCAAATCCAAGTCATTGAAACCAATTGAGTAGTAGAGCTCTTTTTATCATATTTATCCATATGCTATGTAGATTTGATCACAACTTGTTAGAATTAAATTGCTACATTTGAAATAAAAGCATGACATGGCGGAATATTTTGACTAGATTGATTATATTTATTACTTTGCGGTATCCATAAAAAAGGATAAGCTCAATTGTGAGTCTTATTTTAACTCTTGGCTATAAGGCTCGTATGTTTCATGTTACAATTTTTATGAACACTCAATTTGGCATGTTATTGTTAAAAAAGGGTATATAAGAAAGAAAGAATTGAAAAGATGTATGCTTCAAGCATGCCATGGTGAACAAAAAAGGGCACAAAAGTGCGCAAAATGAAAAGAAGTATGCTTCAAGCATGCCACCATCACAAAAAAAAATATGTCATTATGAAAAAGAAGTATGCTACAAGCATGCCACATGCCTAAGAATTGAGTGTGGAGCAATAAGTTGTTACATGAGAATGCTAGCCCGTCTAGAGTTAAAATTTGCTTCACTTTTAGGTTTTGACTTTTCATTGTGATATCTCATTGTGCTCTTTATAATTGGTTTGGTCATTATTGAGATGTCTGTCGTTGATATAAATTGCTTAATCATATTGAAAACTTGTTTTGACATTGCTATATGATATATGGCTTTATATGATCTAGATAGCTCTACTCAAAAATATGACTTGGTTGTGTTATTAAACCAATGCAACGTGACTTGGATAATCTACAAAGCTTCTAGATTTTTATTATCATTGCTCTTTCTTAGAATTATTCCTTCTTTAAATTTTCTTGATGATTACATTGCCAAAGGGGGAGAGATTTGGTGTGCTTTATGAGAAATTGTGTCTCTTGTGTTGAGGGTGAGAGTTTTTGGAGAGATTTGGCTTTTGGCTTAAAATGCTTTTTCGGCTTCAGTTCTTCACTTATATCTATTTTAAGCTAATTCATCATATAATTTTGTGGTGTTGTCAATGTATTCATCAAGGGTGGAGATTGTTAGACCATTTGGCTAGGTTTATAATATTTTGGTGATGAATAATTGACAACGGTTAAATTGTTATGATGAATATTTGGTGATTTGTTTAGCGATATTATGCGAGGTGTGTGGTGCGTGTGTGAACTGATGTTGGTCAAGTTGGGACAAACTTGTGCCGGAAAAACATTCTTTGGTCTTTGCATGTGCAGGTTAAGCATGGAGACGATCATGGTCGGTGACGAGGAGGACCGGAACTAGGATGGGGAGATCCGAGGTTCAGACGGTCAAGGAGGTCACGAGATGATTGGGCTCATGCTTAGGGCGCATGGAGATTAAAGGTGGATGATACGTGGAGAAGCTACGGGAGGTGCGGTCCTGGAAGCTTTGACACGTGATGCGTTAGAAAAGTCGTGAGTGTGAAAAACCCGTGTTAGAAAGGGTTTCGGGTCCCTAGAAAATTAGTGGGCTAAAAGTCTAGTTGATGTAAAAAGGCCCAGGCCTAGTTGGAGTTGGATTAGGATTTTAAGGCCTAGTTGGAGTTGGATTAGGATTTTAAGGCCTAGTTGGAGTTGGATTAGGATTTTAAGTAGAGTTTGAATAGGTGTTTTAGGGGCAGCATATATATATATGTATATGTATATATGTATATGTGTGTGTGTGTGTGTGTGTGTGTGTGTATATATATGTATGTATGTATGTATTTATATATATGTGTATATATATATATGTATATGCAGCCTCCGGTTGGTGGGGTGTATTGGAGAAAAAAAGGAGAAGGCGTTGTTTTGAAGACGGCACGGTACGAGCGAATAGAAGAGGAAAAAATTTGCGGCCGGCAGATTCACGCATATGAAGTTGAGGAGGCTGATGGATGAATAGTGTCCGCCGTTTTTGAATAAAGTTTGTGAGTTTTTTAATTCGCATCTATTATTCTTTTTCTTGGTTTTTTTATTCCTATATATTCTCCATGCATTGGTCTATGTTTAGGTATTTTTATTTCTTACATATATGAATTAGTTTTAATTAAAAAATTAATTGAAATATTGAGCAAAAACGTGGGTTTTACAGTACCGCTACAGTGTTGCTACAGTAAAATTAGAAAAACTGTTTTTCCACTCTCTTTTTTGTGCGTTAAAAGGTAGAAAATCTAAAAAGGTTTCCGCTGTGTGTTGCAATCATTCACCCCCTCTGATTGCTATCAACAATCCTACAGATTATCACAGTACATCAGGATTGCAGGTATTGGTTTCTCACCCAGTGGTAAGTCCAGTAGAAGCTCTCTCAGCCATTTAGCCTCAACAATGGTTGTGTCAAGTGCTACAAGTTCTGCTTCCATGGTTGACTTTATTAATATAGTCTGTTTGCAAGACCTTCATGAAACTGCAGCACCAGCTAAAGTAAATACATAACTACTTGTAGTTTTGATCTCATCCACATGAGAGATCCAATTAGAGTCATTGTATCCTTCTAATACAGAAGGGTGTCCAGTATAATATATTCCAAAAGATGTTGTGCTCCTCAAGTAGCGCAACACTCTTTCAAGTGCCTCCTAGTGATCACCTCCTGGGTACGAAGTAAACCGACTTAATTTGCTCATAGGAAATGAAATGTCAGGTCTTGTGGCACCAGCTAAATATATAAGTAACCCAATAATTTGTGAATATCTTAATTGATCTTTTCCTAACCCGTGATTATTTCAAAGCTTAATGCTGGCATCACAGGGTGTTAGAGAAACTTTAAAGTTTTCAAAACCGAACCAGCTCAATATTTTCTCATCACAATGGGATTGGTTCAAAGTGATCTCATCCTTGCTTTTGATCAATTTAATATTCAGAATGACATCTGCCTCTCCCAAGTTTTTCGTATCAAAACACCGAGATAAAAAAGATTTGACCTTATCAATTACGGCAGTGTTTGTTCCAAATATAAGTATGTCATCAACATACAGACATAAGATCACTCCTTGACCCCCACCACAAGGATAATATACATATTTATCAGCTTCATTCACAATAAAACCAGCGGATGTTAAAGTTTTATCAAACTTCTCATGCCATTGTTTAGGTGCTTGTTTTAGGTCATACAAAGATTTCAATAATCTGCATACCTTATTTTCCTGTCCAGAAATCACAAACCATCCGGTTGATCCATATAGATTTCTTCCTCTAACTCTCCATTAAGGAAAGCTGCCTTCATGTCCATTTGATGAACATGTAGACCATAGGAAGATGCTAATGCAAGAAGCACTCTGATGGTGGTTAGTCTGGCGACAGGAGAATAGGTATCAAAGAAATCTTCTCCCTCTCTCTGGGTGTAACCCTTAGCCACAAGTTTTACCTTTTAATTCTCAATAGTACCATCAGGCCTTAGTTTCTTTTTAAAAATCCACTTACATCCTACAGGTTTGCACCCGATAGGACGATCAGTGATCTCCCAAGTCCTATTAGCCATGATAGAGTCCATCTCGCTATGGACTGCCTCTTTCCAATACTCAGCATCGGAAGATGCATAAGCCTCCGAAAGAGTCTTTCACACATTATCCACAAGGTATATGTTGTAGGGGTGGCCCCCACCTAAGCCTAACAGGCCTGTTAGAAGGTTGCAAGGCCCAAAATAGGACATGTGTAAGGCATAAGTGCCCCTAAGGGGGATACTCAAGTGTAAGGGTACTATTGTAAAAACACTCCCCATGTGGATATATATATATACGATACAGGCCATGGGGAAAATCCTAAGCCATTGCTCACCTAACTCTCCACTACCATACTCTCTCTCTCTCTCTATTTGGTCTGTAACCACAACAGGTGGCGCCGTCCGTGGGGAGGACAGGAGTAAGCCTCAAGATCAAAAGAGGGATGGCACCCAAAAATGTTTCATCATCGGCAGCGAAGGGGAAGAAGACAGTCGCGGTGGAGCGTTGCGTCAACACCCGGGCTTCAGCGTTGGCGGACGCGAACACCGACGTCCGCGGCGCGACGACCGACCCCGCCATCACTGCTGCGACGGCCGACCCCGCCATCACCGCTGCGACGACTGACCCCGCCACTACCGCCGTTACGATTGCCGGCAACACCGAGTGGGCAGTCGGAGATGGCCGCATCGGCGCAACCGACAGCCCGGGGGTTCGGGCGGGGGCCGCCGTCGTTCCGGCGGTCCGCCAGGTGCGCCGGCGGCCCTGCCTGCGTCCGCCATGGAGAACGCCCTGCTGGCAGCTCTCAACGCATTCCAGCGGGAGCTAGGGGATCTCCGCGGGGCTGTACGGGACATGCAAGAGGCCTGGAGCCGGCAGACTACACTGATGGTCGCGCTAGAGCCCACTCCGGAGAGGGCGAACAGCTGAGGCGCCCCCACATCCAGCCGCGTGCCGCTGCGGCGTGTTCACCCGGAGTCCCCGCTCTCTGCGAGTCTGCAGCAAGTGGCATGGCTGGAAGACTTCAAGTTCCCCAACGCCATCGAATCGTACAAAGGCGACACAGACCCGCGGGAGTTCGTGCGCGTGTACGAGATAGCTATCGAAACCGCTGGTAGAGATGACACCACGAAGGCGAAGAGGCTCCCCCTCGCGTTGCAGGGAGTGGCCCTTTCTTGGTTTTCTACCATAAAGCCAAACTCCATCTACGCATGGGAGCAGATCCGCGACCGCCTTTACAACAGCTTCCAAGGAAACTATGCCGAGCGCGTCGACGCGGATCAGCTCTTCGCCGTTAAGCAGAAACCCTCCGAGACGCTCCGCGACTACTGCAAGCGCTTCGCCAAGATACGCTGCCAAGTCAAGGACGTCAGCAAAACAACCATCATCAATGCAGCGATGCAGGGTCTTCGCCCGGGGCCGCTTCTCGAGTACAACGCGCGGAAGCCAGTCTGCTCGGTGGTGAAGCTTTTCGATAAAATGGAAGAGTACGCCCGGGCAGAGGAAGATGCGCGAAGACGCAAAGGCGATGACTCCGACACCGTTCAGGCGGGGGAGTCGCCGCGCAGAGGGAATGCGAAGGGCGACTCGAGAGCAAAACGCGAGCAAGCGATCGGGGAAGACGCTCCCAAAGGCGACGACACCGGGGCGCACGACAACTCGTTAAGCGGCAGGCGTAAGCCCCGGCGTAACCAACGAAGATCCCAAAAGGCTCGCTGCGCCTTCGTCACACAAGGTGTCCCAGATATGAACCCGCGTGCGGAGCAGGAAATTCTAGACTACGGCAAGTGGTGCGAGGTGCATGGCTATGGTGATCACTTCACGCGGGCATGTGTCAAACTTGTCACGCTAGGACAACCAACGGCCCGAGTCTGGGCCCTGGAAGCACCGACCCCGGCAGCTCACGTGCAACCACCGCAAGGAAGCCCCCAGCAAGCCGAGACCCCGGGAGAGGCCCAGCGCCGCATTGTTAGCATCATCTCCGGAGGCTCCTCGTCGGGAACCTCCTTGGCCCAACCACCCCAGGGGAGGCCGCACTGCAACATCACCTTCGCGCCAGTCGACGCCCAAGGCGTGGAGTTCTCTCACCAAGATCCTTTGGTCATCCAGGCCGACATTGCAGGTTGCGACGTTAAGTGCATCCTCATCGACGGTGGAAGCTCTGCGAACATCTTGCTCGCGGCGACCCTCGATCGCATGGGAATACCTCGGAGTTGCCTCAGGACATCGGAGACCCCTCTTCAAGGTTTCGGCGGCCAGCCCCTGGAGGCCTTGGGCCAGGCGTGCCTCTGGGTCTCCTTGTGCCAGGCCGACAATGCCAGAGGCGAGGACGTCGTCTTTGATGTCGTCGACACCCCGTACCCATACAATGCCATACTGGGCCGACCCGCCATTAACTCCTTCGAGGCGGTGCCGCATCACGCCTTTTTGTGTATGAAGCTCCCAAGCCCGCGGGGTGTCATCACCATCTTCAGCGACCAAGACCTCGCTAGGCGCCTCAAAGCCGGCGCAAAGGGTCCACACCACAAGGTGCACACCCTCGCTGACAAATCTAAGGCGGACACGCCATCCGCCCCAGGATGGACACCTAAGCCCCGCCCGGAGGGCGGGGTCAAGAGGGTCCCCCTTCAAGCGGACAGGCAGTTCGTGTCCATCGGCGAGGGTCTCCTTTCAAAGGTGGAGCAAGACCTACTCCAGGTTCTTCGGACCAACGCAGACGTCTTCGCCTGGTCCCCGGAGGATATCAAAGGTGTGGACCGCACCCTCATTGAACACAACCTGGCGGTTCGCCCTGACGCCAAGCCGGTCAAGCAAAAGCTTCGCCGTATGTCCATGGACCGGCAGCAAGCGGCCAAGATGGAGGTGGCGAAGCTTCTCCAGGCGGGAGTTATTCACGAGCTCCAGCATCCGGACTGGCTCGCCAATCCGGTGCTGGTCAAGAAGGCCAACGGCGCCTGGCTCATGTGCATCGACTTTACCACTCTCAACAAGGCTTGCCCGAAGGATGACTACCCTTTGTTGCGCATAGACCAACTGATCGACGCCACCGCGGGGTGCGAGCTCATGAGCTTCCTGAACGCCTACTCCGGCTACCACCAGATCTACATGGCCAAGGATGATGAGGATAAAACCAGCTTCATTACGCCGGTTGGAACCTTCTGCTTCGTCAGGATGCCCTTCGGCCTGAAGAATGCAGGCGCAACCTTCACCCGCCTCGTCGCGTTGGCCCTAGCCGCTCAGCTTGGGAGGAATGTGGAGGCCTACGTTGACGACGTGGTGGTAAAAACCAAGCAACTCGCCTTCCATGCTCGGGATCTCCAAGAGACTTTCGACAACCTCAGGAAGGCGGGCATCAAGCTCAATCCGGACAAGTGTGTTTTCGGCGTGCAGGCGGGCAAGCTCTTGGGCTTCCTCATGTCCGGACGAGGCATTCAAGCGAACCCCGACAAAGTCGACGCCATCCTGGCCATGGAACCGCCCAAGACGACAAGGGAGGTCCAGAGGCTGACCGGCCGCATGGCGGCCCTGAGTCATTTCCTGTCCAGAGCAGCGGAACGGGGCTTGCCATTTTTCAAGACCCTTCGAGGTTACGACGGGCTTCATTGGGACGACGACTGCGCAAAGGCCTTCAACGACCTCAAGAAACACCTCGCAAGCCTTCCTACTCTGGTTGCCCCAGCGCCAGAGGCTCCCCTCCTGCTCTACCTCGCCGCCTCGGCAACGGCGGTCAGCGCCGTCCTTGTCCTCGAAGAGGGCGCTTTCCAACGACCTGTGTACTTTGTCTCCGAAGCCCTTCAAGGCGCCAAGACGCGGTATACGAAGCTCGAGAAGCTTGCTTACGCGCTGGTCATGGCCTCAAGAAAGCTCCGGCATTACTTCCTAGCCCATCCGATAACGGTGCCATCCTCGTTCCCCCTGGCGGAAATGCTGCACAATAAGTAGTCCACGGGGCGAATCGGCAAATGGGCAGCCGAGCTTGCTCCATTCTCCTTAACATACGCATCTCGAACGGCAATCAAGTCCCAGGTTCTGGCAGACTTCCTCGCGGAGTGGACCCCTCCAGCTCAGTCTGTCCACCAACCAGAAGACCCGGTGTGGATTCTCAACACCGACGGAGCGTATGGCATCGCGGGCGCAGGAGTCGGCGTGGTCATTACTACACCCCAGGGGCATCGCCTGCTGTACTCGGCACGCCTCGCATTTCCTGCCACGAACAATACGGCCGAGTACGAGGCGTTAGTCTGCGGCCTCGGGAAGCTCAAAGCGCTGGGTGTGAGGCGCGTCCTCGTTCACACTGACTCACGGCTGGTGGCGGGCCATGTAGACAAGTCATATCAGGCCAAGGACCCGGAGCTAGCTAAGTACCTAGCAACCGTACGAGCGAAGGAACAACACTTTTGGGGCGTCACGGTGAAAGCCATCCCCCGGGCAGACAACGAGCAAGCCGATGTCCTCACCAAGGCCGCCAGCCAGCAGCTCCCAACTCCTGGTGGGGCGTTTTACGAAGTCCTGCCAGCGGCAGCCATTGTGCAGGACAACCACGATGCAGCCCTTGTCCACCAGATCACCCAACAGGGTGATTGGCGAGAGCCCATCTTCAGTTTTCTACAGGGCATCATGGAGCTGGACGACCCTATCGAGCTCCGGCGTTTACAGCACCGCGCTAGGTCCTTCCAGGTGCTTGACGGGGTGCTTTACAAAAAGGGGGTATGCACACCACTTTTGTGGTGCCTCTCGCGCGAAGGTGGAAAGCAGCTCCTTGCAGAAATTCATGCAGGGCTCTGTGGTTCGCATCTTGCACCAAGGTCGCTAGTGGGCAAGGCATTCAGGCAGGGTTTTATTGGCCAACAACTGTCGCGGATGCCCAGGACCTTGTGCGCTGGTGTCAAGGTTGCCAATGGATGGGACGGGCCATCCGCAGGCCCCCGACGGGCCTCAATCCCATACCCCCGGTATGGCCGCTGGCGCGATGGGGCGTCGACGTCGTGGGACCGCTCCCCAGGGCCCCAGGCGACCTGCGGTTCGTAGTGGTAGCTTTGGAATACTTCTCCAGGTGGCCGGAGGCGGTAGCCCTGGCCAAGATCACCTCGGCAGCTATGCAGCGCTTCCTCTGGCAGAACATCATATGCCGATTCGGCATGCCCAGGGAGGTCACCGTCGACAACGGCCTGCAATTCGATGCAGCCACATTCAATGAATTCTGTGACAGCATGGGCGTCACGCTCCGGTTCGCCTCGGTTGGACACCCACCTAAGCCCAACAGGCCTGTTAGAAGGTTGCAAGGCCCAAAATGGGACATGTGTAATGGCATAAGTGCCCCTAAGGGGGATACTTAAGTGTAAGGGTACTATTGTAAAAACACTCCCCATGTGGATATATATATACGATACAGGCCATGGGGAAAACCCTAAGCCATTGCTCACCTAACTCTCCACTACCATACTCTCTCTCTCTCTCTCTGTTTGGATGTAACCACAACAGTATACAATAAAGTCGTCACCAAAGGTTTTCTCAACCCTTTGTCTCTTGCTCCTGCGAGGAGCTTCTGCAACTAGATTGTTATCCTCCTCGGGGATGTCACATATTGGTTCAGAAATGGTTGGAAGTTCAGAAGTTTGATTATTCTCACTTTCAATATTAACAGTTTGAACATCTCTATTCGTGAAGTATTGCCTGTTATTCTCATAAGAAAGATATTATCAAAAAATGAAGTATCCCTAAACTCCATTATTATATTAACAATAATCTCGGGAGTTTTTTATTTAACTATTAAAAATCTATAGGCCGTGCTATTTTTAGCATATCCTAGAAAAATACTATCGACTATTTTTTGTCCAAGTTTGCTCTTTTTCTGTAATGGTATATTGACTTTTGCCAAATTCCCCCAAGTTCGCAGAAAATTAACATTAGGTTTTCAACCCTTATATCCCTCATACGGAGTAATCTCACTCTTATTAGTGATTACTCTGTTTAGGATGAAAGTTGCTGTCAGTATAGCTTCTCCCCCCACTATGCCTTAGGAATACTGACACTCTCTAACATGGCATTAACCAAGTCTGTTAGTGTCCGGTTTTTCCTCTCAGCTACCTTGTTGGATTGGGGCGAATATGGTAATGTAAATTCATGGACTATTCCATGCTCAGAACAGAATTAGGAGAATTCATGAGAGACATACTCTCCTCCACGATCAGACCTCAATCTTTTTATTTTCTTCTCTATTTGGTTCTCAACCTCGGCCTTATAAGTTTTAAAGTAGTTTAAACCTTCATCCTTAGTTTTTAACAAATACACATAGCAGTAGCGTGTTGCAACATCAATAAAGTTAGAAAATATCTTTTCCCTCCTTTTGTCAATAACCCATTCATTTCACACAAATCTGAATGAACAAGATCTAAAGGTGCCAAGTTCTTTTCATCCTCTAATCCCTTAAAGGGTTTTCAAGGTTGCTTTGCTTGCACACATGACTGGCACTTGATCTTTTGACAATTTCACATTTTGGAATTAAATCTAATCTGGACATTCTGGCAATAGTATCAAAACCAATATGACAGAAATGAGAATGCTAAATATTTGCCTCACATTTATTTAAACCAATTGCAACATTCAGATTATAACAAGACTCTAAAATACATTGGCGAAACAAGCCTCCGCTCTCATAGGCTTTACTAACAAATTTTCTGAACTTGGATATTATAATTTTATTTGACTCAAAAACTAGCTTATAACCATCCCTGCATAGGAGAGAACCACTAGCGAGGTTCTTGTTTATTGTAGGAATATGCTGCATGTTCTTTAAGTGGACAATCTTCCCTGAAGTAAGGTTCAGATCCACCGTGCCAACACCAAGAACAGAAGCATGCGACTCGTTTCCCATTAGGACGAAGGAAGCCCCTACTGCCTGGTAAGAAGAAAACAAGTATCAAAACATACGTGAACATTAGCACTAGTATCAACCCACCAATCAGTAGATTGACATGCTAAAAACACAACAGGTGAATTACCATGCCCTCCTGAAGTCGAGGCCTCGCCTATAATCACGTTGACAGCCTTCTACTTTGGCTGTTCACCATCTATGATCTTGCGGAAGCGACAGTCCTTCGCCATATGATCGTCTTTTCCGCACACAAAGCAGGTAATATCCCTCAAATCTTTTTTCTCAATTTTCTTCTTCTTAAAGCTACTTGTTTTCTTTGGTTTGTTGGATTTGTACTTCTTTGCAACAGTCTTTTTCTCTATGACATTTGCATTGTTCTAGCCAAAGGTGCTAGGTGCATCGTTTGCTCTTGCTTTTTCTTCCACATCGAAGGCTGCAATGAGATCCTCAATAGAAATCTCTTCCCTCTTATGTTTCAAGCTAGTAGCAAAATCCTACCAAGAAGCAGGGAGTTTAGCAACAATGCCCGTAGCCACAAACTTTGGAGGCAACACACAGCTCAGGTATGTAATCTCACCGACTAGTAGCTAGAGGTCATGAGCTTATCCAACTATGGACTTAGCCTCATCCATGCTAAAGTCAAAAAATTGCTCACACATGTAGAGCCAGTGACCTGCCTCTGCCTCTGCATATTTCCGCTCTGGTGAATCCCACAACTCTGTGGTGGACTTGTAGTCCATGTACACACCATAGAGCTGATCTACCAGAACAGTCATAATGCAGCTAAGAGCAGTATTGTTCGCATTTTCAAACTGCATGAACTGCTCAATCGTAAATGGATATTGTGGGTGGATAAGCCATCACAGCCCTAAAGACATGAGCCAAAACTTGACTCTGATCTACCATCTACGAAAGTTCTGACCAGAAAACCTCTCAGGTTTCATCGCATCAGAAGCACTAGCCATTGCTATGTTGCAACAAAATTCACAATAAGGTTTCTGGAATGAAAATATGGGCAATATTTTAAATCCAAATTTTACTAGGAGACAAATACAATAAATCAGTGATGCAAAACTTACTACTAGCAGGTTACTCATCATACTTCAGAATATACGCAAGGAAAGTATAGTAATAAAGTCGAACGAACACACGAACGGCTTACTTTTGAGCTTGATGAAGAACAAGAAGCAATGCAGGCTTGATGCAGTGCAGAACGTAGATGACACAGTGTAGTGAGCGGTCACGTAGATGTGCGCTACCCAGAAACCTTATTACCGCCCCGTGCAGGTACTCTCTGCTGCAATGGTTTCGAGATAACCGCTCTCCCTCCTTCCAGGTGCATGCCAGGAAGAAAGGTTGGCGAAGTTCAGACATCACAGTACAAAAGCACAAGATCGCAGAGAAGAAGAAAATGGAGGCACTGAGATTCTCACACATACTCTAGATGTCTCCAGGCATATAAATAGACAGACTAATAACTGACATGTTTGCACCGTAAGTCATTTTCTCCATTTGCTAACAGAACTGGCTGATTTGGCGTACAGGTGGCACATAGGGATGGTTTGCTGCATTCATATGGGAGGCATGGTACTAGCATCAGCAAATGAATTTCTTTATTTGATTTGTGCAGTGCGAGTCTGGGCACTTGGCTCAGCAACTAGTGCCCTCATGCAACCATGGCAGCCTCTATGTTCGCTGCCCTATGCTAGATGCCTTCATCAGCTCGGCCAAGATCTTGTGCCCCTATGACAAGTATGGCTGCTAGAGCTATGTCACCTACCACGAGGCTGAGGACCACCAGAGCACGTGCCCGCATGCACCCTGCTCCAGCTCGGAGCCCAATTGCTGCTTTGTGGGCTCGCTTCGGATCACATCCAACCATGAAAACTGGTAATGGTTTGGTGGTTTGTTGGACTTCATCCTGATGGATTGGGAGGTGGTGAGTAGCGTGGTACCTGGCAAGGTCACTGTAGACGAGGTGCAGTTCTTGGCGATGTCGTTGGCCATGGTGCATGGAACTGGTGCATCCAAGAAGATGCTCCTCAGCATTCGCATCGACTAGACCACCTGATGTTCTTGCCCAAGGAATTATATCTCATTCTAATCTTAGTATTGTTGATTATAATCTCAATATGTAAATAGTTTAGGAGTCATATTTGAGTACTCATGTGTTCGAATACTCGTGGCAGTGTGTGTTCGAGTACTCATGGCAGTGTTTGTTCGAGTACTTGTGTTGCAATCGTGTGTTTGAGTACTCGAGCAAAAGTCGGAAGTCGAAATCAGAAATCGTAGTCAAAAGTTAGAAGTGGTCAAAAGCAATGTCGAAGCTATGGTCAAAGTAGTAGATGTGGTCGAATAAGTACTGTAGCAGTTGTAGTCATAAGTCGTGAGAAGGAGTCAAGTCGAGGGTAATCTAGTAGTCATAAGGAGTTGTCGTAAGAAGCAGTCATAGTCGCAGCCTGAGTCAATAAGTAATTAGAGGAACGAGTTGTGTGGATCATGGAGAAATTTCAGGAGATTAGTGTATGATCATTAGTAGTGGATGAGTGGCCTGCATATATGGCCCGGTTATATCTATTTAAGCATCTTAATCGAATGGAATAAATGAGCTATTTGCAGTGAGTCATTTGTCTCTCGTGAGTGTGTATCTATCTCTTGAGAGGGATAGAAAATACACATGAGAGTGAGTTTGTATTTGTATTTGTCTCTTGAAAGAGGTAGAAAATACACGAGAGAGAGTGAGAAATCTTGAAAGATTTCCAATATTTGGTATTAGAGCATGGTACGGTCCTCATGTGATGCTGAAGATGATGTCGCAAGGTGATGGGTTGTCAAGTGGTGCCGCTACGAGTGGCGGCTCCGCAAGGCTCTAGTACCCGCAGCTGACAAGGATGAACTATGTGGCATGGGCTACAAGGATGAAGATCCTCATGAGAGCTCATGGCGTGTGAGATGTGGTTGATCCCAAGAGCTCGTCCAAGGTGGTTGATGATAAGAAGGATCAGATAGCCTTGGCAATTATATCCCTAAAGGCACTCGAGGAGCAGCTTAAGGGACATTGTGAGACTCGCATGGAAGAGCAGGTTCTCATGGTAAGAGAAGTTGGCTCGTCGTGAGGGCGAGGGCGTGGTTGCAGCTGAGGACGCGAAGAAGAAGTGCACAGAGATAAAAGCAAGGTATTTGCTTTGATTGTGAAGAGTTTGGGCATTACTCCTATGAGTGTCCTACAAAAGGAAAGGAGAAGAAAGCACTTCTATGTGAAGTGCTGAGTGAAGACGAACCAGCTCTTCTTTGAAAACATGTGGAGTAGGACATGCCAAGATAGGGGGAAATTGTTGGTTATAATCTTGATATGTAAATGGTTTAGGAGTCATGTTTGAGTACTCATGGTAGTGTGTGTTTGAGTACTTGTGGCAGTGTGTGTTTGAGTACTCATGTGGCAGTGTGTGTTCGAGTACTCGTGGCAATGTGTGTTCGAGTACTTGTGTGGCAGTTATATGTTCGAGTACTCGGGCATAAGTCGGAAGTCATAGTTAGAAGTCGTAGTCGGAAATAGAAAGTCGAAAGTCGTAGTCAGAAGTCAAAAGTTGGAAGCGGTCGAAAGCAATAGTCAAAGCCGTGGTCGAAGCAGTTGCTATGGTCGAATAAGTACTGTAGCAGTTGTGGTCGTAAATCATAAGGAGTTGAGTCAAGGGTACTCTAGTAGTCATAAGGAGTAATCGCAAGAGGCAGTCATAGTCGTAGCCTAACTCAATAAGTAGTTAGAGGAGCAAGTCATGTGGATCGTGGAGAAATTTCAAGAGATCAATGTATGATCATTAATAGTGGGTGAGTGGCCTATATATGCGGCCCAGTTGTATCTATTTAAGTATCTCAATCGAATGGAATAAATTAGCCATTTGCAATGAGTCATTTGTCTCCCGTGAGTGCATATCTGTCTCTTGAGAGGGATAGAAAATACACATGAAAGTGAGTTTATATTTATCTCTTGAGATAGAAAATACAAGAGAGAGAGTGAGAAATCTTGAGAGATTTCCAACAAGTATAAGCTAGGTTTACTAGTTTAATAGTTGGATTGTAGGAACTATCAACTTATCAAGGGTGTCGTCTACTTGCTACTACATTTTGGTTGGCTTCTGTCAAATGGTTTGCTCACCATGACTAAAGCAAGCTCAAACTTCTTAGCTTATCTGAAAGTATGAAGTGTCTTTCATGATATGGCATGATAGTGATGAATGAATTTCTAGACATATGTGTTGATACCTATGTTCATCAATCACTACAATCTAACCCATGTTTCCCACACATTGTATCACTGACCTCTAGATAGACCTCACCTAGGCCCTGGCTAACCTCTATCATTTGTATAATGTTTACTAGTTTAGTAGTTCATTGCATTAGACGTGCTTGTTCCAATGATCTCTTTCTCATAAAAGGTTTACTAGTTTATTAGAAGGAACTATCAGTACATATTAAGGGTGTCGTCTACAAAAATCCCAATAGCCCAATTTCACGCCAATGGTCAGAAATGTCTTCCTCTACTTATTGATCATTTCCCCATCATGTTGCTTCTTCCCTTCCTCATGCAAATTCCCATCCCCTTCCTGAGCTCCTCTTCCCCCTCGAGACCTCGAGAACAACAAGTGCCACGTGTGCTCAAGAACAGCACCCTTCGGCATGGACCACGGCATCAAATTTATTCTCATTCCCTACTCCTACGCCAAGCATGGATGCACCGAGAACATCGCCACTGCAACTCTACAAGAAGTGCCCACACGCTTCGTGCTTCTGCCCAGACTCTGGCTGCGGCTTCGCCAGGACAACAGTGGCACTCCTGGACAAGTTTCATGCTTGGAAGTGATCCAAAGAGAGCGTACGAAGCAACAATCGGGCTCCAAGCTAGAGCAGGGTGCATGTAGGCACGCACTCCGGTGGTCCTCGACCTCATGGCAGGTAGTCGTACTCGTCAGAGGGCACATAATCTTGGGCGAGCATATGAGGCATCCAGCATGGGGCAGCAAACGTAGACACTGTCGTGGTTGCATGAGGAAGCGGCAATGGCAGCTGCTAAAAGCCAAGTGCCCAAACTCACATTGCACAAATTAAAGAAAGAAATATGTTTGCCGATACTAGTACCATGCCCCCCATATGAATGCGGCAAACCATTCCTATGTGCCACCTGTGCACTAGCTCAACTAGTGTGTTAGCAAACAGAGAAAACGACTTACAGTGCAAACAAAAACAAGTTTAACGAGCTGACAAAGTAAAATGCAAGTTCTCGAAGTAAAGTGGTACAACATCACGAGTTTGAAGATCTACAATGCAATTTTTCACTTATTTTTAAATAATTCCAACACTTATACAACCAACAAAACAACAACATCTAATATAACCTTTTTATAATCTCATGGAAACAACGAAAAATTCCTACTCGCATACCAAAACATCTTATCCCACCAAGCAAGGTTGAAGTGACATGAGCCATCAATCACCTCCACAAGTGCTTGGGTCACCAGAGCATCTCCAGTGCGCTATCCTGGACATTTGCTCAAAGCTGTCGAACTGTTCATACAAATAGCACGATAACATCCTTTTTTAAATTTAGCCTCAGACATCTATTTTTTCAAATATAGCCTTGTCCCCAATCTCGGTACCGCGCGACTCGAGCTCAGCACATCCGTGCCAACACAGCATGTTTGGCGAGCACGGCAGGCAGGCGATGCAAGTGAGAGCCAGCAGGGCCCACCAGCCTGCCAAGCTCCCATGGCTCAGCAGGGCATGCCAGCTCCTGCCAAGCAACAGGAACTCAATAGGTGCCCATGCCATGCCAAATCCTCAGTGGCCAACCACGACGATGCGTTGACACTACGTGACGCCTCTTCAGTGATTCGCTAGGCATTCGAAAGGGGGTTCAGCGACCCTCCGTGCCTGCAATCACCCACGTGTTCTTATCTGTCATGAACATCTTCCCGTGTGCATAAAATGGGTCACATCGCTATCTGCCCTCTCATTCGAAGCCTCACACCTCAGTTCCTTTCATACTGAGCGAGAGAGAGGCAGGGGAGAAGAAAGAAACCGAGAGAGTAGAAGGCCAATTTGTAATAGTTTTTGAGGTGATTTTGCTGTGATTTAGGAGATTTCACTGTTGGAAGGAGTGTAGACATGGTTAAGACCTTCAGGAAAATGTATATTTCATTTGCATGCGAGCAATTCACTTAATATGTTATTAGCATTTCATTAGCATAACAGTAGTTTGGTAGTGTGGAATGCGCTTGGTAGCCATGTTTAGTTGACGTATGCGTTGACTTTGTGCAGATGATATTTTGTAATTAGCCATATTTAGGACGTATTAGTGGCGATAATGATGATCTTTTGCAAATAGCTAAAGAAATACGCATTGTTATTTTTAGTGTTCCCAGTGTAGTTCACAATTTAGGAAATACATGTGTAAGTATGCACACATATATGTATTTAGGAAATACATATGTTATGTTTAGTGTTCCCAGTGCAATTCCAAGTGTGTGTGCATGATTATTTATGCTAGGCTTGAGGAAACTGATAGCTCATAATATCTCGTCTACTTGAAATGGTTAGCTTAACAACTTAACCTAAAGGGGTAAAGGTTGTCTTGGTGTGATCCTCGTAGCTCTCGAGATACAAAGCATGATCATTCAAGGCAAAGATTGAAATATATTTTCAAGTAATGACATAAAGATGAGGAAGAATTGAGAGGTAAAGGTAAGCAAAGTTTGAGAGGTAAGGGTAAGCAAATTTTTTTGAAATAATTGGTTATTTAAAATAAGTTCTTAGGGTTCAACTATTCTATTCTATCGACAGCCATATCCTAGAGTCATTATGACTCTGATATCATCTCTATCGTACCCACAAACAACACCTCTAGATCATTTGTTTCAATAGCACTAGTCTAGGATTAGCAATGGAAAAGAAAGATAAATATCATCGATAATGACATTTATTAATTATCTAAATATGGGCCTGATGGCCAAAGTTTACATCCACAGCCCATAGGCTAAATTTAAATAATAGTAGAGGAAGAAGCCCATTAAATCTACCCACAGGCAAACGACTATGGGACACGGCCTAAACATTATGGCCCTCACCAAAGTCAAAGCATTCCTCCTCTAAGCAACAGAATTTAACCAATGGTAAGTACAAAAATGTACTCCATAAGTTACAACAATAACAGAGTTAATATATGCATGGATATTATTAAAGGAATATGGCTATTTGCGCGTAAAGCCAATTTAACAAGTAAATACAATAACTAGATGTAAATTACTAAATTTAATACAATAAGTAAATAAACAACATTTTAATCAAATTAATATCGCTAGTGCAGGTCCAACCTAGCATCAACATATTTACAGGCATCCCACTCGGACCATTTTTCCAAAAATATCTCAACATTTTTCAATTAACCAAGTTTTTTAAAAACAAAGTATAATCCATGAAAACTTCACTCAACTTACTCATGACCATAGACACGGCTATCCAAGATAGGTTAGACACTCTACAGAGGTTGTATAACTTTACCCATAAGATATAAACAACTTATGTTGTCGACCATAACACGCTTCCTTATGCGTGCAAATAAATGATTATCACAAGTCCTTTACAATGCAAAATCGTCAACTTGGTCGTGCCCCGCTAAGGTTTTACCATAACAAAGAATCCACTTATTTGGGGCCTCTCTTGCGCTGTGTGAGACTCCGGTGGCTCCAACCACGCCCATATTTAACTCGTAGCAAGACCAAGGTTGAGACTCACAAATTAGTTAGCCAAATATATTCCATACTAAACTTTTGGTAGTACGATGTGGCTTTCTAGCAATAGCTCACACATTGGTCCTTAATTGACTTAGGTAAACTTTTCACATACCCACATTGTGCAACCAAGCACTCACCATCTAATTAACCATTTGCTGAAGCCTAAATCAAGTTTTCATTTCATTTTAAACATTGCATAAACCTTCTTGACTCACCAAAGTCAAGAATACATTTTAATAATCATCATTTCATATGAAAAAGGTACCCAAGCCTAGATCATCTCTACGCATGTCTAAGCTTTTCTATAAGATTTTCAGTCAATACTAGTGTGCTAACTAGAGTTTATTCTAGGATGACAAGGTATAAAAGTTCAATGTCAAATATGGCTATACATAGGGAATTGAGAATTAACTAAAGTTTAAACCAAAATTAAACTATGTGTAAATAAAATTATGCATGCATATTAATTTAAAATAGAACATAAATAATTTAAAATATTAGGTTCAACATGATCAATGATGTAACTTGCCTTGCTCAGAGGACTGGTGGTTAGAGTCATTGGTGAAATCGCATGCTTCAGAGAAGTTATAGCCTACATGCGAAAATAGCCAAAACCAAATAAATTCAAATAAAAATTGAATAATATACAAAAATTATAAAATAGGTATTCAAAGGTATATTATAAATTTCTATGAATTTAGGAATTTTAATCACTCGATTTGGAGATCGGACGTTGGGGAACAGGCTCTCGAAAGGTTTGCGGGAGGAGAAAATGCTGAAAAAGGGAAGAGAGGGAATATTCCATGGAATATTCCAATCAGATTTAAGTTGAATAAGGAGAGAGCTGACTTGTGCACCACCCATGTAAGAGAGAGAAAGAGCAAGGCTCAGAGGAAGAAAACAAAGGAGCACGGAGCAGGGGCAGTGGCCATGGTGGACAATAGCGCCAACAAGGGGAGGTGCAGGAGATGGGGCAACTAGTAAAATGGGTCGCTGAGGTCTCGAGGAAGCCATGGGAGGCAGTGGTGTATGGCAATGGTGCGGGCGATGGCTAGGGGAGGGTGCACGGTGATGATAGCATTCCAACAGTGAACATCAAGAGTTAGCACGAGCACGGGAACGGTGTGAGTCACGTGGAGCGCTACCATGTGGTCAACTTAGCAGAAGGATGGCTGGAGAGGTTGGACGACTGTGGCCAATGGCGCCAAATGAGGTGGTGTCGGTGGAGGAGCTCCACGGCAATGCATTGCCCAAATTGAAGCATGGCATAGTAGAGGAGGTGGTAGAGATGGTTTAGGTGCGAAGAATCAAATAATGGCTCACCGGAGACAACGAATCGATGGCGAGGAGAAAATCAGCTTAATTTCTGTCGATTGGCTGCACAATCAAATTAAATTGGAGGATGGGTTGCTTGGATGCTAGAACATGATGTGACACAAATAAAACTTGAAAATGCTCAATAGAGACAAAGATGGCGATGGCAGGGTAACAGCGGTGCTTGGGACATCAGCGCGGGAAACTTCGGGGCTCAGGGAGGTAAAGGGGGAGAGCATGCTTTGGTGTGGAGCTCTAGGGTGTGCAAAGGGTTTATATAAGGGTGGAGCAGAGGCACGACATGAGAAATTGGTGCCAAAGATCACAATGGCGTGAACTCGAAATGGAAGGAAAAAGGAAACCGAAGTGGGAAAGAAAAGGGATTGGCCGTCATTTGCGGGTGGAAGGAAGAAGGAAGGTGAAGGCAAAAGGGGAAAAGGAGGTGAGCTGGAGTAGGTAGCACCATTGGTCGACCGGAGTAGGCACTCGGGAAGCACACAGGGTGAAAATAGAGCAGAGGCAAAGAAGAAAGAAGGAAAAAAAGAAAAAGAAAAAGAAAAGAAGAAAAAGAACATGCCTGCTAGGCCAGAGGGAATTGGCTCAGCTCAAATAAAATGGGCTTCGGCCTAGGAGGAGAAGAATTTGGCACGAAGACATTTCAGAATTTTAAATAACTTTTGATTTTTTAGAAAAAAAAGAAAAATCCAAATAAGCTTAGAAAACAGCACATACAACCCAAAAATTCCAAAAAATACACAAAAAATCATGAGAATATATTTGACTTAGGAAAATAATTTTCAACTTAAAGTTGGTTTTTAGTTTTATACATAAATTATTTTAATTTTTAGGAAAAAGGAAAAAAATTAGTTTAATTTTTAGGAAAAAGGGAAACCTTTTTAAAGTAGAAAACATGGCAAATAATCTTGAAATTTTAGAGAACCAAAATAACATTTATTTTTATTTTTACTTTAATTAAATATTGTTATTATTAAAATAAAAATCCGAGCTGTGACATGTTGGAATCGACACTCGTTGACCGTTGGAGGCCGGAGATCCACACGTTCCACTTTCGATAGAGGAGATGACCATCACTCTACAAGATGTTGCTTAGCTTACCAAGCTACCATTACAGGGTTGTCCCATGGTTCCATCCCCCAGATCACCTGATTGGAAGGCACGTCTGTTGCACCGGTTTGGTCATCCTATTCCATACAAGATCCAATCAGTGCCACATTCGTGGCTACGATGGTACAGGCAATACCCAATAGAGGTCCCACGTAGTTGCTTACTTGCTCTTCATGTTTGGGTGGGTTCTGTTTTCTATGACACGGGGAGATTGAGTGTACCCTAACTACATCCATCTCACTAAGTCACTGGTAGACACCGAGCCTACTGAGGTCCCGTAGTACAGTTAGGGCTTGGCTGTACTATGCACTACCTACAGAGATTTGTGCGATGGCTCGCAACGTGCTGCTGGTGAGCCAAACCTCACCATCTACTATATCTTATTGTATTTATGGTCGTGGGAGCACTTCCCTATTGATCGGCCATACTTTCATGTACACGTGAACCCGTACCAGTTGAAAGCACGGTTCTACAGTCACAATGATGGCAAGGATGCAGTGGATGGACCTACCATGAGTACTCATTAGACTGCTAGCGAGCTAGGATGATCCAGAGAGAGACCACGAAGACCATACCCAAAGTTCCACAATGTAGAGACGTCACGGTGCCGCTGTTAGGGATGTCAAACTGCAGAGAGATGCTTCATAAGTGGAAGTATGTGGCCAAGTAGAAGGGATCATACCCTAATAATTCTTGCAAGGTTTCACCTGTGTCACTGGAGATTCCATGGCCGTAATGCGATCACGGTAATCCAGCACATATCATTCAATCCACCCACCGAGCAACAGCCGCCCAGGCGCACTACACATGCGGAGAAATTCTTGTAAGCGAATGTCACATATTGACAAATCACATTGCATCTTTCATTTCACACATAGTTAACCTTTTTCGTGCATGACGACAGACCATGGAGTGTTGCTACTTCTTCTAATGGCTTATGACTTATTTGGTTTATCTTGTCTATACATGCATTGTTAAGATCTAGATAACATTCTATTGTGTTATGGCTTGGTGTAATACTCAAAGAATCATTTTGGATAATCTTCATGGCTCCTATTGCTTGAAATGAATAAAATACAGTCATTTCAACCACATCATGCTTCATTTTCTTCCTTGCATATTGATGATTTTATTGCCAAAAGGGGGAGGATAATGAAGAAAAAGGCATAAAATGGGGATTTTCTAGAGCTTTTGAGGAAAACTTGCTCCTCAGACCATGTGTGACTCTCTCGGACCATGTGTGACTCTGTTTTTGCTCGTTTTGTCAACATGGTCATAAGTTTCTTTGTTATTCCTTTCAGACCATTTGTGACTCTCTCGGTTAAAACAAAAAAATTCAAACTCAACTTTATGCTTTTTCTGTGTTTATCAATATACTCATCAAGGGGGAGATTGAGAGACCATGTAGAGGTGACCCCGTGTTTGTGATGAGTAATTGACGCTTGTTCTGGAAAGTTTGATTTTGATTTGTGTGTTTCGTGCCAAGTCGGAGCGTAGCGCAGTCAGCTACGGTCGTACCCCGTCGAACGCGGTTGGACGTGCTTGGGACGCTTGTTCTTCTATTTCGACCGGTCGTAGGGTTATTTCGTGCTTAAGTACCTTCTACTGATGCAAATGTATGATTATAGTATTTCGAGCGGTGCTATGTGATGTTTTCTTGTTTGTGATGGTTGCAGGACTTTGAGGCTAAGTTGTGGCGAGGCATGAGATGGCTGGACTAGGCACAGGCGGTGCTGAGGTCGAAGCGGTCGGGAGATGCCGAAGACGGCGAGGGTTCAAGGTGGTTGCAAGGCTTGGACAGCAAGATAAGAGGAAGCTGCTAGGAAGAAGCGTGAGGGGCAATTCAATAAAATTGACTCAGGCTTGAGGAAGCGGATTCGGTTGGAGTTAATGGGCAAAGTGCTGAGTTGTTGGAGTTAACGGGTAAAGCAAGATGTAAACCCGGTAACTTGAAGCTATAAATAGAAGGGGTGTGCACTGGTAGTGGTAGTAGTTTTGCTTTTGTCCCTTTTCCTACGTGAGTGGTTGTTCGGCAGCCTTGGTCTTTAGGGTTTTTTTTTCATTTTTGTGTGCGCTGCTCAGAATGTGAGAGATGGCATGAAATGGCTGTAGAAAAATACATTATGTAATCATTCATCTCTCCGAATCCATTTGAGAAGTATTATGTTTGAGATGTTCTAATTTCCTGTATTTCTCTGTGATTTGCTTCTGTTTTAGTTCGTTGCTCTCTGTTCTTCTCTGCTTATTTTCGTTTTGAATGGAGTCTTTGATTGAGTAGCTGCAGATCTATTTCGCTCTGAACTGGGAATCTCCTCAAAGCCCCTTGGCTAGCTTACTCCCAAGAGTAAAGGTTTCAAGAGCGGTCTTCTTCCCGAGAATTTGTTCGCTTCAGACTTCCTCTATTTTCTAGGGTTCACTATTTCTGTTGGCAGAGGAGTCTTGTTCTTGATGTCTCTGCAAAAAGGTTGTTTTAGCCTTGTGTTTTCTCGATCTGAGGACATCTCTCTGTTGTGATCAAGAGTCTCACGATCAAAAGATTCGAGAATCACAAGCTATTTGGAATTTGGTTCCATTTTCTATTTAGCTTGCAGTAATTCCTGTGCCTTTTATCTTCAGTGGAGCATATGTTTTCAACCGAGAAATTGGAACTCGAGTTTTGGTTCTTTCGGGTGAATCGTCTCGTTCTGGTTTTCTACTCTTGGCCAGGTGTATGCTTCTAGGCTTTCCTGTTTAAATCTTCAGAGTTTCAGCTGAACTCTCCTCTTTTCTCTACCTGTTATTCTGCCAAGCTGGTCTTTGGATCTGAATTTTTCACTCCCTGAGGTTGGTCGGCTATGTAGTTTGAGTTTCTGTTTCACTAACCTGAGAAGCACAGCTTTTGTTTCTTCTTTTCTCTGTTTGTTTCTTCTTTGCAGTATTCACTGTGCCATCTGTTTTTCGGTCTATGGAAACTATAATACAAAACTAAAACAGACTCTGTTCTCGGTCAGACCAGCTCTACTCTTGCGGTCAAACCGGCCTTGGCCTCGACAGTCAGACCGGCTCTACTCTTGCGATCAGACCGACCTTGGCTTCGGCGGTCAGACTGGCTCTACACTTGCGGTCAAACCAGCTTTGCCTCGGTGGTCAGACCGCTAGTACTCTTTTGTGCTGTGTATTTTCAGTTGGTTCTTCTGGGTTCTTCAGTTTTCGGTCAAGACTGTTTTGGTAGCCTATAGTCTTTTTGTTTCGGCAAAGTCTTTTTATGTTCTTCTCTTCAGTTTCAGTGAGCTCTTATCCTCTTACTTCATAGCTTTATAGCTATCGGAGAAGAAGATTGTCTGAATATTTGGGGCGGTTTGAAGGCACCATTCACCCCCCCTCTGTTGCCATTTCGGTCTACATGAGGCCTTTGTAGGACGGTTACTTCAAAGAGGATTCTCATGGCTTGAACTAAAGCCCCATTACAAACAAATTTTGGTTTCTACCTTCTAACTTTTTGAAGTTAAAAGCTATTTGGGACGCGTTGGTTTCTTAACATGGTTTTTTCTCTCTTTTTTCCCCCTTTACATTGTCCGTGAAGATATAATTGTGTTTTTCATTTTTCATTTTTTTTATTTTTCTTTAATTGAATGACTCAGAAAAAGATAGCAATTGCTACAATACTATTTCAGTCAAAAGCCATAAAAAAAAGACGAATTGAACGGGCCTAATTCATGTGGGTCTTTCAGTTTTTTTCACGGGTGTATTTGGAGATGTGCTCTCTCTCCCCTAAAGGTAACACTTCTGCTACTATATGTATTGAAGATGCTTGTCAATGCACAGGACTAAGGGTCCTACTATCGAATTGATGAAAATATAAAAGGGAAAGTGTTAGTCATCCAAAGACTTCATTGCCATAGCCAACGAGTTTTACAAGAGTATGACAGTGAATGCAAATAATTCCGTTTCTATCGTTGGAGGCGCACAGGCCTCATATTTATACTAGTCTAAGAGATGGTAGTTATTGTCATAACAGACGTATCTTGCCTCCACGAGTCTTTGTTGTGTCTTGTAACATTGTGTCCCTCGTCAACCGTCGTGATTCTCCAAAAACATCATTAACCACTCTCATGTGTCTAATTAATTATCACCTGGAAAACCGCCTTGGCTTTGACCAGCTATACTCTGTTGAAGAGAACGAATGGGTGCTGGTCAGGGACTAGTTAGGCCATTCTCAGTGGAGAATTTCATAGCGTTGTTTCCAAGACTGCCACATCATATAAAATGAAATGAAACATCCATCCTCAATGCATAGTTTCATTCTATTGTTTCATAGACATTTAATTTCACGACTCATATAGAGTTAGTAATCGTGCCAAGAGAGTTTCATCTAGATGAAACTCACTTCTTCTCTCTTCTTAAAAATGTTGCCATATCATCAAAAATGTCTATGTGGCAGCCTATTAAATGCAGATGAAACTCCCACTGAGACTGGCCTTAAATGACCATGACTGGTCATCATTGGACATAACTAGTCGTCAATCAGTTACATTTATAAAAGGGATAATACTTCTTTTACTTCATCATCGCAGAAATAACTAAGGTATTAAGTGGGCCTTGTCTAGGAGACTAAGTAGGCCATGTCTAGGAGACTAAGTGGGCCCTGAGTAGGTGAGCTTAAATAAAAGAGGTTCTATTTTGACTTCTATTGATGAAATGTATTGACCTAGTCAAGAATTCTCGTCAATGCTATCTTTTTTTTAACACTTTTGTTAAAAAGAACATGGAACATAGAACATGGAGGCACAAAAACCCAAGTATATATAAATGATATATTTGAATCACTCAAACATCTTTGACATCCTTAGGGCACTCCTAATACTTCACCCTATATAATATTTATAACCAATAATTAGCTATCCACATAGCTTGAGAGATAATGTGGCAAAGAGAAGAGAGAGAGAGAGAGAGAGGAAAGCCGTGTGTGGCATGAGACATTACTTGAACACAGAAATAAACCAACAAGGCAGACATAGCTAAAATACACATTGAAGAGGAGGGTTGTGCCTACCACATTAAATCGATGGGATGTATGAGGGAGGAGAGGGGGAGAGAGAGAGGTGTGAGAAGGTGTAAATTTATTAATTAGACCCACTAGTAGACTTTGTGTATTTGAAAGTTATATCCATAGTTGTTTATAAGATGGAGGGCATTAGACATAGCAAAGCAATGTTTGCATTAGGAATGACCTTAAGGCCCTCTTTGAAAGATAGGAATTTCATAAGAACAATTTAGGTTGTGCTCGGTTGGGCTGAAAAGTTGTGTCTTATTGCTAAAAATGCACTGTAGATGGTTGAAATTTTACTGTAGCTGAAGGTAGTTTATTTGGCGTAATTAAATTTAAAAATTAAAAATAGAAAACATATGTTAGCTCATCACGGATAACACAAACGAATATGGGGAAAAAGAACCGGCAAAAAAACGAAAAATTCAGAAAAAAAAATGAAATTTATAAATAGTAAAAAATAAACCAGAAGCTGAAGTCGAAATGAGCGGAGCCTTAGTTAATGTAAGAATCAGGAAAACTCTCACGTTCTAATAGTGTGCGTGGTTGATGGGGAAATTGAATAACTACTCTTTTGATTCATTGAATGGACAAACGCTGAGAACTGGCAATTCGTGATAATCTTTTTTAGATCACGAGTGCAATAAACATGTACTCATGCACACGACACTACACCCAAATATATAGTGAAAGATAAAGAAAAAAACATGCTATTGTTCGGGTGCGTTTTTTTCTACGACTTATAGTTTATATAGATATGGCTAATGGTTTTAGCCCTAGCAGGAACGCTATCGGTCTGTTTGTTTGTTTAAAAAAGTTATAAACTAAAACTATAAGGTGAAAAGAGTGACCTTCCACTCAAAAAGTAAATTTTATCCAAACAAGCGTAAAAATGTCCAAATCCATTATTTGGTGCTTGCTTGTTCCAATCAATCCGCCAACGCGAGACACAATTCAAGTATCGAATCTCCCCTGTTACGTCCATGGTCAACAGGTCAATGCGTCAATCTTCTCCTTCCTTTCCAATAAAAAGAACGAGTCTTCCCCCTGGAAGGAAGCCGGGAAACCCAACCGCAGCGCACGAACTCAAGTGCCCGTTCCTTCTCCCCCGTTCTAACTTCTAAGTGCGTGTTCGGATTGAACGTCGGAACAGTAAACAGAGGAATGAAAAAAATGCAGAAAACGTATAGAAATACCGGGCAAAACAGCAGAATGAAAAAACACAGAAAATTATAGAAGGAGATGTTTGGAACAAAGAAAACATATCCATAAATGTAATGGATAAAAAAATGTAATGGTGCAATGTAAACCGCTCTCTAGTTTAAGCAGCAAATAGCTTGTCTCAAAAGATAAAATAGCAAAATTATATATAGATTATATATGCTCATTTGAAAGATTTCGATGAGATCTATAACTTTGCAGTTGAGGTGAACCTCAAATTCCGAAAGAAAGATCAAAAGAATTGGTAAAAATATAAACCAAAAATTTGTGACATGAATTCAAGGCTGAAGATGACCGATTTTGGGGGTCTTAGAGGGCTCATCGTTAGCTTTCCAACGAGTACAAAAAATTTCAAAAACGAACACCGTATGCAAAAGTTATACCCATTTTACTGAAGGTGTTTCGGAACCAGAATCCTACTCAGACCCGAAACTGACTCAAATTCAACTTGAAACTATTATATCTTTCAATCCCATGGGCCAAACTTACTAAAATGTTTTGTGCAAGTTTGTGGCTATATCTAGAAGGACTCCACCAATTTTCATTAGATTTCGCATAAGCTCAATATGCTTTTCAATTTTTGGAAAGGTGGCCACTTTTTTGGCAAGTTCTACTCAGTTTCTTGATAAATTCCAAAACGGACTCAAAGTTATGCCCTATAAAAGTGTTGTACATGTCTCGAACACTTTCAAATGCAAGCCTATAGCATCAAGAAAAGTCACAGATGCAAAGTTGGAAGAACAACCAAACCGGATTCTGAATTTTAGGAGATCTAACAACTCAAGCAGGGTAAGGGAATATTTTTGTTGTGATTTATGGAGTCTAAACCACAATGATTTTTTTGTGGTGCAGATTAGAAGAGTTCTAACCTACGGATTTTCTATTGTAGATACAAAAACTAAGACCCCTAAAAGAACGATCAAGTAACGCGAAGGAAACACAAAATGCAATGGACAGCAACTATGCAATTGAAACTAACGAATTAAAAACTAACAAAACACACAAGCTATGATTCTTTTTGATTATGTATATAGGATAGGAAATAAAAGCTAAACTAAGGTAAAAGATTGATCCAACTTTGTTAACCCAATGCTCTGATACCAATATGATATGGGGGTGCCCAATCTTCACGACGTAGGATCTCTCTTAAAGGGTAAATATGCGGCTAACCTGAAGCACATGATTGTCTGTCTTAATTAGAGACTCCCATATATTGAAATTCAACTAGCAACACGCTCTGAATCTTCGTCTTCTTACCACACCAAGAACGACGACTTGCTAGTCCGTAAGGAACAACAAGAACACTAGTAACTGGTAATTTGATGGAACACTAACTAATTGGCTTCCCATCTCTCATGGAAGCGCATAGCATGAACCAAAGAGCAAGAAATTGCCCCGACTCAAAATTAACATTCGGGGGTTACAGGGGACGGTGGCCAAGGTTTATACCCTCGTACAAACCTAGTTGGACTCACAAAAGGAAAACACCTCGAATCCGATTCTAATTCCTAATTTAAACCAAAAGCAATAAGAAGTGGATGGCTAGTTGCATTGGTTTGTGCACCCATGAGGTGGGCCCCACGTGGTGGCTGGCCCATGAGGGTGGCGCACAACTCCCTTGACAATAGCCTAACTTCCTTTGCGGCTTAAGTATTCATTTTCAGCCCGTTTGAAGCTTCGGCATTGTCAACACCTCAAAAATGAACCAAAATGAATACTAAAGCCCAAAACACCATTAATATGACTTATTATAGATACAAACCAGCCCATGTCATATGGAGCTTGGCCAAAAACTCAAACGGACTCAGAATTGAAGACCGGACACAATTGAGCTTTCGAAGAGTAGTCTTCTCCAATCTTCAATTCGAAGCTTGAAAACTTGATTCCAGCACCTGGGTGGCTTTTCCCACTGATATAAGTGAAGTGTCATTGTCTTCTCCTTTTGGACCTTCTCTTGGTGCGCCGGCCTCCCTCACCTCCTTCTTGGTAGCACCAAGTTCTTGCTCAGCTAATAACTTGAGAATACATAAAGTGGAAACATTAGGTAGCAAGCTATCATTAGCAGCGAAATCAAAAGGAATTTAGGATCAAATTCACCTGTTTAGTGAGTTCCCTTGCTCTATCTCGAGTGATTGGTCCCTCGTACAATTGTTGCAAAGCTTCATCCGTTAGACTAACACTTATCTTGTTAGTCATTGTTACTTGAATCTTATGATGGAGGTGATGATTGTGTAGATGAAGCCTTCATAATAGTGATGTCCTTAACATCCCCCCTCTTGAAAAAGATTCGATCTCGATTGTGCATGCTGGACGGATAGAGGCGTCGCGGTGGTGGCGGACCAGGTCGAACTCAGGCGAGGTAGGGTTCTCTCCCCTCTTGTTTGCTTTCCAAATCGTAGGAAAGTTTACAAAGAGATTTGGGTGGAGGTTTTACTTTCCTGTGAAATCATGGGTAGGCAATAGTATTCCATAGGAATTGGTTTGCTCAATCCTCTAGTCTAAATGCCAAATTTGCATGACTTTCATCTATTTTATGTTACTATAGTTTTGTTTAGAAATTCCTCCCATCCAAACGGCCCTAAGGTTCTAAACACCACCAACAACAAAAAAATTATACAAAATTCTCTCACCTCCCTCTGCACAGAGGAGGCGCAACACCATCCAGATCGCCCTGTCGTGGTTCCATTCATCATCCTTCACCCACCACCACATCCACGAGGCCCGTTGATATGAGGGTGCCTGATCTTCACAACATAGGATTTCTCGTGAAGGGTAAATATGTGGCTAACCTGAAATCCCGTGGATTCTGATGAACAAAATAACACAATTGGCAGTCCTGATTCTAGACCCCCCATGTACCGGAATTCAACTAGTAACATGCTCTGGATCTCTGTCTTCTCACCACACCAAGAAGGACGACTTGCTGGTCCGTGAGGAACAATAAGAACACTGGTAACCAGTAATTTGATGGAACGCTAACTAGTCGGCTTTCCAACTCTCATGGCAGTGCACAACATAAACCACAGAGTAAGAAATTGCTTTGACTCAAAATTAATGTTCGGGGGTTACAGGGGACAGTGGCCAAGGCTTTATACCCTCGTACAAGCCTAATCGGACTCATAAAAGGAAAACAACTCGAACTGATTCTAATTCCTAATTTAAACCGAAAGCAATAAGAAGTGGCTGGCTGGTTGCCTTGGTTTGTGCACCCATGAGGTGGGGCCCACGTGGTGGCGCAAACTCCCTTGACAACAGCCCAACTTACCTTGCGGCCCAAGTATTCATTTTCAGCCCGTTTGAAGCTTCGGCATCATCATCACCTGAAAACTGAACCAAAACGAATACTAAAGCACAAAACACTCTTAATATGTCTTATTATAGATATAAAACATCCCATGCCACATGGAGCTTGGCCAAATATTTAAACGGACTCAGAATTGAAAACTAGACATAATCGAGCTTCCGAAGCGTAATCTTCTCTGATTTTCAATTCGGAGATTGAAAACTTGATTCCAGCATGAAGTGCCCTCATCTCCTCCTTTTGGACCTTCTCTTGGTGTGTTGGCCTTGCTCACCTCCCGCTTGGTAGTACCAAGTTCTTGCTCACCTAATAACCTGATAATACATAAAGTGGAAGTATAAGTAGAAAGTTATCCTTAGCAGTGAATTCAGAGGAACTTAGGATCAAATTCACCTATTTAGTGAGTTCTCTTGCTCTAGCTCAAGTGATTAGTCCTTTGTATAATTGTTGCAAAGGTTCAACCGTTGGACCAACACTAATCTTGTCATTGTTACTTGAATCTGATGATAGAGATGATAATTGTATAGATGGAGCCTTCATAATAGTGATGTCCTCATCACCCGCAGCGTCCACACCTATGACCCATACTTCAACGACGACGGGGCAACGTCAAGTCGCTAGTGACATAGCATTGACGGTGTGACCCTGTCTACGACGGGGCTGGCGCCAAGGCAACGTCAAGCCGGTGAAGCATCCTCGTTCGGGAGGAGGTCGCCGTGTGCATGATGGTGAGATTTGATCGGGGTTTTAAGTTGGCCTTGTCTAAGAGACTAAGTGGGCTATAACTAGGTGGGCCTTAATAAAAGGGGTTCTATTTTGACTTCTAATGTATTGATCTGGTTAAGAATCCTTGTTAATGATATCTTATCTTTCTTTACGCTTTAGTTTTCATACCATGAACTAGGTCCTGCTCATTTCGGCTTGAGTTTCTAACTTCTGATTAATTTTTTACTATTTATAAATTTCATCTTTTTTTTTGCTTTTTGAGCTTTTTTGCCAGTTCTTTTTTCCGTATTCATTTGCATTGTCCATGATGGGTTAACATGTTTTTTATTTTTAATTTTTTTTAAATTTAGTTACATCAAATAAACAACCATCATCTACAATGTAAATTCAGCTAGTTACAGTGCAATTTTAGCCATAAGCCAGTTTATTTCAGCCCAATCGAGCAGCACCTTAGTAGTGGGTAGGGTGGTACTCCCTGTACACATAGAACATGTAAATGGACGCACAAAAACCTATGTATATGTAAATAGACGCACAAAAACATATGTATATGTAAATGATACAGGGCATCTTCTTTTCAGTTTCTAAAAGCTGTTTTTCGGTTTTTCTACAGTAACTAACTTTTAAACAGAGTATCTTTTCAAAATAGGATCTACTAATTAATTGTAGTACATATTGTATCGACTCCATTTATATCGGTAAAAACCGCACGTGAGTTTTTGTTACTCTATAATCTCTCACACGAATAGCACAAAGCCACAAGTCGCAGCCAAAGGCCATAAGCTCCAGCTAAAAAGAATATGCCCATATTTGAATCATCCGGACATCTTTGACATCTGAGGCCCGTTTGAAAGACTGAAATTTGATAGGAACAATTTAATTCCAGTAAAAATAGGAAAAATTCTCATATCCTAATAGTATGTGCGGCAGATGGAGAATATGAAATAACTACACTTTTGATTCCTTGAATGGGCAAACGTTACGAACCGACAATTCGTCATAAATTGAATAAATATAGTGAAACACTAATTCAAGATAAAGAACAAAAGCATGCTATTGTTCCAACTCAAAAGGTTAATTTTGGCCCACTCTAAACAGCTTTAGCTTCTAGTTTATTTTGATTTTCGGCTTATTTAAATCAGAAGCCACTTGGAACACGCCGGTTTCTAATTTTGGCTTATTTTATTTTTTTAGGTTTTTCTTTTTGTCTTTTCTTTTTTTTCCTTATTTCTTTGCATTGTCCATGATGATATAACAGTTGTTTATTTTTTCTTACAAAAAACTAACATCGTTACAGTGTAATTTCAGCTATAAACCAAAAGTCATAACCAGAAACTTAAGGCGTAAGCCAGTTGAAGCATAGCCTTTATCCATACAGCCGTAAAAAGTCCAAATCCATTAAGGTGCTGCTCATTCCTACTTACTTTTCACTGTTTGACACTGTAGTTGATTTATTTTGCATTGTAATTACTAATGGCTTTTTTATGTAATTAAATTTAAAAGATAAAAATTAAAAAACAGGTTGGTGCATCACGGAAATGCAAAGGAATACGAAAAAAAGAAAAGACAAAAATCTAAAAAGGCTAAAAACTAAAAATACAAAATTCAAAAACTAGTAATTAGAAGTCAAAAGTCGAAAACTAAAACCAAACGAGCAGAGCTTAAGGTCCGCTCATTTCGGCTTGAGTTTTTGGTTTCTAGCTTATTTTTCACTATTTCTAAATTTTGTCTTTTTCTAGCTTTTTAGTTTTTTTGAGCTTTTCCGGTTCTTTTTTGTATTCGTTTGTATTGTCTGTGATAGACTAAATTTAATTTTTTAAATTAGCTATATCAAATAAATCATTATCAGTTATAATATAAGTTTAACGAATTACAATATAATTTTAATTATAAAATAATTTATTTAAGCCTAAGCGAGCGGCGCGTAAATTTTATCCGCCCTCAACGCGAGACGCAATTCAAGTTTCGAATTTCCCGTGACGTTCCGGGTGAACAGGTCAATAAGCCACGTCAATATTCTGAAATCCAATCCGTACACTGATATTTCATTTCCTTTCCATTAAAACGAACGAGTCTTCCCCTGGAAGGAAGCCGAGAAACCCCGTACGCTGCGCACGAACGTGTACCAAGGGTGTGTTTGGTTCGTGGATGGAGGTTGTATCGTATATCCTGGCTGAGTGGATGCAGGTTGAGTGGAATCGTATTTCAGAAAAAGAAGATGTTTGGTGAGGCTGCATGAGCGGATACAAAAAAACTGGGATGCTGTTTGGTTGCCTGTATGAGCGGATGCAGTCTACCAAACCTGAGAGGCTGACACGTGGGACCGCATAAGATACACTGCATCCACTCATCCAGGATGGCTAGTGAAGCTCATTTTGAGCGTATCCACCCATCCAGGATGAGAGCGTATTTTTGCATCCGCTCATACAAGCTGTATCCGCTCATACAGGTAACCAAACAGGCTCTTTCTCAGATTATACGGATCCACCCATCCAGGACAAAAGAGATGCAGGCAACCAAACACACCCTAAGTGTTGAGAAATCTGAGCCCCGGCCAGCAGCCCGTGGTATATTGTGAACACTTTATTGTAGACTATAAATAGGGAGCCATACTGACAGAATTTGTACATATGAATGAAAAGCAATAAAGAAAGATCAGGAGTTCTCTCTATATCTCTGTGTGTTCAATCTATTATTCTGTCTTCTGTGATTGATTCGATTTGTTCTAAACAGAGGAATCGATCGGACTGGTCGCCAGCGACGGTTTCTTAACACGTTATCAGCACGAATCACTCCGGTGAATTGAAGGTAATCACCGAAGCTCTAATAGATTGAATTATCTAGATCGATTTAAATTCACAGTTTTTCGCGTTCTAGATTGAATTTCTACGGTGCAAATCCGCCGTAATCTACTGCGAGCAGACCTGAAGTCGCTGGCACAATGTCGATCGGTAGATTGCGAAATGGGGTAGATGTTGACTGCACTGCAGATTACAAACAAGAAAAAAAAAGAAAATCTGCATGTTTTCTGTTCGGTTTATGCACGGCACTGCACAAAAGAAAGAAAAAAAAGGAAGGAGGAAGCATGGCCGCCGGCCTGACGTCGGTCCGCCCTCGCTCCCTCTTGGCCACCGGCCAGCAGCCGGCGCTGCCAAGGCCAGCATCTGCCCCGCATGGGCCGCCGCCTTTCTCGCCCGAAGCACCGGCCGTCACCTCGGCTCGCTGTCCCATTGTGCACGCCCGCCTCCGGCCCGCACGCCGCTGCACACCGCCCGTGCCCGAAGATGACGCCAGCACCGCCGGTCGTGCATGCCCGTGGCCGAGCGCCACCCATGGCCACCGCTTGAAGCGCGCCCGCCTTGGTGTCACTGCCGGCCCGCAGCCAGCGCTTGCCCCGGCTTTTTCATCGCCGACCTGCGCCCCGCAGTAGCGCGCCGCCATCGGTCGCCGCCCGCACGCACGCTGGCCGCCGCTACGACTCTCGCGCCTGCACGCGCACCGTGCTCGCCTCAACTCCGCCGCTTCGGGCGGCGCGCTTCGGCCTACGCCGCCCGAAGCGGCCTTCCTGCGCTCGAGATGCTGCCGCCGCCACTTCGGTTTACGCGCCCGCACGCGCAAACCCCGGCCGCTACCGCGCCCGAAGCACCGGCCTCGCCGCTTACTGCGCCGCCGCATGCCGGTCCACGCAGCCACACCCGCGCCAGCCTCCCACAGCGGCCCGCAGCCACCGACCTTCCGCCTTGGCCGCACGCCGGCTTGCCCGCCCTCGGCCGCCTCGGCCCGAAGCCGTCGCCTGGTTCGCCCGCGCTCGCCCGGCCGCTTCTGCTCGCTCCGGCCTGCAGCCAGCCCCGCCTCGGCCGTGCGCAGCTCCGGCCCGAGCCGCCGCGCCCACGCCGTCGTGACCTAGCCGCCGCACCGGCTCCGGCCGCATCCGTCGTGGCTCCTCCCCGACCGCACGCTCGCACGGGCCAACCGAGCCGCCGCCGCCCTCGAGCTTCGGCCTAAAGCCGCCGGCCCGACCATGCACCGTCCCGCCGGCCGGCAGCAGCCCGCACTTGCGCCCTCGCCCGCTCGGGGGCCGCCGCCACCCCCGTGTGAACCGAACGGGAGTAGGCCTGATAGGCCGGATGTGAGTGGTGGCCATATGGGCCGGATGTGCGAAGTGGGCCGGACGGGTGAAGGGGAAGGAAATTGGCCCGGCTGGGAGGGGATAGGAGGCAAAAATTGCAGAAAAACCCTCCGATTTTCGGGAAATCACCGATAGGCCCTTAAATATTTAATTTGAGTCTCGGATTTTGCAGAAAAGGCCTTGTAGTTCCAAAAATTACGAATAAGCCCTCAAATTTACGAGCGGGTCCAGAATTTTGCAGAAAATCGGTAAAACAGAAAATTACGTAACTTTTTTCTCTGAACTGAAAATTTACGTAGAAACCCTCAAGAATTACAGAATTTGCTGAAAATTCATATTCTAGCATAAAAGGGCCTCGGGGATCCGAATTTTGAATTATTTTTAGCATTGGAAGCTTATTTATTTCTGTCATTATTATTTTCTGTATTTATTTACTATTTTTGGTTAATTGTAATTGTTTAAATTGCTTTTAATCACTAAAATTAGCAGTAAAATTTATAGAAAATGCATAGAAAATATTGGAACATTACGATAATCTTTTGTACCATTTATTTACCTGTCGTAAATTATTCCATGCATGTTTACCAGCAGTAAACTTATACACATATAGATGACTAGCATCACGAACCGATAGTTCGAGGAGCTGGCCCAACATGGCAAAAACTATCTGACGTGGGCATCCGATGTCGAGATTGTACTTGAAACCAAGAAGCTCCGTGCAGCTATTGGGATTGGCGGTACAGCATGACGCCCAACCTCTGTCTCACTCCTGAGAATGAGTACATGGCAGAGAAGAGCGCGCTAGCACTCTGGACTGCACTCAAGAAACGGTTTGAGAGGCTAAAGTACAACATTCTTCCTCAAGCAGAGCAAGAGTGGATCAGACTGAGGTTTGCCGACTTCAAGACAGTCAGGGAGTACAATTCTGCTTTGCACAGGATTTGTACCAATCTTCAACTCTGTGGCAAGCAGATCACAGACGAGCAGAAGATTGAGAAGACCCTATCCACCTTCCGCCCCAATGCAGTATAATCCGCACACAACTATCTTCAAGACGGCTACAAGGAGTATGCCGAATTGATTGGTATGACGTAGGTTGCGGAGGCTCAGGATGAAGTTCTCCGCAAGAACTAAGTCACTTAGCCATCTGGGAGCTCCGCTGGCCGTGAAGCCAACGCCGGGAGCCATAAGGTGCGAAATCCCTTAATGAAGAGAAGGGGAAGGATGGTAAGGCCGCAACCCAGAAAGGTAAATCAGACGCTCCACATGAGAATAAGGTTAGCAAGCCATAACGGGATGGCAAAGGGCAGCGTGAAGCCCACCCTACATCAGCTGAGGGGGAGAGTTCTGAGCAGCTGCATGCACCGATGGAGGTTGAAACCATCACGACAGCAGCACCCCTTCTCGACCTAGAAGTAGCCTCCGCCATGATTTCTCTTGAAGAGAATGTCACCCCCGAGAAAATAGCAGAAGAAGTCTAGTGCATTGAATGCATTTCGACTTTAATTGTCATTTATTTTGTGTGGAAGAATATGTTAGAATTTGCATAGATGGTCTTAAGAATTATTATTTTCTCGTGATGGTTGGATGATTTTTGGAAGAATTCATTCATTTATTCAGTTTATGATGGCATGATATGTTCTGATATTAGCATATGTTATTTATATGTTGAATGCCTTCTAATACATATTAATAAAATACCCTATATTAGAACACGTGTGGCGCCCTATGAAAGAAGTGTGTTTAGCTAGCAGCGGCACAACGAATACCATCTTCAAAGAGACGAAGTATTTTCAATCGATTCGTAAGAATGCTGGCAGCTTTACGACAATCGCCGGAAGCGATGCATGTAGAATTGGTTTCGGAAGAGCCACAATTATACTCCCATGGGCACAATTTTGGTCATTGAAGAAGCCTTATTGTCCCCAGAATTGACTAGAACTCTCCTAAGTTGTAAAGATATTCGCGCAAATGGTTTCCCCGGTGAGACTGAAGAAGAGTACGGTAAGGAATACCGGCTCATTACGAAGCGCAAAGAGAATGAACAAAGGGTATTAGAAAAACTTCCTTCACTAAAAACTAGGCTATATTATACCAACATTAAGACACCTGAAGCCTACATTGTCCTGAAAACAGTATTTAGAAGCTCTGAACTCTCCTGTCTCCGGCATGACAGATTACGCCACTCATGTTTTAAAATGATGAGAAATATTATCAACAATTCCCAAGGGCATAATATTAATGTGAAGAATTTCTCGAATCATGAAGATTTTGTGTGCCCTGCATGTGCCACCGGGAAACTAATTATTAGACCCTCCACTATGAAAGTGAAGGATGAAGTCCCTGCATTCCTGGAACTCATGCAGGGATACATTTGCAGTCCCATTCAGCCCATCTCGGGGCCATTTTAGTATTTCATGGTGCTCATTGATGCTTCCTCGAAGTGGTCATATGTGGGTTTGTTGTCCACAAGAAACCATGCTTTCGCAAAATTAATCTTGCAGATTATTCGTATCAAAAATGTGTTCTCTGATCATCACATCAAATCCATCAGAATGGACAACGCCGGAGAATTTACTTCAAAGGCATTTGATGATTATTACATGGCATTAGGAATTGCAGTTGAGCACTCGGTACCGCATGTCATACCCAGAATGGTTTGGCAGAGGCTTTAATCAAGAAGAATTAAATTTATTGCCCGACCCCTTTTGTAGAATTATAATTTGCCAGCTACATGTTAGGGACACGCAGTCCTACATGCAGCAAATCTCATCAACTTTAGACCTTTGGCCTACAACATCCATTCACCTATGCAACTAGCGTAAGGGTCAGCATCGAAAATTTCCCAACATTAGGGGGAGGAAATCAATCCCTTGATGAAGATGTTAGGAAATTACGTGGCAAGCCATGGGAATCCATGCAGATGACCCGTGCACTACTGAAGCAAATAGAAAAGTCCAGAAGACAAGCGAAGTCCAAAAGACAAGAGAAGTCCAGAAGATAATCGATTTGCAAGAACTAGCAAATCAACTGCCTGATCACTTTAGTGATTTGAAGAGCGTGACTAAGTCGCATGTGCCTGCACGCACTGCACCGAAGAGGGTTGAAATACCAAAGAAAGCAGAAGATGTCGCTAATCTCGTCCAGAGGCCTCAGAAAAAAAAGAGGACGAGAATCCCGGTTCCTCAAATCCTAAGTAACCGGGGATGCCTGGTGAAAAGGGATAAGAATGACTTATCACAGCCGATCACTGAAGTCCCCCAGAATGAGAAGGGGAGCCAGTTGAGACCTGGCACAAGTATGACACCTTCGGAAACGGGCATACCGAATTAGAATATTCCCATCGGCATGGATGTATGTGCACACATCGGAGCCGAAAAACTAAAGGGACTTGCCACCGCAATTGGAAGAAGCGATGCGCAAGGTGAAGCTCCAGAAGAAGCAATCGCTCTAAAAGTAGCAACTCATGAAGAAATAGCTATAAATTATATGCACACAGAAGAGTCCATGAATAGGACAACAACCAATATCGATATCTACTTCGCAAAGAAAATTGCCACCATCATCGATCTTGATCCCGAGCCTGCATCGCTCGCTGAATGTAAGAAAAGACCAGATTGGGAAGATTGGAAGAAGGCAATAGCAACTGAATTGCTATCTTTGAACAAAAGAGATGTGTTTGGGCCTGTATGCCGCACGCCTCCCCACGTGCACCCTGTAGGGTATAAGTGGGTATTTGTTCGGAAGAGAAAGGAAAGAAACGAAGTAGTAAGATACAAAGCAAGGCTAGTAGCACAAGGTTTCACTCAACGTCCTGGAGTTGATTATGAAGAAACCTACTCCCAGTCATGAGTGGAATTACCTTTAGATATTTGATCTCAATGGCAGTGAACATGAATTTAGAAATGAAATTGCTGGATGTGGTGACTGCATATCTTTATGGTAACTTGGATTCAGAGATTTATATGAAAGTCCCTGAAGGAATCCCTCTCCCGAACCAAGACAGAGCAAATAGAAATTTGTACAGTGTGAAACTCGGAAAGTCACTGTATGGACTGAAGCTATCTGGAAGAATGTGGTATAATCGCTTAAGCGACTTTCTCTGCAAGAAAGGCTACACGAACAATGAAGACTGTCCTTGTGTATTTATACGGCGATCGCAGAATGGATTCTGTATAATTTTTGTGTAAGTAGATGATCTGAACATCATCGGGATAGTGGAAGACATTAAAGAAGCAAGCTTCTACTTGGAGTCAGAATTTGAAATGAAAGACTTGGATAAGATCAAGTTCTGCTTAGGCCTGCATCTTGAGCATATCCCTGAAGGAATCTTGGTACATCAATCGGCCTACACCCAGAAGGTGGTTGAAAGGTTTGGCTTTGAGGAGGCATTCCCATCAAAAGTACTGATGATCGGGAGGTCTTTATAGTAAGAAAAAGATCATTTCCGACCTAGAAAAGAGTGGGAGGAAGTCCTGGGACCGGAATTCTCATACTTGAGTGTAGTGGAAGCACTCATGTACTTAGCAAACTGCACTAGACCGGACATTGCATTTGCCGTGAATCTGTTAGCAAGATACAGTGCAGAGCCCACCAAAAGGCATTGGCAGGGCATAAAGGACATCTTCCGATACCTCCAAGGAAACAAGGACCATGGATTGTTCTACAGAAAGAATCAAGATATGAACTTAATTGGCTATGCAAATGCTGGGTACCTGTCAGACCCGCATACCGCAAGGTCACAAACAGGCTATGTATTCCTGTGTGGTGGGACTACAATTTCCTGGAAGTCGTCTAAGCAAAGCCTTGTAGCTACTTCGACGAACCACTCAGAAATTATAGCGCTGTATGAAGTCACACGAGAGTGCGCTTGGCTCCGCCGAATGATTCACCACATCCAGCAGTTATGTGGAATGAACATTGTGCAAACCCCCGTAATTATCTATGGAGATAATACCGCTTGCGTTGCACAAGTGCAAACGGGCTATGTGAAGAGTCGTCTCACAAAGCATATCAACCCAAGTTCATCGATGCTCATGAATTGCAAAAGATGGAGGAGATTAAAATACTGCAAACTAAGTCATGTGAAAATCTGGCAAATTATTCACTAAATCATTCCCTGCATCTAATTTTGAAAGGTGCATGCGACGAATTGGAATGATGAGACTTAGAGAAGTGCAGAATTCAGGGGGAGAATTTTCTCAAGCCCGTTAGTAAATCTTGATCATGAAGATTAAGTACCCAAGAGAATAAGTCATGAAGACTGAATGAAGTTGGGTGAATTGTAATTGTACTCTTTTTCCCTTGACGAGTTTTCCTGAAGTTTCTCGACCAAGGTTTTTAATGAGGCAATTCGTGCATCGCAGCATAACTTGTATCATATACTCTTTCTCCAAATTTTTCCCACTGGATTTTTATGGAGTTTTAACGAGGCATGAACGTGTCAGATGAGTGCCCAAGAGGGAGTGTTGAGAAACCTGGGCCTAGACCAGCAGCCCGCGGCCCATGGTGGGCACCTCATTGTAGACTATAAATAGAGAGCCATACCGACAGAATTTGTACACATGAATGAAAAGCAATAAAGAAAGACCAGGAGTTCTCTCTATCTCTCTCTGTGTGTTCAATCTATTATTCTGTCTTTTGTGATTGATTCGATTTGTTCTAAACAGAGGAATCGATCGTACTGGTCGCCAGCGACGGTTCCTCAACACTAATTAAGGGGGCAAACACAATGGATAATTTCGTCCGATTATTGATCTAAGGATCATAATAAATATCTGATACTTTTTATGTTTGACTTTAGTTCAAAAAATACAAAGTATGATATAAAATAAATGATATATATATATATGTTAGATGATATAAAGAAGTTTACTATAACTTTACTTAGAAACAAGATAACAGATAGGTGAATTACCGTATGTAAACAGACGAACAATATTAAGTGTTCTTCCTTCGATATATCGATGATTAGTCTCTTTATATTCGCCCTGATTGAACCTATATTGTCCATGTTCTGTAGAGATGCGAAAGGAACGGATGATTTTTGTCCAACTATTTGAAAACTCATGGAACGAATACATAATAGAAAAATGGGTATCAAACGCTATCTATATCTGACTCCAACTCCGAGAAAAAAGAGAAATAGGATACAGAATAAGCGATACCTGTCTGTATCCATTCTAAATGCACTCCTACATGTAGGTCCGATTCTTCTTGGGCTTTTAGCCTTCTCAAAGTCAAAAAAAACTAAACATCAAAACAAGACGACCACTTAAAACAAATTCTATAATCAGCTTTTCAAACCTAGGTGCAGCTCAGTTGAGCTGAAATAAGCTGATTTATTGTTAAAATTGCACTGTAACTGACTGAAATTGCATTGTACCTGATGGTGGCTTATTTGACGTAACTAAATTTAAAAATTTTAAAAATAGAAAAATAAGTTAGCCGATCACAGACAATGTAAACAAATACAGAAAAAGAAAAGAACCGGTAAAAAAGCTTAAAAAACAGCCAAAAAGACAAACAAAGTTGAAATTTAGAAATAGCGAAAAAATAAATCAGAAATTAAAAGCTCAAACCTAAATGAACAGAATCCTAAAATTATATACACTACACCTCTATATTCTATATTGTGCCCTCGTAAAAAAATACAGTCAAAAATCATGGATTGCTCTCTTTGGTGCATCACCCGCCGGTGCCCACTCCTTCCCCCCAACATTTAACGTTCTATAGGCCACCACCACCAAAAAAATCCACTCGCCTCCCTCCGCGCAAAGGAAGCGCAGCGCCGTCCAGATCGCCATGTCGTGGTTCCACTCCTACTCGTCCTCCACCCACCACCACGTCCACGAGGCCCGTAGCGTCCACGCCTACGACACGTACTTCAACGAAGGCGACGTCATACCGGCGGTGATGCAGCATTGGCGGTGCGACCATGTCTACGGCAGGGCTGGCGACGTCAAGCCAGTGAAGCAGCCACGTCCGGGAGGTGGAGGCCGCCGTGTGCATGATGATGAGACAGTGCTCTCTTGGCCGGTGCCCGAGCAGTTCAGCTCGACGCTGCGCACGCAAGAGTTGCTTGCTAGCCTCCGCGCCAGGTACAGCATACCGGAGGCGCGTCCTGGTCGGGTTCGCCGTGCTCTGCCTGTTAGAGTGTAATCTTGTATTTAGACGTATTTGAGTCGTATACGTGTACGTATACTTACGTATACGTAGAAGTCTAGTCCGTTTGCGAGTCGTATTTGAGTTCGTCGGTTTGCTGTATACGTATATGAGTTGTATACGACTTAGTTTCCGAGTTAAGTTTTGTTGCCGTGTTTATGTCCATATAGAACTTAGAGTCGAGGTCTGTATGGGCTTTAAAGAGCCATGCAAGACGTGAGATTGTAAGCAAGAAGTTGTGGAGAGAAATAAAGAGGAGGAAGAGGGCAACGCATTGCACATGTGTTGAGTTCACGTATTGGTCATTGCGTGAAGAAAAAGAAGAGCAGAGGCGCTGAGCAAGCAAGGTCCAGGAGGTGCTGGGAACATCACGTGAAGAAAGAGGAAAGAGGAATTGCATCTTTTTGCATGGGCACATAAGAGGTGTTCCATCAACAGGGGTGAAGCGCATCACATCAGGAGGTGCCATGTAGGTGGAGGAGGGCTCATCTCTGGCTAGTTGAAGCGACGACAGAGATTGATCGCGCAAAAAGTTATAACAAGTGGTATCAGAGCGTGGGTGATAAGGCAAAGGCTCAAGGTGGGTTAATCTCCCTCTAGTACCCTCTTCTGACGGTCGACAACTACCCGGTGTGGGCAATGAAGATGAAGGCGAACATGCGCGCCCAAGGAGTCTTGTGCGCAGTCGATCCGAAGGGAAAGTGACAAGGAGGTGGACGACAAGGTAGATCAGGCGGCTTTGGCCCTAATCTACTAGGCGCTACCAGACGCGATGATGCATCAGCTCATCGGCAAGGAGATGGCACGGGAAGCGTGGGAGGCGCTTCAGACGAGGCACAAAGGAGTTGATCGTATCAAGGATGTGCGGCTCCAGAATTTGCGGAGCGAGTTCGAGAATCTGAAGATGAAAGAAAACCAGTCGGTGGACGAGTTCGCCGGCAAGCTGAGTTCGTTGTTCAATCAGATTAACTCTCTTGGTGACAAGATGGAGGAATCTGTGGCGGTGAAGAAATACCTGCGCGTGCTTCCGGAGAAATACATATCTGTTGTCACAACACTTATGTACTCTCCCGATCTGGACAAGAAGAAGATAGAGGAGATCACCGGATCTCTCAAGGCACATGAGAAGTTACTGAAAGGGTTTCAATCGCGCAAGGAGCAATGATCTCACAACGAGCAGGCGTTGCTAGTAAGGGGAGATCCGAGAGATGGTCATGGCTCATCATACAGCCGTGAGAGGTGGTGCGGTCGAGGTGGCTAGAGTGGTCGAGGCGGCAGGGGTGGCTATGGAGACAATGCTGGGCAAGGAGGTGGTGAGAGATCCTATAATTTGTCACATGTCAAGTGCTTTGAATGTGGCGAATACGGGCACTACGCGATAAGATGCCGCAGCAATAAAAAGTGCTTCAACTGTAACGAGCTTGGGCACTTTGCTTTGGATTGCAAAAATAAGAAGAAAGACGGGGAAGTGAACCTTGCCAAAGACGAAGAAGAAGATGACGGAGAGCTAGTACTTCTCTCCTCATATGTTGAAAATGAGTCGGTCATGGTGGAGCTGAATGAGGAGAACGTAGTTCCAAAACTATGCACGAAGGAAGGAAGTCATGATCACACAGATCAATGGTACTTGGATAATGGAGCAAGCAACCACATAACGGGAGATCGCTCCATGTTCCACAAGCTCGATAAGAAGGTTTGGGGCAAGGTCAAGTTTGGCGAGAGCTCCACGGTGGAGATAAAGGGCAAAGTCAGATACCATGTGGAGGTCATCCCGTGTAAATGATGAGTAATTGACAACGGTTTAGGAGAGTCGAGTTTGGTTTGGGTGGTTCGGACCTTGACGTTGCATGGTGCAACGGGTTCGGTCGGACTTGGTCAAACCTGGTCAAAGGGATTATGATGCTTATTCCATTGTTTCGATAGGTTTGGGCTATTTTCATGCTTAATGTGGATTCATTAATGCTTTTACGCTTTCATGTATCGAGCGGTGCTATGTGACGTGTTTCTTGTCTGTGTGACTGCAGGATGTCGGAGCGGAGTCGTGGTGAGACACGAGGTGACTGGACTAGACACAGAGAGGTGTCGAGGTCAGAACGGTCGGATGTGTCGAAGACGGCGGAGATTCGATATGGTTGCGAGTCTTGGACGACAAGGAGCGCGGAAGCTTCCCGGAAGGTGCAGGAAGGGCGAATTGGGAATTTCGCAAGGCTGCACAAGCGGGAGCGGGCTCCGTTGGATCTAGCGGGCGTAACGGGGTGGAAACCCGTTAGCCAAGGGCTATATATATGAGGTGGTGGCTGCATGCCCACTTAGGCACTCCAAGGGTTTTAGGGTTTCCTTTAGTCAAAATGAGCTTTAGGGTTTTGCTTTGGCTTTAGGCTTTAGTTGGTGAGGCTCTTTAGTGGTTGAGAGCAGGGAGAGGGCAGAGGTTCTGTTGTCCTCCTTCGATGGTTTCTTGATTGTGTTCATCCAATCCAAGCATGTAGTGAGGGGTAGTCTTGAGTTTGAGTGGGAGAGGATGGATTGAGAGCTTGTAATCATTCCTCGTGTATCAATCATGTATCTCTTTTCCTCTTTATCAATATGAGATGGCGATTGGTTCAGTTCTTGAGCTCTCTGTTGTTTTTTCCTTCGATGCTCTTCTTTTGTGATTTTTGAGTTTTTGAGGTTCTTGGTGTTTCTTGCTGTGGAGGTGCAAAATGGGTTGCTCCATGATGGGATAATGCCTCAAGATCATTTGATCGATTTCCCATGAGCTAACTTCATTTTAATCTCAGATTCTAGTTTTGAGCCTCCCCTGTTCATGGTTGCATTTCTAGGGTTTGGTGTTATTTTCAATTCTCTTTACGAGATGGCATGAAACTTGGCATGAGAGGTCCAGAGGCTATTGCTAACCTATCCTCAAAGTTTCATAGCTAAATGATCAAAGATGAAATGGGAATTTGAGTTTTTGGGCAACCCTCTGTACTTTTCAGGTTTTTGTCCAAAATTCTGAATTTCTTGCTTCTAAGTTTGATTTCTTTGTTTCCTTTAGCCTTCTTGCTATTTAGTTCAAGTTCTCTCTTTTGGCATGAAAAGAACAAGCTTTTATTTGTCAATTTCATTATTTTTTTGTTGTTTTTAGCTTTTACTGTGTGCTATTTTTTAGTTTGAACTGTTCACTGTTTTCAGCATAAATCCAGTAGTCTCATCTTCTGAAAGCTGCAGTTTTCAGTCACATATTGCTGCAGTTTTCAGCACCTCTTAACTGTAGTTTTCAGCACATATTGCTGCAGTTTTCAGCACCTCTTAACTGCAGTTTTCAACACTTCTTAACTGCAGTTTTCAGCACTTCTTTACTGCAGTTTTCAGCCACAAATTGCTGCAGTTTAGCACTTCTTAACTGCAGTTTTCAGCCACAAATTGTTGCAGTTTTCAGCACTTCTTTACTGCAGTTTTCAGCCTCAAATTGCTGTAGTTTTCAGCCAAAAATTGCTGCTATCCTGTTTTCAATTTGCCTTCTTTGCTTTGTCAAGTAAAGCTCATTTTCAGTCTGTTCTTCCAAGAAGAATTTTTATCAAGCTGCCGCTCCGGTTTATGAAGTGATTTTACTTGTTCGTTAGTCTGGTTTTAGTGAGCGAAACTCTTCTTCTTTATAGCTTCAATAGCTATCGGAGAGTAGAGAATGTTGTGGATACTTTTGAGGGGTCATTTTTAATTGAGCGCCATTCACCCCCCCCCCCTCTGTCGCCATTTCGGTCCAACACAAAGGGGCGATGATGCTGCAATGCAGGAATGGGGATAAGAAGTTGTTGACAAGAATCTATTATATACCAAGTCTATGCAACAACATACTAAGTCTTGGGCAGATGACGGAGAGAGGGTGCAAGGTGGTGCTGCAGGATGAGTTCTTACGAGTGTATGACAAGAACAGAGATTTGTTGATGAAGGCGAAGAGATCTCCAAATCGGTTGTACAAGATTCCTTTGAAAACTTGTAAACAGGTTTGGGTGGAGAGAGGCACAGATGGACGAGGTGCAGAGGTAGCAGGAGGCAAGCCTGACGCACAAGAAGTCGTAACGAGGAAGGGGACCGAGTCGGCAAGGAAGCCAAACGGGGTAGAAAGCATGGTCGTAACGAGGAGTGACCACGGCAAGCATGGCATGGTCGTAGCGAGCGGTTCGGGAGGTGCGCACAGGCATGCAGCCAACTCCGAACGAGCGCATGCAGGCGGAGAGAAGCGGAGCGACGGTTTGGGTGGTCGGCATAGACCACATGCAGCAAGCATGCTTGTGGTGAGCAGAGCCTCGGGAGGAGCTCTCACGCATGCAACAGGAGGCAGTCGTAGATGGGTCCCGAGATGGCGGGAAGAAACACAGCATGGAGGACAGTGGTCGAAAGTAATGGTACACGACAGTGAGAGGAGGTGCTCGTGGAGAAAGCAGGAGCAGGTGCTCCAGCCCAGGCAGGTATGCAAGGAAGAAGCGGAAGCAAGAGAAAAGATCGATGTGATCAAGAAGGACAATCAAGATTAAGGAGATGATTGTTAGAGTGTAATCTTGTTTTTAGATGTATTTGAGTCGTATACGTGTACGTATACTTGCGTTACATAGAAGTCTAGTCCATTTGCGAGTCGTATTCGAGTTCGTTGGTTTGCCATATACGTATATGAGTTGTATACGACTTAGTTTCTGAGTCAAGTTTTGTTGTCGTGTTTATGTCCATATGGAACTTAGAGTCGGGGTCTGTATGGGCTTTACAGAGCCATGCAAGACGTGAGATTGTAAGCAAGAAGTTGTGGAGAGAAATAAAGAGGAGGAAGAGGGCAACGCATTGCACATGTGTTGAGTTCACGTATTGGTCATTGCGTGAAGAAAAAGAAGAGCAGAGGCGTTGAGCAAGCAAGGTCCAGGAGGTGCTGGGAACATCACGTGAAGAAAGAGGAAAGAGGAATTGCATCTTTTTGCATGGGCACATAAGAGGTGTTCCATCAACAGGGGTGAAGCGCATCACATCAGGAGGTGCCATGTAGGTGGAGGAGGGCTCATCTCTGGCTAGTTGAAGCGATGACAGAGATTGATCGCGCAAAAAGTTATAACACTGCCACTTCCACGGCGTCGGCGTGTCCTCACTGCCGGTGTTCCGCTACTTCTTCACCCTCGCGCCGCTGCCTAAGGGGAAGGGTTGGTACTCCTTCCGCGCCGGGAGAGCATCCCCACTCTTTTCACCGGGCTCCCCACGTCCACTGAGGCGTGGAAGGAGGAGTTCCTGCTCGTGTCGCCGCCGCTGGGCGCGCCGTGGCGGCGCCCGTGAGGTGGGGATCCCCGACCAAGGAGGCGACGAGCGACCTGGTGCTCACCGAGACGGAGGCGGCCGCGGCGCGCCGGCTGGCGCAGGGTCAGGGTGTTGTCGACCTCAGGACACGTCGTCAACCATTCAAATTTTATTACGTGATGAGTGGTTGTTAGCCTGATTAACATACATGCAATATATCAGTCATGCTCATTTACAAAGTTATACAAGTAATAGATCATGATAAAAGGAAACATAAACCTAGCAGCCCTAAAGTTCCAAAATTACTAGTGGTTTGACCCTAGATGTAAATCATGCTCATATGCTCCTCTTTTAATGAATTAAGTAATTAATTCTAAAACATTGCATTAAAGGCATGAATTCTAGAATATCATTAACTGAGTGTTTCAATAAGCCTAAAAGCATGTAGCACAATATAAACTTGGTCATCATGGTATGAATGCAATATCATAAGTCTATAACCAGACAAGCAATAGTAATATACTAATTGTACTCTATGGCAGTGATGACAATTAATTATGCAAAGTATGGTATGCGGAACAGAGGGTTATAGTCACGAGGCACTTGCCTTGAGCACGTTCGGCGGACTCGCGTCACCTACCGACGCCACGCTGCCCATGTGTCGCACGCGCCACGCAGCCGTGTGGTCACTCCGCCCTTACCGGCTGCCACCGGCCACGCAGCCTCCACCGCCTGCTATCGCCTCTTGTGCTGACTCATGCCACATCGGCCTGTTTGGACACGCCACCACCCGACGCGCCACCGTCCGTGTGCCCTCGCACCTCAGCTGCATCCCGCTGCCATGCGCCACCCACCGATGCCACTGCCACTGACAATGGCACTATCACTCGCGCCGCCTGTCATGGCCCCACGTCGGCCCGAGAGAGAGAAGAGAGAGTAGTTAGGAGAGAGAGAAAGATAGGTAGATAGGGAGAGAGATATAGGTAGATGGGAGAGAGAGGAAATCTTCTTGGAGAGGTTGGAGATCTGCGTACGGAGGAAAATAGGCCCCATTTTATTAACCCTCCAACCTAGATTAGAAAGGTAATTAAATGGGTTTAAGGGCTAATTAGGATTTTGTCGTTCTTTTGAAATACTGTAGCCCTTCCAAATTTAGGATGCTACAGGGCTGATACGACAGGAGATGAAGTCCTTCACCATGTGTTAGGTGGTGAGTCCCTTGTTTCTCAGCTCATTGATGGCTGAGATGTAGGGGGCTATCCGAGTAAGGTCCTTGGGGACCGAATTCTAGGAGGTATTCTTATACACAGCCTTCCCCATGAAAGAAAGGTTGTCTTCGCTGGTCGTCTCCTAGTAGAACCACCTTTTCTTCCATCTCGGCCATAATAGCCAAGTGAAAATCTGGATGTACTGCTCTATCTTACCGTCGTGGAGCTTCAAACCGTAACTCCCGGCAATTCCGGTCTGCCGACTCATTTCATAGTAATACCGAATGAGCCCGAGATCCAAAGGGATGCCCAGATAGGCCTCACACAAGTACATGAATACACTAAGCATGCTAATCGAATCGGGAACCAAGTTCACCAATTTGACCCCAAAGTCTCGAGCACAATTGTGAGAAAGGGGTGAGCACGAAGACGAAGACTACACTCACAGTGGTCCTGGAACACCGGGATTAGCACAATTTCTCCCATTGGCCAATGTTGTTAGGTAGCTTCAATCCATTTGATGAATTTTCACAGGAGGATCTTCTCAGTATCCTCCAAAGCCCTCAATTTCATGTTGTCCATTTCTGACACCGCCCAATTAGACGATGACTTAGCCATTTTCCTAAGTGGTTGATTTGGATTTGGAAGAGATTGAAAAAAGAAGACGACTTAGTCGGCGGTGGAAAGCTCGAAGTAGATTGGAGAAGAAGGGAAAAGTAAGGAGACCAAAAGTTACAACGTGGTAAGCTTTTATAACCATGTGAGTCAGTTACCCATCTCGGGAACCGAACGGTTATTTTGGGAATCGCTCAGGTGGATAGATCGCCGAGATCGATTGGGATCCTTTAATTCCTGTGTTTGAAGTTCGTCTGTCTTCACAACTCAAGTAAAACTACCTTTTTGACCAAACTCACTTCTCGTCAAAAAGAATCGAAAAGGCCTTGCTTTCGACCATCTGTCGCCTACGACTTTCACTTGAAGTTGGGGGCTAGATGACGAGAATATAATAATTCTCAAATTATTACATCATTATATTCTTTAAGTATACCTCTTATCGATAAGAAAGAGATTTTACAAGGTAATTGTAAGCTCTTTTATGACCACTCCTTAGTCGTAAGTTCTTCTACTACCACATAGTCGTAAGTTATTCTAGAACCATCACATAGTCGTAAGTTGTCCTACGACCATCTTGTAGTCATGGACCCTCCTACGACCAACCTATCTTTGATCGGCTTGTCTAGACGACTTACCACATCGTGGGTCTATCTGACAAGATGGTTAGAACAGGCATTTATTCTTAATAACCGGGCATGATCTCTCTCTGACAATAACACCGCCGCACGACGAACAGGCTACCATGCCTATCTGACAATAACTCTCGTCGGACGGTTGTCACCCAAAGCTTTAAGACATCTTTTGGTGTGAAACAATGGCCGCTACTTCACCAACTATATAAGGGTTGATATCGGGAGGGGATCAGATGGAATCCAGTGGAAGCAAGACACAGTGCAAGGCATTTCATATTACTTTCTTAGTTGTAATCAATTCTCTAAGCAATAGCTACACAGGAAGTAGGGTTATTATTCTCCCAGGAGAAAGCCCAAACCTATATAAAAATTCTTGTATATCTTCTCTATGTGATCGTAGCTAGGTCCTCAAGAGTTTCCCCCAAATCCAACCAAATCATATGTAAGATCGGTATAAAATATCAACAAGAGCAAAACAGAAGAATGAAAAACATAGAAAAATATAGAAATAGATGAATAGATGTTTGGAACAAAGAAAACATAGGGGTAAGTAACACAGAAATAGGAACACATAGGAACGATATAAAAACATCAGTACTAAGACATTTCTATTTAAACTCACTAACATGTGAGCCAAATAAATCAGAGGTCCCACCGATCAGTAACTAACATACATACTTCATATCCTATTACTCTCATTCTCCTAGTTGCTCTTATCCTTTCTCCACGAGAAGGCCAATGCACTCGGGTTGGATGGCAGCGAACCAACCAGGAAGGTTATGCAGCCTAGGGCGGCGATAGCTATAGCAGGCCCTTTAGAAAGGACAGCGGTGGGCTAGTCGGGAGGGCCATGCGGACTAGTGGGATGGCGACGGACAGGCCTGGAGGGCCGAGCGCCTAGGGGTAGCAACAGTGGCGGTCCAGCCAGGAAGGCCATGCAGTGGGAGCCGCCGCATTCCGACCCAGTAAGGCCACGCGGTCTGGGACGGCGACAGCAACAACATCAAGCACAGTGAGCTAGCTCGTGCATGCTAGGCAGATAGAGGCGTCACGGTGCGGGTGGACCAGGTCGAGCTCAGGCGAGGTAGGGTTCTCTCCCCTCTTGTTTGCTTCCCAAATTGTATGAAAGTTTGCTAGAGATTTTGGTGGATGTTTTACTTTCCCGTGAAATCATGGGTATGCAATAGTATTCCATAGGAATTGGTTTGTTCAATCCTCAGGTCTAAAGGCCAAATTTGTATGACTTTCCTCTATTTTACATTCTTGTACTTTTGTTTAGAAATTCCTCCCATCCAAACAGCCTTAAGGTTCTAAACGCCACCAACAACAAAAAAAAATACAAAAATGCTCTCGCCTCCCTCTATGCAGAGGAAGCGCAACACAGTCTAGATCACCATGGGCATGTTTGGTTGCCTGCATGAGCTGATGCAGCTGCATGAGCGTGGCCAGGCTGAGTAGAGAAGGTCCTCAGCCGCGTTTCTCCTCAGCCTGGCTCCAGTTGATTTTTTGCATCCGCTCATGCAGGCTCTCACCCCGATGCAGGCAACCAAACACCATCTCCCTGCATGCGCTGGTGCGAGCCACCCTGATGCAGGCAACCAAACAGCCCCCATGTGTCGTGGTTCTACTCCTTTGTCCTCTACCCACCACATCCGAATAGGCCCGTAGTGTTCACACCTGTGATCGATACTTCAACGATGACAAGGGCAACGTCAACCCGGTGGTGACGTAGTATTGGCGGTGCGACCATGTCTATGGCGGGGCTGGCGCCAGAGGCGACGTCTAGCCGGTGAAGCAGCCTCGTCCAGGAGGAGGAGGTCGCCGTGTGCATGATAGTGAGACATGACCAGGGTATTAAGTGGACTCTATCTAAGAGACCAAGTGACAATATAACTGTTTTTATTTTTTTATATTAAAAGCTAATAAACATTTTTTTATTTCTTTACATTATTTGTGATGATATAACGGTTTTTTTATTTTTTTTTCAAAAAAGCTAATAGTTACTCAAGCGTAATTTCAATTAGAAATTCAAACCATAACTCCATTGGAATGGGGCCAATTTATCCATGCAGTTGTGAAAAGGTACAAATCCATTAGGCCCCGCTAAGTTTGGCGATTGGCGATAGCTTATGATTTTTTTTTATTGTAGATGATTTATTTATCGTTGTATCTGATGATGACTTATTTAGTGTAATTATATTTAAAAATAAAAAAAGTATGTTAGTCTATCATAAATAATATGAAGGAATAAAAAAGAAAAGATAAAAAATCTAAAAAACCAAAAATTAAAATTAAAAAATAAATTAAAAATTAGAAGTCAAGGCTGAAAATGAAACTGCGAACCATTTAGCCGCCCTCAACGCGACACGCAAATCAAGTTTCGAATTTCCCGTGACGTTCCAGGTCAACAGTTCAATGCGTCACGTCAATCTTCTCAATCCAATCCGTACACTGATATTTCATTTCCTTTCCAATAAAACGAACGAGTCTTCCCCAGGAAGGAAGCCGAGAAACCCCATATGCCGCGCACGAATGAGCATGTACAATATAGTGTTTAGAGAGATATTTTATAATTAAAAAACTAATTTTTTGTTATATATGATAGATAAGATGGTTATTTTGATACATCGATATTTAAATAAGTATCAGTATTTAGCAAATGCTTATATATAACTATATCTAATTAATAGATAATATAACATCTAAACAACTACAGAAGAGATGCTTATATTTGAGGAAATAATTTTTGCATGGGTGCTTGATGATGTAGTTATATTCTCTCTTTAAGCATTCATATATGAGCATCTTACATTGTACATGCCCTAAGGGGTGCAAACATAATCGATAATTTCATCCGATGCATTGATCTAAGGATCATGAAGCGAATATGAAAAAGATAAATAAATATATGATATTATTTATATTTAACTTTAATTTTAAAAATATAGGATAGAATATGAAATAAATAATATCTATTCGTATATTTGTATGTTATGTGATATAAGGAAGTTTATTGTAATTTTACTTAAGAACAAGATAATAGATAGATATTTACCGTATCTAAATAAATGAAAATATTGAGTGCTTTTCGTTCAATATCTCGACCGTTAATCTCTACGTGTTTGATCTGCTTAACCCATTCTGTCAATGTCCTGCGTAGAGGTGCAAAAGAAGTGGATAATTTTTGTCCGATCGTTCGAATGCTCGTGGAATGAATACGGAATGGAAAAAATAGGTATCCGACGCTATCTTATCTAACTTCAACTCCGAGAAAAAAAAGAAAAATAGAATACAGGATGAGCGATATCCGTTTGTATCCGCTCTAATTACACCCCCCGTGTAGGTCCGATTCTTTTTAGACTTTTGGTTTCTGCTTTTGGCTCTTGCCTTCTCAAAGTCAAAAAAACCAAACGTCAAAATAGGACAACCTCTTGAAATAGGTTCTATAAATGGTTTTTCAAGCCTAAAATCATATACGTAGTTCACATCAATATCTCCGTCTTTTGTCATCTTACGGAAAAATACAATAAATTTGGTCGGGTCCTTTTGGACTTTAAATTGGCTTATACTTGTACTGTCTACAGTAACTAGTTTTTAAACGGTGCGTTTTTTCAAGACAGGGTCAATAAAAAAATTGTAATAAAAAATATACTGAGTTGAGTTGTACCAATTAAAATCACATGTAACTATTTCTCTCTCCATACTGTCTCTCACAAACAATCAAATTTAAATATTTAGATCTAAAGAACTCACAAAAAAATCATGAACCGCTCTCCAAAAGAGCACCCGCCGGTGCCCGTTCCTTCTCCCCCAACATTTAACGTTCTATAGCTTTCAAAAAAAAACATTTAACGTTCTATACGCCACCACCAACAAAAAAAATCCTCTCGCCTCCCTCCGCGCAAAGGAAGCGCAGCGCCGTCCAGATCGCCATGTCGTGGTTCCACTCCTCCTCGTCCTCCACCCACTACCATGTCCACGAGGACCATAGCGTCCACGCCTACGACCCGTACTTCGACGACGACGACTACATCGACATCGACGACGACTACTTTGACGACGGCGACGTCATGCCGGCGGTGACGCAGCATTGGCGGTGCGACCATGTCTATGGCGGGGCTGGCGACGTCAAGCCGGTGAAGCAGCCTCGTCCGGGAGGTGGAGGCCGCCGTGTGCATGATGATGAAACGGTGCTCTCTTGGCCGGTGCCCGAGCAGTTCAGGTCGACGCTGCGCACGCAGGAGTCGCTTGCTGGTCTCCGCGCCAGGTACAGCATACCGGAGGGGTTCGGCCTGCAACCGGCCGGCGCCTCCCAGGCCGCGTGCGCACCGCCGCCACGGCCGTCGCGCGGGGGCCACGGCGGTGGCGTACCGATCTGCGTGTACGCGCAGGCGTTCGCGGCGGGGATGCGCCTGCCGCTGCACCCGTTCGTCAGCGACGCGCTCGCGCACTTCGGCATCGCGCCGTCGCAGCTCGCGCCCAACGGCTGGCGCGTCCTGGTCGGGTTCGCCGTGCTCTGCCACTTCCGCGGCGCTGGCGCGCCCTCGCTGCCGGTGTTCCGCCACTTCTTCACCCTCGCGCCGCTGCCCAAGGGGAAGGGTTGGTACTCCTTCCGCGCCAGGGAGAGCGTCCCCGCCCTTTTCACCGGGCTCCCCTCGTCCATTAAGGCGTGGAAGGAGGAGTTCCTGCTCGTGTCGCCGCCGCCGGGCGCGCCGTGGCGGTGCCCCGTGCGGTGGGGCTCCCCGACCAAGGAGGCGACGAGCGACCCGTTGCTCACCGAGACGGAGGCGGCCGTGGCGCGCCGGCTGGCGCATGGGCAGGGCGTCGTCGACCTCAGGACGTACCTGTCCGAGAGCAACCTCGTCGCCGCCAAGATTAGCCGCGCCCCGGCGTGTCTTGGTACGTATGCATCTACAGGCAGGCACATGTCGAGAACGGCATCCATGGAGTACAGATGCGGCAATGTTTGATTGTTTCGTGTGCAGGGACAGACGCTTCTCGAGGTTCTGCGGCGGCGGCGGCGGCGGCCGGGAAGAAGAGGAAGGTGACTGCTGCTGGTGGTGGTGGCAATGGTGGCGGCGTGCTTCGGTCGGAGCTGAAGGCTAAGGAGAAGGCTCTCGCCAAAGCCAATGGAGAGATAAGCCGGCTGAAGGAGGAGCTGGGCAATGCCAAGACGAGGGAGCTTGCCGAGGCGCGGGAGGCGCTGGCGTACGAGCGGACGCTTGGGACGAAGGTGCTCAAGTCTGAAGACGGCGGCAAGGGTGCTGGGGCCAGCAAGCGGCGCCGTGGCGCCCAGTGATCACGTTGCGCGGGCACGGCGCGGCGGCTCCACGCCGACCGGCGATGGGGCGATGCGCACTTGTCTAGATCAAGGGTTGCAAAGTTGTGTTTTAGTAATGACTTTTGCGTAGTTGATGTTACTGCTTCTGCATGATCAGCGCGAGTTTGGAGTTTGGACAGGTTTGATTTGGTTTGGTGAGCCGCGTTGCTACAAACTGCCATGGAAAATTTTGTGCCAAATGCCTGGTGATGGTTTGAATCATGCAAATTTAAAGAAATCTGCCTCTTATATGTATGCTGTCGGGTAATGCTTACTGAACCAATCCCTGTTTGGTAAACTGGAATTGCACTCTTCTTGCAGCAATTGAATTGTTTCACGTGAAATTACTACGTTCTAAACAAGCCATGAATAGGTAGTGCTAAATTTGTAGTTCAGTTCATCATTTGTCTAAAATTCTGGGTTTGGCCTATGGTAGGTAAGCATAAGCAATTTTCCCTTTATTGTTTCGCTTAACTGCTTAAAAATCAGAACATTGTTGAAGTTTCTGTTTGTAGGAGAGAACACAAGCAAATATACAAAAGGAAGTTTTAAAAATAGAAACAACTAATGGCTACTCTACTTAGAGCTTTTTATTGTGGTATCAATAGATACACAAAACAGAGAGCATCGGTACACTAGCGGATAGCTCCATTGCTAATATGTGAATATTGAAAGCAGAAATCCAATGGCCTTGAAGTTCTAGCTGCCTTGTGGTCTGTCCAGGACATTCCACTTTGCAACACCAGCATTCACTTGACGACTCTTAGACATTGCTATTTTCCACTCTGAAATCTGCATTTGTACCTTGTACAAGGCACCAACGGTATCTAAGATATTCTAGCAGCAACGAATTGTGATAATGATATTCAACATGTAGAACTACAATTTCTACCAAAACATTTGAGCCAATGGCAATAAGAAAGGGTGAATAAAAATTACAATACTACATGCTTTTGTGTAATTTCGACCAAAGTCCAAAATTTTTTAGTCATTGTTCCTACTAGCCTAATTGCAACTTCCCCGCTCATTTCGGCTTGAGCTTCTGACTTTCGGCTTATTTTCACTATTCATAAATTTCGTCTTTTTCTGAATTTTTTGCTTTTTTTTAGCTTTTTCCTTTTTTTTACCCGTATTCGTTTGCATTGTCCATGATGAACTAACATATTTTTTCTATTTTTGATTTTTTTAATTTAATTATGTCAAATAATTCAGTTAGTTACAGTGCAATTTCAGTCATAAACTACTATTTTTAAGGCCAACCGAGCGGGGCTAAGGATTTGCAAGAATGACGGAACAGCTTAGGATGAGAAAAAGGAATGCTCACAAGGATTGTCCGGTTGCATGTACTCTCAGATTTTGGCTACTGCATTGCATGGCCTGCTCAGCTACTCCGTTGAGTTTTTACTCTTGTCGGAGATCTGCTGCATGTCATTACTGGCTGATTCCCTGTTACTCGTGGAACCTGTGGAGCTATTAGATGAAGCCCTTGTGTTGGACTGCTCACTGGTTTTCTCTCCGGGGGAGTTGCTGGAGTCATCGTCCATGATGGAAGCAAAAGTAAGCTGGAGGGAATACAATATTAATCCCACCGAGTTTAGTCCAAACACAAAAGTTGCTAGATAGCACAGCCCATTTATAATTGTTCTGCAGAGGAAAGAGTTTTTTAAATTAGACAAAGGATGACAACACAACAGAGAGAATAAACAGAATGGATGAAGTTTCATGCACCTTATTGTTATCGTTATCTGACGAACCTGAAGAAAACCAAAAATGGATTCCATTAGACAAGGTGTGAGCTAATTATAAACTATAGTGAACCTTGCACTTCACTAATATTATTAGCATATATTGATGAATTAAGCCTTCTGCCAGAGAGAAAGAGAGAGGAGAGAGCGCGCGAGCATTATTACTTGTTCTGATGACCAAAAATATTAAAATAAATCAATACACCATGTCTAATGCTAGTTTACATCCTACATCCCTACTTCTAGTCACTAGCTATTGACATATAACATACTGATATGATGGTAGAGTTCAAGCAATAAGAATGACCACACCAATGAGTGCTAGCACCCTAATTAGACATATTTCCCAAGCTATCATGTTGTATCAACTTGTGATGTTTTTCTCCGCAGTAGATGTAGAGAACACATCATATCATCAAATGAAGAACAATGTTTGCCTGATGTACTATCCTTAATGCTTGACAGCTAATACACAAACTAGAAAAATTATAGATATTCTCAAGTTATGTAGACGCATTCGGAACAACATCAAGGAGTTTGCACTGCCTTCATTGATTCCTGACCTTAGCATTGTCAAATTTCCTTGCTATGAAGTGAAATAAACTTTCTTCACATAATTTGGCATGAACAGTCAAACACTCTGCCATTCACTGACACAATCTGTTCCTTGCTCCCAATGCCAAACAATGAACACAGTTGCACATTACTTAAAGGCTCCAGTTATCCTCTGAATTAATTACAAGTTTACAACTATTCTATTGTTTCAACAATCAACTGTATTTTGTCGTGGGGTTTGACAATTGAAGACTATTTAGTGATAATCAAACTATTGCAAGGCCAAGGGATGTTAATATGTTATACTAGTTATACTTAGCGTAAAAATATGCATGAAGTTTTCCTATAGAAAAAGAAGGATAACTTTTTAAAAAAAATATTGATCTCTGAGTCAAGCTTCCCTGCATCGTTGCTGAATGCTTGATGTGCTATATGGAGGTAGAACTCAAAGCAGTGTTTTCATGGCGTCGCCTAGGTGTCTTGGCGGCCGGAGGCTAACGCTGAGGTCGTTTGCCTAGGCCTTGGAACTTAGGCGAGCATCTGGGATCGTTGGGCCTTGTTGCACATAGAATCAAAATAGTAACTTTTGCTAACATTATTTGTTTATGCTATTAAATATTCGAGTTGTGAAAGTTTTCAAAAAACAATGTTGATTCTACTGCTGAATTATTGGATGGTCAAATAGCATGCCTAGTGACATTGGTTTAGTGGTGTTCAATACTTTAATGTTGCTTGCATTAATTTGTGAAAATATAATGCTATTGTGCACACTGACTTTGGATATTATTGAATTATTAAAACCTTGAAGGTGTGTTGTGTGTTAATATTAGAGGGGGAAAGGATGAATGGTTGTTGTATTGCACAGCCCATATGGATCAATATATAGCACATGAGACACACACATAACCCTAAAACAGGAAAAGACACTTATACCCTTAACAACCCCTCAAATGCAAGATATATGCAATAGCATTACATTTGGAAAGGTTGGCACTAAAACAGGGAAAATCCGAAGTTTAAGTAATTAAGTCTTGAAGATGTCGTCATAGCGTGCGGCTCTTGGAAAATTGCGTCGAGTACTAACCATCCGGAATCATACAATAGCCCAGAAAGCATAAAGTGCAGGGGCTGGGAAAGTAGAGGTAAGCATCAGCAAAATCGACCACGACAACATGATGAAAACAATATGGAAGGTGACACAAATAGAAAGAGCAATCAAATCAAATCGAAAAGAGAGATAGAAATATAGTGGCACAGATCGAAGCCCAAGACGGCGGCGATACAGAAGAGAAGCATCGTGGCCTTGGAAACTCAGGGCGGTGGCTCAAAGAGAAGTGGCGGCATCATGAAAACTTCTACGATCTGCAGCGGCTCAAAGAGATGAGCGGCGGTTGCGGCTATGTGAAATGAAGGAGAGGACCACATTCATCCAAAAGGATAGAACGTTGCTAGCAAAACAATCAGCTGACTGACAAAGATTTTGTAGACTCACACAGCTTTGATGAACTGAAAGAGAAGCTACAGACTTAGATGCACGCAACAAAAGACTCAAAAGGAAATACTTGAGATACTAAGTAGCACCACAACCCTCGGATCACAAATCCAATGATCCACCTAAAACCAAGCTAAAGCAAAGATTTGGCTCTGGAGGCCACATGCACGGCTGGCCTCCTCCTTTACCTTCTTCCTCCTCCATAGAGATACCATTCCCCTCTCCTCCATCCCCTCTTCTCTCTCTTTCTCCCCCCTGAACCCACCACACTTCCCCTTTCTCGCCTCTCCCTCCCGTGCGAGCTCCCGGTCCTCACGAGTGTGATGTGTGAGAGGCAAGCGGAGCGGGGGAGCTCGGGCGCTAGGGGAGGCGATGGAGCTGGAGAGGAACTCAAGCGGAGCACGGAGGAGGCTGGAGGCGACCAGGAGAGGACGGTCCTGGGGCAGCAGCAATAGAATGCGGATCGAGAGCTTTAGAGCTCTGATACCATGTTAATATAAGAGAAAGAAACAATGAATGGTTGTTGTATTGCACAACCCATATGGGCCAATATATACTACATGAAAGTGATGAGACACACACATAACCCTAAAACAGGAAATGACACTTATACCCTTAACATTGTGTACTATATGGTTGCGCAGGATGCATGAGTGGGAACGTGTAAAGTAGAAGCTATCTTGCCCGTCTGCATTAAAATTCGACGCGCAAACACCCGAAGATATGAAAGCACAAACACTTCTTGTGCCCACCAGATGCTACTAGTGTAAAACAACTGACATTTGTGCAAATTTTCCCATGAAACACTACAATTCCTATTCCCATTTTAATAGACAAACAAATGCAGGCACAGCGTAACCCTATTCCAATTTCCCATACTGAAATCACCAATGACAGAACTCAACGAACGGAGGAGCAACCAGAAAAAGATTGCAGAGAGCTGACCGAGAAGTTGTCGGAGATGGTCTGCCGGTTGAGCGCGGCCTCGATGGTGGTGGTGAACTTGTACAGGATGAGCGCGATGACCCCCGCCGCGATCCCGCCGAGCAGCGCCTGCACGGGCGACGGCGGCTTGTCGGTCTCGATCGGCGAGGCGCTCACCAGCCTCAGCCCCTCCAGGGCCTCCTCGCTCAGGTTCTTGGGATTCTGCAGCCCGCCGGACCGCACCCTCTGCGCCAATGGACAACACCAAGAAAGGCGTAAGAATGTAAGACGACGTGTCGTATTGGAGAGTGGAGGTGGGGGATGGGAAGGAGGATTACGAGCTCCTTGGTGCGGCGGGCGCGGCGGCGGAGGGAGCGGAAGAGGAAGATGGAGATGGCGCCGGTGAGGAGGACGCTGGTGGCTGTCTGGAGCGGGGTGGGGTTTTCGTCGACGGAGAAGAGCGTCGGGGCGCCGAGCTCCACCGGACCTTCGCCGCCGCCGCCATCGGCATCGCCGGCGTCTGGGGGCTCGGCCGCGGAGGTCGACGGTGGCGGTTCCGGCTCGGCGCGGAGGGCGGTGGAGCGGCGGTGGAGGCGGGGGCGGGGGCGGGGGCGGACGAAAGAGGAAGGGGGGAGGTTGTGGGATGGGGAGAGGCGGGGTAGGAGGCGCGGCGAGCAGAGGAGCAGTGGCATGGTGGCAGTGGAGTCGGAGAGTACGGCTTTGTGCCTTCCGGTAGTTGGGACCGTTGGGTAGAGAGGATAATGGGGGCGGGGCGGAAAAGATGCGTTTGATTTGATCCAGACGATGAGCAAATCCAGACCGGAGCAAGAAATCCACGAACAGAGCGAGCCCGCGTCAGGGTCGGCATCTCGCTAAACCCAACATGTACGTGGGACCGTGAAATTTCGCAAAATTCCTACGAGAATTTATGCTACTTAAGCAAAATTTCTTGCCCTTCTCTCATCTACAAGGCTACAATAGACCTGTCCAGTGGACCATGCCAACCGGTACGGTATAGGTTTAGTTTAGGCACGACTCATTTAAGCACGATTCATTTAGGCTCAGCAAATAAACAAATCGTGTCGTGCTGGCCCACGAGCCACGGTGTGAGCCCAGGCACAGTCAAGGATCGTGTTGTAACAGCACAAGCGTGGTTAGGGCTTAATAGGCCGTGCCGTCACGGTTGGCCTATTAAGCCGAGAAAAAGATAAAAATTAGAAAATAGTAGAAAATTACAAAAAATATAAAAAATTATAGATATTGTTTATCATCAAGATAATTATTTTTAATGACATAATGAGCTTTATTAACTTGTTAAATTACATGGGATGATTGCCTCATTAAAAAATTTACTAAGTAAAAACTCAACCTGAGAAAACCTTGGTAAAGAAAAAAAGAGTACAGCCTATAAAGGTCACTAATGACTACATCTAAAGAAAAATATTGAAAATTATATTCATTACTATCTAGATACAAATTCTCAAAAGATTGTTTTAAGTCTCTATTCTCTGCATTATGTTGAAGTCTTGATTCAGCTTGTTCCCAGCCTTTGACAGTCATAAGGATTTCGATCATCTCGTTCGAGAGACTTGCTCGCCGCTCCTCGATTATTCTTCTAGATAGACTGAAGGCTGACTCTGAGGAGACCGTAGAGACAGAAATAGTCAACACATCCCATGCTAATATGAATAGCATTGGATATGTTACTTTCTGGGTTTGCCACCACAAGAGGATGTTTAACTCTTACTCAAAGCTGACGCTATCACTGTTGAGATAACTTGATAGGTCTCCGATGCTTTGTCGTCTTTCTCCTCCTAACTGATGTGTATCTGCACGAGAATCTCTAGAGAAAGAACCAAAAATCTTGCCCCATTACTCAGTCCCCACAGAGATGCTAGGGACTACCAGGGGTCTTTTCAAACACATAGACCCAAACTTATTTTCGTATTTCTTGTATATATCATATAATTTATTCTTAACTACTCTATAGTATGTACAATAGTCTAAACCGGTAGCATCACTTAAAAGTTGTAATACATTTATAAATCCTTAGAGTTTGGCCCTAGGATCCAAAATAAAGGTGAATGCATATAAAATAGGAATTTCCCTCCAATATTTTAAAAACTTAGTTTTCATGGTAATTACAGCATCCTGTAGTACAATATCATTTTCAAAAGCCTTTAGGTGAGTGGCAATTCCAAGAATGTTATGAACAATGAGAGGAGAGGTTGGGTAGTATACTCCAGAAAGATAAAGTGTAGATTTATGAAAAAGCTCTAAAAAGAAAATATTTTTTCACTAACAACTCAATCATGCACAGTAAGTTCATGGTCTCTAACTTGGGTTCTATTAGAGGAGCTACGAGATTGATGACCTTGGGTGCAAAGGAAAACAGATAAGGTGCTCTTATATGGCAATATATGTTTAAGCATAAGGTAAATATAGTTTCATCTAATAGTCATATCTAAGCCAAATTTTCTAGGACAGACGTTCATTGCTACGCAAAAGCTCTTATACGCGGCTATTCATTGGTTAGAACAATTAATATATGAAATTGCATCCCTAAAAGAATCAATGCAAGCACTTAATCTTTTTAAACCAGATTTAACAATAAGATTAATAATATAACAAGCACAACATTGATGCAGTAAGAAAGATTGTGCATAAGTATTAAAACAAAGGAGTAAGAATTTCCATAGTCTTAGTATTTGCAGCTGCATTATCTAAAGTTATAGAAAAAATATTATCCGTGAGGTCAAAATCTTCTACAACTTTAATAATGCATTCTACAATATTTTCAGCAGTATACGAAACATTAATTAATTTAAATCCTATATTTTTTCCATTACCCAATCATCATTAACATAACGAGCAATAACACTAATATAATCCTCTCTAGCCCTATCACTCCATTTGTCTGATGTCAAAGCAATAGAGAATGTACATGTATGAAATATTTCTTTTAATTTTTCATGATAGTTATTAAATATTTAATTAAATCTCTAGTTGTTGTTCACCTAGATACAACACTAAATCGAGAGTTATGAGCAGTCCTAATATATTTTTGAAAAGCATCAGACTCACCAAAATTTAAATATAGATCTTGAGAAGCAATTAATCTACAAAGGGATTCCCGGGCTACCTCTGGTTTGTACTCTCAAGTACGTACCGAGCCGTCGGGGTTATATTGCAGTTGTGTTTGGCGTATTTGTATTCTTTGCCTTCTTTTGCAGCTTGCAGCATGTCATTGCAAGTGACCCGTCCCACCTGAAGATTTTGCAGATAATTCATTACCATAAGTTTTACAAACAGCATACCTCACCGAATTCCCATCATTGTCGGTCCTGAACTTCTTATCGAAATCGTTCCAAACTCCTGATGTAGTAGCTCTTGTTCTTTTTGCACCCCATGCTATGAGTTATAGATGCACTCGTTAAACCAGCAGAAGATAGATCGGTTGGACCCTGTGCCGCCGAGGCCGTCGCTTCTTCTACCTCTCCAGTTTATTGTGGGTGTGGACCTTCCGCGGATGGATATCCTTCTTGAAAGGATTGCATATCCTCTGTCGTGAGGGCGAATTTGAAGAGTTGAAAATTGTAGCTCTCTATTGAATCAACTGTAAATTAAAATACTAAAGTACAATTAACTTACTATTGAATCAACAAATAATAGCAAAAAATTAAAATAAAGCAGCACTATTACCTCTTCTGTAGCTCTCAGAAAATTCTTTGAATATTTTTGAATTTCACATGAATTTCTCACTAATTTTGCCAAATTTGCGCAAACACTACTGGATTTTCACAGCTAAACAGAAATATGAGAGTTAGATTTGAGGTGTGGAGAATGGAGGCCGGAGAATTTTTTGTACGGATAATCCATTTTTTATTCAAAATTACAGAAATATACCCGCGGGAAATTTTTTTACAAACATAGGCTCTAGTCGCCCCATGGTTGGACGACTGGAGCCTTTCGCCCAACCCAGCGGCGACAGCTGAAGAATCTACCAACGGTTCAGCGATTAATTGCAATCGCCCCACCGTTGGGCGACTGCAATCCAGTCGCCCCACCGTTGGGCGACTGCAATCCAGTCGCCCAACCGTTTGGTGACTGCGGGTGGCATAAAAGCACCGCGCGCTCGGCTGCCGACCGCGCACTGTTTTGATTTCTCCGACTGCGTGATTTTGAGAGGAAGGAGAGGAGAAGAAGAGAGGAAGAAGGGGAAGAAGATGGGAATAGAAGGAGAGGGAGAGGAGGAGAAGAGGAGAGGGAGAGGAGAGAAGAGCAAAAGGATCCAGGTAGTTTTGTTGGTATATTATTTTTGTTAGTGTTAGAAATTTAGTTTAGAAATTTAGTTTAGAAATTTAGTTTAGAAAATTTAGTTTAGAAATTTAGATTAGAAAATTTAGTTAAGAAATGTAGATGTAGTTTAGAAATTTAGTTTAGAAATTTAGATGTAGAAAATTTAGTGTACAAATTTAGATGTAGAAAATTTTAGTTTAGAAATTTTGTATACCATTTTTAATGCATTATTGTAGAAATTTTAGTTTAGAAATTTAGATGTAGAAAAATTCAGTGTCGAAATTTTGTATAGTATTTTTATGTATTATTGTAGAAAATTTAGTGTACAAATTTACATGTAAAAAATTTAGTGTACAAATTTTGCAGGTATGACTCGTGATGGACGTGACTCCGACTGGCAGTACCCGCTGTTGGACGAGCACGTAGACCGCGTGCACCGCGCTTCCCGTCGTGTGCCGCCACCGGGGAGCACGGATGAGCCGGCTGAGCTGGGAGTGGTCGGACACGCACACCTCGCGTGGCCTGGGGACTCGACCCCCATTGGACTGCCAGGTTTGCACTACACCAGCGTTTTAGTGCTGCCGTAAGAACCCTCGTTGGACTGCCAAGTTTGCACTACACCAGCGTTTTAGTGCTGCCGTAAGAACGTTTCATGCTGACCTTCACTTTGTTTGCAGGCTGCGGGATGCCGGGCTACTCCCTCTTGCCCGGATGGTGCAGGCCACGGAGGAGGATGGAACCGCCTTGGCCGCGGGCGGGGACGAGGCGGGCGTGGAGCGATCACGACGTTTCCCGTTCGACCGTTCCCTGTTGACGGCTTTGGTGGACTGTTGGCGGCCCGAGACGCACACTTTCCACCTCCCATTCGGGGAGATGACACCGACCCTGCAGGATGTGTCCCTGCTCCTTGGCCTTCCCATCGCGGGAGACATTGCCTTCCTACCGGATCTGGGAGGGTGCGCTCGACGACCACGTTGAGGAGGAGCGCCCATACGACAGCACAGACTACGCGGAGTACCTGATCTGGTACCAGGCGCAGACACGTACTAGACTCGTACATGTCGTAGACCTGCCTGCTACGTACGTCGCCGCTCCAACAGACACGCACCCCGCGCACCTCACGCGCGACGCTCACATCGCGGTACATTGCATGTAATTTCAAAGATTCCCAAAATGGCAATATCGTTTTGATGATGGACCATTTTATGTCTTTTTGTCCAGGCTGACGTCGGTTCTGCGCTGTGGACCGACTCCGCCGCAGTACTGCAGAGGGTCGCCATAGGTGCAGAGTTGACCCACGAGGAGACCGTCAGCTTTGCGCGTCGGATGGAGGCCGGGTGTAGACGTATCGTTAGCCTCCTGTCCTGCACGAGGCTACCGGCGGTCTCCACACCCACGCCCAGCACTCCGACGGGTCGTCCACCAGTGCCACCCCGACCAGCGTGGCACTACTCTGGAGGTAGTACGTGGACACGTTCTACACCACCTCACCCGGAGCAGCCAGGGGGTTCTACCTGGGCACGACCTCCTACACCACCTCAGCAGCTCTTCACGTCTCCTCCGCACATCCCCGGCTTCCACATGCAGGGGGTGTACTCTAAGCTGTACGCCCCTCATCCTACCTCGATGGCGCCAACTGCGGATACGCATCGTCCGATCTCGTTTTTATCCCAAGGCGACATGCAATGAACTAACGATATTACTATTGCAGGTCCTTACCATCAACACGCACATGGCGTCTCCCCGGGCCCCGACGATGTAGACCAGTTTTTTGCGGACTAGCCCAGGCCGTCCTCCAACGCAGCACCGGAGGTTCTCTCCGGCAGTGCCCTCCCCGGTGCACCGGAGGGCACACAGCCAAAGGTGCAGCTGACTCCACCAACGCAGGGGCGGGTGCGACACCCTCCTGCTCGTTTTACTTTCTCGGAGCGTCGTCACCCGTTGCACCAGAGGACGGCCAAGCAGGGCCGTACGGGAGGATGCGAGCGCGGTGACAGGGCACCTCAGGGTGGCGAGTGAGGGGTGCTACCGATGCTATATGTTATGCATGTAATGAAAAAATACGCGGCATGTTACTCACAACTATATTATGAAGTTTATTTAAATTCAAACAAGCATATTATCTCTTCTTTTTGCATTCAATCATTCATATATCAAGTCATCTAACAAATATTAACATACCGGTTCTCTGCACAGGAATTCTTAGCGTATGTCACTTAACAGTGTATGTACCGATCGTTCTACGGTCAATCTTTCGTAAAAAAAAAGTTTCTAAAATTTTTTACGCACCTACAACATACAATGAACATAAACTTTTATTACAACTCTACCACATTTTTTACCAGTTTAAAACTACAAAATTCACAAAATTTAAAACAATCACGGGGGTTCATGCAGGCGCCTAAGGGGGGCGACTGCATGAAAGTCGCCCAACGGGAGGGCGTCTAGATGCAGTCGCTCCATGGTGCGGCGATAGGTATTATGTCGGCCTCTGGTTGGGTGAAAGGTTCCAGTCGCCCAACCATGAGGCGACTAGAGCCTATTTTTGTAAAAAAAATTCTGCGGGTATATTTCTGTAATTTCAAATAAAAAATGGATTATCCGTACAAAAAATTCGGAGGCCGGATGCCCCCTATTTATAGAAAAAATCATTTTTTTGAATTTTTTGCTATTTTTTTGAATTTTTTACACCCCAATGGTCAAAAAAGGCCAAGAAACAGTTATTTTTGACGTTTACGCCCATTGCCAACCATGTCGGGCCGACATGGCCCACGATCATTATTGGGTCATGTCGTGCCAGCTTGACGTGCCGCCCTCTCGACCCAAGCATGGCATGGTCCATCGGGCCGTGCCAGCACAGCCCACGAGCCAAACAGGTTGTGTTGTGCTTGGGCCGGTCCAACAGTAGAAGGCCGTGGGCCGGCACACTAAGGCTCGGCCCATTGACCACCTCTAGCTACAAACCGCCTTTGGTTCCTGTCGCTCGTGTATCCACAACTTCCTCCTCTTTGGTTCCTCTACAATGGTTGTCCTCGCAAGGCCCTCTACAACGGTTGTCCTCGCAAGGGCCACAGACTTCCTCCTCTTTGGTTCCTTTGCTAATCCTAGGTGAAAAGTTTTTCCAAACCCCAAGTTAGATGTGTTTCAATTTTGAGTTGCAATGTGGAACTTTTAAGTTGAAAGTTTTGAATTTTAATAGTTGAAAGTTTTAAGTTTTTGAGTTGAGAGTTTTAAGATCAAGTAAAAAGGTGATTTTTGTTGTTGGATTGGAAGCACAAAATACTGGATGAAAAAATCTCTACTTAAAAGAGAGAGTTGTTAGTTGTGGTTCATTTGCCACTCCTTGCCACCTCACCCACACTGCCTAGAAAAATCGACGCCGACAGGTGGGCCTGCGCCCATGTCCCTTTTTCCCCTCTCAGCCATCACCTCTCGTTCCTTCTCTCTCTCATGCTCTTTTCAGTTTCCATGGCTTCTCCCGAGTCCCAAATCCTCGCTAGGCGACGGTTACCAATGAAACTCGGATGTGGAGTGGTGAAGAGGCAGAGCAAAGAAGGTTGCAATTGCTCGGCTGACAAGACGAGACGGGCTATTGTCGTGCTGGGCATTGCAAGATCTAGGGAGACTCATGTGTGGGAGATACTTGGGTCTTGTTCATTTAGCAGTGCTCGTCATGCTATGGTGTGTCTCGGGATTTTATTTGTGGGTGTTACGATTTTGTGGCTGCTTGATCCTGAAACATAATAGGAGATTCCCCACGTTGCTACTGACCTAGCGATCTACAAGATGTATGGTTCTCTATCTCTTGTTTTGTTTTTTCCTGCTCCCTTGGGAGTTAATTGGTAGAGGGAAACAAAAAATCTTTGGGTGATTTGTTGGGAGTTTAGATTTTGGTTAATCATGTTTCAACTTAATTTGTGTACTTGTTGCTATGGATTCGAGTTTAATAAGGTAAATTCAATAAGTTTACAAAATTTATACATGTCGCTTGTGAAGGAATTTAATCCCCGATGAAATACCTAGGAGGTGGATATCCAAATGTTGCCATCACTGGTGCCTACACGGTGCTTGACAAGATGCCTAGGACAAGTTTTAAGGAGCAGATCAAGGTCAAGGCTCTTTGCCATGATTTGGTTGGATCGATGTTCTTCAGAATTTGGTTAGATTGATGTTATTGTGAATTTCTTCATCGTTTGATGTCTTCCTGAAGAGCCACTTGATACTCTAGGAAAGCTCATATAGTGTCTTTCTAACTTCTCATGCAAAAATTACACAATGGGCACGCCTACATTCAAATTACCATTTTATAGTTGAATTGGATTAGATAATTGATACCTTTGATGGACATTGTTAGAATGTAAATGGGTCCAAATATCGTTCTTTTATCGAATTGGTCATTGATTTGAATTGGTTAATTTCCATTGTGTGAGATGTAAATGGCTTTAAATTGGCAGCCGGGCCTAATTGCATGGTTAGGTTGCCAACGACGCCGAATGGCATGGTTCTATTGTTAGAGACAAGGAGATGAGTTTTTTTTAGAGAGATTTCCTTTGAATAGATAATGATAACATTTATGGAGGTTGTTTTGAGGAAGGGTTTTTTTCTTAGCACTTGTTAGGAGTTCATAATTTTGAAAATAGACTACAAATAAGCTGTCGAGGTGGTGTTTTTCCAGCCTTTGTTTGTTTTTTTGTTATTAAGATATTTAGGTTAGAGTGTTCATTTTGATGATATACATTTTTGTGTTATGTGAGGCAGATCAGATTTGATAACATGGAGCGAAAATTGCTAACTTGCTAACGACCACTTAGATTTTGTTTGAATGTAACAATATTTTAGGAGTTTGTTTTGTGCATGCGTGTCATAGATGGATGCAATTCACTAATTAGTTGGGGGTGCCTTCCTCACCGCTAATCCACTAATTGCCACTGATGATCTCATGTTGATCGATCGGTGAGAAGGGTCATAAAAGCATGCGCTTGATGGGCTAAGAGTTGGGACTTAGGAGAGAAATCTTTAGTGGAAGATGTTACTGCTAGCATGGAAGACGACAAAGGTATACAGAGGAGATTGTCAACATAAAACTCGTTTTTTGCTTCTGCTTCTATTGCTCGATCAACATTGTCTCACTTGCCCGCTTTGTCCTCGTTCCTTGTTGTAGCATGGCCCCCTTTGGTTGTAGGCATCGCGATATAGGGACAACAACCCAAACGGAGGTGCAAAGTGAGCACAATAGCAAAAGCACCACGTAGACCTCGGTGGAGTTTGGTTGGGCATAGCGGCAAAGTCATGGGTGTGAGGTAGGATGACCATCATGACAAAGGAGCAACTCAAGCATGGGTAGAGCTCAATCAAGCCCTGCGAAAAAGCGAGGGTGTGAGGCTTGACATGTTAAGGTATTAGGATTGTTTTTATCCATAGTAAAGCACAAGTATTGAACTAGTTTTTCATTCCAAAGGTGAGTGTGATGGTAGCATTGGTAGCACTGCGAATAGGTGAAATGTTTTTTCAAACACCGAGTTGGATGGGTCAAATTTTGAGTTGCAATGTGGGACTTTTAAGTTAAAAGTTTGTATTTTGAGTTGAAAGTTTTGAATTTTAATAGACGAAAGTTTTAATTTTTTTGAGTTGAGAGTTTTAAGTTTGAATAAAAAGGTGATTTTTGTTGTTGGGTTGGAAGCGCAAAATATTGGATGAAAATTTTCATTTCAAGAGTGTGATTGTGGCATGAGTAGCAGTGCAAAAAATGTGCGGATGGAAGGTGCATAGGTGGAGGTGACGATTGGAGTGCTAAAAAGTGGGTGTCCATCTGCGTGTAACGACTCTTCCCTTTCTTTCTTTTAGTGATGTATGAGTTATCCATGCACAACGCATATATATCCTCTATTGTTGTTTGGACTTGGACTGCTATTTCTATAGGTAAACTAAAAGCCATATTTTTTTAATTCATAAGATTGTTCTATCATGTCAACTAAAAGCTCATTGGTATATAATTTACACATTTACGAGTTGCAAGGTAAAGATGTGTATCTAAACCATAAACTTAAGATTCTAATGTAGATGTACAACCACTCACCAATGTCGTCTATACTAATATAAAAAGCACCAGTTTGATTAAACTTTTTATTACCCAGCTCCGTTAATACCCTCCCCACTTAACGATTGGATCAACAAAATCCAATGACTACCATTACAAGTTGATCATGTTATCGTGTACCATTACGAGTTGGTCCTACCAATCCCCCACCGCCCATGTGCTCAACCCCAACTCCTGTACTACTAGAGATGGTAACGGGCACAAACCCGCTGGGTTTTGCTATCCCAAACTCGTGCCCATGAAAATTGGACGTGCCCGCTAAAAAACCCATGCCCGTGACGGACGCAGATTTTTGCCCAGACCCATGCCCACTCGGGTAACAGGTACCCACGGGTCGCCCATGTCCGACAACAGCTATGCACATTGCAGACAATGCAGTGCTTAGCAAGTCAACAATAAGTTCAATTTATATGCTACTATGCATGAAATAAGCAACGACAAATCCACAATGCACATCACTAGTGAGTCTGAGTGCTAGCTAGGGTTAAATGGCTAATGGGCTATGGGCTGTATGGGGCATTGCCGCATTGGGAGCTTGGGGCTAAATGGCTAATGGGCTATGGGCTGGGCATCTGGGCTGGTTTGCCTGGGAGGCTGGGTTTATAACTCATATGGATCGAATTTATATTACCCATGGGTTTACGGGTTTGAGAACTATAGGAACGTACCCGAACCCGGCAGACCCGATGGGTTGGGCTTTTTGCCCATTAAGAGACCCATAGATTAAGGGGGTGTTTGGGACTGCTCCGCTCCACGTTTTTCAGCTCCGCTCCACGTTTTTTAGCCAAACGGTTTCAGCTCCACGCACCCTGTTCAAGAAAAAAAGGTGGAGTTGTGAGAGCACCTAAAGAGGTACTTCACAAACTCCAGTTTTTTGTGGAGCTGCTCCACGGTGGAGTTTGTGGAACAGAGTTTGTGGAGCAGTCCCAAACACCCCCTAAGAAATTAACTCAGATTCATATCCTAATAAAGTAATAATCCACCGAATATCGGGTTTCAGGTACCCATTGCCATCTCTACCCTGTACCCTTACGCGCCGGCCCCAATCCACCGCTCCCCATTCCCCAATACCCTGCGTCGCCCCCTCCTCTACTCCGCTCCTGCACCGCCCCACTCCACCCCTACGCCGTCCCCTCCTCCTCCACTCCACCCCGGCTCGCCCGCCTCCTCTGCCTCAGTGCCGCCCCCTCCTCCTTCACTCCGCCTCTGCACCGTCGCCTGCCTCCTCCACTCCGCCCCTGCGCTGCCCGCCTCCTCTGCCCCACTCCGCCTCCGCAATGCCAACCTGCTCCGCCCCCGCGCCGCCACCCTACTCCGCCCCACTCCGTCGCTCTGGCCTCACTCCGCCCCTGCGTTGCTCCCTTCCGCCGCTCTGCCCCACTACTCTGCCATTGCGCCCCCAGCAGTTTGGATTTATTTTCAATGGATAAGTCAAGCTTTTCAATTTTCAACTTCATCAATCACCTTCCAGTTGGGTTACTCTTAAATATTCTGATGCCTGTGCTTATAGGGATAAGGCAGCTGTGATTTTGTGTAGGTATACATTATAACCGAAACTTTCCCCTTTTTGTATAGATAATTGGATGACTGGTTCATTTTGTGCCATAGGTAAGAAAAATATTAAAAGAATCACACTATGGATTATTATATGCTTGACAGCCTAAAGCAAGATTCTGATTCTTTCTGCAATAGATTGAATTGTACAAGTGGTTATAATCAGTAGCCGAGGTCTTCTCCACCATCCCAACCACCAACATAGCCACGGGCGCTCAGGATGGCAACTACGTTCAGTTGCATGCATGAGTTGATCGCTTAATTAATTTATTCATGTGGATATCTTTCGAGAAACTTTGAAGTATCCCTGATGCTTTTATGTATTGCTACTAAACAAATGCAACAGTTTCTGTGATGACGGCAATCAAAGCCAATTACCAGTTGAAAAAGAACTGGATGGGCGATCCATGTGTCCCGAAGAAATTTGCGTGGGATAGATTGAGTTGTAGCTAGGGGTGCACATTCGGTTTATTCGTAAAAAAATATTTTGGTTTTTAAAAGTTAACAACTGAATTAACTAAACTAAAATAAAAAATCGAACCTAATTAACCGAATTATTTTGGTTGGTTAATTCGGTTTTTCGGTTAACCGAAATATGTACAACGCCTTAATCATACCAGATTTATTTTTTGAGCGAATGATATCTCTAGAAGCTACTAATGTTCTTCCTTTTGAGATGTTGAAAAATACCTACAAAATTAAATGAAAATAGTCTTTGTTTACTACAAATTCACATAAAGAAAAAAAATAGTACTTTGGTTTTCGGTTAATTTGGTTTTCGTGACTTAAAAACCGCATCGAAAACCGAAAACTGAATAGTATGACAATATAAATCGCACCGAATACCATACACCGAATAAATAGCAATTTTTTTTTCGGTTCGGTATTTCGGTTTTCGTATAAAAATGCCCACCCCTGGTTGTAGCCATGCTGTTTCTAGCCCTCCAAGTGTCACAAGCTTTTGAGTAACTGGAATTATCTGAACCACTGTATATGTTCTTTGCAGAAACCTATCGTCCAGTGGTCTGAGTGGTAACATATTGTCTTCTTTCACGAGTCTCAAAGGTTTACAATATTTGTAAGTAGGAAATTCTCAATCTACTTCAACACTGGTTGTTACTTTTTAGAACAGAAGTTCTTATTCGGGACTTGGTTACTTTTCAGGGATTTGTCACACAACAACCTGACAGGTGCAATTCCTGACTCACTTTCGCAACTACCGTCTCTTACACTTCTGTATGTAACTCTTGATGTCTTTGTCAAAACATTCTTTAATTGGACACACAAAAAAAAACTGTTCTGTTTCTTTTAGAGATTTGACTGGCAACCAGCTTAGTGGATCAATTCCCTCCGGTCTTCTGAAAAGAACTCAAGATGGATCCCTAAATTTAAGGTGACTCTCCCATACATTTGGTTGCAACAAACATGGTAATTTGATTAAAACCATCCTTATTCCATCTTCTTGGTAGATATGTCAATAATCCAAACCTTTGCACCAACGGCAATTCATGTCAGTCGGCGGGAAGGAAAAGCAAGATAGCCGTCTACATTGCTGTTCCTGTAGTTCTGGTTGTGGCCATAGTATTAGTGGCAGTACTGCTCTTTTGCTTGCTGAGAAGGAAAAAAGCAAGGTGAGGCTTGGCATAATCACCTCAATTGTTCGACCTAATACCCAATCTGTCAACACTACTAATGCTAATTTTGCAAATCTTCGCTTATGAAGGATCAATGAACAATTCTGTCAAGCTGCAGAATGAGAAGACGAGCTATGTGCCGACAAACAACGGCTATGGGGACAGTTCACTGCGGCTTGAGAACCGTCGGTTCACGTACAAGGAACTGGAAACGATAACGAACAACTTCCAGCGAGTGCTCGGCTGGGGTGGGTTCGAGTACGTCTACGATGGCATCTTGGAGGATGGTACTCAAGTGGCAGTCAAGTTGCGGTCACAGTCTTCCAATCAAGGAGTCAAGGAGTTTCTCGCAGAGGTAGAATTTCTTCAGACATAGCTGGTATTTCTAAAAATAAGTTTTTTTTATCAAGAAATTGTGAAGTTTGATAAGCCATGGTCACTTGTTCAGGCTTAGGATTTAACCCGGACAATCCTGAGCGCCTGCGGCTACGCTGAATTGTACAAGTACGTTCTTGAATCACTTGTTCATCTCTTGACCCCTTGTTACATCTAATCGCCGTAACCCGTAATGTACGTACGCGCGTGTCAGGAACTCTGAAATCTCTGAAATGGACAAGCTTCAGAGCAAAGTCTGCGCACCAACATAACGGTTCCATGATTTTCATCTTAGGAGTCAGAGGGAGCGTCAGATCGCGAGTTATGAGCATCCAACGGCTGAATTTCAATATTTACTGTATTGTATTTTTTACGTCATTTACTTGTTTGCATCTAATCTGTGTTCCATTAGCATTCTATCGCAGTTTATACTGTAACTCGATGCTGTAAAAGGCTAAAAGCAAACGCTGTAACTTTGGATGCTTTGGAGGTATATAACCCAAGCCATATGGAATGGAAAGGCAAGAAAGAAGAAAGCTAAATTTTAGTCTTAGTTATTAGAGTAGAGCAGAATAGAACTCTAGCTTTGTTTTTCTGTTCAATTTATCTCCAAAACTCTTAAATTTGTCCATGATTTCAAGTGGGATTCCTCTTGGATTCAATTGGGTTCCTAATAGTGTGCCCCTCCTCCCCACACCACGCCATGTCATGCTAGTGTACATAACTACATACATCATACATACATCATCGATCTGGCATAAAGAGTGAAGACACACAATCCATTATATGGATAATCGATGTCCCTGACTTCCTCGGTTACTCCCGTGGGTGACTCAACCAACTTTACAATATGTTAAGGCAAAGACCTGACTACGCCAGGCGTGTTGGTCCTGTTCTTTTTCAGCTTTTGACTTCTGTTTTTAGCTTTTCTGTAGTAACTAGCTTTTAAACTGAGTGTCTTTTTAAGATGGGGTCTATTAGTTAATTGTAATATATATTGTACCGACTTCATTTATATCGATAAAAACCACACATGAGTTTCTGTTACTCTGTAATCTCTCATATGAACATCTCAAAAGCCACAAGCCGCAGCTAAAAGACATAAGTCTCAGCCAAAAAGAATAGGCTCGTTATCTCTTCAAGTCAGAAATAAAGCAACTTAATCAAGCAAGAATTTCGCATGATGCTACATATGAAAGTATTCACCTTCAACTATTGCTTTTTTAGGAGACGTGAATTTCACGTGCACGCTAACTAGTGCCAATTAAAAGCCACTGGCATAGTTTACACCTTTATTAAATGGTAAGATAGACAATATCTAAAAACTCATACGGTTAACTTTAGAAACAATTATAAGACTACCAAGAAACATCAAACCAGTTGACAAAATGAAAATAAAAAAGGACATGACTAAGGAGTAACTAGGTGCGCATTAGCGCACCCCCTTTGCCCTTCCTTTTTTCGCATGCTCCCACCTCGTCCATTTGGTCCCTTCATTCTTTTTGGGCTGCTAGCTACATACAACCTGCACAAAAATTGTGTTTTGCGTACGACTACTTGTACCCATGCGTATAGATGGGTTTCTTCACCAAAAATAGGTGGCATAATTTTTGCAAGAAGACACTGGTTGTAGAGATCAATGAATTTTGCACCAAATTTTTGAAGGCATTTGTCTCCTCGATGAGGCATTTCTGTTTTGCTGTATAACCCTCACCTTTGGATGACGCTAGGGCCACACACCCTTGCGCTCTCTTTTCGTGGACGCAAATATGTAGCCCCAATGCCCATACACACTATTGCCAACATGATAATGATTAAATAATAGGATGATAATTAGCTAAAATTGTAGATGGTACCTAAGATTCAACTGATGGTAAGTTTTGAATTTTTTTTCTCAAATTCAAGCATGGTGATTTTTTGAATTTAAGATGGCAATTTGTCAAAATTGTATATGCTAATTTATAGAACTTTAGGTGGCAATTTTGTTAAAAATACATACTTTTTTAACAAATTACCACCATAAATTCGAAATATCACCATTTTTTGAATTTGAAATAAGTTCAAAAGTACCATCAGTTGCACCCTAAGTTATCATATACGTTTTTCTAAATTATCACTTGAGTTTTGAAAATTATCATAATCAATTTTGTGAATTTAAAATGTTAAAAATTTATTATTAGTTGTACCATAAGTTACCATTGTTAGTTTTAACAAATTATCACCCCAATTTCAGGAATTCATCTACAATCCTTTGCACCTTAAGTTATCATTGTAAGCTATAATAAATTACCATATTAATTTTAGAATTTACCATCACTTTGTGAGTATGTGTAAAAAGTTCAAATTTATCATCATTAATACTATAAATTATCATATTGCATATTTAACAATTTACCACTCTAGTTTAATAATTTACCATCATTTTTGTAAGTGTACAAAAATAATTCAAAAGTTATCATTTTTTGCACCCTAAGTTATCATTTATAACTTAAACAAATTACCATGTTTAGTTAGGAATTTACTATCCCAAGTCACCATCTACATTTAAACATATTACCACCTAACAAAGTAACACTTCTATATAGCTTTAAATATATGTGATATTAGTCTTATTTTGTTGGTTTCATCATATAGAATAGAAAACATGAATTACAAGTTGCAAATACGATTTAAAAATATATAATTATGTAAATCTCTTTAGTTAGATGAAAAAAAACATATTTCACCTCCTATGCAGCATTCTCAAGGCAAGAAATGTGGGGTAGGGCGTTTTGTGAACAGCGTGCGTAGTCGCGCTTGATTTAGCGAAATAAAAAAAAAGAAGAGAGAAGAAACTCGGCGGCAGAACAGTTCAAAGCTAAAGTCGTAAAGTCAAAAGGCGACCCTGACACGATGAGTCGATGACAGTGGTACAGATACACAGTTCAATGCAGCGTGAGCCAGATAAACAAAGGCGAAGAGCGCAGAGGCAGAAGCTTTTCCTCACAAGTCACAAGCGACCGGAGAGACCGACCCGTCCCCACGTCCCAACGAAAAAGGCAACCGGCCTCACGAAAAGGAAGCAAACCGAAACCCCTCGAAGTCGAAGCTCCCTTGACTCCTGGGGAAGTGCGGCGGCCATCCCCAACCCCAACCCCAACCCCAACCTCGACCTCTCCAAAATCTCCCAAACCCTAGAGAAGATCCCCCCTCCCGCGAGGCCACGATGATGCAGATGCTGGGACTCCGGGGCTCCGCGTCCAAGGAGCGGGACCGGAGCCGTGGCCGTGGCGGCGGCGACGGCGAGGCGTCGCCGTCGGCGCCGGGCCCCGGCTCGCCGCGGACCCCGTCGTCCGCCTCCTCACCGCGCTCGCCCTTCGCGGGGGGAGGGGGAGGGGGGCGGCCGCTGCGGCTGGTGTACTGCGACGAGCGGGGCAGGTTCCGGATGGACCCGGAGGCGGTGGCGGCGCTGCAGCTCGTCAAGGGCCCCGTCGGGGTCGTCTCGGTCTGCGGCCGCGCGCGCCAGGGCAAGAGCTTCATCCTTAACCAGGTTCGCCCTCCTCGCCGCTTGGCCCTCTTGCTCTGGTCTGAAGAGAATCGATTGCGTACATAAAATTGTCCAAAACAGAGATTGTGGCAAGTATTTAGGAATAGGGAGAAAAGATGATTATTTTGGGATTATACAGTTGATATGAGAAAATTACGCAAGTCATGATGTACGTGTGTGTGGATTTGCCTGAATACCCTTTTACCTGAGGGAATCAATATTGATCATGACCGTGGCTGATAAAGGTTTGGAATAATAAAAACATGTGGTTTTTGTTAAAAAACTAGAAGAGGACCAATTGTTCTGATATACTGTTATGTCTATAATCATGACAAAAATGATGCCTACCTGACGATAAATTGTGCTTAGTACTATATTGATGCTCAATTGATTTGTTCATGGCCGAATTGCTGGCCGAGTGATTGCAGTTACAATATATTTTCCGGAGGATATTTACTGCTAAGCTTATGCCACACTGTTTCTGCTCTAGCAGAACATGAACCTCACATTTGTATTTAGACAATGGAGTGGTGAGGAACTGAGGATTAAGGACATTGACAAGAATATCAGAAAAGAAGATTGTAGATGACTGTCTTTGATCTAAGCGTTATTTATGTTCTAGTAGCAAGAAGTGCCTCCATGGAAAATGATGTACGATGACATAGTTTGTTGTAATTGTACATCTTTGTAAAATGACCGTGTATATCCTTTGTACCTCTCTGAAGTTGAGCTGTGTAGGCATTTTGTGCTAGACTGCTAGTTTTGGGAGATTAATCTTGTCTTTAAATCTCAATAAAATGTGGTTGAAACTCTGTATATCTTGGCTCTAGAGTAAGTTTGATAATTTTATGTCTAACCTGAAGTTTTGTTATATTTTTGCTAATTATCCTGTCAAAGAGTAATGTAGCTTATTTCTGTGTTTATTATAGCTTCTAGGAAGGAGCAGCGGATTTCAAGTTGCAAGTACCCATCGGCCCTGCACCAAGGGCCTTTGGATGTGGAGTGCCCCAATAAAAAGAACTGCACTTGATGGAACTGAATATAGTCTTTTGCTACTTGACACTGAGGGCATTGATGCCTATGATCAGACGGTAAGAAATATCTCGATGATCTCACTTTATTTCCATGCCTTCTTAAATTCTCAAATTATTCAAAGATTGTTCCCATGTTTCTTTTACTTGTCTTCTATTCTTCAACATGCATTTAATGTTTCTTTGCTACTTTCAAATTTTGGGCATCAAGCAATATTCTATGTTTGTGCTAGTGCGCTCTCCCACCCTCTCTCACTCATTAATTCACACACACAAGTTACATAATGTAGTGATCTTTTGCATGCATGTGCAATTTTATATTACTCTGCAGTTACTGATGTGCCGGCAGCTTGCTTGCTGGCATATTTATGGCGTAAAAACAATATGATTTGGACGGATAGTGTTTAAACTGTAACCACAGTATTCCAGTTTAGAAACAAATATGTATACTGACAGGTATCACACAGATATTGTTATTTATAGACCTGAATAGTGAATACTAACATGGATAGTGATATGAAATTGAATATCATGCACAGATAAATAGTAATGACTAAGAGTAAATTATATTTTTCTTTACTATTGGCACATCTATTGAATAAATAGAAAGACCTACAAATTGGGCAATACTCAGAAAATACATATTTTACTTGATAATTACAAGACAACTGTACTGATGATCTCCTAATGCGGTGAAAATTATCTGTAAGATGCTAAAATTTCCTAGTGGGCCAATAGGCACAATACTTTTGGTTGTATTGTAGTAATTCTCTGTTCACACAGAACTAATGCATGGTGTCATACAAGCTATCAATGCAGGGGGATTTGGCAAATGGTTTGTTTCTATTCTTTATGCCTATGACATTGGTGGGATCTTGGCAATTGGCCATGGGTTGTAGTCTTGTAGACAAAGATTACAGACATCGAATTTTAGGTGAACACTTACCAAATACATGTTTTATCAGAACTAATTTTATACGAGATATCCATTTTCTGCATCTAGATTTGATGGAAATGAGCCATAACCTAGATCTGCAATTTTGAAAATATGGAGTTGTGTTGGAGGGTGCCAACCCATTTCTATCACTGCATCTTTGTGCATAAATCGGCATATGACTTACGCTTGTATGATGCACTGCATAGGTTACTAGATTAGACAACATGCGTGCAATTATGGTCCTTACGTCTAATAAATGTACTCATGCTTAAAATGCTAGCTTGCCTAGGAAATGCTACATTATTGGTTTCTTTGTTCCATGCGAAGATGTTTATAATCTTCATGAAGTTCTTTCCATGTTTATTGAGGCTAAGTTTTTTTTTCTCTCTCATTCAACTATGTAATGATAGACTGGTCTTTGTAGTTACCAGACCACATGTTAGTGGATTTATGCCTTACTCTGGTTCTGAACCTTGTGGTAATGCTTAACCAATCATTCTTTTTCCCTGTTTTTGCAAAGAATAATTTCTTATGTTGTAGTGAGCTAAATTCCGAAATTCCATGGTGCATATACTTGAAAATTGGGAGTGTAATAACATGCAAGTCCTGAGTTTTTTTCCTGGATACATCAATGCAGGATAAGCATGAAAGTGCAAGCTTCTGTCTGTTGATTTTTCATGTTTGGTTTTACATTTTGATTTTTCTGGTTGAGCAGAGGTTGGAAACAAGACTGCAGTGTTTGCTCAATGAACTTAAGCTCAAAGCACACTGATGAAGTGCTCTATTTGGTTTCTGTGTTTCCTTTTATCAGTGGTTCAGTATCATTACCAGCTGGAATACATATAAGCCCCAATGCATTTTGCTTATATAATGGAAGAAATATTTGTAAAAGTTCATTCAGCATGCTGCCGCCATGTATTACCTTTTTTATCCTGTCTTAATGCTGAAGACAATATTTACTGATATGTTTCCTTGTTGACAGGGCACTTACAGCATTCAGATATTCTCCCTGGCAGTCCTACTTTCGAGTATGTTTATATATAATCAGGTGTGGTTCAGTGATTTCTTCCCTCCAGACCCTTATGTTTTGGCTTAAACTCAATTTTGCCCTTAACAAATGTTGGAACTGTTTTCTTCTACCTGAAGTGACGATCTGTATGGCCACTGTAGTACTAATAGTAGCAGAAGCAGCTCAAAAAATTAACCAAAAAAAGCTCAAAAAATTAACCAAGAAAAAAGTAAGTAGGCAAATGGGCTCAGCAGATGAGTAGATGTTGGAACATATGAACAGCTTTTATGCACTGCCAGTCAAATATTTATTCGCGGAAAGTAGGCAGCGATTAAACACACAGAAGGATTGTTTCAAGAATTATTGACGGCATCGTACTATATGGGCAAAATTTGATAAATTTGTCTATTCGCAACTAGAATGGCTTCAATTTCTATTCTCTAATCCAAATAAGCTTCTTGAGTTGTGAATTGTGATGATACAAATAGGCTCTTACAAGCTTGTCTAAATATGAAATGTCTATTACGGAGGTTTTTCCTTGTATTCATTTTTTCCACTTATAGGCCTAGATATTAATTATTGGAATGACCCTCATAATTACTTGACAAGTTCATGCCACACTGTTTGGAATTTTCTAAGCGTGCTCTTATTAATGCTAGCATGTCTATTTCAAGTATATGATGATGCGAGCAAATTGAGATCCCCAAAGTAATCTAGTCACATTGTTGCAATGTACTTTATTTTTTTGACACTGAAGTACTGCGCATGTTCAAAGGCACAAGAAATATATCTTACTGTTCCTTCGCCCTTGCAGATGGGTGGTATAGACGAGGCAGCTCTTGATCGTCTTTCACTTGTTACTGAAATGACCAAGCATATCCGTGTGAGGGCAAATGGTGTGAGGTCTACTGCATCTGAGCTTGGGCAATTTTCACCTATCTTCATTTGGCTACTGAGGGTAATTGCCTCCTTGATTTTGGGAGCCTTTTCATTACAATTTCTTCTGTAAACTATCAGAGGAGTTGTTTCCCCAGTCTAAAAAGCTGCCATTTTTTTAGGATTTCTATCTAGATTTAGTTGAGAATGATAGGAAGATAACTCCACGAGATTACCTGGAAATTGCTCTGAGGCCTCTTGAAGGCAGAGGAAAGGATATATCTTCAAAGAATGAGGTATTATATCAGAATATGTTCTTAGTAGCTTCTAATCTTGTAATATTGTAGAGGGCACACTTCTGTAATTTTCTTTTGTTGTTTACATTGTGATCTACAATCTCATTAAATATTGTTTATGCAAATTGTCTTAGATCCGTGAGTCCATTCGTGCCCTCTTTCCTGATAGAGAGTGTTTCACACTTGTACGTCCATTGAACAATGAAATTGAACTTCAACGCCTCGATCAAATTCCTGTAAGCTCCTTTTCCTTCTATTTATCATTGTAGTAGGATGCATTTCTGAATTTTTTATCTTTTGATACATTTTAAATTGGTCCTCTTCTTTTTGCCAGCTAGAGAAACTGCGGCCTGAATTTCAAGCAGGACTGGACGAATTAACAAGGTTTATTTTTGAGAGGACAAGGCCTAAGCAAGTTGCTGGTACGGTCATGACAGGACCAGTACTTGCTGGTGTTACGCAGTCTTTCCTGGATGCAATAAACAATGGAGCTGTACCGACTATATCATCCTCTTGGCAGGTATTTTGTTTCTTGAGCCATGGCTCTGGGCAGTAGAATATATCTGTAAAGTGATTTATATTGGATCAGAGCATGTCAATATGATGGTATCCATTGACAACTACATGTTGATACGAAAGGAATATGAGAGAACCATGTTGTTTCTCTGTATGTTGAGGTTATGTTTTTCAACTATTTTCTACATGAACACTAGTTTCAGAATTGCAACTTCCAAAAATACTGTATGAGGGGAAAGAGTTAGAATGTTGTAGCATGATAGTAAAAGCATATATGGTACAAGCCAGCAAAAATTCATTCGGTACCCGATTGCCTTACCAATGTGTGACAAAATTTGGTCATCCATGACTTGGGCAAAATTTGGCAAGAAATGAACTAGGATGACAATGGGAATAGAATCATGCCAAAATTTTTGCAGCAAATGTAACAAATGCCAAATCCAGTCAATGCAACCAAAAATTTGCAACCCTTGGCTTTAAACCAAACACCGGATGTGTTCTGGTGGTGTGTCAGGTCATATATTGTATGTGAGACGTACCACCCTAAACCCTAAAATCTAAACGTTATGAGATAGTATTCAGAAAATATGAGGAAGTATAACAGAAAAGTGGAGGTGTGGTCTTTAAGTGGTCAAAATTATTTGAAGCTGAGTAGTTTTTTAGATAATTTACTTTTATTAACTTGTTTTAAACGCTTTCTTTATTTGACTGCAGAGTGTTGAAGAAGCAGAATGTCGCAGGGCATATGATTCTGCTGCTGAGGTTTACATGTCATCTTTCGACCGCAGCAAACTAGCTGAAGATGTAAGTTAAAAGATAAATTAAGTGCAGTGCATGCTTATAGATTGAAGTATGCCTTAACTCTGTACATTTAGGATGCTTTAAGGGATGCACACGAAGCTGCTTTAAGAAAGGCACTTGATGCATATAATACTGCTGCTGTTGGAACTGGCAGTTCACGTACGCATTACGAGAAAGTTCTTAACAACTTCTGCAGAAAAGCATTTCAGGTATACTACCTTTTTCTGTAAACATTATATGGAATCTGATTTTGCCATTAGATATATTCACTATTGATTTATCCAGTGTGTGGAACCATACATAGAGAACAAGAGCACCATTGAACATCTGTGATCTGTTAGTTTAATATTTCTCGATGGTATGCTCTTTTTGATTTGAGCAAGGTTTGTGACCTTTTATTTGTTTTTTACATGAAAATAGTTTTAAAAGTAAGCTTTTTGTCTTTTATATGTGTGTGAACATTAAATCTTAATAAGTAACATAATAATCAAGTGGTAAAGTTATGTGATGTTGGCTGCATCAATTTAACTTATTTGTACTGTATTCACCTCGTTAGGTACAAACGTTCAAATACACCAAGAAGTTCAATCAAATATTCATGGTATATAATAGACAAATGGTGGAGCATAGACTCCACTGTTGAATTTCTCTAATCAAGATGACACACTTTTGATTTGTGTTCTGAATTTCTGATATATTCAACCTTTTATATCTAATTGAGTTAAACAAATAATTTCATTTAATTGAGTTAGTGCATAACTTGATTACTATATTCCTCATTGAATTAAAGACTATGTTAAAGTTTGAAGTCCTTGTTTTAAAGATTGTTTCGTATATTTTATACCGCCTCTAGCTTGAATACATTGCGTACCTTGATCAAATTATACAATATATGATAATGGAGCCTAGGCTCCATGGACCCCAAAACTGGTGCCTTCATTTCATACCAAATAGCTAAGCAAATGGTATATGCCCGTATTCAAGTTAAGGAATAAGTCTACCTTCAACTGCAAAACCGAATGTTTTGCCCCCGTAAGTGTATTCACACGTAATTGCTGAATCACCTCCTAGTCATCCTCAAAAATTGATGGCTTCACATGTCATCCTCATAAGCAGTCACCTAATCTTCCTCCCCTCTCTTGCCTTTTCTTGCCCCGCTACTCTTCTCTTCTGGTGAACCAAGGGTGCAGGTGATAGGACAGTGGTGTTGGTTGGCCGATTTCGCGCACGGAGGTGTTGCAGCAGCGGGGAGAGGATGGACGCGATGATGGCAATTCAACACCAACGAATGACGATGGCTAAGTGGAGGAACAAAGAGAATATAGGGAGGCAGTTCTGGTGATGCGAACGGATAGTGATAGGAACTGCAGCGCGGTGCGGCGGCGAGGTTTGGTTGAAGCTGAGGAAGATGATCATGTTCGCGGTGACCCTGCGACGTTTCCCTAAAATTGATTTGAGGGGAAATGAATTTTGCGAGTGGGAACACGATGTGATGCAAATATATTTGGGAGACCTCACCACCTCCGTGTCCTGAACTCACTGGCACCGACCCAGAATTGTCGAACCTTGCCGCCGGCAAGTTTGCGCATATTATTCGCGAAGAGGTCCGCCCTTTTGCTCTAGTGTGACATCGCAACCGCAGTCGAGAGCTTTCGGTTGTGCTCTAGGCTGTTCGTGACGCGCTCCACCGCCGTGCCTACGGACGGGTCGCGGTCCTCATGTCGCGGCCTCGGCCGTTGCCGATGAAGCCGCCGCCCTTGGCAGTGAGGTCCTCGTGGACACACTGCCAACGGGGAGGATCTGGAGAGAGAAAGAGAGATGTGTGATGGGAGGAGGAAGGTGGAGTGGGGACGAGGGGTGGAGGAGGGAAGCGGCTAGGTGGAGGATGGTGAAGACCGTAGCCATGACAGGCGGGAGGTGAGGGGAGAGAAGTGGGAAGGAACAGGCCATGGGCAGGAGCTTTAGGTGAGATGGAGAGGAGGAAGAAGATGAAGAGGAGAGTTGGGGCTCATGGGTGGGCCCGTTGTGGCGATCATGCTGGTAGGGTTGCCATGTCACTCAAAGAAGCTCATATGTCAAAAACGCTTCTATGTTGGCACCACGTAGACGTCACATAAGCTAAAACCGCCTTCAATTGGTTTCAGGGGGTAAAATATTAAAATAAACAGTATTGATAGTTGAGGGGGGGGGGGGGGCAAACATCCAGTTTTGTAGTTGAAGGTTGAAACTTGGGGGGGGGGGCAAATAGACTTATTCCTCAAGTTAATGGCGGTCCTTCCATACATGGCTAATTTTACTTGTTCAAATATTTTTCCCAATAGTCTACTGCCCAGTTCCTCAAGTAGGATACTCGCTATCCAGTTGTCTATAATTGTTCACTTGCTTTGTGGCTGACTGATGGTTTTTGGTTCTTATTGGTATGGCTCATTTGCTTGCATGGACTTGCTTCATTTGGTTAGGACTACAAAAGGAATGCCTTTTTAGAGGCTGACAAGCAGTGCTCAAACGCAATACAAAACATGGAGAAGAAACTCCGATCAGTGTGTTCTGCTCCTGGAGTCAAAGTTTCTGGTGTGATTCAGGTATTTCTCCAGTATGACATATATGCTTGTAGCGGTACTCGCTTTCTGAAAATGTCACAGTATGATTATTAGTGACCAAATTAAGCTAACTTGCCATTATTACTTTATTGTTGACGATAGTGAAGTGGGATGGGGGTTTTTTTCTTCTCTCTCTCTCTCTCTCTCGCATGGCCTGTGTTCTGTTTGATGTGCTATGTTATGTCCTGAATAATTTTGTGAATGTGCTTTTGGTAGATAAATAATTTTGATGAGAGATTCTGTTCTGCCTGAAGTTACCAGGGGCTCTTATGTTTATGCCTACTTGACTACAGCTTTGCACACGTTTATGATTTGAGTTGCTACTTGCTAATTTGTTTCATCATTGCCTTGTTTGTAGTTCTAATCTTCTATGATGGAAGTTGCTCTGCTTTGTTTAACCCTGTTTATGCTTTGAAGTTGAGATAACGTATTAAAATTTGCAGGTTCTGGAAACTTTACTCACTGAATATGAAACTTCTTGTTCTGGCCCAGGAAAATGGAGAATGCTTGCAGCCTTTTTAAGACAGTGGTTTGTTCCTGCTTCTGACCCATGGATATTTCATGCTCATGGTTGGTTTGAGTTAGTTGCATTCAGAAGATAAAACCAGAAATGGCAATTTCCAATGTTTGTATCACAATTATATTTTTTTTCCGAGTGATTTGAATAAAATATTTTTTCTATATTGTTGCCGCATTTCGTTGAGCTTCTCTTGATTCTATCAAGCATTAGGATGTCGCTTTGCCTGCTGTCTCAAATATTCTAATGATATTTTTCTGTATTCTTTTTTAAATTTGTGGTTGAGACTTGAGATCCCAAGTTGTAATTGCATGTTGGATCTTGATGTATAATATTAGATGCTCTATGCCCAAAAGTCCAAAACTATAGCACATATATTGTGTTTCAGTCAGTAGATTGTGGTATCAATAATGTCAACCATCTAATGCAATTCAGCTGCAGCCATTTGCCCACAACTTCCATAGCATTTTGATAATTTTCCATTCATTTTCTCTTTTATTAATTTATTGCTTCGATAAATGAATAATGCTGGATTTCCTGTGTTAGTTTTCAAATCTCAATCAACAGTAGTGTAATCCTTTGCTTCCACTTGTTGATTAGTGGGCATCTCTAAGACACTGATAATACAGTTATTTTTCTTCTAGTTTGGAAGGGCCTATATTGGACCTCTGCTTGAAGTTAATAAATGAAGCTGAATCAGAGAGGACTTCCTTTGCACTAAGATGTCGGTCAAGTGAAGACCAACTGGAACTTTTAAAGAAGCAACTTGAAGCAAATGAGGCCCACAAATCTGAATATCTGAAACGGTATGAAGCTGCTATAAGTGAAAAACAAAGGGTTTCTGATGATCTGAGTGGTCATCTTGCAAACCTGAGGACCAAGTGTAGCACATTAGAGGAACGCTGCTTGAGCATATCTAAAGAACTTGATATTGTACGACATGAATGCACTGACTGGAGAGTGAAGTATGATCAATCTGTTTCTCAGCACAAGGGTGAACAAGATAGATTCATTGCTCAACTAGCATCTCTTGAGTCTAGATATAGCTCTGCAGAGGGAAAGTTGGGAGCAGCTCGTGAACAAGCAGCCTCTGCTCAAGATGAGGCCTCAGAATGGAGGCATAAATATGAAACAGCTGCTGTGCAAGCTAAAACTGCATTGGAGAGATTAGCATCAGTGCAAGAACAAATTAACAAAATCGCACAAGAAAGGGAAAGTGCTATAAGGGCTGAATTTGCTGCACAGTTGGAGGAAAAGGTTCTCCCTCCCTCCCTCCCCACATACAAAATATGTTTCATGTGTTGAATATGTATGTTGACAACATCTTAATGGCAGGACGAGGAAATGAAGAGATTAATTGAAAAAATTAGACATGCAGAGAGTGAAGAAAGTGTGTTGGTTGAGCGCTTGCAGGTACTTTACTTTTCAACTACTCTCTTGAATTGATGCATTCTATTTTTTTTGTGAATTTTAGTTATCTAATGCTGAAATATCACTTTCAGGTAGTGGAATCCCAAACACAGAGCCATAATAAGGAAACTTCAGTCTTGAAGGATGAAATTAAAGAACAAACCAGAAAATTAGAATTTTCAAGAGAGAGAGCGGTATCGTATGAAAAACAAGCTAGAATGCTCGAACAAGAAAAGAACCATCTTCAAGAGAAGTTCTTATCTGAATGCAAGAAATATGATGAGGCGGAAGAAAGATACAAAGCTGCAGAAAGGGATGCAAAAAAGGCTACTGAGTTGGCTGATGTAGCTCGAAGTGAGGCCATTACAGCCCAGAAAGAAAAGGATGAAGCGCAGCGGCTATCAATGGAAAAAATAGCAGTGATTGAAAGAATTCAAAGACAAGTTGATAGACTGGAGCAGGAGAAAGTAAATCTGTTGGAGGAAGTGCAAAGGATGCGTAAATCCGAAACAGATGCCTTGACAAAGGTTACCTTGCTTGAGAGTAGGGTTGCTGGGAGGGAGAAAGAAATAGATGAATTAATGACCCGGAGCAATGAACAGAGGTCTAGTACTGTGCACGTTCTTGAGAGTCTATTGGCAACAGAACGTGCGGCTAGGGCTGAAGCCAATAAGCGCGCAGAAGCCTTATCTCTACAGCTACAATCCACTCAAGGTAAACTTGATGTACTCCACCAGGAGTTGACATCGATTCGTCTTGTTGAGACTGCTCTGGATAGCAAGCTTAGAGCCACTACTCATGGCAAAAGGATGAGAGAGAATGAAGTGGGCATGGAGTCGGTCCAAGATATGGACATTGATCATCCGGAGAGGAGCAGAAAGAGATCCAAAAGCAACACTAGCTCGCTAAAGCACGTCCAAACGGAAGACGGTGGTTCTGTTCATATGGGAGAAGACAATGATACAGTTAGCACAGATATAAAAGATGGCAATTCAGGAGATTATAAAAAGTTCACCATTGCAAAGCTAAAAGAGGAGCTTACTAAGCATGGGTTTGGGGCACAGTTGCTAGAGCTAAGGAGCCCTAACAAGAAGGATATTCTTGCTCTTTATAAGAAGCATGTTTTGGGCAATTAAATTGATCTACAATCTGCAGCTCTGTGCAAGTGCTTGCTCTTGTGTTAAGCTGTGTAAACTGTGAAGTATGTGAAAGAGCTCTAGTTTGCGGTGCACAATTATCCTAACTGGTATATACATTAGTCTGCAATGTAGGTTTATATTTAACCAGAGATGCCTGATTGTTTGGGGGCATTTGGTGATGCTGATTCGTTTGTATTTTGGTGTACATTTATTGGTTGTCGGTTTGTAAGTAGGTTTGTATATTTGCTAGTTTGGTAATTGTGCGAAGTTTATGTTAGGCTTGTAAATGTGTGCTAGTTTGACACACTGGCCGTCATCTTTCACCAAATCTTTGGCTACTTAGTCGTATATTTGTTAAGGCTTAGTTGTGTGGTATACTGTCATGTGCGTGCATTTTCCAAATGCTGTATCCTGCATGCTCGGACCCAGACGGGAAGGAAAACCAATCAACAATGCAATAACAAGAACAGCGTGTGGCATGCCTATCATTTTATCTGAGGGCATGTTTAGGAGCGTAGCAATTTCACAAGAAATAGTTAAAATTCGTAGGACAAATCCATGATAAAAATAATCTCGAGAAAAGCAACATTGCAACCAAAGAGTTGAAACAACTGCTGCATCCTACAACGCTGCAACAAATCCAGGTGCTCGAATGCCTCAACATGTCACCAGAGCTCTGTGGCCTGTGCAGCTGGAATTGAGGGCACAAATGGCTCTGTAGCTAAAGATGTAAATCTAGCCACATGTTTGAAGCTACTGTGCTCGGAGACCGCGGTACGAAGCTACCATGCTCTGGAACCGCGGTAGGCAGCATTTGATTTGATAGGAAGGCAGATTAATCACTAATTAATATTACTAATCACTAATTAAGCTCTAATTAACAACATGGGTCGGCTCTGGATGCTGCCGCGGTCTCCAAGCATGGTAGGTTTCTACCATGGTCTTTGAACACGGTAGCTTTAAACATAGGGTTAGATTTGTAATTTCATATGTATAAGAAATAGATATAAAAAAAATTAGCTATAGGACTATTTGTACGATCAATTCTGTGTTAGCTGCTCTACCCGACGCGTCATGTTTAGCGAGGGAAACGGATCTGGGAGAAGAGAAGCAGGGCGCGCGGAGGGAGACGAGGGCTGATTGCTAATGGAGGCTGCGATGCGACGAATTTTGGACGTATCTAGTACTGTATGCCTTCCAAATTCCAAATATAGCATCTTGCGCATAAAAATTCTGTTTCTGGCTCCCTTCCGACCGCGCGATTCCGGAGGATCGACACGTGGGCAGTCGTGCGGTCCAGCACCGCACGATCGAGCTACAGTCGAGTTATACGGTCCCAACAGCACGATTTTACTGTAGCAAGATGGTCGTGCGCTGTCACTCCGCACGTCTTCAATGCTTCTGGCTGTTGGGCTATGACAGCCAAATTACAGGCGCAGCCGCGTAGCTCCTCTTTTTACGCATTTTTTTTTTGCATTTTATTCCTTCTGCATATCTATCAGTGCAGTTGGCAAATAACTATACTACTTCCACCGCAAAAAAGTATAGTTCACTTCCACGGTCAGTTGCGACCTGAATCCAACGCTAGCCTCGAATCCTTGTTTTTTTCTTCCAAACAAAAGCGACCAGTGACTCAGTGAGACGAGGACACCCGGTCCGAGAACGAAAATTTTAAAAATTACGCCAGTGACTCAGTGAGACGAGGACACCCGGTCCGAGACGAGGACCAGTGACTCAGTGCTGCACTGAAAGCAGTACAATAAGGCTTAGTCAGCAAGCTATAACAAATATAATATCAATCAAATCTTACGTGGCAGAGAGAGAAAGGAAGAGAGAGAAGGAAGCTGGCTACTAAATTACAGCTAGCTATAGCACGTAAAAATATGCATTTCACTCTCTTACACGTGGGGCCAAATAGTTATTGTAATAGCTATGTTATTGTATAAACTATTTTTTTGAAGGCTATAGATAAAATGGACAAGTGTTATAGCCACTAATTGGCTATACTATTGTACTTGCTCTGATATACAAATAGTAGTATAGTACTATTTGCCAACTGCACTGATAGAGATGCAGAAGGAATAAAATGCAAAAAAATACGTAAAAAGAGGAGCTGCGCGGCTGCGCCTGTATTTTGGATAGCCCAACAGCTCCAGTGAAGACGTGCGGACTGGCATCGCACGATTACCTTGCTACAGTCGAGTCGTCCCAACAGCTCCAGTGAAGACGTGCGGACTGGCAGCGTACGATTACCTTGCTACAGTGAAGTCGTGCGGTCCGGGACCACACGACTCGACTGTAGCTCGATCGTGCAGTGCCGGATCGTACGACTGCCCACGTGTCAAGTCTCTGGAGTCACGCGGTCAGAGCGGGGGCTAGAAACGGAATTTTTATGCGCAAGATGCTATATTTGAAATTTGGAAGGTATACAGTGCTGGATATGTCCAAAGCTCCGATACGGCGGCGACCGCACTACTGCTCTGGGCTCTGATCCACGGGAAAGATAAAACAGTACAAGGAGAAGAAAGGATTATGACAAATCCCAATTTGACCACCCGAATCGCTCCTAGCACACAACGTCTGAAGAATTGGACATGAGATCTGGCACTTCAATCAATTCAATAATTAACAAACCTGACCTACACGCAGGAGGCCGGAGTAACTTTACGCTAACTCCGTACGTACAGAATCCAGGACGTGAATTCCTGAGATAATAAGTCGGATTTGACACTGTTGTGCATCGTATTTATAAAATTAACTGTATGCGTAATGTATTTACAAAAATATCACCTGTACCGTCTGGTGGACGAACAGTAGTGCCGGCGAGGCGACACATGGCGACGCCGCTGACGGCAAGCACCTTTCGCTCCGCCAGCAGACGGCAGGCAGCCTGCCGCTCGGTGAGGAGGGATGGCAGGCAGGCCTGCCGTCCGGTGAGGGGCGGCAAATGATTAAGTTAGATGATTAGTTGGCTTAATAACCTGCCCTAATTTTTTTGTTTAGTATTTATTTGAATTTGTAAATATATTAGATTAGCTCAAAAAATTACGAAAATTTATGTACAGTCTTTTGACATAATGTACTTCATAGTGTAATGTTTTGGTAATTTTATCTACTGTGCATGTTGCTAAAAAATTCATAGCATTTTGATATTTGTACAAGTTTTTACATATAGCAAATGAACTTCAAAAATTATGAAATTTTATGTGAAACTTTTTGACACAGTCATAATTATTGTATAATTTTTTAGAAATTTTATGTGACCCACAGAAATGCCAATCTGTCCATACTGTACGCTGTTGCCCGCTCCCTCCTTCGAACAAGTGTTAGCTTGACATTGCGGCCCCCTCGCCCGCTCTTTCACCCGCACAAATGTTAGTCTGGCCATGTCACCCTGCCTCATCCGCTCCCTCGTGCTCACACATGTCACTTTTACCATGTTATCCCCTGTTGCCCATGGTGGTGCATGTCGACAACGTGTCCGTAATTTCCGGTGCAACACAACGGATTCTCTTTTTGCTCGCTTCAAATACAAAGCTCTCGCAATCGATTAGCGCTCATCTAAACTGCGTTTCGCTTCTTGTAGGAAAAAGAACGTTCTGCGACATACAGTAACATAGCATGGCAGACACTGATGGGCCAGTCGGAGCGGGGTCGCCAAAGGAAGACCTTCCGTTGGAAAAGAGGGAGGATTTCGGCCCTAACTACCGCTTGATGCCAAACAGGGGGCTCAGCCAGTATGGCCAAAATGCAGACACAGGGAGGATGAGGTCGTGTAGGTTGTCGAAGGCCATTTCGATGACGGGCGACATTTCTTCCAATGCCCACACTCTGGGGTACAATTAGCCAATAGTTTATTTTCTCTTACTGCTAAAAGAGCTTTCATGTTAACCCTGCTTTTCAGCAGATGGTGGAATACGAATTCGTCCACTGGATCGATCCTCCCATGAACACTATGTTGTAAGGTATGTGGATACACTGTGGGAGCGAATCTTAGAGATGGAGGTGCGGATTGATATTCTCAATGAGGAGAATGGTGACCTCCGGCAACAGATGCAGCGCGAGAGGTGCAACGAGGAGGTCGTCAACATAGGAAATTTGTATGATCCCACATGCTATTGCGTGAACCCTAGCTATATATGTGTGTGCCACTACAACGATGGCCAGCCACGTCTGAGGCGCCCCCACTGCAACATTCCATGTGGGTACCACAAGGCACCTTCTACCAGTAGGCACGCACAGAGAGGCTTATAACATATAGCTCGTGGTTATGTTCAATCTCGCAAACTCTACTGGATTTTTCACAACTAAATAGAAAGATGAGAGTTAGGTTTAAGGTGTGGAGAATGGAGGCCGGATGCCCCCTATTTATAGAAAAATCCATATTTTTAGAATTTTTAGAATTTTTTACAACCCAATGGTAAAAAAGGCCAAGAAACGGCTATTTTCAATGTTTACGCCCATTGCCAACCGTGCTGGGCCGGCATGGCCCACAATCGTTATCGAGTCATGCCATGCCAACCTAGCGTGCCGCCCTCTCGTCCCAGGCACGACACGGTCCACCGGGCCGTGCTGGCACGGCCCACAAGCTAAACCGGCCGTGTTGTGCTTGGGTCGGTCCAACAGTAGCGGGCCGCGGACCGGCACACTAAGGCTCGGCCGATTGGCCACCTCTAGGCTAGAAACCACCTTTGGTTCCTCTCGCTAGTGTATCCATAACTTCCTCCTCTTTGGTTCCTCTACAACAGTTGTCCTCGCAAGGGCCACAGACTTCCTCCTCTTTGGTTCCTTTGCTAATCCTAAGTGAAAAGTTTTTCCAAACCCCAAGTTAGATGTGTTCGAATTTTGAGTTGCAATGTGGAACTTTTAAGTTGAAAGTTTGGTAGTTCAGGTTGAAAGTTTTGAATTTTAATAGCTAGAAGTTTTAAGTTTTTGAGTTGAGAGTTTTAAAATCAAGTAAAAAGGTGATTTTTGTTGTTGCATTGGAAGCACTAAATCCTAGATGAAAAAATCTCTACTTAAAAGAGAGAGTTGTTAGTTGTGGTTCATTTGCCACTCCCTGCCACCTCACCCACACTGCTTAGAAAAATCGACAGGTGGCCCTGCGCCTATGTCCCTTTTCCCCCTCTCAGCCACCACCTCTTGTTCCTTCTCTCTCTCGTGCTCTTTTCAGTTTCCATGGCTTCTCCTGAGTCCCAAATCCTCACCAGGCGACAGCTACCAATGAAACTCGGATGTGGAGTGGTGAAGAGGTGGAGCAAAGAAGGTTGCAGCTGCTCAGCTGACAAGATGAGACGGGCTGTTGTCATGCTGGGTGTTGCAAGATCTAGGGAGACTTATGTGTGGGAGATACTTGGGTCTTGTTCATTTAGCAGTGCTCGTCATGCTATGGTGTGTCTCGGGATTTTATTTGTGGGTGTTATGATTTGTGGCTACTTATCCTGAAGCACAATAGGGGGTTCCCCACATTGCTACTGATACTAGCGATCTACAAGAGGTATTGTTCTCGATCTCTTGTTTTGTTTTTTCTGCTCCCTTGGGAGTTAATTGGTAGAGGGAAACAAAAATTCTTTAGGTGATTTGTTGGGAGTTTAGATTTTGGTTGATCATGTTTCAACTTAATTTGTGTACTGTTGCTATGGATTCAAGTTTAATAGGGTGAATTCAATAAGTTTACAGAATTTATACATGTCGCTTGTGAGAGCATTTAATCCCCAATGAAAATACCTAGGAGGCGGATATCCAAATTTTGCCATCACTGGTGCCTACATGATGCTCGACAAGATGCCTAGGACAAGTTTTAAGGAGCAGATCAAGGTCAAGGCTCTTTGCCATGATTTGGTTGGACTGATGTTCTTCAGAATTTGGTTAGATTGATATTCTTGTGAATTTCTTCATCATTTGATGTCTTCCTGAGGAGTCATTTGATACTCTAGGAAAGCTCATGTAGTGTCTTTCTAAATTCTCATGCAAAAAATTACACAATGGGCACGCCTTCGTTCAGATTACCATTTTATAGTTGAATTGGATTAGATAATCGATTCCTTTGATGGACATTGTTAGAATGTAAATGGGTCCAAATATCATTCTTTTATCGGTTGAACTGGTTAATTTCCTTTGTGTGAGATGTAAATGGCTTTAAATTGGCAGCCGGGCCTAATTGCATGGTTAGGTTGCCAACGTCGCCGAATGGCATGGTTCTATTGTTAGAGACAAGGAGATGAGTTTGTTAGAGTGATTTCCTTTGAATAGATAATGATAACATTTACGGAGGTTGTTTTGAGGAAGGGTTTTTTTCTTAGCACTTGTTAGGAGTTCAAAATTTTGAAATAGACTACAAATAAGCTGTCGAGGTGGTGTTTTTTCAGCCTTTGTTTTTTTTGTTATTAAGATATTTATGTTAGAGCATTCATTTTGATGATATACATTTTTGTGTTATGTGAGGCAGATCATATTTGATGACATGGAGCGAAAATTGCTAACTTGCTAACGACCACTTAGATTTTGTTTGAATGCAACAATATTTAGGAGTTTGTTTTGTGCATGCATGTCATAGATGGATGCATCATGCATAATTCACTAATTAGTTGGGGGTGCCTTCCTCACCGCTAATCCACTAATTGCCACCAACGATCTCGTGTTGATCGATCGGTGAGAAGGGTCATAAAAGCATGCCCTTGATGGGCTAAGAGCTGGGACTTAGGAGAGAAATCTTCATTCGAAGATGATACTGCTAGCATGGAAGACGACAAAGGTGTACAGAGGAGATTGTCAGCGTAAAACCAGCTTTTTTTGCTTCTGCTTCTATCGCTCGATCAACATTGTCTCTCTTGCTCACTTTGTCCTCGTTCCTTGTTGTAGCATGGCCCACTTTGGTTGTAGGCAGCGTGATATAGGGACAACAACCCAAACAGAGGTGCAAAGCGAGCACAATAGCAAAGGCACCACGCGGACCTTGGTGGAGTTTGGTTGGGCATAGCGACAAAAGCCATGGGTGTGAGGTAGGATGACCATCGCGACCAAGGAGAAACTCAAGCATGGGCAGATCTCTGTCAAGCCCTGCGGTAAAGCGAGGGTGTGAGGCTTGACATGTTAAGGTATTAGGATAGTTTTTTTCCATAGTAAAGCACGAGTATTGAACTAGTTTTTCATTCCAAAGGTGAGTGTGATGGTGGCGTTGGTAGTACTGCGAATAGGTGAAAAGTTTTTCCAAACCCCAAGTTGGTTGGGTCAAATTTTGAGTTGCAATGTGGGACTTTTAAGTTAAAAGTTTGGTATTTTGAGTTGAAAGTTTTGAATTTTAATAGGTGAAAGTTTTACTTTTTTTGAGTTGAGAGTTTTAAGTTCGAATAAAAAGATGATTTTTGTTGTTGTGTTGGAAGCGCAAAATATTGGATGAAGAGATGCCTGATTGTTTGGGGGCATTTGGTGATGCTGATTCGTTTGTACTTTAGTGTACATTTATTGGTTGTTGGTTTGTAAGTAGGCTTGTATATTTGCTTGTTTGGTAATTGTGCGAAGTTTATGTTAGGCTTGTATATTTATAATTTCATACGAATGAGAAATAGATATAAAAAGTTAGCTATAGGACTATTTGTGCGATCAATTCTGTGTTAGCTGCCCTACCCGGCGCGTCATGTTTAGCGAGGGAAACGGATCTGGGAGAAGAGAAGCAGGATGCATGGAGGGAGACGAGGGCCGATCGCTAGAATGGAGGCTGTGATGCGGCGGCGACCGCGCTACTGCTTTGGGCTCTGATCCACGGGAAAGATAAAAGAGTACAAGGAGAAGCAAGGATTCTGACAAATCCCAATTTGACCACGTGAATCGCCCCTAGCACACAACGTCTGAAGAATTGGACAAGAGATCTGGCACTTCAATCAATTCAATAATTAACAAACCTGACCTACATGTAGGAGGCCGGAGTAACTTTGCGCTAACTTCGTACGTATAGAATCCAGGGCATGAATTACACTGTCATATTTACAAAATTAGCCTTATATACAACGTATTTATAAAAATATCACTTCTGCCATCCGGTGGACGGACGGCAGCGCCAGCGAGGTGACACGTGGCCACGCCGCTGGTGGCAGGCGTTTGCCGCCCCGCCAGCAGACGACAGACAACCTACCACCCGGTGGGGGATGGCAGGCAGACCTGCTGTCCGGTGAGGGGGCGGTAGATGATTAAGTCGGGTGATTAATCAACTTAATTATCCGCCCTAATTTTTTATTTACTATTTATTTGAATTTTTAAATATATCAAATGAGTTGAAAAATTATGAAAATTTATATACAGCCTTTCGACATAACTACTTTATAGTGTAATTTTTTTTGGTAATTTTATCCATTGTGAATGTTGCTAAAATTAATAGAATTTCGATATTTATATAAGTTTTTACATATAGCAAATGAGCTCCAAAAATTATGAAATTTTATGTGAAGCCTCCTAACATAGTCATAGTTATCGTGTAATTTTTTTGGAAATTTTATGTGATTCACAGAAATGCCAATCTGTCCATATTGTAAGCCGTTGCCCGCCACCTCCTTCGGACATCTGTTGGCTTGACATACCGGCCCCCCTCGCCCGCTCCCTCACCCACACAAATGTTAGTCTGGCCATGTCGCACCGCCTCGTCCGCTCCATCGTGCACACATATGTCACTTTTTCCATGCTATCCCCTGTCACCCATGGTGGTTCATGTCGACAACGCGTCCGTAATTTCCGGTGGCAAATACACCAGATTCTCTTTTCGCTCGCTTCAAATACAGAGCTTTGCAATCACTGATCTAAACTTCATTTCACTTCTTGTAGGAAGAAGAACTTCTGCGTCATACAGTAACATAACATAGCAGATATCGAGGGGCCAGTCGGAGCGGGGTCATAAAGGAAGACCTTCCCCTAGAAAGGAGAGATGATTTCAGCCCTAACTACCGCTTGGTACCAAACAGGAGGGCTCAATCGATATGGCCAAAATGTAGACACAGGGAGGACATGGTCGTGCGAGTCGTCGAAGGCCATTTTGATGGCGGGCGGCGTTTTTTCCGATGCCCATACTCTGGGGTACAATTAGCTAATAGTTTATTTTCTCTTACTGCTAAAAGAGCTTTCATGTTAATCCTCCTTTCCAGTAGATGGCGAAATGCGACTTCGTCCGCTGGATCGATCATCCCTATGAACAATATGTTGTGAGGTATGTGGATACGCTGTGGGAGCAAATATTAGAGATGGAGGAGGTCATCAACATAGGAAGCTCGTATGCTCCCACATGCTATTGCACGAACTCTAGCTGCATATATGTGTGCTACTACAACGACGGCGAGCCACGTCCGAGGCGCCCCCATTACAACACTATGTGGGTACCACGAGGCACCTTCTACCAGTAGGCACGCACATAGAAGCTTATAACATGTAGCTCGTGGTTATGTTCAATCTCATAAAGCATGTAACTAAATAGTGTACGCGTCGTTGTGGTTGCTGTTTTTTGAGTGGATGTTCAAATGCCGCATCGCGTGCATTAAGCTAGAAGGGTTGATATGCATTGAACAAACGTTGTCAATTACATCTCAAATGGGGTACAAATATGAATTAACACGATACACTAAAAGATACATGAGATTATGACACTGAGTGGTGACCAGACGAGCTCGGTCTGTTGGGGCAATCCTTTAATGAGTGTCCGAAGGTCTTACATATTCTGCATTTCACTGTGCGGGTAATGCTGGTACGTTGGCTCACATCCATGTCGTTCTGGAAGTGCCATGTCTGTCGACGTCCCTTTGTAGTTATCTTCAACTCCTTGTTGAGGGCTCATTGCAGCATGTCCGGCCAAAGATCACTGTAGTTTATGTCCAAGCCGTAGGAGTGAAACTCTGCACTCCATGTACTGAAAAGGTGTTGCATGTCATAGTACTATGAGATGTACGCCTCGAACATCTGCCTCATTTGCACACATGCCTTGTACACATGCAGGTATGGCTTGTGCAGGAGCGTCGGCTTGTTGCAGGTGCATGTTGTCACATCACCCAGGATGCCTGCCTATTTCATTTCACCCCTAGCATGACTGTTCATATTTTTTTTTGTCGAAGTTTGATCTCGTACTTCCTCCGAAGGCCATCAATTACCCGGATGTCGTGCATTCGGGCTTTCTCCATCTTCAGTTCCATACGCCTCTGCATGTTCTTAGATCATTTCTTGCCTTCGTCTATTTGACGCCTGGCTGCGGTGGCTCTATTGATGAAATAACTAACAGTGCGACTCCATGTCTCCTCCATGATCGCGGTGATAGGAAGGCACCACATGCCTTTTAGGATGCTATTGTACACCTCGGATATGTTGGTCATCATAATCCCATACCTCGCACTATCCATGTCATAGAGAAGGGATCATTTCTCTGATTTAGGAGCATGCCGACGAATCCACTCGGAGAAACTTATGGCACCGCAGGGTTGCTCTCCCTCCATAGTTCGCCTTTCTAGCTCTGTCTAGATGGATTCGAACTTCCACCTCTGGTTTTGCAGACACAATGCCTTGAATATCTTCACAACTTCCTGGCTGTGGAACCATGCAAACAAGTTAGATGAAAGATGCCTTATGCAGCATTGGGCCTTGGCGAAAGCCTAGAATAGCTAGTCCAGTATGAAGCAGTTGGGCTCTCTGTCAGCATCTGGATGCTCAAGCTTGTTTACGTACGTGCTAGTGTTTGATTTGTCTATCTGGTAAAGCAATCATGGCACAAGGTTGTATGCCTCTTCATACGTCCCTTACATGGACTCGATGACCTTGTGCTTGTCTCGTTGGACCTTACTATAGCTGACTGGATAACCAACCACATTGGCAACTTCTGACATGAGCATCTTCATGGAGGCGGAAATGTCCGTCACAACTAGGTGGCTAATGATGCTTTTCACATATGCCGAATTCAAATTACGATGATGGCGTAGGGGCTCGCTAAGCACCCAAGTGTGGTCGATCATCACCTTGATCGAGAAGGTCGAGCCAAACATCTTGGCTCGTTGAGCACTGATCTTTGTGGAGCAGCCTTCCACTATGCACTTCATAGAATAATTGGCTGGGTTGGACCGGTGCACTCGGTACACACGGTTGATAAACAAGGCGTACCGTGCAATAGCTTGTTGCACAGCTGCCTTGCTAGGGAAGCGCTGCCCAACTAGGAGGGTGTCAGCTTAAAACCCTCACTGAGACCCTTCTTTTTACGGTAGTATGAGGGAACACACCACAACATCATTGAGCCTGGAGGACACATAGGGCACCTCCGATGACACAATTCCCCCGAGTAGACCAGTCGTCTGCTATGCGTTGTCCTCGTTATCATCGGAACCTGGGTCAGTGTCCTCGTTGGACTCCAACCCGAGCGGCTGGTTTGGTAGATACTTATGGCAGTCAATTCGAGCTAACCACCACATGCCCGCCCCCTCATTCCGCACGAAATCAGGGACGAGTCTACCCTCCGATATAACATATTCAGTGGTATCATCTTGAAACTCTGCTTGTGGTTCCCCGGGTGTCGAGGGGCCAAGCTCATCAACATTTTCCGACTCCCGGCGCACAAAACTTAGGTACACCAACGGCCTCCCGTAAATGGCCACCATGGGCTGGGAGGCAATTTGCATGTACTGCCTCCATGCTGTAGTTCCATTTACCTTCACGAGCTTCCACACGCCATTGGTGCAGGTGATCCCCTCGATGGCAAGTTTATCGCCATTGCCTCTATGGCGAACTCCCTTTGGATGTAGCTTCATAGCTTATGAATATTCATGACACCAAGTCTCTCGGCCCGGAGCACCTTGTATTAGTATGTTGATAGGTCCAACCCGTTGGGTCTAGCCCGTACAAGACCATCGCCGTAGAACATTTCAAGTGTTCCATATCTGCAACTACCTGAAGCTACAACAATCAGATCCGCAGTAAGCGTTACAACAAAAATGATTATATGTGTGTAATTACATACAATAGTTCATTAATTACTGACAATTTGACTATCCATCTGAAAAAATTACCTGTCTTTCGGGAGAAACAATCAGCAGTACCGTGCCCTCCTACTACGTCCTTAATGAGCTATGCATTTGCTTCTCAAAATAATTAGCTACACACTCTTAATTTTGAGCAATGACCGCGAGAATGAGATTCTGCGATGAGTGACTGAGATGACCGATGACTTTAACTACGAAAGGTTCATATTTATGGTTGAGTACAAAGGGAACCCGGTGCACTCACCCCGCATATTAAGAACTCCTTGTAGATGCGTAACACTTTGGGCGAGGGGGGATGGCATGGTAACACCAACAAATGTGGAGATGAGGGAGCTTGTGAGGGTGGACGACACGGACATAACAATATCAGTGCGGATGAGGGAGCGCGCGAGACAGGTTGACATGAGTAGAGTGACAATTGTGTGAAGCACGTAGTGGAAATGAAAAGATAGCAATAACGGGTCGACATATGTGTGAAGGACAGAGGTCACACACTTCAAAAGATGCCTGAGCATCTCATATCACTAATTATGATAAAATTATCATGAATTAACATGCAAATTTGGAGCACATAAAATTTTCAAAAAAATATACAATTAGGTCGACTGTGTTGGGAGGCTCCATATAAAATTTTATAATTTTTAGAGCTCGTTTGCTATACGTAACAACTCCTACAAATATTAAAATCATACAAATTTTTGAGCAATATTCATATACGATAAAATTGTAAAAAAAATTACACAATGAAGTCTGGTGGGCACGGTCTAGACAGTAGATTTCCTGTAAGGTCAATTCATGATTAAATTAATCTAAATAAATGTGAAAAATTCGATTATATAAAATTCTCAAAAAATTATGTAACACATAAAATTTCATAATTTGTAGAGCTTGTTTGCTTTATGTAAAAACTCATATAAATATCATAATTCTATAATTTTTTTAGCAACATTCACAATTTATAAAATTACCCAAAAATTGCATCATGAAGTACATTATGTCCAAAGGCTGTACATAAATTTTCATAATTTTTTGAACTCAATTGATATATTAATAAAGTCAAATAATTACTAAACAAAAAAATTAGGATAGATAATTAAACCAGCTAATCAGCCAGCTTAATCATTTGTCACCCCCTCACCGAATGGCCTGCCTGCCATCCCCCCACCGGGTGGCAGGCAACCTGCCATCTGCTGGCGGGGCAGTAGGTGCCTGCCACCGATGGCCCTGCCACACGTCGCCTCGCTGGCGCTGTCGCCCATCCACCGGACGGCAGAAGTGATATTTTTGCAAATACATTTTGCGTACGGCTAGTTTTGTAAATATAATGCATAACAGTGCCAAATTCAACTTTGTCTCTCAATTCCTCAACCGTACGTCCAGATGATTACATACACAAAAAATTTTGGGTGATAACACAAGGTATGAATTCTTCGTCCCAGATCAAACTCTCTCCAGATCCTAGCTAGACATGCTGAGAGATGACGTCGCCAGCATCGTGTGCATCCCTGGGCCCATGGATGACGCTATGCACACCTTGCAGCTCACGTGCACGACGGGTTTCCTCCGCTGTAGCCTCTTTGCTTCGGCGGCCTCCTATTCCTTGTATCCCTCCCGCATCTTCTGCTTTGTCGCTACTAGCTTTGCCTCGAAGCTTGGCCCCAACAGCGCTGCTAGCACAGCCGCCTTGGTCAACGATGACGACGCCGTGGCGGAGGCCAAAGGGCGAACCAGAGCCTTTGAGATCGACGCGGCCTCGCCGTCATCCTCCTAGCCGCGGATCTTCGCGATGCCCCCATCCTCCCCGGGCGGACCAGCGCGGTAGCTGTTTGCTATAATCTTAACTAGAAATATTTAGACATAGAGTTAGTGGTTACATGCATATAACAGAAACATTAGTACATGCATTTAGCATTTTGCATTAAGTGATCGTAACGTTGGGTTTTACTAGTTGTAATGTATTTTCAAAGACTTGTAACCATGTGTTATATTCAGTTGTATATAAAGAGAAGAAAACTAGAAAAGACAATAAAAAGGTTGTGCGTCAAAAAAGCCTGTGTTGTGCTTGTGTGTGTTTTCCCCAAAAAGTTCTCGTATGAGTTGATTGGTTGATGTACTCGATCAGTGCGTGTGATCAGGTACTACCATAGTCGTAACTCAAGTACGAGTGCTAGTGCAGTCGTGTGTTTCGTGTACTACAGGGAGTTTCGAGTACTCAGTACAAGTCAAAAACCCACTTCGAGTACTGTAGCAATCGAAGGTGTACTGTAGTAGTCAAAGATGCTCACCACCACGTGAGGGAAGTCGTGCGCATACTCGAAGAAACTTACGACCATGACAAGTCGTGTTTGACCACAGCAAATCATGTTCGACCACATGAAAATCCAACAATTGGTATCAGAGCGGTAGTCATACAGCTCTCTTAAGATCCGGGAGTGAGGTGCGAGAGGAAGCTGTTTGATGATGACTCGTTGGTTGGCGTGATGGGCGGAGGTGCACAAGTGCTGACGACGAGTCAGCTACATCACCGTGCGCTTAGGAGGTGAACCGGGCGTGAAAGGAGTATGTGTGCATCAAGATCTATGAGGCCTCTGCGATGCAGCTATACGAGACATTCGGCAACCTTGTCGTCCTGCTCCATGTGGGGAGTAGCAGTGACTTGGAGCGACACAGATGGACTGCAAGGTGCGAGCAGTGCCATTAGCGAATGACATTCTTCCACCATCAGCAGCGTTATGGTGTAAGGCGTCGTGAACATGGCGATGTCTAAAGCGGCGGCGGCATCGTATGTAAGTGCATGTAGTTGAGTCTGTGTACGAGTATGAGTGCACGATTGCATTTGAAGTTGTTTTGAGCACGTAGGAGGTGTGTTAGATACGCATATTTGTGTGTCGTGGTCGTGCACGTAGGTGAGTTAGTGCATGATACATGTAAGTGTGTGAGTTCTTGCAGTTATGCCCAAGTTCTTATGTGTGTAAGCTCTGATGAGAGTCTCCGTCGCCGTCAAGATGTGTCACCAGTGAAAGACAATTGGAGCTGAGGAAGTTGTCGGTGAGAGTCATAGTAGTGTCCAAGAGAGGTTGCATGTGCGGTGTCATGGCGCGTAGTGGACGGATCAGCAATGAGTAGTGAGCTGATCGACAGCCAAGTGAAGCTAGTAGTTGTGTGTGCACATACATGTGTTATTGGATCAATCATGTGTTAGTAGTTAGTGCATGTAGATGTGAGGACGTGAACACGTTCACGTTGCTGAGTGTGAGACTAACTCTAGATGTGTTCGAGTTAGTTGAGAAGGTATGCACATGAGATGAGTTGGTCCTCCTTCATGTATCTAATAGGGATAATGCATGGCATGAGTTAATCTTCTGCACATGGCAAGAGGTTGCGGCACAACGGTTAGTCGGCATGTTAAGATTATGAGGGAATTTGTTAGCTATAATCTTAACTAGACATGTTTAGGCATAGAGTTAATAGTGGAGTTAGTGGCTGCATGCATGTAACAGAAGCATTAGTAGCTGCATTTAGCATTTTGCATTAAGTGGTAGTAACATTGGGTTTTATTGATCGTAACATATCATCAAAGACTTGTAATCGTGTATTATATTCAGCAATATATAAAGGGATGAAAACTAGAAAAGGCGTTGAGAAGGTTGCGCATCGAAAAAGCCTATGTTGTGCTTGTGTGTGCTTTCTCCAAAGAGTTCCCATGTGAGTTGAGTGGTTGGAGTACTCAATTAGTGTTATGACATAGTACTACCATAGTCGTAATTCAAGTATGAGTGCTAGTATAGTCGTGTATTTCAAGTACTGCAGGGAGTTCCAAGTACTCAGTACCAGTCAAAAACCCACTTCGAGTACTATAGCAATCGAAGATATATTGTAACAATCGAAGATGGACTGTAGCAGTCGAAGTAGTACTGTAGTACTCGAAGAAGCTCACCACCATACGAGGAAAGTCGTGCGCATACTCAAAGAAATTTACGACCATAACAAGTCATGTTCGACAATGGCAAATCATGTCAGACCACGTGAAAATCCAACAGCGGCTGTGTTCTTGCCGATCCTCGCGGGCAAAGTTGCAGGCGACGCGAAGAGCAGCTCCATGATGTGGTTGCGCCTCCGCCTAAGCTCTGTGGGGTCGTCGAGCGCCGCGATGGTGATGGCGGCGTCAAGGGCCTCGAAGACCTGGGAGCCGAATAGCTCCCTCAAATGCCCGATCGACATCGCCTCGGCAGCCATGGCGGTGGAATCTAGGGCAAAGGCGCGAAAGAGAAGCTGGGGCAGAGAGAATTAGGAGCGGGTGGCTGCGTTATCTCTCGGAGCGGCGCCTTAAATCTTGATCTCGCGCCGCCACTAGGAGTCTGCTGTCCGACTTGGATTCGGAATCGGAGAATTTACAGGCGTGGGAATTTTTTTTCTTCCCGCAACGGTTACCTGTTTGCTTGCATGTATGGAGAACTAGTAAGGTGCCCGTGCGTTGCAACGGAAAACCAAATAAAAGTGATGCATACTATCAAATATGATCTCAAACAGAATAATAAATATCAATTTTATCTTACGTCATCATGTATCAAGCAAAACATACATATTCATACTCGTAAATAAATCAATCATCATATTAGTGAAGCATGATAGAACAAGCACCACATACAACAATATGTACAAAAATGATAGTAAACAATATTTTTTCATAGTATTTTTTAATACATAAATAACTGTCAGACCGTCTTAGAGAATAAAAAACCAATTGATAAATAGGACATGCCATAAATATTAACGGGAATTTTAAAATGAAACTGATTTCTCTTTGCCTTTGCCTTTTCCACAATATTTTTACCTTTGCCTTTTCTCTTTTAGCAATCCTCTCGCAAAGAAGGCGTAATATTTCTAATTCAACCTGCCACAAAAGAGGAAAGTATTATGTTAATAGAAAATACATTTCACCCTAAGGGGTTCATCAAATTTAAAAGAAAGGGGAAGGTGTCTCTTTTACTGCACAAGTCTTACATTCGTGCTATTTGCAATTATTTACACCCCCTTACAAGACAGATCTCACACAAATGATATTAGCGCAGAAATGAGCAAGGAACTTTAATGACTGAAGGTCGCAAGCCATTCCTTATGATCCTAGTATTATGTTAATAGAAAATACATTTCACCCTAAGGGGTTCATCAAATTTAAAAGAAGAAAGGGGAAGGTTTCTGTTACAATGAGCAAAGCTAAACTTATATGTAGGAGCATCATCCTGTTCAGGAAAAGAACTACAAGAAAGAGGAAATGCATGTACTTTGCATAGGAAACATGGCACTTGTATGCGGTTATTTAGATATCTCAGGCAAAGAAATAAAGTGTACTTCCAGCTTCATATAAACAACTCGATTTCACATTGTGTTAACATTAGGTTTCCAAGCATACACAAATGAATATGTAATCAAGCTGACTGTGTGAACAGAAATAAACATTAGGTAGAAATTAGTTTTAGTACTATGAAAACTACTAATGTGTGAACAGAAAGGCAAATTGTATGAATCAAGTTGACTGTCAACAATAACTATCTAGCTGTTAGTAGTAGAATAGGAAAAGAAAGCAATACTCATGGATAACCAAACTGTATTTTCTGTAAATCGCACTACAAACTGTATTCTTGCAGGATGGAGAATCTGGCTGGAGCAGCCTGCACAGAGCACTTCATTTTGGCCACTTGTGTGCTGCTGGTGTTCTTATGCAGTTTGGTGCATCCCTCACTTTGCAGGATACCAAGGGCCGTACACCTATTGATCTTCTCAGCAGTCCTGTATCACAGGCCAATGGGGATTCCCCTGATTCAGGTAGCTTAGCTCTCTTCTGTTTCAATAAACACTCAAGTTATCTGATCTCCAATTTTATTCGATGCTCTGGTACTGATGCCCTTTTTGGCAATATTTCTTTAGGGTGTGCTTTACAGATCTTATGACATTTTAGTTGCAACGGAAGTCTTCAGTTGGGGAAGTGGGACAAACTATCAGCTGGGAGCTGGTAATGCCCACATATAAAAACTACATGCAAAGTAGATGCCTTGCATGGGTCATACATCAAAATAGTGGCTGCATCAAAGTCCCAATGCATGATTGGTGTTTGCATAGCTTCTAGGATTATTTTATTTCAGGACTGTATGAAACCGATTGAGACAATGGACAATACAGAACATGATTGTTGAAGGGCCAGAGAAGTTCAGAACATGGTGCTTGAGCATCTTAAAGAATATTGTATAAGAAAATTCTTTTACAGATCTTGCAATTGGAATCGTATGCTCATTTATATCTTGAGAATACTTTTACAGATCTTGCAATTGGAATCGTATGCTGACATAGAGACTTCTTTGACACAAGGAAAGAGTAATTCCGAAAGGCTTTTAATATATTGGATAAGGAGCTTAAGTTACATCAAAACATAGATAGCATTTGTAAGGGCACTACTGCAGTCAGTTTAATCAAGCAGGTACTATTGCTTGTTGGTTACCCATTTCCTTATAATAAATGGATTTACACCCTAGAATTCTAGATTCAGACAATTTAAAGTTATGCCACCATAAACGAAAGATACCTGCATATTACTTACAACAAAAGTAAGAAAAATTGGGAGTTGAGACACTTACACATAAGAAGGCGAGCACCCTGCGTCAAATAAGAATAGTGTAGAAGCGCTTGGTTTGAAGGATGAAAGGATGAAATGTGCACTGCAAAGTAAATAGGTTTCTGTTACAATGATCAAAGCTAAACTTATATGTAGGAGCATCATCCTGTTTAGGAAAAGAACTACAAGAAAGAGGAGCACCTACCTGTGTATTTGGGCCTGCTAAACTTATATGTAGGAGCACCTACCTGTGAAAATATAAGAACTAAATGGTGCTAAGCAGCATTTGTAAATCAGATCACAAATGAAAATAAAGAGATCCAATCGCATTTTATATCTCTCATGATCAAGAAATGGATGCGAAAGATCCAATTTGCAAAACAGCCAGACTTCAGAACACAATAAAGACATATATTCCTCTATCCATATGCAGTAAAACAAATTGTGTTGGTCCTTATGACCACATCGCAAAACCTGCAAGACATGTGCTTTCATTGGGAGCAAAAACATCTCTATAGAAAAGCTGTCTTGCAAGGATCACATTATGAAGTTGTTCTACGATATATGGTGTAGAACTGCAGATAAGAACTGTAACACTATTCCTCATGTACAGGCAAAACAATAGATCATATAAAGTAGCTAATGAGACTGTAGAGCTAGGTAAGTAGACACACTTTTCTAGTCACTAAAGCATGGATCCCACTTATTGATCTTGTAATTCTGACGATCAAGATGTACAAAAATAAAATTAGATATAAGCAATAACAGTAAAACATAATGCAACAGTTATAATGAAAAGGAAGATCAATCTTACCAGTCTGCGTAAGCCACAGCCAGAAGTTGGGACATAAGTATTTACCAAGTAAAAACCATCAACTCCAAAGTAATAACCCTGCCCTCCTGATCGTGTTCTGATATGCCAATTCCGTATTGGGCAAATTGTATAAATCAAGCTGACTGTCAACAATAACCATCTAGCTGTTAGTAGTAGAATAGGAAAAGAAAGCAATACTCATGGATAACCAAACTCTAGAAGCAGCTGCAGAACATGAGAAACCAGAGCTAAGGGTAATTCTTGTCCGACAATTAGATGCCAAAGTAAATAACAAAGCACACATAAAAAATCTGATTAATAATATTCCTCGCTGAGGCTACGCTGCGCAGGGAAGAGAGTTGTATATATAAGGCAATGTATTATTCTGATTTTCATTTAGTATGATTGTATGAACATGGCAGTATATAGCTCAGCAGCCGAACGGGCAATGTGATCCAGGTGACCGTTGCCTCATCGAATGTTTTTTTATTTATGTGCATGCATGACGAATGAACTAAGAGATAAATTAAAATTGTAACACCCAGTATGACAACACCTACACATTTAGTATGACAGTTGGGCATGTTTCAGAACACTACAGACTTCAGACAGGTCTGAACATCCAAGTAATTATGATCAACACCCATATATAGGATCAAACAAACTTAGAAGCAGACCTGATGAGGATGCATATATAAACAAGAGGTTCTACACATGTAGATAGATGAAACACCTATTGCATATTCAATAGAACATTAAAAATAATAATAACTTTTGTATTGCAAACAATTCACAAAGACATGGAAAAATGAAATAAACACAGTAAGAAACCAGCCAAATCTGAACTAAATGGCTGGTACGCTCAGTTATCATGACATCATTGAGAAAAGGACAGCTTGAATGGCTACATTCAACTAATGTTTTTAGGTCAACTTTAATTCTTTGAAATTTATCCCCTAATTAAGCTTTGATACTGAGTATTGCAATGAGTTTAGAACCTGAAGGAAATACTACCACCCATTTTCAGATCTTGGGTTGAAACCTACTACCAGTGAAAAGTTATAGATCTTATGGTTTCACATGGAAACGCACTATATCCACAACACGGCAAAGAAAGAAAAAAAAGGACCGATTGCCTTGAGCATTCATGAAAACATCCCTAGCAAAACAGAGCTCCCATGAAGGGAAATGAGCAGCCTCACATTAATACTTGCTACCTTGCATGACTAAACCTTGTAGTGGATTCATAATGTGGTGGTACTCACCTTGCTGCTATCGTAGCAAAGAAATGAAATGGGAAAAGACAATGTTTGGTGTCTACCATTGACATGCAAGCAGCACCTGCCCTAATCGGGAGCACTTCCCTCACCTTCTGGAAGCTGCAGACGGAGGGCTCGGCGGCGGCCCCGGGGGAGACCGGGCGGCTGCACTCGGGGCTGCCGCGGCAGACCACGACCTCGACGTCGGTGGGCACGCCGCAGAGGACGCCGCCGCCGATGGGCAGGTCCCGCGCAAGACGAAACAGCCCGAGGCGGAGAGAGATCCGCGCCGCCTCTAGATCTGGGGTTTGGTGGGGTGGCGGCGCTAAGGGAGGGGGCGGCGGAGAGGAGGCAGGGCGGCGGTGCAGCGGAGAGGAGGTTTTTCTGGGGGCGGTTGCGTAGGGGAAGGGGAGGAGTGGGGGAGGAGGAGGAGGAGGCGGCAGCGCGGGGTGGGGAGGAGGAGGCGAGGGCGGAGCGAAGGAGCGGGGGGAGGAGGAGGCGGCAGCACGGGGTGGGAAGGAGGAGGCGAGGGTGGAGCAGAGAAGCGGGGGAGGGGGAGGAGGCGACGGCGGAGCAGGGGAGGAGGAGGCGGCAGCAGCGCGGGGGGGGGGGGGGAGGAGGCGACGGCGGAGGAGCAGGGGAGGAGGCGGCGGCGCGGTGTGGGCAGGAGGAGGAGGTGGCGGCGGCGCGGGGTGGGGGGAGGAGGAGGCGGCGGCGGAGCGGAGGGCGGGGGAGGAGGCGACGACCGAGTGGAGGGAGGAGGCGATGGAGGAGGAGGGAGGCGAGGGAGAAATCAGGGGGGAGGGCGCACGGATTCGGTGGGGGTGGGGGTGGGGGCGCACGGGCGTGAGGAGGGATGTGTGGGCCCATATGTCAGACAGAGTATTTTTTGTCAGAAGAGGTGTAGGATGCACCATCACCTTGAACTCCTCTTTTTAAGGAGTAGAGATTAAACCTTCAAAAACAAAAGAAACAAAAATATAAATATTGAAATATTTTGAGAGGATAAATATGGAAATTTTGAAATAGAACACTATGCATATGTTTTAAATAAAGAACACTTTCTACAATAAAAATAAGAACAAAAGGAAAGTTTTTGGTGAATAGTAACATTTCTATTATTTATTTAACTGATGCCCACTTCTCCGTTTCTCGTAGCAAATATTTTTTCTTTAATATGGTGATTGGTGTACCATTAGGCTATTGTGCTCCCTTGCGATGTTATTTCTTGACGATTTGTATATTCTAATATTTTTATAATTTCCTTATATATAAATATAATGTCACGACATGTTTGGATTGACACATAAATTTCACATGAACTTCATAGGAATAATAAACAGTTTGAATCTCTACTATAATATAAAAAAATTTCTATGTTCCAAACAAACCTTAGTACTACTCCATAAATATATCTCGGCTGTTTAATTCGTCCTTGTCTCTCTAATAGCATCTCTCTATGCGCTCTCATCATAATTGCGCTTGTCAATGCACTGTTAATGGTGGCGTACCGCACAACCCTTTCCTCACTGCACCATTGTCACCGGTGCAGGCCATCAACCCTTTACGGTTGTCGTCTCGTGGTTATGCCGCTATTTATCGCTATAATATTCACGGTATCATTGGTGCTGGTGGTGCCGGGCAAACCGGTAAAGAATCAGAGATAGATGCTGTTTTTATATAAATCTAGACAGTAAATTTAGAAATACATTTAGTTGAATTCAAAGACCGTCGAAGATATAGAAAAACATAAAAAACACATAACTATTTGTTGGACCGAAATGGCGACAGAGGGGGGGGTGAATGTCGATCTTTAAAAATCGCCCCCAACAAATATCTTCTTCTCCAGTAGCTATGAGAGCTATGAAGGAGAAAATAAGCCCTCACTGGAAATCACAAAGACACTGAAAAGCTAGACCCAGAAGGAAGCAATCAAGAAAAACAAATTCAGCGCAAAACTGGCCTCAAGCGGTAGTACCGCTTGGTCGAGCGGTAGTACCGCTGAGCGGTAGTACCGCTGGTCAGAGCGGTAGTACCTTTGAGCGGTAGTACCGCTCCCCGAGCGGTAGTACCTCTCGAGAAAAACAGCAAACAGCAAATTTCAGGCTGGAACTTGGGACTTCGGATTTTTGGCTAAAAAGAAGGTTTGCTCTCAAACTTTTTGATCCAAGGCCTTACTACAACATACTAACTAGTAAGGGAACCTTGAAAAACAAGAGAATCAAACCAAGAAGCAAGAATTTCAGATTATGGGTAAAAATCTGAATTTTTGCACAACCCGAGCCAAAAATCAAATTACTCCCCAACCGTTGATCCTTTGGCTATGAAATTTTGAGGGTAGCTAATTAATAGCCTTTGGACTCTCCATACCAAATTTCAAGCCATCTCAACAAGGGAATCAAGAGCAGCTCCAAAACCCTAGAAACTGAGTTCATGAACAGAGGAAGGCCAAAACTGAAATCTGAGAATTAAACCAAATTTGCTCTTCGGGAAATCGATCAAATGATCTTGTGGCACTAACCCATCATAGAGCAACCCATTTTGGGCCTTCCCATCAAGCAAGAACTCAAAAATCAAACAGCTCAGAAATCAACCAAAAGGAGCAACGAAGAACAGAGAGTGCACGAACAGAGAAAATGAAACTTCAGATTTCCATTCATTGAACCAAAAGGAATACAGAGGAGTCTCGATGACACGATTGAATACAGAGGAATGATTACAAGACTCTCAATCCATCTCCTCACTCTCTCAACTCAAGAACACACACTCATCCATGGAGGGAGGAGGAACTCACATAGAACACATCGTAGGAGACACTCAGGGGACACACACTCTACCCCTCAACCACTAAAGCCTAAAGCCAAAACAACCACTAAAGCCTATTTTGACTAAAGGAAACCCTAAAACCCTTGGAGTGCTCAAATGGGCATGCAGCCCCTCCTCTCCTTTTATAGCCCATGGCTAACGGGTCTCCGCCCCGTTACGCCGGCTAAATCCAACGGAGCCCGCTCCCGCTTGTGCAGCCTTGCGAAATTCCCGTTTCGCCCCTCCTGCACCTTCCGGGAAGCTTCCGCGCTCCTTGTCTTGCACGCCTCGCAACCACCTCGAGTCCACGTCGTCTTCGACACATCCTGACCGTTCTGACCTCAGCGCCACCTGCGCCTAGTCCGGTCTACCGTGTCTCGCCACGACTCCGCTCGATGTCCTGCAGCCACACAGACAAGAAACACATCACATAGCACCGCTCGACACATGAAAGCGTAAAATAGCATAAACACATCATGCTTACCCATGATGAAGTCCAAACCTGTCGAAGCATTAGAATAAATGACCTAAGCCCAAACGACCAAGTTTGACCAAATCGACCGAGCCCGTTGCACCACGCAACGACATGGTCAAAACCACCCAAACCAAACTCGACTAACCTACACCATTGTCAATTACTCATCATTCTCATGGGATCACGACCACATGGTCTCTCAATCTCCCCCTTGATGAGTATATTGACAAACTCGGAAAAAGCATGAAGAAGAGTTTGAGTTTGACGAATCCAACATGGTCCAAAGAAGAGAATGAAACAAATGACCATGTCGACAGAAGGAACACTAGAGCAACAACTGAAAGAGCAAATTGATCTCCAAAGCTCTAAAATGATCCCAACTAGCTTTTTCTTCTCTATTCTCCCCCTTTTGGCAATAAACGCATCAAGGATGCAAAAGAGAGAATATGACATGTCAATGGATGAATATGGCTGAAGTTTGTTTATTTAAGCATTTAGAGCCATGAGAATTATCCATATTGACCATAATGTAATACACCAAGCCATAACTAAAAAAAAAGCTATCTAGATCATGACGACATATATATAAACCAGCTAGAGCACAAAGATGACAATCTGAAATGTAATGCATTTTGTGAGCAAGTCAAGTCATCAATGAGTAAAGTCTAGCTAGAGACATCCAAGGATGATGCAGGCCATGTCAATAAGCTAAGCGGAACAAAGAAACTAACATTGAGTCCAAATAGAGTGTTATGAGCTCAAGATTGAAACATTGGTTAAGATACTTGGTTCTGATTGTAGATTAAGCAAATTGAGCACATTAAACATTATCTTTTGAAAGCATATGGTTGTTTTCAACCCAATTTTTTTGTTTATGTGCTAGATCTCAAGCCTTATGCGACTACTCCAAGCAATAAGCTTAAGAAGATAGTCTAGGTCATCCAAAACTCCCCCTGAGTTCATGCCTAGTGCAATGGCAAGCTGTCTCATAGGAAAGAATTGGTGAGATCAGTTTTTTCGCACAAAAGAGATGTTTTTGCTTTTTAACACATTGTACTAACTCATGTATCATCAGGAGACTAAAACAGCTCAAACTAAGGCTCAATATAGATTCAACACTCTACTCAGCCTATTTGACATGGCATGAATCATAAAAGGATAGCTCAAGAAAGACTAAACTCAAATGCTAGCATGACAAGTTTAATTTAAGTTGATCAATTTTACTTAACTTATCATGGCAAACGCTAGTCTACACATATGAAGTCATGATAAATTTAGCAAGCTAAGCACAAGTCATGGCAAGGTGTAAAGCATTGAAGCATGTCATAACAGGATAATGATCAAGGCTCAATGCAGTTTGATTATAATGCGAAATGCTGAAAATGCATGAAAGACCAGCTCCCCCTCAACATTAGATGCAACTTTTAGTTCAAGTTGAGTTATGTCAGAATTAAGCTCCAGAAGCTCCCAATTGAACTCCCCCTGAACCAAAGCAATAGAATCGAGAAGCTGGTAAAGAAAACCAAACAGGCAGTCCTTAAAGCATAGAAAAGATATAGAGGCAACTATGGCTCAGACTGACTCTCATCTACCCCATATGACTCCAGGACAATCAGCTGACAGTAAATCACACACTAGAGAGCAAACACGTACCCTGTCTACCCGAGGGTGGCCCAACCCTCGCTAGAACCTACAAGAAGTGAGTGAGCTCGACCTAGTGAGATAAGAAGCAGCTAATCCTGGAAGCACAAGATAAGTGTTAGAAGTCTAAGCATCTCGGCAAGAGAAACACTCTAACCTATGCTGGAAGGACTAAACCCAAATGCACCCCGAGTGCAATGCAATAGAAATGAGACAGAAGCATAATCAATATAGTAAAGCAATAAAGCCCAAAGCTCCCTCTCACTACAGTCCATAAGGACACACCACCCCAAGCTCTCCCCGCAGAGCTGAAAACCTCGAACTATCCAAAGGCTTGGTGAAGATGTCAGCCAACTGGTGGTCACTCTCCACAAACTGGAGCACTATATCACCCTTCTCTACATGGTCTCTAAGGAAGTGGTATCGGATATCAATGTGCTTGGTCCGAGAGTGCTGCACTGGGTTTTTAGCAATGTTAATCGCAGAAGTGTTATCACAGAAGAGTGGAACACTATCTATGACCAACCCAAAGTCCCGCAGGGTCGACGCCATCCAAAGTACTTGGCTACAGCAGCTGGCTGCAGCAACGTACTCGGCCTCTGCGGTGGACTGTGCAACTCCGGACTGCTTCCTCGAAGACCAGGAAACAAGAGAAGTGCCAATGAATTGGCAGGTGCCAGAGGTGCTCTTCCTATCTATCCTACAGCCGGCAAAGTCTGCATCCGAGAAGGCTCTCAAGGAAAGACAGGATGAGGAAGAGTACCAGATACCATAGTCAATGGTAGCTCGAAGGTACCGAAAGATGCGCTTCACCGCCTGACGGTGAGATACGCGAGGAGAAGCCTGAAAACGAGCACACAGACACACTGAGAAGTGTATGTCTGGTCTCGAGGCAGTGAGGTAAAGAAGGGAGCTGATCATACTTCTGAACTCTTTCTGATCAACTGGCTCGCCATCCTCATTTGGGTCAAGATAGGCTGTCGAAGCCATGGGAGTTGACACCGGCTTACCATCACTCATATCGAAGCGCTTCAGGAGGTCACGAGTGTACTTTCCTTGATGAAGAAATGTACCCTCCCGAGTCTGCTTAATTTGGAAGCCAAGGAAGAAGGTCAACTCACCCATCATACTCATTTCAAACTCGGTGCTCATGACATCCGAGAACTGGGAAACCAGAGTATGGGAAGAGCCGCCAAAGATAATGTCATCGACATAGATCTGGACGAGCAGAAGGTCAGCGCCAAGCCGGCGGATGAACAAGGTCTTATCAACTTTACCCATTTCAAACCCATGACTCAACAAGTAGGACTTAAGCCTCTCATACCAAGCCCTGGGGGCCTGCTTAAGTCCATACAACGCTTTGGAAAGCTTAAAGACATGGTTTGGGTATTTGGGGTTTTCGAAACCAGGAGGCTGTCGGACGTAGACCTCTTCCTCAATAAGGCCATTGAGAAAGGCACTCTTGACGTCCATCTGGTAAAGCTTGAAACCCTTAGAAGCTGCAAAGGCAAGCAGGATTCTAATGGCTTCAAGTCTAGCTACGGGGGCAAAGGTCTCCTCGAAATCTAGACCTTCAACCTGGGAGAACCCCTGAGCAACCAGTCTAGCCTTGTTTCGAATAACCACTCCATCCTCGCTCTGCTTGTTCTTGAACACCCACTTAGTCCCAATAATATTGTGACCTTGTGGGGGCTCGACAAGCGACCAGACCTTGTTCCTCTCAAAATTTTCTAGCTCCTCATGCATGGCATTGACCCAAGACTCATCAGATAAAGCATGAGAGACATCTTTGGGCTCAAAGGAGGCAATGAAAGCAGAATGGAGACAGAATTGAGATAAGCCAGATTTTGAGCGGGTAACACGCTCGAAGAGGTCTCTAATGATCTGCTCTGAAGGATGAGCTTTCTGGATATGTCTAGGAGGTCCAGGATGAGATGAAGAGGTGGCCTCTACCTCGTGAGCTGACGAGGTAGGAACAGAGCCACCAGCTCCAGAAGAAGCAGAAGGCATGGGCTGATCGCCTCGAGGTGCGGTGGAAGACGGCACCTCAAGGGGTGGATGAGGGACAGGATCAGATAGACAACCGTCGTCTCCATCATCCTCATCATCCATAAAGATGGTCTCGGACTGCTCTAAAGAACCTGAGATATCGGGCCTAGTCCCCGGACTGGCCTCGTCAAAGGTCACCTCACAGGTCTCTACCATTTTGCTAGACTCGCAGTTCCAGACCCTATAAGCCCGCGAAGAAGTCGAGTAGCCTAGAAAGATCCCATCACAGGAACGTGACTCGAACTTATCTAGGTTCCCAGACTTCAAGATAAAACACTTGCAACCAAAAACACGAAAATGAGAGACGCTGGGCTTTCGCCCATATCTCAACTCATAAGAAGTGCGGTGCAAGTGTGCCCTAAGAAATACTCGATTTGAGACATGGCACGCGGTAGCTATAGCCTCAGCCCAAAACTTCCGCGGTGTAGAGTACTCATCAAGCATCGTCCTGGCCATCTCGACCAAGGTACGGTTCTTCCTCTCCACAACGCCATTTTGTTGTGGGACGTGCGGAGAAGAAAACTGGTGCTCTACACCTGTCTCACCACAGAAACTCTCGAAGTAGGAATTCTTGAACTCCGTGCCATTGTCACTGCGGATCGCTCGTAAGGCACCTGGGAGCTCAACAGAAAGCCTACTGAAAAGACCTCGGAAATGTGAAAACGTCTCATCCTTCGAGGCTAAGAAAAACACCCAAGAATACCTCGAGAAGTCATCGACCACAACAAGAACATACCACTTCCCTCCTGCTGACTGCACTCGAGCTGGTCCAACTGTGTCCATGTGGAGCAGCTGTCCCGGTGCATCGGTCATAGTAACTGTGACCGGAGGGTGAGAAGCGGCAACCATCTTGCCGTGCCGGCATGGAGAGCAAACAAGATCTTTGACCATCTTGAGTTTAGGCAGACCACGAATGAGATCGTGGCCGCTAACTCGGGTCAAATGGTCAAATCCAATATGACCAAGTCTCCTATGCCAGAAAGAGAGGTCGCGGGACTCAGAAGCAACTAAACACCTGAGAGGATCACCAGAAGACTCAGAAAAATCAGCACGAAAGATCCTCCCATAACGAGAAATTCCGCAAACCAGACTACCCGAAGAATCAAGAATTTTACAAGCATTTTTCTTAAAGCTCACCTCGAAACCGTCATCGGTAAGCTGAGAAACTGAAAGCAAATTGTACTGCAGCTTACTAACCAAGGCTACATCTTTCAAAATGAAAGAATCATTAATGCGCACAGTACCTTTGGCGATGACGCGCCCAGATGAAGCATCTCCGAAGGTGATCGTCTCATCACCTGGAGCACGGGCAAGGGAAGAAAACCAACGGGAGTCTCCGGTCATATGACGAGAACAACCGGAGTCTACAAGCCAAACCTTTCCCTTCCCTGCCCGGCGAACCTGAGTCAAACAGAGAGTAAAGTCTCAGTACTGGGATAAATCAAAAGTGATTTTGGCACCCAATACTGAACAACACGTCGAGCAGATGAAGTAGTCAAGCACGACTGACCTCTATCTACCCTACGCTCTCCATGACTCAAAGAAGCAGAAGGTCTGTGAGCAGACCTGAAGCTGTTGCGGGGTCCGACTGCTACGGGAGAGCGAGTCGGAACACCGGCAACACGCTGAACACGCCGCGGGTAACTGTCTCGACGGGGGAAACGAGATGTACCCTCAGGACGGCGGAAGTCATGACCAGGAGCAGCATGAGGACGAAAAACAGAAGACTCAGAAAAACCAAGTCCTCGATGCTGCCCAAACCTATCAACAGCAGTAAACCTAGACCTCGTGCTGGTCCTAGGTGCACTCAGGATCTGGGGCTGACCCTGAATACGCCTAGGAGACTCAACACGGTCTCTACGCGCGATCTTGGCGCGCCTGAAGCATCGATCAACCGTGTGTCCATCCTTCTGACAGAAGGTGCAGTGATACTTCATCCTCTGAGAGGTAGAAGTAGCACGGTCAGGCTTCGCCTTCTGAGAAGCCGAAGCAGCAGGTGCAATCACCTTGCTGTCAGAAATCCCCTGGACATAGCCCGCTGACTTAAATTGGACTTTCTCGGTCCTGGGCTCGGTCTTGATCACACCTGGTGCTATGGGTCTAAGAATAGCAGGTGGATGCTTCCTCATGTCCTCATAGAAATCGTATCCCAGACCTTGATTGAATTTACAAATCTTGGATTGGTCTAGAATAAGATTAAGCTTCTTCTTGCCTCCTACAAATCTCTCGAGAGTGTTCATAAGGTACCGACACTCCCGAAAGAGAGAGGTGCAAGAAGAGCAGGGAGAAGAGGGAACAGCAGGAGGTAAGGGAGCAGAAGAAGAACCAACAGTAGAGGAGAGAATGGCTTGTGCATGCACAGCCGACCCTGAGGGGACAGTCCTACTACTAGCAGGTTGGTTCGCGTCTCTAGGCGTCTCACCCTTACCTTGGGGCTTCTCCCCCACACCATCAATCACATCACAACAAGATTGTGGCTTCTCTAGTAATTCCTTAGTTAGCTTCACACATTTGTCATTCAAAGCAACGAGTTCAAGTTTTAGTTTATCACAACTAATGCATGGTGAGCTAACAGAATCCTTAGTCGCATACTGAGCCATTTTCTTGTTGTTGTCAATCATTTCTTGAAACTGTTTTGAGACAGATTCAAGTTCAGCAGTTAACTTTGGACAGTTCAAACATGAATCAATAGGCTCAAGTAAAGAAGCACGCAACTCAGCAATCTTGTGATCTGCCCGTTTTAGGTTCATCTTTAAATTATTGCAATTTTCACAAGACTCGGGCAGATCAAGGAGCATGGCATAAGGTCCTCTAGCAGCAATGTCCTTAACCTCACATGAGGTGGGAGAAGTAGTCTCATCAGTAGTAAGTAGGGTAACAGCCATCCTACTCAACTCTAACTCAGCAAGCAGACTAACATTCTCCACCTTAATAGAATCAAGCTCGGAGGACACACTATCATGCGAGGTCCTTAACTTCTCCAAATCACCCAGCAAGGCACAGCATGTATCACAGTCGTCACGGGAGGGAGCAGATGTAAGAGAAGTAAGCTCCCGTGACAGTCTATCTACTTCCTTCTCTAACTCGGTACACCTAGTCCTAGCTCTAGCATGAAAACCTCCTAGCTTAAGGAAAGCTTCATTAAGTTGGTCATAGGAGGGACATACCTCGTCCGAGTCGGAGTACAGCTCGCTGTCGCTAAGTTCGCCCTCGAGGGCCATGAAGCACATGCCGGAGAAGTCGTCGCCGCTCTTGGGATCTTGGTCACCCGTCCCGTCGTCGTCGCTCCATCCCTCCACCTCGCTGAGGTCGAGGTCGTCGAAGGCGGTGAGGACACGGTGAAACAGCTTCTTGGCCTTCCCGAAGTCGCGGAACTTCTTCTTTCCCGGCGTCTGAGCTGGAGGCTTCTTGTTGCGGTTCTTGTCGGTGTAGTCGTTCTTGCCTGAACCGCCGTAGTCGTTCTTGCCCTTCTCCAGCTTGGGACAGTTTGCTCGAATGTGGTTGGGGCCACCACACTCGAAGCAGATGACTGGTCCGCCTCTCTTTCTGTCCCTCCTCCTCTTGTAAGCATGGGAGAACTTCCGAGCTAGGAGGGCCAGCTGTTCATCCTCTAGCTGCTCTAACTGATCATCAGTTACGTCACATAGAGCAGCTAGGGAGAACCCACAAAGCGAATCGGCAGAAAAACCAGAAGCCGGACTGGGATCGGTGACCAAAGCCATCGACTGTGACTTCGACCGACGAGAGACAACGTCAATCTCGTGAGTCTTGAGGCGCGAGTACAGCGCGTCAAGAGTCAGGGTCGAGAGGTCTGTCGTGTCTTTGATGGTGGTCACCTTCATCTCCCACACGCGCAGATCGAGTGCCGCGAGCATCTGACGAGCGTTGTCCGAGTCGGGGTATGTGAGACCGACCGCTCGGAGGTTGCTCAAGATTTTGTGAAATCGCGAAAAGCACTCGTCCAGGGACTCACCAGCAAGCATCTCGAATTTGTTGTATTCGCGCTTGAACTGGTCCTGTCGAACCGTCTTGATCTGGGTGGTGCCCTCATGGTATGCGTCGAGGGTCACCCAGATGTCGTAGGCGGACGACAGGTGAGATATACGGTCAAACTCGCTACGACTCAACCCCTGGATGATGATGTTCCTTGCCTTTGCATTCGCCTCAACATCAGCCATGTTCCCGGCATTGATGTTCTCATCGGCAGGAACAGCGAATCGTACCTTGACCTTCCGCCAGATGGCATACCCCTGGGCCTGGATGTATGTCTCCATTCGGCTCTTCCAGAAGGGGTAATCGATGCCATCGAACACGGGCGGCTTGGTCGAGTACTTGTCCGTCGCCATGGCTCTTGAGACCGGTTAAGATCTATGAATTAGAGCTAACCGGCTCTGATACCAATTGTTGGACCGAAATGGCGACAGAGGGGGGGTGAATGTCGATCTTTAAAAATCGCTCCCAACAAATATCTTCTTCTCCAGTAGCTATGAGAGCTATGAAGGAGAAAATAAGCCCTCACTGGAAATCACAGAGACACTGAAAAGCTAGACCCAGAAGGAAGCAATCAAGAAAAACAAATTCAGCGCAAAACTGGCCTCAAGCGGTAGTACCGCTTGGTCGAGCGGTAGTACCGCTGAGCGGTAGTACCGCTGGTCAGAGCGGTAGTACCTTTGAGCGGTAGTACCGCTCCCCGAGCGGTAGTACCTCTCGAGAAAAACAGCAAACAGCAAATTTCAGGCTGGAACTTGGGACTTCGGATTTTTGGCTAAAAAGAAGGTTTGCTCTCAAACTTTTTGATCCAAGGCCTTACTACAACATACTAACTAGTAAGGGAACCTTGAAAAACAAGAGAATCAAACCAAGAAGCAAGAATTTCAGATTATGGGTAAAAATCTGAATTTTTGCACAACCCGAGCCAAAAATCAAATTACTCCCCAACCGTTGATCCTTTGGCTATGAAATTTTGAGGGTAGCTAATTAATAGCCTCTGGACTCTCCATACCAAATTTCAAGCCATCTCAACAAGGGAATCAAGAGCAGCTCCAAAACCCTAGAAACTGAGTTCATGAACAGAGGAAGGCCAAAACTGAAATCTGAGAATTAAACCAAGTTTGCTCTTCGGGAAATCGATCAAATGATCTTGTGGCACTAACCCATCATAGAGCAACCCATTTTGGGCCTTCCCATCAAGCAAGAACTCAAAAATCAAACAGCTCAGAAATCAACCAAAAGGAGCAACGAAGAACAGAGAGTGCACGAACAGAGAAAATGAAACTTCAGATTTCCATTCATTGAACCAAAAGGAATACAGAGGAGTCCCGATGACACGATTGAATACAGAGGAATGATTACAAGACTTTCAATCCATCTCCTCACTCTCTCAACTCAAGAACACACACTCATCCATGGAGGGAGGAGGAACTCACATAGAACACATCGTAGGAGACACTCAGGGGACACACACTCTACCCCTCAACCACTAAAGCCTAAAGCCAAAACAACCACTAAAGCCTATTTTGACTAAAGGAAACCCTAAAACCCTTGGAGTGCTCAAATGGGCATGCAGCCCCTCCTCTCCTTTTATAGCCCATGGCTAACGGGTCTCCGCCCCGTTACGCCGACTAAATCCAACGGAGCCCGCTCCCGCTTGTGCAGCCTTGCGAAATTCCCGTTTCGCCCCTCCTGCACCTTCCGGGAAGCTTCCGCGCTCCTTGTCTTGCACGCCTCGCAACCACCTCGAGTCCACGTCGTCTTCGACACATCCTGACCGTTCTGACCTCAGCGCCACCTGCGCCTAGTCCGGTCCACCGTGTCTCGCCACGACTCCGCTCGATGTCCTGCAGCCACACAGACAAGAAACACATCACATAGCACCGCTCGACACATGAAAGCGTAAAATAGCATAAACACATCATGCTTACCCATGATGAAGTCCAAACCTGTCGAAGCATTAGAATAAATGACCTAAGCCCAAACGACCAAGTTTGACCAAATCGACCGAGCCCGTTGCACCACGCAACGACATGGTCAAAACCACCCAAACCAAACTCGACTAACCTACACCATTGTCAATTACTCATCATTCTCATGGGATCACGACCACATGGTCTCTCACTATTAAGTATATTTAATATAAATGTTCTAGAGTTATAAAAATAGCCTCCCAAACAATTTGCACCATTCCAGAAGAAGTTCTGACGAGTGCGGCCAGGCCAAGCTCGACAACATGGCTGGTACTGCTGCTGCACCAGACTCCCATCTGCAGCAATCCCCACATTGCCACGACGACAACCGGTTCCCGGGATCCGAGAGTCCTCCTTTGGAGGAGAGAAGCGCAGCCCGCTCGCTCGCGATGCAGCCTCCTGCCGTCTCCCATGCGTGGAGACCAGAGGAAGCAGATGGCAGCGAGACACGGGAAGGCAAAATATTATGGCTACTAGTTGAGGGGGAGACTCAGTTCAGCTATTCTGATGGTAGTTCTAGTAGCTAGCTAGTAGTTGCTCATACTGTGTACGTATGCATGTATATTGTCCCGCTTCAAATGGTTTCATCTTCTGATTTATTTTGACTTTCAGCTTATTTAAATTAGAATAAACCACTCGAAATGCATCGACTTCTAATTTCGATTTATTTTGGTTATTTTTGTCTTTTCTTTTTCCCTTATTCCTTTGCATTGCCCATAACAATATAACGGTTATAAATAATACTTGGTGATTTTACACGACGAGTAGAGTTTCATAAAACCTTGGTTGGGTTTGCATGGGAGGTGAATTACAGTTTATTTGTGGTTTACTCAATTCCTTTGAATTATTTATTAAATAATCAATTTCATAGTGATTTTCAATCTACTTATCGTATTTACTCTATAAATTGTTGCTTTCTACAAATTAACTATTCAACCATCATTTGATAAGCCTTGCATAATTATATATTACATCTTATTATAAACACCTTGCTGAGTACTCTATGCACTCATGGTTATATTCTTTGTTGCTCAATTACTAAGGAAGAATCATATCAGCCAAAGGTATTTGAAGGATGATTTTTTGACGACTTTGCGGATTAGAACTTCGCTCTCCAGTCGATTTCCTGTGGGCATATTGATTGGCCACTATATTTATTTTTATTTTCTGTTGCTAGATTTTGCTAAGCCCTTCAAGCTATTATTTATAAGCTTGCCCATAATGCTGCTACTTTGATAATTAATAATATTGTCTTTCTTAGTTAATCGTGATCATGGTTGATCTTTCATCTATATTTCCATTGTGTGCGCTAGCATGATCATGGACTAGTGCAAAATACATAGGAGAGTCCAGACTTGCATATTCGGGTCTCGACATGTACCCAGAATCTTTCCTTGCTCCTTAGATAGTCTTTCAGCAATAACCATAGGACTATTTGCTGGCTTGCAATGCTGCATTTTTGCTCAGCCAAGCAGCTCTTTGATGTATTTTTGCTGAGTCAGTACAATGATTTTTTTTGTCATGCGTCACTTCTATGCCTAGAAATTTTGAAGAGCTTCAAGATCCTTGATTGCAAACTCCTGATGTAGCTGATGGAGTAATTCATCAATGGATTTTGGAGATGAGCTAGTCACTACTATACATCAATATAGATGAGTAAATATACTACAACTCCATGTTGATTATATATAAATAAGGATGTATCTGTCTTTGAAGTGACAAATCCTAGCTCTTGTAGCTTGGAACTCAACCTTGAATGCCATGCATGAGGTGCTTGCTTTAGACCGTAGAGTGCTTTGTCAAACTTGCAGATGTGATTAGGATATGTTTCGAAGATGTACCTTGGTGGCTACCTCATGTACATCTTCTTCCAAAACACCATATAAGAAAGCATTTTGCACATCCAATTGCCTAATACTTCGACCATGAGAGATAGCAATTGACAATACAAATCTAATAGTGTCAGGATTAACTATAGGACTAAATATATCATCATAGTCAATTCCATACCTTTGTTTAAAGCCCTTAGCAACCAATCTTACTTTTTATCAATCAATGGTCCCATTAGCCTTCTTCCTCAATTTGTATACCCATTTGCAATCAATAATGCTCAGACCAGGCCGCCAAGGTACTAGGTGCCAGGTTTGATTTTTAATCAATGCTTTATATTCTTCATCCATGGCTGCTCTCCAATTGGCTTCTTGTAGTGCTTCAACATGGAACATAGGTTCCTGGACACTACCTGTACTGGCAAGGAAAACTCCACCACGACACACAGGATATCTGACAATGCCATCGATGAACTACTTTGGCATAGTTATGTTGTTTTGTGCACGAGTGCGAGGCCGACCCCCTGCACTGCTAGCAGCACTGACATTACCTGTATCATCCCCTTGCGGAGAACATTCTGCAGAAACAGAGTTAGGAGGCAATGGAATAATATCTGAAACTTCTTAAATGGAAACACTCTCAACAGGAAGGGAAGAAGAAGCAGCAATGGTAGGAAGTAACACAAATTCATCAAAAGAGCAAATTAGCACTTTAGAAGAAGGATCGGTACTAGAGAAAGGAAATTTGTGCTCATCAAATACCACATCACATGATATGTAAACTCTGCTCGTAGGCTTGTGGAGACATTTATAACCTTTATGAAGATTACTATATCCTACGAACACACACTCTTGGGAATGAAATTATAATTTGTGAGCATTATACGATCGCAAATTGGGCCAGCACGCACAATCAAATACCCGAAGGAAAGAGTAATCAGGCTTTTGACCAAGGAGACACTCCAAGGGTGTGGAATTGCTAATTACTTTGCTAGGTAGATGAGAAAATATGATGGCTGAAAGGCTTCATTCCAGAAGCGAATTGGCATTAATGCTTGCGCAAGCAAGGACAAACCAACCTCTACAATGTGACTATGCTTCCTTTCTACAGCACCATTTTGCTGATGTTTGTGCGGGCAAGATACACAGTGTGAAATACCAACTTGATTAAAGGAGTGTAGCTTTTGACACTCCCCTCCCCAATTGGTTTGAAGATATAGAATTCTTTTGTTAAACAATCTCTCAACATACTTTGAAACTAGATGAACACATGGAAGATATCAACTTGTGTTTTATTTTTTGAACTGCGCAGACTTGTGTTTTAAAACATAAACCCAAGTGAATTTACTAAAGTCGTCAATGAAACTCGCATAATATTTGAACCCACTTACAGAGATGTGAGTGAGTCCCCATACATCGAAGAACACAAGTTCAAGAGGTGATGAAGAAATTTTATTGGAAGAAGAATAAGGAAGTTGATGACTTTTATCTTGTTGACGTGCTCCACATACTATAGCACTATCTTCCTGAGAGCTAACTAAGAGGTTATTTGAATGAGGAACTCTATGGACTACTGATGAGGAGGGGTGCCCGAGTCTACAATGCTAGATTTTCTGAGAGATTTTGGCACCAACAAGGACTCACCGGGAAGAACCATTGTCACTCGGTCTGGTGGAATACAGGCCTCCTTCACACCTGCATCGAAGAAGAATCTTCTTTGTGGCTCGATCCTTTACAAGGAAACAATCGGGATAGAATTCAAAGAAAGTATCATTATCTGATGAAAAACGATGAACAGAAAGAAGCTGCCTTGCAGCCTGAGGTATGTGAAGAATGTTCTATAACTTGAAGGTTTTACTAGGAGTGGAAATTTGAGAGTGTCCTATAGGAAGAATTTTCATAGCTGTACCATTGGCAATCTAAACCTGATATTTTCCATGGTATTTCTCTTGAATTGTCATCCTGACAAGACTTCCTGTCATATGATCTGTTGCACCAGTATCAATATAACAGCTTAGATCAACAAAGGATGAGGCAGCATAGGAATAATTGGTAGCAATCTTATTCTCCTCAGCTAGGTAAGAGGGATCCATGATAGCATTTGAGGGCAACATGTCCATCTTTGCCACAGACTTAGCATGTTGGCATGTTCTTAGGGTGGTTCTATCCATTGTGGAAGCCTTCTTGGCCACGGCCTCCATTGCCTTGACCTCCATAGTTGCGACGATTGCACCTATAGACACTGTTAGCAAAGGAGCCAGAATAACCAGAGTTATGGACCATCGAGTTGTTCTGGTCTATACGTATCTCAAAATTGATGAGATGTGCATAGGCATCACTCAAGGAGATCAGATCAGTCCTGGTAGTAAGTGAGATCACAATAGAATCATATTCAGAGTCTAGACGAGCAAATATATACCTGATGATCTCCTCATCCTGCAATGGATTTCCAATTATAACAAAGGAATCTATTGCTTGCCTCATCTTGTTGAAGTAGTCAATCAGAGATTGGTCCTCCTTTCACATAGTAGATAGTTAATGCCTTACTTGCATGACTCAAGGTACTCGAGGAGAATATAGTCTCTAGGGCTAGCCAAAGCTCACTAGAGGTTCCCAGGAGCAGAACTTGGGCCAGTACTGGCTCTATAAGGGAAAAGAGCAGGGCGCTAAGCACCATTTGGTCTTGCTAGAGACACAGTTGGTACTGTGAATTCGGAACTAGCTTCATCTTTGTTCCCTCGGTCTACGTCACCATCTTCTCTAGCATTGTGGATGATCCATCTACATAGTTGAGCAATTTCTGGCTATAGAGGTATGGGAGAAATTGTGCTTTCCACAGAGGTAGTTCTCCCTTGTTAACTTAAATTGATGAGATGGCTAAAGGAGAGAGTAGGCAAAAGACTGATGACGGTGGTGGACAGTAAAGAAAGAGTAGTAGTGTTGGAAAGAGTAGAGGAAGTCGACATCTCAATGGAGATTATGGTGGCTCTGATACCATTAAAGAATCAGAGATAGATGGAAAGCCACACAGCCAAACGCAGCATTCTCAGGTTCATTATATATGCTATTGTCAGACAACAACAGTAGCAACTGAATATTACAGATGTAAATGAGGTTATTCAGATTAAAACAGAAATTGTATTCTATCTCTATCTTATACTACAATCGTATAGCACAAGGATATCTGCAATACTTGATTCTTCCACAAACCCCTTGGTATTTGCCCTGATGTGACCATGCCACAACACATACGATCATAGCACACAATATTAAGATTGAACTAAAGGTGAATTTGTTTCTTCAGGTCAACATATTTTAAATAAGAATATGATTCTACCTAATAATAAAAATGTATATTTGTGCAGCTATACAATGAGGATTGCATCAACACTACGAGCTCGTGGTTAAGGTCCACCTAAAGGGAAGCTAACCAGCATATCAAGACCAATTCAACATCTTTCCCAACTCTTCCTCAAGGTCACCATGTCATGTTTGGTCCAACTAAATCAAGAGCTTAAGTTGGATATGTTTTGGAATCCAATTCGGCCTCCAGATCAATTCGGATTTAGCCTGATATGCTCAAATTCAAATGTGCATAACTTTCACATACAGAGTCCGTTTGAGATTCACGAGTACTTGTTAGAAAGCTTTTCTTGTCCTATTTCCAATGGATCTAGCCTTATTTCCAAATTCCTTGTGTGTACATTGTAATCATCAAAAGAAGGTGCTGCATCACCTGTTTGTGCTAAATTGGGCCTTGTAATGCTTAGGCCGAAGGGGTAGACGCCCCCTCTCTTGGCCCGTACTATTCATGGCCGTACTGTTCATATGAACAGTATCATGAATAGTATCATCCCTTATTTCTTAGTTTTGCATGGCTTTCCCTCTTCTATTTAAGAAGGCTGCGCCCTTCTAGTTTCATTGGATTTCGTTTGCTTAGTTTTTTCACTGTAAAACTCTTATTCTTCGCTTTTGTCAACTAGACCAACCATAAAGAACCTTTGCGGAATCCCACCTATTGAACTCAATTTATACATTTGCAATTCAGATTGTTTGTTATCTTGTTCTTGCATGTTTTTCGGTTGCATGCAGGAATATACCTTCATGGTCAGGTAACCGCGTTCTTGGCACGGTTGATAACAACTTGGGGTGTGGTTTAGCGATTGCTTGGTGTTCTGGTCGTGGCCGGTTAGAAGTCTGCTCGTCAAAGTCGTTCTCCTTCAAATTAAAGTTATCATCCTATCGGAGGATTGGGACCCCATTGCCTTATCAGGTGCTATCAGAGCTTCGGTTGACCAGTAGGAATTTTTTATATCCCTAGTTAGTAGATTGGTTTTCATTTCCCATAGTCCAGAAAAATTGCCTTACAAAAAGAGTTAATTTCCGCTGTCGAAACCACGTTGTGCTTTTCAATCTGTTAGTTTTGGTTTGCTAAATTGAATTTGTATCTATTTAGCTTTATCTAGTTGCTGATCATATCCTTGATTCCATAAAAATCCAAACAAGAAAAATTTCCCCCACCCCAAACCCTAATTCCAATTCAGCTGATTTTTCCTTTCTCTGTAGCCGCCACCAAAAAAGCCATAACTTTTGATTCTATGATCCTTTTTGAGAGAAACCACCACCATTAGATTCATAACTTCATTATCCATCTTCCTGTAAAATGTAACATCATTCCAACAAGTCAGTTAAGAGATATCTGTAGTGAAAATTGACCTAAAATTCCCATTTGAATCTGCAATAGTCTGCACTTGTGATTTTTGTTCGCATTTTTTAGTCAGCTTCTATGTAACACACTGAAAAATGTAAATTTGAATTGTGAAGCTTTTGATTTATTTTGCAATGAGTTTTTAATTGCATTTGGAGTTTATGGGATTTTCTTGAAAATTTTGATGAAGGTTCCAAAAGTTGGAGGAGAAATAAACATGTTTAAATATGAGAGAATTAAAAATCTGAAAAGATGGTCCACCAAATAAAAAGTTTCTGGAATTGTAAATATACTTGTGTACATATTCAAATACATACCTTAAAATAAAAAGGGAAAAGCAAAAAGAAAAAGGAAGGGGATGAGACCAGGCCGGTCATCACCCCGGCCTAGCCCCGCCTCTCCCCTTCGGCCTCAGCGCGCTTGCGCCCGCGGCCCAGTCGGACGCACCCGAGCGGCCCAGCCCCGTTTCTCCCTCTGCCGAGCGGGCCCCGCTCCCTCGCGCCCTCTCTCTCTGGCTGGCGGGACCGAGCCGTCAGCGCCTTCCTCTTCCTCCCTTCTCTTCCCGAGCGCGCCCGGACCCCCCACTTCTCCAGCCCCCTCTCCATGCGGCTCCGGTCAAAAAGCCGGGTAACTCGGCCACGAGAATCCAGCTGGGCAGCAGAGCAGGGATGACGCGTGCGCACCGCCCAAATCTCACTGCCATGCTCCTGTAGCCGCTGCCGCCGTTGACATGGCCGCCGTCCCCGATCTGCGCCGGGCTGCTCCCCCACTGAGCCGTCTCGTTTTCTCACCCCGCTACGCCTGGCCATACCACACGCGCGGCGCTAGGCCCTCTGCCCTCCACACGCGCACGGCATAGGGCATCATGCCGAATCCCCGCGAATCCCCGGTCCTGCCACCGCCGCCTGACATTGCCAGCGCTCCGCACGGCCTCGTCGTGGCAAGCCACGCTCACCGCGTATAAAGGCTGGGGAAACCTGTCAGACCCCAGATTATACCATCCGGAATCTACTGTGTTTAGCTGCACTATTCCCTGGATCAGTAGATAGTGCTCACAGTTACAGAAATGAATATCAAAATACATATCATGCGGAAGCGTAAATATAATAGTAGACTTACTCATGGGCCGATTAGGCCGAAATCATGAAATTGCAGCAGCGGAAGAACGAAGCACGCAAGTGGGACCTTCAGGACATGCCCACAGGCAGCCAACTGGAGGTTCGCAACCTAGCCCTTGACATCTTCATCTTCTCGGCCAGCTTGTCCAATCTTGTTGCTGAGGCGAGGTGATTTGATTCCCGATTCTGAATTTTGTCGCAAAAGCGAGCGTGAGCACTCCGACCCCGTGCTCCGCGAGCCAATACACAGAATGCAAATAAATAGTATGCATGGCTTAATAAAGGAGAGGCTCGGGTTGTTTTATTTTGCGAAAAGTGCTTTTGAATACAATTACTTAAAATTTCCTGAGACCTAGCAGCTTTGGAACAAAACATAATGTTCAAGGAATATTAACATGATTTTCCATACATATGGCATCACACCATATGCCTAATATCACCATAATTTCTCCATACATACGGCATCTCACCGTATAACGTTTTTCAGCGTTATAGCCGCTTAACTTACCACTGGGACGACACCCAGGACAATTCAACTCAGGGCTTTCCACTGCCCTTCCATTTTTTTTATTCCCACCCACAAAGTTTTTGAAATAGAACTAACTCGAGTAAGTTCTCATGTCCGCCCTTGACCGTGGGCACGGCTATTCGAATAGTTTTGACTCTGCAGAGTTTGTACACTTTCACCACAAGAGATGAATTATCTTTGTTGCCAACATGCTTCCTTAGGCATGAGACCCAGATAATTTATCACAAAGCCTTTACCTTACTCCGATCTAGCTAGACACCACCCACGCTGAGGTTTCACCGCTGAAGGGTTACACCACCACAGTCAGAAGCCCCCTCTTGCGCCGTGCGAGTACAGTACACCCTGTGCCTCACTGTGAGTAAACCAGTACACCCTGGCACCCACTTTCCTCGGTGATATCTGAACTAAACCCTTGCAAGTTATTCAGCTAGGTCGTACCCATTATAGACTTGTGGTTGTACTGTTTTACATCAGGAGGTCATCACAAGATTCAGTCCTTAGTATTATCTGAGCGGTTCTACCACACTCCATAATTTGTGCTCCCACAGCACCACATACCAGCCCCCAAGCCATCCGCTCAGATATTTAGCAAGTTAGGATTTTTGGGAGCATAAAATAATCATGTAAAAATATACCAGTCATTCCCACCATGACTGCCCAAACCAGTTTCTCATGATTCAAAATGACAATAATGTTTGGGGCATTTCAGTGCCCCTGAGTATTTATGCAGTACTAAGCATGGCATATAATTAGGGACTTATTTTCAAAAGTTACCATTATAATTTTGCTAGGGTGACAAGGTTCACACATTCAAATATTCCAAATGAGGGTAATATTATTCAAGGTAAACAATGGACATATAACTAGAATCGTAAATTAAACATGTGTTTGCATATAAACTAACAACATGCAATTTGATAATTTAAAACAAAGTAATTTGCAGAAAGGTAGGTTCAACATGATCAAAGTATTGACTCGCCTGGCGCGGTTTACCGCAGTCTTGAGCTCACTCAAAGCTATATCATTTGATGGTCTTGAGCTTCCAGTCTTTATCTTCAACTTGATCTCGATCTCGCTTGATCCATTGAATCTTCACGACTCCCGATTTCTAATTACGTGACAAACGACTGAATCCAAATAAAGCAAATAACTCAAAAAGATCCGAATAAATCCGAATAAACTCAATTTAGTTTTATTACGAGTTAATGGGTGATTCGGTGATTTGAGACAAGGTTGGTAATAGCATACGATAACTTGATCTTTTTATTAATAATCTCTTTTTATTATTTTGTTATTTATCAAGGAAGTTTCATGAGTCAGGTTAGACCTATAGACTGGTGCAGGAGTTTAGTGTACAAATTCTATCTTTAGGGTATGCATTCCTTGCAACTCAGGTTATGGTAAAGGCAAACTGGACTGATGGATGAGATCTGTACTTATTCTATAAATCTTTTAGTCGAAGGTATTATAACATTTGGATATCTTTATGAAGTTTTTGATTAATTACTTATATATGCCATTACTCATTAGCTATATTAAAATAAATAGCAAATGCTCATTATTTATTTATATAAGGTAATTAATTTAGAATTTAAGTCTTTAATAATCCCATTATCTTTTTTATGTATCTTCATATCACTGAACTTGATATGTGGCATTTTATGCAATCCTAATTACTCGTGGTTATCGATTAAGTGTGTACTTTGGAATGTTTATTTATATTAGATAGGTCCTTTTAATGCCCGATGCCCTAGTGCTATTATATTATAGTATCTATATATTAAGATGGCCTTTTAGAGATGTAGGAATGATAGTCATACTTTAGATGGTTAACTTTTACATCCCTTTACTATTCAAACCTGCTACACATGATTACATTTTGTTACCTCTACTAAATTAACACTACTACCTAAGATTTCATGGTCGGCAATAGGTTAATGTTAGGGTTTATATTTTCAATAAGGTCTAAGGTGTTTAAAAATTGAACTAACATATTTACTAATGGCGCATATATGTCATCAACATTTTTCTAACTATTTATCTATAATATTCATTTGCTTATGAATGTCTCTAGCTTCAACGGACATCCTATTTCATATACTTTGAATATTTTGCTTAATTCATGTTCCTTGACTGGTTATTATTATTCACTAATTCTAACGCTAAGATTTAATTAATGGTACCATTATCATTTTATCTATAGCTCAATCATTATTAGGCTTAGCCTTCTTTCTAATTTTAGTTTAGACTTAGCATTTTGAGCAATACTTGTTATGTATCATTTTATGTGACACTAATTACTTGTGTTAATAGTTACATATTTACTTTAGAGCATCTATATGTCCGCGAGGTTATTTTGATGCTTAATGACCTAGACTATTCTATTTTAGTATCTGCATACTATTATAGCCTTTTTATCTGAGCGCTCACTGAAAGTTACTAATACAAATATTTTTACCCCTTTGTAGCTCGAGCCTACTGTACTAGGTTATATTTTACTATCAATATTCTACTGATTCCACGACTGAGATTCATTTGTCGATGACACGCTAGGGGTTACTTTATTATAATTGCCGCATGTATACTTATATATCTTTCTGATAAGACATTTCTACTTGAAGAAGCCCTATTAATTGCAGGTTGCTATCAATTTATGTGCTTGTTGAAGACATAGGAGCGACCACCATAATTTAAACGATTACATTTTATTTTAACCCGAGGTACCCCTAAAAATAAATCTAGATTTGACGTATAATAATCTTGGGCGGCATCTCTACGTTGCATGAATCTTAATACTATGGTTTAACTCAACTTATCCTTACATCATATTTTTATTATGTCTTGCATTTCAGTTAATTATTCGAACTTCTACCTAACTATTTCCCTTAATCATTTACATGTCAATATACTCATAAATCCATATTTAAGGTATAAGTAAAGTTTATTCGAATCTAAACTAATTTTCTTAGCTTCCTGGGGTTATTTTCTAATTATCTTCCTTAGACTTTCATTAGTTGAAATGATTAACAAAATAAAGTAATGGAAAAAGATGAAATGCGCCAGGGAGGAATCGATCTCAGGACCTTCAGCGTGAGGATCGGCTGGGCTGACCAGTTGGGCGACGGCCCACTCGTGCTTTGAACGGGAGAAATGGTTGGAAGAAGCGAGCCATTGCCTCGGTAGAACAGAGGAGCTCGGGGCCGGGGAAGGGCGGCGGGCGCGCCGGCGAGGAGAGATTGGGGAAGGAGCGGGGATGGCCAAAATGGAATCCCTGCGCCCTCTTGAGGTTGATAGCAGTGGCGGCGGCAGTCGGGGATCACCGGAGGAGGGTCGGCGGCGTGCGGCGGCGGCCGGCGGTGAAGGTGGGACGGGGCGGGGCCGTTGCGGTGGAAGAGAGGGGATTGGAGAGGAGCGTGAGCAGGAGTGGGCCACGGGGGTGCTCACTGACGAACTTGCCGAGCCGGAGGGAACTCGAGGCGGGCCGGCGGCACAAGCCCATGGCGGCGCGGGGAAGCTCGCGTCGCCGGCGACGTGTAGGCGGCGGGGGCCCTGGACGGCGGTCGGAAAATCCTTGGGGCGGCGAGGGGGTGCTCCGGGCGCGTGGAATTGGAAAACCTCACGCCGTGGAGGGAGAATCAATGGCGGCGGGGCGAAGGGTAGTGGCGGTCGGCCTTGGTGAAGAAGGCCGATTCGGGGGCTCTCCGGCGCACAGGAACCCAATTAGTTGTGTGAGGGAGTAGAGGGGAAGCAGTGACACGGTGGGACCCGATTGTCTCGGCCGGAGCTTCATCGGACAGCCGGAACGGGGTGGTGCAGCGGCGGCGCATGCGGGCAACTCGAGCTACGCTCGGCTCGAAGGGAAGGAAGAGAGCAAGGGGAAAAGGGACGAGCCCAGGCTACTTGTAGGCGAGCGCGCGCGCTGGGAAGGTGAAGCCGAGCGTAGACAACGGCATGGAACAGCGGCAGCAGGGTATGGTGACGGGACGGCAAGGTGACTGCTCGGGGTGGGTCAGAGCAGGGCATGGTGCTCGGTGCGGCGTTGACGGGAAAAAACCGGGGGCGGCGAGGAGAAACCGTGGGCGGAGCAGGCGCGGCGCAGTGCATGTCCGCCACAGGGAGGCCGAAGGCTGAGCACAGCAGAGCGCGGGCGCACGCGGAGAAGAAGAGAAGGAGCGGGCGCGCGCACAGGGGAGAGAGAGAGGGCCCAGCGGCCAGAGAAGAAGTTCGGGAGAGAAGAAAGAAAAAGGGAAGGAAAAGGGAGAAAGAGTGGGGCCCACATGTAATAGAGAGGAAAATTGGGGAGAGAAAATGAGAAGCTTTTGGATTTTTAACTTTGAACTTTAACTGACATTAAAATTTACTGATTTGTGGATGTCATTTAGGATTCAAGCTCTAAATTTTCAATTATCAAATAAGAGTTTTTAGTATTATTATTATCTAGGTTATATGTGTATATACATGATTTCATATATTGTTATTCGTTGGCTTACTTAATTTTGCATATATATATATATATATATATATATATATATATATATATATATATATATATATATATATATATATATATATATATATATATATCTTCATATATATGTTTATTATTATTTCCTATATTGCTAAACTCTTCCTGGCACAATTTGTATATGCGCATATATATATATGCTTATGTGCTTGTATTTTTGATCATTCACTTTTTATTGCTTTTTATGTCATTATCTCCAAAATGAGATTTTTTTTATATTTAAGTCAATTTTCTCTCTTTCTTTTCTGGATCATCTTTTCAGATTCTTATTTTAAATTTTAATTCTCTGTTGTTTAAACATGTTTGTTTTCTTCTCGTTCCTTTTAACCTTCAAAACCTTCACCAAATTTTTCAGAAAATCCCATAAACTCCAAATTCAAATGAAATACATTGCAATAATAATTCAAAAGCTTTAAATTCTTAAATTCAAATTTTTAGGATGTTACAAAACCCCTCACTCGCATCGCCACGCTCTCCTCACCCTTCTCCCGAGAGCAATTGAACCCAAGCCTCCCCAATCGCCGGCGACCTCCCTTCCTTCCCCAGCTCCGGCGAACTCCAATCCGACGATTCGAGCTCTTCGGGTTCAATTCCTCGTAACCCCACCACCCTCGGCTCACCGCGAAACCAACTCCCGCCTCACCCGAGCTCCTCGTTGCTTGTAGGTCGCCGCCACCGGAGCCCCTCCAACGCCGCCGCCACCGCACGCTGCCAGCCCTCTCCGGTGACCGTCACCCCTGGCCGTCTACACAAACATCTTCATCGGCACCCGGAGATTGCATTTTGCGCAACCCCAGGCCTTCTCCGACCACCGTTCACCGACGACGCCACCGTCTTTCCTCGGCCGAGCTTCCTCTGTCGGGCCTCCTCCCAGAGCTACTTCAAAAGGTTTGATTAACCCTATAGGGTAAGCAACACTTGCGCGGTCACTTGGCTAGCCCCGCCGATTCTCTTCTCCCCCACTGGCTCCCTCGGCCGCGCGCGTTCGAGCCCTGGCTCCGCAGCGCTGAGGTGAGCCGTTTCTTTTTAATTCCCCGCTGACAGCTGGGCCCCGCTGGTCAGTGGCCGGCGGTCTGCGCTGGTTGCTGACACCAGGGTCCCACCTGTCAGTGACCCAATTTCATCCATGGCCACTGACACGGGGTCCCACATGTCAGTGAGCGAGTACACTGACAAATGGGCCCCACTGGCCATAGGCACAGCAATAAACAGATAAAGAAAAAGGTAAAAATGATAAATATGACATGTAGGACCCACTGTCAGAAATCTATTAAGTTTTAGATTTAATTGAACTGAAATATTCAAATGAGCATAACTTATTCATTTTAACTCCAAATTAGGTGAGACAAATTTCTAAATTCATCTAAATTCAAGATCTATCCAATGGAACTAAAATCATGATTTTTAGAGTTCATTTGAATTTTGGTGTTATTTGGTTGATTTGTTGTTCTTTCTTTTTATTCAAATTTTCGCGCACGCTAAAATAGCTTACGAGGCTCAAGAGGAAGAGTTCGAGGCAGCAGCCCTAGAAGAGCAAGATAATCAAGTTCCAGATCACTGTGACCAAGGCGAGTCAATACTTTGATCATGTTGAACCTACATTTTCTGTAAACTATTTTTGTTTAAAGTATCAAATTGCATGCTGTTACTTTATATGCAAATACATGTTAATTTAAGATTCTAGATATATGCCCATTGTTTGCTTTGAATAATATTACACCTCCTTTGGAATATCTGAATGTGTGAACCTTGTCGCCCTAGCAAAATTATAATAGTAACCTTTCGAAAATAAGTCCATAATTGATATGCCATGCTTAGTAGTGTTTAGATACTCATGGGCGTGAGAGCGCCCAAGCATCACTTTTAATTCTGAGAAAAAAATTGATTGGGCAGTCATGGTGGTAATGAGTGGTGTATGTTGGATATGGTTATTTTATATTCCCAAAATCCCCAACTTGCTTAAATATCTGGGCGGATTGGTTCGAGGGTGTGTAGGTGTGGTGCAGTGGAAGCACAAAGTGGGTTAGTGGTAGGCCACCCAGATACCACTAAGGACTGAATCTTGTCATGACCTCCCAGTGTACAACAAGTACAACCACAAGCTGGCAAAATGTAGGCAGGGCTAACTAATTTGCATCGACTTAGTAAGAGTTGCGCCGGTGTGACCACGGGCGGGTAGAGGATGGCCACATCCTCCGACGTGACGGCGCAAGAGGGGGCTTCTGGAAGGGTGGTCGTACCCCGAAGGAAGTGGAAACCTTAGCGGACGTAACTCTGCTAGGAAAAATGCATTGTAAAGGCGCTGTGATAGTCTACTCAACCGCATGGCTAAGGAATCATGTGGGGCAACGTGTGGATTTATCTCTTGTGGGTAAAGTGTGCAAACTCTGCAGAGTCAAAAACTATTCGAATAGCCGTGCCCACGGTCAAGGGCGGACATGGGAACTTAACTAGATATAGTTCTATTTCAAAATACTTTATGGGTGGGAATGGAAAAGTGGAGGGCAGTGAAAGGCCCTGATTTGAGTTGTCCTGGGTGTTGTCCCAGTGGTAAGTTAAGCGGCTATAACGCTGAAAGAGGTTATACGGTGTGATGCCGTATGTATGGAAAAATTATGGTGATATTAGGCATATGGTGTGATGCCATATGTATGAGAAATCATGTTAATATTCCTTGAACATTATGTTTTGTTCCAAAGATGTTAGGTCTCAGGAAATTTTATGTATTGTATTACAATTAGTGGCATTTCTATTCTTACAAGATAAAATAGGGGAAGAATAAATAGAGTCGTAAGAAAAGAAGATGGTTGTTTATGGTAATTGCATAAAGAAGTTGGTGGATTCATGTTGATCATAATAGGGATAATGATAGTGTGGATTTTGGAAAGATAAATTGGTGGAGCCTAAATGAATATATAGGCTAAATAGATGATTCAAATAATCTTTGTAGAATTAGAGAGTATAAAAGTAATTGTTGGATTACAACACTGATACTTAGTATAAATTCTTGGAAGATATTGACAATGATGGGATTAATATGATTTGATCAAATACTAGATGGATAATTTGAATCTTGGGAATTTGGAGGTATGAAAATCACTATGGGAGATTAATCTTAATCAATGATAATTTTTGGTGGAGGCACAATAGTAAAGTAGTCAGAGATGGGTTATAAGGTGATAAGAGGAAGAGCAAATTATGGTTGTGGATCAGTAACAAAATGGATTGGACAACAATCAATTTGGAAAGAGTATGTTTGGTGGAATATATAAATAATGTCACACACTGTTTGGAGTTTTAGACAGCAATAAATATAGGAGGTGTAAAATCGGTGGAGTAATTGGATAATGTCACTTGCTGTTTGGAGTCTTAGACAGCAACCAATACAGAAAGAATATGATCGGTGGATTGAGTAGAGGATGACACATGTTGTTTGGAGTTAGAGAGCACTCAATAAAGGAAGTGTAATCTCGGTGGATTAAGGCAATTATGGCAATCGCTGTTGGGAGTCTTAGACAGCAGTTAATAAAGAGCGTGAGTCTTTGGTGGATTAAGTCGATAATGTCATTTGTGGTGAGGAGTCTTTAGGTCACAAAACAACAATATGATATAATAATAGAAATGCTACTAGACGCGTTTTATGGCAAATAAAACAACCCGAGCTTTTCCTTTGTTAAGCCATGCATACTATTTATTTGCATTCTGTGTATTGGCTCGCGGAGCACAGGGTCGGAGTGCTCATGCTCGCTTTTGCGACAAAATTCAGAATCAGGAATCAAATCACCTCGCCTCAACAACAAGATTGGACAAGCTGGCAGAGAAGATAAAGATGGCAAGGGCTAGGTCGCGAACCTCCAGTTGGCTGCCTGTGGGTATGTCCTGAAGGTCCCACCTGTGTGCTTCATTCCGCTGCTGCAATTTGTTGATTTCGGCCTAATCGGCCCATGAGTAAGTCTATTACTATATTTACGCTTCCGCATGATATGTACTTTGATATTCAGAACTGTAATCTGTGAGCACTATCTACTGATCCAGGGAATAGTGCGGTGGAATCACAGAGGATTTCGGATTGCAAAATCTGGGTCCCTACATTCTAGAACTTGGCCCCAAAACAAAAGTCGTAGAAAAAGCCGTCGGGAAATGTAGAAAAAAGAATCATTGAAAAAATGGCAATTGAAAAGAAGCTATGGCCAAAATTCCGACGTGCTGTCCAGGAAATCAGTTTTAGGTCAATCCTTATGTTCTTCAATTCCAGATTGCATTCAATTGAATTATCTTGTATTTACCACTCCTATACTTTGCCATACATTTATTTTAGCCGTCCTCCATCCTTGGTTGTTCAGCAACATAGGTTAAGAGCTAGATACGAACTATAATTCAATTCTGTGCAATTTCTGAAATTAACTGATTGTTTTCCATTGCTACAATCGAGCCTTCCAAGCTATACCTTATACTAACCGAGCAGATCATGTCGAACTGTCCCTTGCAATCGCTTTACTCATCACTTGAGTCAAGTTTATTACGAACCAGCCATCGGTCGCACCACCTGTTTGCATTGGTAAGAACATGCTAGAGCTTGGTAAGAGTTTGAGTGTAAGCGACTTTAAGCCTCCGGATTCTAGTAGTTGATAGGAACATATACTTATGATTTGTTTCCTTATTTTCTATTAACCATGGAAGGTTCATGGGATGATTACAAGATAGATCCACGTTTTCTTCGAGCCATTGAACGAGGGCTCAAGAAAATTACGATAGTTTAATTCATAATATTCTGCAGTGATGTTCATAATCTGTACCACACGAATGAAGCATAAACAATTAAATGTAAAACATGGCAAAAGATATTTTGTTCAGACATATTTTTACATTATTATTTACATGAATGTATAATTAAGTACCAAAGACACACAATAAAACTTGCTTAATAGCTATCGGAGGAAATTATGGAAGAAAATTCACAAAATAATTATACAAGCAAGTACATTGTGTCAGAAGGCTTCGTAAAAAATATAATTTCACAACATATAAAATTATGCAAAAAAAACACAACCAAGTAAACTGCGTAAGGAGCTTTTAAAATAAATTTCATAATATTTATACCTCGTTTTCTATATTAAAAATGTGAAGACAGTACGCGTAAATAAATTATGGAAGAAAATTCTGAACGTTTAAAATTACACAAGTAAATACACTATGTTAGGAGACTCCACAAAAAAATTATATTTTCTGAAGCTCATTTTCTATATCTAAGAATTCCTAAAAAAGCATGTTTGAATATGTTTTTTCTGGAAAAAAAAAACAACTCATGCACGGCCCACCCAGCGGCAGGGGGGCACCTCATGCCCGCCCCTCCGGTCGCACCATCTGCCTAGCCACCTCGCGTGGTAGGGGGACGTGTCAGGCCACCTCGCGCGGAACGGGGGTGTGCCAGGCCGGCTGACACGGCCGCCGAGCGCGTCACCGAGGTGTGCGGCCCCCGGGCGCACAAACAAGCCTCTCATGGCTCCTAGGCGCGCAGGGGTCAAAACGGGGATTTCCGCGAATTTTTTGTACGGATAATCCATTTTTTATTCAAAATTACAGAAATATACCTGCGGGAAAATTTTTTACAAGAATATGCTTCAGTCGCCTAATGATTGGGCGACTGGAGCCTTTCGCCCAACCATTGGGCGACTTTAATCCAGTCGCTCAATGGTTGGGCGACTGCATCCAATCGCCCAACGATTGGGCGACTTAAATGCAGTCGCCCAATGGTTGGGCGACTGCAGTCAAGTCTCCCGTGAATGTTTTAAATTTTTTCAATTTTGTAGTTTTAAACTGGTAAAAAATATGCTGGAGTTGTAATAAAAGTTTATGTTCATTGTATATTATAGGTGTGTAAAAAATTTTGGGAAATTTTTTTTAGGAACGATTGACCGTAGAACGATCGGTACATACGATGGTAAGTGATATTTTAATGTTATTGAGAATTCGTGTCTCTGGGCTAGGATTGGGTTGAGGAGGATCGACGGGCCCAGCGGTCAGATTATCACAGACGGTTCTACATACAAACCATCTGTAATACTCGCTATCACAAGTTTTATATATCGATGCAATATAAACAACTAGTCTGAAAAGATAAAATAGCAAAGTTGTATATGGCTTATATATACTCATTAAAAAGGTTTCGACGAGATCTACAACTTTTCAGTTGAAGCAAAATCCAAATTCCGAAAGGAAGGCCAAGAAAAAGGGCAAAAACAGAAACCAAAAACTTACGACGCGGGTTTAGGTCCAAAGATGACCGATTTTCGGGGTCTTGGAGGGCGACGGGCGCAAGCCGGTCGTTTTTATTGGATTGGGCTCGTCGTTAGCTTTCCAACGAGTACAAGAACGTCGAAAACGGACACCGTATGCAAAAGTTATGCCCGTTTTACTGAAGGTGTGTCGGAAACAGACTGAAACTGCTATAACTTTTGATCCCGTGGCCGAAATTGCTCAAATTTTTTTCTAGAGGCTGTTGGATGTATGAAGAACAGCTCCACCAATTTTCACTTTTTTTAGCAAAGGTTTGATGCACTTTCCGAATTCTCAGTAAATCAAAATATTACTTACCATCGTATGTACCAATTGTTTTATGGTCATTTGTTCCTAAAAAAAGTTTCCCAAAATTTTTTACACACCTACAACATACAATGAACATAAACTTTTATTACAACTTCAGCAGATTTTTTACCAGTTTAAAACTATAAAATTGACAAAATTTAAAACATTCACGGGGTCCTGAGTGCAGTCGCCCAACCATTGGGCGACTGCATGAAAGTCGCCCAATGGTTGGGCGACTGGATGCAGTCGCCCGAGGATAGAGCGACTGGATTAAAGTCGCCCAATGGTTGGGCGAAAGGCTTCAGTCGCCCAACCATTAGGCGACTGGAGCCTATTTTTGTAAAAAATTTTCCCGCGGGTATATTTCTGTAATTTCGAATAAAAAATGGATTATCCGTACAAAAAATTCGATTTCCGCCAGGTGAGAGCTACATTTGGCATTACAGCGTCGCACGGGCCTAGACTGGCCGAAAATTCTGGAGCAAGCGCTTGCAGATGAGGACGGCGCGGACGAGGCAGGTGGTCGTCGCCCAAGCACCTTGGACGCGGCGGCCTCCCGTGACGGCGCCGGTTTTTTTTTAGAATTGCCGGTCGCTGCGTATTTCGTTCTTTATATTTCACTCGTTGGTGCCCGAGAAATATATATCACTACATCGAATATACGACCGTTTCTTTTGACCGTTGACTGTCAATATGATCATCAACTCCACTGATAATGAAATCAACCTATAACAAAGCACACAGGCGCATTTGCTAGGCACATGTTGCACAGCACATCACCACAGCAGGTTCACACAGAATTATCTATTTTTGATGAAATTGTTCTGCCAAGAATCAACATTTCAAACTACAAACGTGAGTTACGTGAAATTACTAAAACCCGCACGGCTTAACAAAGCTGAGTCTTTTGAATGGTATTCACAGCGTATCATCTGAATGTACCCAATGCACCCCAACAAACAAACCAGCCAGCTTGATGATCTCTACTCTGTTCCTCAAGATCCTAGTAGCCTCTTGATTTCTGCTTTCTGCTCCGAGGTCAGCCTTGACGGGAACTTGATGTTGAATTTGATCCTAAGATTTCCCTTCTTGGTAGGATCCTTTGGAATTGGCATGCCCTCTCGGTGAACAACCTCCTCGTAGCCAGGATGGACGACACTGTTTATTGGTATTGTCAGGTTCCGGCCATCTAATGTTGTTACATGAACAGTACATCCGGTCAATGCTTCGGCCAAGGAAATCTTCTGCGTCATGACCAGATCATTCCCCTCCCTTGTGAACTGATCATGTGGCTTCTCATCAATTACGAATACAATATCTGCAGGAATTACATGTGGGGCCTCATTACCCTTTTCAGGAAAAGTAATTTTTGTCCCTTTCTTCCATCCAGGTTTTATGTCAATTGTCAGGATCTCCTCAACAACCATTGTTCTCCTGCCAAAGAATGAACACCCACTATTAATGTATGAAATGGAAGTAACTAACAGTCAATCACAAACTACATAAGAAAAATGGCATGTAAAATACACAAACTATTCAAGAAAGATATGTAGCAAAAAGGAAAACCTTAAAAAGATAGAACCTATTGCCTGAAGCATCTTAGTCCTAACGTTTCTCCCTCCCATATGGGAGAAAAAACTTATCCTCAAGATAAAACTGGTGAAAGGCAGCCAAAATAATCAACGCAATCCCAAGATACCAATATGGCTCATGCCCAAGCAAGATAGGGCATCAAGACACAAATCCATTTTCTATTTTGTTCAACCAGTTAGCAAAATATAACTGATAGAAATCAAAGTCAAATAAATAAGATATGACTGATAAGCATTGACCCAATAAGAACTTCAAGTCATAATAGTTGAGACAAACAATGACAGGGCCACTAGATAATAAGCCACCAGTGCCCGACACCTAACGTCGATCAGTTGCTTGCTCAAGGCCAATGCATGACCAGCCTGGTGAAAACCAAACTCATGTCATCAGGAGTTGTCCTTCATAATGAATGATCCCCTTGAGTAGCGAAACAATTATATGAGAAAATAATAGTGTTCTCCCATGTAAAGAGAATTTCAGAATGAATGATGGAATAATACATGGGCCAATCAAGTAGCACCTGAACTTTTAATTGGGTCCATAACAAGCCCTTGGGTTTAAATAACATGAGAAATATTATGCTACATGGTTTGTCCAAATAAGCTTTTCAACTTTCCAAAAAACAAGTCAATGTGGAAAAGTATATGAATGCGTCAAGATGCTCATCCCAAGAACAACTGCATAATTAATGCAAACTCTGCAGATATAGCCAGATAACATCATCCATAAACACATAAAATATTGATGATTTATTTGACAAACCTTGACATGACTACGTCGTCAAAAAAAGTTAGGCACCATTAGTAATCCTAATTCTTGCAAGCAAAACAAGAGATGAATATCTTGTAGGGCACACCAAATGAAAGTTCCCTAATATGACAAAAAAACTTCTTTTAGAGCACATTCCCTCTTTCACTTACCCAATCGATTGCCCACATACAATGCACCCCCTAATCAGCATGACCATGACTGTTGTATAGTGTTATGCATCATGCCTAGGTGGCTAGGTTAGTGACTAGGTATTGTGAATATTATTTGTAGTAACACTAGTACAAAGATAAATCTAAAAAGTAAAAAACTTTAGTGTTCAAACTCAAAATGTGGAATATTGTGAAAAATAACAGATGAGAAATGTGTTAGGATATAATAATGTAGGTTATCATAAACACATCTGATATATAAAAAAATTTGCATGGGTTAAATATTTGACTTGCTACTTGTTTAATTGCAATGCTTGGTAAATATTCCATGTTCAAAGCATTATCAACAGTAAGTTGTCCAAATACAATTTGGAATGACATCTATGCATCTAAACCAGTGAAATTTGTTTACTTTAATGATGACTTCAACATCATAGGTAGATCTGCCAACATATACTAATGACAAAATGTACACAACAGATTAACAGAGCACTCATATGAATTACTAGTCCTAGGCAATTTTCAAGAATGAGCACACAATTTCAGAATGAAAAATCACACAAACTACTAACCGAAGACATATTAACACTGAAGCATTATTTTTTCTCTCGAATACGCAGGACACTGAAGCATTATAATCACATCAAAAGAAATATGGTAGGTTATTAATTCTTTATGCAATTATTGAAAGACCAAAAAAAGGATAATGTGAGCATGTGACACTGTTGAACAAAAGACCTAAGCAAACTGTAACATCATATCACATTACCGGATAATGCGAGTATGTGATACTGTTGAACAAAAGACCTAAGCACACTGTAACATCATATCACAATATCCTTCTGTCCCGAGCATCTATTTTGAAAGAAGTTTTTGATATCCTTTTAATCTGATTCTGAAGCAATACAGTGCTTTGAAGGTAAGGATGACATATATACATCCTAGATCGTGACTTATCTATTAATTGATACCTAGCAACCGTAATCATGTGCAGGTTCCAATTTTGACAACTAGTGTACTCACAACTTTAATTTTCTGCCTGTCATGTTATTTCGGTTAATCATAGACCCTACATGAAATGGTAATATGCCTCTTTCACATCACTAAACAAAAGGCTGCATGGATATTTTACTCAAGAAAAGTAGTTGTCAGAACAATAGAATTCGTTGTGACAAATTATGTGTTCCCAATACTTCTTTGACCAACAATAACCTTATGTAAGTTGCACCACAGGCCCAAAAATTTGTTTGGTTTTCTCACTTAGGCCCCAAAACTTCAGTTTAGCTTCGCAGGTCCCTAAACTTGCATAAGTGTGTCACGAAGGTCCATCACACTAAAATATGCTCCTATTCAGATAACAATGCAATACTGGAAGAACTACAACTGAGTTCAAATCCACATGATAATAGAATCACTTACCCGCCAGCATCTAATATCTCCCGTGAAATCTTCATCTTCTTGGTGGTACCTTTGTACAAGTCAGCAAGGTTGCACGGCAGTCGGTTCTCAATTGGTGCAGTCTTTTGGGGCCGTTGGGGAGCATGCATTGATGCCTCGCCAGGGAACTGAGGGTAGGACCCAAATATATCATCACCAAACATCCCAAACCTTGATCCCCTCATGCCCCTATCGGCACCACCACCCATGCCTGAGAATGGACTCGAGAACCCAAAGAACTCGGCAAATATATCGTCTGCGCTGCGAGGGTTGAAACGGAATTGTGACCCATCCCCACCAAAGTAGGAAGACCCACTGGGCCCACCTGTTCCAGGAGGCGGCACCTGCCCCTTGAGCCCCTCTTCTCCATACTGGTCATAGACTGCCCGCTTCTGGGGATCACTTAGCACCTGCGAGCAAACATGCAAGAACCTTTATTTTACCACACAATCCGATTAGTACTCAAGTGCAAAACGGGCCCCCACTAAAACTGCATCAGAATTAGCTCATTACTACCTCCCACAGATATTTGTCCAAAAGTTTATTATAGCATGACATTTCTAAAAGTTAGGAACCACACATCAAGAAGAAGAATAAGTGTATCCAGACGAATCGCCCCGCCCAAGTCTCCTTGCTTACGGCAACAAAATAACAAGTTACTACCACAATAACAGAAACAAAAAAAAAAGCCACTGTCCCCAAACTAAATTGCTCTAGTTTGATCCCAGAAGCACCATAAAAATGAAACCTTTCGCTAGTTAATTTTCAGATCAAACAGCACTACAGCATCCAAAACCGCATGAAACGAAAATAGATCTTCTCACGAACAACATCACAAGAACATTGTTTAGGCCATGACGAGCACGTAGTCACCCTATCGGTAAGAGAAAACGGGAAGGATTCCCTGCAAGAGCATCAATACCCGTTCTTGGCGACCAACTACGAGCATGGACATAGATCAGAGGCGTAATGGAATGCGAGAGAGCGAGCGGGCGTTGCGCGAACCTCGTAGGCCTCGGAGATCTGCTTGAACTTGGCCTCGGCCTCCTTCTTGTTGTTGGGGTTCTTGTCCGGGTGCCACTTCATGGCCAGCTTCCGGTACGCCTTCTTGAGCTCGTCGTCGGAGGCGCCCCGCTCCACCTGCAGCACCTTGTAGTAGTCCACGCCCATGCCGCCGCCCCCGGCGTACCGGTCCCTCCTCCGGCACCTGCGCTTGCGGTCGAGGTGGTGGTGGACGTCGGCGCCGGCGGCGACGACTCGAATCTCGGTGGTTCTCTCGGAGTGGTTGCGGGGGGTTGGGAGGAGGGACGGAGAATGGGTGTGGTTGGGGGGCTCGTGCGGGCAGATTCAGTAGCTGCAGGGAATTTCCGATCTCGACACAGCGGAGGTGGCCACGTCAGTTTGCCGACTGTTGTTGGGGAAACACCTCTCTTAGCAAGTTTTGGGGAAAGGAAGATCAGTTAAAAATCATGGGTTTGTTTGGAACTTCGAATTTTATTTTAGTTTGCGTGCCGACCTTACCCTATTAAGTGAGATATTACACCTTATTGTTCTGTTGATTGGTTTATGATAATTTTAAGGTTTTTTCTGATTACAAGTTATACATATATGATGAAAGAATACGAGTAGGTTATATTGGTGCAAAATAAAATTTTTCTACCACATAAAATTTTTCTTCCCATCCCATGTCATGTAGGGCTAACGGGTTTTCCATAAATATGCTAATAAATAGTATCCATTAGGGTTAGATGTGGCTTGTTGCTTCATCTATTTAACAGGTTAGGGATAGCAGTTTGCAAGTCTAACCATTTTCCATCTTGTGTTTTAGGGTTAAGGTTAGAAGAGTTAATGCTGTAGTATGACCTCTTGTTCTCCATGTGGAGTGGTTGTCAAAACCTTCCTCATGAAATAGCAATAGAATCAACTTTGTTCATCTCTCATAGAATCTTCTTATTTTGGTTAATTTACTCTTGATCTTATTGGTTTTGATCTCTTCTCTCCTCTTCTTGATCTTACTATATACCAAAGACGTGTAAGTGAGACCATATCCCATATATCCCATCCATAGGTACAAAGTCTTGCAAGATTTCAAAGTTGCTTAGTTTTAGCCTCATCTTGAGTTTGCTTGATCCTAAGGTTTTGGCTTCAAATCTTTGGGAGATTTTGCTTGATGTGATATGTGATAATACATGTAAAGCCATCCTTAACCCATGAGCCAATCATACGCCAAGTTTATGAGTTTTGTCTGGTTTTAGTGTAACCTTACTTGTTTAAGGAAATGTTACAACTTTGGACAAAATTCATATGATCCTTAGATGAATTAGGTTCATAGCATCCTTGGCAAGGTATGCACAAAGTTTCAAATCATTTGGACTTGTGTTTTAAAGATTACACCATTTTAGGTTTTAGCTCAAGCTGATTTCCTGTTTTGAACAGAGGCGCGGTCATACCGGCCTCAGCCTTACGGTAGTACCAACCTGCGATCATACCGCTTGTAGCCTCGTGGTACTACCGGTCAACGGTTATACTAGGATCTCTATCGCAATAGTACCGGCCCTAGAGTTTGAACTCAATTTTACTTTCGTGCTTGTGTGAGTTCTTTGGTGGTTGGTCTCAACTGATTTTTCTAGTTTCCAATAGCTAGTGAAATGAAAATATTGGAATCCAATCTAGGGAGGTTGAAACTGAAGTCATTAAGCACCCGTTTTAATTGCCATATTGGATCCTACAGAATTGCAAAAATAGCATATTTCTCCTCTTTGAGTGGCATCCGAGCAATCAGTCTTTAGAGCGGCAAAAGTGCAAATTATAGAAAACCTTATAACAAATATGCAATCCTCTAAAGACAAGCAAATGTGCAAATTCTAGAAAATCTTATAACAAATGTGCAATCCTCTAAATAAAAAATTCCACATTTCTACATGAATAGCCCCGAAATTTGGAGATTCAATCAAGTTTTATTAAGGCCATGTTTCAAGCACATAAAGTTTATGGGAGTTAATGTTGTTCTTATGAAATATCCATATAGCAAATAGGACTTAAATGACGGGGTTAGTGTGTAAGTTTATCACCCAAATGAAAAAAGGTTCAGGTATAATAGGCCTTCTTTGAAACATAAAAATAAGACCATCATCAAAGAAAAAACAAGATTACGTTCAAAAACACAAGTTTTGTTTTTATTCAAATTTTTAGAAAATTATAAGATCTAATTGGAATGAAAATTCAACTTCTGCAGAAATCTAATTTTCCACATTCTAAATTGGGCCTAGCCGCCTAAACATGCATCATCAAGCAAACATGGCTTAAATTTTTCTGAGGTTTTAATCTGGGGAGCGACTAGCGCCCATACGTACTATAGAAAGCTTCCCATCATACGCTTCGCCCCATCGTTAGATCTAACTTGGATTGATTCTGGCCATTTGATTTGTCACAATAAAGAAGCTTATCTCTGCTTGATCTCTGATCGTTGTTGCCTTACCAGAGCTCCAGCTTGTCGGATGAGGAGGAGACCATGGAAGACAACCTCCCTCAAGTATGAACAGTGGTGACCTTAGACCAACAACTGACGTTGGAGGTCAGGATACCGGTGCTAGGGCTTATAACGCTGGTGGTCATAGTCTGCTTCTAAGGAGAAGGCGTAGGGAGGGAGAGGACAATCTCTTGTCCACCGGCGGCTCGCTGGAGTCCCATCTTGTTGGAGGAGCAAGAGGGATAGAGGAGAAGGAACCCGGTCGATTGCAACAATTTTACAAAAGAGGCGCAACATTCATTATGAACATGCAATAAAGATTCTCCATGGTTGCAACAACCAATCACAAACAAATATCTAGCTGCAAAAAAATAAAGCTTGCAAAAAATATCCAGTTGCAACAAATATTAATAAAGCTTGCAACAAAAAATCAAGTTGCAACCACTCATAGTGACAAAAAGGCAGCAACAAAAACACAAACTATTGCAATGAAAAATGATCCAGGTGCAACAAATCATGACTCTCACTGCAACAAAAAACAAACTTACTACAATATTATTGAGATTACACGCTGTAATAAATTCAAACACTACTTGAAACAATTGATAAAAGAAACTGCAATAAAAGTGAGCAAATACACACAACCAACTAGATATGATCAAACCCTCGTGGTTATAGTGGCCTCCTTCATGGTATCACTGTCTTCTCACCCCCAACGTATCATCCTTTGCTCGATGTCTACCGCCCAGCCCCTACGATCTTAGTCATGCCAAATTTGGCGAGCTTTGATTGCTTCACAGAAAAGGAAAATCCGTGAGCTCAAGCCATAGCGGCCTCATGCGAGTTGGAATGATAGCACCTTGGGAGAGGGGGAGAGAGTGGGGGAGAGGGAGAGAGAAGAATTGGATTAATAGGATAAGGTATAAACAACTGCAAATAGGTGGTAATGATGTATACATATAGTAGAATAATGTGGGATAAGTGGAAGGAGTAGGCACCCTTCTTGTTTTTTTCCCGTTGTATTGGTCACATGGCCCTATGGTTACCCTTTAACAAAAAAAGCCTTAGGCCCCATTTGGATCAAAGGATTTTTGTAGGATTTTTGAAGTTTTGCATTCCTTTGGAAAGTTTTGGCTTCAGGTTGTTTGGAACGGAGGAACGGGCAAGCCAAAATCCAAAGGAAAGGAAAAGATACCTGTACTTTAGGAGGAAAACAATAATGTTCTCAGATCCAAGGGAAAAACTTGCTGTGATTGCTCGAGAGAGAGAATGAGTGGACCAGAGCAACAGATAGATGTGATTGTACGTGTGGGTAGGGGTGCAATAGGAGCGGATACAGACGAATATCGCTTATCCTGTATCCTATTTCATATTTTTTTCCTCAAAATTGGAGTCAGATATAGATAATGCCGGATATCCATTTCTTCATTCCATATCTGTTCTATAATCTTTCGGACGGTCGGTCGGACAAAAATTATCTGCTTCTTTGCACATGATATTGGACAGTATGGTATAATCAGAGCAAACATGGAGAGACTAATTACTGAGATGTTAAAGGAAGAACACTCAGTACTCCCGCATGTTTATATGTGACAATCTGCCTATATATTATCTTGTTCGTAGGTGAAGTCACAACAGACTTCCTCATATCACTTGACATTCGGATATATACAGACAGATATCACTTATCTCGTATCCTATTCCATATTTTTCCTCGGAGTCGGACACGGATAGTGTCGGATACCTATCTACGCCTTCCGCAAGTCTTTGGTTGGTCGGACGGACGGACATTATCCACTCCGTTTGCACCCCTACGTGTGGATCCATTGTCAGTGATTTACAAATAAAATATGTGGATCCATTATATCCTTTCTCTCCTTCCTTTCCCCTGCCTCCTGGGCCTCTCGGCCGGCCCAGCCTGCTCGACTCCCTCGTCTTCCTCCTTGCTTCCTCCCCCTCCGCTTTGTTTGTTGCCGTTCGAGCACTGCGCAGTGTCGCCACCCCTAGTTTTCTCTCCTCCACAGGTGCCGAGCCTCCCTGTGGCAGCTCCGCCGCCTCTCTGTGCGCCTCCCCCTGGTCTAGGCTCCTGCTCTCACGCCGTAGCTCTCCGCGCGTCGCCCTTCCGTGATCCGCCACAGCCGGTTGCCAACTTTGCCCCCGGTTTTGCGGTCACCTCCGGACCATTACCCACTGAGCACAGCATTGACTCCTCACCGCCTTGAATGGCTGCATTGAGTTTGCGTCACTTCCCGCCCAACCCGGCGACATCTCCATGCGTAAGCCTCACCCCGTGGCTTCGCCGCCGCGCCGCCATACCCGAGCTACAAATGCCTGGTCAGCATTGCTCCTTCCCCATGCACTATCACTCCTCAGAGCGCAGTGAATGTGCCTGGCACCATCCATACTTCCCCTCCGCCCTAGCCCGGCGCTAGCCCAACCACGTCTGCCCCTCTTGAGTGTGCTACAGGAGGGAAGTACTACTGCCATACCTCGCCCACTCCCCCTTCTCGCTCTCCCCTGCAGCTATAAAAGCTTGGATGCACTACCAGGAAATCCCACACCTATTCCCTACTCGAAACCCCGAACAAAAATCGCTGCCGCCAGAAGCTCCTTCGGCCGCCACCATCACCAGCATGCTCTAGAGGATCCTGAGCGGCATTGTCCCTTTCCCTGAGCTCCTTGCATTCCCTGGGTGCTCCCAACGAGCCTAATTGGCCTCTCCTTTCTTGCAGCTCGCCGGCAACTGTATCTTCCCTAACTCCGGCCACCCCCGTTGCCGCCGACCCTAAAGGTCCTCGGTCAATTCCTCGCGACCGGAGCATCCTTGCCACCCCACGAAGCTGTCCGTGCCAGCAATTTGAAGGTTTGCCAACTCGTCTTCCCCGGCGCCGACCGACCACCCCCGCAATTTGAAGCTGTGATGAGATGAGCCCTCCTTTTTCTTTCGCTATCGACATATTTATATAATGGACTTATTTGGCCTGATGGCCCTTTTGTAAAGCTTATCCCTAGGTGGGACATGTGAACTCTGGTATTGTATTATTATGGCCTATACCATGTATGAAATGATTCAGTAATGTATCTGTGAGCACTATCTACTGATACAGAGAATAGTGCAGCGGTATCACAGAGGATTCTGGGTTTGTTAAATCCAAGATCTGACACATATTCTCTTCTTCCTTTTGTCGACAGCAATGAAATGTGACGAATTGATGGATTGCTAGACAAGTCAAGTTTTCCTAGCTAGAAGAACTCCGGAAAAAAAAAGTTACCAAGATTCCTGCAGCAGGTGAATTTGCCCTATAGAACTAAATGAGCATTTTGTAAGTACGTTCCAGAAGAGGATTTTTTTTGCTGATTTTATGCTTGTTGATCACTACATGCATGATTTGTACTTGGACTAAGTTTAATTATTTTAGTAGTATATCGAAATTATATTTGTTCTTTTTTTTTACAAAATAGTGATGTGGCGGAGCACTTGTCTCGTGATCTCCCTTACAAGCTATCCGATGATATCTTCCTCACTGCAGGAGGCACTCAAGCCATTGAGGTCATAATTTCGGGTTTAGCCCAACCAGGCACCAACATACTACTTCCTAGACCAGGTTATCCAAATTAGGAGGCGCGTGCCGCATTCAACAACTTAGAAGTTCGCCATTTTGATCTCATTCCTGAAAAGGGTTGGGAGGTTAATCTTGACTCCGTGGAATATATTGCTGACAAGAACACTACTGCAATGGTCATCATAAATCCTAATAATCCATGTGGGAATGTGTATACCTACGAGCATTTAGCCAAGGTTGAGTTCCTTTACTTTGTTTATCTATTTAAATGTGTGTTATTTTTAACTATTTTTATCACGAGCAACTTATACTGACAATCTACTCCCGGGTGTAATTACACCCTATATCGTATCTCACAATGTAAGGAGTATCTCGCGTAACGGAGGGTATGTACGTATAGTATACGAGTATTTAAGACCATCTAGGTGGTATGAACAATTTTTCAGATGTGGTATGTACATTTCTTCGACATACTCCTTTTTATGTGCGTATATGAGGGTATTTACAAAATACGCTAAAAACTATGAACTCCTTTACAAGTTTTTTGTGTGGTTCACATTGCAGTATCTTATAATTAGTATATGAATATATCTAAAGTGATAAAAGAGTATTTTAAGTTTGATTATGAGTATATCTAATATGAGGACGGCCAAGTATAGGCAATTAGAAAGACAAAATGCATATAACAATATCTTTAAATTCCAACATGACTATGACGACTAACAAACATAGTATTTTGTCTTATTGTTTGCTAAATGCAAAAAAATAATATTTCTATTAACTTAAATTTGGCCTTATGGCTATCGAGAAGATCATATATATTAATAATTTCATCAAACTGGACTTCTGTGCAATTTCCTTCTCTATATAGAAAACTAAAGAATCTTGAAGGAAGTCAACTCCATTTTGTTTCGAAAATGGGTCTTGATGGGTTTCATAGCTGAAAATGCTCGCTTAGTTGTTGCAGTTGACATAGAAAGAGTTAGCACTAACCTTAGCAATATGTCAGCCATTGGATAAACAGAGGCTTTACTAGTCTTAACTGTTCCATTTGTCAAATCAGTAAGCGAGGACAAACTCTTTAGATCAGAATGGCTACATACATCAAGCTAGTATTGCGGTAGTTGACACTATAGCTGAGCTCTCTCTTGGCTAGAAAAATATGTAATATAGAACTTCTCCACTAAAGTACGTATATCTGATATGTTGAAAGAGAAAACTCTTGGATCTAAGGATAGAGACTTGGTTGGATAGCGATATGCGACCCCAAAAAGATTTTACAAGAAATAAGGTAAATCTTTAATATCCTTTTCATATGCTTTTGTGTGAATTAATGTTTTCTAAAAATATACTAATTTTTTGTAGATCACTACGTCAATTACAAACTTTCTTAATGTCTCAACTGATCCGGCAACTTTCATTCAGGTTAGTGTCTGGCATTTAGTTCCTATCTTCTTATTTTGCTTTGGTAGCTATTTCGTTGCCCACATGTTAAATGCTTGGCAAATAAATAGTATTATTGAAAGTCAATGGGTACGAAAAGTGAAAAAATAATCAAAATGAGTAAATCAAGATAACTGAAATTTTCTCTTTCTAATTATTTATCTTCATTTGCTTTGACTTCAATAAAATAGATACACATTAAAAATAATTTCAAGCAAAATTTTGGAATATAGTGAATTTACTATTATTGAGAAGACATAAGTTGTATTGTGAGTTAGACTTTGGGGTATGTGGTTGTTCTAGTGTCATCAAAAGTATGCCATATTCTTTTAGAGCAAGTATACCATATTTTATAAATACGAGAATTGAGTAATTTGATACTAGCCCTTTTAGACACTTATCTCGAGTGGCTTATTTGATTTCTTGAGATTTTGATATCTTTGGTGTTTATAATCTCTAATGAATTTTATATAAAAGAACTAAATTGTGCATGTTTTAATGTCAAATTGATTAGGGCGCTCTTCCACAAATTCTTGAGAATACAAAGGAATATTTTTTTAAGAGGATCATTGATTTGCTAATGGAAACATCAGAGATGTGTTATAGAGAAATAAAGGAGATCAAATGCATCACTTGTCCTCACAAGCTAGAAGGGTCCATGTTTATGATGGTAATTTTTTTAAAATGCTATTATGGGGGTTAATTAAAATAAATTCAGTACTCTAAAATAAATTTAGGATCACTGTGCATTGGAATTGTTAAAATTTAGTGGATTAGCTTTTATTTTATAATAATCTTTTGAAGAATGATGTTGTAAGTTGAAAGTTATTGTAACAACTCTTCATGTTAACATCCTAAGTTTATTTTTGTTATTACCATGTAATTGTTATGCACAAACTATAATAAGGAAACCTAGAGATTTTCTAGAAGCTTGGTTTTTAATCATCTAATTTTGAAATAATGTAAATAGGTGAAATTGAACTTATATCTTTTGAAGGGGATCCATGATGATATTGATTTTGCTACAAGCTTGCAAAAGTAGATCGGTGATTTTATGCCCAGGTAGGATTGTACCTGCTATGTTAAAAAAAGACTACGTGTGGAATAATTCTTTTTTTTTGTATGGTCATAGTGAAAATTAGATTTTATTTGATTACTAGGATTTTTTAATAATATAATATTTTATGTGTAAAAGTTTAAAATATGTTCTATTGTATTTTTGAACTAGCTATTCAATTCTTATTATTTGCTAATAGTATAATTAGGCAAGCGGTGATTTTGTCTTGATAACCAATTGTAATGACTATTTGTTAGAATAGTGTCATGTTCATGTTTTTAAGTGAAGACTAACAGGCAATATCTTTTTCATTTTTACATGTTAACATGATTGTGTTGTTCGTGTTTTTAAGTGAAGAACAACATGGCATATCAAGCTTCACTACTACAGAAATCGACATTACAGACGGTTCAGAAACGTCATCACAGACGGTTTTCTGAACCGTCTGAATTTATGGGTCAGTGATGATCGAAGGTTATCACAGACGGTTTTCGAACCGTCTGTGATTATTAGATATCACAGACGGTTTTTAATTAAAAACCGTCTGTGATTATCAGATATCACAGACGGTTTTTAATTAAAAACCGTCTGTGATATCAGTGATGATCGAAGGTTATCACAGACGGTTTTCGAACCGTCTGTGATTATTAGATATCACAGACGGTTTTTAATTAAAAACCGTCTGTGATTATCAGATATCACAGACGGTTTTTAATTAAAAACCGTCTGTGATATCTAATAATCACAGACCGTTTTTAATGAAAAACCGTCTGTGATACATATCACAGACGGTTTTTACTTAAAAACCGTCTGTGATATTCCTTCCTCCTAAACCAAAATCTATTTCTGTTTATTGGCTAGCCTCAGGAAATGCTAGCCATGCCCTCTGAAACAAGCAGATAATCACAGACAAAAAACATACAATTCACACATCTCATTTGCTTTCAGGTACATTTCGCAGACATAAAACATCCAATTGACATCGCACTTCATCTCACAGACATAAAGCATGCATCCATTTCGCAAATCAATTAATTGAATTGAACTGAAATATCCATTAACAAATGCACAGTTACAAAAGATCTACACTGCATTTACACTTAGTGATAAGACCAATAGGAAATCAGTGTGCGCAGTGGAACCGTCCTTCTGGCTGTATGACTTGAGTCAGCAAAAAGAACGCTAACTCTGATTGAACCTCTCGAAGCTCAGACTGTTTCAATGCAGTTGACGGGATTGATACAGCCTGTCGATAGGAATATCAATGTACATATATATGTAACGTGATAAGTATGAAGTAATTATGGGAAGAGTGACAAACCTTGCGATTGGTGACCCTCGAGGAATCGAGGAGTAGTTCCATATGTTGGCAAACGTAGTATCCACATGTGTTGCCCGGCTGCTGCTGGTGGCACTGCAAAAAATGGAATGTGTTAGTTCAAAAGGCATTAGTACCATCTGTTGCATAGGATTAATTAATGTGAAATAGCGAATACCTTAAAATCTCGAACATGTGTCAGCAGGCCGTTGGCCCCGCGCTTCGAGTCACCTCCCTTTTCAATGTACATCGCGAACGCCCTACGTAATTCGAAAAGGTTAACCTTAATCATTCGGAAGGAAAGAAAGAGTACAATGTAGATATGTATGGGGAATATGTGCTTACCTATCGATTACTTGGCCGACAATTGTGAAGTCCATTTTATTCTTACTTAGGGAATCAAGGTAATATACCTTGTTCCATTTTGGTACAATTACTATTAAAATCCAATGAAAGCTCTGATTGAAGGGCATAAGTACATAGTCCTTATTGCGACAACTCAGCAGGCCTGATGCAATGTACCTCTCGACGAGGGATGCCTCCACGTCGATGGTAGTCTTGGCGACCAATTGTGGGTCCAAGAAACCAGCTGATGAGTTCGATACTCTAGCTTTAATCAGCATGTGTCTATATATATACACACGAAAGCAAAAAATTAGATATGGCATTTATCGGTATGACATTAACGGAGACTGTGATTGTACACACTTACAGCGTCCAGCATCGAACGATTGAGACGTCAAGAGCGTTGAGCATGAACAGCTCGAATAAATCCTCAAAGGCGACCACGAATGTACACTCTTGAAGATTGTGGTGTAAATCTTCCTCGGAGAATTTGACAGTGATACTTGAAGTCCGTTCTCCCTCTGGCTTATTGGACTGCTGCATATACCACGTGTGCAATTGCATGCAACTATATGGTAGCTTTTGGAGGGCTTTTTGCTCGAGCAACGGCTCGCCAAGCACGAATTTGCGGGCCAAAGGGTGGTACGGAAGATCATCATTGGTCTTCTTTGCTTTGCCCTTGCTGGCCTTGCTGCCTCGGCTATGGGTCGACTTCACGGAAGTCGACTTTGAAGGTAGCAGCGGTGCAAGTTGCTCTGGCGAGAATAGGGCCCGTGGAGATAGCACCGTTGTAGTATCCGGTGGTGGAACCGACTGGTCTTGTACTGGACCATGATATCGAAAAACGAAGGAGGGAAATACATTTCAAGGTGACATAGAGTCATCACCACCTCGTCCTGCAGAGCATCTAGTCCTTCGGGATCGATGACCTTCTGAGCAATTGTGTTAAAGAAATAACATAGCCTCATGATTGTCTCTCGGACTTTGATCGGCAAAATATTTCTAATTGCAATAGGGAGCATCTGTGTCATCAGCACATGACAATCATGAGACTTCATGCCATTTAACTTCAAATCTTGCATCGAAACAAGTTTCTTCACGTTGCCGGAGTAACCAGACGGAACTTTCACACCATGCAAGCACTGGCACAGTTCTGTTTTCTCAGCCTTGGACAGAGTGTAACACGCAGGGGGAAGGTACGTTCGTCCATTATCAGTGCTTGTCGGTGCTAACTCAGGCCTGATGTCCATGTCAGCCAAGTCAAGCCGTGCGTTGACACCGTCCTTTGTTTTATCACGGATGTTCAGTAAGAGACCAATCAAGCTGTCGCACACATTCTTTTCTACGTGCATGACGTCGATGCAGTGCCGAACATCTAGGTACTCCCAATAAGGTAAGTCCCAAAATATTGATCTCTTCTTCCAGGTGTTCTTCTCATGAGCCCTCAATTTACGTCCCTTTCCGAGGACAACATCTAAATCCTTAACCATATCATAAACCTCGCGTCCCCTTAAATGCCTTGGAGCTGAACCATCTTCCTTCTCTCCGTCAAATTGTTTCTTCATCTTGCGGTATGGGTGAGCCCTCCGAAGGAACCGGCGGTGACGCATGTAGACGGTTTTGCGTGAGTGTCTCAGCCACACACTCTCGGTACCATCTAAACAGTGAGTACAAGCTTTGGCACCTTTTGTACTATGGCCCGATAGGTTACCAAGGGCAGGATAATCATTTATGGTGCAGAACAATAAGGAGCGCAGAGTGAAGTTCTCTCGTTTGTACGCATCCCATACCTGTACCCCTTCGTTCCACATTACTTTTAGATCTTCCACCAACGGTGCTAGGAACACATCGATATCATTCCCAGGTTGTTTTGGCCCTTGGATAAGTATCGACAGCAAAATATACTTTCGCTTCATACACAACCAAGGAGGAAGGTTATAGATGCAGAGAGTCACGGGCCATGTGCTATGTCGGCTGCTCATGCTACTGAAAGGATTCATTCCATCTGTACTCAGTCCAAACCTTATATTCCTTGGTTCTGCACCGAACTCTGCAAAACTCCTATCGATGTTTCTCCACTGCGCGGAATCAGCAAGGTGTCTTATCATTCCATCCTTCTTGCGCTCCTCCGAGTGCCAACGCAGCAGTTTTGCCTCCTTTGGATTTGCAAAAAACCTTTTCAAACGGGGAATTATAGGAAAATACCATGTCACCTTAGCAGGAGGTCCTTTCTTCGCCTCTGTTCCCTCGCCATCAACTGATTGATTGTTACGTTTGTATCGGGATGCGTTGCACACCGGACATACATGCATGTTTGCATACTCTTTACGGTAGAGGATACAATCGTTCGGGCATGCATGTATTCTTTCTACTTCCATTCCCAACGGACAAAGAACCTTCTTGGCTTTATACGTGGTTTTAGGCAACTCATTTCCATCCGGAAGCATGTCCGCTAAAAGACCTAGCAGCGCCGTGAAACTCTTGTCCGACCAACCGTTGCTTGCCTTCAATTTCAACAGTTCAAGCACGGCCAACAACCTCGTGTACTTGCATCCCGTGTACAAAGGTTTCTCTGAGTCCTCCATCAAGCCACGGAATTTAACATACTCTCTCTCATCATAGTTCTCTTCAACATCGCGAAGCATCTGATCCAGATTATCATCGTGCAACCTATCCGAATCCGACCCACAATCGACATCAGCCGGCGGCATGTCATTCAGTTCACAGGCGATGTCATCCGGGGGCATATCATTCACTTCACCGGCGATGTCATCCGGCGGCATATGATCATTCACTTCGCCATGACTGGTCCAACACGTATAATCCTTTTTGAAACCCCTCCGAATCAAGTGCGATTCAATTTGCCCTCGGTTCTTAAACATCTTCACATTCTCGCAGTCAGTGCATGGACAGCACATATATATCGCCCCCTTATTCAACATATCCTCCTCGGCAGCTCTTATAAAAGCAGAAACGCCATTAATGTACTCTTCACTCACACGGCTCGCGGCATACATCCAGCTTCGGTCCTACGTTACGTACATATATAACAACTTAGTATTAAAATCTAGATTAACTAATTATAACTACATATATACCGGCCACATTTATTATATTGAGACTTTATTTGCTAGATTCATATTACAAACACAACAGCTATTATATAACCAACAATTTTGCAAATTAACCATCTTCAATAACCACTCATGGATTACTTAGAACTAAATTGTAATGCAATTAAAGAAAAAAATAAATTGCATTACTAACCATATCTAGAACAACCAGCAAAGTATGAATCTTCAAAGCTCAATCTCTGCCTCTTCCCACCAAATTAACAAGGCCTGAAATCGCCTAGCTTCCTCCCGAGTGAAAAAGTGCGCAGCAGTGGCTAGATCTGGATCGAAATGAAGACAGATGCGGTCTGAGCAGCGCAATAAATGCCTACTGACATTATCACAGATGGTTTTTAATAAAAAACCGTCTGTGAATTATCACAGACGGTTTTTAATTATTAACCGTCTGTGATAACAAGGTTATCACAGACGGTTTTTATTTAAAAACCGTCTGTGATAATCTGGGATTATCACAGACGGTTTTTAATACAGACCGTCTGTGATACAAACGTATCACAGACGGTTCATAGTTAATAACCGTCTGTGATAATCCATTTTCCCGCCACAAATACCACAGACGTCCTCCAAATTACAACCGTCTGTAATAGTGCTCATTAGAGACGGTTTCACAAAACCGTCTGTGATGAGGCGTCTACTATTAGGCTTTCTGTAGTAGTGCTTGCATTTCAAATTACTATTATAAACAGAGTTTATCTTCAATATTATTATAGCTACAATTCTAAGGTTTAATTTATTGTGTTTAGAAATGATAGGAAATAAGATGTTCATTGTGAACTACAAAATATAGCATTTTTTAATCATATAAATAAATGTAATATAGTGATGCAATTATATTCAGGTGAGCATAAATTTGTCCTTTACTAACATGGGCGTTGATAACTTATTGACGGTTATTCATTGTGAAGTACAAAACATAACATTTTTTATCATACAAAACATAACATTTTTTATCATATAAGAAAATGTAACATAGTGGTGCAGTGATAGTAATATGGTTGTATATGTGAGCACTATCTACTAATCCAGGGAATAGTACGATAGAATCACGGAAGATTCGGGATTGTAAAATCTGGGTCCAATAGAGGAGCTGGTATTAGAGCATATGACTATAGGGTAAAACCTTAGAATGGTTGTTATATAAGAATATGGGACTTATTTTTGAAACTAAGAAAAGGAATTACCAAAACATAGCATATTATTGCTTGTCCTTATCAATCTTAGTCTGGCCTTGTCTGCCTTCTTTTAGGCATTTCAAATGACTTAAGTTTTGATGTTTCAAACTACACATGGCCAGTGTAGCACTAACAGACTGTGGGACTACTTTGCCCATGGCTAGGATGAAGGTGATTTCATAGATATCTTGTGCAAGTTGATTCAATACTTGGGCTACAACCACCAACTCATATTCCATAGGCGTAGGACCTCTGAAGGAGTCAGGGAATATTAGGTCATGGAGCCTGCACAGAGGGAGTACTACTACCAATGCCCTCTAGGATGCCGCACACCTCACCTCTACTTGTTTATGCGAGATCCATGGGGCTACTCTGCTAACGTCCCCATTTTGCTTCTATCTAACTCGCCGGGAGGGAGCACACCACAACAAGACATTTGTTCTAGTGGTGGAGGATGATCTGATGCTGACTCATCAGGTCTAGCTCACGTGAGCTATGGGGGCCATATACACCGAGGTGTTGGACGAGATCACTGATCTCCACCAGCTCCTGATCGCTAGCAATGGCCTGGTGGAGACCCTTCATGAGAAGCTTGCCAAGTGCGAGAAGGCACTCGCCGAGGTGGAAGAAGAGAAGGTTGTTGTCCTCACTGAACTTCAGTGGACCGTGGTGGCAACCGCAATTCACGCTCCAGCACCTGTTGGGCCTGCCATCGTCCCCGTGGATCCTGCTTATCTTGACCCCAGGCTAGTGGGCCTCGCTTGAGGGTCACTACCTGCAAGAGTGTACGTCGCCCTAGTCCACATATGACCGTCACTCTTGGAGGGACTCACCATGGCCGTAGCCACTCTCATTCCCGTTCTAGCTCATTTGACTTCAGTGGCAGCCGTTTCCACTCCTACTCACCAGACTATAGTCCTACTTGTCTAGAGCTAGTTTCATGGAGGAATAGGTGGATTAGGCTAGTAAAGTGCTTACTAAGAATAATATTTTAATAGTAAGATCTAACCCCTGTAGTAGTAATGAGCTTGTAACATATACGGTATTGTACTGTAGTACTAGTAGATGTTATGAAATCTGGTTTTATATTGTAACTCCATGGCTCAGTATAGCCTAGGTGCTATATGCTTGAGCCATGGAACCACTTATTATGAATGACTTGTGGCCACAGTAGGCCTTGTATTGTATTCTGCTTTGTTGTTTATCTTATTTGAATGAATTTTTGCCTTCTTACAAGGGTTAATTGACCCCTCTATTTAGATCTTAGTGCTAAGTAAGAGTAGACTCTGCAAATGACCACCTAGAGAGTCACCAGGGCCCAGGCTAATGCCAACCCAGAGGAGCAAGCCAACGTCAACACCAATCAAGAAACACCATCACAAGACGTGGGAGAGACTGTGGATGAGGAGTCAACCTCCCTCCTCCACCGGTCAATCCCACCATGGCGCAAGTCATGGCACAACAAACGCACATCCTATAGGCCATTTTTGTTGGTCAGCAAACGAATGCTAGCAATCGTAGTTCCAAACTGGCTGATTCCCTAAGACTCGACCCTTGACCTTTTCTTCTGCCGACAAACCACTTGAAGATGAGAATTGGCTTCATGACACCGAAAAGAAAATATGACTTACTAGGTGTGCTGAGGAGGACAAGGTAGTATTTGCCACTCATCAGCTCAAAGGGGCAGTAGTTGCTTGGTGGAAAAATTATCTGCCTGCCCAAGGCAACGAAAGCCCTATGACTGAGGAAGAATCCGAGGAGGGAGCTGAAGAACAAGAGAAAGCTAAAGGAGAAGGTGTGGAAGAAAAAGGAGGAGGAGTGGCCAACTAAGTCAATTAGGCCATTCCTTGGAGAGAGTTCAGGGCTGCATTCAGAACCAACTTTGTTTCCACAGGGGTAATGTGGATGAAGAAAAACAAATGTTGCACCCTAAAGTAAGGGAACATGTCAGTCAGTGAATACCTCACCAAGTTCAACTAGCTAGCCCGCTACGCACTAAGGGATGTGGTGGATGAGGAGGAAAAGATCGATCACTTCTTTGAAGACATGCATGAAGACCTACACGTGCAGTTAATTATCCATGACTTTTCTAGTTTTCACCGTCTTGTCAACAAGACCCTTATCCTTGAGAATGAGAGGAGAAATATGGAAGTTAGCTACAAGCACAAGCTAGCTGTCCAGAAACCACAAGGAAGTTTCATTCAAAGATTTTTTAGAAACCCTCCCATTCTGAGGCCATCTGCAATTTAGCCTTCAAAAGCTCTAGCACTCGACCGAGTGGCAGTACATTCCAAACACCACGCCTAATAAGCCAACCCATCGGAGTAAATCCTACCACCAACCTCAACTGTTATAGTTGTGGAGAGAAATAACATTTCGCCTACCGCTGCCCACAATGCCATATGACTCCTATGAAATTCAACCTGGGAAGCACTCTAAGTCATGGACAGGCGTCAAGAGGAAGATGAATCATGAGTCGATGCATGTTCAAGAAGAGATGATCTTGTGTTGATCGTCAAGTCAAGTAAAGATCCATCATGTATTGATGGAGTTAAAGTAAAGGATGCATCTTGAGTTGATGCATATGAAGACTATGACTCAAGGTAAAGGTATGGCTAGCTAGGGCTAAGGATGTGTTTCTAGTATTTTACCAGTTTTGGTGTTTAGTTGGAAGACCAGGTTGCTAGTATAGGTTGCCGTACTATTAAGAGGGGTCATGTCTAGTAACTTGAGTCTCATCATGTATTGATAGCTCAACCCCATTTGCTCTAACTCTCCTTGGCATGAGGCTTGTATTTATAAATGTGTTTTGCAAATAGTTGAAGCTCATATATTGAATCCTTGTAACATGGGACTATACATTACGAATGTGTTTAGCAAGTCCATATTTCTATTCTTTGTAGTATGAGACTTATATTTACAAATATATTTTGTAAATGGTTGAAACTCATATATATAATCCTTGTTTCATGATTCTAAAAGTGTGTAAATGTGTTTTGCAACTTGTTGGGAAACATGGATAATCCTTGTGTGCATAATATCGTAGCTTGCAAATGTGTTTTGCAAAATCCATTGATGTATATGCACTTCTCAAGGAAATTACCGACGTCATGGATAATCCTTGTGTGCAAAATCGGAACTACCATAGTGTATTATGTGGTACTATCAGTAATTAGAATTACCAACATTGTAATCACAGAACTACTGCATCTGTTGGTGGTTGGAAGACATGTGTGGTTGAGAACCATTGTGGTCGATCCAATGTGGCCAAAGACCTGTGTGGTCGAAGATCAATATGGTTGAGAACCAGCATGGCCAAAGCCGACGTAATCAAACCAATATAATAAAAATCGATGTGGTCGATGACCTATGTGGTCAAAGATCGAAGTGGCCAAAACCAACGTGGTTAGAACCAACGTGGTCAAGATCTGTGCGATTGAAACCAGTGTGGTCGAAACTGACGTGGTCGAGATTTGTGTGATTGAAGATCAGCATGGTGGAACCGAGACAGTCGGATCCAACATGGTTGAGATCTGTGTGATCGAAACTAGCGTGGTTAAAACCGACGTGGTTGAGATCTGAGTGATCGAAACCAGCGTGGTCCAACCGACATGGTCGAAACCGATGTGGTTAGGACATATGTGGTCATAATCAACGTGGTCGAACTGACATGATTGATATAACGTGGTTGAAAATCGACGTGGTGGTTGGGGATCTATATGATCAAAGATTGGCATGGTCAAAAATCAACATGGTCAATATGGTCAAGACCTAAGTGGTTGAAACTGGACAACGTGGTTGGAGATCAATGTGGTCAGAGACCTGAGTGGTCGAACCATCTGATGTGTTCAGGGACCAGTGTAGTCGATATCAGTATTTTCGACCAGCTTTATGTGAGTGGTCTGATTGGTTCTGTGTGAGTGGTCTGATCAGCGAGCGGTACTGCTGGCTCTGTGTGAGCGGTACTTCTGATTTGTGAAACATAAGGCTTGGTAGCGGTACGTTTTTTCAGAGAGACACCTGTGTGGAGTCTTCTCATCCTTGAGGAAATTGGTAGTTCCACATGAGTACTATGATACTTCTGATGATCGGTAGTATCGGACTTTGCACGGTGAAACTACCGGATTTACCTACAACAGCTAATTTTTTGACCGTTGCTAAGGGGAGTGGAAGTACCAGTCATTTGCTTGCGGTATTTCCGAAAATCCTATTTTTCTATCCCAATGGTTAGTTTCGAGGTTTGGGGTATATATCCCATTGTGGCCGGTTGGAGTAAGACTTTTGGTACTCCATTTCACTCTTTTGAGCTAGTGTGAGGCCTTTCTCTAATTGTGCATGTGTTGTACCTTGTGAGCAAGGACAAAGGCTCTATATTGCATGTGTTACATCTGGAGGTGGATTGTGTATCCACTCGAGTTTGTGCATTTGTTGCACATGGTGAGAGTCAAGCGAGGGGCTTGACTTTTTACTCTTGGAGTTTGCAGACTCCTAGACGACGTTGGAGGTGTCGTGCGCAATGATCTTTTCAAAGAAGATTGTGAGAAGACTCGGTAAAGTTGTGAAGGTTGGAGCTCACCTACCTAGAGCGGGAAAGAGCTACCACTAGTGGATTAAGGTGTTTCGACTTAATTCGTGGAGTCAGTCCAATTCATTTAGGCTAACCTCAACGTGGACTAGGGAAGACCGGCAAGTCTCCGATCACCTTGGTAAAAAGCAATCGTGTCAATTGTGGTGTGTTTTCTTGTGCTCAATTTAAATTCAAGCGATTTACATTCATAGATTTAAATTGATTGCTTATCATCCTAGAATTGTAAACCTTGACTTAGGCTTTTCTTGTTGGTGCACTTAGGTGAACCTAGTTATTTTAGGCGTTATTTGTACTAAACCTTTTTGTGTTAAACTTCCGTCTTATTTGCTTGGTTTAGCCAAATAGAAATTGATAATTAAATAGAAGAGAATTTTTAGACCGCCTATTCACCCCCCTCTAGTTGGCCTCCTCGATCTAGCAAGTGGTATCAGAGCTTGGTCTCTCATTTATTAGGCTTCATCGTCTAGAGAGTAAAATGATGGTGACTAGAGGTATAGTGCACTTAGATGAAGCACCTCTATTTGATAGCATAAATTATGACAATTGAAAAATCTACATGATATATTATTTTAAGGCCATGAGCCCAAAAACATAACGAATTATAGATGTGGGCTTTTCTCTACCAATGGATTCTCTTGCTCCAACTAATGAGGAAGAGAAATGCTTACATCTCGATGCTCAAGCAACTAACGCTCTATTTAGTGCTTTGAGTGCAGTGGTGTTTTATACCATATGCAATCTTGAAAGCATTCATGATATGTGGATAAAAATTCAAGATAAATATGAAGTATCTACCTCATTCGATGAGGATTGCATACAAAAGTGGATGTTGGGAGATGAATGCTCAACTTTTACCTCCGACGATGAAGAATCCACCATTCTCTCCACATCAACTCGATGCTTTTTGGCTAAAGGTAATAAGAATGTAAATGATGATGATGACAACGATGCATCTTCTTATGATGAGTTGATGGATATGTTAGAAGAGATAAATATATTCCTTGAAAAAGAATAGACTAAGTTTAAAATTTTTATGAAAGAATACATCTCTCTTCAAAACAATTATGATGTGCTAAAAGAAGAACATGAGTATCTTCTTTTCAAGGACTTAGATAATGTGGATATAGGCATTACGTGCAATTTAAAAGATGATATTCCATGTATAGATTCTAATCCTTGCATAACATTCATAAAGTTAAATTGATTGTTTGTCATCCTAGGATTGCAAGGTAATCCCGGTTGTTTTAGGCGTTATTTGTGCTAAACATTTTTGTGTTAAGTTTCTGAATTATTTGCTTGGTTTAGCCAAATAAAAATTGATAATTAATTAGAGAAGAATTTTTTATACTGCCTATTCACCCCTCTTCTATTCGATCTCCTTGATCTAACATCGGGGGAATTATAATTGGCACATTAGTAAGCCCTGGGGTAGAAATAACTATGAAAGAATTTGAATTTCTGGCAGACCTAGTGGTAATAAACTTCCAAACATTGGATATCATTTTAGGAATGGATTGGCTGGTGAAGTATCAAGGGATAATCAACTATCCCACTAGAAAAATGAGTCTAACCAAATGTCTGGGGTTAAGAATAGAAGTAAAGGTAGACGGACCCTACCGTTAGGGCTGTGCAGTCTATCATTTGGAGGAAGTGCCTCTAGAAGGAATGTTAGTGGTGCAAGATTACCCTGAAGTGTTCCCAGAATAGTTGCCAAGCATGCCACCTGATAGAGATTTAGATTTTGTCATTAACTTAATGCCTGGCATAGCCCCGATAGCCAAGAGACCATATAGGATGGCCATCGACAAACTTGAAGAACTGAATAAGCAAATCCAAGAGTTGCAAGATAAGGATTTCATCTAGCCTAGTTCCTCACCTTGGGGTTCTCCAGTACTCTTTGTAAAGAAGAAAGACGGTACCGCCTGAATGTGTGTGGACTACAGATCTTTGAATGAAGTAACCATCAAGAATAAGTATCCAATGCCTAGGATTGATGACTTATTTGACCAACTTGGGGGAGTGTAACACCCCAGCCAATCAATGACCTGGAATGCTACCAACTAATAACATAATAAGGAAACTAATATTCATCTTACAAAATTTCTGCAGAACTTCCTTTGTTTATTGAGTAAATCAAAGGTCTCAACAAGCATAATCAACTGATATGAATACCAATAAGCAATAAGTTCATTTATAAGCAAAACTGGGTTATGATCACCATCGCACTCATAACCATTCTACTTAGATAAAGAACGGAATCAAAGCAAATAAGTTCTATTCTTTATTACACCTTGAACCTGATAGACAATAATCAAATACCACTTAAATTATTCAGCAAATAATGTTTAATGTTCTTTCTGCCTTCCATGGTGAATAGACCGTGCATGTGCATCAAAACTAATCCCTCTTTATTCCCATGCATGCCGATCTCATGTGGGTACCTAAAACAAACAACAACCATAACAACAAACAACAACAAGAGTGAGTTCAAAGACTCAGCAAATATAAATAGGGGCAGCAAGGATAAAAGTGAACATCACTTCACAAATTCATCCATCAATCATATGAATAAACATGCTATGCAATATGATCAAAAATCTCTTTATCTCTTCTCTTGCGCATTTTACCGGTAATGCGGAGTGTGCATCCGTCAATGCACACCCATGCCTGTACCCTCTGGTACAGGGACCAATTGCCCATACTCCACAAGTATGGGGACCTTTAGCCCGTCATGACAACAACATGTCGGGGACCTCGGCGCTTGGTCATCTCGTGACCAAGACTTCAATAAATCATCATGATGCACAAATGTGAATGTCTCAACAAATAAAACTTGCATTCACAACAACTATGCATCATAAATTCTCAGGAACTCTTTCAATTGCAATCTACCATAAACAATATCAACATATCATTATCATGATCAAGATCACATAGTCTCAAAGCATGGAACAACCATCTTCATAGCAACAACCATCAACAATGCACACTATAAAATTTAAACCAACATTATAATTGCCTTAACCACGAGAAAATGGGAAATGATCAGAAGGCGCGGCCCCTGGAATCCGTCCTCCTCCTGAACAATAATTATAATGATTGCTAAGACAACTGTAACGAATCTTTAGATTAAACAAAACAACCCCAAACTAACCCAACATGCTTAACTTGACTCAACACCCCAATTCCTTTCGGCCACCCTGTCCCCTTCTACGGACAGTCAACTTCAAAAATCCTTATCTAATGGTACAGAAGTGCGAACAGGGCGTTCTCAGATTCTTTGGAAAGATAATTAAATTACCTAACTAAACCTAGTTGGTGAGTCTCCCTGATTCGGCCAACTTCTACCCGCCCCATCTAACTTTCTTAGAACATCAATTCTGTAATGGGTTCTCTGGACAGCGCACTAAAACTGTCATAACTTTCACCCCGAGAGTCGGAATCCAGATTTCTTGACCTTTCTGGAAAGCTAAGGAAAAAATCTAAAACTTTCATAATATGGAGATCCTCTGATTCTCCTGATTCCTAGTCGCCCAAACTCATCTACCGAAACCTGACAGGAATTTCCCCGATCTACAGGACAGTCCGATTAGAAAAAATCATAACGTTCTCTACAGAGGTCCGAATGACGCGTTCTAGCACTTAATGGAAAGCTAAGGATGTCCTCCACAAATCTCTAGGAGAAGACCAAACCTGAATCCCCACGGATCTACATCAAAAAGACCGTCTAACAGAGGCTGTCCTGAGCAGATCCGAAAACCGACATTGCTAAACAACTAATTATATACATCTAGTTGGGGAAAAACAGGGATTACCCTTGATGAATTGTTGTAGAACACGAAGAACTCTCCACGAAACTCCTCCTCCTTTCTTTTCCCCTTTTTCCCTTTTCTCCTCCCTTCCTCCGGATCCAATCGCCTTGCTGCAATAGATCTTCTTCCTCCGCTCGATCGGCAGCAAATGGGGACCTTCTTCACCGGCAATGGAGGAGAGGGGAGGGGGAATAACTGCTGGAGGCGTGCAAGGGAGGAGAGGGGAGGCGCAAGGGGGAGAGGGGAGGGGCGGCTAGGGGGAGAGGGGGAGGGGCGGCTAGGGTTTGGAGGGGGTGGGCGCCTCTCCCCCCCCCCCCTATGGCTGGTTTCCCTCCTGGGCCTTGGCCCAGGCCCAGGTTGCCGTAAATTTACGTAATTCCCCCCCCCCTTTTTCCCTGATTTTAATACTATTTGATAAAATGTCGCCCGGGATATTACAGGGAGCCACAGTATTCTCCTAGATTGACCTGAGATCGGGTTATCATATGTTGAAGATTAGGGCCAAAGACATATAGAAAATAGCCTTCACCACCAGATATGAACTGTATGCGTTTACAGTTATGTCCTTCGGTTTAACCAATGCCCTGGCCTATTTCATAAACTTCATGAATAAAGTTTTGATGGAATATTGATATAGGTTTATAGTAGTATTCATTGATGATATCCTCATTTATTCCAAGAATGCTGAAGAACATGCCGAGCACTTGCGATTAGTACTAGGAAAGCTAAAGGAACACTAGTTGTATGCCAAATACAACAAGTGTGAGTTTTGGCTAAAGGACATAAGCTTCCTTGACAATATTGTGTTTGCCGAGGGAATATCCGTTGACCCTGCCACGATAGATGCTGTCTTAGAATGAAAGCAACCGGCCACAGTGATTGAAATACTAAGTTTCCTTGGATTAGCTAGATACCACAGGAGATTTATTGAAGGGTTTTCCAAGATTATTGAGCCACTAACACACTCTAATATCCTAATTTTCAGTGCTTTTTGAAGTTTTCTAAAAATAACAAACATTTGGATTTTGTTAAATTAGTTAAAGCTTAACTTGAATTTTGCAAATTCAAAGATTTAATATGAATAAAGTAAACATCAATTAAATTAAAACCAGTTCTTGTTGGATTCCTTGTATTACAAGGATTTTTTTGTATTTTCTTAGATTTTAAAGGATTTATTTGCTGGCAATGACTATGCTAGTTTCCAAAATATGGTAAACAAGGCTATACTTATTAAGGAGTCTCATCGTGAGATGGAAGAATCTCACAAGGGGAAGATGATTCAACAAGGAGCACAGTTGCACCAGTCACAGTGATCTAGATTCAACACGTACCAGCCAGATCGTGTACCTCAGCAGATAGATTTCAGGACTCCAACTTTAATGCCTCGTTAGGATATTTCAAAACTGTGCCCTATCAATGTCAGTAATCAGCCTCAGAGGAATGCTAGCCCTGCAACTTCACCTACTTGTTTCAAGTGTCAAGAGCTAAGTCATTTCGCTTGTAAGTGTCCATAGAAGCATCAAGCACTCATGTCAATTCTGTTCAATCTTGGAAGTACCCCTGCCAAGACCTTTTCACCAGGAGCAAGCCGTGCAACACTGAGAACTCAAGGAAGCTAGATACCACAAAGTGTTGCAAGAGAAAGCCTGAACAACGTCATCTCCAATGTCACCCTGGGTAACCTATTCCTTTAGTGAGCCTGACCTCGGGGTCGAAATTCCGTTTAAGAAGGGAGGTTTGTAACATCCGAATTTTCAGTGCCTTTTTGTCTTTTACATAAAAAATAACCATTTGGGTTTTCTTGAATTAATTAAATCTTAATTTGAATTTTTGCAAATTAAAAAGATTTAATATGAATAAAGTAAACATCAATTTAATTAAAACCAGATCTTATTGGGTTCCTTGTGTTATAAGGATTTTTTTGTATTTTCTTAGATTTTTCCAAATTTATTTGCTGGCAATGACTATACTAGTTTCAAAAACATGGTAAACAAGGCTATTCTTATTGAGGAGTCACCGTGAGATGGAAGAATCTCGCAAGAGGAAGATGATTCAACCAGGAGCACAGTTGCACCAGTCAAAGAGATCCAGATTCAACATGTACCAGCCAGATCATGTACCTCAGGAGGCAGATTTCAAGACTCCAGCTCTAATGCCTCATTAGGATATTTCAAGACTGTGCCCTATCAATGTCGGCAATTAGCCTCAGAGGAATGCTAATCCTACAACTTCACCTACTTGTTTCAAGTGCCAAGAGGTAGGTCATTTCGCTCGTAAATGTCCACAGAATTGTCAAGCACTCTCGCTAATTCCATGCAATCCTGGAAGTACCCCTGCCAAGACCATTTCACCAGGAGCAAGCCGTGCAGCACTGATAGCTCAAGGAAGCCAGCTACCACAAAGTGTTACAAGAGGAAGCCTAAACAATGTCATCTCCAATGTCGCCCCGGGTAACTATTCCTTAGGGTAACCTATTCCTTTAGTGAGCATGAATCTCGTGGTCGAATTTTCATTTAAGGAGGAGGTTTGTAACAACCTAATTTTCAGTGCCTTTTTGTTTTTTACATAAAAAATAACCATTTGGATTTTCTTGAATTAATTAAATCTTAATTTAAATTTTTTTTGCAAATTAAAAGATTTAATGTGAATAAAGTAAACATCAATTAAATTAAACTAGATCTTGTTGGGTTTCTTGTGATGCAAAGAATTTTTTTGGATTTATTTGCTATTTTCTAGAGCTCAATTTGAATTAAACCAATTTCTGCCAATTGGAAAGTACTGGAAAAATCCCAGAAGGCCTCTTGGGCTGAATTCCTTATTTGTTGGCCCAATCCACTTCCTTTGCCCTAACCATCTTTCCTGCGGCCCAGCTCTCTTGGCACCCTAGCCCAACTCCACTCAACCCAGCAGCCATTGGATCTTCCTCGTGGCCACATGTTGCCCGATCCTCACCAACTGCACCTTTCTTTCTAGCTTGTCTCACTGCCATCGAGGGCCCACTGTTAGGTTCATCTTCCCTGTCTCGGACTCCTCTATGTCCACACAGGTCATGCTACCACCGTCGCCTTGGAAGGCATGCCTTGGACATCGCCTTGCCTAGCTTTAAATAGCCCCCTCTACCCTTTTCACACCGAGCTGTCCCCTTCTTCTTTCCCTTGCGCGCCATCACCGAATTGAGTGTGCATCACCACCTCTGTTCTTACTTCTGGTGAGCAATTCTCCGTGCCTTGAAGCTCTTCCGCCTCCACTGAGTGGTGCACTAGATTTGCCCTGACACGAGTTATCCCCTCCACACCTCGCTGAGGACTATTGACGGAGGTGCACTAGAGTTTGCTATCATTGTACTTGCTCCACCACGCTCAACGCCACTGACCACCTTACCGACCACCTACGCATGATCCAATCGCTAAATGCACTCCTCGTTGTGTGCGCATGCTAGAGCCGTGGACACCGAAGTCCAGTGAGCCGCTGTTGCCATCACTAGTGTTGAGCTACCCTCAGCCGTTGATCCAACCTATGTTAGCCGCCACCTCATCAGCCATGTTAGCGTCCATGTGTTTGATTCGCGGATGCCAAATAAGCCTTGGTCGCCAGCTCATGGCATCACGCCGCCTTGCCATGTCATCTGCCACCTCAACACCACGTAAGCATCCACGGCAGCCCTAGGTCCACATGTCATCCTAGTCAATGCCACGTCGCTTGCCATGTCAGCCCTAGTTCCATGTCATCATCGAGGCACTGTTTCATGGACCAAGTCCATCGTAGACACCTCATAGCCTGATGCGGATACATACATGCTTAGTGTTTTTCAATTAAATATATTATTTGATTGGAAGGAATTATTGAGCCGTATTAAATATTGCCAGGTGAATTCTAATTTTATTGGGTCTTTAATTATTATACTTGGAGATACAGAGCTACTGCTATTTTATTTAATTATATGCAGACCCATACTCGATCTGTACAAGTCTAAAGTGAAGATGTGTTGGAAGTTTCATCGATACTAGTGCATCGTCCATCACTTCATGTGTACTAGATGATAAGGACATCCCGATTGGACCGATTACATGAGCATGAGTTAAAAAGATTAATCAACATGTGAATTCGCTTCCAATTGAATTTGGTTTTAATTTACATAAGAATTGGTTACTACCTGATGATAATATTTTAATATTTACGTTTGAGCGTGAGAAGATTTTTAGGACCCGAAAATATTATATGTTGCCTAGGAGTACGTGCCTAGCAGAAGGTATGGAAGGATAGAGATGCCAAAAGAAGACAACGCATGCATGGAAAAGAAATAAAGGAGTGCTTGGGCAAGCTACATGGATGTGCTGCATGTGTATGCATGCATGCGGGTATTTGCATGAGCATGCATTGAGAAAAAAACAAAGCACTGTTCACGTGAGAAATCCTATGCATACATCCAGCCATACATAGCAAAGAAGCAAGAGAAGGAAAGAAGTCTAAATGCAGTTATTGGTTGATGCACGATAGAACAAGAAAGGAAGAAAGAGAAGCCATGTGCATGGAAAGCAAGAGAATCCCACGGCCTGCATGTTGCGATAGCTGATCCAAATCCAAGTCCCAAGAGAAGGCCCATGCGCTGCATATACCTGGTCCTTGCGTGAGCCATCCAAGGTCTTGCGCCAAGTCTGGCCGAGGCCATTAATTCGGCCATAAGTTTCGGCCATGTGTTTCTATTTAAGTAATTAGAGTCAATCTCAGTTGATACTGAACAAGTCTTTGATTCGGCCTTAGGCCTACTTCATTGTGTGCGTGCGTGATAAATAGCCGCACCTCATTCCTGTAATGAAAGACCACCATGAATCAATCTATTATTTATAGAGAGAGCTATACGTTTGTTCTTTCTAGAGTTTGACACACAGATGCAACCTAGAGGGGAACTGGGCATTCTCAACCCTGTTATTCTTGTGATTTCTCATGTTTTGTAGGAAGAATGTCACGTCTACTTTTGTGTGGTCGAGTAGACAAGGATTGAAGTATATGGTTGGGCGGATTCTTTTGTTGCAGGTTGCTGTATTGAAATAGTGGTTGGCGCCATCAGTTTGTTAGGTTGTATGAATCCAAAGTTATCCTTGATCCTACGTCGTGAAGATCAGGTACCCATATCATAGCCTTTGTGGACATGGTCCATGGACCAATGGCCCACATGTCAGCCAAATAAGTCTTTTTTAGAATTTCCTTTACCTTAAAAATCCCAAAATCCAAGGGCCCACCTGTCAGCCATGGGTTTCTCTCTCCTCTTTCTTTTCCAGTTTTTCTCAGCCGATCAATCTTCTGAGAGCCCGTTCTTCTCTGTCCAAACTCTGATTAACCTGATTCTTTTTCATAAATTCATATAAAATTGAGCTCTATATTTTAGTTTTAGTTCAGTTATCTTTGTATTTTATTTGCATTTATTTGTATTTCGTTCGCTTTCTCCCTCATTAGATAGCGTCTACGAAGGAGCAGAAGTTGGAACTGAAGGTCAAGAAGTGGTAACTGAGCAAGACCAAGGCAAGTTGTGATCTTTGATTATATTGGACATATTATTTTAAATCTATTTATTTTATTTTAAATTATCATGCATTGCTGATTTAATACAAACCATTGTATCTAGTAGTTGTTGATCAAATTTGATTAATTTCTCAATAGATAATTTGAATTCCATGATTCCATTATCACCATGGGATGGGTAGTTATCTAGTGATGCAATACTAGTATCCACATGGGGTTGACGTTTATAATGCTTAGCCATGCTTATAGTATATTAGGCTCATCATCACATGTTGATTAATTAATTAATTTTGACCTAATGAGATATTGAATCATGGTGGTCAGACACAGTTATAAAATTTGAGTACCATGATATAGGTAGTGTCATTGGTATTGGTTATACAAAATAGTTTTCACTTGGACAAGTAATTTGCAGTAAAGGGGAAGTGTGGTTAGTACTTTTGGGATGTGGATGCATCGCTTGGGTAATGTCTAAGGATTTAACTTTGTGTGCCATTGATTCGTGCCTTACTATGCAACCACATCTCTAGTATGGGATGTACTTGGCTGATTAATTTATGATATTTTAACTTTGATTCCGTGATTGAGATGAATGTGTTTGGTTGCAGCCATTGTCTCACATTGACGCAAAAGTGGGCATTTACCGACTAGGTCGAAGCCTACTCGATGGAAAAACCTTAGCGGACAGAATTGGATTGAGATTAAACATTATAAATGCCTTACCATGGTCTCTCTACCTCACACCAAAGGGAGTGTGTTAATCTAGTGGCAATATGAGATGATCATATTTTACAGGTAAAGTTATACAACCTCTGTAGAGTATAAAACTATTCGAATAGTTGTGTCCCCAGTTATGGACAATGCTTGGTGATTTCACATAAGGGGTAGAACTTCCTAAAACCTGGTTGGGTTTGGGAAGTGAATGGTTAGTTCACGAGTGGTTCATTACGTGAATGGTTAGTTCACGGGTGGTTCATTGGGTGAATGGTCAGTTCACTGTTGATTTACTGAATTCCTTTGTTTGTTTACTTATTAATCATTTTCAAAGTTTGCTTTCAATCTACTTATTATACTTACTCTAAATTATTGCTTTCTGCAAAATAACCATTCAGCCATCATTTGGTAAGCCTTGCATAATTACATATTGCATCTCATTACAAATGACTTGCTGAGTACTCTATGTACTCACAGTTATATCCTTTGCTGCTCAGTTGTTGAAGGAGAACCATTTCAGCTAGAGGTAATAGAAGAGTACTTCGATGTCTTTGGATTAGGACGCTGCTTCTTAGTCAATTGCATGTAGGCATGTAAAATGACTACTACGTTTATCTTTATTTTTGACTGCTAGTTTTTGTTAAAGCATATCAGGCTATTATTTGTAAGCTTGGACATAAAGTTGCTACTATGATAATTAATAATATTTTTGTCTTTCTTAGTTAATCATGATCGTGGTCGATATTTTATCTATGTTTTCACTGTGTACATTAGTGTAATCCTAGAATAGTGTATAATATACAGGGGAGTCCGAATTTGCATATTCAGGTCTTGATACACATCTACTCAAGAAGGAACAGAAGTTTGAATGGACAGAAACACGTGAAGAAAGCTTCCAAGATTTGAAGAAGAAACTAATCTCCACCCCTGTGTTAGTCCTACCAGACATACGCAAGTATTTTGAGGTATATTATGATGTCTCACATTAGGGCCTTGGGTGTGTACTAATGCAGGGGAAGGTCGTGGCATATGCATCAAGACAACTTCACCCTCATGAAGTGAATTATCCAACCAAAAGTAACTTAAAGAGTTAATACTTAAGGAAGCCCACAGCTCCACATATTCCCTCCACACTAAGAGTACTAAGATGTACCAAGACATGAAGTAGTGGTATTGGTAGCCACATATGAAGAGGGATATCACTGAGCATGTTATCTGCTGTGATGTATATCAAAGAGTTAAAGAGAAACACTAGAGACTAGTAGGATTGCTGCAACCATTACAAATTTTTCAGTGAAAATGGGAAGAGGTTAGAATGGACTTCATCACTGGATTGCCGCAGACTAAATCAGGATATGACTATATATGGGTTATAATGGATAGACTAACGAAGGTCGCATATTTCATTCTAGTCAAGACAACCTATGGGGGAGATAAGCTGGTAAAACTGTATATATCCCGCATTGTGTGCCTACACGATGTGCCCAAAAGAATAGTTTCATATTGAGGTTCACAATTTATCTTGCATTTCTGGGCTAGCCTCTATGAAGCCCTCAGCACCTACTTAGATGTTAGTACCGCTTATCATCCACAAATCGACGGGCAAACAGACAGGGTGAACCAAATCCTCGAAGATATGCTCCAAGCCTGTGCTTTGGACTTCACCAAGGATTGGGAGGAATGTCTACCATATGTTGAAATTGCCTACAATAATAGTTACTAAACCATCCTAAAAATGCCCCCTTTTGAAGCCCTATATGGGAGAAAGTGCCGAACTCCCCTACATTGGGCAGAAGTGGGAGATATCTATATTTTAGGACTAGACACCTTGAAGTAGGCTGAGGAGAAAGTCAAGACAGAAGAGTTATGCTGATGGATGACGTAGACCTCTATGTTTTGAAATTAGAGACTATGTTTCGAAAAGTATGACCCTTGTGAGGAATTAGAAGGTTCAAGGTCAAGAGAAAGCTTGCGCCACGGTATGTTGGGCCATTCCCAATCATGGCCAAGAGAGAAGTAGCCTATCAGCTAGAGCTACCCACGAGTTTAGCCAATGTATACAATGTGTTCCTGTTTCTCAACTCAAGAAATGTCTTAGGGTACCGGAAGAACAAACCCCCTTGGAAATAATTGAGCTTAGGAAAGACTTGATGTTTCTAGAGCATCCTGTTAGAATACTCAACACATGGAAAGGCAAACAAGGTGCCAAATCATTCATCCTGCAAGGTTCAGTGGAGTAATCATTCTGAGGAAGAGGCCATGTGGGAATGAGAAGATCAGTTGAGGGTAGATTATCTTTACCTATTCTCAGACTAGGCGAAATCTCGGGGTCGAGATTCTTTTAAGGGGGTAGGTTTTGTGACAGCCCAAAAAGCTTGTTGCTTGAAAATATGTAAAATTTAAAACTTTTTGATCTTCATCTTGTTGCATTTGGTTTTTGTAGATTTTTTATTGAAGATTTCCTAAGCAACAATGATGATGATGATGATGATGATGAGAATAATAATAAAAGGGAAATCCATGCAAGTATAATTTAGAAGAAAATGTGCAAATGGAGAAACAAAATTGAAATTTGAATCTGCATGTGAAAAGATGATCCAAGAGAAACTTGGAGAAACTCACCTTTAAAAAATAATTAAATATATGTATACACTGTGCTGTATGCAACACAATTCAAGAAAAATAGGATTAATCTAATTAAATTGAATTACAAATTAAGGGAATATTTTTGACAATATTCATGAGCTAAAATGATGAGAGAATGGAATTTATAAACAAAAGTCTAATACATGGAATCCTTAATATTAGCCAATTACAAAATTCAGTTCAAATAAATTTAAACATGAAATCAATGTAGGGTAGAGAAATTGTTGTCCCATAGCCATCCAAAAACCCTAAATAGTATTATAGGAAATTCATGCTGGATGCAAGTTTAGTTCATGTTTAAATTCAAATGTAATTCGTCTTTGTTTTAAATTGACAATTTAAACTAAAGATTCAAAATAGAAATTTATAGAGAATTCAAAAAATTAGGTGAATAATCGTTGGGCTTAACCCACTTTTCCCTAGTCCACTAGGTCTCTAGCCCAACCAGCCTCGCTGTGCAAGATAGTGCCCAACGAGCATTGCCCTAGTGCTGTGCACGCACTGTCGCACCATGCAGCGTGCCATGCCATCCCTTGTGCCGCAACGCCACCCGATTGCCTTCGCTTATGCTCGCCCCTATCTCGGCTCGCATGTGCGACCATCCTCCCCCTGGCCCCCTCCTTTCCTTTTCTCCTTGCCACATGCCGTGCCGATGCCATGCACTGTGCTGCCCCACACTTCGTGCACACTTGCATAGCTACACCATGCTTTGCCCTACCCAACACGCCACTACTCCACACCATGCCGTGCGCTGTTGCCATCACACGTGCTTCTGTGCCATGTTATGCAGCACCACCTCATTCAACTCCCATGCCACCTCCCTACCACTAGCATGGCCTCCCACATCGCTAGGCCCCCCTCGCTGCCTATAAAAGCCTGAGCATGCTCTGTAGAGCTTTGCCACACTCCACTGCCTCTCCCTTAACAAGGAATTTCCCCCTTGAAGCTCATGGCTCATCGGAGCCACTTCCATCTCCAACTATGGTAAAGTCAAGATTGATTGATTGGAGGCTCCTCCAATCAATTCCGCTCAGCTAAAGCTTCATCAAGGCATCGTTGACCCCACCCCACCGTCGACTAGAGCTACTGTAACATATGGATCAGTATGGTCTAAGCGATGTACGAAATAATTTAGCAATGTATGTGTGAGCACTATCTACTGATCTAGAAAATAGTTTTTCCTCCACTCTAGAGATGGCAAGCACCACACTACTCATAAACGGTGCCGGGTCTCTTAACAATCTTCCTTGAAGAGAGCACCTCATAAACTTCCTTCAAGCCATCTTGGTGAAAGTAACCACTAACAGTAATGAATCACAGTATTTGCTTAAAGGTTTTTAAGTGCCACAAAGATCAAATAATGATGCATTGCACTTAATGGCTCTTAACTACCTTAAAATATAAAATTAGAGCAAAGGAGTAGCGGAGAGTGCACAAGGATCTCAAGGGTATTCAGTGAGGTCAAGAAGAGAGCCCTTGTTGCTTGCAAGGTGGTATTTATAGTCTCCACCCACCAAAATAACCGTTGGGATCGAAACCCCCAAAAATCAGGAATTGTGGTGCTAACGCCATGTAGTGGCTGGTACTACCGTACCCACTGTTCAACTGCTATTTGAGGTTCATTAAATGCATAGAAACTAGCCGTTACTTTAAATATTGGTAGTACCACCCTCACAATGTTCGGTAGTATTGATCATGCGGTAGTACTGCACCCCAGGTGCGGTAGTACTGACTTCCAGAGGAGAGAAAATACTTCAAAACGTAACCTATATAGAAATTAGCTACCACCAACTAGATTTCAGTACTACAATGTTCGATAGTACCACCAAACATGCAGTTATACTATTCTGCAGTACTACCGCGCAATACAGGCAGTAGTTGTTAGGACAGAATTTCCAAATATGAACCCTCTATGTATTACTGCACTAGTCCCAGATCAAAACTAGTGCACATAGTCAAACAATGATGATTACATAACCAACAACGCTTTATTATAATAAAAGAGAGTAAAGGCCTTATGGCCGCTTTATTACAACTGAGGTTACAAGACCTCTCAACCTAACAAAATACAGCGGAAGCAGAAATAAACTTTGGCGATGACCCATCAATATGCTACATGCAATTGATGGGGGAAGCGCAACCTAGTACTGTGGGAAGCTTTCATCGAATCCATACGCGAAGTAGTCGTAGACTCCTTCTTGATCTTCATAACCCTTTAAGAGTTATTTTGAGTGTAGCATGTGAGTACATAAAGTACTACGTAAGTCTTGGGGAAAATGCAGTAAATGCAAGGCTTAACAAATAAGGATAATATGGTTCTTTTGCGCAAAGCAACATTATGTTTCAAATACCATAATAAATTATCAAAAGCACCAATTTAACAACGTAATTGTAATAACTGAATATAAATAAATTTTCTAGTGAAGGTTCCAACCACCAATACTAATAAACAGGCTTTAACCGCCAAGGTTCAAGACCACGGGTTCTATCCACCCACACTGGTTCCATCCACCGGGAAACACTCCTGATAGTTCCATCCACCCCTGAGTTTCCAAAACTTTTTCTTTTGAAACCAAAACCAAAGATCTACATGTAAAAGCGCACCTTGCCCGCCCTTGACCTTAGGCATGGCTATTCGAATAGTTTTACACTCTGTAGAGGTTGTACAACTTTAGCCTCAAGAGATAAGTCATTTTAATAGCCAACATGCTTCCTTAGGCATGAGACCCAGATAATTTATCACAAAACCTTTACCTCACTCCAATCTAGCGAGACACCACACGCTAAGGTTTCACCACTGAAGGGTTAAATCCACCAAAGTTAGAAGCCCCCTCTTGTGCCATATGAGTACAGTAAATCCATGTGTCTCACTGTGATTAAACCAGTACTCCCTGGCACCCACTTACCACTAGTGATATCTAAACTAAACCTTTGTGAGTTAGTCAGCTAGGTCATACTCATATAAACTTATAGTTGTACGGTAGTGCTCAGTTTGGACAATCACAAGAGTCGGTCCTCAATTGACTCGGACGGCACATTCACAATACAAGCTCTTATACTAAATCCGCACCACCCAATCTTGCCATCCGCCCAAGTCTAAAACCAATTCTCACCATTTTATTTTATTTTTAAAAATAGCAGCAATACCTATTGCCACTAAATTACTTGAGTAAAAGATTAAAGCAGACAATATCAATTTTTCATCCGAAGGGTTATACTGACCGACTAGCTTGTCTAAGAAACTACTACCATTCTAAAATTAACAAATATCATAATAATCTCAATACTGAGATAAGGAAAGCCTAGGGTGACAAAGATACATGGTTATCGATGTCAAATGAGGGCATAACAATTATCGGTTTAACTATTATCCTTAAAACGGAAGTTATCATTTTATGTAACATAGCAATGCATTTAAATTTGAAATAATAAAAAGATTTTGGAAAACATAGGTACAAGATGATCGAAGGAGACTTGCCTTCTTGCACGTTGTCTGGACTTTCCTGCTGCAGATAGGAAAACTCTTCTGCGGTGTCAGCTTCTATGTGACAAAACAAGAAACCAAATAAAATAAATAAATAATCATAAAAAGTCACAAATTATAAAATATATATACTGGAAGGAGATTTATGATTTTATATGAATTTGAAATTTTGAACTGGTGCAAACGGAGTTAAGATGAAAAAATACGACTTTCCGAAATTGTCTGCCATGGTCGAAGGGGTCGGATCTTTAGAAAGTGGTCGAAAATTGCCAAGTGGTCGAAAGGCTATGGTGGCGGTCAAAAGTTGAAGGTTAAATGTGGTCGAACGGCTTTGCGTGGTCTCAGCCACCGAGTGGTAAAAAAAACTTAATAGCTGATTGAAAACGACGGTAGAAGAGGTGTTGGTGCACCAATTTATAGTCTCTCTCATGATTCGAATAACTGGGAATGCAAGAAATTCTAGGCGACAGTTTTCGGTTTTAGAAACTGATGGATAAAATGGCAATGAAAGCACTAATGGAATGTGGTAACGACAGCATTGACTTTGGCGATGAATGTGCGGTGTTGATAGGCTCGCATTGCTTTAGTCGGATTTGAATTCGGACGTTTGAGTGGAAAGATATTGCAGAAAGAATGGAGACTACTTTTTGTATTGTTTTTCTATTTGAACAAACTCAGACGGAGGTTGAAGGTGGATGAATAGTGTTCGAGTGTACTGTAGCATGAATAGTACCCGAGAGGAGAGAGAGAGAAAGAAAAGAGAAGAATAGGTCAAGAAAAATTAGATTGGACCCAAAAAATAAAACATACATTTTTCTAGAGATTTGGATTTTTGGAGATTTGAATTTGAATTTTCAAATTTTGAATTCAAATTCAGAATTTTAGGTTGGATTTGGAATTTGATTTTTTTTCTTCCAGTATTAGCAATAATCCAATTAAAATACCAAAATTTTAAATAATTTGAAATTAGTTTTTTTAAGACAACAAATTTTGGGATGTTACAGCAGTACCGTTTCAAGAAATGTCAAAAGAGTACCTCTTTGGAAATAAACTACAAACATGTAATAGCCAGTAGTATCGGTGCAACGATACTACTATCAAAGACTTGTGGTCATACCAATTTTTCATGGAAAATTAGAGAGAGTTTCAGTGGATAGGGCAATGAAATTTTATTTGTTGGATGACTGTCAAACTAGAGATCTTCCTAGTAGTTGACAACTACCGGATGTGCTTTTCCTATCCAGTTTGCAACCTGCATAAATGGAATCAAAATATTTAATTAAATCAAATTTAGCACCTTTAAGATACCAAAGACCAATGCAAGAGTAATGTTTTAAATATCTAAGAATTCTCTTGATGGCCATTAAGTGACACTCTTTTGGAGATGCTTGAAAATATGCGCATATGCCAATACTAAATACGATAAGATAAAACAAGCTGTCAATCATAGTTTGATAAAGTTTTAAATCTACTAGCTTACCTCTCTCATTAAGGTCAAGGTGACCATTGGTACCCATGGGAGTCTTGATGGTCTTTACATCCTCCATGTTAAATCTCTTGAGTAAATTCTTCATATACTTTGTTTGGCTCACAAACATCCTATCCTTGAGTTGCTTGATTTGAAGTCCAAAAAAGTATCTAAACTCTCTAATTATGGACATCTCAAACTCTCTAGACATCATCTCAACAAATTATTTGCAAAAAAAGTCTTAGTAGACCCAAATATGATAGCATCAACGTAATTTTGACATATAAAGAAATCATTAATGATTTTTGTGAAAAGAGTGGTGTCATCAACCTTCCTAATTTTGAATCTCTTTGATAATAGAAAGTCTCTAAGTTGCTCATATTATACTCTAGGAGCTTGTTTGAAACCATAGAGTCCCTTAGAGAGCTTATACACATTATTAGTATTTTTAGGATCCTCAAAACTGGGAGGTTGCTTTACAAAAATAAGTTCAAAAAATTTACTATTTAGAAATGCACTTTTCACATCTATTTAAAATAATTTAAAATCAAAACATAATGCAAATGCAAGCAAGATATTAATGGGTTATAATTTAGCTACAAGAGCGAAAGTTTCACCAAAATCCAAATCTTTCACTTGAGTGTAGCCTTGAGTGACCAATCTTGCCATTTTGCTTACCACAATCCCACTCTCATCTTATTTGTTTTCAATGACCCAATTGATGTCAATCACATTGTAATCCTTGGGTCTTTCCATTAGTGTCTGTACATAATTTTGGGCAAAGTTGTGTAACTCTTCATGCATAGCATTCACCAAATCTGGATCAATGAGTGCTTCATCTCTATATATTTAAACTCAAAAGAGGAAATAAAGAAGTAATGTTCATAATAAGAAATAACACGCAATCAAGTTTGGACACCCTTACTAACATTACCCAAATGTTGATCAATTGGTGATCTTTGGCAATTGCATTGTGAAATTTGGTTGGCAATTGCATTGTGAATTTTGGAGGTATTGTTGAGGGTTCATCATCTTCCTTTTCTTCAACTTTATTATTTTGAATTTGACTTGTTGTAGTGGAAATTGAGGTTTCAACTTGAATAGATAAGGATGGATCATCATTGCCTTTCTTTGGTTTGATGTTATCAATTTACATATTCTTCATTACTTGTCTCAAGCCTTCATCACCTATACTATTCAAATTTTTTTGCTCTTCTTGAGAGCTATTAGTTTTATCAATTTAAACATCACACGTCTCCCCAACTAAACTAGAGGTTTGGTTGAAGACACGGTAAGCCTTACTATTTGAAGAATACCCAAGAAGGAACCCCACATCACACTGGGAAGGTAACCAACGTTTCATATTTCTCAGGGAAGGCCCTAAGCATTTTTTGAACAACATCAATAACCATTAGTGTGTTGCCTAGGCCCTTGAGTTCATTAACAATATTTTTTAGCCTTGAGTACATCTTGTTGATGTTTTTATGTGGTGACATTATGTATATCTCATATTTAATCCAGAGTCTATGCAATTTGGCCACCTTGACTGCAGATGTTCCCTCATGAATTTCAAAGAGTGTAGTCCAAATCTTATGAGCCATTTTAAAATTGCTCACTCAATTAAACTCATCTGCATTCAAAGGTCCAAGAGAGTGTTCATTGCTTGAGTGTCAAGGTGAGAATTTCACTCTTCTAGATACGTGGGGTGTGTAAAATCAAGAGCCATAACAAACCTGCACTAACAACTCTCCATATACTCGTATTCATGACCTTTAAATAAGTTGTCACATGAATTTTCCAATATTCATAATTATAGCCATCAAATAGAGGTGTCTTTCTTAGGGAGATTTTCTCATTAGTCATCCTTTCTCTCTAGGCGGTAAAGTCTAACAAAGATATACTAGGCTCTGATACCACGTATAGGATCAAGAATAACTAACTAGAAGGGGTGAATAGGAGGTTTTAAAATCTTTTTGGCTAAAACCCAGTCTTTAAGCAAATACGAACAAAAATTCATTTTATGACAAATTCAAGGCCTAAATAATCTAAATCTCACTGTACACTAACAAGCTAGGTCTAAGCAATATATAATTCTAGATAGATAAGTAAACAACTATCACTAGAAATACAAATGCTCAAAGTAAAGAGCGGGAGAGAAACAAGTGACTTTTTCTCATGGCCTCAAAGACTTACCGGTTTTTCCTAATCTATGTTGAGGAAACTTGAACTAATTAAGTCGGCTCTATGCACAAATGAGCATTTCCTCGATCACTAGAGATAGCTCTTTCCTATACAGAGAGGTGAGCTTCAACCTTCACAACCATGTCGAGCCTCTTCATTAGCTTCTTGTAGAGATTACCAAACCCAACTCCTCCAAGCCATCAGGTGGCAGTAACCACCAAGAGTAACAAGTTGATGACGCTTGCTTGAAGGGCTTCAATTGCCACAAATTTCAAACTAAAGATGCAATGCACTTGAATGCTCTCAAAAACCTCAAATGGTCAAACAAATACACCAGAGTTGAAGAGAGTGATGCAATGACTTGAATGTATTCAATTGGGGTCCAAGCGAGTTCTCTTGCAGTTGGGGATGAGGTATTTATCACCTCCATCAACCAATATGACCGTTGGGGACAAATTTCAAAAAAAGGGCAAACGATTATACCGCCATGCATCGGCCAGTGGTACCACATTCACTATTCAACGGCTACTTACTATTCAATAAATGCAACAAAACTAGTCGTTAATACAAAAATTGGTCGCCCTGGTCATATCGCTCAAGCAGTAGTACCACACTAATACTGCGGTAGTACCATTTCCAGAGGGGTGAAAATCTCCTAAAATGTATCTCTCGAAAAAATAGCTACTACCAACATAAATACAATCATACTGCATTTACAATAATATCAGACATGTGTGGCACAATCATTACCGCAACAGTACTATCAGAAAGGACTGTGGTAAAACTGTTTTTGAAAATATTCAAATCAACACCTCTCTGGAAAATACATCATGACATAGAGAGGCTACAAACTTGTTCAATTGTGTTGCCCAGAAAAAAAACTTGTTCCATTGTATTACTTATGTTGAATCACTAAATTTGTGTACCATTGTATTACCATGTGTTTTTCTTCGTCGCGTAATTCATATGTAGGTTTGAGGGACATATGGACACAACTTAGCCTTACTGAAATACACGAATTTTACATAAAACAATATAATCCTCACATAAATTTTATAAAATTTCCACTTTCCGAGCGGGTAAAAGCTAGAGGAACTCGAAAAAACTCTTTCCAAGTCAGATGTCGGTGGCTGTTTCGTGCTCAAGTTCATAAGTCAACAACGCTGAAAAGCGTGCACGCTGCACGCCACCTCACCTCCCATCCCGCTCATACTTGGACATCGCAGCTCAGACCCCCACGGCCCACCCTCCGTCTCCCTCCCCTCGCCGCTGTAAACCCTAAACCATGGCCTCCGCCGCCGCCGCGGAGGCCGTCCTCCTCCTCGCCGTGGCGTTCCTCCTCCCCCTCCGCCTCCTCTCCATCGCCCTGCGCCTCCGCCTCTCCCCCTCCCCCACCCTCGCCCCCCGCCGCCGCGCTCGCTCTTTCGCCGCGCTGCTCACCATCGCCGCGCTCCTCGCCGCCATCTACGCCGTATCCGACGCCGACTCCCGCCCCGCCGCCGACGCCTTGCGGTCGGAGATCGACGAGCTCAGGCTGAAGGTCGCGCGGTTGGGTGAGGCTCCTTCCTCTCTCCAATGCTGTCTTGTCTCTGTTTGGAATTCTGGTGCCAATTCAGATTAGCAGGAGGTTTGAAACGCGTTACGTTTTGTGCTCATCGTTGTACACTGAAATGAGAACTTGGAGACTTGGATAAATATAGACAATACGACCTTCTTTGAAACAGACCCTCTGAGCCGGAAGACAGGGACATGGTCAACACACTGGATTCGGCAATGCCTTATGTTGAATTTGAAATTTCAAGTTATTTTGCAATTGTAAATGTCAAGCTATCTTTTATATATGCACTCATTTCAATTTTCAATACTGACTTTTAATTCGAAATTCAGATTCCATTTTGGAACTGTATCTGCATTTTAAGCCATTTCCAAAGTTCTAATGTAATCTTTTTTTAATATAAACATTTCCAGAATAGTTTTGGATTTAGACATATGATGTTTCTAATGTAGAATTTGAAATTTTGATATTAAGTTTTGATTCACTTCTAAATCCTTAATTATTATAAATTTACTAGTATTGTGTTTTGTGAATTACAAATTTAAGAATCGGAATTTTTTTTAAAAATATAATCTGACTAAGAAGTCAGAATTCTGTTGGTCAGGAATTTGAACTGTTGAAATTGACCATTGGCATTAAATCTTTATGTTTCTAGTTAGGAATTCCTTCTGGTTATTTTGAGTTCGTGTAGAATTATTTGTGCTATTTGAATTTCTGTTTCGTTTGTTTGTACCTGTAGGGTTAGTATTCCAATTTCGAATTGCTTGTCAAAGTCCTGGGGAGTCTTTAGCACATAGGTTTGGCAATGAATCCTGAAGCACACAAAGATGACCCTTATGACAGTATGCCAAAGAAGACATGAGTTTTTCATTGTCAGTTCATTGCTGCGTTTGTATTCAGTCTATCACAGTGGAATAGGTTATGCTTTCTTGTGCATAACCATATTCAACCTAATTTTTAGGCTGTTACCTTTCAGAAGTTTATCCTTGACTGGAGTCAAACTAGGCAGCTTGATATCATATCATATCAAAACATTATAGAATGGTTTACGAATTATGCACCTTTTGACCGTTTGTTTTCTAGTTTCTACTTGGAAAGCATAATTCACAAGCTTCTTTGATGCCATAGAAAAAATATAACTTAATTGCATCTCATGCTATTTGCTGCTGATTGATCCAATGATATTTGTGGATTTTCTTTGATTAACATGTTATTCCCCAATCTTTATAAGATTAATTTGTCGCCCAGAATCTATGTTGGAGGAAAATGCAAAAACTTTGAAGAGTAAAGACAGCATTTTGGAAGAGGGCAACAAACTCATTGAAGAAATGGAACGTGACATCCAGCTTTTAATGAATGAACAAGAAAGTATAAAGGTACGCGCTTAGATCAGTAAGTGATGTGGTGTTACATTGCTCTGTAATATTATGACCCAAAAGCCATCTCACTGTAGATGGAATAGACACCACTTTTTCTGTACGGAATTTCATGTTTTCAGCGCGGAATTTCATTTTTCTGAAAAAACATTTTAGTACTTATAAAAGTAGATAGGCGATGATTCCTTTCTTTTAATGCTGCATACTTGTTCGTTTCGTTGCTAGCAAACTTATACTACAGAATTTCTCATATCTTTCTTGGGAAAATAAGGCATAGGAGCTACATTAGCTGGGGGCAGAGAATATGAGCATACAAATAGTGTAGATGACTTTTCTTCTTTTAATACTATTTTGGGGAAGTAAAGGATAGCAAGATGCATAAATATGTTAATTTTCTATAATTTTGAAATATTCAAAGATCTCAATATCTTTTTTATACCAACATTTATTTCCAATTTAATACATCAACATATCTAATTTTGCAGTCTTGTGTTAGTACTCATCGACCATCGCTGGGTCCAACTGACTCCTTCACCACTTACTGTGATTGTTTTATGTTCTGTATTATAGAAATGTTTGCAATAGGATGTATTTTTCATCTTTGTAGAACCTTCTTGCAACAGGTGATGTGTATAGTTTAATTTAAATATTTTCTTGCACGTACTAATATTTGTACTCTCTGTGTGCAGAAATCTGAAAGCAAATCATACCCTGCAAGCAATGTTAAAGCTATGGAAGACGAGGTACCTTTCTCACTCTCTCTAGAAGGATTTGAGAATTGTCTCTGAAAGGATATAATATAAATACTTGTCTCTATATCTTCTCCACTTGTCATATTGGAGGAAGTGGCTAAAATTACGTACATCTTTTCAGCATAATGTTTTAGTACTAGTAGAATATATAAAAGCCATTGTTCCATCAAACTTATATGGGAAAATTCATCATGCAACTCATGGCATGGATGCTGCACAGGTGCAACTCCTCCAGCAAGAGGTCAGAAAGATAAACAGCAATGCTTACACCATAGAATCACTAGCAAATGATGCAGAGAAAAGGGTAGAATCTCTGAGTTCAGAAGTCAAAAAGGTTTGCTCTGACAGAATGTTATTGCAATGACCACATTTGCTTTTTATTTTGCAACTCATACTTCCTTATTGTGCACATCACCTGTAATGATTATTTGATAGGAGAACATCACCTGTAGTAATGCTTCTTCGCGTAAGTCTGAAGCGTTTATTTGTAGCTGTATGAAGATGCTATGATGTAATAGCTAGCTATTTGGAAAAGTATAAACCATCTTCTTTAGTTAAAGCCTTAGAGGATGATAAATTGATAATTATTACTTGAAGAGTGAAAAAAAATGTGTGGTTGAGTTGAGCTAGCTAGAATAAGTTTTTCAAGAATTAGTCCCATACATATTGAAGCAACTGCTGTACATTGTATGCAGACATCCATCCTCATAATTGACCTCTCTGTTCATTTATGCTACTAGACTTTTTGAATATATCATCTAAGAAAAAGTTAAATATTTTTTGTTTTGCAATTTTCATATCAGATAGAGGGTATAATTGCAGAGCAATGGATCCAGATTCGGCAGTTTGAACAAGCATTTGTGTTAACGAAGGTAATCCATCATTTATTTTGTGGTGCTATACATTATGCAGAAGCAGTTCATTCATTTGAGTGAAATGAACGCAGATGATGACATCGAAAGTTCATGAAAGGAGTAGGTCATCTGAGACTGCTAGCAAGTGGCCTGGAAAAGACATAGTTCTTAAGGTACTTCGACAGTTTGTATAAAATAGTAATACTATCATGTAATGTTGCATATACTTACACAGAACAGCTTCTGTTCGTGTATCTTGTAGTCCAATTCCGGTCTATATATATATATATATATATATATATATATATATATATATATATATATATATATATATATATATATATATATATAGGAAGCCTCTTTTCTACTCCCAGGTGTAGTTACTCCCATTATATCTACCATCCATTTGCATCGGGATACCATCTGGTTGTTTAGATTATCGGGTCGGATGATACACTATCGTTCCGTATTATACCCGTGTACAGAGTCCAGCCGGGATGTAGCCATTAGTGGCGTAATTATCGGATCGCGTGGTTCTATTTTGGAGTATGAAGTATATGTACAAAGTAAGTTCCCTTCCGTCATGTGTATATAACCATACCATGTAGTGTCAGGTTTTCATTCAGAACTTCTGCTAGGGAGTATGGTGTGGAGTATGAACTACATATACTTTAGATTAGATTATTGAGTATACTTTTTTAAAATCAATCATGTACTTGTATATGTTTTTTTTGAGTTTCTAAGGTTGCTTGATGTCATGCATAAGGATGCTTCATATCAGGATAAGCGTGAAGTATATTGTTCCCTAGTGCATTTGTACATACTCCTTTTTTCCATACGTATACATACTCCTTTTTCATACGTATAGATACTACTTTTTTATTGAAGACGGTACATACTACTTTACTATATGTGTATGTACATACTTGTTTTCTTTACGTATAAATACTCCCTTTTTATATATTAACGCGTATACTAGCTCCTTTTTGTAAGCGTGCATACTAGCTCCCTTTTTATATACTTTACTATATGTGTATGTACTACTTTACTTGTTTTCCCTAGTGCATTTGTACATACTCCTTTTTTCCGTACGTATACATACTCCTTTTTCATACGTATAGATACTACTTTTATTGAAGATGGTACGTACTACTTTACTATATGTGTATGTCCATTTGGTACATGTTTTTGGGGAGTATGTACATAGTATATCACGTGTACATACATGTACTTAGGGAGTATGTAAAATTTCACGTGCTCAGAAATACATTAGAGTTATGTTTGAGTAATTGTGAAATTACTACCCTTTTTCATACTGCAAATGGCCATAGAGTTATGTTTGATATACTTGAGATACACCGCGTAAGTGTATATACTACATGTAGGAGCGTACATGCTGCATACTACATACTGCCTAGGACCCACATACTCCTTTTCGTGAGTACTTCAATTGAACTGTTCTATACGGTCGACCAAGATCCCAGATTTTTCTCGATTGGCAGCGAAACTATCGGAACATACTCATTCCTTCCCAGCCTGTTGGACGGTCGCCAATACTGCCGGATATTTCCTTCCTAATGGAAGTGATTCAAAACATGTATTGGACCGGGTCTTCCTCCAACTCGTGTCAAAGCAGCTCCGTTAAACTCAAACTGTAGCACGAATCTCAAATCATTAGTGACGGTGGATAAAGATTAGTATTTTTCCTATATATATATATATATATATATATATATATATATATATATATATATATATATATATATATATATATATATATATATATATATATATATATATATATATATATATATATATATATATATAGGAAAATTACGTAATGCACCATGGTGCCTAGGCACCAACATCCGATACACGTGTATGATTGATAATTTTTTTGAGTTTGGATATGAAAATGTTTTATACCCTTGATATATTTATGGTAAGTTAGTTTTGAACTCAGTTCAAACTAGTTTGAACTACTTTTGAGTTCAATGCAACTACAGTGAGTATATACCATAAAAATAGTTCAAACTAATTAAACTGAAGTTGAATTTAAATTTTTTCGGAGTTTGATATCTCAAATATACTTTTTTATGGGTATATGAAGATACCCACATCAAACGTTGCGAATCTCGAAGCAAATCAACGGGTATTGATATTGGTGCCTAGGCACCATGGTGCATGAAACACTCGTCCTATATATATATATATATATATATATGGCACATTGCCTTTTCTGAATTTTGTAACTTCGTTGCAATATTTTCCTGAATCTTGCTAAATGTATCAATATTTTAGGTGTGAATAGATCTTGTATTGAAAGATGACACCTTATGACACCTTTCCTCAAATTTTGTTCTTCAACATTACAATTAAACTGTTGTAAATAGTGTCCAATAGTTCCAAAAAAAAAACTCCATTGTCCGATTTTTTTACATTTTCAAAATATAATCATATTCAGTTATTTATGTCAAAATTCATAACAACAACAACAAAACCTTTTATCCCAAACAAGTTAGGATAGGCTAGGAATAAAACCTTCTCTAAATCAAAGAAATGGGAGTCTTGAAATAAAACCTACAATGCTAAAATCCTAAGCCTACAACCTGCTATCTGAGGCGAGAGCCTAAAAATACTGCCTGACTGCCTCTAATTTTCTTATAGTTCCGGTACATGGATCGCTAACTTCCATGCGCTCCTATCTAAAACTAATTATTTAGATACATTCTAATCTTTCAAGTCTCTTTTAACTGCTCTTGGCTCGGATAGCAGGTTGTACGGCTTAGGGTTTTAGCATTGTAAGTTTTATTTCAAGGCTCTCATTTCTTTGATCTTGAGAATGTTTTATTTCTAGTCCACCCTAACTTGTTTAGGATAAAAGGCTTTGTTGTTGTTGTTATGAATTTTGACATAAATAACTGAATGTGATTATATTTTGAAAATGTAAAAAAAATTCATTACACTAAAATACTAAACAAAGGCAAGATGCACTCAGAATCAGTATGATATATGTGAGTCAAGCTACATTCATTCAGTGCACTCCATTCGATATGCACATCACCAATTACTTATTATGTTTTGATATATTAACTAAAAATTTTCTCTTTCTGATTTTTAAGTGCTCTTTCTTGATGTTTCCTTCTGCAGTATATGGGGAATGTTAATATTCATGGTATTTTTCTTACGGGGGCATCATACACAAGGTCCTGCTTGTCCCATACATGTAAGCATTGCAGGAGCTTCATACAAGCAATGAACAGATGCTTCCATGAGGTGCCTACTTGACTAGCTTTCCATCTTGGTTGCAACTACACTGGCTCACAACTTATTTGTTATCCCATGTGCATTATTAATATTTGTAAGCGTGAAGTGCAAAATCATGTGCATACCTAGCTGTATTAAACATAGAAAATATACCAATAATATAAAGCATATAGAAATGGTTAGTTGGTGACCACGAAATATCATACTATGCACTGCCCGAAGTTTGCTTTCTTTAATTCATGCTATCACAAAAACTCTATTTTTGTTACTGCTCTAGCAGCAGCGGCACAAAATGGTTTTGTTCCACTGCTCCTGAAATTTGTTTCATTTTTTTAATAGGCTTCCCGGTTCCGCAAAGCAATCCGTCACCAGTATATTCTTGATATTGATAGGCCTAATGCCTTCTTCTTGGGTGGATCCATCTCAAGATCATGCATTTCTCTTCCTTATAACCAATTCAAGATTTCCATGTCATCAGCACAAAAGTTTCATCATAAGGTGCCTATCTTCCATTATCATCTCTTTGTTCTAAAACAAATATTGTATAGTTATGTGCTTTTGTCTCTTTACTTGAGGTATCCCTTGCCCTCAATGTGTTTGGTACTTGGTTAACTTGTTATTTCTAAATGTTTTAGTTCTTTTAATATTGCAAATCTTAATAGCATATCACGAGTGATAATAACTTGGCTAGTGGAAGAGTGTGGCTTCATTCCTTCTTGTCTTTCTAATTTTCTCTCACCGTGTCCAGAAAGTGCAATTACAAAAACTAGTATTCAATTAGGAAAATAAACCCATTAAACAGCAGTGAGGAAGCATACACCAACTAAGGAAATTGGCAGCAGAACAATGAAGCATTCAGCTGCACAGCTTATCTTACTCTATATTGTGCTCACATCAAATGATGCCTTGAGCCAGCTGCAATCTCTTGTCTGTTTCTGCATTATTCTACATTTAGATATATCATCATAAAGCATGTGAGGAGAAATGGAGCTGTACATTTTCTTTATTCAATCAGTATATATGTATACAACCCTAACCCTAATGGGCCCATTGTGCTAGATACATGTTGGGCCTATTGGGCTAGATATATACAATTAACACACCCCCTCAAACTCAAAGTGGATTAGAAGGATCACAAATATGAAGTTTGAGTAGATGTAGATGATGATGCTCTCGAGTTTGAGGCTTGGTGAAGAAGTCAACAACTTGGAGCTCAAAAGGCACATATTGAAGAGCAATAGTTGACTGCTAGCAGTGAGTCCATGTAAACGATGCATCTACATCAATATGTTTAGTCAACTCATGCTTCATTGGATCATTAGTAATCTATATAGCACTAGTGTTGCCACAAAGAATAGGTGTAGGAGCATCACATGAGGCACTAAGATCAACTAGCAGCTAACGAAGCCAAATGATCTCCGATATAATAGTAGCAAGAGCCCATAGCTCAGCCTCAGTACTAAAGCATGACACTGCAGTATGTTTCTTGGATCACTCTCCTTGGTCGGGTTAGAGTAATCGTGAAGCTGAAGCTAACTTGACCGAAGCAGATGACCATAATGAGTCGAAGTAGGAGCACTAACAAACTAAATGAGCACATGAATAACATGAGCAATATCCGGTCTTGTAACTGTAAGATAAACAAGATTGCCAACAATATGACGATAGCGAGAAGGACCATCAAGCAATATGCCATCAGTAGGACGAAGTTGGAGATGAAGCTCCATATGAGTAATAGCCGTCCGTGTATCAGTCAATCCTGAGTGAGCAATGATATCCTGAATGTATCGACGGTGAGAGAGATAGTAACCATCATCTATACAAGTGACCTCAATCCCAAGGAAATAGCTAAGAGATCCCAGATCAGACATCATAAACTACTCAGCAAGACGTTACTCGACAAAAGCAACATACTCCATATCATCTCCAGTGATTAGCATGTCATCCATATAAAGGAAAAGTAGAGTGCGACCATGCTAAGATGTATGAACAAATAAGGCAAGATCATGATCACTAGGAGAGAAATCTGCAGCATGAACTACTGAGCTAAATCACTCAAACCAGGAACGAGGTGCTTGCTTGAGACCATAGAGAGCACGTCGGAGACGACAAACATGTATTGTTGAAGCTTCAACTCCTAGTGGTGGCTGCATGTAAACCTCTTCATGTAAATCACCGTGTAGAAAAGCATTCTTTATATTCATTTGAGAGATAGTCTATGAAAGAACAACAGCCACAACAATTAAAGTGCGAACTGTGGTCATGTGAGCCACAGGAGCAAAAGTCTCGTCATAATCATGTCCATGTGCCTGTTGAAAACTACGAACCACAAGACGAGCCTTGTAGCGCTCCACTGAAACATCAGACTTTGTTTTAACCTTGTATACCCACTTACATGTGATAGGAACAGCTTGTGCAGATAATGGAACAAGATCCCAAGTGCCAGTGTACTTCTAAGATGCATGCTCCTCAGACATGACCAACTGTCACTCAGGAATACCAACTGCCTCCTGATAGGTAGTAGGCTCATATACAGCACAAGTAGTGGGAAAACCAAAACGATCAGGAGCAATAATAGTAGTACGATCACGGAGGTCATATCGAGGTGTTCGTGCAGGCAGTGGATCATCAGAATGAGTATTAGTGGTACTAGCCAGAATATCAGAAGGAACGAGAGTGGAAGAGTGAGAATCCAAAACAACTCTAGACCGACGATTGTAGTGAAAAGGGAAAGGAGATGTGTCTGATACAGAAGGTATGGTAGTACGAGCTGGAAAGGGGAGAAGATGACACAACAGAAGACTCTAATTGAGGAGTTGAATCAATTGAAGAAATAGGAGGAAGATATAGAAAAGAAATAGACTCTGTGGAAGATGGAGTCCGAGCAGTAGGAGAATAGTAAAAGGGATGACTCTTATCAAAGGTGACATCATGAAATATGCGAATGCGATGTATAGAGGAATCATAGCAACAATAGCCCTTATGCTCAATGTTATATCCAAGAAAGACACATTCTACCGACTGAGCTGTCATAGCAGGTAGCCCTCTAGGAGTAAGCACAACATAGCAGGTGCAACCAAATACACGAAGATGATCATAACTCGGAGGAGATCCAAACAAGACCTCTCTGGAGCATTTTCCCTGAAGACTAGAGGAAGGCTGAAGGTTGATGAGATAAACAAATGTAGAGGCAGCCTCTGCCCAGAAATGAGAAGGAGCAAAGGATGCAATTAAGATAGTACGAGCAGTCTTAATTATGTGATGATGCTTGCATTCAGCAACACCATTTTTAGCATGAGCACCGGGGCAGGAGAGCTGAGTAAGAGTGCCTTCAGAAGACAAAAAGTGACAAAAAGCAGTGGACAAATACTCTCCCCTGGAATTAGAATGAAAAGTATGAATGGCAGAAGAAAACTGAGTGTGAATCATCCTAGCAAAAGACTGATATATAGACAACAATTGAGAGCGATGCTTCATGAAATAGATCCAAGTGTAATGAGAATGATCATTAATAAAAATTACATAGTACTTGTGACCACCTTTGGATACAAAAGGAGTAGGTCTGCAGACATTAAAGTGGACCAAATCAAAAGGATGACTAGATCTAGAATCACTAGAGGGATGTGAAAGTTGTACCTGTTTGTCAAGTTTACAACCCGTACAGTCATAACTGGTATTAATAGGAACATGACCTAGGACATCCTGACAAACTAAAGTAGATAGAGGTGACCCACATAAATGACCTAAATGATGATGACATTGGGGAAAAGTAGTAGTGGAAGCCGAAGCCGAAGCCAAAGCAAATGATGAAGGCAAAACAATGGACGATGTAGATGGAGAAAGACTCAGACGATCTAGAACGCAGAGTCCTCGAGAATCTTTATGGTGATGGCCAGTACCAACGAGAGCTCGGGTCTGACAATCCTGCACAAAGCACAAAGAATCATCAAAACCAACAAAGAGATGCATATCAGTAAGCTAACCAATAGACAATAGATTCATAGAGAGTTGAGGCACAAGAGATGATATACATGTAACGACGCCTAGGTGACAACTCGGTGACGCAGTGACAATCATGGATGATATACATGTGGAACTTAATGGATTGGTTTAGGAAGCGTTGAACCTCTCTCGAGGCCGCACAGATCTATTAATAGGTGGCTGAAGCGCCAGGTCTGTTACAGAGTTGTGAATCAGCATATTACGGTTGCCAAAACTACCTTATCTCTAAAAGGATACAATCTCTACTTTCTGTTAACAGATCAATCTGTTTTCTATACATGGAAGTCTAGAATAAGGCAACCGTGAGTGATGGATTCAACAACCGTGATTTACATATATAGAAACAAAGATATATTGTTAGGGGTGTGGGCCTTGGGGGCCAAGGCCTAGCCGGGTTATTATTAGGAATTAGAGATTGATTTCTATTTGAGTTAGAGATTGGTTTTCTTGTATTAGAGATATAGTTAGAGATATGATATTAGTTACTATATCTGTTAGAGATATGATTGGGATTAGATTCCATCTGTTAGGGGGAGCCATCTATATAAAGGGGCTACCGCATGCTATTGTAATCAATCAAAGAATTATCAAAGTCTTCCCCGTCTAAATCCCTAGTCTCTCTCCCTCTCGTTCTACGCCGACGCCATCCGGCCATCTCCTTGGTGGTGTTTACCCCGGTTCATAACAACTTGGTATCAGAGCAGTCGATCCCTTCCCACGACTTCTGCTAGCATGGTTCCTGCGATTCGTCCTCTCGCTGAGTCAATGGCCATAATAAAAGCTAGCGCTGATAAGACGGCCAGCACCGACAAAAAGTAGGCGGACTTCCTCCTTAACATGCATGCCGTCTTCGAGAAGCACTTGAAGGAGCGGGAGAAGGCGAAACAACAAGTGCGCGAGGCGCATCATGATACAACAGGAGGTGGGGGAGAAATCACAGAAAAGGAGATTGAAGCATCGCTAGATTCCGACGAAGCCTCCTCCAACAAAATCCCTCCAGCACCTAGCCCGCATCTACCCTGCTCCACCGACGCTGCAACCTCTCCACCGACGACAACTCCACCGCGCCCCCTCTGCAGCGTCAGCCACCGGCTCTTCTTCGTCAGCACTACGCCGCCTCGACCCACCACCGTTGCCCATCGCCCAACGCCGCTGGTCCCTGCCGTCGGCCGCAGCCCCCGCCGCCTGCGCGTGAAGTTGGAGGCAGCAGCTCGGCCTCCCCGCCGCCGCCCGGGCCGTCTCCTCCCGCACCGTCGCCATCGTCCGGAGTGTCTCCTCCCGCACCGTCGCCGTCGCCCAGAGGGTCTCCTCCCGCACCGTCGGTTCCGCGCTCGGAGATGCCCGACCACCGCTGCTCCAGATCCGCCTCCGGCCGGGCCACCTCCGCCGCGTCGTCGCCGCATCCGCTGCCGGGGCCGCCTCCGTCCGAGCCGCCGCCGCTCGGTCCGACTCCGCCCGAGCCGCCGCCGCCCCGTCCGTCTCCGCCGAGCCGCGCCACCGAAGCCGCTCCTCCCGCGGGCCGCCTCCATCTGCAACCTCCGCCGCCACCGCCCGGCCTGTTCCCGCCCGAGCCGACGCCGCCCGGGCCGTCCCCGCTCGAGCCGCCGCCGCTGCCCGTGTCGGAGCCGCCGCCGCAGCCGCTCCACTGGTCGGGCCGTCCAGCCTGAGGATCCGCCGCCGCCGGGGCCGCCGGAGCCGCTGCCACCGCCGGTTCGCACCGGCCTCTGTTTTTGCCGCCGCCGCCCGCTCTGTGTCGCTCGGAATCCCCGCCTCTGTTTTGCCAAGCCGCCCGCTCCAAGTCTTTAATAGGATGACTGGATGAGGAGCTGGTGAAGGAAGGAAACAATATATATATATATATATTATATATATATATAAGAATTTTTTTATTATTGTATTTTGCATATATATATATATATATATATATATATATATATATATATATATATATATATATATATATATATATATATAAAAGAATTTTTTTATTATTGTATTTTGCAGGCATTATATATCCGAAGGCGCTACATTTTTTTAGCTTTTCTGCTTGGATCTGGCTGGTCGTCTTCATCCGCAGCAGGACCCCGCCATCATTCGTCTTCTACACCGGCGTCGAAGGTCTTTCATTGGCCGCCGTCTAGCAGCTCGAGGACGAGCTGCATGTCCGAGAGGGGTGTAGTGTCAGGGGTGTGGGCCTTGGGGGCCAAGGCCTAGTCGGGTTATTATTAGGAATTAGAGATTGGTTTCTATTTGAGTTAGAGATTGGTTTCCTTGTATTAGAGATATAGTTAGAGATATGATATTAGTTACTATATCTGTTAGAGATATGATTGGGATTAGATTCCATCTGTTAGGGGGAGCCATCTATATAAGGGGGCTACCGCATGCTATTGTAATCAATCAGAGAATTATCAAAGTCTTCCCCGTCTAAATCCCTAGTCTCTCTCCCTCTCGTTCTACGCTGACGCCATCCGGCCATCTCCTTGGTGGTGTTTACCCCGGTTCATGACATATATATTCTAACAGCCTCCCTCAATCACAACTTTCTTAAGTTGAGATTGTGCTTTAGTTCTTCAAGTTTTTGAACTGACAAGGGTTTAGTAAATCCATCTGCAACTTGATCTCCTGTAGATATATATCTCACATCAAGTAATTTCTGATTTACTCTTTCTCTGACAAAATGATAATCTACCTGAATGTGTTTAGTTCTTGCATGAAACACTGGGTTTTCTGAGAGATATTTAGCCCCTATATTGTCACACCATAATATAGCAGTAGATGGAGAACTTATGCCCAGCTCACAAAGAAGAGATTGAACCCACATAATTTCAGCTGTAGCATTTGCCATTGACTTGTATTCTGCCTCTGTGCTAGATCTTGATACCGTTGCTTGTTTTCGTGCACTCCATGAGATAAGATTGTTTCCTAGAAACACAGCAAAACCTCCAGTTGATTTTCTGTCATCAGGACAGCCTGCCCAATCTGCATCAGAAAAGGCACTAACAAGCATGCTCGTTGATTTGTTTATATGTAATCCAACACCCATGGTATGCTTTAGATATCTTAAAATCCTTTTAACAGCAGTCCAATGCAGTATGGTTGGTGAATGTAGATATTGACAAACCTTATTAACAGGAAATGAAATGTCTGGTCTAGTCAATGTTAGATTTTGTAGAGCACCAACAATACTTCTATATCTTGTAGAATCCTCAGGGCTAAGTAGATCTCCTTGAGCTGATATTTTTTCTGATGTGGACATGGGGGTATTTACTGTCTTGCAGTTCAACATGTTTGCTCTTTTGAGTAAATCAGCTGTATACTTTTCTTGTGCTAGGAGTATACCTTCTTTAGTCTTCTTGACTTCAATCCCAAGAAAATAATGGAGATCACCTAAATCTTTTAGTGCAAAGTCTTGCTTGAGATCCTGCAATAGTGCTGTTGTTGCATTCATAGAAGAACTTGCAACTATTATATCATCAACATAGATAAGGATAAATATGGTGATACTTCCTTTTTGATAATAGAACAGGGAGGTGTCAGCCTTGGATGGATAAAAGCCAAGTTTTTGAAGCTTTTCACTAAGTTTTGAGTACCAAGCTCTAGGGGCTTGTTTGAGTCCATATAGTGACTTATCCAATTTGCATACATGATTGCTTAATTTCTTATCCTCATACCCAGGTGGTTGTCTCATGAAAACATCTTCTTCTAGAGTGCCATAAAGAAAAGCATTTTGCACATCTAATTGGCGAAGACTCCAACCTCTAGATAATGCAATAGACAAAACAAGTCTAATAGTAGCAGCCTTAACCACAGGACTAAAAGTATCCTCATAATCAATGCCATACCTTTGTTTGAAGCCCTTTGCCACTAATCTTGCTTTGTATCTATCCACTGATCCATCTGACTTTCTTTTGATTCTATAGACCCACTTACAATCAATTATATTCATATGCTTGTTTGGAGGGACTAGATGCCAAGTTTTATTTTTTATTAAGGCTGCATATTCAGCATCCATTGCTTCTTTCCAATCTCTATTTTGTAAAGCTTCATCCAGATTCTCAGGTTCACCAGTTAATGCAAGAAAACTATATTTCACTCTCCCATCTGTATACTTGACTCTTCCATCTGTAAAGGTCATAGGTTTAGTAATACCTCTTTGAAGTCTTGTGAGGGGCCGATGCATAGCAGGAGCGTCATGATCATGGTCATTCGTAGAAGATTCTTCAGAGACGTCTGTAGGACTTGTCGCTCTGGACAATGAAGGTGACGACTCCAGTTCATGCTCTTCCTCGGTTGCAGGGAATGCTTCAATAGTTGACCGAGGGTTTTGCACTTTGGATCGTCGACTGTAAACCTGAGTGACAGGCGGCCGAACTTGACTGATGTTCGGCTGTATCGAAGAGGCCTCAGGTACAGCAGTAGTCTCTGGCGAGTTCAGATCCTCAGATTCCATGCTGATGTTTGCAAGAGCCGAGGCAGTAGAATCTGCGCCAATGTTTTCCCTGTTCACCATATCAATTTCTGCACACACTTCATGAATAGAGTTAGGATCATTAGCAAATTGATCAGCTGTTACTGACTGCTCCCCCTTGTGATCAATAGGATTCAACAAGTTTGGAGGAAGAAGAAGGATTTCGGATCTGAGTCTAGCTCCTGCGTTTGAGTGAAGTTTAGAGAAGGGAAAATTGTCTTCATCAAAAACAACATCACGAGATATATAGATTCGCCCTGAGGAGATATCTAAGCATTTGAACCCTTTGTGCATATTGCTATAACCAAGGAAAACACATTGTTTGGAGCGGAATTGCAATTTGCGAGTATTGTAAGGACGAAGATTAGGCCAGCATGCGCATCCAAAAACACGAAGAGAGGAATAATCTGGTTTAACTTGAGAAAGACGCTCCAAAGGAGTTGTTTCAATTACTCTATTAGGTGTTCGATTGATTAAGTAGGTAGCGGCAAGGAAAGCCTCATCCCAAAATTTCAAGGGCATTGAGGCATGAGCAAGAAGAGCTAACCCTACTTCAACAATATGGCGATGCTTTCTTTCTGCGGATCCATTTTGTTGGTGCGCATGAGGACAAGACACATGATGAGATATACCAATTCTTTTGAAAAAGGAATTGAGTTTCTCATATTCACCACCCCAATCAGTTTGCATGGAGATGATTTTTCTACCAAATTGACGTTCAACAAGACTTTGGAATTCTTGGAATTTGTGGAAGACTTCAGATTTGTGTTTAAGGAGATAGATCCAAACAAATTTACTAGAATCATCAATGAAGCTTACATAGTATCTATATTTGCCAACAGAGTCGGGTGCTGGACCCCAAACATCAGAAAAGATCAATTCCAAAGGAACAGAAGATATTTTATTGGATCTTGAATAAGGAAGTTGATGGCTCTTGGCCTTTTGACAAGCATCGCATACAGACTCTTTATTGAATTCTAGTGAATATGGAAGATTATTCTGACTAATGACCTTTTTTGTGACTGAAGAAGAGGGATGACCTAGTCGGCTATGCCATTTTGACATTGATGGTTTAATGGCACTGCAGACTTGTTTATTGTTCTCTCCTGGAGTAGAAGGAAGTGGATAGAGCCCTCCTTCACATCTTCCTTGAAGAAGAACCCTCTTCGTTGCCTGATCCTTGATTAAGAAGAAATTGGGATGAAATCAAGAAAGGCTTGATTATCAGTGGCTGAGCGATGAACAAAAACAAGATTTTTCGTCGCTTTTGGAACATGCAGGACTTTATTAAGATAAAGATTTCGATGGGGAGCTTGAACAACAGCATGACCAATATATCTAATGTCCATACCTGTACCGCTTGCAGTGTGAACTTGTTCACTCCCATTGTATCTTTCTCGAGTGGAGAGCTTGTCCAATTCACTGGTTATATGATCAGTGGCGCCCGTATCAGTGTACCAATTGGTGTCGACGCCGTAGGAGGTAGTTGCAGCAGCAATTCTTCTTTTCGGCTCATAGTTCTCATCAAACCGGTGCCAGCACTCAAGAGCAGTATGATTTGGTTTGTCGCAGACTTGGCAGCGCGGGCGATCATCAGTTTGATTGCTGGATGTGCTTCTGTTGTTGTTGTTTCGGCCATTGCTGCGTCCTCCACCGCGGTTTCCTCGTCCGCGATAGCCATGACCACGCTGGAAGCCGCCACGCCCACACATGGCAGCGTTGATCGAGCTTTGCAGATTGGCGGCATTAACAGAACTCTGCGCATTTGTTCCCTGCAGCAGATCCATGCGATTCTCAAAGCTAATCAGTTGAGAATAGACCTCACTCACCGTGATGGGTTCAGATCTGCCCAGGATGGTTGTGACAACTGGATTGTAATCAATATCCAGTCCATTGAGGATGTAGGCGACAAGCTCTTCATCATCAAGAGGCTTCCCGGCTGCTGCCATCTGATCAGCAAGTCCCTTCATCTTTCCAAAGTATTCTGGAATCGTCATAGTACCTTTCTGAGTACTGGACAGAGCCATGCGGGTATTCACTACACGGGCTCTGGTTTGTGATGCAAACATATCTTCAATTGCTCTCCAGACCGATGTTGCACTCGTCATGGAGATAACATGGGTCAAGATCTCTCTTGACAGTGTGGAGAGGAGGTAGCCAAGAACTTGCTGATCAAGAGCCAGCCACTTGGCATACTCGGGATTTGGTTCTTCTGTGGCCTTGTCATCAATTTTGGTGATGATCTTCTCCTTGGGCGCCGCCAGGGTTCCATCAAGATACCCTGTGAGTTGGGCGCCTCTAATCGCCGGAAGCACCTGAGCTTTCCAGAGCATGTGATTGCTCTGAGTTAGCTTTTCAGATACTGGATGGCCAAGAGATTGATTCATGATCGAAGAGGAGGCTCCATGCGCCATGAATGGCTCTGATACCATGTGGAACTTAATGGATTGGTTTAGGAAGCGTTGAACCTCTCTCGAGGCCGCACAGATCTATTAATAGATGGCTGAAGCGCCAGGTCTGTTACAGAGTTGTGAATCAGCATATTACGGTTGCCAAAACTACCTTATCTCTAAAAGGATACAATCTCTACTTTCTGTTAACAGATCAATCTGTTTTCTATACATGGAAGTCTAGAATAAGGCAACCGTGAGTGCTGGATTCAACAACCGTGATTTACATATATAGAAACAAAGATATATATTCTAACAATACATGTAATTAGTGTAAATGAATATATTGAATATAATACTGCTGTTCAATAAAATATGTGGTTCAGGTATAGTTACAGATAAGTCATCCTATGATGCTTGTAGTTAAACAAAATTAGGTTTGACTATCAATATATAAAAAAGTATCTAGATGGGCCGCATGGAATTGATATTACTAAATTCATTTGAAACATTTTTTGTGATTATGGTAGAAATTAGAGTTCAAAGTGGTACCATGGAGACCGTGTCATCTTGTACACATTATAGGTCAGAGACTAGGGGGTAATTTGGAGACTGTCAACATTCAAAACAACATACATCTGTAATAGGTTGGGAGTATTGAGTTGTAGTTCTAATATTCTATGTTACAAGCTAGATATTTGTGTGGTTTACTTAACTACTAAAAAAAACTCGACCTGCGGGGGGTAAGACAGCCCCCGGGCATTATCATTAAGAAGAAGATCTTCTCACGCAGATTGAGAAAACCCCTGAACCCTTGCTCTACCCTTACACAGCGGCATCATTGCCCGCATGAGAACGACCAACGACCTGAGTCAACAGCCTTTAGACCTGTGCTTTGGTGTGGTAGCAGGCGAGGGGATTTTTTTACCTCCAGCCTGAAATTCGCTCCCACTGGGAGTCGAACCCAGGACCTGGGGGTGCTACTAGAGCGCTTTAGCCATTACGCTAGAGGCCCGTTCGCGGTTTACTTAACTACTAGCTAGTGACTCCAACGTATTAACTTAAAACTAATTCATTAATTACATTTGTAGGTCCAAGTGTTTCTCCAAGATGCAATGCGATCCAACCGATATAGTAGAGGTTTAGCAAATGAGCTAATTACATTCTGCTTGGTGAGTATATTTTAACCACTCTGGCTGGTGTTCTCTGTTGGAGTACAATAAGAGTGCCCCTTCTTTTTTTCTTTTTCTTTTTGCGAGAACAATAAGTGTCTTTGATCAAACTGCAGGCATATTTTGTTGTAATATCTCCAATGTGGATTGCGTGGTTCCTTTATTCAATGCTATTTGGCTCAAAGAAATGACAGCTTGTCGTAAAACAAGAGCTGCACAATTCTGGTTCTGTGTTTTTTACTTTTGATTAGCATACAAGTGTTAAAGTCATCAGGTGGAAAATACGTTGTATTTATATACTTGTAATTACTATCAAAGTATTACACCAAACTCTCAGTTCAAAGTGCAGATCATTAGCGTTTGTTTTGCTGGCCCTTCTGGGGTTGTTAACCATCAGTCTCTTGTACAGCTCTTGCAAAAGTAAGTTGTTGAGATGTGGATGCACGGTGTGTCTTCAGTGTAATCAATAAAAAGTATGAAAGTAAAATCTATCATTATCAAAAAGTATGGAGAAAAAAAATACGTGTTCTCGCCACTGGAGAGTGTAGATGAGAGATGTTCATTTTCGGTCGACTGCCGGACACCACATTTAGTGACTCGGAGAAGCGGCTGCGGCCCTGCCATTCCTCAATTCTCACAGAAGAGATACTGGCAGCTGGTTGCTTTTCCCCTCAAAAGAGTAGTAAGGCGAATTAGTTATCACTAAGCATATACCAGGAAAACGCAGATACCTTCTTCCCGTTTGGAACTGGGAATTTGTATTGGCCGATAGGAAATATGCTCTCACTGAATTTTTGTGATTCTCTGTAAATGAGGATAAAATGAGGGTGGTGGGATTAGAACTTACCAACATGCCTTTCCTACTTGGATCGCCGATGAATAGGATTCTTTGAGTGCTGGAGTCAGTCGACGCACGAATGGGTGGATGGACATTTAACACTTGTATTTTCAAACGAGTTTCAGAAAACCTAGGTTTTGCAACTACTATCGTTTATCCCAAGGTCTAATAAATTAATTTCGTACACTCCCAAGTTCCATTATCCTTCCGTTCTAATGGAATTCTACCGGTAGTTCCCACTGTTAGTGATTGATAATGTTTTTGTGCAAGAGGATCCCACTTTCAGCCAGAACGCATCTACTCGGCTAGCAGCGAGGCCAAAAAAATGGTATTAAGCTATCTAATAGCTGAAGCCGAATACTATTTTTTTTTCCTACTAATTAGTGCAAAAAAAAAAAAAACTAGTGTGTACATTTGGGAGTAACACCAAGCACTCTAGGCTCTCCAATCCCCTCTCCCTTCGAGCCTGATTCCATCTGTATCTTTCTTCTCATGTCCTGTTTTGCTCTCCGGTAGAGGGCGGCAGTGGAAGGGCTAGAAGCGAGTGGTAGGTCACAACATTGTCAAACTTAGATCTATCCTCTTCCTCTACTTTTTCTCTAGAGAAATTTTATTTTACCACCATAGTATACATGGGCTTGTACAACAATCTAACCAATCATTGACATGTGTAAAACAAAAGGCCCACCATTCCTGGGAGAGAGCTTCCTTCTCAGCAGCTTCCCGCCTACTGCTTCTCTTCCCTCTTCTCAGTAGCCCGACAAACCTCCCTCTTCTCAACAGCCCTCCTAAGCTTCTCTCCTCTGTGGGGGAAAAAGCATGGAGGATATGGGAGATGAGTAGGGAGATGAAGCATGGAGATAAAGCCTGAAGCCGTGGTCGTATGCCGTAGTCGTAAGCGTCTTAAGCCGTGGCTGTAAGCATATAAAATTGTGGTCGTATGCCATGGTCGTAAACGTTTGAAGCCGTGGTCGTATACCATAGTCGTAAGTGCTTGAAGCCGTGGTCGTATATCATGGTCGTAAGCGTCTGAAGCCATGGTCGTACATGCCTGCTTTGTATAGTCTAACACGGCCAAGGCACAGTGTAATGGTGAGGCGCGGGACGAGAGGAGGCGGTGGCCGCGGTGGAAGGTGGTCACGAGGAGGGCTGAGGAGGAGCCGGTGGTCATGGTGCAGACCTCCAGCGACTTGGCTGCGACTCGGGTAGTGAAGGCGTGGCACGGCGGCAAGGCACGGGGCGGGAGGAGGAGGCAGCGGCTATAGTGAAAGGTGGTGGTGCAGAGGAGGATGGCCATGCATAGCTCATCGGGGCCGGTCGTCCGGAGGAGGCGGGGCTAGGGTGAGGCTATGGTCGAGGGGCGGGCGGTGAAGGCGTGGCGTGTCGGCGAGGTGCGGGGCAAGAGGAGCAGAGGCGGAGAGATCTCGGGAGGAAGCTTATCCCCTCTAGACTAACATGCGGTCTTGGCCTATTTTGGATGGACCTTCTATTTTACACGTCAATAATTGATTAGGTTATTATATAAGTCTGTGTATACCACGATGATATAGTAAAATTTCTTCTTCTCTAGCGTTTGTTAAAACAGATTGAGGTCGATTAGAGACACGCTTGGTTAGCCCAGCTCGATGTGCTAACAAATATGTATGTATATGAGTAATCAAGCGAAGCACGAGCCTATCTAAGTTCTGATTGAGCCGAGCTTGATCTGAATTTCAACCTCAAACCTTAATATCTCTAATTGAGCTCGCTTGAGCTTGGCTATTTGATACCTCTACCTCTCTTTGCTCTGTCATATTGACGAAGACAAAGGCCACGTCTATACGTGTCTATGGTGGTGATCGGTTCGGCTGAAAAGCTCGTGGCTTATGGCTGAAAACACTGTAGCTGGCTGAAAAAAGCACTGTAGCTGACAGAGGCTTATTTAGCATAATTAAATTTAAAAAATTTAAAAATAAAAAAATATGTTAGCCCATTACGTATAATACAAACAAATACGGGAAAAAAAGAACCGGCAAAAAAGCTCAACAAAAAGCCAAAAGTTCAGAAAAAGACGAAACTTATGAATAGTAAAAAATAAGCCAGAAGCCAGAAGCCGAAACCGAGTTGATCAGGGCCTATAGGTGACCAACAAAGGGGTTGAACCAACAAAAGGTTGCGGAGCCATCGAGTGCTATCAATGGATTACGATGATATATTGCGGGTTGTTTTTTCGCTTCTATTTATGGTTTTTAATTGCACTTTATGGCTTTTAGACTGTTTATGAGAGAGTACGGAGTAACAGAAATTCAGGTAAGGTTTTTGCCAATATAAATAGAATCACTATAGCATATACTACAATTGACTTGTAAACCCTGTCTTAAAAAGCACTTTAATTGAAAGTTAGTTACCGTAGAGAAATTAAAAAGTAGTTTTTAAAAGTTGAAAAGAAGAGCCCCTATTCTAGCCGAAATGTAGCTGATAAGTATTTGCATTCCATGTTTCTTCGCCCGACCTGCCACAAGTTGGATCTAGGAATGTGGGTACCACTGCCATGTACTTATTTTGGGTGGGTTTTTTTGGCTGATGGCTTATGAATTATATTTTTAATATATTTAAATTCTAACTGTTCGTGAGAGACAGTACGCAGAGGAAAATTATCATATGTGATTTTGACTGGTACAGTTGAATTCAGTACACTTTTTAATACAATTTTTTATTAATCTCATATTAAAAAAACACACCGTTTAAAAATTAATTAATATAGATAATACAACCATAAATCAAGTTTAAGTAAAAAAAAACCCAGCCTTTACCTTGTATCTCCGTTGGCTAGTCACAATCACATGTATACCAATGGAGAGCAGAAATATGTGTAGAATAAAAAATAGAAAAACATTATACGGACAAAATAAGTGACCCGGCGCGTAAAAAACCTGTTTATATTGAATTTTAAAAGCTATTTTTTATGATAAATAATTTTTATAGTATCTATTTCTTAACAAAGTGTTTTTAAAGTGAAATCTACTAATCAATTATAGTACATATTATAACAATTTTATATATATCAATAAAAATCATATATAAATATTTTTTGCTTTACAAATTACTACTATTTATAAATCAAAAACTAAAAGGTAAAACTAAGAGGCAACGTAAACAGACCTGTTACCTGTATATCTTCCCTTCCTCCCAACGACCCACAGTCTTCAAGTCTCCATCCTTACGGGAAAAATAAAAATATTTTTTAAAAAACTGGAAAAATGACAACCCAATAATTCTTTTTATTTTTGGTTGTTGCCTTGGCGGTGCCGTGGAGAGTGGGAGAGAGGGGAAGCCACGAGGAGGCGACGAAAGGAAGGAGGGGAGACGCGGAGAGAGCCAGAGATTCCGGCGGCGATCCGAGGAGGAGGAGGAAGACGAGCTTGCAGCCACCATGGATTCCGACCTCTGGATCTCGCGTCTCATGGCCGCCAAGCGCCATTACGCGCAGGCGCTGCAGCGCGCACAGCATCACCATGCCACCACCGCGTCCCACCAGGGTATCCTTCCTATTCCTTTCTTGACCCGGCCTAGAAAGGTGCGGCTTTCTTGAGGCGACGATGATCTGGTGTAACAAATTTGCCTGGATTAAGCTATGCCATGGCGCGGGATTTCTGTTGGATCTCGATTCTTTGCTCGCGGATTCGCAGGGCTCGGTCGTGATGGATTAATTTCTAGGAGTTTGCTCGATTGTTCTTGGATTTATGTTCTTTAGTGAGCACCCAAGAAAAATTTGAGCTTGCGGCTTGAATGCATCTTTGTTTCGTTCAATTTGATCGCATTTCCTGGCGTTGTTGTGGTTATCAGACTCGTCAAAAAGCTTTGACCTTGACATGCTTGGAATTTCACCCAAGGTAGAACAAATTTTACGCATGTAATGAGATAAAATAGTTTTTTAATTGTTCACGCGGCATTTCCATCCTCCTCTGTTATGGCTGCATTACTAAATTTTTCTAAAAGATTGGGACTTGACGCTATATTGCTTGCTATGTCAAAAGTTTACAATCCTTTGAATATTTGAGGTGTTCATATATGGATTTATTGTAAAAATGCTACCTTTTCTCTGTTGCGCATATAGGTTCCAAGCCTTGCTTAGAGTTCTTATATGTGAAATGATGCTTTTGGATTTTGTTTTACAATATTGCCTTTTGGGAACTTTAGAAATTTTCGGTTCTATGAGATAAAAAAAATGCAATCTTTGATATTATATTCCTTTCTTATGGCTCTTCATGTTCAATTTATTTGCCTTATTGGACCCTGATTCGAAATATCATTGATTTCTCTATATATATCTTTTGCCTAAGTTTCAAGTGTTTCACATGCAGATCGGTTTGGGTACGATGATATTGAACCAGAGGACGAGGTACGTCCAGACTTCCCATGCCCTTATTGCTACGAAGATCACGACATCACATCTCTTTGTGCCCATTTGGAGGATGAACACCCTTTTGAGTCTAAAGTTGTGGTAAGTATCTCTGAGTTTATTCATTCTTCTAAATGTCTTACGTGCTTCTTGTATCTAACACTTAATAAAATATGAACAAATAAGTCAAATCTGTGAAAAATCATTTGCATGGTAGGTACTTCTTTCATTTTGGACAGACATTGATTAATACTGTAGGTTTCTTGCATAGATTAGTACATTTTGATGTGAAGGAGTTTTGTCTATCTGATTGGGGATTCAGGAACTAATACATAAGATTGGGGGAGAAGTTATGAGGAGAAACTGAATGGAACTAGTCATGTCTTGCACTTGTTAGATAGAGTCTAGAATAAATCATTAGTTCAAATTATATTTATTGTGATACACACATGTTTGTCCTTTCTGATCTGATTGCTTGAATTTGTTTGTCCTCATTTAGTTATATAATTTGGTACTTAATTTAGTTGGTATGCTGCAGGAGTAACTTCTTTTAGTTCTTATACAATGTCATCTCCTCTTTAAAATGCTCCATTTCGATGCTGAGAGATAGTTCTCTATGAATGTTTAAAGGCTGGGCTTGCAATACCCAGGTACAAATGCATTATTTGTATAGTTTGGTTTCTTTCTGACATGATTAATTAAACATTCATTCGTGTTGAGGATGAAGCTGTGTAAGAACTTAAATCTAGTTGTTGTGTTTAGTTTTGTTTGAGCATGGGTACTCTGAAAGTATTAGGATCTGTTTTGCTCTTTGATTTATTTGCTTTCTTTTGAGAAATAAAAACTTTAACGTAGACACCAAATCCTACTGGTAACTAGTTGTTACTGGATTACCCTAGTAAGACTGGGGATTTGGTAAACCGCCCAATTTCGATCTTTTCAATTAAAATCAAAATTTAAGGTTTGGATTTTTTGTAAATCACCAATGGTTGCTAGCTATGAACTGTTGGTAACTGTTTTTAATTCAAAACCCACTTTTCCAATTCACTAACATGATACTGACAGTTGGATGCATAATTATAACAATTTGGATATGAAGTTGACATGAAAAAAGAAAGACACGGGATTGCATAGCCTGACTGTGCTTTATATGACATTTTCCCTTCAAGTTTATTTTGATTGTTATGACTTATGAGCACGGTTGGGTAAGGTTCCGATGTCATGAACCGGGGTAAACACCACCAAGAAGATGGCCGGATGGCGTCGGCGTAGGGAGAGAGGAGAGACTATAGACTAGGAAGACTTTGATATTATTCTGCTTGCTTACAATAGAGTGCGGTAGCCCCCTTATATAGATGGCTCCCCCTAACAGATAGAATCTAATCCCAATTATAACTCTAACAGATATAGTAACTAATATCATATCTCTAACTATATCTCTAATACAAGGAAACCAATCTCTAACTCAAATAGAAACCAATCTCTAATTTCTAATAATAACCCGACTGGGCCTTGAGCCCAAGGCCCACACCCCTGACACTACACCCCTCTCGGACATGCAGCTCGTCCTCGAGCTGCTAGACGGCGGCCAATGGAAGACATTCGACGCCGATGTAGAAGACGAACGGTGGCGGGGTGCTGCAGCGGATGGAGACGATCGGCCAAATCCAAACGGAATAAGGCTAGAAGAAGTGTAGCGCCTTCGGTTATATAATGCCTGCAAAAAATAATTATTTTTTTTGATTTTTTTAATTTTTTTTAATTTTTTTATTTTTTTTGATTTTTTTGCATTAACTAATCCACCGGTCGGTTAAAACCGACCGAGACCAACCCGACCTCCACACCTCCGAGCCCAAACGTCTCAAGGAGCGGCGGCTGGAGGAGCGTCGGCCGGTGCGGCCGACGGCGGCGGCGGCTCCGGACGGCCGACGGAGCGGCGGCGGCGGTGGCGGCGGCTCCGGACGGCCGGATCTGGCCACGGCCCGAACGGTGGCCCGCGCGGAGGCGGCGGCGCAGGCGGGGCCGACCCAGGCGGCGGCGCGGGAGGAGGCGGCCACAGGAGGAGATAGCGACGCGGCTCCGGGTGCCCAGGGGCCTTGTGGTGGCGACGACGACGAAACGCGACGGCGACGGCTCGGGTAACGGCGACCCGAGCGGGGGCGGCCTGCGGAGCTGCAGCGGTCCGAATGGCGGCAGCCCGGTGGAGGCCTTCGTCCCGGCGGCGATGAGCTGGCCCCTTCCTACCGGGCCGGAGGCGGCGCGGAGAAGCCAAGGCCGGGGACATCCGGATCTGGAGCGGATCAGGCGACGACCGGATTTGGCGGAGGTGGCTCGGGCGGAGGAAGATCGAGCGGCGGCGGCTCGGCCGGAGACGGACCGGGCGGGTGGCGACGGCGCAGGCGGAGAAGATGCTGCGGGACCCGAGCGGTGGCGGCGGCGCACGGGAGGTAGCAGCAGTCGGGGAGTTGGTGATGCAGAGTGGCGGATCTGGTGGATGAGAGGAAGAGCAAGGCGGCGCCGGAAAGCGGAGTGGAGAAGGGGGCAGATCGATGTCTGCCGTCTTCTCTGCTTCGCGAGCGGCTTCTTGCTGCGCCTTCTCCCGATCCCTCAAGATTTTCTCGAAGAAGGCATATGTTTTGAAGGCAGCGTCTGCCATCCCTTTGTCGTAACTGGCCATCCTATCAGCGCTAGCTTTTAGTATGGCCACTGACTCGGCAAGAGGACGAGTCGCAGGAACCATGGTAGCAGAAGTCGTGGGAAGGGATCGACTGCTCTGATACCAAGTTGTCATGAACCGGGGTAAACACCACCAAGAAGATGGCCGGATGACGTCGGCGTAGGGAGAGAGGAGAGACTATAGACTAGGAAGACTTTGATATTATTCTGCTTGCTTACAATAGAGTGCGGTAGCCCCCTTATATAGATGGCTCCCCCTAACAGATAGAATCTAATCCCAATTATAACTCTAACAGATATAGTAACTAATATCATATCTCTAACTATATCTCTAATACAAGGAAACCAATCTCTAACTCAAATAGAAACCAATCTCTAATTTCTAATAATAACCTGACTGGGCCTTGAGCCCAAGGCCCACACCCCTGACATCCGAGGATTGAGGTTAGGGCACTCACCTTTGATTGGCTGGCCATGCCGCCCGCCAAGGCTTTGAGGCCTGATCGTAGAAGAGGGGAAGAGAATAGGAACATATTTGTTTATTCATTGTATAAAGGACTAACAGAACAACTCAAACAACTAATAAAATAATAAATCTTATCCCTGAAGAGTAGAGCTAGCCATATCTTATCCAACTAAAAGGGCAACTAGTTGACTTATTTCCTAAGAAAGCTTCCTATCTGCCTTCCTGGTATGCATGGAGCACGCTGGGCTGCCTCATGCACGGCTTCTGTTGCTAGGCCCATGGCCATAACAGTTGGTGAAAGCACAGTTTTTTGTTTTTTGGTATTGGGTGAATACTTATCATGCTAGCCCGGAAGCAAAGTCTAGAATTTTTGTAGTGAAAATGTAGATTGAAAGCTCAGATGAAAACTAGATTGAAAACCCAGAGGATTGAGGTTAGGTTTTTCTTTTGTGTTATGTGGAACTAGATGAAAACTCGCACTGTAGCTTCTGTTAATATATCAAGCACTGAATAAATGAGGTCTTGGCATTATTGTACATGACCTGCAATCAACTGTTCCGAGCTTATCTGTCTACAAATGGGATTGACCAAGAGCCTAAGGCCCTGTTCTTTTCAGCTTCTAAAAGCTGATTTTCGGTTTTTCTACAGTAACTAACTTTTAAACGGAGTATTTTTTCAAGATAAGGTCTACTAATTAATTGTAGTACATACTTTACTGACTTCATTTATATCAGTAAAAACCGCACGTGAATTTCTGTTACTCTGTAATCTTTCGTACAAACAGACCAAAAGTCATAAGCCGCAGCCAAAAGCCACAAGCCGCAACAAAAAAGAACAAGCCCTAAGACGCACACTCAAAATTTTCGATGATAGCTCTTCAAGGTTGGCTTGAGTAGTTGAGTTGATGTCTGAGTTGTCAAGCTTAGTTGTACTGTCCTAGGTTTTAAATTAGGACTGCAGAGTATAAAATTAAAGTTTAGATCCTCCTGCCTTTCGAAACTGTAGTATGGGGACTAAGTTCACAATTGGCAGGCTATGGATGCCTGGTGATTATTCAATAACCAGTCAAGTGTTTAAATGGCCACCTTTGTCAGGACTCAGGAGTCACTCTATACAAGAAACCATGTGTTCAGGCCACAAGCTATGTAGTTTGTTGCAGGGAGGACAGTGAGGGTCTGAGGGAGAGATAACCCCTCAAGTTTTGTTTTGAGTTCCTAAAACTTATTACAGACTCGCAGTACAGTATTTTAAAGTCACTGTGACCCTAGCTACCTTAGAAATTACAGCACTTCGCATATTTCCTTCATTTCAACATAAGAGACCTTTTTGGCAGGAGATGTAATCATAAAAAGCTGCTATTAGGTTTTTGAAAATTGGCTGTTGAGAGTGCATGAGCACTTTGGCACTTTGCCATGTTATATTGGAAGTTACAACAAAAAAGAAAGGGGCTGCATCAAGCAACTACAGCGTTCTTCTCTGGTTTACGGATGGGATTCTCATATAATTAATGCATGTAAGCTTAGTGATATACAAGTACTGAAATATTCAAAGAAACAATGAACATACTGGTTTAGCAAACTATTGCAATCATATGTACCAACTATCAAGACAGTAGCTGAGCCTGAGTGAGCTATCTTTTCTGCTGGAAAAAAAAATCAATTGTGATCATACCGAACTTGAGTTGAGCTAAAACCTGGTTAGGTGCTATACGATTTCTAGCACATGAACATTTGTTAGTAATGAGATGTACCACTACCACATCATATATTTCTGCAAAGTACTGAACAGTGAACATGAATTGAGCAAAAGTTTGTCCTATATAACAGTTAGCATGATTAAATTTTTTCCACAATAATGCTCACGTAGAACACACACCCCATGGTAGAATTACTTCATTGTTTGGCCTGTTGTCCCCACAATGACGCCTTTATAGACTGTTAGGACATTAATGATGAAATAGAATTTAATATTTTCATTTATCTCACTGCCTTGTCAAATTGAATGTAGCTGTAATTAGGGCATCTGGTCCAGCCTCGTGGCTTATCCCTAGTATAAGCTAAAGTTGCAGCCAAATAACCAGTTTATCTGAGGGGCATAAAAGGCTGGCTTTAGCATATATAGGGAACTATGGTGTGGCATTCCCAGTTCCCACACAAGCCTCTTGGGTCTTTTTCCCTCTTCAAACACCACCATGCATATAATCAAGAAATCCCCACACGGGTTTTTGGGCTTAACCATAAGCCCGGGAAGCCAGGTTTTGGCATTAAGAGCAGCTGGGCCTAATGGGCCTGTTATATAATTCTACAGTTCCTAACCTCGCTTTGATACTCCACAGGCTTGCCCAGTTTGCTCTGCTAGGATTTCAAAGGACTTGTTGGATCATATAACTCTTCAGCATGGCTACCTGTTTAAAATATCCTTTTCTAGATGGTTAAATCTCCATAGGCAAATTGCATAATGTTGTAAACTGTTTTTTGAACTGTAGCTGTTATATGTTTCCTTAATGATGTGCCACTTGCAGAGACATCACCGATTACGTAAAGTTGCTATACCTAGCAACAATGCTCTCCCCCTTGCAGGGAGAGATCTACAGGAGGCCTACTTAAAGGTGCTTCTTGGAAATAGTAGTCGAACCAGTGGTACCAATACATCAAGTTCAGTCACCGATTCACTACTATCTTCGCTCGTTTTAAATTTGTCTTCATCAGAAGCAGAAGATACAACAAAATCTTCTGCTCCTGCTGTAGTGGAAAATTGTTGGTTTAAAAGAGCAGTACCTTCAAGGACTTGGAAGACAAGGTATGATCAGTATCCTTCCTGTCTCTTAGGACTATTAGTTTGCTCTGTATGTGGTTTTTTTGGGTCTCTATGTCAGGTGTGATTATTTTAGCCTTTTTGAACTGAAAAATGCATTTCACCTGCTCAAATATGGTTCCTGGTACAGATAATTTGAATGACTTGCTTGGCCTAGCTTAGTTTTATCCCTACAAGTTAGCCTATGTTGTGTAACTGTGTATAGCTTAATGTTCATTTGTATTTGTTAAGATATAAAAGCTGTTTGGGTAAACTCAGCTTACAAGCTGCCATAGACTTGCAAGCTCCATAAACTATCCACACTAAATTCAGCTTGTCTGTTAAAAATACGGGTTAATAGCAAGTGTTAGCTTAATATCTACCTATTTAAGCTCAGGTTTTAGCCTATTTTTCTGATTAAACTAAGAGCATGTTTTGAGTAGTTTGGACTCGTACTGTAAGCCAACTTATTGGGCTCACTGGTTATGAACAAAACAGCTTCCAAGAAGCAGTTATGTCGAATCTAGTTTATAAGCCCTTGCAAGGGTTTAAACCTTTATGAGGCGCTTGTATTGTGGCTTTTACTTGATAGTTTTTAGCTGAAAATGAATAGTATTGGCTGAAAAAAGTAGCTTTTAGAAGGATGAGGCAAACGGTGAAAAAAGTGAAAGAGAGATGCATGCGCGTAACGTAAGAGAGAGGAGTAGGGTGCATGATGCACCTGTAATCTCTTGCTTTATTTCCGAAGCGAGATGGTAGCGAGAGGAGTGAAGGAGCCACTTCGAAAAGCCATATATTCGTATTGATTTTTCTAAGCAGAAACGACATGAACATAGCCTTTAAAAAAGCCCCACTTGGTGTTTGACAGAGGTAATGTGCCAAACGACTGACTGACTTCGAGGTTCTTTAATAAGCCTAAACTCCTCTTCTACATATAAACTTCAGTTTGACTAAACATGCCTTGAGCTTAAATTGATCAAACCAATCTAATTATATTATATTATCTAGTTGCTGCATTAAGTCCGCTTTTCAAGTACATTATTATGAGAAATATACGTGTCCAATGTTGCAAAGCATTGCAAAACTGTAGGCGGGTATAAGCTCCATACCAGATCATCATTGTGTATTCTCGTCTAACCCTGGACTGAGGCTTGTTAAACTGTAGCTAATTCCAAAAGATTGAATTAATGCATGTGCACGAAGTTGGACCCACCTGTGTGGCTGTTGAACTCAAATAAAAGGTCAACATTTACAACAGCCCACTTTGGGTTGATTTTGACACTGATTGTATTAGTTTCTAAAAGCCGCTTTTTATAGTAATGGTTTTTTACATTATCTACCTTTTAAACGGAGTATCTTTTTAAGATGGAGTCTACTGGTTGATTATAGTGGACACTGTAGTGATTTCATTTATATCCGTCAAAATTATACGCGAGTGTCTCTCTCTATAAGCTATTACTATTCATCAACCAAAGTTAAAAACCATCAGCAAAAGCCAATATGAACGTCTCTTTGAGTGTGTTTGGTTGATGGAATCCTCTAACAATTCCTAGGAATGCTTCAATAATCCTATGAGATTGTCTTGTTGGGTAAAACAACCAGTAATCCAAACTAGAAATTCAAGATTACCTTGGGAATCAGATTACCATGATTTTGAAGAATCACTTTCTCGTAGAAAAGAGTGTCTACCTTAGATTACCAAGGAAAATGAATATTTGTTAGTGCACTTTTATCATTTAATTTAATTTCTCATTGTCAAAATTTGAACATTTTGAATTCAAAATCCAAATTAAAAAAATATTTTTTCAAAACATGAAATTCAAAACCAAAATATCAAAATTTGAATACTAAATTTTAGGATCTTAAATTTAGGTGAATTAAATTTCAAAATTCAAAATTTCAAGTTTGGATATTGAAATTTTATTTTAAAAAACTAAATCTTGGAATCTGAAATTTCAAATTCTGAATTTCAAAAATTCAAGTTCCAAAATTTTAAATTTTATAAATTCGAATATTTTAAAGTTCCAAACTTAAATTTTAACATTAAAATTTTCAAAAATCCAAACTTGAACTTTTGAACCATAAGAATTGAATTTTTGAATGTTGCAATTTTAAATGGAGAGAATTTAAATTGTAAAATTCAAATAGTAGTTTTAAATATAAAATTTATAAATGCTAACCTTCAAGGTTTGAAATTTCAAATCATGTAATTTAAAATTTGTGGAATTATTGATTTGACTTATGAAATATTTGAACTATTGTAAAGACCATTTTGTAGTTTGTTCAAACCAACCAAACATTGGAATATTAGATTAATGGTAATTACCGGTAATCAGATTAAGGGAGATATTAGATTACACGAGAATGTGAAATTAGCATACCAAACGCACCCTTTATGCTATCCACTTCGTCGAATGTATCCGAGCTACACCGCTGATCACTGATTTCTATGTAGATGTATATAAGTATTTATGATTAGACTTTATACTCCAGCAGAGAGAAATCTGGACTACGCTTCGCATGATTTGCATGTTGGCATTCGCAATTGAGTGAGATTTCTTTTGAGTAGGACACAGAAATGTTAATGCATTCTCTTTCTTGCAGTCCTGAATCCAACCTTAGTCACGAGGAGAGGGAGCGGAGGCGGAGGCGAGCTGCGGTTAGAGCATCTTTTGTACAGCACCTGCTCGTCTCTACCCTTTTTGATGACTAGCAGAACAAATGCAGCCCCCAATGCACTGCAATCAAGTGGGCCTTTTGTCCACTCATTTATCTGGATGAATAATGAATTTTCACCTTACAAATCCCGAAGTTGTTCATCCAACTGAGGCTGGTACCCGATCCCATCAACCTCGGCAGGGCCTCTTACATGTTGTGGAAGCAGTTCTGAACATTTATTTTCCAGATCCAGTTTTCTAGGCTATCGACTAGCGTTCCTGTAGCACTCATGATGTTTTTTCAATATGATTTCAATTTGTGCTGAAGAATGCAATGTACTTTACCCAATTTGATTCTTATTATGAACATTTGAAGGTTGTCTTTCTAAGCTGGGTATATTGATGAAGATACACGATCTGCAGGGTTTACACATCTTCCTTTTTCTTGCAATTCCTTTATTTTCCTTGAAAATACCAACAACCAAAAAGAAAAGGGAAGTTGCTACGGTACGGTATACTGTCAAGATGCCTCCCAACGGCATACCTTTCTTGTGTCGCCCCTCCCCTCCCTCCTCTCGAAGTGGTGCTACTCCCCTCCCCTCTCCCCTCTTCTTCTGAAGTAGCTCTACGCGACTCCTCTACCGCCCCTTCGCCCCTCCACCACCACCTGTGGCCAGCGGCATTGTCGTCGCCCTGCCGCACCGCCCCTAACCCCTCCTCACTGCGACGCCCTGCCCGATCTAACTACCATAGCCACCGCCCTTTAGCTCTGCCCACCGCCCTCCTACCCTGCCCATCACCCCCACCGCAGCCCATCGCCAGGCCACCGCTCACCCCGACCTCCTTTTATGCCCGGGGAGAGGGTGAACCTGTAGCGGGGAGCTGAATCCGACGACGGACGAGAGTGAGGGGGATGATGGCGGCGAGGAGGAATGGAGTGGCGGACAGGAGTGAGAGGGAGCATGAGAGGGAGGGAGTGGCACCGCTTCGAGAGGGAGAAGGCTCATGAGAGAGAGGAGGGAGGTATACTGTCGAACGGTATACCGTTCCATAGTTTTTCTCAAAGAAAAGTGACTTTGCTTTACATGTGAATTGCCATCGCTTAGGGCATTCTCAATGGTAGACATCTCAAGGTATGTCCATACCTCTTCATATCATCAAGAAACTATTGTAGACACTACTACTTCAATATGTAATGTCTATTTATGGGCCCAAGCAATACATCTCATAATTCCTTATCCCCCCCTCTCTCTCCTTCGTCCCACTCTCTAAACATTTAGTATAGACACTGCAGTTTCTCCCCAATGTAAGTTTTTGGTTTCTTGCTGTTTGAATTTTGTGCCCATGCAATGTCTTGTATTAGACGTTGCTTTCCTCTCTTTTTTCATTAATTTCTTTCACCTAAGTCCTATATGGCACTACATAGATATTGCTGAGATCAACCCATTGGAAGTGCCCTTAGTGGCATGTTTCGTACGAGAATTTGTATTTTGATCATCAGATAGCCAACCATGCTCACTGTGACAAGTATGATTTCTCCAGCTACAACACTTAAATAACTATGCTGTGTCATAATGCTTTGTGCAAGATGTTGTAGGACTGATATAGCAACAGAGAAGGTAAATGCTAACTTCAAATTTTTCTTCAAGTATTCGTCAATCCTTCGCTTCGATAGATGCAGAGCTATGAAGATTTAGGATGGATAGCAAACAAAATAAGAAGCTAAAAATCCAAACATGTTACACTTATGCACGCTTTTCAAAGCACATAAGCCAAAATCTGCTAAATCTGTAGCCTTTGATCCAACTTGATCTGCTCAAGTTCTCCTTAATTTAAACCGCTTTCCTAGGCGCCGCTTAAGTGCCACAGTTTTGATCCAAGGTAGTTTCCAACATTGTGGTCAAGTTAACAAAATACCTTTTTTTTACCCGATCTTCACCTTCCCTTGCAAGCAATCGCCGTGCTTGCCACGTGTAGGTGCCCACTAGCTTGTCACGTGTTGGCAAGTCTTTCCCGTTTGCGCTCCACTAAACCACACCTCACTCAGACCAACTAAGCTACATGGTGCAACTTGTTGCTCAAACTTTTGTACAATACTTCCCACCTTTCTCATGCCATGCTTAAGATCAGCCATCTCACCCATCATCCTTGATCGTTCTGGGCATTGGCTCCTCTATGAGCGTAACTCTGATCCTCGCTGTTGACCATAGTTAACTCCAAGCATTCTTGCATATCCAAAGACAAAGAAATAGTTTTCGAGTACAGGTTCTTTACAATTTGATTCATGTTAGTCAAAACATATTTCATGCAACATTAATGCACCGACCAAACACAATTCAAAATAACCCAAGACCAAATTCCAAAATCAAAGAATTTTCACCGAGGCTAGTACTATCGCCAACCACAGGCCGATATTACCGCTCCCCGCAACTGGACGTCTGCGGTCATACCACTCCAACAGTCCGACCAGAACCATACTGATGGTCATACCGGTTTGCCTGAAACATTTCTAGAACTGATCCAGATAAAATGCAATCTTTGTAAAATCAAATATCCACTTCATAAAATTTGTAATAGTTTATCATAACACTATCCTAGACCTTCTCATATGGTCTTTCAATCTCCCAGTTGATAAACCTATTGGTAAATTCTCAATACGCAAATAGGATGTGGTTTTAGAAGTAAAGAAGATAATTTTGCAAATAGAGGTTCAAAATGGTCACAAGAAAAACGCAAAAACTGAAAATGACCATATGAGGCAGAAATAGAGTGAAGCTACTAAATATGGCAAGTTTTCTATAAAAAGCTTTAAATCTACCCAATAAATTAGGAAATCCCAGTCTAAGTCCATATAAAAGAATAATTATTCTATTTGATCTTGGTCATGGTGAGAGAAGATCAAAAGATTAAGAGGATCACAATAAGACATAAAAGCTCCAACTTAACAATAATTCACACAAAACTCCAAATCATACTCTAGAAATGAGGAGCTACGACAATAATCCGAAGTAACTTTACAAGTATTACACCAAGCTATATTATGTGAAGGAGCTATCTAAATCATAGAAAATCATATATAGCAAAGCTAAAACTAAATGAGCAATAATCTGAAATTAAATAAATTTTTAGCATGTCAAGTTGCTCAAGATTATAGTTTTACTAACGGTATAAAAAAGCCAATCCATGTCAATAAACTAAATGGGACCAAGAAGTTACAATTGAGTATATTTAGAATGCTACAAGTTCAATGTTGAATCATTTTATTCAAGCACTAGAAATTGTGCGTAATTAGCACATTTGGCAATTTTGAAAAGCATTTTGGTTTTATCTTAGTAAAGCGAGTCCTGGACTAAGATCCATCTAAAACTACCTTCTAAGTTTTAATTAATTTTTTATATATTTTTGCTTTCTTAACCATGTGCTAGATCTCAAGTCTTAAAAGAGTGGTATTGGTCATTCAAAACTCTTTCTGAGTTCATGTCTAGTGCAATGGCAAGTTGCCTTATAAGAATGAATTAGTGCGAACAATTTTTCACATAAAAAGAGATTATTTTTCAGTTTCACACAAAAAGAGATTATTTTCTAGTTTTTATTTTTAGTTCAAGAACAATAAATTACTTCTTAGTCCATAAGCTATACCCTACCCGAGCCACAAAAGCCTCGGAGAAGTAAATTCATGTTCTAATAAAGAACGAGCAGAGCTCAATCTAAAGCTCAATTTTAGGCTCAAAACTCAATTTAGCCTATTTCACATGGCATAAATCGTAAGAGGATCACTAGAGCAAAACTAGTCACAAGATCTAACAAGACATGATTTTAGTTTAAGTTTCTCACATTTAAGAAAACTAGCATTGCAAAGCTAAGCTACAAATAGAAAAACATAATAAATCTAGCAAACTAGTATAAGACATAGCAAGATGTAAAACAACATATCATGTCACATAAGGATAATAGTCAAAGTTTCATGTAATTATTTTACAATGGAAGTTGTTAAAATTAAATCTGCATTATGATACAATTGATGCAAAAGAAGTCAAACTCCCCATCAAAATAGGTGAAAACAACTAATATCCCTCAACTCTCCTTGGAAAGAAGCAAAACGAAAAAAATTAAGTGCCTTAGTGAAAATATCTGCAATCTGCTGCTCTGACTGTACAAAGTAAAGCACAACACCACCCTTCTCAATATGGTCTCTAAGAAAATGATATCTAATATCAATGTGCTTAGTCCTAGAGTGTTGTACTGGGTTTTTAGCAATGTTTATGGCACAAGTGTTGTCACAGAAAAAAGGGGACACTATCTAACGCTAACCCATAGCCCTGTAGAATAGATAAGATCTAGAGAACCTAAGAGTAACTACTAGCATAGCTACATACTCTGTCTTAGCAGTGGACTATACAACAGAGGACTTTTCCTCTCTAGATGGCCAAGTGATAAGAGATGTACCTAGGAAATGACAAGTGCCAGAGGTACTTTTTCTATCTATCCTACACCCCACAAAATCAGCATCATAAAAAGGACGAAGGGAAAGTGTAGAATTAGAAGAATAGTAAAGTCTAAAGTCAAGAGTGTCCTAAAAGTACATAAATATGCCACACACTGCTTCACGATGTGAGGCACGTATGAGAGAAAGCCTGAAATCAAGCACACAAACACACATTAAACTGTATGTCCAACCTCAACGCCGTGAGGTAGAGGAGGAAGCCGATCATGTTGTTGTACTCCTTCTAGTCTACGGGCTCTCCATTCTCATCATGATCCAGTACGGTAGAAGTGATAATTGGAGCATACATAGGCTTATCGCTTCTCATATCAAAGTGCCGAAGAAGGTCCTTTTATATACTTGCTTTGGTGAAATGTCCCTTCTTTTAGTTACTTGATTTGAAAACCGATGAAGAAAGTCAGCTCACCTATCATACTCATTTCGAATTCTTTGCTCATACAATTTGAAAATATGGATACTAAAGCATGAAAACACCAATGAATATAATGTCATCCACAAAAATCTGAACAAGTAAGAAGTCACTGCCATGCTTGAGAGTAAACAAGGTTTTATCTACCATTCCCATTTTGAAATTATTTTTAAGTAGAAAACTCTGAAACCTATCATACCAAGCTCTACGGGCTTACTTCAATTCATACAAAGCTTTGGAGAGATTACACGCATGGCTCAAGGACTTGAGATTTTCAAAACCAGAAGGTTGCTTGATATAGACCTCTTCTTCTATGAAACCATTTAGAAAAGTACTCTTGACATCCATTTAAGAGAGTTTAATGTCCTTAGATGTCGTGAATGCTAGAAATATGCAAATGGCTTCTAACCTAACTACAGGTGCAAAGGTCTCTTCAAAATCTAAACCCTCTACCTGGGAAAAACCTTGAGCTACAAGCCTAGCCTTATTGCGAATTACCGACCTATCCTCACTTTGCTTATTTCTTTAAAACCCATTTTGTTCTAATTGTATTATGGTTAGGAGGAGGATCAGCTAAGGTCTAGACTTGGTTTCTTTTAAAGTTCTTAAGTTCTTCATACATGGCATTGACCCAAGAGGAATCAGATAAAGCATGGGTGATATCTCGGGATTCAAAAGATAGAACAAAAGTAGAATGTGTATGAAAATCTAGAGAGGTAAACTTGGAACAAGTAACTCGCACAAAGAGATCCCTAATCGTCTACTCCTGAGAGTGTCATCGCTAAATACGAAGAGGAGGTCCTGGTGGAGGTAGGAGCAGAGCCACTCAAAGTACCGGTGAAAGTGGGAGGATGCTGCTCTACCGAAGCTAGAGTAGTGAAAGTAGGCTCTCCAACTAACTTAGGAGTGACTAGAGGTGGGATTGGGTCAACATCCTCTAGGGTAGGGTCATCGTCGACGAAGATGCTCTCCTTATCACCGTGTACCTGTGTACGCACTGTCAGATCTAGTACCAAGACTAGCCTCATCAAAAGTGACTTCATAAGTCTCAATGAATTTGTTAGTATCCAAATTAAATACACGAAAGCCACGAGAATGGGCAGGATATCCAAGGAAAATGCCATCATAACATCTAAATTTAAATTTATCCAAGTTGCCATGTTTAAGAATGAATCACTTGCAACTAAATATCTTAAAATGAGAGATGTTGGGCCTATGACTAAATCTAAGTTCAAAAGAAATCTTGCCTATGGATGATCTCAAGAAAACATTATTGGACGTATAGTAAGCAATAGAAATCGTCTCAACCTAAAACATCTTAGGAGTGCTATGCTCATCTAGCATAGTCCTAGCTATCTCTACAAGGGTTCTATTCTTTCTCTCTACAACCGCATTCTGCTCAAGGACTCTAGGTGAGGAGAACTAGTGCTCTAACCCTCTCTATGCAAAAGTGGTAAAAGATGAATTCTCGACTTTTGTGCCTTGTCACTCCTCATGGCTATCAAGGCTCCTAGAAGGTCAACCGCTAATCTAAGGGCCAACTCTCTAAAATAGCCAAATGCCTCATCGTTAGAAACTAGAAAATGCACCCAAGAATACATAGAGAAGTCATCTACAGAGACAAAACATATACCACATTCCCTTCTGCAGACTGGACTCTAGAAGGGCCAACTGTGTCTAAGTGCAAGAGATGTTCAGGGCTATCAGTTATTACTAAGGTAAGAGGAAGATGAAAAGTAGAAACCATCTTACCATATCTATAGGGTGTGCAAACTAGATCCTTACAATTATTCAGTCTAGGCAATTCTCTAATAAGGTCCTTGCTACTGGCTCTAGTCAACTGTTCAAAGCGTATATGCCCAAGCCTACGATGCCACAGTATTAGATCAAAAGAATCATAAGCCACAAGACACTTAGGGCTAGTGATAGAAGAGGTACTGAAATCAACAATAAAAATCCTCTTAAGCCTAGAGATCCCAAAGACAAACTCACTTGAGGAATCTAGAATTTTCCACTCTTGAATCTCAATTTTAGACTCTCATCAAGAAGCTAAAAAAATAGATAGCAGATCATATATCAGTTTACTTATCAAAGCAATGTCCTTGAGCATGAATTTATTGTTGACACGCATGTGCCCTTTGCTATCATGGTCCTAATAGAAATATCCCCAAATGTGATCAACTCATTGCTGAATGTATGAGTGGGGGAGGAGAACCATCGAGAATCTTCAGTCATGTATCGAGAACACTCGGAGTCAACAAGCTACATGCCCTCCTTCCTCGCTCGATGGATCTATAGGGCATAAGCAGGAAACATCAGTGCCTCAGTACTAAGTCTAGTAATAAGAGACTTAAGAATCTAGTACTAAGCCACACAATGTCTAGAAATAACAGTAGAAGCAAGAATAAAATGGTTAGTAAGATAATCGTGGGAATACACACGAGAACCATCTAGACCGCTTCGAATCGACCTACCAAAAAGTCATCACTCCCCCTATCTAAGTGCTACTTGTGGTTTACTCTCATGATATTCTAACCCAAAGCGCTACATAGAACTACCAATGAAGTCAAAAAAGTTATCTACAAACCTAAACCTATTCCTAGAAGGAAAGACAGAAGGCTCGGCTCTCTAGACATTTACAGGTGAAGAAACTCCTCTAATAGACCTCAAAGCACACATCATCTTTTTTCTCTCAACCTTAACTCTATAGAAGCAAAATTCAACAATGTGGCTATCTTTCTTGCAAAATGTGTAATGATACTTCACCTTTCGAGAGGTCTGATCTGCTGAAGTAGAAACACCTGACTTCTTAGAAGGGAATTGGGCAAGACCTATTGACCTCAATATAGTCTTTGATAACGTAGGGGCACGTAGGGGGTTTTACCTCAAACTTGCCACTCTCAACAACTCTTACAACTTTAGGTGGGTGGTTCTTGGAATACTCTAGCGAATTAAATCCTAGTCCTTCCTTCTTTACACTCACCTCAGATTGGTCAAAGATCATATTGAGAATCTTCTTTCTACTAGAAAATCTTTCAATGGTCTTTTTGAGGTAGTCATTTTCTTGGACTAGATTCTCACATGTGGCACACCCATTTGCTTTGGTAGCCCTATCATATCTCTCTTTATAGACAGCTACCTCTAGTTTTGAAGCCTCATAAGATACACAAGGGGAATTTCTAACCCTATCTAATTGCTCTTTATATGTGACTCTAAATACCTCATGCATCTCATCTAAATTAGTCCTAATTTCAACAAAAATGCATAAGGCATAGAATCAATAACTTTCTTATATACAGTCATGGACATGAAGTTCTCAATTTTACATTTTTTTTACTTAAGTGTCTTGTTAAAAGCATCAATCTCAATCGTGAGCCTAGGACAATTTTTACAAGATTCAGTTCTAGAATGAAGAAGCATTTCAGTCATTTCTTTCATTTTGATTTTGCTATCCTTACAATGAGAGCAAGTATGATCAAGATTAAATTTGAGCAATTTCTTAGTAGCTCTATCCAATTTTAATTCAAGCAAAGCAATATTTGAATATGATAAAGGAATAACATATAAAAGAATGACATCCAAGACAATAGCATTTAAGTAATCATAATCATTACTAGATTTGAGAGATTATAGTTCATCTAGAGCATCCTTAAGTTGACTAAAAATAGAGGAATGGGCAATTTTTATATTAGCCATTTTGATCACATAAGCACAAGCAAAATTCACAATTACTAATAGGATTCATGGGTTGTGCTTAACAACTTATAGATTCAAGTTGTCAACATAATGTCCTTGTTCTTGATCAATTTAGCTTGTTTCTTTAGTTTTTGTTCAGCCGCAACAAGAACACATTTCATCTCTTTAGAGGAGGGGCACACCTTGTCGGGATCACTGTAGAGCTCGTTGGAGAAGGAGTCGACGTCGATGCTGCTCTTGGCCATGAAGCATACGCCAGTGAAGTCCTGAGTCTTTCTCTCCGTGGGAGTCATCCTTCGTCCTCGAGTCCACATCACTCATGTCGACGTTCTCAAGAGTGGCAAAGTCCATGTTGATGAACTTGCGGTAATTTAGCTTCTTGGACTTCATGTCACAAACTTGAGGATGCCTTTAGAAGTCATTCTCCTCGCCCTTCAACTTGGGGCACTTGGCTGGAATGTGGTTCAGCTCATCACACTCAAAGCAAGTGATATGGCCACCCCCTTCTCTTATTCCTCACCTTAGTGTATTCTCTCATGAATTTTGTAGATAGGAGGACTAAGTCGTCCTCAGGAAGCTTCTCTAGCTGCTCATTGCTCAAAGAATGCAAAGCTAACAATGAAAATCCAGAAGAGCAAAAATCCAAAAAACTTCAAGAACTACTCTGAAAAGGGTCAACCACAAGTGTCATCGTCTATGTCTTAGGGAGACACGAGATGAAGTCAATCTCATGCGTCTTCAACCTCAAATAGAGTTTATCTATGGTAAGCATGATCATGACAGTGTTGTCATTGATGAAAGTGATCTTCATTTCTCACACATTCACATCAAGTGCACCCAACATCTAGTGTGCATTCTTATAATAAAAAATGTCAAACCATCAACACGAAGATCATGAAGAATCTTGTTGAACCTTCCTAACAACTCATCCAAGGATTCACCAGGATTTTGCCCAGTCTTTGAGTATTCTTTTATCAATTGGTTCTGTCTTTCCTGATCGCGGTAAAGCCCTGATGGTAGTCAACGAGGGTCTTTTAGATCTCATGAGCAGACCTCAAGTGAGCAACTCACTCAAACTTAGATCAACTAAGCACTTGAATAAGAAAATTACGAGTCTTGTTGTTTGCCTCTATCCAGTGTAACCTAATCATTGGCCAGCACAACATAAGAATTTTTTAGCTTAATCCAAATTGCGTGCACTTGGGTCTCGATGTAAGATTACATACAAGCCTTCCAATAAGAGAGTCAACTGCATTGAAAACAGTTGGCATGGTTAAATACTTGTCTGATGCCATGACTCCCAAGACATGTCAAGATCTATGAGAAGAGCTAACCAGACGTTGATACCACATATAAGACCGGTATGGTAACAGAGAGGGGTGAATGGTGCCTTCAATTTTTTTTCCAAATATTCACCGATCCTTCACTCTGATAGCTATGAAAAGCTAATATAAAAGTTCGCAAATCAAGAAGCTAAAAATCCAAGAAATAAATAGTAAAATTGGTAGTACCACTACAGTAAAATATAAAAGAAATAGAGTAAATACATTTAGCAGATATGACCCTCCTCTATTGTTGGTCTCCAATCTAGGTTAGCTATATTGCTGCATTCGAATGGTATAACTAGAAAGTCAATGGAATGGTTAGGACCGACAAATCAACAAAGAACAATTAAGTACATATAAAAGCAGGACATTAGTGATCTCTGTTTCTGACAAAGAAATGGTCTGCATCAAGCACTTTGTCTCTTTAGCATGCGGTCGCCCATGCAGATGGGGCTATGATGCTCCCATTAGACGAGGAAAAGGGGAAGGAGAAGAACTTAAATAGCGATTAAGAACCTTGGTTGTCGAGCAAAGGAAGATTACTTAGGGCCTAGTTGTATTGGTTTTTGCTTCTATTTCTGTTTGAAGAAATCAAAAATCAATATGAACACCTGGCTAAACAAAAGAAACAAAGTGGTCTCTTTCCACCTCAACACCCTATGGGACGATGATACCCATGCATACACACTCGATCGAAATAGCCCTTGCTTCCTACAAGGTTGCATACTTGCATTGCATCTAACAAGTTGTGTTCCCTTCTCTCATCCTCTAATTCTATATATTCCATTAGCATCTATGACTATGATGTGCTTTCTACCATGCTCCACCCAAATTATGTCCTCTTGACCCTTGCTGCTTGTCTACTTGCTTTTTGCACCCACTAGCATTTTGCGAGCTTCTTCAAACCAGAGAGGTAGATCGGGATGGTTGAGCTCGCCTTGGGTGCTATCTATTCCATGGTAGGCTTGCCTCCTCATGTCAATCATCTGAGAGGAGGTGGAGCTACTAGGCAGCGTACAGGATGACGTGCAGTCCATAATGGAGGAGTTGGATAGCATGGATGCCATGCTCCACCACCTCACGGAAGCCAAAGACAAGGGCTCCCATGACCGCACCTAGACGAGGTAGGTCATGAACCAGGCATACAACTGCCAGGATTGCATCATCTAGTACGTGCGGTGAACCGGTGGCATAGAGGGTGTGACGAAGCCAGTGCGGTGGATGATCAGCCTCATGTTAGTCATGCTAGCTTGCCACCAGATTGGCACCAAGATCAGAGAGCTCAAGGCAAGTGAGGGTGCGAGAGGTGGCTGAGAGGAGGAAGAGGTACGTCATCTGTAGCATTTCATAAATATACTTCCTAAGGATCTTATTATGAATACAGAAAAGGAGTTAAAGAAAACAGAATAGAGGGAGACAGGTGGGGGTTCGGTAGGTTGATGACAAAGTCATGTGGTAGGGGGAGCTAGGCCGAGCTTATAAAGAGAGGAGGGGTTGGGGAAGTCTAGAAGCCCTAGTCACCACCTACTTAAAAACCCTAGCGGCCACCCTTTGTCGTGTCGTTGCCCTGTGCCGTTGCCACTGCTGCTTGCTACGCTGCTGCCCTACGCCATCGTTGCTGTAGGCTGCCGCCACCCTGCCATCCTCTACCGCTACTACTGTTGCTGCAGCTGTCATGTCGGCAGGGAGGAAGGAGACGGACGGCGAGGAGAGGAGGCGTCGGCCAGAGGAAAGAAGGAGAAGAGAAGGGAAAGAAGGAGAAGAGAAGGGAAAGAAGGAGAAGGAAGAAGAAGGAAGAAGAAGAGGGGAGTCAGCTAGGGAAGGAGAAAGAAGGAAAGAGGAGGGAAGGAGGGGATCCCGCGTACATAATGGCTTCATCGTTCTAGCCAATCTTTGGGTTGTAGGTAAAATTGTCCTATACCTTGTTTTCCTATTTTAGGCCATTATAGAATGGTTTTGAGGTCATTCTAGTTCTGGATGGGGAAGATGGATGGTGTTGGAGGTGAGTTTTGAGTGCCGTTGTTTGTTAAGGTTTGTTGTCCTATCTTGTGGGAGGATTTTGGGATAGCTACGTCCTATTTCATAACTTTTACATATTATGAATATTGTCGATAATTGTTTAAAGTTTTCATATAGTGCAAGAATATGAGATTTGGTTGAGCGGTTTAGAAGTTATGGCCTCAAGAATGCTATTTTCCAGTAATTGGTTGTTGCTGGGTGCAGTCGTAGTAAAATGTAATTTCGGGCAATATATAGCCGAATTAAATTATGAGCATAACTAAATAAAGGTATATAATTTTTGTAGATTCCATAAGTGGTATGGTTAATTATGTTTGGACCAGTATATTAAGAAATATATAATTGTTAAGCCTATTGTCCATTAAAACAACAAGATACTTTGGGATTAAAAACGATGCTTAGATGGGTTAATCAGTATATTTGGTTAACTAGAAAAGTGTAGAAAGTTTTGTCTGTATTTCAAAAAGTATATGGTTTGTCATGTTAGGGTCTTTGAGCTAAAAGTTATGATATTTTGATCATCAGGACAACGGAGAAGGTTGCCTGGTAAAGAGGGGTTTGTTAGGCTGGGAAGCGCATAGGAGTGGTATTCTTTTTGTTTGATATTTTGTATTATTGTGGCATATGTTGAGTTGACATATTTACTGTAGGCATGGTTGTTACAGGGTTAGTATCGTCCACATATCGCTCCACTCCATGTGGTTAAAGGCAAGTGCATAGTAGAGTAATAGATGGTTGTTTATTATTACTTTGAGTAATTAGATTTACTTGCCATGTTATATTTATATATATGTCTTGTTCCAGATGATGTGATTTGTTGAAGATGAAAGGATGATGTTAATGGTTATGGATCATGTGGTATGTGGTAAATGAGTAATGAAAATATTGCACCACTTGAATTTACATTATGAGAAGAGCATAGAGCCAGGTCGGTGAGTAAGTCATATAGCTAGTCCAGAGTGCATGAGCCAGGTCGGTGAGAAAGTTATATGACTAGTCCAGAGCGCTCTTGAGTAAGACCTACTTCGGTAGGCACCTCCACGGGATAGAAGTAGGTGGTGTGTATGACAGGTGTTCCCTCAGCTATACCGGTATGAGCTTAAAATGTGCATATGGATATGGTATTGCATTATAATTTATTGATAGAAATAAAAGAAGAGATAGTATTGTGGTTAATGGTAAATATCATGAATGTTGTTGAATGTGCTTATCTATGACGATTACCTTGTGACGTTTAGGAATTTCGTCATGAAACTTGAACTTTCAATGACGAAATTTGTAGCTTCGTCATAGGTGATGTGTGACGGAGCCCAGGCACTAAAAATAATGATGAAAAGCAAAGAAGCGTCACAAAACAACAAAATAAATTCGTCACAGATATAATGCACCCTTCTGCACACACCCACGTCCCACATGCACCACGTGGGTCCCACCTACACATGGCTCGATGGGTCCCACATGCGGTCCCACCAACCCCATGGTCCCTCCACCACGTGGCGCAGCGTGGCCCACACCGGCACCGGTCCCACGACCACATGGCAACTCCAGCTCCCCCGTCCCCGTCCGTTAATTGGCCAAAAAATAGCGCCCGCCTGGATTCGAACCGCTGACAGGGTGGAACACAAGGTGAAGCCTTACCACTGCATCAGAGGAGCTTTTGTGACTTAGGTGTCTAATTTTCCCTACTTGTCATATCTTTGTACATGATAATTGAATGGCTACCGTTATTGATTGAATTTGAGCCGGTGGACCCCTGACACCATAATCAAAACCATAATCGAAATCGAACCCCGGCGGCGGAGGCAGTTTCGGCGGCGGCGGAGGCAACCCGGCGGCGCACCGGTGGCATGGGACCCGGCGGCGGCAGACCCGGCGGCGTAGGCAGCTCGGTGGTGGACCCGGCGGCGGAGGCAGCTTGGCGCCGGTGGAGGTTCGTTCGATCTATTTGCGGGTTAGCGCACCAGCTTGCCCACCATGTGTTTGCTTGAGTGCCTCATAGAGATAGACAATTTACTTTCCATGATTCTGCTGCTCCTTTCAGAAATATTATAGAGAAATTGTACCAATGATCCACCTATTTGTAGAAATTTGCAGAGGCTAGTCGTCGTTTCTCAATTTGAAGTTTTGATAGTTATAAAAGCAATCACAGTAATACCATGAAGGATATGTCATTGTACTGTACTACTTCCGTCTTATAGAACGATGACTAATTACATGCCTTGGGATTATATTTGCATGCAGAGATTTAGCATTGGTGCATCCGTGCATGCTGATAGGAATGCTCCCTTGTTAGCCTGTCAAAATAAATATGTTGATCCTTATGCTGATTAATTTCAGTCCACTGACAACTTTGATTAAAATGTAACAGATGGGTCTTCAATAAAAGTAAAAACATGGCAACTGAATTGATTCATTGCCTATCTGATGTAATAATTTAGTCCTATTATTTTACATGAGAGTTGATAATGTACTTCGTCGCGGCCGTAACATATATGTAAGTTTGGCTTTATCCTTCTACGGTGTACCAGGTAGTACTAGAGATGTGCCGCAAAGAAATCAAAATGACCAATTGCCTGGCGAGCATAATTTGTCCTTAACCATTTTTTTAAAAAAAGTTCTATACCTCACAAAATTATGCGAGGGAGTGATGCTTGGTTTTGTGCTGGATTAGTAGTCTATTAGCGATTTCATGTTCCTGTTTGATATATAGCTTTGGTTTCGTCCACAGATCCTCCGTGAGGGAGACCAACCTTGTGCTGCGAGAGTTTGAGAAGGGCGGAGTGATACTAAGACATTGTTCTGGCCCAAGAGATGGAAACTGGACTCACATATTGTATCAGGTAACACCTTTTGGGAAATTTGTTCAAACAGATGGATAGAAGTTGGATTCATGGGAGACAGTTCACACCTGCATATATCATTGGAGTTCAACAATTCATGCAATTTGTTAGTGAAAGATACCCCGAAGACAGCCATATACTTTGTCCGTGCCGCAAATGTCTTAATCAAACTTTACGGCCTCAGCAAGAGGTGAATGACCACATACACATTTATGGAATGTCAGCTGCATACACCAGGTGGATTCATCATGGAGAGTCGGCAGATGATGAAGTAGTTGAGTATTTAGAGCAGGAGGTGGATGGATTTGATCATGATGAAGGGATACATGTGGATGTGGTGGATGATGATTATGATGAGGATAACAGAGTACCAGAGATGATAGGAGATCTGTACGCAGCGACAGAGGCAGATGGAGAACAGCCAAGGTTTGCAAGCGTCCTTGAAGATGCGAAGCGGTCACTTGGCCCGGGATCTAGCCATTCAAAATTCTCTTTTCTGGTGAGGTTACTGTATATCAAGTCTCGTTATCGAATCAGCAATACAACATTTACCGTAATGATGAAGTTGTTGTCCTCAGCATTCCCTCAGTGTGAATTTCCAAGATCATATGATGATGCCAAGAAATATCTTCGTGAATTGGGCCTTGGATACGATAACATCCATGTGTGCAAGAACAATTGTGTGTTGTTTCGGAAGGATTATGCCAAGGTGGATGTGTGCCCAGTATGCAAGGAATCTAGATGGCAAGATGTTAATGGGAGCAAGCGGGTTCCACGTAAGGTTTTGAGGCATTTTCCACTTATTCCAAGGTTGAAGAGGATTTTTGCTTCAAAACGAACATCTGAGGAAACACAATGGCACAAGAAAGTGAGGACGCCAGTCGACAATGTAATGAGCCATCCAGCAGATGGGGAGGCATGGAAGGACTTTGACAGCAGGTATCCAAATTTTGTAGCTGATCCGAGGAACTTGAGGCTTGCCTTAGCTACAGATGGATTCAATCCATTTGGCAACATGAGTACCCAATATAGCATGTGGCCTGTGCTCCTGACACCTTTAAATCTCCCACCATGGGAATGCGTGAATCCAGCAAACTGCTTTATGTCTTTACTCATCCCAGGTCCATCATCTCCAGGAAAGGATTTTGATTTGTTCCTTGAGCCCCTAATAGAAGAACTGCTCGATCTCTGGCAGGGTGTCGATACCTATGATGCATGTACTGGTAACAAGTTCAAGCTTCGTGCTGCCGTGTTGTGGTGTATACATGATTATCCAGCGTTGAGCACCTTATCAGGGCGAACAACAAAAGGCTATTATGCATGTATTCATTGTGACAAGAATCCGTTGTCTCGGGCAATAAGGAATAAGTTATGTTACATTGGACATCGTCGATACCTTCCAAGGACACATGCTTGGCGGAGAAGCTTGGCTTTTGACGGACAGCGCGAAAACAAAGTTGATCCAGGTAAATTCACTATAGAGGAGGTCCAAGAGGAGCTAGAGAAGGTGAAAGATGTTAGGCCAGGGAAGCATCCTGCAACTAAGAAAAGGAAGCGTAATGAAGGTCCAGTGATTTTTAGCCGCAAAGTTGGGTTGTGGAGATTGCCATATTGGAAATATTTGAAGCTTCCACATAATCTTGATGTGATGCACATAGAGAAAAACATATGTGAAAACCTTCTTGGCACATTACTCAATGTCGACGGCAAGACCAAGGACACAACCAATGCTAGGCTAGATTTACATGATATGGGCATAAGACCTGAATTGCACTTACAGCAGGATGGCAACTCAGTCACTGTTCCACATGCTTGGTATGTCTTGAAGAAGGATCAGAGAATCGAGTTTTGCAAGTTCCTTCAAAGGTATCAAGTTTCCTGATGGATATGCAGCGAACCTAGCAAGATTCATAAGTGCAGATTCTTCCAAGGTGCAGGGGAAGCTGAAAACACATTCTTGCCATATACTCCTGCAAAGAATCATACCTGCAGGCCTAAGAGGACTTATCAGCAAGGATGTATATGAAGCAGTTGCAGAGCTCGGGAAGTTCTTCAGGGAATTGTGCAGTAGAAATCTAAGGATAGATGTTGTGAAGCGGCTGAAAGCAGAAATCCCATTGATCCTAAGCAAGCTTGAGAAAATTTTTCCTCCGGCCTTCTTTGATGTCATGGTGCACTTGGCTGTCCATCTTCCTGATGAGGCACTGCTTAGAGGTCCTGTTCAGTATGGATGGATGTACCCAATAGAAAGGCGACTAGGCACTTTGAAGAATTTTGTAAGGAACAGGGCTAGGCCGGAAGGATCAATTGCTGAGGCTTATGTTGCAAGTGACACGCTGACTTTTTGTTCAAGGTACATGGAGGATGTTGACACTAGATTTAACCAGGATGATGGTAGTGGAGGTGATGGTCCATTGTTTGATGACACCTCTGTTTTTATGCATGGTGTTACTCTTGTTGGATCTAATAGGGTACAATACATTGATGATGGTGTCATGGACAAGTTAGTTTGGTATGTGCTAAATAACTGTGAAGAAGTTGAGCCATATTTGGAGTAAGTATCATTTACTTTTTTTGGAATTATTGTGTGTTTTATTACAAATTTATCAAATTATTTCTTATGAATAAAGTTTGTCCTGCAGCATCTACAGGGAAGAGCTACTAAAGGAAGGTGCACATGATGTTGATAAAAGGCTTGAACAAGGATTTCCAAAATGGTTTAGGAGCCATGTAAGTCACTAGACCTTGTGTTTTCAGCTTTCATAAATGGTTTAGGAGCCATATATAATTGGTGATCTGAGTACTTTTATTGCACCCCAGATTGTGAAGCTATGGGCGGAGAAGCCAGAAGAGGTTAGTGAAGGATTGTATGCACTTTCATGTGGCCCAGATCTCCGAGTCAAGATCTGTGCAGCTTGCATTGTTAATGGAGTGCGGTATAGCACTATGGACCGTGAGAAGTACCTACAGACACAAAATAGTGGTGTAATGACTGAAGGTACACATGATGGGGAAAACATTGATTTTTATGGTGTCCTTAAGGAGATAATTGAGTTGCAATATAACTCCAATTTTGAAGCACGTCGGTCTGTGGTTCTATTTCGATGCGATTGGTACAACCAAGGTGGCAAGACAAGAGGCATTCGAGATGACGGGCATTTCAAATCCATCAATGTGCAGTCATTATGGTACAAGACTGACCCTTTCATCTTGGCAACTCAATCGAGAAAGATATTTTACTTGAAAGACACATCTTTAGCAAAGAATGGCGAGTTGTGCAAAAATTTGAACATAGGAATATTTATGATGTGGCTGAAAAAGATGAACCCAGTCATGATGTGCATCAGGATGATCATTGTTCTGATACTGAGCATGAAGTGCAAGAAGGTGATGTTCATGAGGTTACGCACAATCTTCAGGGTGGAGAAGCCACTATACTTGAAGGTTGAAGCTAATTTAGTAGACCTCATAAGAAGCAAGAAGCAAGCTACAATTCCTGAAGATAGTGAGGATGAGGATGAAGATGAAACTGTACTGCAATACTGTAGTGATGGTGGCAATGAGAACAATGATGACATGTGCCTAGACGACGACGATGAAGATGATGATTTCTAGGATACGCAAGGTACATACTTATTCCTCTTTAGTTGGTTTTCTGAAAATTTTCTATAAAGAAATCATATGTTTTAACTGAAATTTTTCTCAAAATGTGTTTTAACTGTAGGCAGTGTTGGTCCATTGGGGAAGTCAATGGAGAGTTGACTTATGTTCTTTGAAATATGGTAATTTCAGTCCTTCAAATGGTCAATCAAACACAGAGGACTCCACTGTCACAAAGAAGCGATCTGCAGAATTTTGATTTCATGAAGATGGCTTGTTTAATGTTGATGATGAAGGACGGGCAGAAAGGCAACAGTGTGCTGTTGCAGCCTCCAATATAATCCGCAATTTCTCTTTCATGCCTGAAAATGAGACTATCATGGTTCAACATAGACATTGCTTGGAGACTGTATTAATTTGCATTTACAAATTAATTTGGAGATGACTGAATATGTTTCTGCCAATAATATTTGTGTGTTGTCATTTATATTTTTGCCAAATGTTACTTACATATGCTCCATTTGAGCTCCAGGTTAATCCACATGGCTTCACCCGAAAACTGACTACTTGTGTTTCCTATTTGAATTTTGTGTTGTGTTTTATAGCTCAAACTAAGACAATGAATAATCAACCCAGACAATGAATTGCTTCTTCTTGCCAGTGAGCGATGGTAAAATCCGCTTCATTTTATCAGAGATAGCACACTAACATGGGAGCTCTTAAACCATCTGGCCGGAACCTGTAGAAAAATCTGCACTTCTGGACTTCATGCAGCGCTAAAAACAAAATAATGTTGTGTTTAATAAAAATTTGTGCTCAGCATTACAGAGGTTGCAGTTGTTACATTTGCCTTGCATCCTACTCTATACCTGTATATGTCTTGATCTGCCACCAGCCTGATGACAGAAATACAACCCTGCATTTGATCTGCCACAGTCACCAATAGGTGGCGATGTGTAGTACAGGATCTAGCCTGTTGTAGTGCCCCGCTCAAGGGCATTCCAACAAATTACGATGAATCAGAGCAGCTAGCTGCTTCAGCGTATTTTTCCGAATGGCACATGCTCAGAAGACGCTTCAGACATGACACAAAGTCACAAATGCTCAGAAGACTTCGGCCCTCACCGTCGTCCCGGACTCCTCTGCCTGACCCCGCTGCAGACCCACCTCAAGGGAATAAATTGCTCTATAGAGGTAGGCAAAGCCTCCCCGCTCACTTGGCTATCAGCGCTAACTCTCCTCCCTCCCTCGTTCCCTCGACCGCGCGCGTTCGAGCCCCCGGCTCCGCAGCGCGCTGAGGTCGAACATTTCTTTTATTTCTACCTGACAGGTGGGCCCCACCTGTCAGCCTCTGTAACCAGAGCGTCCCGCTGACCGCTGGGCCCCACTGGTCAGTGGAACTCTTCCACCGAACCCATACTAACATGTGGACCCCATGAACAGTAGCTGGACCCACATGTCAGTAGCACAGAGGAGATAAAAGAAAAATAAATGCCAGAGAATGACAATGGACCCCATATGCCAGAAATTAGTAATTTTAGGATTTGACTGAAACAGAGAACTTTGACCAATCATAACTTCTACATTTTAGCTCCAAATTGAATGAAACAAATTTGTAAATTCATCTAAATTCAAGATCTGTCTAATGGGACCGAAACCATAATTTTTTGAGTTCATGTGAATTTTTTGGAGATGCCACATTCGTCCCGGACTCCTCTGCCTGACCCCGCTTCAGACCCACCTCAAGGGAATAAATTGCCCTATAGAGGTAGGCAAAGCCTCCCCGCTCACTTGGCTATCAGCGCTAACTCTCCTCCCTCCCCCGTTCCCTCGGCCGCGCGCGTTCGAGCCCCCGGCTCCGCAGCACGCCGAGGTCGAACATTTCTTTTATTTCTACCTGACAGGTGGGCCCCACCTGTCAGCCTCTGTAACCAGAGCGCCCCGCTGACCGCTGGGCCCCACTGGTCAGTGGAACTCTTCCACCGAACCCATACTAACATGTGGACCCCATGAACAGTAGCTGGACCCACATGTCAGTAGCACAGAGGAGATAAAAGAAAAATAAATGCCAGAGAATGACAATGGACCCCATATGCCAGAAATTAGTAATTTTAGGATTTGACTGAAACAGAGAACTTTGACCAATCATAACTTCTACATTTTAGCTCCAAATTGAATGAAACAAATTTGTAAATTCATCTAAATTCAAGATCTGTCTAATGGGACCGAAACCATAATTTTTTGAGTTCATGTGAATTTTTTGGAGATGCCACATTCGTCCCGGACTCCTCTGCCTGACCCCGCTTCAGACCCACCTCAAGGGAATAAATTGCCCTATAGAGGTAGGCAAAGCCTCCCCGCTCACTTGGCTATCAGCGCTAACTCTCCTCCCTCCCCCGTTCCCTCGGCCGCGCGCGTTCGAGCCCCCGGCTCCGCAGCACGCCGAGGTCGAACATTTCTTTTATTTCTACCTGACAGGTGGGCCCCACCTGTCAGCCTCTGTAACCAGAGCGCCCCGCTGACCGCTGGGCCCCACTGGTCAGTGGAACTCTTCCACCGAACCCATACTAACATGTGGACCCCATGAACAGTAGCTGGACCCACATGTCAGTAGCACAGAGGAGATAAAAGAAAAATAAATGCCAGAGAATGACAATGGACCCCATATGCCAGAAATTAGTAATTTTAGGATTTGACTGAAACAGAGAACTTTGACCAATCATAACTTCTACATTTTAGCTCCAAATTGAATGAAACAAATTTGTAAATTCATCTAAATTCAAGATCTGTCTAATGGGACCGAAACCATAATTTTTTGAGTTCATGTGAATTTTTTGGAGATGCCACATTCGTCCCGGACTCCTCTGCCTGACCCCGCTTCAGACCCACCTCAAGGGAATAAATTGCCCTATAGAGGTAGGCAAAGCCTCCCCGCTCACTTGGCTATCAGCGCTAACTCTCCTCCCTCCCCCGTTCCCTCGGCCGCGCGCGTTCGAGCCCCCGGCTCCGCAGCACGCCGAGGTCGAACATTTCTTTTATTTCTACCTGACAGGTGGGCCCCACCTGTCAGCCTCTGTAACCAGAGCGCCCCGCTGACCGCTGGGCCCCACTGGTCAGTGGAACTCTTCCACCGAACCCATACTAACATGTGGACCCCATGAACAGTAGCTGGACCCACATGTCAGTAGCACAGAGGAGATAAAAGAAAAATAAATGCCAGAGAATGACAATGGACCCCATATGCCAGAAATTAGTAATTTTAGGATTTGACTGAAACAGAGAACTTTGACCAATCATAACTTCTACATTTTAGCTCCAAATTGAATGAAACAAATTTGTAAATTCATCTAAATTCAAGATCTGTCTAATGGGACCGAAACCATAATTTTTTGAGTTCATGTGAATTTTTTGGAGATGCCACATTCGTCCCGGACTCCTCTGCCTGACCCCGCTTCAGACCCACCTCAAGGGAATAAATTGCCCTATAGAGGTAGGCAAAGCCTCCCCGCTCACTTGGCTATCAGCGCTAACTCTCCTCCCTCCCCCGTTCCCTCGGCCGCGCGCGTTCGAGCCCCCGGCTCCGCAGCACGCCGAGGTCGAACATTTCTTTTATTTCTACCTGACAGGTGGGCCCCACCTGTCAGCCTCTGTAACCAGAGCGCCCCGCTGACCGCTGGGCCCCACTGGTCAGTGGAACTCTTCCACCGAACCCATACTAACATGTGGACCCCATGAACAGTAGCTGGACCCACATGTCAGTAACACAGAGGAGATAAAAGAAAAATAAATGCCAGAGAATGACAATGGACCCCATATGCCAGAAATTAGTAATTTTAGGATTTGACTGAAACAGAGAACTTTGACCAATCATAACTTCTACATTTTAGCTCCAAATGGAATGAAACAAATTTGTAAATTCATCTAAATTCAAGATCTGTCTAATGGGACTGAAACCATAATTTTTTGAGTTCATGTGAATTTTTGGAGATGATTTGTGTTGTTTGATAACTTCTTGTCCAAACTTTCGCGCAACGTAATATAGCTTACGAGGACCAAGAAGAGGACGCAGAAGCCAACGCCAACCCGGACGACCAAGACCAGGACACCAGTGATCCAGGCGAGTCGACACTTTGATCATATTGAACCCAGTATTGCAAAATTACTTTCTTTCAAATTACCAACATGCATGCTATTATTTCACGTGATATGCTATGTTCAAATTCAGAATGTTAGTTATACCTTGCTATATAAATCTGCATACACTATTCTTCTTGCCCTACATTGGTTATGTGAGCCTTGTCACCCTAGTGAAACTATAACATTAAGACTTTACAAATTAAGTCCCTATTGATATGCTCTGCTTAGAAATATTAGATGCTTGGGGTATCATCGATACTCCAACTACTCTGTCTTGAACTGAAAGAACTGTTTTTTGAGGATGTGATGGGAACATGGTGGATTTTCGAGAATAAATGTATGTTACCAAAAACTCTCAAAACATGCTTATTTATCTGGGTGGATGGATCGGGGGTATGGTGCAGGGGTGCACGAGAGTGTGGTTTGTGGTAGAACCCCCAGTCACTTGCCTGTGGTATTGGTTCTACTTTTGTTGATATTTCCGCTGCTTTTATTGTAATATAACTTATGGCCTGTGTGGCCCTTATAAGGACCATTTCCCCGTCGGGATGTAAGACAATTATGGTTTGTCATTTAATGGACTTATGCGATGTATGTAAATGATTCAGCAATGTTCCTGTGTGCACTACCTACTGATCCAGGGAGTAGTGCAATTTTAACACAGTGGATTTGGATTGAGAAATCCGGGTCCGACATATCACTTCTAAAATGCAGATTTAGAGAAACTCGTTTAAATCCCATGTACTGGTTAAAATTGTTGATTTTTAGAAAGTGGTTTAATTTGCAGGGCCAAAAAATCCAAAATTTAATTTGGATATTTTGAAACAGTGGGTTAAATTGCAGGGCCATATAATATAAAATTTAAATTGGACATTTTGAAAAAATCCGGAAAGTGGTTTCAATTGTACAAACTCCCTAATTAAAAATCTAAAAATTGCCCTCGCCCCTAATTATTCAAGGGCGCCAAAAAAATTTCGAGGGCGCCATTTTCCCGAGCGCGGTCTATATTCGGGCGCAAAAAAAATTCCAACCCATTTATCCACCGCACACTCCACCTCCCCCTCTCTCGTCGCCCTCCACCTCTCTCGCTGGCCCCATCCACCTCTCTCTCGCCCCCACCGAACCCTAGTTGCCGCCGCCGGGGCACCACCGCCGGCGCAGGAGCTGCTTCCTCGCTGACGACATTCGCCGCCACCCCCCCTCTCTCGTCGCCCCGTACCCCTCTCTCTCGCCCCCATGAAACCCTAGCCGCGGCGCCGGATTCGGGTCTACGCCGACGTCTGCCGCTGCATCGAGTCTACTTCCCCACCCATTTATCCACCGCACACACCACCTCCCCCTCTCTCGTCGCCCCTCCACATCTCTCTCTGGCCCCATCCACCTCTCTCTCGCCCCCACCGAACCCTAGCCGCCGCCGGGGCACCACCGCCGGCGCAGGAGCTGCTTCCTCGCTGACGACATTCGCCGCCACCCCCCCTCTCTCGTCGCCCCGTACCCCTCTCTCTCGCCCCCCATGAAACCCTAGCTGCCGCGCCGGATTCGGGTCTACGCCGACGTCTGCCGCTGCATCGAGTCTACTTCCCCACCGCCGACCGTCGTCGCACGGATCTGGTTCCCCTTCGACGTCGTTCACCGCACCGGGCCTGCTTCCCCTTCCACGACCACCGACGACGACCACCGGTTCTACTTCCCCATCTACGACCACCGCCGCCGACGAGTACCGCAGCGTAGCCACAACCGCGATGGTGGCAACAAGGGGACAAGGTAGGAAACGATCTGGACAACCGCCATCACAAGGTAAGCAAAACTCTTCTCTATTTTCTCTGTGCATGTAGTATGTTGTTTGTTCAAGTAGTAGTTGTCTGTGCAACTGTTCTGTTGTTGCATTTTCATGTGTATTAGTCTGTTGTACCATTTTGTTGCTCTGAAATAGTCCCTGAACATATCTTAGCAAGCATAAAGCGAGTGCTGTGGAAGTAGTCATACCTAGCTTGCAAGTAGTAGTAGCTCTTACCTCTTACCTAGCTTGCAAGTAGTAGTAGCTCTTAGCTCTTAGTTCACTCCCTATTTTTTCTAATAGTTACAATTTGGTTGTTCCTGTAAGAACCTCCGCAAACTGAATACGAAAGAAGCCGGGGTAAACAAGTGGCGGAGAATTTAAGGAAGTTGCAAGAACTTGGCATCAATGGTCTAGCTTCCTCTTTTAATAAATCGTGTACACAACCTGCAACAACGAAGGGGAAAAAATCAGCAAACAAGAAATCAAATTCTGAAGATTCTGACTCATCGGAGTATCTCCTTGAAGATGGTGTTCAAGGAGATAGTGATGATGATGACACTGAATCTGATGAGCAGCCACAACCCCTCGCAATCGAGGTGCTTCTTCTATCTTGTGTGGGGAGGGAGGATATTTGCATTGCATTTTTATGTTGTTTCCTGCATATCTGTTCTTTAATATATGCACTTGCTTATAGATGCAGCTCACTAACAAGTTGTTTTTTTATCAGTTTCCTCAACGAACATATGTGAAAACCCTCTCTACTAAGGGGAAGAAGAAAAATCCCAACATGGCGCCAGGAGTCAGGCAACCAAAGAGAGTGAGGGCAGCTCAACGAGCAGAGGAGATAACTCCTGGGGTCTCAACAAGAGCATACAAAAGGCAACTAACTTCACAGAGACATGTGCAAGATGAAGAGTTGCCTCAAGATGGTGATGCTGGTGTTGAAGACAATGATGCTAGTGTTGAAGACAATGTAGCTGGTGGTGAAGACAATGTAGCTGGTGGTGAAGACAATGTAGCTGCTGGTAAAGACAATGTAGCTGCTTGTGAAGACCAGACTGGGGATCAAACCCAATCCACTGAAGGCAAGTTATAGTTTCTTTGACATTCAAATATGACATCACTTTTGCTGTTTTGCATGAAACTTAACCATCTAAATAAAAATTATATTTTGTAGCTCCCGCACAGCGACCCCCAAGGAGACCCAGGCCACCAACCAAGGGAATACTGCTGGAAAGGATGACAAGATCTATGGGAAGGAGAATGCCCATAGCTGTTGCTGAAGGCAAAAAAAGGCCACAAGAACCTGTTCAAGCTGCCAAGTTCGCATCAGAGGCTGGTGTCATCATTCGAGATAAGGTTCCTATCCTAACTCATTGGAAAGAGTACAAGAAAGACGAACAATATTACAAAGACTTTGTGGGAAAGCTATCTGTAAGTGCATTACTCTTTCTATGCTACACTATGATATCACATGACCTGAATTGACTCACTAACGATGCAAATTTCATATCACTAGGGGCGATTGGCCATTAACACAAAACACAAGCCAACAGAGGAAGCATGCACCGATGTATTGCGGTCGGGGGTGCGACAAATGCGTTATCGGCTGAAGCAGAAATACTTCAATGGTGTACCTACAAATGAGATTTGGACTACTTCTCCTGTTGCTAGTATGACTGATGAACAGTGGAGGGCACTTGTTGCAAAGTGGTCTGATCCAAAGAACATGGTATGGGTATCTTATCATAGATTCTTCTTTCATATTCAGTTTGTAGAGGCTCTTCTCATTGTAAACATATGATCTTATCTAACAAGTTCCTTCTCTTGTAGCAATCATGTGAAAAGAACAAGCAAAATCGCAGTAATGTCAAGTATCATCAAGCTACGGGTTCTCGCAGCTATGTCGCACACTTACATGCATATGTAAGTAAAGATTACCTTGTACTATTACCTATTTATTTCATCCAAAAAATTCTTTTGTATTTGTCTGACAGAACTTTGTTGTAAATGATTACCTACCTAACAGAAGGAGAAGAGGAACAATGCAGAACCCAGCACACAACAAATTGAAGAACTTGATGCGGTGGAGGCCTTCAAGACCTGCCATACCAGCTCCAAACATGGTCTGAGTGAACTGGCAAGAGAAGCAGTTGTAAGTCCCTACATCTGTTTCCTTGTGCCTTTAAGATGCTTGTGCTGTTTCCAACAACAATGTTGTGTGTTCAAAATATCCCAGACAACACATAGTGGACTTGGCTCATTTTTTAGATAATGTCATTCTGCCTCGGCTTTTAGATAATGTCATTCAGCTCATTTGGTCTAAATTTCTGATTATACCTGATGCGACTTGGCTAAAGTCTGTTTGCTAACCGTAGCTAACATAGTGGACTTAGTGATGCTAAAAGTTGTGCTCATTTTGCTGTGCAAATTATGAAATTGAGTTATATATGGATTTCAGTATCTCAATATTATGAACTTCTTAGACTAACAAAATGGGTTGAAGAGTTATCAAACAGAACGCAAAGGTGAGGCTGATACACTACTACTCAGATTAAGATTTATTCATTATCAACCTAAGAAGTGCTCAGAACTTGGTGACAAACATATACAGCTCAGCTGGTAAAGAAACCAGAATGGCTACTTAAAAGTTATAACTGTTTATGAACACAAAGTATTTAAAAATGAAAGAAATGCAAGTGAATATAGATATATTTTCAAGAAATATAAAGGGTAGCATGTAATAACATGTTATGGTTCCGCACTGGGCACTGATTATAACACAATGCCACCGAACAGAAAACATGAAATCATGGGTGCCACTGAATTCGGTGGACCCAGCCCCAAATAATGCCAATAGGTCATCACTGACCCTGATTTTCTCTTATGTTTTTTGTGTGTGTGTGTGTGGTTTACATCGATAGTTGGGATCTTGGTTTTGCAATAATCTACTGGATTTAATTTAAAATGGATCATTGCCAGTCATTTGTAAGAGAAAAAAATTAAGAAAGAAGTTCGCTAAAACACAGTTGTCCTCTTGAAATTGGCTCATCACATGTATGTTCTAGACTGCAAGTTACCTACTTGTGCATGGCACCATTATGCATAACTGCAGCATGCATTTATATAACTAACGGACTTGATGGTGCTTCCCTTGAGAAACAGAATATCAGATTTTTAATCCCTTTGATCATACCAAAAATGTAAATTATTCTATATCATTTGTATTTTGTATTGCTGGCCCATCATAAGATCACTTGGCCAGCTGGCCCCTCTAAGTTCCTAAGTTAGCACCTCCGAAAATAGGTGAAACAATATCTCATGATCCTAGAGATATTACAATCAACATGGCATGGCATAAAAGGAATTCATGTATACCAGTACCTGTTCAGCGACAAATATAATCCCCGATTTTGGTGCATCCCTCTCAAGCAATGATAGTAACACATGCAACCTTTCCTTCTTACTGCAGATCACATGTGTGTGACGGGTGTGTGTGTTGTTGTAACCGGGTTTTATTTCCTTCTTTAATATAATGATACGCAGCTCTCCTGCGTGTTCGAGAAAAAAAATATTATGAACTTCTTGACAGTGATTCATCTGTTTGTTACATCTGTTTGCTATTTCTCATGTCTGTCCAACTAATGATTGTTCCTGGGACATTTTCAGTCTGATATGGAAGCTTTGAGGGCAGAACCTGCTGCTGAAGGTGAGACACCAGTTACCAGTGCACAGGTGGTCTCCAAGGTGCTCTCTCAGAACAGCAACAACAACACTTTCTTGAAGAATGTTGGAATCAAAACGGCCTTCCCCTCAAAATCATTTTCATCGAATGAAAGCGAGCTTCAGGAAGAACTAGCAGCTGAAAAACAAGCTTCAGCTGCTCTACAAGGAGAACTCGAGGACCTCAAGAAGAAAAGCGAAGAAGCTGAGGAAAAGCTGGCGAGGGCCCAAAAGGAGTTGGAGGAGTACAAGAAGCTAACAGAGAAAAATAACCAGGCAATGGAGGAGAACAATGCGCTCCTTCGCCGTATCTTGGCCTTGAACAAAGGTAACTCTTCTTAGGCATGTGAGCTGGTGGTGGTGGCTGGTCCTTGCTGGTGGTTGTTTTGTGGTCAAGAACTTAAGTTTATTCTATGCTGTGAATTTGTTCTGTGAACTGAGTTGGTTCAAGTCTGTGAACTGAGATAGTGAACTGAGTTGTTTCTGTGAACTAGTTGGAATGTGATGATGACTGAGTTGAGTATTGTTCATTGAGTTGTATGGTCACTGGAATACTGGATCTATTTAGTTATGGAATTGTGGGTCATTTGAATATTTGAAAATTGTGATGTCTGTGATGAAATAACCATATGGGCCTCTATGATGAAATTGATGGTCTTTCTGTGACGAATTTGCAAGTGCTTTCTGTGACGAATTTGCAAGTGACGAACTTAAGCCACGTGGTCCAATAAAAAGGAGGCACGTGGGCGAACCAAATCGCGCCACGCGGTCCAATAAAATCGCGCCACGTGGTCCAGCCACGTCAGCTGCCACGGTAACAGCCACGTTAGCTACCACGTGGACCAGCCACGTCAGCTGCCACGCCATCCGCCACGTGGACAAGCCACGTTAGCCGCCACGTGGACAAGCCACGTCAGCCGCCACGTGGACCAGTCACGTCAGCCGCCACGCTGGCCTACAACAAGTGCCGGCTGTTTATGACAAAAAAACAGCCCTATCCATGACAAAAACCGGTCGTCATAAAACAGCGTGTGTTTTATGACGGGACCCTTTCATCATTGAACAAAAGCAGTTCTATGACGAAAAATATAATTTCGTCACGGTACGACAAATGTGACGCGCGTTCCATGACGAAATGAATTTCGTCACAAATTATAATCTATGACGAATGTGGCATCTTCAGTGACGACACTGGTTCGTCATTACTGTTCACATCCCTAGTAGTGTGATGTTGTTGTTTTATTATATACTTACTTAGTCTTGGACCCACCCTTGTTTATATTATTGTTTTAGGTGAACGATGAAGACGTCATACATGGGGAGGGAGTAGCACACATGTTCATGCATCGACGTTGCTCCACTTATGACACTTAGACATTTAATTATTCATTACTAGTGATTTGGTTCATGCAAATTTTAGTGGTTGGTTAATGAGTTCCCTTTGAAAATGATGCTATCAGTATGGATGTTATCAATTAAAGTATTGCTAGTTAGACTTAATATTTGGTTTTCTCCTTTAATGTTTTTACTTTATTATCGATATTAATCCTTGTTTTTTTACTATCGGTTGTGTTGTGTTTAAGTAAATATCTTATGGAATCATGGTTAAGAAGTTATCATTGGAAGTTGTGAAAGATGGATTAAATTAGTGAGGAGAGATAGTGGTGACATATTAGGCTCATGTCAGGCTGGGGTGTTGCATTTGGTATCAGAGCGGGCGTTAGGTCCGTGGTTACAGTTATTGCCACTAATCTCTACTAAAATTTAACCTAGGAGTGGTAACTAATAAAGTAGAACTATGTTTGGTAATCTCTAAATTTTGTCTTAGAGTAATAAAGTAGAATTATGTTTGGTAATCTCTAAAATTTGGCTTAGAGCAATTAATTAGCTTAAAAATTGACACGCTGGTGCACAGTAGGATGGGCTTTGGGACAAGCATTGCCTTTACGCTTTCGATAGTTTATTGATAAAAGTATTGTTTTGAGATTGTTGTTCTTGAGTTGATTTCTTGAATGTTGTCTCTGGTGATTAGTTATGGTGAGGGGTAGAGGCTGTGAACGTGGTAGAGGTCGTGGTCATGGCCACGGGGGAGGTCGTGGTCGTGGCCGTGGTCATGGGTGTGGCCAAGTGGAGCCACCGCCCCAGGCTGAGGGATCGTAGCTGAGGAGAGCGGTTCTCAAGTTGCACCATAATTGGAAGAGGTTGGTGAGGAGGTCGCTTCTGCTATTCAGTTTGAGGTTGGGGGTAGGCGGGGTTATCAGCCCTGCTATAGGAACTTCAAAGGGAGGTCCGCGAGCTTCGTCAATAGGTGCAGGTAGCTCCTCCTACTACCAGTGCACATGATACTGCCCTGTTGCTATACTGACCCCACTGAAGGTGAGGATGGGTCTTCACGAGTGGATGGCTCTTTGTTTGCAGACCTTTGATGGGGCAGGAATACTGGTCCAAGCAGTGGACTGGCTACGCTATATGGAGAGGGAGTTCAAGGCCTTGGAGATGACCTCACAGTTGAAGGCTCGCTTTGTGGCCTTTCAGCTGAGGGGTCAAGCATACATCTGGTGGAAAAGTGTTCTTTCAATTAGGACCCTTGTCTAGGGACCAATCGCTTAGGAGGATTTCGTTGAGCGGTTCAAGGCAAAGTTTTACCTGGAGTCCTTTCTTGAGAGGATGGAGCACACCCTGTCGACCTTTGTACAAGAAAAGATGACTATTGTAGAGTACGAGATGAGATTCAATAACTTGGTCCGCTTCATGCCATCCATGGCTGGTGATGACATGAGAAGGCCAAGAAGTTCCGCAAGGGACTTAATTAAGAGTATCGACATGTTTTGGGAGCAACAATTTTGCGTGACTTTAGCTTTGTGGTTGAGCAGGTCAAGGGTATGGAGTTTGAAATGGAGCTTACTAAGGAGAGGCAGGCTTCTAGTGATTTTGTTGTCTCTGAGAGTTTTGGTGGTGGCTAGAAGAGAAGTTTTGGTGAGGGGGGTGGGTCTTTTCAGCGACCCGTTCCTAGGAAGTTTAGGGGGCTCAGCATCCTCTGTTATCCTCCAAGACTCATTAATTGAGTTCATTCTCTTCTTCGGTACCTCATCCTTCTTCAGCTTCTTAGGCTAGAGTATGATTTGCTTCAAATGTGGTGGTGGTCATCACACTACTGAGTGCTCCTGGATTAGGGAGTGTCTTTGTGGCTGCTCAAGCCACATGGAGTGGGTTTATTGGCAAAATCGTACTGGCATCATCAAGTAGGAGCTGGCACTCACGTTGTCTTCGGCCACATCTTCTCGGGATTCTGTCTAGATGTTGGTGTCCGCCCCTATGCCGTAGCTTCCTCCTGCTTAGGCGCCACTTGTAGCACTCCCTGTTGGGTATTCTGCCACCTTGCATTGCTTCAAATTGATATACCTCCGGCTATCCGCCCACTGCCACATCCGTGTGTCGGGGCTTCCACTGCCTCAACGTCACTTGGAGTCTACGCCATGCCTATCTTTGAGACTGTGGGCCATCCTGATGCAGTGACATGTACTACTTGTGGATTCTCATGAGACATTTATTCTTTTCGATTTAGGAGTCACCTACTCAATTGTGTAGTGACATGTACACTACTTGTGGATTCTCATGAGACATTTGTTCTTTTCGATTTAGGAGCCACCTACTCATTTGTGTTGCCAGAGTTTGCTAGGAGGGCAAACTTGGGTATGCAGCAGATTTCTCAGTTCGTTCTAGTCAGTTCTTCGATGGGTCTTATTGCTAGTTCCACAGTATGTCCTAGTTGTGTTGTTACTATTAATGATGAGGATTTCACTATTTGGTTATTTAGCTAGCACCTTTTAATGTTATCTTCAGCATGGACTAGTTGTTTAGCTACCGAACCAAGATTTGTTGCTTTTGAAAAACGATTACCTTGCAAGCTTCGTCTGGAGAGAAGATGGTCTTTCAAGGGAGTGCACCACCTAATTTTTTTTCGTGTTGGCCAGTATATTTCCTGGTCAACAGACGTCAGGGATTGGGTTGATTTGGGCTCTTGCTAAAAAAAGTACATCGATACGCATTGAAGAATCCCAGCGGCATGTGACTTTCACGATGTGTTTAAGTAAATATCTATTGGAATCGTGGTTAAGAAGTTATCGTTGGAAGTTGTAAAAGATGGATTAAATTAGTAAGGAAAGATGGTAGCATTCTTGGCTTATGTCGGACTGGCGTGTTAGAGCAACTCCAAGAGAAGAGCTAAATCATTTTCTAAAGGTAAATTTGGCTATTATTAGAGAAAAAATGTCTCCAATAGACTCTGTAAATGACTCTTCAAATTTAGTAGCTCTCCATCCCTCCTCCTTCGCTCTCTATTTTTGGATAGCCTACCTCGCTCACCATCCAGCCTCTTGGCGCGGTCAGCGTTTCCTTCCCGCACACTGCGCCCCATTCCCGCGCGTACGCGACCCACCGCGCGCCCTCTAGTTTAGATAGCCTGTTGGAGTAGTCTTGTTTTTTTGGGTGAGATTCATTTTAGAGAATAGCTAAATCACTAAATTTAGATACTTCTTTTGGCTAATCTCTTGGAGTTGCTCTTACAACATCGAAGTCCCCAGGCATGTCAACGGGCATGCCACCGTCGACAAGCGAGATCATGCTGTGATCGTGGATGAGCTAGCTCCACCGGGAACCGGCAGGCAGTTGATGTCCTTAATGCTCGAAGGCGATACATAGATGTTGGTGAGCCTGACATCCTGACGGAGGGCATGGCCGAGTTGGTCAAGTGGCTCATCGGTGGACAATCGTAGTGACTACAAAGCTTGATGAAATAGTGGAGAAATTTTCTCCGTGCGGAATCAAAAATCTATTCTCACATTGAATTCTTCCGCTAGAAAGCGATCGCCCTGGTGCCCGTCAGCATCGGCAACTACCCGATGGATGTCATAGGAAGAATTCTCAAAGCCACTTGAGCCGGACGTCTCTTCCATGAAGATGTTCCTCCATGTCCTTTGTGCTAATCCTCCTAGGACGAAACAAGAACTGGAGGACTTGTGGGAAAGCCTTGATTGCCAAGGACGGGCTGAAAACATTTATAAGAAGATTATGATGTTCTGCGACGATGGGTTGCCTATACAGTACAAGTGCTGCTTGCGGTATCTTGCGATCTTCTCCGAGGGTTCCAGCATAAAGAGGAAAAACATAAAAAGACGATGGGTTGCCGAAGGCCTAATCGTCACAGGAGACGCATCCACCGCACTGGACGAAGCTGACCGCTGTCTGAATGCGCTTGACGCTCGAGGGCTCCGGCTCATTGCCGCTGAGGACGATACCAAGAAATGTCAAGTTTCAGGCTCCATGGCAGAGATCGCCAAGGACAAGAGCTTTGTGGACGCGGGCCTGCCACCTGACCTGGCACGCCACTTGTCCATTCGCAATGGAATTGACTCCGTGGATTGGCCAACATCATAAAATTCTTGGATTCACTGTCATCATCCTCACGATTGTGGGTGCTGAAACTTCTTGATCTAGAAGGCTGCAAAGTCTTGAAGAAACGCCATTCTCCGAACAAAGATGTTTCTCATCTACCAAGGCAAATTGCGAACCTCAAGCACCTGGAGATGCTGGACATCCGGCAAACTAGGGTGTGCCTGTCCTTCGGTAAAGATATCATGCTCCCAAATCTGAAGCATTTGCTCGCCGGCCGCATAGATTGTCCAAGACAATGCCACCAGGTCCAGGGAAGCATTTACCACCGTGCATATGCCTGGGAGAATTGGAACAACGAGAAACATGGAGGTGCTATCCCATGTCGAAGTTTTGCAACGTGGTGCTGAGTTGGAAGATGTTGGGAAGCTAGACCTTCTGAGAAAGCTGGGTGTTGTCCTCCATGGTAAACAAGATAATGTGAACCATTTGCTACGAGTGATCAGCAAGTTGAGTGAATGCCTCCTCTCTCTCAGTTTGAATCAAACCAATCACAAATGGTGAGACTCTCCACATGACCGCTGAGACTTCGTTCTCACCTCCAAAGTTTCTTGAGAGGCTCAGCATCAGCGGAATCCCAGGCGGACTGCAAACCTGGATCCAAGAGCTTCCACATCTTGAGGTAAACTCTACGTGAGACCTCACTATCAGATGATTCAGTGCAATTCCTTGGCAAGCTCGACAGATTGAGCTGCCACCGGCTCTGGCACAAGTCATGCATCGAAGGCAGGATCACCATCAGGGCAGAAGAGTTAAAAAAATCTCAAGTTTCTTGAGGGCTCTGGAATCACCAATATCACCTTTGAAACCAGTGCAGCTCCACTGCTTGAGAAGATTGTCTGGTTCTCCACTACCATAGAAACAATTTCCGGAATCAACCACCTTAACAAATAGAAAGAGCTTGAGATCGACGGTGGCGTTGTCCCGAATCAGGTGAGAGAAACCATTGGAGCACATCCAAACCGCCCTGTTTCTAAATACAACTCACCACAGAATCAAGGCCAATAAATGGAACCTGCAGCTGTAGAACCATGATGCAAGTGCTGCAGTGTTTCTATTCTGGGCGAATAACGATGATGAGAGGAAACACCTCTCCTCTCATGCATCCACAATTAAATTGTATGCATTTGTTTTGTATGTGCACACTTATTTTTTCTGCATCGTCAGTCTGTGCAGTGTGCTTGAGCATATAGCTATGCATATGTGTATGCTCAGGTATTTGATCCTGTGTTTCTCCCTCTGGACTGTGTGAGCATATCATGTGTTGTACCGTGCGCTAGGTGTGTTTTGATTGCCTGATGTAGATTGTGGAGCACATACAAACTGTATGTACTGTATGCACATGTGTATGCTCAGGTGTGGATTGTTATGTATGGTTTGACGCAAACTGTAAAACCTGTTCAATAATGTATGTACTGTATGCATGTTGTAGTGTACTTTGTTGCAGAAACCAGTGGACAAAAGGAACCTCTCGATTGACACACCAATCCACACCTGATGTGAATAGAGGTGCTCAGTAAATAGTCTTTGCATACCTGCAATGAAATATACAGCAGGGTTACAAGAGGTCTTTCTGCACTCAGTTGGTCTGGTACTTTCTGAGTTTCTGAAGCCAACCCAGAACTATATGATCCATCTTTCTTCCCAGATATTGGCTACTCTCCAAATCAGTTCATCATTACCTGAATATGCATATGTAGTACTTCTCTCATACGCAGAGCGAATGTACACTTGACTAGTATGAGATAACATGCATGGTTTTATTCCTAATGCAAATCGGGGCATTCCTAAATGAGCCCTTGATTACTTTTGTAGATGCTACTTCTTCCGGTTCTGGTACCAATAGATGCTATAGAATATGTGCAATCAAACTTCCTAAACTTTAACCACTAATATACACAGATTTAGCCACTAACATTAGTTGATTTGTCACAGAAATACATAGTAAAAAATGTACATTGGAGGCCAGACCGATGTCTACAATGAAATCTACTCCCTTCATCCAAAATTGCCCCCCCCCCCCCCAACACACACATGTGAGAATTTAATATTCGTTTCTATAAATAGTTCATTAGAAAAAAAAGACACATAGTACTTTACATATAATTGTAGTCAATATTTTAAAATTTTGACCATATCATTAACACAATGACCCACATATTTAGAGACAGAGAGTATTTAGTAAAAGACAAGTAGCTGTAAAAGAAAGCATGGGCTCAACTAGCTATTCTGCAGTAGTCGAGCCTGGGTCAAACCCATACTTAGTGTTCCCCATACTTAGCACAAACGCTAATCAAGCTCGACCTCTAGTAGTAGTCGTGCTGCTCAAGGATGGCTTGTTTAGGCTCAAACACATAAATACAAGCTATAATATACTAATGTACATTATTTCCTAGCCTATTAGTTAGATTGATACTATTTAGATTTACAGTTTACTAATATCCATACATATATGGGTTAAAGAACCAATTGAAAAGCTTGAGCCTGCTCGAGCTTCCATCAAGAAGAGCTCAAGCTCAACATCAGGCTCACATCCTGATAGTTTCAAGCTTCAGTCTCGAGCTCAGCTCGTTGACACCCCTAAACAGAGAGTAACTTGTTTGTTGCCTCTGTCATGTCTAAGCTTAGCTAGCTGAACTTAGCATCACTCTCTAGTTTGCAATTGATATTGAAAGTGTAGATCTCAGTCGACTGATCACTCTTAACCAAGCATTACCAATTTTTTTTTGGCAAAGACTACTACTGAAGTTTGTTCCAACTTCCAACTCGTACTAGCTGATTTGGTGAACATACTGTCTCTTCGGGTGTGTACTGCCTTTGTTCTGAAATAGATGAGGATGCAGGGATTCACAGTCTTCAATACACACTTTGATCATTATTTTTTGTAGTGATTTGTTAATAAAATTTATAAAAGATATAGTATTATGGAAATACTTTTGATGAAAAATTTATCAATATTATTTGATATTTTTATATTCTAATACGAAGTCCACCCACTCACGCAATTTCATTACTAGTTTGAAGCAAGGGGATACCTTTATCCAAACTCAAGAGCACAAAGAGCTATCGACAACAGCCTTTTAGGAATTGTTGTGAGCCGTGAGCACACACTGAATTTTGATTTTCTGGTGTGCTCTTGAGCTTTCACCCAGCTTCCCATTGAGGTTTGCCTGCAGTCCTGCACACAAGTTCCAGTGTTAAAAACAACCAGAAAATAGCAGTGTTCAAGGAAAGGATTAGAAAGGAAGCAATCAACTATTCCCACAACTACAGAGTCATGATGTGTAAAATTAACTCCGTGCGGAACTAAGAGTAACATTGAAGCCATAGCAAATGTTGGTCATATTCACTTTGTGCTAGAAGTTGACAAAGAAAGAAAAAAGTGTGCCTAAAGGAAAGGTACTTATAATTCATCAATTAATAACAAAAGTAAATTATGTATGCATAGGAACCACATTCAAACTCACAACAATTAAAATAAAAGCAAAAGTCAACAAGGACATAATTGGCACGAGCATTGAATTTTGCAGATGTCATGTTTCCCTTCCAAGATTTGTGGCCATTTGCTTAGATGTAAATGTTCAGGGGGAAAAAAGATCGACCTATCATGTAGGTGTAACCTTTCGCTCAACATTCAAGTAATGTTGCTTTTTTGCTAGTCCATTTATTTTCTTATATACAGCATGCTCCTTCCTCTGCAACTCCCTGAGAGACCCAAGTTCTGACATTTCAGATTCCATCTGTTGTTTTTTCTTATTCAAAGCTGCAGCATAAAGTGCATGATGAGCCAATAAGACAAACAGTACCTGATTTCACAAGTGCTCATCATTTACCATTAGAATGTGAAATCAGGTCTGTTCACAAGTGCCAACCATTGGCACGGCAATAGTTGCGTGAATTAGCAAGTGCACGTGCATCTTTGATTTTCTTCAACAAATTGTATGCAGTTTCAACTTTGTTCATCTCCAACAGCTTGTTGTTCAGTTTGCTATAAACAATTCTTCCAAGACAGAAGCCTTTCCGCAGTGATTCCTCCACCACAGAAACAGCAGCATCAACCTTACCCACATTGCAAAGCCCATTTACAATAAACTCGTAAATCTCCTTATCAGATGGATACCCACACTCTTGCATCTCCTCCCAAATCTTCAAAACTATTCCACTCTTCCCAAACTTGGCAAGCCTTTCAAGCAAAAGCTTATATGCTTTCAAGGATATTGTACAACCAGCCTTCCTACTCTTTTTGTAGATCAATAAAGCAGCATGAGGGGGCCCAAATGTACAAAGTATCTGAATGAATGACGTAATCACCCCAGTATTTGGCAGAACTTCTCGAGTCAACATGTCACCAAACATTTGAAGCGCATCAGCCACCTTGCGTGCCCTCAAAAAGGCTCTAATCATCTTGCAGTACGTGTCGCTGTTTGGAGGACAATTCTTGTCCACCATATCCTTGTAATACATGATGCATCTGTCCAAATCCCCCACTGAGATAAAATTGAAAATAAGTGCATTGTAGGCCATTGTATTTGGACCGTATCCCTCGTGTACCATCTTCTCAAACACCCCGATTGCCTCCTCAGCATGCCCAGCTCTCCCCAACACCTCGATGAGATGGCAATGTGAAACCTCATCCGGCACTAGCCCATCATCCAGCATCATTGCCCAGAAATGCTCCAGCTTATCAACCCTCCCAAACCTCGCCCAACCAGCAATCACCTCATCATAGACATGTTTATCAAGATCAAACAGCTCTCCACGAGCGGCCTGCAAGATCGAGCTGGCAAGGCCGACATGTGACCTCCGGCAGAGGCAGTTGATGAGGACAGCAAAGACCTCCTTTCTGTGGCAATTTTGCCCAATTCCAAATCCAAATTGGTCAGTGTTGAGCAGTTGGACGGCCCTGTTGACCTGCCTGGCCGCAACTAGACTATCGATGATGATCTCCAGTGTGGTTAGGTCGGGAGAGATGCCGTTTTTCCGCATGATCTCCAGGGCGGGGTCAAAGAAGGCGAAGAATTTCCTCCTGCCCAAAGCCCTGATGACAATGTTGCACGTATGGAGGGAAGGGGAGAGCTTGGAGTTGGTGATGGCCCAGTCGAAGAAGTCGACCGTGGCGGCACCACTGAGGTTGCCGCGGTTGACGACATCAGAGAGCACCTCCCGGGAGAGGGCGGCGGAGGCGTTGAGGCCCGTGGAGGAGAGGGCTCGGTGGAGGGCGGCGCGGCCTGGGGGCTTGCGGAGGAAGACCCCGCGGAGGCGTTCCGCGGGGGACAGCAGAAGGGTAGTAGGAGTTGTTGTTGTTAGATCGGGATCGGGGTTCATGGAGTGGAGGGGAGTGGGGAGTGGGGTTGGTTTGCTAGGTTTAGTGGAGGAGAGGAGCCGGAGGGAGGAGACGACCATGTCCTCGGCGGAGGAGGAGTAGCTGAGGCTGCGGCGGAGGAGGACAAGGGCCATTTGTTCGTCCTAGGGAGGATTGGAGGTAGCGGGGGAAATAGACGCTCACCGGAGCCGAAGAAGACAGGGTGCTTATCAGAGCCAGAGCTGCGCCGCCGGGGGAGATATAGGAGCCACGGAATCGTGGAGGATGCCGTGCCGGATCGTCAGTGGCGCCGAGGCCGGTCGGAGCTAGGGTTTTGAAGCGAGGCGGAGGCGGCGCAGTTGGGTAGTGATGTTGCCGGCGGCGAGGGAAGTCACAGGAGACGGCGGGTGCGGGCGGCGTCAGGAGAAAGGCCCTGGTACAGCTTCATCAACAGCTTCATGAGCTATTGTGAGCTGCTTTTTGCCAAACACCTTTTTTACAAACAGCTTCATGGATGAAGCTCCTTAAATCATGCTCTTACAAGGGAATGAGGTAGGGTGAAGCTGAAAATAATAGCTTTTCACAGCTCTCTCCTTCAGGCTTGCAGTTCTAGGAACCCACTGCCCTTGTAGTTGACAGAAATTACAGCACTTTGCCACTGGGTCCCGACGTCTGTTTCCTCTCCTCCCGTTCGCACTTCTCTACCGTTCGCACTTCTCTAATTATTTTAATTTTTTAATTCATACTCATTCAAATATATTATTTTTTAATTCATATGACCATATACAAACATATAACTCCAAATGTTAGAATAAGTGAGATAGATAGGGGCATCTTGGACAATTGCCCTCTTTCAGCCATGCATGAAGCTGTTGGTGAAGCTGTTTTGCCAAACAGTTTTCCAAAACAGTTTTAGCTTCACCGGTGAAGCTGCTCGTGAAGCTGAAACAAAAAAAAACTAGTGAAGCTGAGCTGTACCAAACGAGGCCTAAATTTTCTAGTTTTGTTCACGAGTTCTTACACGGATGTTATTTGCGATTGGATTTATCGGACCGACTAGCAATATCTATACTAAAAATCAACATCAAGTGATTTAGCATATAATGAAATGCTCGTAGTTAAATATTCATAAAGAAATTTTTTTATTACGCGCGCTTAATCTCTCTCTTCTATTTCTCTCCATCTCTCTTTTTCTTCGTCTAGACGAAGGCTTCCCAGCCGCCCCTTTTTCTCTCCATTTTTTTCCTCCCTCTTCTCCTTTTTCTTCTCTTCTTCCCCCTTCCTCTCGCTTTTCCCATCCCTGCTCTTCTGATTTCCTTGCTTCACCAGCCAAATCCCCACGGCACCTCCAGCCACCTGCACCATGGGCTCGGCCTTAGGCCACCGTGCCCCTCTAACGCCGCCCCCATGGCTTCTTCCCTTGGCTGGCTGCCTCCTCTGGCTCCCTCGGCTCCATGCAGCGGCGGATCCAGCGGTGGGGCGGGGGGGCTCGAGCCCCCCCTACCGCTACCGGACCCTTGGAGCCCCCCTAGAGCCCCCCCTAAATTTTTAGCCATGGATGTATAATGTAGAAGGGGCTGAGGTCGAGCTGAAGGTACTTCAGCCCCTCCAAAAAAATTTCCTGGATCCGCCATTGGCTCCATGCCGCCCTGGGCTCCGGCCATGACCGTCTCCTCCTTCACCTCTCTAGTCTCACCTCTTTCCTCTACTTACTTCGGTTCCTGATTCACTTAAGTTTATCTTTATGCTTTATGTTGCATTTTCGATTTGAGCTTAACCGAGGTTGGTGCTATGCGGTTGCTACTGCGGGGCTCGAGATCATTCCATGCAGTGAGAGAGTATGGAGTGATCGTTGGGTGCACGTAGCGTGCCCAACACGACGGCGGCTTGCCCCCTCGACATGCTTTCTTCAGCGTATGCCCTTACTGTCTTGTGCTCTGGTTTGTTGAATGGGATTATACTGTGATTTAGTAGATGGTGATGTTCTAATGGTGCTCACTGCTGGTTGCTATTAAGTTCTTGGTGATGTTACGTTAGAGATGCTTAAGTGAGAGACCATGTGAAGGTGACCCTATATTTATGATGAGTAATTGACCCTTGGTTTAGAAAGATTGAGTTTGCCTTTTGAAATTTGTGCTGTTTCTGCAAAGTCATAAGCCCTAGCGAGTGGTCGAAAGACTGTTTACGACCACTTTGTGTGTCGTCGTGGTCGGTTGGAAGCTTACGACCAAGCGACCACGTTGTGCCTTTTACGATCACAGCAGTACAATTTGAATGTGGTTGGAAGGTGTTACGACCACAGTAAACCCAGAAGAAAATATGGTCGGGAGGCGCTACTACCACGGAAGTTCATTTTGAATGTGGTCGGAAGGGTTTACGACCACGTTATCCGTGGTCGGAAGTCACCAGATGAATTTACAACCACGTTGTGTGTCGGCTGGAGGGTTTACGACCACGTTGTCCGTGGTCGAAAGTCAGTAGAAGGGTCTACGACCACGTTGTCAGCGGTCGGAAGCCAGCAGACGGAGTTACGACCACGTTGTGTTGTTTACGGCCACGTGGTCGGAAGTCGGAAGCTTCGGTTGGCCATGATCGGAAGTTGGCAGTCAGGTCTTCGACCACGTTCAGAAGTCGGCAGACTTCGACCACGTGCGCAATCGGAAGTCGGCAGTTGGGTCTTCGACCACGTTCGAAAGTCGACAGACTTCGACCACGTTGTGCACAATCGGAAGTCGGCAGTCGGGTCTTCGACCACGTTCAAAAGTCGGTAGACTTTGACCACGTTGCCTGAGGTAGGGAGTCGACAGATGGGCTGTCAACCGCCTTCGGAAGTCGGAAAGCGGGTTTTGACCACGTTGATGGCAAACGTGGTTGGAAGGCGTGGTTGTTAGTCGAAAGCGGCTTTCGACCACATTGACGGGAAACGTGGTCGGAAGGCGTGGTCGGTAGTCGAAAGCGGGTTTTGACCACGTTGTCTGCGGTCAAAAGCGGGTTTCGACCACGTTGGCGCTTCGACCACGCTGTACGGCTTCGACCACGTTGTACATGGTCGGAAGATGGTTCGACCACACTATATGGCTTTGATCATGTTGTACGTGGTCGGAAGGTGCTTCGACCACAATGAAAAACGTTGAATGTGGTCGGAAGTGGTTGCAATAAGCTCTAGGAAGTCGTAGCGACTATCTTAGCGGTCGGAAGTGGTTGCGATTAGCTCGGAGGGGTCATAGCTTGAGCTAGTGATGGTCGTAGCCTCTGTTCTCGTTGTCGTACCGTCTTCTAGGTGGTCGTATCAACTTGCCTTGTGGTCATAGGCTATGAGCCTTTCTTGTTTTGTGCATTTGACCGGCCGTAGGTGGTTTACGACTAGCTGGGGTGATTTCCGAGCACATTATTCTGATGCAGATGTATGATCTCAGATTCTAGAGCGGTGCTATGTGATGTTTTCTTGTCTGTGATGGTTGCAGGACATTGGAGCTAAGTCATGGCGAGGCATGGATGAGCTGGGACGAGGCACAGGAGGTGTTGAGGTCCAGAACGGTTCGGGAGGTGCCAAAGATGACTAGGCTTGCAAGGTGGCTGTACGGCTTGGACAACAAAGAAACGGGAAGTTTCCGGGAAGGTGTAGGAGGGGCATTTTGGAGAAATGCTTAAATCCTGCAAAGAAAACTGATCTCTGGTAAAGTTGCTGTTAAAGCACTGGAGTTTGTTGGTGTTAACGGGTAAAGCATGTGTAAAACGCGGTGTTAGTTGGGTTAACAGGTTTCTCCCTAGTATTTGAAGGCTATAAATAGGAGGGTAGAACACTAGTGCTCGGTGAGGTTGCTAGCGAGTGCTCTGGGTTTTATTTGTGTTCTTGTGTGAGTTACTCTTGGTGTTGGAGAGCTTGTGCTCCTGGATGGGGTGGCTGTAGAAACCTCCATGAATAAAATCATTCATCTCTGTGCCTTTATTTGAGTTATTTTGTCAGATTGATTCTTGTATGGCTCGAGCGTTCTTTCTCTGTTCATCTCTTCGCTCTTTTGGCTTCCTGGGTTAAGTCTTTGTTTTTGGTTGCTCTGCAGTGATTTGACTTGCCTGATGTTGGGAAATCATATTTGAAACCATCTTGGCTACTCTATTCCCTCTTGCAAGGTCTGATTGTTTCCTATATCCTCCTAGTCTCTTCTGGGCGTTCTCTGTGTTTTCTTGTGTAGATCTCTCTCCAGCCGCAAGATTTTCAATTAAAATTCAGTGCAGGCCCTTGAGATCTTAAGCTCTCTGTGTTTCAAGTCTCTTGGTATGTGGATCTTTGAATTGAAAGTTATTTGATCTCTTGGCCGAGTGGTCGTGCGCCTCCGGACTCCTCTGTTTTATTTTCGACTACATCCTTCTCCTCGTCCACGGCAGAGAGGCTTCGACCGCTCTGGATTTTCTCGACCAGTGGATGTGGTCTTGCTGTGTTTGAAGTCTCATGACTAATTGATCCGTGAATCAAAAGTTATTTGGAAACCGGATCTTGCGGTCGTGCGCATCCTTCTCCTCTGTTTTGCTTTCGACCACGCAGTAATCACTGTTCGGTGTCTGTTTTCGGCCGCTCTGATCTCTTTCAACCAACGTCTGTTTTTGGTCTGTTCTCTCGGCTTCTAGTGCGCTTTCACCCTCTAATTTTATAGCTCGGTAGCTATTGGAGAAGAATGTTTGTGTGAATATTTGGGGAGGTTTGAAGGCACCATTCACCCCCCCTCTGTTACCTGTTCGGTCCTACATTAAGTGAGTAGTTCTGCTATCTATGTGGTCCTAGGTAACAAATTGTAGATGAGATCTGATAAATTTGCCATAACGAATGCCAAACAATTTTGTAATCTAACTCGTAGCATTCTCGCCAAAAATCTCAAGTTCAGATAGCATGGTACTGATACTTTTCATGTTCAACTTATCTAAAAAAGAACGCGCAGAGATGTGTGCTCTTCCGTGGACTAGTCAATGATTCCACCAACTCCAACTTCCTGAGGTCACGGATCCCCTTGCCAGAGCCACAAGAAAGTCTCTGTAATCACCCTGAGGTAAGCTTTCATGGATGAAATCAGCAAGGTTCCTTCCAAGACTACCCTTGAACACTAACTTGATCTCGTCCATACCGACGTCGTCGCTGCCCAAGATAGCCCTTGTAACCAACCTTTTGTTGGTTGATGGGCATTGCATACTTCTTTGCAGTAACTGACAAGGTCACAAGGCCAAGAACAGAAGGAAGAGTCAGAGACCAGAGATGTACAAAGTACAAAACTGTCTGCTTTCTATCACCTTGGAGTAATACTTGGACGGACTGTAGATGCACTTGACAACAACCCTCAGAGATTCTTCGAACTCACCAAAACCATTCTTCTTCAGTGCCTGCATACACATTGGTGCATGATAGCCTGAGGACAGTCATTTCAGTAGGATTGTATGAAGTGGATGTCATCAGGTGATTGAGTTTGCTTGCCTTGGTGTAGTCATGCCCATATATATGCTTGTAACTGCAGAATGCCAGCCTGAGCTGTGGGATGCTCCTCTTGCTGAACATCTCGAGAATTGTGGCCTCATCGACCGATCCCATGCCGCCGTTCTTTGCGTCGTACAGTCTCCTGGCATCGCATTTTGCAATATGCTGGCTGAGTTCATCGTGGTGCGACTTGTGGGAGGTCGCAAGAGCTACCAGTAGCTGCTCGAATGTAAGAAGTGAACTCATCTTGCTAAAAATGCCATGGAAAACTGAGCAACAATGAGAAGCAAAGCCTACCCTCTGAAAAGGATGAAACGGCTCGGTGACCATGTCCTGCTCCAGGTTCTTCTTGAATCTGGTCAGGTATGCCTGCTTGGTGAAGAAGAGCTGGTTCTGCTTCCGCCGCGTGAAGATCTCAACCAGGGATCGGTAATCGGTCGCGCCGCCCTCGATGGCGTCCTGCGCCATGATCGCGTCTCGCTCTGCCGGGTCAAGCATCCACAGGTAGAGCAGATTGCAGAGCTGTAAAGGAAGGTTCATGGTAAGAGTAAAACTGAATCAAACTTGAGACGCTCTGTCTAAGTTCTTACCTCATTGGCCTGGCCGGCCGTGAGGGTTTCGTGCAGTCTTCCGATGAGGTCTTCCCCAAACATTGCACGGTAAGTCGCCTTGATTTGTTGCCTCTCGGATGGGCTTCGGTGAGCCAGGAGAAGGCTCAAACGGCGCAGCTGGTTGCACGCATCATGGATCTCTCTGCACTCATTTTCAAAGCTTGCAGTGGCAGGAGACTGAGAGGCCATGTTCAGTATGTGCTGAAGTGTTAGGCCAGCCAATGCACAGATATATAAGAGTGGTAGCCATTATTCTTGGTTTCCTTTTTCCTAAAGAAGGGAGAAAGTTATCTCAAATGACACAAAAGGAAGCAAGGAAAGGGAAATGGGAGGAAGAAGGTTTAAGAAAATACTATGATGAACCATTGTGAGGTTTGTGGAGTGATCAAATGGTTTTGCAAAAAGTGTATTTGATTTGGACTGATTTTTAAGTCCCAGAAAGCGGTAGTACCGGCATTGTAGGTGTGGTACTACCGATCTTCTCAGAAAACAGAGATTTGGGATTGGTTTGGGATGACCTGAGTCATTGCATTATGGGTGCATAATACATATTTTAACTAACATGGGTTAAGTTGTGAAGAACTTGTGCTTGAAAACGATTTCTCTGTCTTTGGATGTGTAGGGTCGATTGGAGTCAATTGTGATTAACAACGAGGATCAGGGCTAGGCTTATATAGGAGCCGGGGCCCAGAATGACCAAGAATGTCAGGTGAGATAATGAGCTCAAGCATAGTACGAGAAAGGCAGAAAATGTTGAATACGAGTTCGAACAGCGGGATGGCACCATATAGCTCGGACGGGCCAAGTGAGCCACAGTTTGGTGGAACCGGGATGAGAGAGACTTGACGACGCGTGGCAAGCTAGTGGTGTATCTACACGTGGCAAGTATGGCGATTGTTTGCAGTAGTTGGTGATGACCGGGTCAAGGAAGTGTATTTTGATAGTTTGACCAAAATACATGAAACCATTTTGGATCCAAACCGCGGTACATGGGCGATGTGTTGAAGAGCAGTTTAGGTCAAGGTGGAGTTGGTTTTATCAAGGCGGATCAAGGTTAAAGATTTAGCGAATATAAACTTATGCGTTATTAAAAGCGTGCATAAGTGAACTTGTGTGAGTAAAATCCGTGTGTACGGGGTTAATGAGTTTATCTCATTGTAATAGTGGATATGATTCACTAAGGGAAATGTGGTTGGTTGCCCACATATAAAAATAAGTTGGGATGGAGATATGTGGTTAACCGTCAAACCCATCTCTCTTGTGCCTTCATGTCTAGGATTAGCGATTGAGAATTGAGTGCCTTGTGTGCTCTCTGTCCTCTAAGTTGTGACTGTAAAACATACCTCTTCAAGTGGCAATACATCAATATTTGATAATATCCATGTCTATTTCTTGTTTTAATTGATTTGCTTTTGTTTCGGTTAGTTTTGATCTCTCCTCTTCCCTCTTTTTGATTTTGCTGTGCCAAGGACGTGATTGAGATGGAAATAACCTCTGTAAATCAATTTTCTATCATCTAGTCACTTTGGTAGCAAGTTTATGAAGAAACTTGGTTTTGCTTGATTTGGTCTCTTCGACTGATTTCTTGTTTTAAGGGTTTTTGGGTCGTGCTCTTCAGTGTTCTAGCTTATTTTGATATGTGAAAATATATTTTAAGCCATCTTGATCACCGTCCACCTACAAGCAAGTTGTATTCATCGATTTTGGTTTTGGCTTGGTTCTGGTACACCTTTCCTTCAAACTGAAAAAGATCTTAACTTTAGCCATGATTTTCATGATCGTTTATTAGAATATGTTCTTAATATCCTAGAGTAGATCTCTGCAAATTTTCATGTCATTGGATCTACGGATTAAAAGTTCTCTCGATTTTGGTTTTTGAAATCGTACTGAAAACACTATTCATTTGTCTAAATTTACTGTATTAGCGGTCAGACTGCCTTTGAAAGAGCGGTCAAATCACCGGCACTGGTCAAACCGTCATTTTTATACCGGTTAGACCGTCGTGAAGTAATTGTTTCAAGGTTTTATGTTCTTGAGCTATTTGTCTTGAGTTTTAGATGAAAATTATATTTTCTACAACTATGTAATCATGTGAGATTAGAATCTTGAATATTTAGAAGAAAATTTTGAATTGACATCATTCACCCCTCTGTTGTTATCCCCGATCAACACCTATGAAATGTACTTTGATAACCAAGCAGTAGTGGCATTTTAGAGATGTGGTCTAGTCTGTGGAGCAAGCAAGAGGAAACCAAGTGGTTGACAGGAGAAAAGATCCTATATGCTGAATAAGATACAAATGTCGAAAAGTACACATTAAACTGTACAAAGGGTTCAGAAAGATGGCCCTTTTTTGAAGAAAGGACTGTGTTGCTGTGGAATATAACTGGTGCTGCATTGAACATTCACCTGCTTTGCGGCTGATGGTGCATTTAGTGGCACCCATTCGTGGATTCCCAGTAGGCTCCGAGTCAAATGCCCCCTTCTTTACTATTCTGCCTTTTGTTCTTGGTCGCCTTTCCCCCCCCCCCCCCCCCCCCCCCCCCTTTGTACTCAGCTGAGACGAATTGCCCACTCCCTCGACTTTCTTTGCCTTCCCTTTTCAGCCCGAAAGTCGGTGTGCGTTGAAGTTTGTCTAAGCGTGCGTGACCCACCTAGGAATGTAGCTAAGATGGATGCTTATCTGTTGCCCAATGTCACCGGTGCTTTCTCAAGGTCAGGATGGAAGTGGATGAGAAAATGCGATGTGCTGTTTCCTGGCAAGAAATTCTATACTGGTTCATCGTCTCTCTCTTTTTTTTCTAGGGGAGCAATGGCATTTTCTTGTTTAGACGTGCAGATCGGCCGGCGGCCACCTCCCACCGGCAGGCAGAGGGTTGCGCGGCAAGGGTAGGGGTAGCCGGCGCACGGGCAGTGAGTGGGGTATCGTGGCAAGGTCTACGCAGAGCTGGGCCTGCGTGGAGGTAGCGGCAAGCCAGGAGCGGAGCCAGGAATTGGATATAGGGGGGCAATATGGACAACAAATAGAGTAGAACTAATGAACCCTGCCGGATTTACCGATCTAATAGTCACATATCAGAGTAATATATTTCGCAAATTACAATGCAAAGAAAATTACATCTCTATTAACTTAAACTTAGCTCTACGACTAAAACAGGGTCTAAGCCGATTAAAACAGGGTCTCTAGATGTGATGTGAGAGCAACTACTGAAGTGTGTACTTATGGTTTTTGTTTACATTTTTTGATACCACAGTGAACGGTAAAGATATTGATGTGGACGGCTCATATAATTTTAGACTCGGGAAGTCATTTTAAAAAACTGCTTTAAAAACACTCTATTTATTTTGATTTTCGAAGAAATCAAAAAATAAATCCACGAGAACATGTCCATTGTATTGCCGTAGAAATTCGGCCAAAACATTTTCTTGGCTTTTAATTAAAGGTTCCTAGCGTTATGTACTCCACCAGCTAGTAGTGCTTGAGTGATCTTCAATCACACCTATGACTAGCTACAACAGCTTCTAGTTAACTCACCAGCCTGCATTAATCATCCTAAGATTAAGAACACAAACATGCATATCCTACAGATCACGGTACGCACCACCTTGTAACCCGCATTTACAAAGATCAGTAGATACAAAGCTAAAACAAGAAACAAAACAAAGAGGATTTGGGCTGCATATGACTGGGCTTTAAACATACTTTACATTTGGGCTAAATTGGGAGGGACCAAACCACTAATTAAACACATATAATTAACTACATAATGGAGGATTAGTAAAAAGTTGGGGGGTGCCGGGCCCCCTCCAGCCCCCCCTTGTCTCCGCCACTGCGGCAAGCCTTGGCAGGCTAGGCAACGTCGGGGCTGCGGCGCACGCAGCGCAGCCACTCTTTGCCACTGCCCGCGTTTGTCCTTTTTTTTGGTTGAACGAACAGCAGGAGAGCTGCCATTATTTCATTTCATTAAGCAGGAGAACGGAAGCGTGCAAGGGTACAAAGCAGAGAAAAGGAAAGAAAACTGTACAAAGGCGGCTACAAGCCAGACTAGGAGGACTGCAAACCTGTACAAGATACACAGTTCTAAGGTGCTTAGCACCAGCTGCCATCCCGAGGTTAGAGAAGTTGAGTATTGTAGTGTGCTCTGTTATCTAATAGGTGGAGTGATTATAAACCTTCATTCTCAATTAGCAATACATCAATATTTGTTCATCTCCCAAGAATCCATCTTGTGTTGATTAGTTTGTTCTTAATTTGGTTGGTTTTGACCTTTTCTCTTCTCTTCTTGATCTTGCTATGCCAAGAACTTGTAAGAAATAAAGATGACCCCTGGAGATCAATCTCTATCCATCTAAACACCTGGTTGTCAAGTTCCTGAAGTTGCCCATTTTTGCTCTTTTTGTCTCTCTGAGTGATTTCTTGATCCAGCTGTTTGTACTCGATTTCTTTGGTGCTTTTATTTTCTATGGCATGTAGAAACACATATAAAGCCATCTTGGACATCATCCTCTAACGAGCAAGTCATATTCGTTGTTTTTGCTTTTCCCCGTTTTGAAGTAATCTTCCTTCAAATTAAAAAAATGTCACAACTTTGATGTCATTTGGATCTACGGATCAAAAGTTTCATTAGTTGGAATAGGTCCGTGACATCCTAGAGAAGGTGCATGCCAAGCTTCATAACATTTGGATCTACAGATCAAAAGTTTCAAGGATTTTTGTTCTAAAATAGCGTTGAAATTACTATAGCGGTCGGATTGGCCATTGTTCAAATCGTCTGGCCTGGTATTGTTCATCTGGTCTAATCTCCAGGCATGTCGAGAGTTGTTTTGCTATGATGTTTTGATCGAATTTTTCTTATGGTGATTGGTATATGATTTTCATTGCTTCTTATAGCTATTGGAGTGAAGATCGACGAATATTTTCGGGGAAAATTCAACGGCACCATTCACTCACCTTTGTTGCCATACCGGTCCTATAAGTGGTATCAGAGCTTGGTTAGATCTTTTCATAGATCTTAATCGGTCTTAGGAGCCATGGCATCATACAACTATTTAACCAAGCCACCCGTTTTTGATGGAGTCAATTTCTGTTATGCAATCCTTCATCGAGATTCAAGGGCATGCGATCCTACATCGAGGCTCAAGAACATATAATTTGGATTAAGTGAAGTCGTAACCCTTAGTACGCTAGTCTTGATGTGATGCATCAAACTCCTTGCACCATGGATCTCCTCGCAAAAGATGACACAAGACCATAGGGACTAGAATAATATAGAACAAAATCTCGCAAGAGAATTTGGCTAATGAAAACAATACATTAACTTGATCCATGATGTTGAGCTTGCCGGTGTAAAATTTTAGCACATACGGTTGAGGATGTGGGGTTATAGATAGCTCTAGCTTTTCAATGAGCTCAATACTAGCAACATTGATTGAACTCGCGTGGTTGATGGACATGGCATAAACCTTCATTCTCACTTTGTAGCGAGTATGGAAAGTCCAATCCATGCCATACATTTCTTCGTAGAGGACACTAGGACTCAATCCCATGTTATGCAATAATTGCCCAAGTTGTACTTGGAGAAGGTCACCACTAAAGTGTAGTTCATCTTCATCACCATGGTGTGAACCATGATACAATGCACCTGACATGATTATTGCAACAAAGAAAATGACAATATATGTGGAACTTGGTAGGTTTAGTCAAAGAAGTGCAATTTTAATTCTAGACTATTGTCAAGTTAAGTAGTAAACTAAAATAGAAAATAATTGCCTAGATGCTCATCATAGAATATAAGTGAAAAATATAGCAACCCAATAATAGATGTGGTTAACAAAAGAGTATAAGCAAAGAGTAAGTTAACCAATTCTGGGAAAGCACTAGCGGTGAATTTCCGTAAAAAAAAGCACTAGCGGTGAAACTGGATCTTTTTTTTTTGATGAAGAACAGAAAGTGGGTAGATCTAAAAATTAGACAATATAGCTCAAGCCAAAAGTAAAAAATGTTGCTTTTGGATCAGCAAGCTAGCCAAGGTTCTAATAAATTAAAACCTAACCTAACTCATCAAAATTTTTAGATTGAAATCAAAAGGTTATAAAGAAAGGAAATTTTGTGTCTTTTATGGTATTATGAAAATAAACTAAACTAAAGGATAGATGTCACCATGCAACTGATGTTTGTCATCGTTCAACCTTGGGCTCTGATACTACATGATGCCGGGGGGGGGGGGGGGGGACCATGCGAACCCTTGGGGTTGGCCCAATCTTACGATGATGATAATCACACGGTCAATGAACATAACTTAACTGAAGTAACATGATTCAAGATCGTATCACAATGATCACAAGGGTAACTAAAAAAATGATTTGATAAAGTAAGCAAATTTATGTCAAGCATAAGATTACAACCGCCATAATCACCTCACCATCTTCACAAGGTGCCAATCCACAACTAGCTCGATGACCAGCGCATGAATAGGTTAATCTGAATCGATCAATTCTTGTAAATTAATACAACTCACAAGAACACAAAAGAATAGAAACTCTCAAACTTTTATGTGCTAAAGCACCGCATGTAACCACTCTAGGGTTTTGTATTAACTCAAATGTTCATACACACTACACCTTAACATATACAAAAAAGGGAGCCCTCATATTTGTAGCATACATAGGCAGTTGCTACAGTGTTACACATTCCAATTTCTCGGTGATACAGTGCCTACGTGCTATAGTGTTTGGCTGTTATAGTGATCATGTCGGTGCTAAAGTACCAACTGTTACAAATAAATAAAAAATACTCACAAGGAAGAAAAATCAAATCCAAATTGGATTTGATTTGCTTAATCCATAACTAGCCGAGAAATTTTTACTTAGTGAATTTTTGTCAAACCAATTGAACCAACATGGTACCTTGAAGTATTCCAACTCCTTCTCTTCTCTTGGGTAATTTGATGTGATTTGAGATCTCTTTCTAGTTGACAATTGTCGTGATCATGAATATATGATTGAGGCTGATTTTATCTGCATCAAGCTAAAGAAAGAAATACGCGCCATTAGTTTAAATGTCCCTAGTGCATGCACAATTTAGGAAATATATACGTAAGTGTACGTGTATATACTAATTGGTCATGTGCGACCAAAAAAATTGTAGGAATAAATGTATACATGCATTTATGCATATTGTCTTTTTTTGTAAATAGCTGAAGAAATACACATCGTTATTTTTAGTGTTCCCAGTGTGTGTGCAATTTAGGAAATATGCATGTAAGTCTGCGTGTATATCCTAATTGCTCATGTGTGACTAAAAAAATTGTAGGAATAAATGTATACATGCATTTAGGTATATTGATTTTTTTGTAAATAGATGAAAAAAATACAGCGTTAGTTTTAGTGTTCCCGATGCGTGCACAATTTTGAAATGTGTACATAAGTCTGTGCGTATATACTAATTGCACATGACTAAACAAATTATAGGAATAAATGTATACGTGCATTTAGGCATATTGACCTTTTTGTAAATAGCCAAAGAAATACGCTCCATTATTTTTTGTGTTCCCAATGCGCGCACAATTTAGGAAATATGTCTGTAAGTCTGTGTGTATATACTAACCGCTCGTGTGTGACTAAACAATGTAGTAATAAATGTATATATGCATTTAGGCATATTAACCTTCTTTGCAAATAGTTGAAGAAATACATGCTGTTATTTTTAGTGTTCCTGGTGCGTGCGCACTTTAGAAAGCGCGTATATACTAATTGCTTGTGTGTGACTAAAAAATTATAGAAATAAATGTATATATGCATTTAGGCATATTGACCTTTTTTTTTGTAAAGAGCTAAAAAATACATGCTGTAATTTTTAGTGTTCTCCATACATGTGCAATTTAGGAAATATGTAGCATCGTTGGATACCAACACATTATTTTCTGCACTGCAAGGAATGGCTGCTAGACCTATCTTGGGATGGGTCGCATTATTGTCAGACGTGGTCGAGCAGTGACAGACTGCCCCCTTTGTTCTCAGGGGAGCTCGATAGGACTGGCCTCTCGACGATCGGTACGCTCTAGTTCTACAGTAGGCCAGATTACTACCCATAGCAAGGATGATGCATATTGGGTGGTTGTTCGTGTTGGTCTCGCTGCTTCTGTTGGCACTCGTTGACCGGTAGAGGCTGGAGACCGCACGTTTCACTTTCGATGGGTAGAAGATGACTATCACCCTACAGGATGTTGCGTATCTTATCGGGCTACCACAAGGGGTTGTCCCATGGTTCCATTCCCCATATCAGCCGACTAGAAGCACAACTACCGCACTAGTTTGGTCATCCCATTTCGAACAAGATCCATGGAGTGCCACATTTGTGGCTACAACAGTACAGGCAATGCCCAACAGACGCGTCTGTATAGGTTGTGAGGTCCTACCTAGTTGCCTACTTGCTCTTCATGTCCGGATGGGTCCTGTTTCCTACTATTAAGGGAGATTGGGTGTACCCCAGCTACATCCATATCGGTGATTCCCTGGTCGACGCCGAGCCTGATAAGGTGCCACTGTTAGTTGGGGGCTCGGCTAGAGATGGCAATGGGTACCCGGAACCCGATACCCGGTGGGTTTTTACTCTATTAGGGCATGGGTCTGAGTCAATTTTCTAACCCATGGGTCTCTTAATGGGCAAAAAGCTCAACCCATCGGGTCTGCCAGGTTCGGGTACGTTCCTATAGTACCCAAACCCGTAAACCCATGGGTAATATAAACCCGATCCATAGGAGTTATAAACCCAGGCTCCCAGGCAAACCAGCCCAGCCCATAGCAGCCTATTAGCCCCAATGCCCCATAGCAAACCAGCCCAGCCCATCTCTAGTAATGAACTGAGTTGTGAACTGTAAACTTGTAATGAACTTGCCGTATGCTGATATGCTATGCCAATGAACTGTGACCTGAGAATTGATGGAGTGAACTAGTGATGTGCATTGTGGATTTCTCGTTGCTTGTTTTATGCATACTAGCATATAAATTGAACTTATTGTTGACTTACTAAGCACTACACTGTCTGCAATCTGCACAGCTGTTGTCGGGCACGGGCGACCCGTGGGTACCCATTACCCGAATGGGCATGGGTCTGGGCAAAAATCTGCACCCGTCACGGGCATGGGTTTTTTTAGGGGGCACATCCAACTTTCATGGGCACGGGTTTAGGATAGCAAAACCCAGCGGGTTTGTGCCTGTTGCCATCTTTAGGCTCGGCTGTTCTATGCGTGATCTACTGGGGTTTGTACGATGGCTCACAACATGCCACTGGCCAGCCAAACCTTGCCGTCTACTACATCTTGTTGCAGTTATGGTTGTGAGAGCACTTCCCTATTGGTCGTCTGTACTTTCGGGTGCAGGTGCACCCATACCAGTTGGAGGTGCGGTCCTATAATGATGTCGATGGCGATGACCCGGTGGACAGACCCGCCATGGGTACTCGTTAGACTGCCAACGAGCTAGGATTATCCAAGGCTAGGCCACAACGAGTGTACCCAGATTTCCACAACGCGTTCGAGACCTTATACAAGGGTAGCATTGTGAGGAGAGTATGAACCATAGAGTTCATCTCCGAGATTGGGCCAAATCAATTGTCCTGTGCATTGGTTCCCACTCGGCCACCACAGCAATATGACTAGCGCAATGTACGACGCTCCCCAAATATACTGATCTTCCCTCAGGACCAGCTTCACCACCAGAGGAAGTGGGCAGCGGGCAACCCTGAACCCAGTACTGCATTCGATGTCCACTCTTCAATTCAAGCAAGTCAAATATCTGTTCCACTAACCCTGCATTTGCGCCCCAAGTGTTGAACTTAACTATATACTCGTTAATGCTTTTTCCCTATTGTAGTAGTCTGATATGGAATTTGTCTGTAAGTGTAGTGCACTTATGCAATACCAAGGTTATCTCACTAATTTTATTGCACGCACCAGCTTTTCTTAGTGAGTTCACAGCACGTACCAATTTTTCCTAGTGATTTGATAACACATGCCAGCTTTTATCAGTGAGTTCACAGCACACACTAGCTTACCCTAGTGATTTAACAATACCTACCAGCTTTTCTCAGCAAATTGACAGCACGTACCTGTTTTTCTGACTGAATAGACAACACACAATAGCTTTTCTCATTGATCAGACATCAAGCACTAGCTTTCCGTAGTGAAATGATAACATGTACAAACTTTACTCCCGAATAACGCACAACGATCACCTATAAAATTCATCTAGCCCCCATGATCGGATCCAATACTCCACTCGAGAAAATCTCCAAAATCGGGGAGGAGAAGAGGGAGAAGAGAGCATGTGTGCAAGACGCCACTACGCCATTATTAGGGATGTCAAACAACGGAGAGATGCTTCGCAAGCGAAAGTGGATAGCTAAGAGGAATGGATTGTACCCTGATAATTCTTACAAGGATGCACCTGTGCCATTGGAGTTTTCGCAGTCACAGTGCAATTGCAACAACACATTTTATTCATTCCACACACCCGGCAACCATCGCCCAGGCGCACTACATGTGCAGCAAAGTTCTTGTAAGCATGTATTGATAATTCACACTACATGTATCATTTTGCACATCTCTAACCTACTCCGTGCATGCCGACATACCACGGAGCATTGCTATGTTTTCCAATGGATTGACAACCCCCAAGATGTATGATTGGACATTCATCGAGCAGAAATACAGACTCAACTACCTGGTGGCGTCGGAGAGATTCACATGCTAGAAACTTAACACCCCAGATGACAACAGAAAGACCAGGATGGCGGAGAAGGGTAAGGCACTGATGGTCCCCGATGCCCTCACTAAACGCCAGGTTATTTCCGACTGGGACAAACCTACACATGTTGTGGAAGCCGAGTACTGAGCGCGGGTAGCAAGGGCTAAAGCCCGTAAAGGAGAGAAGGGAAAGGCGTCGATGGTCCTAAATGTATACAACAAATGGCTACAAGCATGACTTTCAAAAGGCACACATGTATCTTAGCTGTAGTTGGGGTTGACGATCATGCATGTTGCCATTTGTATCGTATGACTCATGAGGCAAACATACGCACCTAACCAAACCAGACGCGCCATGTAATTCACACTTTCATTACAAAGTGTCATGTTGGCCTACACATGGTCCATTACGATAATTATTTGCAATAACATATCCCTACTACTTAATACAGGGAGTTGGTGATGGTGGTTCATCTGCCCCTTCGAACCCACCTTGCACCTTTCTAAAAAATTTCTACACTGACACGAACAAAACAATATCGACATAATATAATTTTTAATGCGTATCAAGACACACGTATTTAACTAGTTTACACGGGTATTCACTTGATTACAAAAAACTAAACTGATTGCATGGCGCTGCTGAGCCAGCAGACAACCGAGGCCCCCCTGCATGTGCCAGCCCACCTGTCGAGCGTTGGCTGCTCAGCAGGAACCTACTAAGCCTACCTAGCTTAGGAAGCTGTGGGACCCTCCTGCGTCCTCGTCTCCCGCGCTCCCTCCGCCTGCCGTGCCCCTTTGCTTCTATTGAGCTTCCCAAATGCGGCAGGTGATAGGTGTCGCTTGTCACACCTTCCGCGCTCGAGGACAAGGTTATTTTTACAAAATCGGGTGACCGAGGGCTAAATTTGAAATATGGCTGCAGCGCCAAATACGTGAATAATTCTAGTTTCATACTCGTTTAATATCAAATTTTTTTTTGCCTTGTCCAGGGTGCTTGCATAAGTTATCATAAAGTAATCCATATAACTGAAACAAGCCTGTCATGGCACTCCATAGTCATCATGTACTCTGTTCTCCAGGTGAAAGCCTTGTCTCGGTGAGGCGGGCGGCGTTGGCGACCCTCGTCGCCTCTTTGAAGACGTCGCTTCGGAGGATCGTCTTCACACAGGATAGACCGGAGTTTGGGTGGCTCATTTGGAGAAGATTACGGGCTTGGTTGAAAGCAAGGACGGAGAAGAAGTTCTGAAGCTTAGTCTTTTTAGCTTTTTTTCATAGTCCTTAAGATCTCTTTCTTGCTATTGTGTACTCCTCAGTGTTGAGGCTTTGGGCCTAAGAGGTCGTGTAACTTTTGACTGTGTATATCCTTTGTGGATATAGAGGCCGGATTTTATATTCTTTATCTAAAAAACTGAAACAAGCAAGAGCAAATTCATGTGTTATTTATTTCCCGCGACTGATCTTGCAACTACACCATTACTGTTATTATCGTTCAGCACAAATGCAAAAATCAGCGCGCGTGCATTAATTACTTCCTTCGTTGACTTGTGGTCGAGGGGGTAGGTCTTACCACGTGCAGGTGCATAATACCGGGACCAAGTGCGCGTCCCTCGCTGTGACGCATGTGCCGCTGCTAGCTCCCAGTTGTCTGCGTCGCTTCGTGCAATCCTCGTCACTCCACGAGTCACCCATCGTACATATAAATTGCCACCATCCTCCTTGGGTGCGATGCTTTTTTCTACAGACGCCTTTGCTACTGCATCTGCAAATCTCAGCAAGAAAATTGAAGGTCCAAACAACAGCATTTTTTTTCTTTTAAACTAAAACTCCAACAATGGTAACACTGTAATCATGTATTGTAACTGCAATAGGTAGTACCTGATGATACCACCATGAGGGCAAGGTTCAGGAGCAGCATTTGGGTAGCCCTCATCTTAGGATCAAAGTGTTAGGGTGTTGATGGACGGCGCTGTTGACGGTTGTCTGAATTGTGGAGAAATGCTTGTGAAATGGCAAGTGCTTTTATAGTGGATGTGAACCCGTAATTTTTGGAATCACGTTAGAGTAGAGCGCTAGATAAGGGTGGAAAAAATTGGTAGCAATCTGATATCGATCATAAATGTATAACGGGTCGGGACATTCTGTTGTTGTTGAGATGTGCATGCTGTTTTACAGTAGAGCAATACATAAGTTCTAGCAAATTAGTATCAATTAATCCTAAGCATTGTATATATATTATAGTAAATTAGTAGCAATTAATCTATTGTTGCTGAGATATTCATGTCCAGTTTTAGTTTTTGTTGTGTTGAATTATTGTAATTAAAAGATAATTTTATGTGTGGTTAATGTCAAATCAATCGATTAGCGGATTTGGTGAGTTAGTGCTGATTTGATGGGTTGATGAGTTAGTGCATGTACTAGTGCTAGTTTGATAAGATGGAATTAATACATATGCTGTGCAGTAGCTTGCAGTTCTGAAGTTGTTTTGCATCGAGTAAATTAATATGCATGCAAGTCAATTCGGTTGTCTTTTGGATGTTTTGCAGACCGTTAGCCATACATTGTTGAGGTCATGTTTGTCTGAATTAAGTGATGTGCATGCATGCAAATTGTTGGCCAGCGGTTTAACCGCCTGGTGATTCCGGTGTGACCGTTTATAACAGCGGTCTGACTGCTGCAGACAAGCGGTCTCGCCGGCTACGAAGTGCTGTTTTAGTCAGATTTTTGTCACTACATTTTTGATTCGTGGAATGGGTTTTAGTGACTAAGGTTAGTGGTTTTAGATTATATGAGTTATATTACTGTTAACGTGGGTCAAATTGTAAAATTTTTGTGCCAGAAATGATTCCTTTGTCTTTGGATATACATGGTTACTTAGAGTCAATCGTGGTCAATGGTGAGGATCGAGACTATGCTAATAGAGGAGCTGAATGACTAAGGATATCGGATGAGACAGCGAGCTCAAGCATGGCACGAAATATTGAAGGGAAGTTCGAACGGCGAGATTGCACAATGTGTCTTGGTCGGTCCAAGTGAGACGTGGTCCGGTAGAATTAGAACGGAGAGACTTGCCGATGCGTGGTAAGCTAGTGGTGTACTTACATGTGGCAAGATAGCGATTGTTTGCAGTGGAAGGAGATGACACAGGTCAAGAAGGGGTATTTTGGTAGTTTGAACAAATATTGGAAACGACTTTAGAAGAAAACCATGGCGCACAAGCGGCACTTAGGAGACGGTTTAGGTCATGAAGAAGCTGATATGATCAAGGATGATCAAAACTTAGGATTTAACGGATTCAGATTTATGTGCTTTGAAAAGTGTGCATAAGTATAGTGAATAAGTTAAAACCCATGTGTGTGGGGTTATCGGGTTCTCCCATTATGCTAAGTGAATTGTATCCACTAAAGGTTATATATGGCTAGCTAGCCATCTATTTAAGAGGTTAGGATAGAGACTAATTGGTTATCCACCCAACCTATCTCACTTATACTCCCTTGTTTATGGTTAAGATTTGAGAGTTGAGTGCTTGTTGTACTCTCTGTCCTCTAAGGTGGAGTGGCTATAAAACTTTCCTCCTCAAGTAATAATAGAATCAATTGTTGATCATCTCTGTGGTTATCTGTTGTCTTAATTTATTTGCACTTAATTTGGTTGGTTTTTCCTCTCCTCTCATCCTTTATTGATCTTCTTGTGCCAAAGATGTATAAGAGATGGAGATAACTTCTGAGAATCATTTTCCACCCGTCTAGGCATTTGGGTAGCAAGTTTATCAAGAAACTCGATTTTTTGCAGGTTTTTGAATTTTCGAGTGGTTTCTTGATCTAAGAGTTTTTGTAGTGATTTCTTTTGTGTTCCTAATTGTTGTGACATGTCATCTTAGTTTTCTCTGCCCACGAGCAAGTCTTGATCATCGATTTTGGTTTTTCCTCGTTTTAGGTGCAATCTTGCTTAAATCTCAAAAAGGTCTAAACTTTGATGTGGGTTTTTTGTGATCCATAGGTAGAATAGGTTCTTGAAACCTTGAGCAAGATGTGTACAAAGTTTCATGGCTTTTGGATCATTGAATCAAAAGGTTATGTGGATTTTAAGTTTCATAATAGTGCTAAAATTACTTTAGCGTTGCCTGATTTTAATATTCTCGATGATCAAACTGCCCGGGGAGTGGTCAGACCGCTCACTAGTTGGAGGTTAGACCTCTAGGCTTTGTTTTTTCATTGAAGATGATTTCTTGGTCAATTTGACTTGAGATTTTGGTTATAGATTCAATTCTTAGTAGCAATGTAGCTATCAGAGAATAGGATTAAGAATACTTGCAGAAAAATTTTAGTTGGCACCATTCAGTCATGGTATCAGAGCCTGATTAGCTCTTCCATACATCTTAACCGATTTTAAGAGCCATGGCAGTAGACAAGTATTCAACCAAGCCACCCGTTTTCGATAGATTCAGTTTTTCTTATTGAAAGTCTCTCATACAAGGCTCAAGGGCACGTAATTTGGTTCAAAGTCAAAAATCTTTATGTGTTGTTAGCCAATAACAATGTGATTTCCCCTGATGTGGAGGCAAACAACAAGACACGTAACTTCTTGATTCAAAGGCTTAGTCAATTTGAGTTTGAGCGAGTCACTCATTTAAGGTCTACTCACGAGATATGGAAGACCCTCTTTGACTACCATGACGGCTTTACCACGATCAAGGAAGTGAGACAGAACCAACTCAAGAAAGAATACTCCAAATCAAGCAAAATCTCGGTGAATCTTTGAATGAGTTGTGGCGAAGGTTCAATAAGATCCTTCATGATCTTCGTGTTGTTGGCCTGACCTTCTGTGAGTCTGAGAATGCATGCCAAATCTTGGGTACTCTTGATGTGAAAGTTTTGGGGATGAAAATCACATCTATCAATGACAACACTGTCATGAGTGAGCTTATCATGGATAAGCTCTACTGAAGGTTGAATACGCATAAGATTGACTTCATCTCACGTTTTCCCAAGACAGAATCAATGGCATTTGTGATGGACCCTTCTCAAAGCAGTTCTTCAAGTTTTGTGGATTTTGGCTCTTCTGTATTTTCTTTGTTTGCCTTGCATTTCTTGGGCAAAGAGCAGCTAGAGAGGTTACCTGAGGAAGATTTAGTCCTCATATCAATCCACATAATTCACAAGAGTCGACAATAAGGTGAGGAACAAGAGGAGAGGTGGTCCGGTAACTTGTTTTGAGTGTGGTGAGCCAAACTACATTTGGACCACGTGCCCCAAGCTAAGGGGCAAGGAGGAGTAGAACCTTTGAAGGTGTCCTCAAACTCGAGACGTGAAGGTTAAGAAGCCCAACTACCAGAAGTTTATTAGCCGGGTCCTTGCTGTTCTTGAGAACGTTTACATAAGCAATGTGAACTCAGGGATGAAGAATGACGAGGACGACACCCACGGCTAGACGAAGGCTTAGGACTTCACTAGCATGTGCTTCATAGCCAAGGGCAGCCACAACATTGACTCCTCTAACTTCGACGAGCCCTATAGTGACCCTACGAGGTACGCCTCTCCTCCAAAGCAATAAAATGTGCTCTTGTTGCAACTGAATAATAAGTAAAGAAGCAAGCTAAAATGATTAGGAATCAGGGCATTATAATTGACAACTTGAACCTAGAGGTTGTTAGGCTCAAATCAGTTAACCCTGATGATTGTGAATCTTGCTTGTGCTTGCATGATGAATTGTCAACTCTGAAATCTGCTCATTCCTCTATTGTTGATCAACTGAAGAGTGCTCTAGATGAACTAAATTCTCTCAAATCAAGTCATGATCATGTTTGCTTGGATGCTATTACTTTATATGTGATTCCCGTAGATGCTATTCCATCTTCTTGTTCAAATTCTGCTTTGCTTGAAATAAAATTGAATAGTGCTCTTCAGAAATTGTATAAGTTTAATCCAGATCATACTTGCTCTCATTGTAAGGATAACAAAATCAAAATGAAAGATGGCTAGAATCATGCTAGATGAGCACAACACCCCTAGGAGATTTTGGGCTGAGGTGATCTCTACCACTTGTTATGTGTTCAATAGGGTTTTCTTGAGATCAGGCATAGGCAAGAATTCTTTTGAGCTTAGATTTGTTCGTAGGTCTAGTGTCTCTCATTTCAAGATATTTGGTTGCAAGTGCTTCATTCTTAAACATAGAAAATTGGATAAATTTGAATCTCGATGTTATGATGGCATTTTTCTTAGATATCCTACTCATTCTCGTAGCTATTATGTATTTAATTTGGATACTAACAAAATCATTGAGACTTATGAAGCCACTTTTGGTGAGGCTAGTCCTGGTACTAGACTCGATAGTGCAGGTACACAGGTACAGGTGATAGCGAAAGTATCTTCATCGATGATGACTTTGACATAGAGGATGGGGACATAATCCATCCTCTAGTCACTCCTGAGTTGGTTGGAGAGCATGCTTGTACTTCTTTAGCTTCAGTAGAGCAACCTCCTCCCACCTTCACTGGCGCCTCGAGTGGCTCTGCTCCTACCTCCACAACCCATGAGGTAGAGGCCATATCTGCACCAGGAACCCCTCTTTATATTTTGTGACGATACCCTCAGGAGCAGATGATTAGGGATCTTCATTAGCGAGTAACTCGCTCCAGGTTTATCTCTCCATATTCTCATGTATATTCTACTTTTGCTGCATCTTTTGAACCCCGAGAAGTCACCTATGCTTTATCTAATTTCTCTTAGGTCAATGCCATGCATAAAGAGCTTGAAAATTTTGAAAAAAAAAACTAAGTTTGAACCTTAGTTAAATCTTCAACTAATCATAATGCAATTGGAACGAAATAGGTTTTCAAAAATAAACAAAGTGAGGATGGGTTGGTAATTCGCAACAAGGTTAGGCTTGTAGCTCAAGGTTATTCCCAGATAGAGGGTCTAGACTTTGAAGAGACCTTTGCACCTGTAGTTAGATTAGAAGCCATTTGCATATTGCTAGCATTTGTGGCATCTAAAGGCTTCAAGTTTTTTCAGGTAGATATCAAGAGTTTTTTTCTTAATGGTTTCATAGAAGAAGATGCCTATATCAAGCAACCTTTTGGTTTTAAAAATCCTAAATTTTCAAACCATATGTGTAAGATTTATATAGCCTTGTATGGATTGAAGCAAGCTCCTAGAGTTTGGTATGATAGGTTTAAGAGTTCCTTGCTTAAGAATGATTTTAAAATGGGAATGGTAGATAAAACTTTGTTCACTCTCAGGCATGTTAGTGACTTTTTACTTGTTCAGATTTATGTGGATGATATCATATTTGATGGTTCTTCTCATGCTTTGGTATTCAAATTTTCAGATTCTATAAGTAGGGAATTCGAGATGAGTATGATGGGCGAGCTGATCTTCTTCCTTATTCTTCAAGTCAAGAAAACTAAAAGAAGAGACATTCATTCATCAAAACAAATACACAAAGAATCTTCTTCGGTGCTTCAACATCGGAAGCAGCAAGCCAATGTCTACTCTCATTGCTACTTCTACCGTGTTGGATCCTGATGAGGATAGAGAGCCCGTGGAGCAGAAGGAGTACCGCAGCATGATTGACTCTCTCCTTTACCTCACGGCATCTAGGTCGGACATACAGTTGGTTGTGTGTCTGTGTGCTCGTTTCAGGCTTCTAAGCGTGCCTCTCATTGTCAAGCAGTGCGTCACATCTTTAGGTATCTTCAATGCACTCTTGACTTTAGACTTTGGTATTCTTCTAATTCTACACTCTCCATTCAGGATTTTTCTTATGCTGATTTTGCAGGGTGTGGAGTAGATAGAAAGTATTTTTGGCACTTGTCACTTCTTAGGCATATCTTTTATCTCTTAGTTATCTAGAAAATAGTCCTTTGTTATACAGTCCACTGTCAAGGCAGAGTTTGTAGCTGCTGCTAGTAGCTGTTCTCATGTTCTCTGGATTTTATCTACTCTGCGGGACTATGGATTAGCCTTAGATATTGTTTCTCTCTTCTGTGACAACACTAGCGCCACAAACATCACCAAAACCCAGTGCAACATTATATGACCAAGCACATTGACATTAGATATCGTTTTCTTAGAAACCATATAGAGAAGGATGATGTTGTGCTTTACTTTATTGAGTCCAAGCAGCTAGTTGCGGATATTTTCACTAAGTCTCTTGATTCTTCTCATTTTGCTTATTTGCAAGGAGTCAGGGACTATTAATCCTTTTAGCCTGTTTTGAGGAGAAGTTTAACTCTTTTGCATCTATTGCACCATATTGCATTTTAAATTCAGCAACATACATTATAATATAAATACATGGAGTTTGACTATTATTCTTAGATGACATGATATCTTGCTTTACATCTTACCATATCTTGTGCTAGTTTGCTAGATTTTGTATATCCTTCTATGTGTAGCTTAGTTTTTACCGTGCTAGCTTTATTAAATATAGGAAACTTGAATTAAATGATGTTCTGTTGGATCTTATGACTAGTTTTGATCTAATGATTTTCTCTTGATTCATGCCATGTTGAATATGCCAAACTGAGTCTTGAATCTAAATTGAGCTATGCTAGTTCTTTTATTGAATTATGAGTTAGTATTAGCTCATTATTCTCGAACTAAGCTAAGAAAAATGAAAAATGATCTCTTTTGTGAGAAAAATTTGATCTCACCAATTCTTTCTCATGAGACAGGTTGCCATTGCACTAGACATAAAATAAAGGGGAGTTTTGGATGACTAAGAGCACTCTCCTAATCTTATTGCTTGGAATGGTCATAACACGGTTTGAGATTTAGCACATGGCTAAAAAAAATAAAAGTTGTGAAAAATGGTTGAAGCTTAGGAGGCAGTTGTGGATGGCTTCTAGTCCGGAACTTGCTTTGTTAAGATAAAACCAAAAATGATTTTTAACAAGTGCTTAATGTGCTAAATTTGCTTAATTCCAAGTGCTTGAACAAAATGATTCAACATTTAACTTGTACCACTCTAAATTGACTCAATTGTAGCTTCTTGATTCCATTTAGTATATTGATATGGTTTGGCTCCTTTTTAGATACCTTTAGGTAAACTATGATCTTGAGCAATTTGACATGCTAAAAATCTATTTAATTTCAAATTATTGCTTATTTGGTTTTAGTTTTGCTATATATATGATTTGCCATTATCTAGATGGCTCTTTCACATAATATGTCTTAGTGTAATACCTGTAGAGTCATGTTGAAAATTTTTTATGGCTCCTAATATTAAAAATAAATAAAATATAGCTACTTTTTTCATTCGTGCTCTATCTACTTCCATGCTCCTTGATGATTCTATTGTCAAATAGGAAGAAAAATCAATAAAATGCATATGTAGAGCATGATGTGGGGTGTTTTTGTGCAAAATCCCGCTAAATTAGAGTTTTAATGTTTTGCTATGATTCTCTTAATCTTTTAATCTTTTCTCACCATGACCAATATCAAATAGAATAATTGTTTTTTGATATGGATTTAGACTGAGATTTCATGATTCATTTGATGGATTTAAATCTTTTTGTGAAAAATATCATTTTCAGTGGTTTCTATCTATCTCTACCTCAAACAGTCATTTTCAATTCATTGTGTCCATCTTTTGACCACTTGGAGCTTTATTTGCCAATTTCCACCTGTTGTCTAAATACAACTCATTTTTGTATTTTTGAAGAATTACAATGGTTCATCAATAGGAGATTGAAAGACTATGTGAGAGGTCTGATATTTGTTGTGATGAACTATTGCAATTAAAAGGTAATTTTACATGTGTTAATTCCAATCAATTGATTAGCCGATTTGGTTAGTCAGTGCTGATTTGATGGGTTGATGAGTTAGCGCATGTACTAGTGCTTGTTTGATAAGATGGAGTTAATACATGTGCTGTGCAGCAATTTGCAGTTATGTAGTTGTTTTGCATCCAGTAAATTAATATGCATGGAAGTCAATTTGGTTTAGTTATAGTGAAATTTCAACCGCTACAGCCTAACCGAGTGGGGTCTTAGCCATACATTCTTCAGATCATGTTTGTCTGAATTAAGTAATATGCATGCATGCACATTGTTGGCCAGTGGTTTAACTGCCTAGTGATTCTGGTGTGACCGTTTATTGTTAGCGGTCTGACCGTTGGCTGAAATGTGCTTTTTCGGCCAGATCTTTGTCATTAAGTTTTTGATTTGTGCAATGGGTTTTGATGACTATGGTCAATAGTTTTAGATTGCATGAGTTATGTTACTATTAACATGAGTTAAGTTGTAAAGAATTTGTGTCCAAAATCAATTTCTTTGTCTTTGGATGTGCAAAGTCACTTATAGTCGATCGTAGTCAACGGTGAGGACTGGGGCTATGCTCATGAGGGAGCTGAGGCCCAATACAATCAAGGATGCTGAGTGAGACGGTGAGGTTAAGCATGACACGAGAATGATGGGAAATCTCAAAGGTAAGTTCGAACGGCGGGATTGCAATATGTGGCATGGTCAGTCCAAGTGAAGTGTGGTCTAGTGGAATCAGAACGGGAGAGACTTATCGACACGTGGCAAGCCAGTGGTGCATCTACACATGGCAAGATGGCGATTGCTTGCAGTGGAAGGAGATGACTGGGTCAAGAAAGGCTATTTTGATAGTTTGATTAAAATACTAGAAATGACTTTGGAAGAAAACTGTGGCACACGAATAGCGCTTGGGAAGGCAGTTTAGGTTATGGAAAAGCTGGTATAATCAGGGAGGATCAAAGCTTAGGACTTAACAGGTTTGGGTTTATACGTTTTGAAAAATGTGCATAAGTGTTGTGAGTTAAAACCCGTTTATGTGGGGTTATTGGATTTCTCCATTGTGCTAAATGGATAGTATCCACTAAAAGTTAAATATGGCTAGCTAGTCCATCTATTTAAGAGTTTGGGATGGAGACTTGTGGTTATCCATCCAACCTACCCCTCTTGTGCGCTCTTATTTAGTGTTAGGGTTTGAGAGTTGAGTGCTTAGTGTGCTCTCTATCTTCCAAGGTAGAGTAGCTGTAAAACTTTCCTCCTCAAATAGAAATAAAATCAATTTTTCATCATCTCTATGGCTATCTCTTGGTTGATTGATTTGCTCTTGATTAGTTGGTTTTTACTCTCCTCTTAACATTTCTTGATCTTGCCGTGCTAATGATGTATAAGAGATGGAGATAGTATATGGAAATCATTCTCCACCCATCTAGGTATTTTGGTAGAAAGTTTATCAAGAAACTTAGTTTTTGCATGTTTTGATCTTCAAAGTGATATTTTGATATGAGGATTTTTGGAGTGATTTATTTGCTGTTCTTGCTTACTGTGACATGTGGGGAACATATCCAAAACTATCTTGGCTATTCTCTATCTATGAGTAAGTCTTGATCATCGATTTTGACTTTTGCTCATTTTGGATGTAACCTTGCTTAAATCTTAAAATGGTCTGAACTTTGACATAGGTTTTTGCGATCTATGGATTGAATAGGTTCCTGAGACTTTAAGCAAGATATGTATAATGTTTCATGGCTTTTGAATTATCGAATCAAAAGCTATGTGGATTTTAAGTTTTACAACTGTGCTGAAATTACTGTAGCGTTGCCTGATTTTACTATTCACAGTGGTCAGACAGCCCAGAGAGATGTCAGACCATTCTCTAGTTGGAGGTTAGACCTCTAGGTTTTGGTTTTTCTCTGATAATGATTTCTTATTTTATTTGACTTGACATCTGATTGGATTTTTGATAAATCTTGGAGAATAAGAGAAAGAATATTTTGAGAAAAATTTTAGTCGGCATCATTTACCCTCTCTCTATTGCCTTTTGATCTTACAGAGTACTAGATAAGTTTTGGCAAATTGGTGGCAAGTAATTGTTGCAATATATCTAGTACAAAAGAAGAATAGGATGTTAAAGTGCAAAAAGGCATCCTGGGCCCTTGGATCTAGCTCACGTGGGTTCTAAGATAGAGGCGGATGGAAACCCTCAGTTCACTTACACAACTTTGCGAAAACCCCCTGATTGGTATGTTCCTTTCCCAAAAAGATCCCTCCTTCCAATCCCCTTCCTCTTTGAATTTTTTTACGAATAATCCATTTTTTATTAGAAATTACAGAAATATACCCGCAACCAAATTTTTTACAAAAATAGGCTCTAGTCGCCCCCCAATGGGCGACTAGAGGTAATCGCCCAACCACAGCGCGACACCTAGGCAGTTTGGTAACGGTTGGGCGAGTTATTTCTGTCGCCCAACCGTTGAGTCGCTGTACTGTTGGGCGACATCGATTCCTGTCGCCCAACAGCTGGGCGACAGCAACGGGTTTTAACCCAGCGGCAAGCCCAGCTGCGGCCGCCGCTGTTCATTGTTCGCGCATTCGTTCGGCGACACGAGAGAGGAGCGGAGAAAGAAGGGAAAAGAGAAGAGGAGGAGAAAGGAGGAGAAGAAGAGGAGGGGAAAAAGAGGAGAGCGCGGGATCTTCAGATTTAGGTATGTTTTTGAAAGTTTTTGTAGTACATTACATTTGTAGTATATTTGTATAAAATGTTAGAGGTAGTAAAATTTAGTATGGAAATTTTAGTATAGAAATTTTTATTATAGGATTTTTAGTGTAGAAATTTTAGTACAATTTTAGTATAGAAAATTTAGTATAGAAAATTTTAGTATATGTATAGAAGTTTTAGTGCAATTTTTAGTATAAAAAATTTAGTATAGAATTTTGTAGTATAGCAATTTTAGTGTAGAAATTTTAGTACAATTTTAGTATATAAAATTTAGTATAGATAATTTTAGTATAGAAAATTTAGTAGAATTTGTAGTATAGAAAATTTAGTATAGAAAATTTTAGTATAGAAATTTTAGTACAATTTGTAGTATAGAAAATTTGTAATGTACATTTGTTAGTATGGAACATTTTTAGTACAGAGATTTTAGTACAATTTCTAGTATAGAAAGCAACCGTAGTGTAGATCTAGCTAGAAAAAGTTAAATAGTTGTTATACTAAATTTATTAAACATGTAGTTTTACAAAAGTAACAACATGCGTATGAAATCTGCATGCAGGTATGGCGCGTGACTGGCAGTATCCCCTGTTGGACGAGCACGTGGACCGCATGCATCGCTTTTCCCGTCGTGTGCCACCACCGGGGAGCGCGGACGAGCCGGTTGAGGTGGGAGTGGTCCGGACGCGCACACCTCGCGTGGCCTAGAGACTCGACGCCCGTTGGACAGCCAGGTTTGCACTACGCCATCGTTTTAGTGCTGCCGTAAGAATGTTCCATGCTGACCTTCACTTTGTTTGTGGGCTACAGGATGCCGGGCTACTCCCTGTTGCCCGGATGGTGCAGGCCACGGAGGAGGATGGACCCGCCTTGACCGCGGACGGGGACGAGGTCGGGGAGCGATCACAACGCTTCCCATTCAACCGCTTCCTGCTGACGGCTTTGGTGGACCGTTGGTGGCCCGAGACGCACACTTTTCACCTCCCATTCGGGGAGATGACGCCTAACCTGCAGGATGTGTCCCTGCTTATTGGCCTGCCGATTGCGGGAGGCGCTGCCTTCCTACCGGAGGCCCCGGTCAAGTGGCGCGATGACCTGTTCGCCAGATTCGAGGGGGTCCTTCCACCGGGTGCCGTGGGTCAGTAATACATCTTCCCGGCGAATCAGACCCACGGGCCGTCGCTGAGGTGGCTGGCACAGTTCTGGGTACGTGGTCTTTACAATCGATCATGTCATCGAAGCTCTTATTTGTGTTATTATGGACTAATAACATCTTGTTTGCATTTAGTTGGAGCGGATGGACCTAGAGGCGAACGATCACCAGGTCTCGTGCCACTTGGAGGCGTACTTGCTGTGGCTGTTTGGCTGGGTGCTCTTCACCAGCAGCCACGGCAACAGCGTTGACGCGCGCCTCATCGCTTATGCTAGGGCGATCGCGGACGGCGAGCCCCCCAGGTCAGCTGGGGATCGGCCGTACTTGCCGTGACCTACCGCGGCCTGTGTAGTGCATGCTTGAGGACATGTGCGAACTCAATCCTAGCGGGTTGTCCCCTACTACTGCAGCTGTGGTCGTTCGAGCGCTTCAGCCTCAGACAACCATTACTAGACGACATGAGTCCATACGGGCCCGGCCGGCCGACGATGGGTTCTATTTGGTGTCGTCGACGGGTAAGTCATATGTCAATTAGTTATTTCCTTTATACTAACGACGGTCGTACGTAACATCTATTCGTCCTTGCAGGTGCAGTTCGCACATGTCCAGGTCACGCGGGCGTATCTGCCCTTTGTTGAGCAGATCGACCGCCTCACGGCCGACGACGTGCGCTGGGAGTCGTACTCACAGGCAGCAGTGGAGGACCGTGCTCCCGATGGATTGTCAAGTCTGTGCTGGCGCGACCGAGCTTTCTGGCTGGCGCGATGGAATCTCGTCTACGACATCTTCGTGGAGGACTACTCGTCGCAGCGAGTGATGCGGCAGTTTGGTCTCTTCCAGGCTGTGCCGGTACCTGTCGGACCTGCAGTGCCACCTCCTGTGCACGCGTGAGTGCCCGTGTCTTATAAATTTGTACATACTTACTACTTCATTGGAAATTACTAACAAAGTGGTCCTACAAGCAGGCACAATAGAAAGGGAGTGAAACGCGGCACGGAGTGGACGGTGAAGATGCAGGGGTGGGTTGCTCAGTGGGACGGTGCCCTTGATGATGTGGTTGACGAGGACCGCCCCTACGACAGCACAGAGTACACGGAGTACTGCGGTGGTACCAGACGCGGACATGTACGAGGCTCGTACATGTGGTGGACCTGCCCCCCGCACACCTCCCCGCTCCGACAGACATGTATCCCGCGCACATGGCGCGGGATACGCACATCGCGGTACGTTACACGTATTTTCGAACATTCACTACTGGCAATGCTACCTTGGATAATTAACCATTTTATGTCTTTTCCTTCAGTCTGACGTGGGTCTTTCCATCGTCACGGAGGCCGAGAGTATGCTACACAGGCTTGCCACAGGTGCCGAGGTGGGCCATGAGGAGCACATCAGCGCGTACCAACATTTCAAGGAGTGGGGTACACGTGTCGTGCACCTACTGTCCTGCACGAGGCTACCAGCGGCATCCACACCCACGCCCAGCACACGGATGGCTCGGCCACCGGTGCCTCCCCGACCGGCGTGGCAGTACTCTGGAGGCTCTATGTGGGCATGTCCTCCGGCACCTCACCCGGACGAGGCTGGAGGATCTGCCTGGGGATGGGCTCGTACACCGCCAGGCCAGCTGTTCTCGCGCCCTCCGTACATTCCTGGTTTACCCACACAGGGGGTGCACTCGACATATGCCCCTTCTCCAGGCGTGATGACCTTCGCTGAGGGTACGTATTGTACGATCTCCGTTTTATCATAATGTTTGACATCTAAAACTAACGATATTACTTTTGCAGGTCATTTCCAGTCCGAGTCCCGGCACGGCCCCACCGCGAGCCCGGACGATGTGGATCAGTACTTCTCTGAGTGGGTCAGGCAGCAGTCTGGGTCTGCACCTCCTGACACAGCACCAGAGGTTCTCTCCGGCAGTGCCCTCCCCGGTGCACCGGAGGGCACACAGCCTGAGATGCAGCTGACTCGACCAGCTCAGAGGCGGGTGTGACACGCTCCTGATCGTTTTACGTTCTCGGAGCGTCGTAACCCGTTACAGCGGAGGACGGCCAAGCGGGGTCGTATGGGAGGACACGGGCGTAGAGACGGGGCAGGGCAGGGTGGTGCCTGATTGTACACCATTGTTTTATGTATTGCTTACGTTTTTTAACGATTTAAACTTTTTAGTACTGTGCCGTGCTTATACTCGTCGTTACCTACTCATTAACATCAAAATATCACTTACCATCGTATGTATCAATCGTTTTATGGTCAATCGTTCGTAAAAAAATTTCCTAAATTATTTAGACACCTATAACATACAATGAACATAAACTTTTATTACAACTTTAGCAGATTTTTTACCAGTTTCAAATTACAAAATTGAAAAAATTCATTTGGGGAGCACATGCAGTCGCTTCCCCATTGGGCGACTGCATGAAAGTCACCCAACGGGTGGGCGACTAGAGCCAGCCGCTCCACGGTAAAGCGAGAGGCATTGTGTCGGCTCCTAGTTGGGCGATAGGTTCCAGTCGCTTACCCGTTGAGCGACTGGAGCCTAGTTTTTTTAAAAAATTTAGTTGTGGGTATATTTCTGTAATTTCAAATAAAAAATGAATTATTCGTAAAAAAACATTCTTCCTCTTTCCCTTCCCCATTGCTCTTCACCACCTGACGCTGACACCCACCTCGCCAGAAGTCCAGCGCCACGCCGCCTCATCCTTCCGCCCGCCGTCGCCTCGTCTCGCTCCCTCGCGAGGAGAGCAGAGGATAGAAGAGTAGAGGAATCATGGAGAGTGGTTTCGAGTGAAAGAAGGAAAAAAAGAACTAAAAAATGCAAGCAAGCGTCGTAAGCTTGTGGGCACTGAATCTTGCTTCCCTCCCGCGTCTGTCCGTCTCAAGCAGACACATAGGTATCTCTCTCTCTCACTCTCCCCGCAGCGCAACACCACCAAGCACAACCGCACAAGTCTCAGGCGTTCTTTGCCTTTGGTGTGCGCTTGAATCACACGAGTCGAGCAGCGCGCAAGAGGCCATGAGGCCTGCAGCATGCCACGACGACGAGACTTCCTGCTCCTTCATTATGAAATCCTAGACCCCACATCTAGCTTCTTGTTGTGTTGCTTGACTTGCTTCCCGGTCGTTGGTGTGCGATTCTTGGTCGTAAGCGTTTGGACTGGCTGGAGAATGATAGGCTTAAAGGGAGAGTTCTGGTCGAAGTGCTACTGTGCTAGCACAGGTCTTATCCTAAACACAGTTTTTCCAGATGTGTTCCCTGAGGAAGAAGACCCGCCAGTGCATGTTGGAGGAAATCATGATCCCATGAATAAGCCAGTGTTTCAGAATGCACAGCCAATCCCCCATGCTGCAGCTGATCCCGACCCAAACTGGGACAGCTGGGTTCAGGTTCCAGTCCACAACTTGCTCAACGGGGAGTGGACCCTTGGGCACCTAATAGAGCCCCTGCAGCTCAAGCACAGCCATGTGTTTCAGTCACATTCGATTCTGAGAGCTCAGTGGCCAACTTTATGCCGGCTCAGGGACTTGAGATGGTGGTCATCATGCCAGAACCAGTGGCTCAAGATGCACAGCAACAGCAAGAGATGAATGGGACCTAGCTGAATCTGCCAGTTTATCCTATAGGTCCAGGTTTACTACCAGTCATGGTTGTGGCAGATATCTGCAGCAAGCTGATCAAGGCAATGACTATGATCCCAATACACTACAAGCCCATCAGCAATGTCTTGCGGGTGCCAATTGAAGTAATCACTGTTCTGGATAAGAGCCCCAAGAGAAAGCGTGAGATTTCTGTTGTGCAAGTTCAAGCACCAATGATTGTAACTTCAGTGGCAATTTCTCCGAGAAGGAAAATAGCACGAAGGGTGGAATTCGCTTATGTGTCTACCTTCTCGATCAAGCAAGCTGAAGAAGGAATGGCTATTGTACCCTACAGGCCAATCTTAGCTTTGGAGCTGCTGAAGATGATGGCGCCAAGCCAAATTCAAACTTCTGACAACTCTGGCCCAGTGGAAGCGGCACAAGGACTTGAGCGGCCTACTCCAGTCCCAATTGCTGTCGTCCCCACAACCGAAAGCACGGCCACATCGAGGAAGAGGCTCACTCCTTTGGGCTTCGGTGGACACTGACCAGAGACGTAGCCCTCGCATAAACATTCCTAAAGATGGCTATCGTTATGAAGAATTGAAGGCAACAGGAGAGCCAAGAGGTCGTCCGGCGAGGAAGTCACCTAACCCCAATAGAACAAGCAGCACCAAGCACTGCCAGTGGGGTAAGCAAGCAATTCATGTCGTCCAGCGAGGAAGTCACCTAACCCCAATAGAACAAGCAGCACCAAGCACTGCCAGTGGGGTAGGCAAGCAATTCATGTCGTCCAGCGAGGAAGTCACCTAACCCCAATAGGACAAGCAGCACCAAGCACTGCCAGTGGGGTAAGCAAGCAATTCATGAAAGACTTCTTACAGAGTGACCCTGCAACTGCTTAGAATGTGATAAAACTCTGCTTCAGCAGATTGGGACAGAATGTTGGTCGACCATGTTGTTATTGATGAATAATTGATATTTAGTTTTATTGGAATTTGCATTTGTGAAAGTTCTAGTCGATGCGCTTCTGTGCTTGAGTTTTCAGGATAGTAGACTTCGACCATGGTAAGTCGAGCACTACGGATTTCGACCACGGCAATCCGACCATGGTATTTCAACCTCGTTATTCTTCGATCACGACATTTCGACCACGGAATATTGATTATGGCAGAACGACCATACCTGGTCGCAGATGGTAAGTTACAGTACTTTTTTGATGGTCGTAGTTACAGTACTTTTGATGGTCGTAGCTACAGTGCCCTGTCTATAGTCGTAGCTACAGTAATCGGACGATAGTCATGGTCTTTACAGGTCGATACTTGATATTCGTAGACTTTGCGGTATGTTATCGTTGTCTTAAACTTTTCGATCGGTTGTCGTAGACCTCGCAATCGGTAGTCGAAGGCTTTGCAATCAGTTGCCTTAGGCTTCACGATCGGTACTCATAGACTTCATGGTCAGTTCGAGTACTTCAATTCTTACTATCATTGAGTGTTTTGAGTACTTGTGTTTGGCCAGCGGTATGACTGGCTGGTGCATTGTGGTTGGTGATTGGTGAACATTGCTCGGAGGAACACTACTCGAAGGATTCAGTGCTCGGAAGATAGAAGTAATCGGTGGTTAGATGGTTGTGGTACTCGGTAGTCAGAAGGACTCGGTACTCGATAGTCGGAAAGACTTGGTACTCGGTAGTCGGAAAGACTTAGTACTCAATAGTTGTGGTTTTTGCGATGATGGTCAGCAATCGGTTGTCGTAGGTGTTGCGTTCTGTTGTCGGAGATTTGTGGTCTTTGCTGCAGTATGGGGTAGGTACTCGGTAGTGGTTGTCGGTGATACAGTACAGAATTGGTACTCGATGGTCGGAAGCGATACTTGTTATTCTTGAGTGTTTTGAGCGGAGCGATGGTAATTCTCGAGTACTTGTTGTTTGCGAGCACTCATTGAGCTAGCGATCGTACTAAGTGGTCTAAGGCTGATTTCTAGATAGCGAAGAAAATTGTGGTCACGGATGACCTAGTTGGTGTATGTGGATAGTTTGGTTCTTATTTATGGATAGACGAAGGTGTGTTCTATGTGTGTGTGCTGATGACGGTCAAGTTGTGTGCCGGAAAAACGTTCTTTGGACTGTGATGTGTAGGTTGGCATGGAGACGGTCATGGTCGGTGACGAAGAGGACCACGACTAGGATAGGGAAATATGAGGTCTAGGCGATCGAGGATATCACATAAGGTGATTGGGATTACGCTGGAGCATGTGGAGATCAAAGGTGGTGATTCGTGGAGAAGCTATGGGCCATGCAATCCAGGAGGCTTTGACACGAGAGGTGATGATGCATAGAGAAGTTACAAGAGGTGCGGTCTGAAGGCTTCGACACGAGAGTTGATGAGACGTGATGAAGATATAGGAAGTGCTATCCTGGAGGTTTCATCACGTGGTGAGTTAGGAGTTGTGGATGGAGTCCATAACTTGGAAGAGGTAGAGATTGGTTAAAATCCATGTTTGAAAGGGTTTCAGGTCCCTTGATTTGAGAAAAAGATAGGATTCGTGTTCGTGTTTGAGTCAAACATGGTTTAGGGCTCTAGCATATAAAAGTAGATAGAGGCTAAGGGTTTTAGCCATGGTTTTGAGGAGGCTTTTTATGTTAGAGTTTTTATTTTGCCGTGAGGGCGCTTTGTAGCCACAGAACATGATCCAAAAATAATAGATCAGATCTATAGCAAGAAAAGTTAGTTGACATCGGCAACATATTTTCCAAGCATCGTTTTTCCTGTGGCATCGATGTTGGTGTGCTAACGAGCTCATTGGTGTCTTCGTTCATTGGTTCAATTCAACCGAGCAGAGCACGGTATTGTCTTCGGTGTGTTCTAGTTCGAGTGGTCAAAGTGTTCGAGCGGTGGGACATTTCAACTACGTGAAAAGGGTAGAGCAAGCGATTGTAACCTCCATCGAATATGTGCGAGCGGTCTACCATCTTGTGGTCGAAATCCACAACTGGTAATTTAGATTGCTTTTCTTTTAGGTTAAGATTTGTTTTCAGGTACCAAGAAGCGGATGTAATCATTCACTCCCTCTGATTGTGGTATATGATTCTACAAGTGGTATCAGAGCTAGCTGCGATGGCATTAGAGAGGTATGTGAACCGCCCCACATGCTAGATGGTACCGATTTTGCTTTTTGGAAGTGTCAGATGCAAACGTACAATGAGGCGCAAGGTAGAGATGTTTGGAATAAAATTTCTAAACATTATAAGGTTCCTACTACTATTACGACTCTAAATAAAACAGATGTTGATTTAAATGCTCAAACTCGTAACTTGTTATTTTAAGGAATATCTCACAAAGAATTTGATCGTATAGCTCATATTAATTCTAACTACTCAACTTGGAAAACTCTTTGCAATTATCATGAAGGAACGACTAAGATTGTGAAAGTGTGTTAAAATCTGTATCAAAGAGAGTATTCTGATTTTGCTATGAAACCTGGTGAATCTATTGGTGATTTTTTGCTCGGTTTGAGAAAATCTTGAGTTATTTACGCGGTGTTAACGTTACTCTTGCTGATGAAGATAATGCAACTAAAATTTTGAGATTTTTAGGTTTTAAGTGGTTCATGATTGTCATGACTATTAATGAAACTGTCGATCTAGATAATTCAATCATGGATGATCTTTATTCTAGATTGAAAACCTATGAGATGGAAACTTTGCTATATAAGATTGAGAAATCTTCATTTTTAGTACTTGTAACTAACCTGTGCAGGCTACTTCATCGAGTACTTTGTCGTGTGGGTCTTTGTCTGCTATGTTTTCTTATTCAGAGGAACAATTCAAGCAACTCCTTGAAAATGACTTGGTGTTGATCTCCTCACGTGCAAATAAGGCACTTAACAACATGAGGATGAGGAGGCGAGGAGGTGCTTCAGGTTCAATCAGATGCTTTGAGTGTGGCGATCCAGGCCACATTAAGATGAATTGCCCCAAACTCAAGGGGAAGAAGATCAAAGAAGAGAAGAATTATCATCGTCAGACATCCAAGAACATAAACATCAAGGGTGGCAATTTCCATCGTAAAATTGCTGAATAGGTCATATCGGCCCTTGAGTGTCTTGATTTGAGTGACGTGGAATATGAGAGTTGCGACGATGTTGGTTATGACAATGATGAGACTGAAGATAAGAAAAACATGAACATCAACTTCATGGGCATGTGCTTCATGACAAACAGCTACAACAACGACGACTACAATGAACCCGATAAGGTAAGACTGTCATATGATCATCTTGAAGAGGGTCTAGTTAAACTTGCTATTAAATTGAAAAAGACCAAAAAGAAATAAAAAATAATCTTGTTGTTGAAAATCTTAATTCAAAAATTGCTAGGCTAAGAGCTTTGGTTCCAGATGATGATTCATGTTCTTCATGCACTAACTTGTTAATTGAGCTTGATAATGTTAGATCTATTCATACAAGTTACATGGATAAATTTGATTCTCTTAATGCTGAACATGAGAGACTGCATGCTTGCTTTGCTCTTGGTATAATCGTCCATGTTTATGTTGTTAATGATTTTCTTGTTACCAAAAAAATTTGAAAAAGATGAAAGTTGCTCTTATCGCTTGTTCACTAATTCAATCTTTCTTTGCTAAGAACCTTACGTCTAGCGAACCCTCTCCATGTAAAAGATGTGAATTGCTTGAAGTTGACTTAATTCATTTTAGAAATCAATTCAGCATATGCTTTATCATGAGACACTTCTTTGCTCTAACTTTTCTAAGCTTAACAAAGAAAATTAGAAGACTTGACTAGACAACTTAACGATTTTGCTGAAAAAGAAAGATTAGCCTAGTCTAGTGCTTCTAAGAATTTAGTGAATGAACCTAGTAAATGCACAATTTGTCCTGCTTTGACTAAAGAAATTAGTATCTTAAGAACACTTTGGAGAGATTTTCTTTTGGCAAGAACAATTTAAACATGATTCTAGATCAATAAAAAAACAAGTGTGAAAAAATATAGTATAGGATTTAATTTTGTTGAACATGCCAAGAATAATCCTCCTAAAATTGTTAAACTTCTTTAATTAGGAAAGATTAAAGTAAATTCTGTGCCAAAACTAATTGTGTTTAAATTTGCTGGCATAGCAAAGGAACCCTCTACCAAAGTGGGTGTTGTGAAGTCAACACATATGAGTTCTCATCAAATCAAGTATCAATGCACTCATTGTGGTATAGATGATCATGTGGTTCAATTTTGCTTTCGAAAAGCTAAGGAAAAAATAGAGACAGGCTAAGAAAATGTTCCCAAGTGGAGACTGTGCAATCTCCTAACTGTCGCTTTGCTCCCTCTAACCAATTTTCTGTACGTCCTCGCTCTACTCTCTCTAATCAATCATCTGTAGGCTTCGGTTTGAGAGTTGTTGCCACATGACCAGTCAGACCAGCTTTCTCCCGTGGTGGGAATAGCGTGGTCGGATTAATGTTTCGACCAGCATTACAAAGGCGCTAGATCTATTTTGACCAGTGCTTACTACTCGGTCAGACCAGTCGAAGGTCAGACCAGTTAAACCAGCTTTACGCAGGAGGTTTGATTGTTTTTGACCAATGTTTTTTGCTCGGTTAGACCGGTTAGGGGTCAAACCAGCTTTACCTAAGCAGTTGGACCGTTTTCGATCAGTGATGTCTATGCGATCTGACCGATCAGTGGTTAGACCAGCTCTTCTGAGGAGGTCAGACCGCCCTGTGGTCAAATGAGCTTCTCAATGACCATCTGGTCGAAGTTTGTCAGATGCTAATGATTTGCTTAAATCTTTATCAGTGTCTGTTGTTGCTCCTGTTTATCGTGTGTCATAGTACTGGATTCCTATGTGTTATTTCACTAACCCAGTACTATGAGACTGATGCTTTCTTTGATGTATGACCAGCTAACGCAGGATGGAGAACATGTGTTTATTGGGTTCTAGTCTTTTGCGTGATTGCTTGGATTACTTGATGATTCTTCATTTTCTTTGATGGTTTCCAAGACATTTCACCTTCTAACAAGACCATGTGGAAAAGGTGATGTTGTCCTACACCTGGTTGAGTACCTTTTTTAGATTGCTCATCATCTCTCAGTCTCTTAAGTCTTCTCTTTGTGCTCGGTTGAGGAGAAAATTTGGTATGTTATATCTTTTGGAGTTATTCTGAGGGGGAGCTTGTGGTTTAACGATTTCAGAAGTTTTGTTTGTTATTCTTAATAAATAATTGATCAAGTTCAAGTCATTGAAATCAAATAAGTTGTAGAACTTTTTGTCATATTTACTCATATGTATGTAGCTTTGATCATGACTGGTTTTAATTAATTTACTATACTTGAACTAAAATATGATATCACATAATACTTTGACTAGATTGACTGCAGATAGTACTTTGCGATGTTCAGATAAATGGATTAAATTGATTGTGAGTTTTATTTTAAATCTTGGCTATGAGGCTAGTATATTTCTTATTGCAATCAATCGGGCATGTTATTATTAAAAAAATGATGAGAAAAAAATAGAAAAGATGTATACTTCAAGCATGCCATGGTTAAATAAAAGAGAAGGCACAAAATGTGCTCGAATGAAAAGAAGTATGCTTCAAGCATGCCACCATTTAAAATAAGTTGCTACCAAAAAGGTATCATGAAAAAAGTATGCTTTAAGCATGCCACATGCTTAAAAATTGATTGTGGAGCAATAGGCTGTTATATCAGACTACTAGCTCATCTAGATTTAAAATTTGCTTCACTTTTAGGCTTATCCTTTTGTGCTCTCTATAATCAGCTTGGTCAATGTTGAGATGCCTGTTATTAATCTAATTTGCTTAGACTAGTTTTGACTTGCTATATAGTATATCATTTTATATGATCTAGGAAGCTCTACTCAAAAAGGTTGGTTGTGTACATTCTTAAATCAATGCAAAAGTGACTTGGATAATCTACAAAGCTCGCATGATTTTATATACACTCCAGGAAGGGTGTTCCAGGTCGCATGACCTGGGTGCAATGCATGGAGCTATGGGTGGCATAGTCTGTAGGTGCATTGCAGGATGTCCACCAGGAGGCTGCCCGATATGACCCCACAATGTACGATGACTACATTGAGTGGTATAGCATACACACCTGAGTTTGAGTCATGCGTGTCATAGAGGACCCCCTCAGGCCTGTCACTGACACATGGGACACCTTCCCCACCCAGCCGGACTCCATATTCCATCGCTCGGTTCATAACACATAATTGATTATATTTCATTGCTCATGGTAGTAAGTTATCTAACTGCTTTCTTGCTCCGAACAGAGCAATCTTGCCATGGTGATGTGCATCGAGGCAACCACTCTTCTATCTCAGATTGGGGGCAGATCAACTTGATGGTGGACAAGCTGAGAGCTGTGGTGGGCTAGATTAGGGACAAGGCAAAGCACATCTTCTGGTTCATGTCATGAAGGAGGCCGAGGGATGAAGGGTGGAGGCTCGTCGTGGCAGTATGTTGCCTCTACTCTGGTCATAGGTACTGAATTGCTGCATAAGTTTACATGATCTTTCACACTGAGTGTTGTAATAACACCGACTTCCTTGCACAGGATCACAATTCTACAGGATGGCTCCACGCGTACGATGTGTCTACGTATACACCTTTTATCCATTCAACACTGCAAATGCATTTCAATTGTAACCTCTATTCCTTTCAGGCCAACATGAGTATCTTCATAATTACATGGATGATAGGACTGGCGACAATGGCTAGTACTAATATGAGGGCAATGTCCACGTGGACAAGTGGTTGACCGAGCCTGCAAGAGATGATGAAGCTAATGTCCTTAGGCCTCATAGCTGGCAGGTGCCCTAGAGCTGAGATAGCCAACCCAATAAGGCTTTGTGACACCTGTAGGTCCGACTAGTGCCTCCAAGGCATGCCAGGCATCGGACCATTTGACATACTCACACCAGGGGTGTCCGGCATGGCGATGGACGAAGGTTGGGACCACTTGTGGGGTGACACCTGGGAAAGGCCGTGGGTAGTGTTTCACCATTTTTGTGTAGCTTATTGTGGACTTATTTTATTGCATATCATTTGACATACTCACACCAGGGGTGTCCAGAAGTTTCATCGGGGGTATTTTGATAGTTAGCCAAATACCAGGTAGTGCCTTGATCAAAACTGTGACATGGAAAAACGCAAAGGAGAAATGGTTTAGGTCAAGATGAGCCAGGATTGCTAAGTGAATCAATCACTAATGGTTTAGTGGATTGAGTCTTGTAAACACAATAAGAAGCGTGCATGAATGTGTAAAACCCAGTATGGTGTTGGATAAAACCCAACTATGGTGGTTGATTAGGATTTTGTGGTGTAGGCTTCTATATATAAGGAGGGAGAGGAGTTGGCTTAGTAAAAAAAAGTCTTCGAGGGAGAGTTAGGGTTTTCAAGAGTAAAACTTTATGTGTGTGCTCCATGGAGTGGAGCTCTGTCCTCCAAAAGTGTTGTTTATAAACATTTATCTTCTAGTGAAATAAAGATCCAAATTTTGTCCAAGTGAGTTTTGCCATAGATTTCTCCTTTATGTTTTTTATTTGCTTGGTTTTCTTGTTTGGACTTCCTCCCTCCTTTGATCTTGCTGGTTGCCAAGGATGTGTGGATGATGGAAGAACCTCTTGAGGCTAGATCCCATCCATCTAGGTAACCCTATAGTAAGTTCTTGGTGTTTGGCTTGGTTTGCCCAGTTTTGGCTTGAAAAGGGTGATTTGGGGGGGGGGGGGTTGCTCTTGAGGGCTTTTGGCATGGTTCTTGCTATGGTTTGAGAATTCTAGGATGTGCAAGAAACTTAGCTATCTTGGATTGATTTCTCCCATGAGCTCCTCTCAATCACTTTGTATTTGGCCTATTTTGTGCATCTTGCCTTCGGATTGAAAAAGATCAAAACTTTGTAAAGCTTTTCTTTGTTTTTTGTTGGAATAGGTTCACAATACCCTAAGAAAGCTATGTTTCAAGTTTGTAGCTTTTGGTTGAGTAGATTAGAAGTTAGGCCAATTTTAGTTCTTGGTAGTGGGCTAATTTTAGTTCTAGAACGACGTGCAGCCAGACCACCATGACCCGAGTGATCAGACCACCCAGGCCCGGTCAAACCGATCGTAATCCCGTAGTCAGACTGGCAAAGTGATGACTTGAATTGTTTTGTGCTTCAGTTGTTCTCTTGGCTATTTGGCTTCTATTTGATGGTTATTTCCACTGTGCATCTAATCTTCTTAGCTCTCTATAGCTATTGAAGTGAAGAAGCTTTTATATTCGAAGGGGGTTGATTTTGTTGAAGTTGAAAAGAGTCAAAGATCATTCACCCCCTCTTTGATCTCTGCCATGGGTCTTACGCATGCCCTGATAGTTCTTGCAAGGATGGTCCAGTACCATTGGAATTTCCACGTCCGAAGTGTGATTCATAAGCTAGCATGGATCAAGCAATCCATACATCCTAGTATTGTTGCCCGGGCTTTCTACATGTGTGGGGTTTAACACATAAGCGATGCCTCCTGATATTTCACATTACATGTTGCATTTAAAATAATGATAACTTTATATATTATGTATGGCAGCCAGAGGAGCGTTGCTAATTTTTCCAATGTATCAGCAGCCCAAAGATGTACAATGAGAAATTCATTAAGCAGAAATACATGCTGAACAATGTAATCGCACATTAGGCATTTACCGTTGGGAACCTCCCTCAACCGGAAGCAGGGAAGGGAAGGAAAGGCACCGATGGTCCTTGATGCCCTTGTTGCATCGGAAGCCCATGTTCCATGGATGAACCCTGATGGCTATGCACCAGAAGTCTTATGTTGCCATTGTGTGTCCAAGCTAAATACGCACAAGTCAACGCATGAAACTAGCTAGGGTATGTCTGCGGGTACACCACGGGGTTCCCGCAGGTTAGTATTCTATTGAGATATTCATCCTACCTCTTTGAAATGCTATTAACTTGTTTGTCTATGCTAGAAACAAAGAAGGTGCACATGGAAAATGTGGCCGAATAAAGAGCAAATGGAAGACAAGAGGAACAATGTACTAACGAAGAAAGACCTTGTAGGTGTTGAGCATGAACCTGCAAATCCGGACTCTCTTGTGTATTCTGTACTAGTCTAGGATCACACTAGTGCACACAGTGTAAACATAGATAAAATATCGACTACATCATGATTTACTAAGAAAAAAGACTCAAATATTATTAATTATCAGAGTTACAACCTTATGGCCAAGCTTATAGATAATAGCCAAGAGGGCTTAAGAAACTAGCAACAGAAAACAGAAACAAGCGTAGTAGTTATCCGACATGCCCACATACAATCGACTAGAGAGCAAAGTCATAATCCATGAAGTCATCGAAGAATCCTCCTTCAGGTACCTCCTGCTGATATGTTTCTTCTTCTTCAACTGAGTAAATATGGATACAGCCATGAATACATAGAGCAATCAATAACTTGTTTGTAACAAAGAATGCAATGTAGTATGCAAGGCTTACCAAAAGATGGCTGAGTGGTTATTTTGCATAAAGCAATAATTTAGAGTAAATACAATAAATAGATTAAAAGTGCAATTTGAAAATGATTAATAAGTAAATAATCAAAGGAATTGAGAGTAACCATAAGTGAACTGACCATTCACTCTAATGAACCACCTGTGAACTAACCATTCACGTACTGAACCACCAGTGAACTAACCATTCACTTCCCACACTTAACCCAACCAAGTTTTTATGCAATATCTACCCCTTGTGTGAAATTACCGAGCATTGTCCATAACTAGGGACACGACTATTTGAATAGTTTTACACTCTGCAGAGGTTGCACAACTTTACCACATGCCTTCTTAGAGTGTCACTAGTATAACACTTCCTTAGGCGTGCCGACCAAGAAGTTTACAACAAACCCTTTACAATGCTTAATCTCAACCCAATTCTGCCTCACTAAGGTTTCGCCGTCGAGTAGGTAAATCCCCTAGTCGATAATTGCCCTCTCTTGCTCCAATATGGATCCATGGCTAACACCAAACCACACTCATCTTAATTACGGAACCGGAATTGAAACATCATAAATTAATCAGTCAGGTCTATCTCATGCCGGACATGTGGTTTTACGATAAGGCTCAAATTAATGGCACACAAAGTTAAGTCCTTAGACATTACCCAGATGAAACATCCACATCACAATGTGCAAACTGTACCCCCTTTAGTGCACGATCATTCGCCCAAGTGAAAACCAATTTTGTATAACCAAGGCTAATGACACTGCCCATGTCATGGTACTCAAATTTATAACTGTGGTTGACCACCACAATTCAATATCTTATTAAGTCAACATTAATTAATTAATCACAGGTGATGATGAGCCCAACGTACTACAAGTATGGCTAAGTATACTAAACGCACTACCCATATGACAACTAGTATTGTATCACTAGATAATTACTCATCCTATGGTAACAATGGAATTATGGCATTCAAATTATCAAGGAGGAATTAATCAAGTTGGACATTATCTACCAAATACAAAGGTTTGTATTAAAATAGCAATGCATCATAATTTAAAACAAAATAATAAATAAATAGATTTTAAAATTAGGTTCAACATAATCAAAATACATGACTTGCCTTGGTCTTACTCAGTTACCAATTTCTTGATTATATGTTCCTACTTCTACTTCCTCGAAGACGTTATCTAATGAGAGTGAAAGTGAATAAAATCCAAATAAACTCCAAAAACTACAAAACTAGAATCAAAAGGTAGAGCTCAATTTTAAATGGCTTTAGAAAAAAGAATCAGGTAAATCGAAGCTAGGACGGAGGAGAACAAGTTCTTGAAAAATCTAATCTAAAGAAAAAGGCTGAAAATCAGAAATTTTACTATGATGTGGACTCGGTGCATGGGATGGCTAGTTTAAAATGAACTCGGCTCATGGAACAGTGCACTAGTGACTAGGCTTGCTGACATGGCAGCTGACTTTGCTCCACTCACGGGTCTACAGAATAGTGACCGCTGGCCCATGGTACCCACACATTATAGATGCGGTGAACAATGGACCAAGTCTATGGGGAATCGCATCGAGCCGGTGCAGGGTGACGTGGCGGGCTTGTGAACCGAGGCAATGGCAACTGGCCGAGGGATGAGATCGAACAACAACTCACTAGCGACAAGAACAGTCGAGGCAGAGCGGCTGTCGACCATGGGGAACAACGATAGGCAATAGACGAGGCGAAATGACGACCTCACCAACGTTGAAGACGAAGGCGGTGGCGCAAACAAACATAGGTGCACAAGCTCGATGAGGACAATTATGAGGCACGGCGAGAGCGAGCGGCTGTGGGACGTAGAGTTCGAGGGGGTGGCGTGGCTTTTATAGCACGGACGCCAAGAGTCCAAGGCGAGCACGGAGGACAACATCGTGGTGAACACAAACATCGAGACCAATGCGGAGACGGCGGCAGGCAAAGTCCAAGTGGAGCACGATGGCGAGAGGCCATGAGGGAGATGACACATGTGAGGGCGATGCATGGATGCACGGGCGCAGGTGGAGCGAGCCGGTGGATGGCCGAAACGTGTCGACAATCCAGCGAGGATGACGACGGCCGGATGTGTGACACGTGGCGCGACGGGGGTGAGCAAGCCGTCGCATTGAGTGGCTGGGCTAGGAGGGAATTGGGCTTCAGTCCAATTGGCCTTTAGGACTTTCGGGGGGATTTTCTTATTTCAGAAATTCAAATAAACCATTTGAGCTCTAGAAAATAGCAAATAAATCTGGATAAAAACCATAAAAATCTAGAAAATTTCTTGAAGCACAAGGAATCCAACAAAAAAACTGGTTTTATTTTATTTGATATTTACTTTAGTCATATTAAATCTTTTAAATTTCTAAAAATTCTAATTAATCTTGTATTAATTCTAGAAAAATCCGAATAGTTATTTGTATTTTTTTAAAAGCTTTAAAAATGCTCTAAAAATCAAGATGTTAAGTAGGCCTACGGATGTATTTGTTTGATGCCAGGAGGAGAGTCCGCAAGGGGAGTAGGACATATGTCCGCAAGTCTTACTTGATTTCCATCCGCCAAGTATTTTAATTCCAAAAGGTGTGTTGTATCGTTGTAGTTCGAGTCAATGGTTCATGCATGTTATCATTTGTATCATAGGAATAGTCAGGCGAACATATGCACCAACCAAACCCTACGCACCATGCAATTCGCACCATCATTATTAAGTGTTATGTCGGGTTTGGAACCTTATACACTACACCAGGAAGGAGCTATGGTAACACGCCCATGTGCTACTACATGTCAAGAAATGTGTTACTACTCTTTGCGGTAACACAATTTTTAAGTGTTCTTATAGCCCATGTTACTAGCTAGGTTTGAAGTAACACGAGATAAGTGCTACTACATGTTTGAAAGTGTGTTACTACCTTGCAACACATATCTATATCTATAAGAATACATATTATGTGCTACAACAAGCTACCCCGGTAACACAAATTTGTGCTACAACTAGCTACCCCAGTAACACATTTTTGGAGCAACAGTAACACCATTGTAATATGAGTAGCAACACGCTTCCTTATACCAAAATATTTTTTGGCAACATATTTTAATATATAAATATATATACACACAGATCTAGAGAGAGAGAAAAAAAAGAAAAAAGTTTTTCAAAAGGACAATTCAATTGACTGCAGAATTATTTTCTTCACAAGAATCACATATTGCACAAAATACTAATCACCAACGTTGCATTCCACAGGGAAATATATAAAATATGGTTCACATAATTTTATAACATCCATGGCATTCCATTTGAGAACACAAGTCTTGAGAATAACAACAAACTTTTCATACTACAATATGACAAGATATCTATCTATTCTTATACAGAGCTGATCTTTTCTTCTTTGCATTAAAATGAGCTTATACAAGTGCAACCCATTGATCATAATCCACATCTTCCGGACATAGCTTATACAGAGCTGATCTTTTCTTCTTTGCATTAAAATGAGCTTATACAAGTGCAACCCATTGATCATAATCCACATCTTCCGGACATAGCTTATACAGAGCTGATCTTTTCTTCTTTGCATTAAAATGAGTTTTCTTCAGTGATGCTTTGTATCGCCTCCAATCTCTTCCTGTTGACTTCAATATCCATTTCTCGCACAAATGGGGGTACAAGAACTTTGTCTGAAATCATTAAGATATAGTGAATAAATGTGCTATTTTCTATGTTATCACAGTTGTATGTAAAGTAGATTCAAGCAGGAGGAAAAGCAAGATCAGAGGAATCTTTTCCTTGAAGGAAAAGGCCAATAGAAATCAAAGTAGAGTATTCTGTCTACAGTTTCTCAGACATGGATATATACCTCTACAAATTGAAGTATTGTTTCAGCTCCACCATTCTTTTTGACCATTCTCCAATCATTCAAGTTAAGTGGACAATAACCCCCATTTCTTGCTACTGTGCCCAAAAATTTTCCTAAAAGTCCACCTTCTGCTCCAATGGGTTGTCCAAGCTTGTTGCATTTGACTACTATTCGATTTCCTGCTGGAAGGTCCCAAATATGTGTTAAAGTAGTTCTTCCACGCTTCTCTCCTATTGCACCCTCGCCTATAAAATAGAATGAGAACATTAATATAGTCACGATGCAAAGATTTCCATATAATCATTTAATTCAGACTAGTTTTAACTATCATAACTGAAGTTGTACCTGACATATTCATGGAACCATCATGTTGCTGCTGGACATGTATCTCATCATCTTCCAGTTCCTGTGACTCATGTACTGGTTCACCTTGTTCCATAAAATGCTCACTGGCATCACCATTTCCATCGGTATATTCAGCACTGATTTTTACTACATTCAACCTTTTCTTTTTTTCCATTTCACCTGGAAATCGTGGCGAAGTTTCTGAAAATATGGCAGAGTTTGCCCGTTAAAACTGAGTCCTTGTTGAGCAAAAAGAGTTTGCCCGTTAAAACTGAGCAAAACTGAGTCCATAATAATCCTCTAATCTCTATATATCTAGCTATGCTTCTTCCGAAATAAAAGGAGACACCACATTAAAAAAACAGAGGAGATGGAGAGAAGAAACTGAGAAGTAATTGAACCACACATTGACCTGTATATCCTTAGAACCCTAGTACCTCAATTCTACAAAATAATGTACAAATAACTGGGTGAGAGAAGGAAGCATAGACGTACATATTTATCCAACGAGCAGCAGCTCCTTGCAGCTTCGCAAAGGTCTTGATGGTGAAGCTACAGGGGATGTGCAGGAGATGCGTATTTCTGGACGACAGGAGCAGCCATGACATATACAGCTTTCTTGTACAGATGGGAAGGTAGTTCGTAGGTGACTTTTGAGGATTTGGGAACAAGGAATTGTGACCAGGATTAAGGATGTGATGTATACGAGGAGTCGAGGAGCCAACTGCGAGTTATGGCGCATGGGAAGTCGAGGGGAGAGATTAATTGCCAGAGATTATTGGAGGGAAGATTTTACATTAGCGGGAAGTATATGGAGGGAGATTTTCAGCGCGAAATATTTCAGGCCATGGAGTAATTTTTTGAATGGTGTGTTACAGCGAGATACTTTCATGATTTTTGTGTTTGATCGCTATAAATTACTCCCACTGTAGAAAAAATATAACACAAGGATATTGCAAAAAATGCCTATTTTTTCAAGGATTTTAAAACACACAGCTTAAATATCTTCCTCGGGTGATCGTCGCCTCCGGTGGCCGTCGCTGAGCATAATGGGATGGTCTGATCCGGTGTACACGGATTGTACTAATTTACTGTTGTACGACATGCTGTTACCTATATATTTTAATTGAGTTACAAATTGTTTGCGTCCTCGCCGTTGGAGTTCCCAGTGCAATGCAATTATTTACCGCTTGACTAGTTCAATTTATACAATTGCGTAGAAAAGTTTAAATTTCCCTACATTTTAAATCATTAGTTACATAATTAATCAAGCTTAACGTTGTAATTCGCTGCTTAAGGTTAATTAACGATGTGGGTCGTTACAATGAATTTACAAATCTGGATTATTTTGTATGATGAACATGTTAGCACTTTTCATCACAATTAAATTTTCAACTTTGCAAATAAATCTACCTTGTGGTTCTACAACCTGGAAACAGATTTTCTAACATGAAAAATAGTAGCGAGTTTCCACATATATTTATCTCCGCTTTACTAAATTTCTGGCATGTTTCCAAACCAAAAGCTAGGCTGCAGTTTTTTGTTTTAAAGGACAAAATTAGTGTAAATTTAAGAATTTATACCTTTGCTACCTTTGCCCCCTCCAATTTCTATCAAATAAGATCAATATCTTCAATCTAGCAGTGGTGTTGTTTGTACAATCTATCAATGTTAGATAAGGTTATCCCTAGAGTTAGCAAGTAACACATGTCCGTAACACATATATTGTATGTTACCAGATGACTTTGTAACACATGTTTATGTTGCTACACTATATGCTTGTAACACGTTTATTGATCATATTGAGTATGTGTTACAGAGTCTCCTGGGACACAAAGTATGTGTTGCTGAGTTTTTTTCCCTGTAACACAAATTGTATTGTGTTACAGTCAAGTGTTACCATACCCATATTCTGTTGTAGCGATATTTGTTGCTCTATTCTCAGTAAAACTGAAGCTTACAAAATATTATTTCGGGCTTGAAATTATGCATCTCAACATTTCCAGGCCAGAACTATCTATTTCACTAACTCGTCAAAAGTTCGGAATTACATGAAAAATATGAATTGACCTATATTAACCATAAAAATTGTAATATTCGATTTCAATTAATTGCGCAAATAAAATAGTTACCATTTGTGCACTTGGACTTTGTATCCATCTACCATGATGGTTTCAGCACAGGAGTATACTGTGCTGAAGCATAAAAGAAAAACCTTGACAAAATGCAATGCTAATTTTCTTAAAACAGAGATATTGGATTTGGTTGACAAAAGCACATTCGCCATTTCAATTGGCAACAGAAACTTAGTTGCCGAGTGAAATAGCGACATGTGCTTCTGTCGCTGAATGAAACCGCAATAGAGTGCTCCCTGCCACCAGGCCAGCAACACACAGGATCGACATCAGTTTATCGTTGACCCATTTGGCGATGGAGCTTTGTCACTGTTTCGAAAGGAAACAGAGGGTTATTTGTGTAATTTTCTTTCCCATGTATTTATTTGTGTAATATTAATAAAAAGTATTATTTTAAAAAATTCGTTAGGTATCCTCGGCTGACCACGGACACTTCGGTGATCTCTCTTGCGAAACGGGTGTCTTGCAATAATATTTTCTTAAAAGTAACCTGAATTTTCCACGAATAAGGGAAGACTACTTCACTAAAAGGAGGAGTAGATAGCACATGTTCTATACAGGTCAAAGTTCGTGTCTACACGGTACACTTTTTATAGATTAGTATAGTAAGTGAACGAGCGTCACGCGAACGCTCCATCCGCGAGTTAAATAACCATGGATAATGATTTCATGTAGTCATAAATAAAAAAGTTGAGCTTAATGACTAATTTACTTGAAGCAGAGTGGAGAGCCACTGAAGATTCCATTCTATATACTATACAGTTGATCGAGCTGTCCGTCACATGCTGCTAAGTTTGAACCATTATATATATAGTTGAATACCGATATCCTAAGTGTACCTACACATAAACAAGCAAAAGGTGCTGAGAGGCCATCAGGAGTGGTTATTAGCAATGAGACAGCAGACAGGCTAACGGACCGATCGGACTCTAGGCCTAGCAAAAGGGCTGTGATTAATTAGTTACGAATACGCGGAATTGATTAATTAGCCAGACATATATTCTCGTCAGATCTACGTAAATAGTACACCACACCTATATTAACAAAGAACCACTTTGTACAATTCACTGTTAGGTGAAGCATGTAGCCACCTCCCATTAACAAATTGCTAACAAACCACATGAATAGCATGTGTCCTGTTCCTTTCTCCTCCCTCTTGATCAGAACATTCCTGGTGCCTTGCATATATATACTTTACTCCAGACTCATCTTAAAGTCACATGCAGAAGTATAGGACAGTAAGACTTCTATTTTGGATAGTTGAAAGCTTGTGCTTATATATATAAGCGCCTAACCTCCAAGCCGTATCATCAGAGCACAAGCATTTGCTCAGTACACAAAATATACAGCACTAGCACCACGACATTGTCCACACGACTTGGGAGCTAGCAACATCTTCCTGTAGATATAGCTATCACAGATCTGTCATAGTTTCATGGGGTGCGGCTTGCTGGTCATGAGGTGTGTTGTTATTGGCGTTGCGATATGGATCGGCCAAGTGCTCACCGTGGCCGCCACTGCTCAGCCGAGTGAGACGCACCAGGTGCCGGCGATCTACGTGTTCGGCGACTCGACGCTGGACGTCGGCAACAACAACTACCTGCCGGGGGAGAAGGTCCCCAGGGCCAACGTTCCCTTCTTCGGCGTCGACTTCCCGCAATCCAGGCCCACCGGACGGTTCAGCAACGGCTACAACATCGCCGACTTCATCGGTACGTGTATCCGTCCCTTGCAGCCATGCATATCGAGCTAGAACTCAAACTAACCCATGGGTCAACCCCTTTAAAATCTTTGAAATGCCATAAACTCTTACACAAATATCAATAGAAATATAGGGCTGCATCGTAGATAATCTGTGGAGTCAATTGAACCCCAAAGCTTTCGCATGTATCCGCCACTGTTTATCTGAATGTATACATTTGATCTTGGTGGTCGCGACGTCCCCAACGATTGGGACTGGGTTGAAAGCCTAGGTCAAGCAAGGGTGAAAATATTTTGTTCTTAAGAGGGAGAGGGAGAGAGAGAGAGAGAGATCATTGTGAAGTAAGTTTTCAAATGTTGTAACGGTACGTGACCGCGTGCAGCAAAGGCTATGGGATTCAAGAGGAGCCCTCCGGCTTATCTTTCTCTCACGCCACGCAGCAGCCGTCAGATCATGAAGGGTCTCAGGGGAGTGAGCTACGCATCGGCAGGAGCTGGGATTCTGGACTCAACGGTACGTACGTACTTGCAAGAGCATGTATATTAATATGCATAGAAGAAATTTACATCTCACCTTAGCAGCACGAATATTCCAAAGCAATACAGGGGATCTCAGGCTCAGCACACCTAACTATTTCTACCACCGTGACGACCCATTTCGCAGAACGCGGGGAACAACATCCCATTGTCGAAGCAGGTGCTGCATTTCGCTGCCACGAGAGCCCAGATGGAGGCTGAAGTGGGGCCCTACGTGCTGGGAGAGCTGCTCTCCAAATCGATCTTCCTCGTCGGGGTCGGCAGCAACGACCTCTTCGTGTTCGCGGCAGCCCAGGCGCAGAACAAATCAGCTGCCACCAAAAGCGACGTCGCCAAGCTCTACTCCACCCTGGTCGCCAACTACGAAGCCACCATCACGGTATAATCGTCGTTTCCCTTTCCTCTAGCATGTAGGCCGGGCATCTGCTTTATTTCCCAAAAGAAAAAAATTATATAAATTTAGTGAAAGGTTTCATGCCACGAGAGAGAGCTCTCTGCAGCTGGCTGATATATATTATTGATGACAAGTCCTTAATTTAGGTCACTCTTGGTGTAGCCTAAACAAAGGTTCTTGCATGGGGCCATCCTTGAAAATCCATCTGTCTTTATTAGAAATTAACACTAGATAAGTTTTTTAACAGGCCCTGTACAAGATGGGCGCGAGGAAGCTCGCGGTCATCAACATCGGACATGTCGGGTGCGTGCCCTTGGTGAGGCTGCAGAGCCCGACGGGCGCGTGCGCGGAGGGCTTGAACGACGTCGCCGTGGGATTCAACCGTGCCCTAAAGTCTCTCCTGGTCAGCCTAAGCGCCAAGCTGCCAGGCCTCAGCTACTCGATCGCTGACTCCTACGCGATGACGGCCGTCACCCTGGCAAACCCGTCGGCAGCCGGTTAGCCTGTTCATAAATACGTTGCCTGTCGTTTTAGATTTTCTTCTTCTTTTCCACCATGCTCTTTTAGCCACAGTTTCTGCTTGGTCCGTATGTCACCACAGTCTAATTAATTTTACGAGTAAAATGATGCATTTAACTAACTGATTTGTGGTGATTTTTCTTTAGGGTTCGTGAACGTCGACAGCGCGTGCTGCGGCGGCGGACGGCTGGGGGCGCAAAGCTACTGCCGGTCCAACTCGACCCTGTGCGGGAACCGCCACCAGTACCTGTTCTGGGACTCGGTGCACACCACCCAGCATGCCGCGAAGCTCGGCGCCTCGGCCTTCTACGACGGCCCGCCCCAGTTCACCGCCCCTCTCAGCTTCAAGCAGCTCATCCAAAAGCGTTCATAAAACTCCAAGCTACTCATATCGATCCGTCAATTGTTTGGGTTTTCCCTCCGGCTTTCTAAACCTTCCGGCCTCACTTTGTGTAATTTTTAGACAGCCTAAGCCAGTGTTGTTGATTAGATCTTTTAAGTTGTGCTTATTGATTAGGTCGTAGTTTTCTTGGATGATTTTCTGCTAAGATCGAAGAGTAGAATGAAGACATATCAATCTCGCTTCTCTGTAGTATTTCTTTTCCAGGGACCTAGGGTCGCTTCGCTTGTTGGTAAGACGCATGTATCATACGGAGAAGAAGAAAAAAATGGGGGACATCTGGCCAAAAGCTAGCATAAATTACTTGTTTACCCTTCCTTTTTTATTCAATAACTGTTTATCCTTCTAAAATTGAACAATATATGCAGTGTGTTTGAAGATTTCTCTGATTAAAATCTGAACATAAATAGAATCCCACAAAATCCATTCGGTTCCCTGCTGTTGCTTTTTATCCAGTCTTAGAACTGCAAAATATAACCATAATCACTCCAAGTGCATCTTTGTACTTTTCAACGCGCTGCTCGCCACGTGGAAAGGTGCTCCTTGTTCAATTGTTTAAAATAATGAGCTTTTTGCTTCTACCAATAATGAAGCATGGAGGTTTATTGTACCTGTTCTGTGGGTGTCAGGTTGTGTAGTTCAATGCATTCTTCTAGCAGTATACTGTATTACACAAATATGCATTGCAGGCTTGCAGCAGACTCAAATGTTACAAAATTAAATGAAAAAAAGAAAACAGGTTGATTATAGAAAAATTAAGAGGAACCCAGAATTAAAGTCTTATGAGCAAGGACACTATTGCTGATTTACTAACCTTTATAAGAAACACGGACATGAATAAAAAAGAAACGGTTCGAGTAGTATCTACAAATATTACACTACAAGTGACAGTAACTGGAGTCTCACATATATGCAACAGACCACTAATTGTCCAAAAAGTGCTGTCATTGACATAATTACATAAGTACCTTCTCAAATCTTTATCTCCATTAAAGCTCCGTGCAAAGCGAAGCAGAAGCGTGCGCCACATCAGCATATCTTTCCTTACCGCTTGATTCCAATCAGCACAAATGTGAAAAGAAAAAAAAAAGACTCAAATAGATCATAAATCTAAAACCTACTAAGTGACACTCCATAGATCATACATCTAGAGCTATCTACAAATTTCTAAGGAACAGCAAAACTAAACAAACAGTTAGATTTGTCCTTACACCTGAAAATTCCATCCAGTCAGTGATGACCCAAAATTCCCCATACTAAATTGCATGTATAGAATATGATTACCACAATAACGTGTAGGCTCAATACTAGTTACAAAGAACAAGGGAAAGTAAAATTTTAAGTTTCTTCCACGGATTTCAAGAGTACACTGAAATATTACATTACCAGAAGTAGTAGCTGGAGTTTCACAGACAAAGAATTTACTTACAAATTGTTCAAAAGTAGTGCCATCAACATAGTTGCAGAAATACTTCCTCACCATACCAGAAGGAAATAAAACCGAAGTTTCTTTTGTGGACTACAAAGAGTATAATCAAATGTTACATAGTGTATGCAACAAATCACTCATAGATATTGTTCAAAATATCTTCCTCAGAATACAAGAACATACTCCAAATGAAATATGACAAGAGATCATTTCTTGCATTACATGAGTTGTTATACTACAAGAAATAGTGACTGAAGTTTCAGATACAGAAACAGATCACTAACAGATGTTCAAAATTGTGTCGTATACAAAAATCCAATTTCCTTGGCGGATTACAGCAATGCACAATTACAAGTTACACTACAGAAGTAGTAATTGTGGTTTCCTTCATGCGAGATATCACTTGGAGGTTGTTTAAAACAGGCGATGGAGATTCAAAGCTCTCAACCGATTTTCATTCTCAGGCTTTTCTTGAATTCTTGGCAGGTACTTCGGGTAGGAAACCACCAAGATGCTTTCAAAATCATCTGAAGTGTACTTGAATGGCTGGATGCTTCGATTAGCCACCGTGGAATGACTCCTCAAGGAGAGCGTTGCCTTGCAATCTTTTGTGCCAATCATGACGATACGGTAGAGCTTTCAGGATGCGTTCTTTCTGTTTGTTGGCCGACACAGATTTGATTTGCTCATACATGTCAAAAAAGAATTGCATCCTGTTCCCAAGAGGGACAAGAGAAGCGTGCGTGCTTATGACGTACCCCATACCAATTGCACGGTTGTTCATCAGTTGTAAAAGATGATTTATGTCTTCAGGAATACCACTTGAGGGCAGTTCCCGAACATTGTTCTCATTAGTATTGCGTGGGCACCTCGATAGTATCAATGAATCGTTTTGCCCTTGTAAACGTATATCTTTCACTTTCACTCTCCCAGAAGTTGTCACGACAACGTTTGATTCATCAAAATGCGGAAGGCAAGCTCCATTTATGTGGAGGTGATGCAGTGCTTTCAGAAGTGATCTGATGAGGTGCTTGGCTTCCTCAGACATCATGCAATATGTCCTTGTACTCTTCTCACCCATGGGCTTTATACTTGTGTGCATAATTGGTGTCTGTCTGATGTATTGGGTGAGCGGTGTAATGGTCTCTTGGGAAGCTGCTGCTCTGTACATGTACTTCTCATAATTAACATGGGGATCCATCCTGTTTTGCTATAAATGAGACAATCAGTATGAAATGAGGATAAATATAAAGCATTGATTCAAATCGCAAAAAAAAATGAAGCATTGATTCAAATTGCAAAAAACAAATCAATCATTAATTCATAAGAGCAAAAACATACTTGCAACTAAACCAACTACTTTGTGTCAGTGACTATTTTGCCAACTCATGCTGGTAGCATTATTTTGAACCATTTCTCTGCCTATATGTGACAAGTACCATCGCATAGTGTTTATACTGTGTTTTGCCTTCTATGCAAGAACAAAGTCATCACAATTTTTGCCATGATTCAAACACATTAATCAGCAATTGTATTCAACGTCACATATACTGCCACACAGGATTGTTGCTGTAGCATCCTACATAGCTTTTTTTTTCAATGCAAATACATCGGTTAGTGTTACGAAAGGTGGAATGTTGAATATGTGAGGCCCTGTGTGCTTTGGCTTCTATAATCCGTTTTTCTATAGTAAATAGATATTCTACAGTACATAGCTTTTAAATGAAGTGTTTTTTTAAGATGGAGTCTATTAGTCGATTGTAGTACATACTGTATTAACTTTATTTATATCGGCCAAAATTGTATACGAATGTCTCTCTATAAACTTCTTTATAAACTGTTACTATTTATAAATCAAAAGGCATCCGCGAAGTCAATATAAACGCTCTCTGAGACGAAAGCACACCAATTTACAAAATCCCCTGTCACCCTTACTGCTAACATCGCAGAGTAGTCGCATCAAATCCAACTAAGATGAAACCATTTTGAGGAAGTCTGATAATCAAGTTTTGAAAACCCAAAGTCCTTAAGAAGTTTATGATTTAATATTTTATGTTTAAAAGCAAAGTGTTTAGAAACAAAATTTGCATCCATATAAAATAATAAACTACTTTACCCCCATTCTATTGCAAACTCTTGCATGTAGCTAAATAGCATTTTCCATGTGACTTGTTGAGTACGGTGGTTATACTCATACTTGCTAAAATAATAAATAGAGAATGTCTGTCAAGAGAATGAAGAAGTCTATCAAGACGATGCTGAGCTCTACGATATAGATGACGCCTGGTGTTATGGTTTATTTTACACTCCGGTTTGCCTATGGAGTTTCTTTTGTAATGTAACTTTGGGTTGTACGCCTCGACTATGTAAAACTTGGCTGCTAAGTCTTAATTTTGTAGTAAAATTTGGTTTTTATGTTTAAGCTTGTCTTGGTAATGGTGTACACTCATCTACAGTACTCGCAGTTGAACAATCCTATACAGTTACAAGAGTAATCTAACGTCTCCAAAAATAGGGGTGTTACATTAATCAGCAATTGAATTGAACATCACATATACTGCCATGCAGGCTTGTTTCTGTAGCATTCTACATAGCTTTTTTTTTCAATGCAAATACATCGATTAGTGTTACGAAATGTGGAATGTTTAATATGGAAAAAAAAGGAAAAGTAATTGCCCAAAAGTCTCGCGGTAAGGCAGACCCAAATCACGCTAAACATCGCTAACCCCAATCAAAATCAACATCTTTCTACACCACAAATCACATCAAACAGCAGTACAGAGCATCCTATCCCCTCTCCCTATTCCCTCAATCTAAACCACTCAAATCTCATCCAATGGCTAGTTTTTTTATATATTTTCACCATTTGTCCATCCATTATAAATAATAAAAAATACAGAAAAAATAAAATTTATTTTTTTATTATAATTGTTTTTACAGAAATTATAATTTTATTTTTTTCTGTAAAAAAATTATAGTAAAAAAATAAATTTTATTTTTTTGTACTTTTATTATTTATGATGGATGGGTAAATGGTGAAAATATAAAAAAAACTAGCCATTTGATGAAATATGAGTGGTTTAAATTAAGAGAATATGGAAGGGTATAGGGAGAAGGGGATAGGGAAGCCCCATTCCAATGGCGAAAGGAAAATTGCATGCTTTCCCAAACGTTAGTTGCGCTTACCTAGGAGAATGGACACGAGGAGCGGCGGTGGTCTCTGTCGACGATTGCCAGGGCCTCGCCGGAGCTGAACCGGCGATTTCCGGGGAGCTCTCGCCGCAACTGTCTAAGAACGAGTAGGAAGTGTAGGACAGAATTTCGATTGGACGAAGAGCAGTAGCTTTTATACACGAGCAGGTGGGGTTTGCTATGCGTATAAAAAATTACGTGCCACGAATGGTGAAAAGCACACTGACAGGTGGGGTTCAGATTGGTTGATAAACATAGAGGACCCACTTATCAGTGTTGTTACACAGTTACACAACAGATATTTGGCAGGCCCTTAACAAAATGTTCAAGGAGAAGCGTTGGCAAAAGTTCGTGTGCGACTGAATGGCGTAAAGCGTTGGCTGTTGTTCTGGTGCGGCTGAATGTCGTTGTCACATCACTAGGGGTGGAAACGAGTCGGCTCGAGCTAAGCTCGGTCTGGCTCGGGTGAACAGGCTCGGCTCGATTCGTTTCCGAAACGAGCTACGCGAGGGGCTCGGCTCGGCTCGAAATGAGGCTCGAGCCGGCTCACGAGCCTGAACGAGCCAAAATGGTTCGGAGTTAACAGAGGCACAACAGAGCAGGCACATTCACCGAACAACCCAAAATGGCTTGAAGTTAACCAAACGAGCCAAAATGGCTTGAAGTTAGCCAAACGAGCCAAAATGGCTTGAATTTAGCCAAACAAGCCAAAATGGCTTGAACTTAGCCAAACGAGCCAAAATGGCTTGAACTTAATCAAACAAGCCAAAATGGCTTGGAGGAGGTCGCACGGATGGAAGGACGTCGCCCTCGCGCGTGGGGACGATGGAGCTTGGGGAAGGACGGCAGCCGCCAGCCGAGCGCGTGGGGAAGGACGGAGATCGGGCGCGGGGGGACAGACGGCGGCCGCGCGCGGGTGGAAGGACGGCGATTGCTCGCGGGGGAAAGACGGCAGCCGCGCGTGGGGGAAGGACGGCGGGCGCACGCGGGGGGAAGACAGCGTCGGCGGCCGAGCGTGGGGGAAGGACGGCGATCGGCCGATCGCCACGGCGGCCGCGCGAGCGACTGGGTTAGCGTTAGGGTTGGCCCGACCGAGTGACCGCACTCGCTTTCGAAATCGATCGATCGCACATTCGCACCGCACTTGGTTTCGACTGGGCGACTGGGCCGACCGGGCAACTGGGGACTGGGCTGCTCCTACTCGTGGCCCAGCTCGCACGAGCCAACGAGCAGCTCGCGAGCGGCTCGAGCTTGGCTCGTTTTTCCCCAAGCTACAGACCGGGCTTGGCTCGGCTTGAAACTTCTCGAGCCCGAGCCGAGCCGGCTCGAGCTCGTTACGAGCCGAGCCGGCTCGCGAGCTTCAAGCCAATTGTCCAGCCCTACACATCACAATAGAAAAATGACGAGGCCCAAGAAATACATGTCGCACATGGGGAGGTGACTGGCCAAACGGAGTCACATACCACATGCACTGGAGTCCAGGAGGGAGGCTTGCTTAGCCGGGCAGATCTACGTCGGACGATCTCTGTGACACTGGATCTAAAAATATTTTTAACAGCACTCTAACCTATGTGTGAATCTTCTAATCCAAACTCAGTGTATCTTGTTCCTTTTTTGAAGCCTAATAAAAGAAGCACTAGTAATCCAAATTCCCAGTAGTTAGCAATAGTCAACGAGAAGCCTTCACTTCCCTCAGCCTATAAGGCAACTACAGCAAACCGAGCCAGCCCAAGAGAGAGAATCGCAATAGTCCTTGGCATCCATTTAATTGATCTCAAAGCGTGTTACCTCACAGTAGCCTTCAATGCCTGTTCGTCTCGCATGGTCAGCTAGGAGATATGCACTACATCTGTCACATAGCCGCACCCAGCCAGGCAGCGACCAGTCGCCAGAGAATGGGAGCAATTGTCACCACTGGTCACCTTCATCTACCATCTCGCCGAGGCAACACCTGGTCCCTGTTGCTTCGCACCCTCGCCGGCCAATGGAAATTTAGGTCCACCCGATCAGTATGTACTCTACTCTAAATTTCTCTCAATTCTTTCAATTTGTTTTAAGAATAGAGGCTAAATTTATGAGTTAAGCTTTCAATGGGATGATTATTGATTGTTTTTTTATCGAATTGTAGAGTTAAGACTTAGGATTTCAATTTTAATTTTTGGAATACCGGTCTAGCTCGTTGCGAATTGGAGGCAAAATTATAGTATTTAACCATAATGTTAAGTAAGACATTGTACGTATTTTTCTATTATGTTGTTTTTGAACTGTTGAACATACACATATCTAATTGGTCTTTTTAATTATTTGATGATAATTTCATGAATGGTATACTTATTTGGTATATGGAGAAACAACAATTGACAAAAATTATCAATGATATTGTGGTTCATCACTTTATAAACTTGAAAGAACGTAAATACTAAAAGGTATTACATTAAGTTACATTTGATCGTTCTACTAATTTTTACTTGAAAACTTTAAGTAATTTTATTCTCTTTTAATAGGCTATTGAGGTCGAATGATGTATTTTACCAATGTCGACCAACTTTTGTTTGTGATTTCACCCTTAGTTCCTTCAGTTTATTGCAACTAACTAATATTATTAGCATGCTTCTTCATGTTGGTTAGCATTTTGATCACAACATTTTTATCATCATACATTGTCATTGGTTATATTAAAGTATTGATGTTAAAAACTACCAGACATATTACTATTTAGCATAATAATGCTTAAAAATTATATATATTATTATATGTATAGAGAAGTGGTGAACCCTGGTCATTTCGTTCTGGTTTCGCCCTTGTTCGCTAGAACGTATGCATGAATGTGATGTGCTGGTATGTGGTGCGTGTTGGTATATGGAGTAGGAACGTATACAACTGGAGTTAGATCTGAATAGGAAAGGATTAGGACTTCCATTCAAATAAGGAACTACTCTTTTCTGGCATGATTTATTGGAGATAAAATACCAACTTGTAAAACTACCAAACCAGGGAAGAGATCGACAACAGCAAGAGAAGATTATGGCTTCCAAATGTGTGTGTATACTATGGTTGTGCCTGTCTCTACATGCATGGGGGTGGGGACCACCAAACCTATCTGGCATCCAAGGATTGGATCAAACAGCAGTTGGCCCATGGGTCCCACCGTAAAGAAATGTTCTGGAGTCCTTACATGATCTGCTTGTTAGAGTCCTTACATGATCTGCTTGTTACCTATACACTACTACAGAAAAGCTCATCACAGACGGTTCGAAAACATCATCGTAGACGGTTTCCTGAACCGTCTATGCTTATAGGTCAATAATACCCTAAGGGCATTACAGACGGTTTTTGAACCGTCTATGATAACCCTTATCACAGACGATTCTAGCTAAGAACCATCTGTGATTGCGTTCTCACGTTCTCATAAATATGCCTTCTTCAGTTTATTAACATTCTCTAATTGCGCTATAAAACAGCACAATCAAAGAATGCAGATGAACCAAAGTAGACCTATTTATGATTAGTGCCATGCTTTTGTTGGCTCGTTGTTTAGGTTGTAGGTGCTATTGTTTGTTGCTTTGGTGTGAAAGAGGTGGCTTCATTCATCTTGGATTCATATTATTTTCTCTCCTCTCTATTAATGGAATGTTGCAGAGCGCCTACCCTTATTTCAAAAAAAAAACGTTAGCGCCATGTCTTCATCTTGCAATAAAACATGAATTTCAACAAGGACCGCCATCAATCATCACACGAACTAATGCATCAACAATTAATTTTCATACGCATAAACATTAAGATTTATGGCCGAAACCCTAGCCATCCAACAATTTTGTAGTTTCATATCCAACATCAAGGAAGAGATGGTAGGGGATCAAATGGGGGATATATCACCAGTGATGAAGGAGAGACGCAGCAGCTAGTGTCACCGTTGTGTCAAAACAGTGACACTGCACAAGACACTCTTACGACAAGAGTGCCTTATGCAGTGAACCGTGGCATCACAACTGAAGGCGGAGGAGCTTGGGGAGGTAATCGATCGATGTCGTTGGAGGAGGTGGCGCTTCGATCGGTTAGGGCCAGGGGAGTTAGGCGGTGCTTCGGTTTGGAGTTTTTTGAGGAGGCGTGTAGGCAGCATATATAAGGGCATTTGGGGAGGTCACGGTGCCACTTTAGTTTGAAAGTTTGAATAAAGGGGGTGGAAAAATGGGCAATGAAATATCATAGACGGTTTTTAATACAAACCATCTGTGATGAGTTAATATCACAGATGGTTCTTGTCGATGTTTTAGTATTGATCTTACGTATGATATGTTTGAATTCGGGGATTCTCTCAACAGACCTAGTGTATGCACATGCAGAGTAAAGACACATGAATTTTTATACAGGTTCGGGTCTTCTCCTAAGAGAATAACAACCCTACATCCTGTGTGATCACTAATCACTAGAACAAGGTTACAACTCAGAAAGATGCAAAATGGCTAGCGCTCTCTCCTTTCTTCCTCTCTTTTGACATTAACCGTTATATAGCCAGCGAAGCGACAGTCGTTGTTTCGTACCAAAAGATTTCTTAAGCCTTTAGATGATAACCGCCTGACGGAAGTTATTATTGGAGAGACATAAAAGGCCGTTCACCTTGTAGTGGTTATTGTCAGAGAGAGATCGTGTGCGGTTAATAGATAAATGTACGTTCTAACCGCCTTGTCAAATGAACCGACGATGTTCATTGTCGTAGACAGGTTGGTTGGAGATAGATTTGTTGTAAGAATTCCCATAAGCAAAGAGTAGTCGCAGTAAGACTCACGACTATATATCGTAGAATGACTTACAGCTAAGGGATAGTCGTAGTAAGACTTACGACTATGTGGTCGTAGAAGGACTTATGACCAAGGGGTAGTCGTAGTAAGACTTATGACTATGTGGTCGTAGAAGGACTTACGACCAAGGGGTAGTCGCAGTAAGACTTACGACTACGTGGTCTTAGAAGAGCTTACGACCATCCTGCCGTATTTACTTCTTATCGACAAGGGGTATATTTAAGGAATATAATAACGTAATAATTTGAGGATTATTCTATCCTCATCAGTTCTTGTTAATAATCGTTTGTGATACTTTATAAACGGTTTTCAACATGAACCGTCTGTAATATTATCTCTTCACAGATGGGTTTTAGTGTTGCTAGTAACACAGACGGTCGCTAAATCAAAACCGTTTGTGATTGTATTTAATACTGACAGTTTTAGTCAACCGTTTGTGATGAGACGTCCAGTATTAACCTTTTTGTAGTAGTGGTACGTGGTTAGGTTGGTTTGGATTACTCCGTGTGTGTGTGTATTGGCATATGCCCCGTGGGTGGTGGTTGATTATGAGTTTTTGATAGCCGAGCGCTATGGGAACATTTCCAAAATATCGTGTGTTGATTTCTTGAGCAAAACTGCTTGGGTTTTGTTTCTTTGTGCGTAGTTCAAAGACTTGAGTTCTTGTTCTTGCAGGTCTTTCTTCACCTGATTTGTTCGCCAGACTTGGTGCCATTTGCATCCATTAATTTAAATTGTAATGGGTGCTAGTTATCCTACTTCTTGATTTGCATCTAGTAGATTGAGAATTACTACTACTTCGTTGTTGTTTCTACCGTGAAAGATCAGACAACCCATTAGATCAATCTCTCTTCGAGATTTTGATCCTCATCATTCTCATCGTAAGAATAGAAAAATTAGCACCAGAATGCAACATTCTCATCATAAGATTGTTAAACCAGATAGATCGAAGAGTGTGAGATTAGCCCGGGTAAACGCACAGATGCTCCTATATCGAAGTGTGTGAGATTAGCCCGGGTAAACGCACAGATGCTCCTATATCGAAGTGTGTGAGATTAGCCCGGGTAAACGCACAGATGCTCCTATATCGAAGTGTGTGAGATTAGCCCGGGTAAACGCACAGATAAATATAAAGCATTGATTCAAATCGCCAAAACAAATTCAAGTACTGATTCATAAGAGCATAAAAATAATCGCCAAAACCAACTACCTTGTTTCAGTGACTATTTTTCCAACTCATGCTGGTAGCATTATTTTGAACCATTTCTCTGCCTTATATGTGACGAGTACAATCGTATAGTGTTTATATTGTCTTTTGCCTTCTATGCAAGAACAAAGTCATCACAATTTTTGCCATGATTCAAACACATTAATCAGCAATTGAATTAAACAACACATGTACTGCCACACAGGTTTGTTTCTGTAGCATTCTACATAGTTTTTTTTTCAATGCAAATACATGGGTTAGTGCTACGAAAGGTGCTTTGTTTAATATGGAGAAAAAGGAAAAGGGAAAGAATAATCCGGAACCAGTAGATCCGAAGCCGGATGACTGAGACGAAAGCACGCCAATTTATAAAATTCCCTGTCACCCTTACTGCCAACATGGCAGAGTAGTCGCTTCAAATCCAACTAAAATCATGTTTTAAGTCCCTACTAATCGCATTAAAGGGTGTTTAATGTGGCTCTTTGGGCCATGAAAGGCGAAAGGAACACAAGACTCGTTTTCTACTCTCCGTCCACAAGTATAGATTATTTTTAATTTTTTATAATCTTTAATGCAAGGCTTTAACTATAATTTATTATCATAATATACTAGTAAATAATAATAAAATATATATTATGAAAGAATTTTGTAAGACAAATCTAATAGTATTATTTTTATGTAGTCAATCTATATATACTTTAATATATATTAATAATCAAAGTTTAAAAGTTTGATCGTACGAAATCCACGACAATCTATATTTGTGAACAAAAAAAGTATCGGATACGCTTGCAGAATTGGGTTCATCCTGTGTGTGCTTCTCTTTGGACAAGCCCATGGCATCGCTATTGACAATCAATCCTATGATTTCTGACCCTAATTGCTAAACATTGCTTATGCAAAAAGGGAAAAAAAGTGTGAAGTGATTGCAAGTTTCAACACGCCTGATAGTAAACAAATCGAACTAAACAGACATATTTGTTCTTCCGATCCTAAGTCAGGATAGCTGACATAAATGCAGGCAAAATTTGTTCAAAAACATAGGTAAAATGACACCTTGAGCGCGGCTAGCGAGACTCTTGGTTATGGTCTGTGGTCTCCAGCCCTCCATCTGCTAAATGCTACTCGCGTGGAAAGTAATTGTCCAAATGTCCCGCGGTTGGGCAGACCCAAATTACGCTAAACATCGCTAACCCCAATCAAAATCAACATCTTTCTACACCACAAATCACATCAAACAAAGAGCAGTGCTGCGCATCAGCATCAATGGTTAAACCAGATAGAGGACCCACTTATCAGTGTTGTTACAGAGTTACACAACAGAAATTTGGCGGGCACTTAGCAAAATATTCGTGGAAAAACGAGGTCGACGAGCCCTTTGACAAGACGAGTAGCTTGGCACGGTTCTGCTTAATCTCAAACATCACAACAAAAAAACTAGCACCCGAATGCAACATTATCATCATAAGATTGTTAAACCAGATAGATCGAAGAGTGTGAGATTAGCTCCTATATCATTTACCAGTGGGGAGCATTAATTACTACCCGTAGCCTGAGCTGCCATTACACCTGGGTGGATACTGGATAGCTCACAGTTATGCACTTTTGCTACGGTGGAACCACTCCAGATGCTGCAATAACATGTTATTACCTGTGCTCCTAGTACATTTCCATGTAAAACCACTAGACGTGGAACACACGATCATTTTACAGAAAATACCAAGTTCTGTTCGTAGCAGGTCACAAGCTTTCCTGCGGCCATACCAAGCTACGGTGCAAGTTCAGCCTTCTACCTCCATTTTCTGCTCTTGATCATCTTGGCAACTTTCACCCTATATCAGCCTTGCGGTACTGGTGGTTATAGCGCAGTATTACTACCGAAATGAAGGCTGCACGAAAAGATGTACTTCCATGTTAATCTATTCGTGAGTCTTGAATAAAAGAACAAGTTGTGCATGTGTTAAGTTGAATTTAAAGGCAGTCCAAGTCATAGTGGAACGGAATGGTTTTGCCGGCAACTGTGCCCACATAAGCTGTTAAAACTTTGCATATTAAAAAACCAACACACATTACTCCTATCTCATATTAGATATTACGAAGAACTGAAAACATCTGTTTCAAATATCACATATGTTGTCAGTTCAACAATCTTCGAAGCACGAGTTCAATATCAAAGAAGACTATTAGACCAATTTGAAAAAATAGGACTATTAGACCAACCTTCTTATAGAGGCCCCATGTTCATTTAAGTGGTGCAAATAGTGAAGACAGGAAGCACAAGTAATTCACTTTTCAGTTTATTCTTCATCAAACAGTAACCAACAATTACATAGTATGTTTTATCACTGTTGTGGCTACACTAACCAAATAATAAAATAGGAGAGTAGTGGAGTGATTGAGATGGATGAACAATGCTCGCCCCTTCTCCATGATCAGGCTCCATGATCAGGGAGTATATATATCTCCTTAAGACAATTACAATCTTGCCCTTACAGTCATATGTCTTCTGTGAGGGTACATATGTCATTACACGTATCATACTGGGCCTTACAATTCTCTAACAGGCTGGATGGGCTTAGATGGGGGCCACCCCTACTACAAGAGCCTCTCATGGTAAAAAGCTTCTCACGGGCCGAAACCATGCCGCCGAGCCCTTTGGCCCCCTCCGTTCCTACGGCCTGTGATTTGTTCTGGGTTGGGCCGTACAGGTCAAAATGGCGATGTCGTCTGACCGAAGTCTTATCGGCCCCTCGCGCATAGTGGGACACGCAGCGGGGTGCTCTTGGTGCGTCGTGCGCTGCCAGTTGGGAATTTGACCGCGGTCGTGCGGCCGTTCGCGGCGTCGTGAGACATGTGTGTGGGCATAGTTGTGTGTGGGCATAGTTGGGTGGTCGTGCAGTGTCAGTTTTCGCTGATTGGGCTTCCCGATCGTGGGGCAGCCAAACAAGCTTTAAAAGTGCGGTCGCCGTCACGTCAATTTCCCGTGTGTCGTGCGGCTTTTCCCCCACTGCTCCCGTGCACACCGCTGCCGTATACACCTCTTGTCATCGTCCGCCGTCACATTTCCTCCTCTCATCGGCCCCCATTCGGTAGACGGTTCCGTGAGAGATCGAGCTGGAAGCCCGCCGTCAACTGCTGCCGTGTACTGTGTAGAGAACTGTAGCAGAAATGGCCCGAGGGGATGATCGCTCTCGCCGACCAAGCGGTGGCTGCAGCGGCTCTTCTAGCCAGCGTAGTTTGTCAGCGATGGAGATGGAGTATGAGCTGGTGGAGCGCGACCCCTCATTGGTGAACAAGCGCTGGAGCGCGGTGAGGAAGCTCAACGGCGTCTGCTCGAACGTACCGGGGCAGAGCCTGCTGACGAGATGGAGCTGTGCCCCACAAAGTCGGAGGCTGTGCTCTTCGTTGTGTATCTCGAAGCTGGACTCCGATTCCCCTCCGCCATGTTCGTTGGCGAGGTGCTGAGGTCCTACGGGCTGGAGTTAGCGCACCTGACTCCGAACGTGTTGGTGCACCTGGCCGAAGAAGCTACGTTCGGCATGCATGAAGCTGTTCCCTGCAAACTCGATCCGGACAAAGTGGGAGTCAAGTTGGATGCGGCAGTGGTTGCAGTAGCTTGAGGTGGATGGGGTCACCCAATGGAGTTCAACACCTCCCCTTCGTTGGCCCTCGACCGCGACGACAAGCAACGGGAGCAAAGGCTGGTGGGGATCGCCCTCCGGTTTAATATGCAGGACCTCGCGGCAAAGTACTTGATGTACGGCGTGGCCCCGCTTGCCCGGTAGTGGCATATCCAACTCGGCCCCGTCTGCGACGATGGCATTCATCTGACGGTGGCTTCGCTGCCGAGGCCCGCCGATCCAAATGAGTCTTCGATCACACCTGTTGCGGCGCACAAAGTGATCACTGTAGGTTGTAGTTTTAACCCTTTTTATTGGCAGAACTCCTTAAGAATGCGGAGCATGCCGCGACTGTGTTCCTTGGGCCGTATGTGGCCAAGAAGCATAGTCTCCGAGAGGCGGTGACGGCGAACGTCGAGCGGATAAATCGCGTGTGCGAAGCTCTCAGCACCCCTGTGCCGGATTGTGCCGTGCCAACCATGGGTCGGGCTCACACTCGGGATGGCGACGACAAAGGCCTCTCCTCACCGACCTCCTCCTCGCCGAAGAGCCTTGTTGCCCGACCAAGCTCGGCGGCCACCCTTCCCGAAGGACCCGCCGGGGCTGAAGCCAAGACGGTTACTGACTTGGCCGAGTACGCCAACTACGACCTAGAGGCGGAGGCAGACCGTGGGGCGAACGGTGATAAGGGGCCCGTGAGCGATGCGGGTGACGGGGGCGATGGCCACCATGGACCTGACGCGGACATCGACGAATGCGAAGCTTCACCTACACCGGTTGTGGGGGCCAACGAGGCGACTTCGGAGGCGTTGAGCGTGAAGCGTGCCCGCGGGGGTGAGCGAACGCTTCCAAGTGGCGGTGGCGGTGCTCTCGAAGGAGTCAGACTCCGAGGCGGAAGCCACGGGGCCCAAAGTGGAGTCCACCATGCGGGATGCTAGCGATGCCCACGTTGTTGCCCCTCGTACGGACACAGGCGCGGCTTCTGACAATCTTCACCCCTTCGTGACGCATGCCACACGCTCCTTCGGCAACCACTGGTCGCTACTAACCACCCACATCGTCCTCGGCCTTCTCCACCACCGGGGTTGCCTGCACGTTGGCGAGTTGGCTACCCCGCAGCCAGAGTTTCCTGCCGGAAGCAGGGTTATGTCCGCGCGCGGTGCATGCAGTCCGCCATTCTGCACGTGCCTTCTACCAGCGCATCTAGGACTACATCGGCGAAGCCTGCAAGGTGGCGGCGACCTTGGGGCCTGGCTTGATGAAGTCCCACGACATGACGAAGGTGGCGCTGCTGGCTCCGAGCACAGCATCGATCCGCAGGTGTGATGCTGAAGTCTCATGCCCGCTATGTACCCCGTGTCTATGTTATGTAAAACGGTGCTACATGGCCCCGCCTTTTCGGTAATGCAATAAAAAATTTTCAAGTCTTGTTCTCATATTTGGTGCTTGTGGCAAGTAGGTGCTTGACAAGGGCCGCTTGCTAGTTTCAGACCTTATGGTTCGGTGGCGCCTTTGACACTGGGGCTGGGCGGAGGATTCTCTGCATTTTTGGAGAGAGCGGCGTTCAATGGGGGAGGCCTTGGCACGAGAGTGCGTTAAAGTAGAGGACGAATTGGACAAGTAGTGCCTCTGAACAAGTCCGAATAAATTTACTTCGCACATTTTATTGAAGTATTGCCCAAGGCAAATAATTTGTGCCATGTATCCCTTTTGTGACCGTGTCCACTTTCCGATAACACTTGGTGTGGCGGGAAGCTACGTTGCGCGGATACTTTACAAAAGTCACGTATCGGACACTGTACCGGATACGGATACTGCCATTCATGCACGCCACCTCCAACCTCCACTCCCGCTCGGCCGCTCCCACGCACGCCGGGCCGCCACTCCCGTCCCGCTCCACGCCCACGCTCGCCGCCTCGGGGCGCCGGCTCCACGCTCGCCGCCTCGAGGCGCCGGCTCCCCACCTCCTCCCCGCACACTGCCTCGACCCGCCGCTCGTGGCCGCCTCCCCGCATGCTGCCTCGACCTGCCGCTCTACGCGTTGACCCGCCGCACCCCGCCTCCTCGACGGTGTGTCCGCCTACTACTCCACGCCGCCTCGATCTGTGGCCTCGACCCACCGTTCCCTGCCTCCTCGGCCCGCCATTCCCCGCCGAGGCCCGCCACATCGACACGGCCTCGGCTCGCTGCCTCGATGTCGGCCAGATCCAATCAGCCACCCACCCTACGCCCGCATCACGAGTGGAGGCGCATCCTCGGTGTTATGAATATTGTGCATGTATTTATAAGGCCCAAAGGGCAATATATATAGAGGTACAAGAGGGATAAACAGAAGGAATACAAGGTATATTAGGAAACAAATAACAATCCTAATCTAGTTCCTATTCTATCCTTAACACCCCCCCTCAAACTCATGGTGGATCACACACACTGAGTCTGGAGAGAAAATACAAATGTTGTGCCCTAGTCTGTGGCTTCGTGAAGAAGTCAGCAATCTGTAACTCTGAGGACACAAACTGAAGAGCAAGTACACCCTCCTGCACCTGGGAGCGAGTGTATGAAGCATCCACACCAATGTGCTTAGTGAGCTCATGCTTCACTGGATCACGAGCAATGTTGATAGCTCCTGTACTGTCAGTCATAAGAGTAGTAGGTCCCCTCACAGATACGCCAAAATCTGCAAGTAACCATCTCAACCAAGTAATCTCTGTTGTCACAGTTGCCATGGCTCTCAACTCAGCCTCTGCACTCGAACGGGAAACTGCAGTCTGCTTCTTTGTCTTCCAGGCAATCAGGGAGGAGCCAAGAAAAACATAGTAAGCAGAAAGAGAACAACGATCAGAAGGACCACTAGCCCAGGTCGCATCAGAGTACGCCTGAAGCTGTAGTGAGGTGGAGCTAGGGAAAAACAAGCGAGGAGAGATGGTCCCACGCAAGTAGCGAAGAACACGAAGAAGATGACTGTAGTGAAGATGAGTAGGACAAGCCATGAACTGACTCAAGATATGGACAGCATGAGCAATATCAGGACGAGTGCTCACAAGATATACCAAACTGCCAACAAGATGGCGATACCGAGTAGGATCCTCAAGAGGATCACCATCAGTAGCACGAAGCTGAAGAGAGAGCTCCATAGGAGTCTCAGCAGTGCGAGTATCAGTCAGACCAGACCGATCAAGAAGATCCTAGACATACTTCTGTTGGGAGAGGTAGTAACCCTCAGGCGTGACAGAAACCTCAATCCCAAGAAAATATGTAAGCAAGCCAAGATCAGTCATCAGAAACTGCTCACTAAGATGCTTCTTCACATATGCAATGAACGAGGGATCGTCACCGGTAATAAGCATATCATCCACATATAGAAGCAGTGTCCTACCTCGATGTGAGAGATGAATAAATAGAGCAGGATCATGGGTACTGACAGTGAAACCAACAGCAGTGATCACTGAGGTAAAACGCGCAAACCAGGCACGAGGGGCCTGTTTGAGACCATAAAGAGCACGACGAAGACGACAGACATGACCAGCTGGAACAGAATACCCAGGTGGTGGCTGCATGTAAACCTCCTCATGCAAGACGCCATTAAGAAAAGCATTCTTAACATCCAACTGAGAGATAGACCACCGGCGAACTGAAGCAACCGCAACAAGAGTGCGAACAGTGGTCATATGAGCAACAGGAGCAAATGTCTCATCGTAATCTCGACCATACTCCTGCTGAAAACCACGAGCCACAAGACGAGCCTTGTAGCGCTCGATAGTACCGTCAGATCTGGTCTTAATCTTGTATACCCATTTGCACGTGATAGGATGAGCGTGCACAGGTGTTGGGACAATATCCCAAGTCTCCGTACGACGAAGCGCATCAAGCTCCTCTGCCATAGCTAGCTGCCACTCAGAATGAGAAGCAGCCTCACGATAAGAGCTAGGCTCAGTGACAGAGAGAGCATGAGCTGTCGAAGTAAAACCAAGACGATCAGGAGGCCGAATGGTTGCCCGGTCACGAAGGGCGTAACGAGGAGCATCATCAGATGAATCGGACGTCGGTGTCGGCAAAAGACCAGGAGAGGGATCTGGTGAAGGACGAGGACGTCTGGAGTAGTGCACCCCAGAGAAACGAGACGGTGGTGCTATAGGAGCAGGAGGCGGTGCTGTAGGAGGCAACACAGGAGATGAAGGTACCGAAAGTGGGAAAAGGGGGGAAATGGGTGAGGAGTCAGGGAGAGACAACCATGAGATCGTCTCGATGGTGGAAGCAGTGGAAGGAGCCGAATCTCGATAGAAGAAAGGTCGAGATTCGTCAAAGACAACATCTCGTGAGATCCGAATCCGTCGAGTAGAAGGATCATAGCAACGATAACCCTTATGCTCAGAACTGTACCCAAGAAACACACACTCGACTGACTGGGCTGTCAGTTTAGTGCGCTCACGAGGTGGCAGCAGGACAAAACAGGTGCAGCCAAAAACACGAAGGTGATCGTACTGGGGGGCTCTAGAGTAGAGACGCTCTATAGGACTGACATCCTTAAGAGCAGTGGAAGGCTGCATATTAATGAGATAGGCAGCCGTAGAAATAGCCTCAGCCCAGAACTGTGGTGGAACATGAGAAGCAAGAAGAAGGGTGCGAGCAGTCTCAATCAGATGACGATGCTTGCGTTCAGCAACCCCATTCTGAGCATGGGCACCAGGGCAAGAAGACTGGTAAAGAGTGCCCTGCTCAGAAAGAAATTGTCTGAACGCACTAGAACAATACTCACCAGCAGAATCACAACGAAAAGTACGAATAGAGGACTCAAACTGAGTTATGAACCATCATGGCAAAGCTACGATAGATCGCAAGAAACTGACCACGATTAGACATAGGGAAAAGCCAAGTAAAACGGGAATAGTCATCAATGAAAATAACATAGAATTTATGCCCGCCTTTAGAGATAATAGGCGCAGGTCCTCATACATCTGAATGAACTAAATCAAAAGGACGAGAAGACAATGACTCAGTAGAATGATAAGGGAGTTGTAGCTGCTTGCCCAGCTTACGACCTCGACAAAACATGGACGTATCAACAGTAACACGTCCAAGGACACCCTGACGAACTAATGACGAAAGACGAGACCCACACAGGTGACCTAAACGATGATGCCACTGCGCAAAAACTCCAGAGGTGGTGGCAGCAATGGCAGTGGAGGTAGACGTGGCAGGAGCAGCTGAAACGGACGGAAGACGAAGACGGTCGAGGATGTAGAGACCCTGACGATCCCTACGGCGCCGGCCAGTCCCAAGTGTCATCCCTGTCTGTCGATCCTGAACGAAACAGGTGTGAGAGTCAAAACCAACCCTACAACCAAGATCAGTGAGCTGTCCCACTGAAAGAAGCTGCATGGTTAGTTGGGGAACATGAGAAACAGCTGGAACAGAAAAATCAGTGGACAAAAGAGTGCCCTGACAGCTAACAGACAAGGAAGTACCATTAGCAGTCTGAACAGAGATAGGGATGGCAGGAGGTCCTACTGAAGTGAGAGATGTGGAATCTGGTGTCATGTGGAAAGAGGCACCAGAATCTAGAACCCAAGAGGTACCTGGGGGAGACGTCTGAGCTAGACTAGCAGAACCCGCTGAGCTGTGAGAGAGCTGCTGAAGAAGAGCCTGGCAAAGCTACTTAACAGAGTCACCTCGCTGAGATCCTGATGTGTCCTCCTGTGAAGGAAGGGCCTCCCTGCCCCCCCTTGGATTGTCCATCGCCACGCGCGTTGTTCCGCTTTTTTCGCACCGCACAACGCTGGTAGTCATGCCCGAAGTTCTTGCAGTAGTTGCATTGAACTCCAGTTGGTGCAAAGGCAGGAGCGGCAACAGGCACCTGGGAAGGAACCGTAGTCGTAGCAGGAACTGTCGATGTAGTCGAAGAAGGAGCAACAAGCACTGTCGGAACGGACTGTGCTGCTAGCCCGAGACGAAGCTCCTCAGCCCGAAGTGTCGAAAGAGCCTCGGTGACAGTCGGTCGTGGTGAGCGGCTCAGCAGCTGAGCTCTGACAGGCTCAAACTCTGGGCGAAGACGGCAGACGAAATCGTAAAGACGAAGGCGATCATGATCCGCCTTTTGAACTTTGTGGCACTCCTGGCACAGTGGAGAAGCCAGCTCATCTATCTGGCGCCAGAGACTAGCCAGAGCTCGGAAGAAGTCGTCGACGGAAGAATCTCCCTGGCGAAGCGTCTCCAACTCACGCTGAAGCGAAAAGAACTGAGCACCACTGCTCTGCTGATATTGCTCACGCAAGTACTCCCAGATCTGTCGAGTAGACCGCAGACCAACAATATCTGGCTGAATGGAGTCGTCAACGCTGACCACCAGGATGGCACGAACACGGGCCTCATCAGCACACCAGTGCTCGAAAGCGTCAATGGTATACTGAAAAGCCTCATCAGTAGCGTCAGCAGCAGCAGCATCAGCCGCTGCCTTCTTCTTAGCAGCCTCATTTGCTCCAGGAGGTGCAGAAGTATGCTGCCTAGGAGGAGGCTGAACCGGCGATGGCGGAGAAGGACAAGCACCGGTAACATGTCCCCAAAGGCGGAGACCATCAAGTGTGATCTCCATGAGGGAAGACCATAACATGTAGTTCGTTCCATGAAGCTTTGTTCCCGAGAATGGGATCGCAGCAGATGGAACTGAAGCCATCGGTAGGCGGCGCTGGACGGCGCGGCGACCAAGGCAACGAAGTCTAACAGGCGGCGCTGGACGGCGCGGCGGTTAGAACACCGTTTTTTTTTCCTTTTTTTTGTCTATTTTTTGAGACTATATAAGTGGGCTCTCTTCAGTGGCTCTCTGGAACCGACAGAAGAAAGCAAGAACCGGCGGTGGAGGCAGAGACTCTGGACGGCCGGCGGCGGCGGCAGCGGCAGCTCCGGATGCAGACCGACGGCGGCAGCAGCAGTCCACCCGAGCGGCGATGACCGTGCGGGCGACGCGGCCGGGAGGTGGCGACAGCGGTACGGGCGACGCGGTCGGGAGGCGGCGACGGCGGTACGGGCGACGCGGTCGGGAGGCGGCGACGGTGGTACGGGCGACGCGGCCGGGAGGCGGCGACGGCAGTACGGGCGACGCGACCGGGAGGCGGCGACGGCGGTACAGGCGACACGACCGGGAGGCGGCGACGGCGGTACAGGCGACGCGACCGGGAGGCGGCGACGGCGGTACGGGCGACGCGGCCGGGAGGCGGCGGCGGCGAATCTGCCCAGATCTGACGTCGGGAAGAGCAGATCCGGCGGCAAGAGTCCTGGATCGAGCGGATCCGACCAGCGGGAAGCCGAGATCTGGCGGGCGGCGATCCCTGGAGAAGCGCGGAAGTCGGAGCTCGGGGAAGATCAGCCAAGCGGCGGCGTCGGCTGAAGACGATTCAGACCAGTGGCGGCGGCAGTAGCAGACCGCCCGAGCGGCGGCAGGCAGCGGGTAGGGACAGCCCAGCCGGCGGCAGCGGCGGCGGCACAAGCAGCGGAAGAATAGATCAAATTAGGGTTTTAACCCTAGCTCTGATACCATGTTATGAATATTGTGCATGTATTCATAAGGCCCAAAGGGCAATATATATAGAGGTACAAGAGGGATAAACAGAAGGAATACAAGGTATATTAGAAAACAAATAACAATCCTAATCTGGTTCCTATTCTATCCTTAACACTCGGCACCGCCGTCCCCTTAGCGCCGCCGCTCCCTCCTCTATCCAGTCGACCGCTCCCCTTCCCACCCAGGCCTCGGCCCGTCGCCTCCACGCCTCCAAGAGTCGGAGACCCCGCCGAGGTGATGCGACTGCCGAGGTGGGTGGCGCTGCTCCTTCCCCTCCTCACCGGCGAGGCCTCCTCTGTGGAGGTCCTCCTTGGATCCCTCGAGACGTGCTCGCCGCTACGTCGCTCCTTCGGCGACCGGATCAGCGTTATAGAGGTGAGCTGTTGAAACAACCCGTTTGTTTATGTTCCAATTTTGTTTCCAACTTCCTATGCTTGTATAATACTAATGCATTGTAAAATGAGCTCGATGCTGTGAAATTTCCTAGGTTTCAGCGCAATTCTTACCGGTCCAGGTGCTTGACGATATTAGATTGCACAAGCGTTGTGTGCAAATTAGTTGTGCATTGGTTTTAAACCTTCAACTCCTAACTGCCATTACAACACTTGTTCTATAGTTAGAATGAAATAACAAACTCCTTTACATTGACATGCCATGTTTTTTTCTTATTGTTACAACACAAATATGAGGTCAACCTGTTACTGGATAATTATTTTATTTGAACACAATACCCATCTATTGTGGTGAATTTGTTCATGAGGTTACATTGCATCACATCTAATGCCATTCGAAATTAAACTTTGGGATGCTGCAGTACAGCACGGCCACAGACAATTATACGTTGTTACTTGTTAGTTTTCCTCCCATCTGTTGTTCCAGTTGAGCACTTATGATCTGTTTTTACTCGATGCATTTTCCTCCCATCTGTTTTTACTTATTTGAGCTCATTATTCTAATGTATATCGAGAATCAGCTATATAATATAACAACTATGTAGATACGCTTCCGACATCTAAACAGGCGTCTCTTCAATTTCAGATGCACACTATAGGTTTTGTGGATGTTGACGATATGAACATGACATTTGGAAATCAGAACGGAAATTATATACAAGTTGGTTGGGATACTCAAATAACAAGTTAGCACAGGTATCATAGAAGTTACAGAATTGCTACTTCAATATTAAGGTATTCTCGATTTCTCAATTCCTTACAAGAATTCATTAATTCATTATTTATTTTTATATTATTACAGAATTGCTACTTCAATATTAAGGTATTCTCGATTTCTCAATTCCTTACAAGAATTCATTAATTCATTATTTATTTTTATATTATTACATATATATAAACATATCGTCGTATCAGTGTTTTTGGGAAAATGGCGAATCGCGGTATCGCGTATCCATATCCGTATCGGGGTATCCGGGCAATGTAGGCGGGAAGTGCTCAGAAAGATCATCGATAAGTAGGACTTCGGGTGCGAAGCGAGTGCCGCAGGTTGTACCCTCCGACACCTGAAATGCAACATGTGCGAAGTAGGGTAGGGACGAAGGGTTGATAAAGTAGACGCGCGTGCTCCGTCCCTAACCTTGTGAAGTAGCAGCAGCAGAGCTAGCCACCAGGCAAGTAGGCGCGCGAACTCTGTCCCTAACCCTTCGAAGTGGCGGCAGCTGAGCTAGCGGCCAGATGAAGTAGACACGCGAGCGCTCCGTCCCTAACCCTTTGAAGTGGCGGCAGCGAAGTTGGCAGCTAGATGAAGTATCTCCATCACTAACCTTTCGAAGTAGCGGCAGCGGAGCTAGCGGCTAGATGAAGTAGACGCACGAGCTCTCCATCCCTAACCCTTCGAAGTGGCTGCAGCGGAGCTGGCGGCTAGATGAAGTAGACGCGCGAACGCTCCGTCCCTAACCCTTCGAAGTGGTGGCAGTGGTGCTGGCGGCGGGACTTTTGTGCTGGGTGTATGCGATAGGCTTGCTCTGCATCGTGTTATCGAAAGGATACCCGCATGTCGTTATTTACTTCGAAGAATGCACGCGAAGGCTTCCCTCGGCGTGTCTTATTTATACTCCGAAGAGTGCACGCCGAGACCTCCCTCAGCCTCCCTCAGCGTGTCTTATTTATACTCCGAAGAGTACACGCGAAGCCTCCGTGTGTCTTATTTATACTCTGAAGAGTGTGCGTAGAGGCTTCCCTTGGCGTGTCTTATTTATACTCCGAAGAGTGCACGCCGAGGCCTCCCTCAATGTCTTATTTATACTCCGAAGAGTGCACGTGGAGGCGAGCCTCCGCGTGTCTTATTTATACTCCAAAGAGTGCACGCGGGGGCTTCTTTCGGCGTCTTATTTATACTCCGAAGAGTGCATGCCGAGGCCTCCCTCAGCGTGTCTTATTTATACTCCGAAGAGTGCATGCGGCGCTCGCCTCCAGCATGTCTTATTTATACTCTAAAGAGTTCAAATTAGTTATACTCCGAAGAGTGCACGTGGAGGTACTCCAAAGAGTGCACGCAGAGGCTTCCCTTAGCGTGTCTTATTTATACTTCGAAGAGTGCACGCCGAGGCCTCCCACAGCGTGTCTTATTTATACTCCAAAGAGTGAAAATTATTTATGCTCCGAAAGAGTGCACACGGAGGCTCACCTCCAGCATGTCTTATTTATACTCTGAAGAGTGCATGTGTGGGATTGCCTCCACATGTCTTATTTTATACTCCAAAGAGTGAAAATTATTTATACTCGGAAGAGTGCACGAGCCCCTGCGTGTCTTATTTATACTCCGAAGAGTGCACACGTTGCCTCTGTGTGTCTTATTTATACTCCAAAGAGTGCACACGGAGGCGAGCCTCCTCCGCGTGCACTCTTCGGAGTATAAATAAGACACCAGCGTGTCTTATTTATACTCCGAAGAGTGCACACGCCGCGTGTCTTATTTATACTCCGCGTGTCTCGCGTGAAATGGGACAATGTCTTCATGAACGGTTGCATTTTGTTCATTTCCCGTTTGTGCGAGTGAGCTTTTATAGGAGGTAGGGCACCAGCAATATGCTGAGCGTCCCTTCGCCTTTATGTATAATATCGCCACAACCGGTCTGCATTCCACGTGTGGCGGATAGTCCGTCCCTCCAAAAGTCGCGAGACGCTCCATGCTGCAGAGCCGCTGTGGCGATGTATAGGCCTTACCTACCGTCGCTGTGTGCAACACCATTTTGAGGATGAGGTCTCCCGCCTGGAACTCTCGTGAGTACACGGTGCGGTCGTACGCGCACGTCGCTTGGCGTGCATACTTTGCGACATGTTCAGTGGCGCTGACTCGATCGCCATCGAGAAGATCCAGAGACAACACGCGCTCTTCCGTCGGGGCTTGGGCAAGAACTCTCCTCGAACCGGCCTTGATTTCTTCTGGCGTCAAGTGACCGCCTCATCGGACGTGTGACCATCGTGGGAAGGGACCAGAGCACGCTGGGAAGCTCCTTCGGCCATTTGCCCTTCGGGACTCCGACAGAGATGGCTCCGTTTGCCCGCTCAACTGCCCCGTTGGACTGCGGGTGCCTGACCGAGGCGTATCGGAGCATAATGCCCATGCGGTCGCAGAACACCTTGAAGGGCGCGGAGTCGAATTGCAGGCCATTATCGACAGTGATTTCCCTTGACTCCGAAGCATGTTCTGCCAGAGGTTACCTTGGCCAGTGCAACCGCCTCAGGCCACCTGGATGTAATGTGCGAGCTGCAAAGCCCTGCATGAATTTCGGCAAGGTGTTGTCCCTCACTATGCGAAAGGGAGTTGCTTGTAGAGGACGCCATCCAGGACCTAACGTGATGTTGTAAGCGCCACAGCTCAAGGGGGATCGTCCGGCTCGACTAACCCTGCAGAAAGCCGTAGATGCGCTCCCGCCAATTGCCCTGTTGGGCGATTTGATGGAAGAGGGCTTTGTCACTCTTGTTGTGCTCGATGTCTACCGTGGGTAGAGCTTCGTAGAACGCCCCCGTAGGAGGAATCCGTTGGCTGGCGGCCCTGGCTAGTGCGTCAGCCTGCTCATTGTCCGCCCGCGGAATGGTTTTTACTGTGACGCCCAAGAAATGGCGCTCCTTCACCCTCACCGCGGCTAGATACCTGGCCAGGTCGGGGTCCTTGGCCTGATAGGATTTGTCAACATGCCCCGTGATCAAACGCGAGTCGGTGTGGACGAGGACCCTCCGCGCGCCGAAGGCCTTGAGCTTGGTGAGGCCGAAGAGTAACGCTTCGTACTCGGCTGTGTTATTTGTCACCGGCGTTATGAAGCTCATCTTGACCTCGTCATTCTTGGTCATATGAATCTGATTGTAACCAGAATATGCATCCAGGAAGCTCATAAGCTCGCACCCCGCTGTGGCATCCACTAGTTGATCTATGCGAGGCAACGGGTAGTTGTCATTTGGACATGTTTTGCTGAGGGCAGCTTCAGTCAATGCACATGCGCCACGCGAGATTGGCCTTTCTTTACCAGCACCAGATTCACGAGCCAGTCCGGGTGCTGACCCTGGACTGGAGCAACTTCGCTACATCTGCCTTTGTCGTCTGCTGGCGCTCGAGAGACATGTGCCGAAGCCTCTGCTTGACCGGCTTGGCGTCAGGGCGGACCGCGAGGGTGTGTTTGATGATGGCGCGGTCCACACCCTTTATGTCAGTTGGTGACCATGTGAAGATGTCCGCATTGTCCCGAAGCACTCGAAGTAGGTCCTGCTCGACCTCTGGAGAAAGGCCCTCGCCGATGGACACTTGCTGGTCGAAGTAGGACTCTCTTAACTCCACCGTCTGGCCTAGGCTTGGGTGTCCACCCCGGGGCGGAGGGTGTGCCTGCTCCAAGGGTATCAGTGAGCATGTGTACCTTTCGGTGGGGGCCTCGGGTGCCAAGCTCTATCTGGCGAGCGAGGTCTTGGTGACGATGCCGTGCGGGCCCGAAAGTTTCATGTAGAGAAAGCTATGGTGCAGGACCGCTCCAAAGGTATTGAGGATCGGGCGTCCCAAGATGGCATTGTACAGGTACGGAAGGTCAACGACGTCGAAGGTGATGTCCTCATTTCTCGCATTGTCACCTTGCTCAAAAGTAATCGTATCTGGCCTAGGGCTTTCAACGGTTGACCCCCGAAGCCCTGAAGTGGGATTCCCGGGGGACCTAACCTACTTTGGGGAATTCCCATCTGGTCGAAGGATGCCGCAAATAAAATGTCGACGGAACTGCCCCAGTCGACCAGGATGCGCTTAACATCGCAACCTGTGATGGCGGCCTGGATCACTAAGGGATCCTGGTGAGGAAAGTTGACTCCATCTGCATCGGCGACAGTGAACGTGATGTTGTTTTGCGCGTACGCCGCCACGTGATGCAGCCGATGGGTGTAGGCTTTCTGCTGCCGCGCAGATGAAAATTGTAGCGAGGAGCCCCTAGATATGACGTTTATGACATGGTGTTGGCCTCCCTCCGGGGCCTGTATCCGCAAGAGGCCTTCGGGTGGCTGCTGTACATGGGCCCCCGCTGGGGTCCCTGCTTCAATGGCTCTGTCCCTGGTGACGCTTTGGCGAAGCGTTACAATGGTGGGGCATGTCCACATGAGGTGGTAGCTGGGGCCATGCACCTCGCACCACAAACCATGTTGCTGGCGTTCCCCTTCGCCACGCACTCCGTCGTCCCAGCCCTGGCCTCGCCCGCGCCCGCGACCCCGTCCTTGGCCAGCGGGGGCACTATCGTCAGAGCCGCTTTCGATGTCGAAGACATATTGGGCCTTCTAGGATTTACGCTGCTTGCGCTTGAAGTTATCCTTCGACGAGTCCTGCTTGCGCTTGGAGGTGTCCTTCGAGGAGTCCTGCTTGCGCTGGGAGGAGTCCTTCGGGGAGTCCTGCGCTTGCGTAGTGTCGGAGGTGTCGCCTCTGCACTGTGTGCGTCTTCTCCAGCCCTTGTGTACTCCTCCATCTTGTCGAAGAGCTTGGCAACCATCTTTATCGGCTTGCGGGCGTTGTATTCGACTAGTGGCCTCAGGCGAAGAGGCCTTGGATATCGGCGTTGATGATCGTGGTATCGTTGATGTCCTTGACTTGGCAGCGAACCTTGGCAAAGCGTTTAAAGTACTCTTGGAGCCTTTCCAAGGGCTTTTGCTTGATAGCAAAAAGTTGGTCTACGTCGAATGAGTCGACGTATTCGACGTAGTTTCCCTGAAAATTGTTGTACAGGCGGTCGCAGATTTGCTCCCACGCGTAGATGGAGTTTGGCTCTATGGTGAAGAACCAGGAGAGCGCTACTCCCTGCAAAGCGAGCGGCAGCCCCTTCGCCTTGGAAACATCCTCGCCGGCAGCCTCGATGGCGGTCTCATACACGCGAACGAAGTCCCTAGGATTCGTGTCGCCCTTGTACGGCTCAATAGTGGGGAACTTGAAGTCCTCTGGCCATGCTGACTGTTGCAGGCCGGCGGAGAAGGGCGACTCCAGATCTACACGTCAGAGCGCAGCGCGACCGGAGGTGGGGGGTGTCGCGGCTGTCCGCCTGGTCAGGTGTGGCTTTCGCCGCTACTGCCGACGACGTTTGCTGATTTTGAGCCACCTGTTGGCTCCGAGCCTCTTGCATTTCCCGTACGGCGCCTCGGAAGTCTGTTAGCTCGCGCTGCAGTGTACCGAGGGCCGCCAGCAAGGTGTTTTCCATCGTCGGGGCGATAGCACCGGCCTGAGTGGTGGTGCGGGTTGCCAGGTTGCTGGTGACTACGACTTGCTCACCAGAGCGCCGATGGGCCCCAAAGGTCGGCGCGTTGGTGCGATCGTTGGTGCGATGGGCCCCAAGGCCAATGAGACCGATGCGGCCGTCGGGGCCACCTGTCACCCTCGTGCTGGATGCCGGGTCACTGGGCATGCCGACACGAGCATTAGCATCGCTGCTCCCGTTGACCCGAGAGCCGCTAACAAGGCCAGCCACTGAGCCATTGGCGAGGCTGGCAGCTGTGCCACGGATGTCGACATCAGCGTTCACCACACCAGTGTCACCTTCAGTGCTGATCCCCGATGTCGACGCAGGTAGCCCGCCGACCGAGGCCCTGGCGTTTGCGAGTGCTGCCGTGGTGCTCCGCTTTCTCCTCGTCGTCAATGGACCTTTCTTGGGTGCCATTACTTCTCAAAATCTACGGCTTGCTCTGTCGTCCCCACGGACGGCATCAACTGTTGTGGCTGTTATGAATATTGTGTGTATAGATATGAGACCCAAAGGGCCATATATATAGGAGAGTACAAGGGGATATGCCATATAGAGGTAAGGCATATATGGAATAGAATACAACTCTATCTCCTAATACAACTCTATCTCCTTAACACCCCCCTCAAATGCAAGGTGTATGCAATAGCATTGCAGCATTGCATTTGAAAAAGGGTTAACACTAAAACAAGATAAATCCGAAGTCCGAGTCTTGATGATGTCGTCGTTGCATGCAGCCCTTGAATAAACTGTCAAATCAAGCCGAAGAGGAATAGATAGATGCAGGACGGCGCAGATCGAAGCCCAAGAGGTGGCGGCGCAGTGCACAGAGGACGCGCGGCTGCCTTTAAAGCTCGGGGCGGCGGCTAGAGAAGCGGCGGCATCATAACGACTTCTACGATCTGCACGCGTCTCAGAGAGTAGAGCGGCGGCTGCTGCCATGCAAAATAAAATTCCTACACTTCTATGACTGACAATAAATTTGTGGACTTGCACGGCTTGGACGAACAATTAAAAACTACAGAATTTTGGATGGACGCAACGGAAGACTCACGAAAAATAATTTGACTGATACTAGAAGCAGCATATCCTCTCACCTACCACCTCTAGAAAATCAAAACCCGTCTCTCTCTCTCTCTCTTCACGCCTCACTCCCCCGTCCCCGCGCGTAGGCCGGGAGGCGGCGTCCGAAGGCGGCGGCGCGGGCACGGCGGCCGGGAGGCGGCATCCGAAGGCTGATCTATTTTATTGATTCCCTACCGAGAGTACCGATCTATAGAAGTATTTTGTGGCCACCAAAAAGGTATATATATTTGTTATTCCCCATTGTTATGAGGGGTTCTTTACATATTTACCACCTGTACTTTGTGTATATATACCGGCCCATTGGCCTCATATTGAATACAAGCGCTATTCATAACAAGGTATCAGAGCGTACCTAGGGTTTTCCCGTCGCTTCGTCGCCTCGCCGTCGCCTCTTAGATCCAATCTGGAGGTCGCCGTCTCGTCGTCATCCCGTCGCTGCCGTCGAAGCCGTCGGCCCCGCCCGACTCCGCCCGACTCCGCCCGCTCGCGTCCGTCGCCGACTCCCCCGTCGCCGCCGCCGCCTCCGCCCGCTGGTCGCCGCCTCGTTGGCTCCGCCCGAGGCTGCCCGCTCGAGCCCGCCGTCGCCGCCCGCTCGAGGGAGTCCGAGGCCATCTGCCGTCGCCGTCGTCGGCCTCGCCCGACTCCGCCCCCGTCGTCGGCCTCGCCCGACTCCGCCCCCGTCGTCGTCGCCGCCGCCGACTCCCCCATCGTCGTCGCCGCCCCCGTTGCCGTCGCCGCTGCCGAAGTTGGCCCCGCCCGACTCCGCCCGCTCGCCGCTGCCGCCGACTTCCCCGTCGCCCCGTCCCCGCTGCCGCCCCTGCCCGAGTCCGACCGCTGAGGCTCGGTCGGTTTTGAGGAGCAGACCGACCGGGGAAAAGAAAAAAAAGAAAAAAAACGTCGTTCTAACCCCCGCGCCGTCCAGCGCCGCCTGTTAGACTTCGTTGCCTTGGTCGCCGCGCCGTCCAGCGTCGCCTACCAATGGGCACCGTTTCCCTCCCTTGCTGCCCGGTGATTTTTGATGGTGTTAATTACACCGACTTCGTGTGCGCATCCATATGCGTGGTCTTCGTCTCTGGGGCGTCCTCTCTGGCGATGTCACCTGCCCGCCTTGCCCTATTCCTCCGACGGAGCCTACGCCTATTGCATTGCCCCCAACAGCCGATAAGGCTGCTGCTGATGATGAAGCTGATGATGAAGCTGCCTCTGCCTACCAGGAGGCTCTGGATTCCTACAAGGATCGTCTGACCGTCTACACTCAGTGGTACGATGACGACGCTCGGGCTGCTGCTGTCTTCATCGCCAGTGTCCAGCCTCAGTTTTCTTCTGAGGTTGTGGGACTCCCTTCGGCTTTCCAGATGTGGACTCATCTTCGTCAGCGCTACGAGCCCTCTGGTGATGCCCTGTACCTGTCCGTGGTCCGCCAGGAGCACTCTCTTCAGCAGGGTGATGCTACTGTTGACGCTTTTTACGCTCAGAGTTCTGATGTCTGGCGTCAGTTGGACTTACTTCGCACTGCTGGCTGTCGTACCTGTCCGTGCTGCCTGGATGTTCGTGCTGACCTGGAGTTTCAGCGGGTTTACGAGTTCCTTACTCGCCATCGTCCTGAGTTCGAGCAAAGGCGTGCCCAGCTCCTTGCACGCCACCCTCGTGTCACTCTCCTGGTGGCTCTTACCGAGATACGCGCGGAGGAGACTCGTCTGAGTGATGCTGGTCTGATGCCGCTCCCCTCTGTGCTCGCCGCTCGTCCGCCTACTACACTGCCTCCTCACTGTTCCTTCTGCGACAAGGTCGGCCACATTAAGTCCCAGTGCTATAAGAAGAAGCGGCATCTTTCACGCCGTTCTTCTACTGGCACTAGTGCTTCTACGACGACGTCTGCATCGACTTCTTCAGCAGCTTCTCTCACCGAGCAGGAGATAGCCAGACTTCGACGCCTGCTTGCCGCTTCAGGTTCTCCCTCGACAGGTTCTGCAGGTTCTGCTACTGACTCTTCGGGCACTAAGAAACCACCCCCACCCCCTACACAGTCAGGTACCTCCCCGTGGATTCTTGATTCTGGAGCATCTTTTCACATGACTCCTGATCCTTCCACTCTGTCTTTTATTACACCTCTTGATTCTCCTATCAGTGTTCTTACTGCTGATGGTACATCTCTTTCTGTCTCTGGTCGAGGATCTCTTAGCAACTCATCCTTTCATGTTCCTTCTGTCGCTCATGTTCCTCGCCTTACCATGCAGCTTCTTTCTGCCGGGCAGATTACTGACCTTGGTTATCGGGTCATTCTCGACTCTGACTCTTGTTGTGTTCAGGATCGCCACACGGGAGCTCTGGTTGGTTCTGGCCCTCGGCGACGTGACTCACAGCGTCTCTGGGAGCTTGACTGGCTTCACCTTCCTTCCGCTGCCACCATCGCCGCCAGTCTCTCCGCTTCTGCCCCTTCGTCTACCGGCTCTTTCCAGCAGTGGCATCACCGTCTTGGCCATCTGTGTGGATCCCGTCTGTCGTCCTTAGTTCGTCGTGGTCTTCTGGGGTCTGTCTCTGGCCTTAGATTGTCAGGGCTGTAAGTTAGGTAAACAGATTCAGCTTTCTTATCCTCATAGCGAGTCTGTGTCTCAGCGCCCTTTTGATCTTGTTTATTCAGATGTTTGGGGTCCGGCTCCCTTCGTTTCGAAAGGGGGTCATCGATATTATATCATATTTATAGATGATTTCTCTCGTCACACTTGGATATATTTCATGTCTTCTCGTAGTGAGGCCTTGTCTATCTATAAACAATTTGCCACTATGATTCACACACAGTTCTCCACTCCTATTCGTGTTTTTCATCTGTTTGGCTGCGTTTGCTACGTTCTCCTCAGCGCGAAAAACACGAATAGGAGTGGAGAACTGTGTGTGAATCATAGTGGCAAATTGTTTATAGATAGACAAGGCCTCACTACGAGAAGACATGAAATATATCCAAGTGTGACGAGAGAAATCATCTATAAATATGATATAATATCGATGACCCCCTTTCGAAACGAAGGGAGCCGGACCCCAAACATCTGAATGAACAAGATCAAAAGGGCGCTGAGACACAGACTCGCTATGAGGATAAGAAAGCTGAATCGTCTCCTTAGACAGACCCCAGAAGACCACGACGAACTAAGGACGACAGACGGGATCCACACAGATGGCCAAGACGGTGATGCCACTGCTGGAAAGAGCCGGTAGACGAAGTGGCAGAAGCGGAGAGACTGGCGGCGATGGTGGCAGCGGAAGGAAGGTGAAGCCAGTCAAGCTCCCAGAGACGCTGTGAGTCACGTCGCCGAGGGCCATAACCAACCAGAGCTCCCGTGTGGCGATCCTGAACACAACAAGAGTCAGAGTCGAGAATGACCCGATAACCAAGGTCAGTAATCTGCCCGGCAGAAAGAAGCTGCATGGTAAGGCGAGGAACATGAGCAACAGAAGGAACATGAAAGGATGAGTTGCTAAGAGATCCTCGACCAGAGACAGAAAGAGATGTACCATCAGCAGTAAGAACACTGATAGGAGAATCAAGAGGTGTAATAAAAGACAGAGTGGAAGGATCAGGAGTCATGTGAAAAGATGCTCCAGAATCAAGAATCCACGGGGAGGTACCTGACTTTGTAGGGGGTGGTTTCTTAGTGCCCGAAGAGTCAGTAGCAGAACCTGCAGAACCTGAAGCGGCAAGCAGGCGTCGAAGTCTGGCTATCTCCTGCTCGGTGAGAGAAGCTGCTGAAGAAGTCGATGCAGACGTCGTCGTAGAAGCACTAGTGCCAGTAGAAGAACGGCGTGAAAGATGCCGCTTCTTCTTATAGCACTGGGACTCAATGTGGCCGACCTTGCCGCAGTAGGAACAGTGAGGACGGCCATCTCCAGACGGAGGACGGCCACCACCACCACCACCTGCGGTAGCCGCTGGAGGAGGCAGTGTAGTAGGCGGACGAGCGGCGAGCACAGAGGGGAGCGGCATCAGACCAGCACCACTCAGACGAGTCTCCTCCGCGCGTATCTCGGTAAGAGCCACCAGGAGAGTGACACGAGGGTGGCGTGCAAGGAGCTGGGCACGCCTTTGCTCGAACTCAGGACGATGGCGAGTAAGGAACTCGTAAACCCGCTGAAACTCCAGGTCAGCACGAACATCCAGGCAGCACGGACAGGTACGACAGCCAGCAGTGCGAAGTAAGTCCAACTGACGCCAGACATCAGAACTCTGAGCGTAAAAAGCGTCAACAGTAGCATCACCCTGCTGAAGAGAGTGCTCCTGGCGGACCACGGACAGGTACATGGCATCACCAGAGGGCTCGTAGCGCTGACGAAGATGAGTCCACATCTGGAAAGCCGAAGGGAGTCCCACAACCTCAGAAGAAAACTGAGGCTGGACACTGGCGATGAAGACAGCAGCAGCCCGAGCGTCGTCATCGTACCACTGAGTGTAGACGGTCAGACGATCCTTGTAGGAATCCAGAGCCTCCTGGTAGGCAGAGGCAGCTTCATCATCAGTTTCATCATCAGCAGCAGCCGATATCGGCTGTCGGGGGCAATGCAACAGGCGTAGGCTCCGTCGGAGGAATAGGGCAAGGCGGGCAGGTGACAACGCCAGAGACGACGCCCCAGAGACGAAGACCACGCATATGGATGCGCATATGAGACACGAAGTCGGTGTAATTAACACCATCAAAAATCGCCGGGCGCTAGAGGGAGGGAAACGGTGCCCATTGGTAGGCGGCGCTGGACGGCGCGGCGACCAAGGCAACGAAGTCTAACAGGCGGCGCTGGACGGCGCGGCGGGCGGTTAGAACGACGTTTTTTTTTCTTTTTTTTTCTTTTTCTTTTTTTTCTTTTCTTTTCCCCGGTCGGTCTGCTCCTCAAAAACGACCAAGCCTCAGCGGTCGGACTCGGGCAGGGGCGGCAGCGGCGACGGGGCAGTCGGCGGCGACGGGGAAGTCGGCGGCAGCGGCGAGCGGGCGGAGTCGGGCGAGGCCGACTTCGGCAGCGGCGACGGCGACGGGGGAGTCGGCGGCGGCGGCGACGGGGAGTCGGCGACGGACGCGAGCGGGCGGAGTTGGGCGAGGCCGACGACGGCAGATGGCCTCGGACTCCCCCGAGCGGGCGGCCTCGGGCGGAGCCAACGAGGCCATCTGCCGTCGCCGTCGTCGGCCTCGCCCGACTCCGCCTGCTCGCGTCCGTCGCCGACTAACCCCGTCGCCGCCGCCGTCGACTCCCCCGTCGTCGTCGCCGCTGAGCGTACCTAGGGTTTTCCTGTCGCCTCGCCGTCGCCTCTTAGATCCAATCTGGAGGTCGCCGTCTCGTCGTCATCCCGTCGCTCGGAGCGGCTCTATCCGCTGCCATCTGCCGTCGAAGCCGTCGGCCCCGCCCGACTCCGCCCGCTCGCGTCCGTCGCCGACTCCCCCGTCGCCGCCGCCGCCTCCGCCCGCTGGTCGCCGCCTCGTTGGCTCCGCCCGAGGCCGCCCGCTCGAGCCCGCCGTCGCCGCCCGCTCGGGGGAGTCCGAGGCCATCTGCCGTCCTCTTCCGACGCCGCCGGGCTGGATCCGGCCGTCTTCGCCGCCGCCGAGATCGGATCCAGCCTCGCTCCGCCTGGATCTGGCCGCCTTCGCGCTGGATCCGGCCACCGTCGCACCGCTCGGCCTGTCGGATCCGCCGCTCTCCATCGCCTCTACTGTCGTCGCTGGCCTAACGGCCGCCGCCTCCCGTGCCTCCACGCCCGCGCCGCTGCCTTCGGAGCCGTGCCCGCGCCTCAGCGCCCGCGCCGTCGCCTTCGGACGCCGCCTCCCGGCCTACGCGCCCGCGCCGAGACGAATCTGCCGTCGCCCGCGCCGTCGTCTTCGGCTGCCGCCTCTCACGCCTCTGCGCCCGCGAGAGAGGGGAGGGGCTGGGATATAGTGCCGAGCACAAGGGCTATCGGTGCTGGGATCCTGTTGGTCGACGGATGCAGGTTTCTCGGGATGTGACTTTCGACGAGTCTTGTCCATTCTACCCACGTCCTGCCTCTCCTTCGGTTTCCTCTATGGAGCCTCTGTCTTTCTTGACCTTTCCAGATACACCTATATCTGTTTTGCCCTCGTCCACCTGTCCCACTGAGTCTCCACATATTCCCCCTGTGGCCTCTCCGCCGTTGTCACCACCTGCGTCGTCTCCTACGACTCCCTAGGCTCCTCCCACTACAGTACCTTTTCCCCCTATCGTCTACACTCGTCGACCTCGTATTGAGATTCTTTCAGATGAGACATCTTCTCCTGATGTTCCATCTTCTTCTGATGCTCCATCTTCCCCTAATGGGTCATCTTCTCCTCGCTACGCTCTCCGAGGCGGAGGCGGAGGTGGCCAGATCCGGGCGCGGGCGACGGTGGATCGGATCTTGGACGACAGGGGTGCGGGAGACGACTCGACGGCCTCGGGCGGCGGCGACCTCGGGCGCCGGAGACCCACGGATCCGTGCGGCGGTCTGGAGGTGGCTGCCCCCAGGAGTGGAGATCCTCCCGGGGGCGGCGACGGTGGCGACCGGCAGTGACCGGCGGCAGCCGGAGCGGAAGTAGATCGAGGTTAGGGTTTCAACCTAAGCTCTGATACCATGTTATGAATATTGTGTGTATAGATATGAGACCCAAAAAGCCATATATATAGGAGAGTACAAGGGGATATGCCATATAGAGATAAGGCATATATGGAATAGAATACAACTCTATCTCCTAATACAACTCTATCTCCTTAACAGTGGCTACTGACCAAACAGTAAAGTAGAAGAGTAGTGGAGTGGTTGAGCTGGATGAACAATTCTCGCCCCTTCTCTATGATCAGGGAGTATATATATCTCCTTAAGACATAATTACAATCTTGCGTTTACAGTCATATGTCTTCTGTGAGGGTACATATGTCATTACACATATCATATTGGGTCTTATAATTCTCTAACAGGCCGGATGGGTTTAGGTGGGGGCCACCCCTACTATAATCACAGAATTTAGGAAGTCACACCTAAGTCCTTTGGAAGATTGCCTTTTTTAAAAAAAACACCAAAGTGCATATACAGAAGAGTAATGAAGATTCTCAATGTCACATTTTTTATCACCTACTGTTCGATTGTTAATTTTGGTGGATTTGTAAGATTTTTCAATGTCCATGTCCCAAAATGACACTTTGTTTCACTACTTCTAATTTACAATGTAAGCACAAGTTGTAATATATTTTGCACACTGAAATAACCGGTCTAAGAGAAACATCAACACAAAAAAGACGACCACTAAAAATAGGTGAAATGATCGACATTTTGAAACTGTATGAGTTATAACTCAATACAGATTTGGAAACTTTTGTAATATTTTCCATGATGCAAATCAATGATCATATGATAAAAGATTTATCAGTAACTAATGAATTGATCTGATTTTCATCAACACTGCATTATAGTTAAAGAGATCGACACAATAAGTTATCTCAGCTGTATCGATCATGTTAGCATATATACCTGCCATGATGCGTGTCTTAACACTAAACAAGTTCCAACACATTGTCATTGCTGTGGCCGCAATGAGTTTCTTGCGGGGACAAGACTTCCATGCTTCTTGAGCCCGATCTCTCAAAATCTTAACTGAGGTAAAAGTGGGGGAAATTGGGGTTATGACCTGAACAATAGCCATACATAAAAAAAGAAGGCAATCTCAGTAGGGACAAGTAAATTATACCACTCCTATGAATTTGACTCGAATAGCAGATATAAAGCTTTGGGAGTGTAAAACTGGTGAAAAACCCTGCAAAGTTTCATTAACCAGAACATGAATTAACAGTGCAGTCATGCGAAGATTGATTTGCTAATTCTTTGTACAACCAATTGTACCTGTGGCTAGAAGCCTGCATACCGTAACCAGACTACCATATTTGGCACCGAACAGAAGAACGGGCAATACCTAAGATTGCAACAATCACAGATTTCTAAATTACTTAGGGAAAACATTGTTATTTGGCAAGAATGTCACGCATCAAGAACCGAATTTGAGGCTTACTTTGAGAGTCATCGACGAGTCACCAGAGAAGATCACTTGTGCCGATGATATCATGAAGTTGGCAATTGGCAACACAGCTCGGGCTGCACGAACCACATCCTCTTCGCTCAACTGGAAGCTGCTCCTCCGCTCCACCTGCTGCCTGTTAAAATGCGCAAGTCAAATTACTTGCTTCGATTCAAATGGATCAGCAAATCGATTACCACTGGCTCATACGGTCATACCTCTGAGGCACGGAATCTTTGAAGAAGGCTAGAGCCAGGATCATGACACCGAGGTGACAAATTGCCGAGATTGGGCTGCAAATAATCATCAGAAAATCAATACGATATCACCAAAAAACACATAGAGCAAAGCAGGAATCTCAGATAAAAGGGTAGCAGGTTGTGCATGCCTGAAGGTAATCTCTATTGAAAAGGAGCAAGAGAAGAACATGGATCCCAACCCGAACCAGAGTGCCGATTTCGCAACGTTCTTCCACATTACCAACTCGACGATCCTTTCCCAGAGACCTTCCCACGCAGACTGCCCCACAACGTCAGTTCCTGTGACTCAAAACATGAACAATTAGAAAGGAATGCAAAGAAAATTCCCTAGGCAGGAAGAACAAGGGAACATTCAGGGCAGTGATTTCTTCAAATCAGTAATTAACAAGAACCAACAAGAGATTCGTTTCACTCACCGTGAGTAGCAGCATCGGTACGAGCCGGAATCAAAGCCAAGCTCATGTCCTCCTCCTTCTCCGCCGCCGCCGCCACCTTGTCCGCCGGTGCGACCTTCGGCGCCGCCGTCGTGGACTTCCTCCTGCGCGCCCTCCTTGTGGCGTCCTCCTCCGCCTCGATCTCCTTCTCCAGCCTCCGCCTCGCCCGCCGCGCGTTCCTGGGCGACGCCCCCGCCGGCGCCGCGCGCTGCTCCCCGGCCCCGCGCCGCCTCCGCCTCGGCGGCGTCCCCGCCATCTCCAGGCTCTCGTCCACGCCCGCGCCCGCCGTGGCCCGCTGCCTCGAACGGTTGCGGCGCGAGCTTGGGGGCGGGGACAGCAGGAGCAGGTCGTGGAGAGAGTACCCGGACAGCTGCAGCGGCGACGGCAGAGGCGACCTCTTCCCCGCCGGCTTGGGCGGCGGCGTCGCGACCTCCTCGGCCGCCGCCGCGGGGGAGTGGTGGTACGGCGGCGCGGGGAGCTTTGCGGCCGTCGCCCGGGAGGAGGGGTCAATGACCATGGCCGCCATGTGTTCGACGATTTGCTTAGCTTCGCTTCGGTCGATGTGGGTCTTGGCGTTTAGGACGTTTCGGCTCGGAGGTAACGGGTGTTCGAGGGGTAAAGGACACGAGGAAGAAAGCGAGCGGGGATATTTCCCGACCCACGTGTCAGTGGGCGTACGTACGGAATATAGCCGTTGGGGAGTGAGACGCGGAGGCAGTGGTGCTTTTCCAGTTGCTGGCGATGCTTTGGTACGTGGTTGGTGCGGGGATGACTTGTGGGTTCCAGACGTCTAGAATTTGAATGTGGAGATCGGGATTAAACGGTCCGAACTACGAACAACATTCCCTATCCCTATATTCGTCTGCCTAGCGTTTGCATCCAAGTCTACTTTGCTTTCTCCACACGTGACGCGTGCGTGCCCGCTTGCTTCTGCTCCGCTTGCATGTACATGTGCGCTCGCTTTGTCTTCGTCTCACACGTACGTGCGCGGGGCCGCTCTTAATCACCGGTTAATCATCGGCGCTTTGCGTGGCGCGGCGTCACGCAAATGCATCTAGTAGAAATGATGCTAGTAAAGTTTGATTCTCCCTAGTTTTGGAAGAAGATGGGGATTTGACTTTATCCTTTTAGATGGGAAGTGATTTTAGTTTAACTCTGTCTATCCAAAGGGGCTAGTGAACTTTTCCTAACAAGTAAAGTTTTCAACTTGAGAATTTGAACTTTCAACACAACGAAAGTATAAATAATTTGAACTTTCAAACTCCTAGTTAACCAGTGAAAACTTTGTCGAACTGTGCTTCCTTGCAGTATCAAACCGCACAATGCCCTTGGCCTCAAATCGCAGCTCTCGCCTCCTCATAAATATATATCACAACCACACACACACATACATATACTAGAAAGGTATCCGTGCGTTACAACAGAATCTCAAAAGAGAGTGATCATCTAATGTGACACAAAATCGTACAATGAACATCATATTTTATCTTACACACATAGGAAGACCAGAGTGCCTAAACAAATTCTACATACTTAAAGGAACAATGTCTATAATCCATAGGATATAAATTTCAAAATATTAAATTATATGTTATGAAGCTCTCCCATAGTAAACTAAGGTGCTTTTCCCAAGCACGTCTTAAGCAGTTATAAACTTATAATTGGCATTGCACATGGCTGTGGTTTTCTGAAAAGCAAACTACAAATGCTTGTCTGTTGCAACGGAAATGTATACCTTGTGTCAAATAATTTCCATGTTGTTTCGTTACACTCATCATATGAAGCATAGAAAACAATATAAGTTAATATTTTGTCATCATAATCTATTTCACTGCTATAACTCAGAAAGCTATCTAAATGGGCACGTCTAAAGGAGTTCCTATCATCATAGTCAGAAGACCAATATTATTAATGTTTTTTTAGAGTAATGTTACCTACGTTGGTGAATCTAAAATAGATAAACATAAAAGAGGAAGGCGTTGCACTCCATGCCTCAAAAAATTGTGAACAAATCAAGAATATTTATTCAAACAAAGCAGAAATGACAATTGGACCAAACTACGGTCATTCAACACCACTATTAAGAACTGTACAATAATTGCCAACTGCCAACCCCTTGCACTAAGCAAGAAAAGAATCCTTACCAATAAAAATGAATTACCATAAGAAGAAGAGTTTATTGGCATGCCAACTAAATGAGACAGGAAAGCAAAGTGGCATTAGCATATTAAAATTAACCTCTTTACTAAAATTCTTAGCTCCTTGATAAGGCTAATGTGAAACTTCTGGAAGGTCTTGTGGAGCCGATATGACAAGTGAATCACCATCACCACCTCTTATGACAATAATTAATTTCTCGAACAAAAAACATGCATGCCGAGATGCTGTCGAGAATGCTTAGGGGCAGAAATGTGGGCAAAGAATCTTAAATAAGCAACAAGGCACATCAGCTTTGATTCAATGCATCAAGTATGCCTTGAAATGCCAAAATAAAGTTCCACCATCCAGAAGGCAAAAAATATTCAAATATCATTCAAACCATATCAGGAATGAACCTCTCCATTGACAACACTTTTCTACACTCTAGCATTCTATTCTTATAGAAGCTCTATTTATTGAGAAGGGGAAAATGGCTAGGACTAACAAAATGAGCTGTTGTCGTAAGACCGTGACACCAGCACAATAACCACAATTAATTCGGTGGCAAGCTGTAAATCACTAATCTAATTGCAAAATGGTGATCAATCCCATGATATATATATTAAGGTTCACAAAGACTAGGCTAAAAAAAAGTATATGGGGGATAATCCAACTTCTAATCGGCAAGTGTGAGAGGTTACAGGTACATATATATTTTACATGGGCTTACAACTTCTAATTAGGACCATTTTCAATTTTCAAGTTAGGACATTGTAATCTTGCATATATAGAAGTTATAAGCAGTAAAGTGGCTCGTGATTTTTCATATAGCTATCTACAAATTAATAAATCCAATATGCACTTAAAATAATGCAACCGTAAACTATCAAAGATATCTGCATGGTTCTTACTGTCAACTGTAAAATAATGCATAGTGACACATCTGTTTGCATGCAATTTTAAACTGTTAAAGATTTGCAAGAGCAGATAAGAAGAATTCAAAAGAAGCAAACCTCTTTTAGAAATTAACTATCTTTGGTGAAGCCAGAGCTAAAACTACTCAAATAAAATGCTTGGCAACCTACAGAGCACAAATAATGAATTAAAATCTAACATTGTTTCAAACTGCTATTATTTAAAACATGGTGAACCTTTGTTGTAGTATTATTCTGAATAGATGATAAAGGGCAAGTCAACAATTCAGCAAATAGCTAGTGGGAGTTGAAGGGCTTGGTGCAGGGGTCATGGACGGTGAGAGGCCTCAAGGAAGCTGATTGACCTCATGCTCATATTCACCTACCTGACAAGCCAGCATAGAAGCAGGCACTCAGCGATGCCTTCCCTAATCTGCACTAATTGTGGGTGAGCTCGAATGCTCAATCAACCTACATAAATAATGAATCAGAGAAGTTGCTGTAGACTGCATAATTGCCTACACCACAACAAAATCACTGGTGAAAAGGGATGAATAAAAAGGAGGACTCTAGCACAAGTATGCAATCATTGTAAGTCAGTAGCTATTCTACGTAAACAAAAACCAAACACCACTAGCTATTCTACGTAAACAAAAACCAAACACCACAGTTAATGATGCCTTTTCCTGTCAATAAAATGTTGAACTTAAAATTATGACAAAAAAACCCAAAAAGAGAAACTCATCTTACCACTACAAAAGAGACTATACTGGACGCTTACATCACATACACTTCTCAGGAACCATCTGTACTGTAATTACCATAGACGGTTCATACGAATAACTGTCTGTGGTATTTTCACAAATGGTTATTCATACAAACCATCTGTGATAATGCAAGACATCACAAATAGTTCTTACTAATACCTGTCTGTGATAATTCACAGACAATTATTGATAAAAACCATTTGTGATAATGATAGATATCACAGATGGTTTGTATTAAAAAACGTTTATGATAATGAAGTTATCACAATCGGTTTGTATTAAAAATCGTTTGTGATATGTTTCCTGCCTCGCAATCCCCCAAAATTTCATAATCTCCTGCCTAAGTCCAAGTAAGATTCTATTCCAAGACACCTTTAGTAAAATGGACATAACTTTTGCATACGGTGTCCGTTTTTAACGTTTTAGTACTCGTTAGAAAGCTAACGCCGAGTCTGATCCAAAACAAATGACCCGCTTGCACCAGTTGCCCTCTAAGACCCTCAAAATCGGCCATCTTTGGCTCTAAATTTGTGTTACAAGTTTTCAGTTTTTGTTTTTGCCTTTTTTTTGGTCTTCCCTTTAGAATTTGGGTTTCGCCTCAATTGTAAAGTTGTAGATCTCATCGAAACCTTTCAAACAAGCATATACAAGTCATATAAACTTTGCTATTTTATCTTTTGAGACTAGCTATTTACGTTGCACCGATATATTATCTTTGTGATATATCGTGCCATTATCACTGATGGTTTTTAATAAGAACCGTCTGTGATATCTTCTATTATCATAGACAGTTTTTGTTATGAATTGTTTATGATGTCTCTATCATAGACGGTTTGTAATCCGAACCATCCGTGATGCCCCGCCAAGTCATACATGGCAAATCCAGTGAGTAACTCCTGGAGGGTTACTCACTGAAGCCAAGTCATACATGGCAATAATTCAACAACCCCTACTATCCCCATAATTCCCAAGATGATTAGACTTCTTCACAATTATAATCTCATTAACTACCCTGTCATAATCCTCCTACTCAACCTTGCAAAGTACCCAATCATGATACTCTAATAAAATTTATCAAGATTCTCATACTTTCGATAATTCTAATGTTCCATCAAAATGAACGAAACATTCCTGAACCACAATTTATTATAGGTTCTTCTAGTTGCAATAATGTAACCAGTTAGCTCCAAAGACAAACATCTTCTTTAAATCAAATCCTTACCGAGAATTATTCCAAGGAATCAATTTATCACTCCATGAATCTCAAACAACTTGACACCCACAATCTCACCAAAATCAATCACATGACCACACCAACCAGTTGCCATACACATCATAAAGGACTTTGCAACCCAAATCGGTTACCCCTTTCTTAGAAGAGGCAAAAAGAAGTAAATTTCAGCACATGGGAAGATGTTACCATTCGCAATAGACACCAGACCAAGGGAAATAGCAATGATCTTAGAAAACAAAAGATAAGATCACAGTTGAAGGCACATGCCCCTCAATAAGAAAATATCAAATCTCAACCAATAAGAATACAATATTGCCATTTAAACTCAAGAAACTCTTATGCGGCGAAAATAAGAAGTCAAGCACACCTCTAAAAGTTACACAACTTGACTCCAACCTCAAATACTTTTACCACACTCTTTCCTTTAACAAAGGAACAACTTTCTTTGATTACGGTATTATCTTGACCATTCCAACAAAAGAGATTTGAAGACCACCACACATTAATCCCTTAAGAACTAATAAAACCTCTCAATGCATCACTTTGCTCAAAACAATTTCAGCTACCACATAAGTCATGAGGTCTAAAACATCGCGTATGCAAATCTCAAAACTTTTGATTTAAATAGTATCATGGAAGTTATCAAATTCTTTTATTTATAGAACATTCAACATTATCATCACAACCACGTAGTGACAATCATACTAACATCAAAATAATACACTCTTAACAAGGATTATCTTATCCTCATATCCCTTCATAAACTTTTCCAAAAGAAACACAATAAATTGCTTCATCATGTTTCTATTATTTAAATAAGATTGCAACTACTTGATATAGGGAAAGCCTAGTGCACAAGCCACAATATCGAAACAACACTCTTTCAACAAGCTGGTACTAGAACATGGCAATCTCAAAAACCGTTATGAGCATAGATTCAATATTACACTTTATGTTCAGCAATTAGAACGAAATATCTTCAAACTTCAATAATATAAGCTCTAAAGACAAGGTTTCACAAGTCAATACATCAACCTTCCTCTATTTCTTTATACATATTTCAACAATTTAGCATGGTGAAAGATGATGAACCTAGCAGTTGTACATGCTCATAAAGTATGTAAATAAAGGACAGATTAAAGGTTAATATTACTAAGGCAATATTCTAACACCTCCTTAATCATCCCGAACGGTTAGATTAATTACCGAAGATAAAAATAATTCAATTTATCTAACAGGATAGAAATTTGAACAATCATAATAATCATACCAATTCTTTTTGCACACTCCTCAATAACTCCATGAGTTCTGATGAGGACATCACTTCTTCGGATACATACAACACTCCTCCACTTGACATTCAAGGACCAATCACTAGAGCTCGCGCCCGACAATTGAATTTACAGGTGAGCTCGTTTCTAAGTACTTCTTTTTGTTCATTTGAGAATCGATTGCTACCTAATGATTTAATTATGATTAGGAACCATGGAGAGGACCTGGAAGTACTTGGAGAAGGGCTACGAGGCGCACAAGTCTAGCAAGGGCGGTTGAATCATGTTGGAGGCCCAACTCAAGCCGACTTCAAATCCAATTCGGAGTCCAGGACCAGGCCGCACTAAAACGGACGCCCAGATCGCATCCGGGCTCCGTTTTGGACGTTCTACATATGGATGGAAAGCTGAGAAGACGACTTTTCCAATGGATCTAGGTCCATGTCAAAATTCCTTCTGAGTCAACGGAAATCGTCGAAACAAGTGGGCATTCAAAATCTGTCAGGGTGCTGCGTCACCGTCTTTTGGGCCGTTCGGCTTTGTATCGTGTTGGAGCCCATTAGGGCGTGTCCAGGGGTTTTGCACGCCCCTCACTCCTTTATACCCAGCCTCCACCCCCACCATTAGGGTTTGGGTTTTGCTTAGATTATTCTGTCTTTGAACAGTTTCGCCGTTCATCGGTTTGTGAGACCCCAACTTTCGAGTGCTAAATCAATACATCTGCAACTCAGTTGTGTTCTTCCTTGTTCTTGCTTGTGTTCTTCGATTCGTAGGCGAGGATTAGCCTTCTTAGCGAGGTCAACCGGGCTGCGCACGGTTGATAACCTGAGGAGACGTGGTGCTGCGATTGCAGGGTTCGGAACGTGTTGTTCGGAAGCCGGATCGAATTGTGTCGCGCCTCCACCAAATCGAACATATCCAGAACCTGTTGGAAGATCGGGACCCCATTCCTATCAAGTGGTAATCAGAGCTTCAGGTGTTCCTTCAGGTTCGAGTTTACCCTACCTTTGTTGTTTTCGGTTTCATCCTAGAGTCCAAGAAAAAGCCCTACAAAAAAATTTGTAGTCATAGGTTGTTTCCTGTCCCAAATCTCATTTAGCCTTTTGCACAATTTGATTTCAGAGTCCGTAGTGTTGAGTTTGTGTCCTTAGTCGAGTTGTGTTGCTGGTTTAGATCGTGTTTTGTTTCGGGTTGTCTTTCTTCCGCTACCTCTCATACAAACCCTAGCCGTCAATTTTTGTTTTCCCACCCATATCCCACCCTCTGTTTGAGTCATCCATTGCGTCTCGTGATCTCCCAGCACCATCCCCCACCTTTCCCCGAGCTTCCGCCCCCAATTTCCACCAATTTCCTCCACTCGATTTTCGTTTCGGCCTCCACAGCAACCATAACTCGGAGGCCCTCCTTCAAACGGCCGTAACTTTCTCATACGGACTCGAAATCAGGCGATTTTTTTCAAATTGGGTGAAATTAAATTTTGCATCCGAAACTCCCCGGCTTTACCGGGTTTGGCGAATTTATTTTGCCCAAATTCGGCCTGGAAAGTGCAGTACTCGAGCTCCGAAATTTCATCACCGAATTTACTGCACATTCATCATTTTCTGTAGGCCACACCTTACATTAGATTGAGGTGAAACTTTGTGTGGTTCCTATTTCTGTGCTCTACTTTGTGAAAAAATAAAAGAAAAAAAGAAAAAATTTGGCACCTGGGCTTATAGTGCTGAGAGTGCTATCCGTGCCCAAAAGAATGTGACAGAGCACAGTTTTAGGTGACAGAGCTTCATTTGTTTTGTGCTTATGCTGAATTAAGTTTCTCCTTGCCTGGCCATCTTTGTTGCTGTCTTTGCTTTACTATTCTGGTCTTGACTCCTTGTTCATCATATCCTAACTAATATAGGACACATTTAGACCAGCAACTAGGACCAGTGCTTTGGACATTTATTCAGCATTACTATCTGTTATTGAGTTATGTTCCACTAACATATTTGGCCTGCCAAGCTCCATATACCTACTTCCAGATAGCACAGTTTTTGACCCTTGCAATCGCCGGATCACACTCTCCAGGTATCCTTTGCCTTGCTTTGGTAAGAACACTTGTAAGAGCTTGATAAGCCACTTCCTTTGCGGTTTCCCACTGCCCTTACTTTGCAGTTGATAGGGATAATCCTTTTGTTTTCCCTGTGTTTCCACTAACCATGGCAGGAGACGAAGGGGACCGGACACCGGTCGATTTCAACGAGTGTGTTAGTCGCGGCCAGCTACAAGCTGCGCTCGACAAACAAAATGCTTCACTCACTGATCTCGGCGCGAGAATGGACACCATCGTCGCCGCCATTGCCTAGTTGAACACCACGGAAGGCATTGAGTGGGTGGAGCGGCGGATGGATGACCTCACTGGTCGGATGGACACATTGGAGGCACGCCTGCCACCTGTCAATGACGGCCATCATCATGATGATGACACAGTGTATGATGCGGATGGCAACATTGATCAGCGGGCGACACAAGATGCACGACTACGTCGGCGTCTTCAGCAAAACCGACATGGTGTGGGAGGTAATAATCAGAACCGTCATGGTAACGACGACCCTTTTGCTAAAGTCAAGTTTACCATTTCATCTTTTTCTGGTCTTTATGATGCTGAAATATATCTTGATTGGGAGATGACGGTAGAGCAGAAGTTTAATTCTCATTTGGTTCCTGAACAACATAGAGTTAGACAAGCTACTAGTGAGTTTAAGGACTTTGCTATTATCTGGTGGAATGAACTAGGTACCATGCGCTTACAACCTGATACATGGGAGAGGTTAAAAGAAGCTATGCGTAATCGTTTTGTTCCTCCCTCATATAAACGTGATTTGAGAAAAAAATTGCAGCGCTTAGAACAAGGTGATAGTTCTATTCAGGACTATTATGCTGAACTTCAAAAGGGTATGGTGCGTTGTGGGGTTGTTGAGGAAACAGAGGATAAGATTTATCGTTTTTACGGGGGGTTACGGCGTGAAATTCAGGACATTGTTGATTATAAAGATTTTACTACTGTCAACCAGTTGTTCCAGCTTGCTATGCTTGCAGAAAAAGAATTGCAGGGACGCAAGGAATCAGCGAAGGCAAGCACCGGACGACCCTTCTACACGCCGCAAATGACTACATCGACGGGACTGCCAAAGTCTTCTTCGATTTTTCGTTCTCCTCCACCACCTGTGAACAAGTTTGCAGCAGCGCCGCCGAAGCCACCTTCCACGACACTCCTTGCAGATTCTACAAAAAATTCTTTGCAGGGTCCAGCCAAGAGTTCTTCTTCCGTGGCTTCAACGGGCCGCTCCTCCGACATTCAGTGCCACCGCTGCCATGGGCTTGGTCATGTGCAGAAGAATTGCCCTAGCCAACGGGCATACATCGCCACAGAAGATGGAGGCTACATCAGCACTTCGGATGTCGAGGAGGATGATGATGTTGTTGCTGCCTCGGGCGACAATGGCGGTGGTGATGACGACCTGGTCCTTGGTGGGGCATCCACAGCGATGCTACGGAGCATCATTGTGCAGCGAGTCCTCAGCACACAGGTACAACAACCCGATAAGTTTCAACGCCATAATTTGTTTCAGACTTTCTTCGCAATCAAGAACTGGCGTGCACGTGTCATCATTGATGGAGGAAGTTGCAACAACTTGGTGAGTTCTGATTTGGTCAAGAAGCTTGGCTTGACCACGCGACCGCATCCACATCCATACCATATTCAGTGGTTAAATGACTCTGGAAAAGCTAAGGTAACGCAAACATGCCGAGTCCATTTTTCCATTGGTGGTTATGCTGATCATGTTGATTTGATTGTGATGTGGTTCCCATGCAAGCATGCTCTCTTTTATTAGGTTGACCTTGGGAATTTGATAATGATGCTTTACACCATGGTAGTAGTAACAAATACACTTTTATGCATAAGGGAAAGAACGTTACTTTACTGCCTTTGACCCCAACTGAGATTATAGAGGCTGATAGGGAGAGAGCTGCTGCTGCTAATGATCCAAAGGAACATGAAAAATCTGAAAAATAGCAAGTAATCCATTTGAAAAATTCTGTTATGCTTGCCACAAAATCAGACCTTGCTGCACTTGATAATGTTAATGATACATGCTATGCTTTTGTGTGCAAAGATGCTTTATTTTCTCTTGATAATATGCCTTGCACTTTGCCTGCTCCTGTCACTAACCTTTTGCAGAAGTTTAGAGATGTTTTCCCTGATGAGTTACCTCCAGGACTTCCACCCATTCAAGGGATTGAGCACCAGATTGAATTGATCCCTGGAGCGAGTTTGCCAAACCGTGCGGCGTACAGGACCAATCCCGAAGAGACTAAGGAGATTCAGCGACAAGTCCAAGACCTTTTGGACCGTGGGTACGTACGTGAGAGCCTTCCTTGTGCTGTTCCTGTTCTTTTGGTTCCCAAAAAAGATGGTTCTTGGCGTATGTGTGTAGATTGTAGAGCCATTAACAACATTACTACAAGGTATCGTCATCCTATTCCCAGGCTAGACGACATGCTTAATGAGTTGTGTGGTGCTATAATTTTCACAAAGATTGACTTGCATAGTGGATACCACCAAATAAGAATGAAACTTGGCGATGAATGGAAAACTGCTTTTAAAACTAAGTTCGGCTTGTATGAGTGGTTAGTCATGCCTTTTGGTTTAACTAATGCACCTAACACTTTCATGAGATTAATGAACGAGGTTTTACGTTGTAACATCCCAAAAAAAATTTCTTTATGGAAAAATTTAATTTAATTTAATTATTTTAAAGTAATTGGATTTTATTTGGCTTTTATTTGATTTTCTGGATTTTTTGGAATTTAAAACCTATTTTTAAAAGTTAAAAAGTAATTTAAAATATGAAAATTAAATACCAACAGTAGTTGGAAATAATTTTATTAAGTCCAAAATATGTCCAGGAGCTTCTGTGATTTGTTCTGGAATTTTTGGAGGTATTTTCATATTTTTCTGAGGCCTAAATATTTTCCTAGCCTTTTCTGAAAATATAAATCAAATTCTAAAATTACAATTTCTTCCCTTCCCCTCAGCGACGCGTGGATGGCCCAGGACCGCCCACGTCGCCCCTCGGCCCAATCCGGCCACTCGTCCCCTCTTCCTCTGCCAAGCGGGCCCGGCCCAGCCAGCCCCGCCTTCCCCTCCTCCTCGCTCGACGCGTGGCCGGCCCGATGCGCGCCGCGTCACCCCGCTCGCCATCCGACCGTCCCTTCCCACTTAAACCGCACCCGCCGCTCGATCCACCTCCGGTCCACGTGGCTGCGATCCACACCATTCGCACCTCGCTCCACTCTCCTCTCGCTGTCTCATGGGCCCCGCCCGTCAGTCGCCTGCGCCCCGCTCTCGTTGCCACCCGGGCCCCGCCTATCAGGAGCGTCTTCCCTGCGGAGCGCCCGCCTTCCTTTTTTTCTTCCCCCTCTTTCCTTTCTTGCGCCGGCGGCCAATCCGAGCCGATCCCGGCCTTCCCTTACCCGGCACTCCCCGGTTTCGGAAAGCCCAAGCCCCGCTGCGACCAAATCCTCTCTTCCCCGCGTCTCCCTTCCTTCTGCGGCCCCAATTTCCTTTTCCCCCCGCCCCCTTCCTTTTCCGGCTGCCAGCACCGGCGAGCGATTGCCGCTGCCATGTCCCCTCTCCACCCGTATAAATAACCCCCTCGGCCTTCCCTCTCACCGCACCACCTCCCACCGCCCTCCGCTCTCTCTCCCGAGCTCCGTAGCACCCCAGCACCGCGCCACCTTGCTCCCGAGCCCCGCCGCACTCCGACGAGCAATTTCCGCCGCCTCGGTCCTCCCCGGAGCCCGTCGCCGCCACCCACAGCTTCCCCGTGCGTCGGCGAACCTCCCCGGCACCTCGGCCGTCCCTCCCCGCCGCCGGAGCACTGTCGCACCGGAGGACCCGTGCTGCGCCACCGCCTTCCTCGTCGCCGGCCACCTCCGCTCATCCCCGAGCCTCGCCGACCCCTCCAACCGAACCCCCTCCGCACCGAGATCGCATTTTGCGCATCAACCGACCCTCTCTGTCCTTCCCTCGCCGCCGGCACCGTCGCCGCTGTCCACTGCTGCCTGGCCCCTCCAGCAGGTACCCCTCAAGAGGGTTACCTACCCTTTATAGGTAGGCAACACCTCCCCGCCCGACTGGTTACCAGCGCTATCTCTTTCCCCCTCGGCTCCCTCGGCGCGCGTTCGAGCCTCGGCTCCGCACGCTGAGGTTGTGCCTTTCTCTTATTTTTCCGCGCTGACACATGGGTCCCACCCGTCAGCGGCCGCCAGACCGCGCTAGCCACTGCCGTCTGGGCCCCACCCGTCTGGCTCCTCACTGACATCTGGGCCCAGAGCCCAGAGGGGTCCCACATGTCAGAGGCAGGGCAAGAGGGCTCACTGTCCAGTGGGTCCCACCTGTCATAGACTCAAAATAAAAGCAATAAAATAAAGATTAAAAAATTAAATCCTGCCAGTAGGCCCCACCTATCAGAAATTTGGGAATTTTTGGATTTATTCAATCTGAGATTTTCAAATGAGCATAACGTTCTCATTTTAACTCCAATTTGAGCCATTCAAATTTCTAAATTCTTATAAAATCATAATCTATCCAAATATGGCATCTATTTGAATTTTTTATTTTTATTTGAATTTTGTTTGTATTTATTTGTTTTGTTGCCCTGTCTTTTCTCGCGTAGAATCCAACGTTGTCGAAGACCTCTCCACTTCTCAGCAGGAAGACCCCGAGAGCGTGCAAGAAGGCAAGTCTCCTTTGATCATCTTGAACCTATGATTTTGAAATGTTTCAATTATTTTAAATTATGTGCATTGCTATTTACATAAAACATTAGTTCAAATCTTAAGGCATTAGTTATATCCAACCTTGTTATGCCCTCAATTGAATTTGAATGCCATGTACCTCTGTAACCCTAGAATTTCCTTTGTCTCAATAATGAGAGTATCATAATTATTTGTGGATATTAGAATGGTAGTTTAATGCTTAGTCATGCTATGTAATATCCTTGAAATCTTGAAAATGGGAAATTATGAATTGTTGTAATAACCTTGTGTTTCTAAAGTCTAGTGGTGATTGGAGTTGCCACTAATCCTTTAAAATAAAATAAAATTTGGAAGTTGGTTTAGATTAGGGTGGATGGTTGGTTTGGGTTGATGCAGAAAGCACGAGATTTTGTAAAGTGTATGCTCCACCCTAGTCAATTAAGGACCGACGCTTGTGTTTGTCCAGACTGAGCACTACCGTACAACCCTAAGTCTATATGGGTACGACCTAGCTGATTAACTCATGATAGTCTAGTTTAGGTGCCACCAGTGGAAAGTGGGTGCCAGGGATTTACTGGTTATTCACAGTGAGGGACAGGGATTTACTGTACTCATATGGCGCAAGAGGGGGCTTCGGATTGGGCAGATTTAACCCTTCTGCGGTGAAACCTCAGCGGGTGGTGTCTAGCTAGACTAGAGTGAGGTAAAAGCTTTGTGATATTTTATCTGGGTCTCATGCCAAAGGAAGCGTGGTGACTATTAGGATAATTTATCTCTTGGGGGTAAAGTTGTACAACCTCTGCAGAGTGTCAAACTATTCGAATAGCCGTGCCCACGGTCAAGGGCGGGCAAGGAATGCATTCACATGGTAGATTTCTGGTTTTGGTTTTAAAATCAAAGTTTTGGTATTCCGAGAGTGGAGGGAACTCTCAGAAGGGTATCCTGGCAGTTGGAGCCAGAGAGGGTGGATGGAACCCGCAGTTTTAAACTTGACCAATTGTAATTGGTTAGCTAGTGTTGGAAGATGGAACATTCACTATAAAGTTAATGATAGTTCTGTTAAAACATTTACTTTATTAAATTGATGCCTTCGAAAATTAGTAGTAATTGAAATTAAAACATTGCTTTGTGCAAAAGAACTATATAGCCTTCCTTTGTTAAAGCCTTGCATCTATTGCATTTTTCCCAAGACTTGCGGAGTACTCTATGTACTCACATGCTGCACTAAAAAATAATAATCAGAGGAATACAAATCCCAAGAAGGAGACTACAACTACTTCGCGGGTGGATTCGACGAAGGATTCCAGGAGTTCTAGGTCGCGCTTCCCCAGTCAATTGCCTGTGGCGTATTGATGGGTCTTCGCCGGATTTATCTTTTTGCTTCTGCTGTGTTCTGTGTGTGTGAGGTCTTGAAACCTCATTTGTAATAATGAGACCTTTCGGTCAATACTATTTATAATCGTAATAAATCTTTGTTGGTGATGTAATCATTTCTGTTTAACTGTGTGCACTAGCTTTGATCTGGGACTAGTGCTGTAATACACAGAGGGTCCGGGTTTGGAAATCCGGGGTCCCGACATACGTCCTTTCATTGGCAAATTTGTGGTCGTTTACTTTGATGATATCTTGATTTATAGCAAGTCCATGGATGAATATTTGAATCACTTACGTGCTGTTTTTAATGCTTTGAAAAATGCACGTTTGTTTGGTAACCTTGAGAAGTGCACCTTTTGCACGGATCGAGTCTCTTTTCTTGGCTATGTTGTGACTCCACAGGGAATTGAGGTTGATAGAGCCAAGGTGGAGGCGATATGGAGTTGGCCCACGCCCACGACGGTCTCCTAAGTGCGGAGTTTTCTTGGCCTAGCAAGATTTTATCGCCGCTTTGTCAAGGAATTCAGCATCATTGCGACACCGTTGATTGAGTTGACAAAGAAGGGCGTTGTGTTCCATTGGGGGCCATCACAAGAGGAGTCCTTTAATCTTTTGAAGGACAAGCTTACACACGCACCATTGCTCCAACTTCCGGATTTTGGTAAGACTTTTGAGCTGGAATGTGATACTAGCGGAATTGGTATTGGTGGTGTTTTGATGCAAAAAGGCAAACCTGTTGCCTACTTTAGTGAAAAATTGAATGGTCCTGCTCTTAATTATTCCACACATGATAAAGAATTGTATGCTCTTGTTCGTTCTTTAGAGACGTGGCAACACTATTTATGGCCTAAAGAATTTGTCATTCATTCCGATCATGAATCACTTAAGCATATTCGTAGTCAAACCAATTTGAATCGTAGACATGCTAAGTGGGTTGAATTTATTGAATCTTTTCCTTATGTCATTAAACACAAGAAAGGGAAGGATAATGTGATTGCTGATGCTTTGTCTCAACGCTATACCATGTTGTCTCAACTTGATTGTCACATTTTTGGTCTTGAACTTATTAAAGCACAATATGCTTTTGATGCTGATTTTAAGGATGTGTTGTTGCATTGTAAAGAGGGACAAGCATGAAATAAATTCGTGATCAATGATGGATTTTTGTTTAGAGCTAACCGCCTATGCATTCCAGTTGGATCCGTTCGTCTTTTGTTGTTGCAGGAGGCGCATGGAGATGGTTTGATGGGACATTTTGGTGCTAAGAAGACGGAGGACGTTCTGGCCACACACTTCTTTTGGCCAAAGATGAGGCGAGATGTTGAGCGGTTTGTGGCTCGCTGCACTACATGTCAAAAAGCTAAGTCTCGCTTGAATCCACATGGTTTATATATGCCTCTTCTTGTTCCTTCTATTCCGTGGGCAGATATTTCTATAGACACTTTGTTTTAGGATTGCCCAGGACTAAGAGGGGAGGGATAGCATTTTTGTTGTTGTGGATCACTTTTCTAAGATGGCTCACTTTATACCATGTCATAAAACCGATGATGCCATTCATATTGCTGACCTCTTTTTCAAAGAGATAGTTCGTTTGCATGGTATGCCTTCTACTATTGTTTCAGATCGTGATGCCAAGTTCTTGAGTCACTTTTGGCGTACTCTATGGAACAAGTTGGGTACAAAGTTGTTGTTCTCTACAACATGTCACCCACAAACTGATGGCCAAACCGAGGTGGTGAACCGCACATTGTCTGCCATGTTGAGAGCTGTTCTGAAGAATAATTTGAAGCTGTGGGAAGAGTGTTTGCCGCATGTTGAGTTCGCATATAATCGAGCGGAACACTCCACCACCAAGGTAAGTCCTTTTCAGGTAGTGTATGGATTCAATCCACGTGCCCCTATTGATATTTTACCTTTGCCTACTAGTGAGAGAGTTCATAATGATGCTAAGGAGCGTGCTGATTTTATTGTCAAAATGCATGAGACTACTAAGGCAAACATTGAAAAGATGAATGAAAAATATAGGATTACTGGTAGTAAAGGTAGAAAGGAAGTTAAACTTGAACCGGGTGATTTTGTTTGGTTGCACTTGAGAAAGGAAATATTTCCTGAGTTAAGAAAGTCAAAATTGATGCCTAGAGCTGCTGGTCCTTTTAAGATAGTTGAGAAGATAAATGATAATGCATATAAACTTGAGTTGCCTCCCGAGTTTGGGGTTAGTCCCACCTTTAACATTTCAGATTTGAAACCATACTTGGGAGAAGAAGATGAGGCTGAGTTGAGGACAACTCCGCTTCAAGAGGGGGAGGATGATGAGGACATCACTTCTTCGGATACATACAACACTCCTCCACTTGACATTCAAGGACCAATCACTAGAGCTCGCGCCCGACAATTGAATTTACAGGTGAGCTCGTTTCTAAGTACTTCTTTTTGTTCATTTGAGAATCGATTGCTACCTAATGATTTAATTATGATTAGGAACCATGGAGAGGACCTGGAAGTACTTGGAGAAGGGCTATGAGGCGCACAAGTCCAGCAAGGGCGGTTGAATCATGTTGGAGGCCCAACTCAAGCCGACTTCAAATCCAATTCGGAGTCCAGGACCAGGCCGCACTAAAACGGACGCCCAGATCGCATCCGGGCTCCGTTTTGGACGTTCTACATATGGATGGAAAGCTGAGAAGATGACTTTTCCAATGGATCTAGTTTCATGTCAAAATTCCTTCTGAGTCAACAGAAATAGTCGAAACAAGTGGGCATTCAGAATCTGTCAGGGTGCTGCGTCACCGTCTTTTGGGCCGTTCGGCTTTGTATCGTGTTGGAGCCCATTAGGGCGCGTCCAGGGGTTTTGCACGCCCCTCACTCCTTTATATCCAGCCTCCACCCCCACCATTAGGGTTTGGGTTTTGCTTAGATTATTCTGTCTTTGAACAGTTTCGCCGTTCATCGGTTTGTGAGACCCCAACTTTCGAGTGCTAAATCAATACATCTGCAATTAAGTTGTGTTCTTCCTTGTTCTTGCTTGTGTTCTTCGATTCGCAGGCGAGGATTAGCCTTCTTGGCGAGGTCAACCGGGCTGCGCACGGTTGATAACCTGAGGAGACATGGTGCTGCGATTGCGGGGTTCGGAACATGTTGTTCGAAAGCCGGATCGAATTGTGTCGCGCCTCCACCAAATCGAACATATCCAGAACCTGTTGGAAGATCAGGACCCCGTTCCTATCAAGTTCCAATCATGTATAGACAAATTCTTAATCACAATTCTTCAAGAAACTATTACAAGGTGATATCAAATTAATCGACTACACTTCCAAGGATGCTAGTTGAAATTAATTATGCACCACGCTAACATCTCAACTTGATAATTCATAACTTATGAATTAATTTATATTATTACCACCTCCCACTTAAGCACAACAAAACACCACAGGGTTTTAACACTCTCTTTCAGAAAGGAGAGGAATTAGACTTCAACACTCGAAATAATCCAAAAGAAATACATAGACCCAAGCTTCCACATGTTAATGAATTTGCAACATAAAACTTTCATTAATAAAAAATACCAAGAAAACAAATGAGACATGTTTCACAACAAGACAAAACTCCCACGAAGGGACCAACCTTGCAAATCAACAATGTTCACAAGTAGCAAAAGTGTCTCAATAGTCCGAAAAACAATAATTGCTTCAAAGAACAGGTAGAGACCAATTGAAAACCCTCAATTGCAATGAACCACAACCCAAGATAAATTCATCCACCACCACAGGATAAGAATTGACCAAATTCAACTCAAGGAAGGGAAAAACTTTTCTTTAGAACTCATTTCTAACCTCTGAAACTAAGTTGCCCAAGGAAAAATCCTTCACCATTTCAATACCACAAATAGTAATATAACCTGGCCACGCCCATGGCCGCACCACGATCTCTATCTCTCAACATCAACTATCACCACACATAACAATCATATAATCGAATCATAGGCACAAAAGATCATCTCATAACATAAATGATCAATACAACGTATTCGAAGCATAAATGCAATGCTTGACCCATCCCATCCTACTGTGCACTGGTGTGTCAATTTAATAATTCAATTACAATGGACCTAATACCCGCTCTGATACCAACTATAACTTTCAGGTCCACATTACCCTGGGATGCTACTAAACCACACATAACACTAGCTAGATTAAAAGAAAAACTGGCAACACTTTCTCAGTAAATACTAAAACTACGCGGAAGCATGACAACATAATAAATAATGGAAATGATAAAATAGCCTTTATTAGCCTAATTTTGAATTGTTCAACCTGTCTAAAGTCTACCACGAAAGGCATTACTACGTTATAGTGTTCAACGACTGGATGGTAGAAATAATTTAAGAATTTAAGCCTCTAACATATACAACAAAATTCATGAAGACTTGATTAATGGTGCCGTGCTGCTCTACCCTTCCCACATACGCTCAAGGTTCACCTGGAGGAGGAAAAACAAGGGTGAGATAAAATCTTAGCAAGCAAACTGTTTAACAAATTAATTAAACTGCGGATGGTTAAGCATCCATTGACATAATGTGGTACAATGATAAAGCAATATCAAATAGCTCTTCTCAACCACATTGTAACCTCATTCATAACCACATCCACAACAACAAAGCAATACCACTAAGCATGAATGATTTCCACCATAAGATAATACCACATACCACGAGGCCATATCACAAACCACAAATGATTTTCACCATAAGACAATACCACAAACCACGAGGCAATACCACAAACTACAAATGATTTTCACCATAAGACAATACCACAAACCACGAGGCAATACCACAAATGGTTTTCACCATAAGACAATACCACCAACCACAAGGCACTACCACAAACCATGAATGGTTTCTGCTATCAGATAATACCACATTCCACAAGTGACTCTAATGAGCTAAAACCCCTTAAGTTCTTAGATTAAGATTTATCCTCATGAGGTGCATAAATATGATTCTCATCATCTACACTGTACGACAAGAAAAAATATCCCACTCCACAAATAACTTTCACGAGCCAATTCCTCTTAAGATCTCATAATAAGACTCATCCTCATGAAATGCATATGTATGCAAATGATCGACTACACCCTTACCTGGCAATGTAAGAGTGTGCATCGTACTACAACAATGTACGGTGCGGTACCGGTACGGTCGCGGCTGAGTGCAGCGACATCCACGATGCAAATGACATGCTATGACATGCATGATATGCCCACAATTGATTCCTTAGGAATATAACCACATGAACCACAATATACATCACAAGGCATAAAGCACAGCATGGCATCTTTGTTTAATGGTACCAAACCTCAGCAATTACGGTGAAGGCAATAGAATTTTTAAGTTAAACTGTAGCAACAACCGTTACGTTTACTTGCCTCTACCGAAGGCGCGAAGGGATCAAGCACGGTTAGGAGCGAAGCCACCTAGGTCGTCCACGCAAGAGATCCTTTCCTCCTTCCTTCTTCTCCTCCCTTCTCCTTCTCCTTCTTCTTCCCTTCCCTTCCTTCTTCCTTCTCTCCCTTTCTCTCTTCAGCAGGGCAGCAAGAGGGAAAGCAGGGCAGGGAAGGGCGGCTGGGGGGAACAAGGGGGTGGCCACAAGGGGTGGGGGCGCCTAGGGTTAGGGGGAAAGAGGGGGCGGCTGGCCCAGGGGGCGGTTTGGGCCTGGGGGCTGACCTGGGCCCAAGGTGGGAGGGAGAAAGGCCTGGCCTCCCTCTCTGGATAGCCCACCAAAAATTTATTTTTCTTTTTAAAGAAATCCGCAGCCCAAACCGGCCTTCCCGATTCGACGGAAGAAAAAGAAATCTCCGCGAATCCACTAAATACTTCCGAACCTGCCGAATCGATGTCTAGGGCATTACACTGGTTCTGTGTTGTATATCATTTACCCTAGTACTAGGACACCAGTCGTCCCTGTGTTTAACCTGCAGGCTGTGAATGAGGGGGAGACTGGTACAGCCTTTACGACTGATCCTTGGTCTCTACGACCACATCGTAGTATCCACGATCACGGTCTGGACTCTCGGCCGAACTCGTACACGACCATGAGTCAGACTCATTTTACGACCACCACCAGGACGTGACGACCACAGATTGGACTGGACTACGACCATGAGTCGGACTCAACCACGACCACGATCCAGACTCGACTTCGGCCACGACTCAGACTCGACTACGACCGATCCTCAGATGCGATTACGACCACGGTCCAAACCAGGACGCAACTTTAATCACTCCAACACGGTCTGGACTCGGATACGACTACGACCCCGGAATCATCTACGATCACGACTACCCACCAAGCGACTGGGACATAGGTTTGCTCCCTTGTTATCTTTAGTATTTTGCTTCCCTCCACTTGGCTTTGCATAGCATATTTCTTCTAGTGGTAGGAAGGGTCTGTTTGGACAGTAGAAGCCAACTCTTGGTGATGTTGTCTCAATCACACCTCTTATCCAAATGGTTCTCTAGGATTATTTACTACCTAGTGTGGGCTGTGGTTCTCTAGGATTCTCTCCTACCTAGTTTGAACTTTCTTCTTGGCCACTAGAGTTTTATGAGTTGACATAGTGTGCCTTTGCTTCGTGGTATGAGGTTATAGGCTAGAGACCATGAGGAAAGGATGTGTTTGGAAATCACCTCTTTGAGTTAGAACCTTGTCTTTCTGGATTTTGTGCCAAATTTCGTGGTTCTTCTCAATTTGCCTTCTATAGGGGGAGTTGGAGCCTTTCTTTCTGTTTGGGCTATTTTTCAAGGGGAGTTCATCTCTTATGCATTCTTGTTTATCATATTGCATAATATTCACATGAATGCTTATATAGCTCTTGAAGCCCTGACTATTATTCTTATTTGACATGATATCATGCTTTAGATCTTGCCATATCTTGTGATAGCTTGATTTATCATGCCCTTCTATGTGTTACTTTGCTCTTGTCATACTAGCTTAATTAAATGTGAACAACTTGAATTAAATCATGTCTTGTTCAATCTTGTGACTAGCCTAGCTCTAGTGATCCTCTCTTGATTCATGCCATATCGAATAGGCTATCCAATACCACCCCTAGGCAATGAAGACTTCCCGGTGGTACTGTGTGTAGACGATATCCTCATCATCCTTTTGGCTTGTTCCAAACAACTCTTTTGTCTTAGAGGTCTTCTGTAGACTTTCACAATGTCCACCGGACTGAAAGTCAACCATCACAAATCAGTTATGATTCCAATAAATGTTCCCCCAAACAAAATGGACAATCCTGTAGGAGTGTTTGGTTGTAAAATTGGAACTTTGCCTTTTACCAGTTGGAACGACCAAACCAAGGGTAAAAGACTTCCTTCCCCTGGTGGACAAAGTTGAAAGACGTCTGGCGAGTTCAACGAGCTTCCTATCCTATGGAGGAAGACTCACGGTTGTTAATGCAGTCCTATTCCTTCAGTCAATATACCATCTATGCATGCTTAGAGTGCCAAAAAAGTAATTGATCACATTAATAAAGCGCGAAGGCATTGTCTATGGAGGGGATCCACAACCTTTCTATCTTGTTGCAACTCCCTCACTTCTTGGGACAATGTGTGCGAATCGAAAAACAAAGATGGTATGGGGGTCTTGAATCTCTAAGTCCTTAACGAGGTAATTATACTAAAACACCTGCATAAATTCTATAAGAGAAGTGATACTCATTGGGTCCAATGTCTTTGGCACAAATATTACTCCAACTCGGTGCCTCATGCATCAAAAGCATGTGGATCCTTCTGGTGGAAAGACATTATGAAGGGCATCATGCAATTTCAAGGCATAGTAATGGGAAAGATTGGGAATGGCCAAGATATATTGTTCTGGAAGGACTGCTAGGAAGATCTCCTTTGTGCAAAATTCCTGAGAATATATTCGTTTGCCATCAATCCGAACATTTTGATCAAGAGTTACATGAACTCATCAGAGCCTCAAACCGTATATCTCCTATCACTATCTGAGGAAGCGTATTAGGAGCTCTCCCAATTGTTAAATATACTCAATGGAGTTACTCTAAACTAACATACCTCAGATCAGTGGACCTACATCTAGGGTAACTCCCTTTACTCCTCAAGAAAATGGTATGCTCACCAGTATAGCCAATTGGGTGTTTCCCTAGCATTTCCTCTCATCTAGAAGAGTAGATGTATGCCCAAGCTTAAGGTTTTTGCATGGCTACTCATGAGGGATCAGTTGAATACAAAAGAAATACTACTGAGGAAGAACCTCAATGTGAATGGAGATAGTCTATTGTGTTCTTTTTGTTTCCCACAGGGTGGAAACCCTTACACACATCTTTTTTGAGTGCCCCTTCACTGTGCAATGCTGGAATATCATTGGGATCCAATGGGGGGAGGATCTGGATACACCAGCAAGGATTCTCACTGCAAGATCAACGCACCCTGGTCACTTCTTCATGGAGAAGTTCATTATGGCTGCTTGGCACATTTAGAGAGTTAGGAATGAGTTCATTTTTTTAGCAGTTGCTTAATCTAGATGACTGAAAGGCAAGACTAAAATAGAGTCTGCTCTTCTCCTCAATAGAGTCAGATTTTTTTAATTTATATAATGCATATAGGGTTGTTTGAGTGTAAATGCAAATTTAAACAAATGCAGTAAATAGATGTGAAACAACTGAATTTAATATAATTAGTAAAAACAATAATTTAAATAATTTAATACCATTAGTGCAGATCCAACCTAACACTAACCTATCCACAGGTATCCCACCCGGACCATGTTTCTCCAAAAAGATTCCATCAATTCCACTTAAACTAGTTTTTGAAAAAATAAAGTCTAATCTGTGAAAAACTTTACTCGGCATGCCCATAACCATGGGCACTGCTATCCAAGATAGTTTATATACTCTGTAGAAGTGGTACAACTTTACCCACGAGATATGACTAACTCATAATGTTTGCCACAACACACAACACGCTTCCAAAGGTGTGCGACTAAGAAAATCATAATAAGACCTTTACAATGCAAAGTCGTCAACCTAGCCATACCTCTGTTAAGGTTTCACCCGAATAAAGAATCCACTAGATCGGGCCCACCTCTTATGTCGTGTGAGACTTCTAGTGGCCTATGCCACACTCACATTCAACCTATAGTGAGACTTGGGTTGGGATCCATAAATTAGTTAGCCAGGACTACCTCATACCAGTCTTATGGTAGCACAATAATGCTTTATAGAAATATCTCATAGACCGGTCCTTAATTTACTTAGCCAGACTTTCCACCTACTCCTTGTGCCTAGCACCCACGTTAAGCCACCAAGCAACAACGTATGCCAGCAAGCACTCACAACCTAACCATTTGTCTAAGTCTAAACCAATTTTTATGTTTTACTTTTTCAAATATTTCATAATCCTTCTTGACTCACCAAAGTCAAGAATATATGCACAACATGAGGAAGAGCTACATGCCTCACTTCGAGAGAAGATAACTGCCTCACTTTCAGGAGAGATAGATTCATTGAGGGAAGAATTGAAAGAAGTCCACAACCAGTCGCAAGCCACCCCCGTTATTGCAATAGCTAGTTCCCCTCAACATCAGAGTAGCTATGCGTCCACGCCACTTTCTGAACATAGCAATGCCCATTTACCTATCGTCGACATCCAGGTAATGTACCTCTCTAGAATGCTATATACATAGATCTGGTGGACGCCTTAGCTTATTGTGTACCATTATATAGGAGCCCATGCTATGCATCCTTAGAGTCAAGCTTGTTGGCTCCATTCTCATTGATGGTGCATCGGGAATGCCATATCCATGCCTACTAGGGATGCTAGTGCATGGTGCCCAGCTAGGGACTATTTTTGTGAAGGTCCAAATGGACATGATTAATGATGTTTTCAGTTTCGTTGCACTGGAGAAGCCCCTAATGAAGGGATCATGACACTAGGAGATACCATCCACACATTCGTCCAGTGGCCCAAGAGAGACATCGCCCTGAATCCTTCCATGCCATGATCTCCACACAACCATGCCTGTCAAACAGAACCCTCTATCACTGCACCAAAGCTCTGCTTCAAAAGGCCATCGTATCAGTTCCCGTAGAGACGACATTGAAGGTGTATCTCAAGTAAGATGCTCAGGCCCAATCGAAGAAGATTAAGGTCCCTTCCAAGTTTTGTAAGTATAACCTCAGAATGTTGCTGGTCCTTGAGTCACAATTACCTGGCCTTAGACTAATTTGCGGGTCTTTGCATGCCTAGTACATGCAGAGGTCCAAAGATTGGAAAAACCAGCAGAGTGGATTCACCGTTAGATACACGAAAATGCATTTCCACAATAGCACAGGCTACATCATTGTAGTCTTCCAAGACTTATGCGAACTATTCAACCTCGACGCCTCACTTATACGATGCTGGACACTATAAGTATGTACAATCAAGTTCTAGATTCATATAATATTGATAAATATCATAATTGATTGCTTACGTACGGATACACGATTCAAGAAGCCCGGCGGCACCAAGAACCGGTAGGTTTCCTTGACCCACACTTGATCTCAGAGCAATGCATCGACGATAACGTATCCTTCATTGAAAATTACATGATGAAGGGATTGCTTGTTCACAGCAACAAGGACCGCATTTTGGCACTCTACAACCAGGAGTAAGCGATTCACTAGTTGCTATATAAGTTTTGATGTGACCATGCCACAAACGCATACGACCATAACTCCCAAGATTGAACAAAAAGTAAATTCATTTCTTCAGCTTCAATTTATTTTAAATGAGAATATGATGCTAACTAGTGATGAGAATGTATATTGTGTAAATATACAAGGAGGATTGCATCAATACTATGCGCTCGTGGTTGGGTTCCACCCAAAGGGAAGCCGACCTGCACATCAAGACTAAGTTGAAGCCTTCCCCAACTCTTTCTCAAGTTCATCACGTCACTTCTATCCAAGTCAAAGCTAGAGTTCAAGTTGGATACGTTCTGGAATCCAATTCGGCCTCCAAAGACAACACTAACTTCAAGCATGCATAGAATTCTTATACGGACTCCGTTTGATGTGTACGAATACAACATGAAAAGCTTATCTTATCCTCTTTCCAACGGATCTAGTCATACCTCCAAATTCCTTCTTAGTTCACCACAATCACCAAAACAAGTCATGGCTAATTCTGAATCCAAGTCAAAAGGTGCTGCACCATATCCACTTGGGTCCATGGGCCTTGTACCACCTATGGTTGCATGGCCACCACCCCTTGCCCTCTTTCTCTTATCAATAATCTAGGCACCTCTTTCTTCCTTAAATTTTGTTTAAATCAGTTTAGCCCCCTTGTGCAAACTCCACGTTATCTCTTGTGTTGGTTAGACCAACATATTTGTGTTACAAAACCTCAATTATCCTTGTGTGAGTTTTATATCTAATAATTTTTAGATTGCAATTTACTTGAATTGTTGCTTATTCTTGATTACTTGCAGGAATTGATTTTCGTGATCAGGCCAACCGTCATTCTTGGCGAGGTTGATAACGACAAGAGCGTGGTGTAGCAATTATTGGACAACCTGCTTGTATTTCGGTCAAGTAGTCTCATTGTCGATGTCATTCTCTATCAATCGAATTATCATCAACCAGAAGATCGGGACCAATCCTACATCAAGTTTGATTTGTATTTTATATGCAACATGAACTTTGGTTTAATAACTATGTCGACATACATGAGTAGCTGGTACTGGATTTGATTGTGATACCAAAGTAGAACAAAATATTATACCTTGATTTCCTACTCAGGAACAACCACAACTTCACCCTTATGGAAGAAACAGTCAACAGGTATGCTCCATACATAACTCTATTCTAGTATTTCGGTATGCTCCATACATAACTCTATTCTAGTATTTCGGTATGCTCCATACATAACTCTATTCTAGTCTTTCCTTCAGCTGCAATGGACAAGGCTAATTTTTTGGAATCATGTAGGTCATTCAGTACATACATTGCCAAGAGAGGAGGACACAAGGAATCCAGCGCCATACTGCAACACAGGACTCGATTTTTGGTACCCGCTACAACACAACTATACATATGTATGTAATTCTATTTTTATAGTTCCACCAGTAGCTACAAGGCAACGTATGTGCATTCTACGTTTACCGCCGTATGCAGGAAACTATGGGCACTAAGAAGAATAATCCAGAGGTTTGTCAATCTTGTAATAATTATTTTGTGATTATCAATTTATATGCACTTACGACTTTACTCCTACTAGCGACAAGGCATCAAAATTGACATAAGAGCATTCAATCTAAACAAACTCATCGAAGTTCGAGGACTGCTGTGCGGCTTCCTGTTGGCGGTAGTCATTCAACCGAACAGAGAGTTCAACCCCAACAAGAATTAATAGATGTTCAAACATTTGATTTAATTGTACTTTATCAAACAATTCATTTAGTCTAGTGAACCATCTGTGATATTTATACTATCACAGACAGTTCGTACATAGAACCGTCTATGATGTATATGAACCGTCTGTGATATGTATACTATCACAGACAGTTCATACATAGAACCATTCGTGATGTATTACATATAACAGATGGGTTTTGGTTGTAGCCGTCTGTGATAATCGACCTTTATAGATGGTACATAAACTGACTGTTATCACAGATACATAAATTCAGATGATTCAGAAACTGCCTATGATGACAGTTACGAGCCGTCTTTAATGATCTTCTTTGTAGTAGTGTTTCCTTTTTTTCCATTTCAATAGTTTGTATAGCATGTTTGTAGAACAACTTGGTGATATCTACAGCCAGAAAAAGATTTGGTAATCCATGCTTTCATGAGTCTTGAGGCGTGAGTACAACGCATCAAGAGTCAAGGTCGAGAGATCGGTGGTGTCCTTGATGGTAGTCACCTTCATATCCCAAACACGCAAATCAAGAGCTGCGAGCATCTGACGAGCATTATCCGAGTCGGGGTATGTGAGACCGACCGCTCGGAGGTTGCTCAAAATCTTGTGGAAACGCGCAAAGCACTCATCGAGGGACTCACCAGCGAGCATTTAAAACTTGTTGTAATCTCGCTTGAACTGGTCCTGTTGAACCGTCTTGATCTGGGTGGTGCCCTCATGGTACGCATCGAGGGTCACCCAGATGTCGAAGGCTGACGTCAGATGAGAGATGCGATCGAACTCGCTTCGGCTCAACCCCTGAATTATGATGTTACTTGCCTTCGCATTCGCCTCAACATCAGCCATGTTTCCGGCATTGATGTTCCCATCGGCAGGAACAACATATCGTACCTTGACCTTACGCTAGATGGCGTAGCCCTGAGCCTGGATGTAGGTTTTCATCCGACTCTTCCAGAAGGGATAGTCGATCCCATCGAAGATCGGGGGCTTGGTCGAGTACTTGTCTATCGCCACGGCTCACAGACCGGTTAAGATCTATAGACAAGAGCTAACCGGCTCTGATACCAATTGTTGAATCGAAAACGGCGACAGAGGGGGGGTGAATGGAGCCCTTTAAAAATTACCCCGAGTATCCACACGATTTCTCTACTCTCCGATAGCTATGCAAGCTATGAAGAACAAGAATCTATGCTCACTGAATATCTTTAACATCGGACCAAAAAGAACCTTCACTGTAGAAGTGAAAATCATACCATCAAAAGATCTAAAACAAACATAGACAGGAAGTTTAAAAATGGACTGCACTTGCTGATCACAGAAGAAAGGCCAAACCGAATAAAAACCATTTGCTGCCCGAAGCCCTGAAAACTGCCGAAAAATCAATGCTGCCCAAACTGCATACGGACTACACTTTCCATCCGAACTGCAGAAACAAAAATGGCATAGAGACGTGAATTAAACTTTCTTGCAGGCCGAGAGGAGCTTAGCTGACGAGAGAAGAAAACATCAATTTAAATACTTTAGCCGTGAACTGCTGTGGACTGAAAAAGAACACTTACAGAACTGTCAAAGCAAAAATAAAAGAGAAAACTGAACAGCACGACAATGAAGTTGCTGCTAAATTTGCAGTAAACAGGGAGTACACATTGCCAATAAAAAGAGATAAGAAGTGCTGAAAAGAAAAGCTAAAAAAGGTGAAAATGAGCTGCTGTCCTGACTAACAAAAATCAGAACGAGACTACTACATGCAAACCTGACAAGCGACAAAAGAAATAAAAGAGCAGGAGACAGAATAGAATTGACGACACAGGAGTATACTCCAAGAAATGAATTGCCGAAAAAAAATTCCCTGCTCCTAGTCGAGAGAAGAGAAGACAAAATGCACTTGCCAAGAATTGTTGACACAGGAAGAGAGCCGAAATGAGATAAAGTAAAGAATCAAAAAGTTGATAAGATTAGTTGGCTTGAGCAGACACAATAAAAAAATGATCAATCTCATGATGTGCTCCACGGATCTAATGCACATGATTTCTACCTAACACCCCTATTAAACTTTAAAACAGAGCAAGTTGGAAGAAAGCAGCAATTAAAAACTTTTCTCTCTGAAAGAAACTAACCAAGATAGCCTTGTGAACAGCTCCCAGTTAAGAGACAAAGAAGAGTATGCTGCTTCAAGCAAAAAACTTAAACTAGTGCAAGATCAACATAAAGAGCAGAGAGTCATGAAAGAAGAACTGAAGAATAGCCATAAGAGAAAAACAAGAAAACCATAACCCTCAACACAAGATTTCTTGAGATCAATACAAAGACATGAATGATTGTATTAGAGAGGAATGATTACATAGTCTTGATACCATCAACTCAATCCATCTCTCACAATCTAAGGACACCCAAGAACACAAGTGCTACCCTAAAAACCCTTACAACTCATATATGGAGAGAACTAAATAAAACCCTAAATTTCACACACCTCTCTCGCATTTCTCCACTAGAGAGCATCCTCTATTTATAGCCTCCACTAATGGGTTCACAACACACTTTACCCATTAGCTCTCAACAATTCATAGCACTTTATCTATTAACTTAAAACTAAATTCGCTTCCTTTTGTGCAGCCCTGCGCTTTTACCAAAGCGCCCCTCCTGCACCTTCCGGGACGCTTCCTCATTCCTTGCCTTCCAAGCCACGCAGCCACCTCGAGTTCTCGCCGTCTTCGGCGCACCTCGACCGCTTTGACCTCGGCACCGCCTGCGCCTAGTCCGGTCATCCTGTGCCTCGCCACGACTCCGCCTCGATGTCCTGCAGCTATCACAGACAAGAAACACATCACATAGCACCGCTCGATATAATGTAATCAGCAATCGCATTAGAGAAATCTTAAACACAAAATAGCCAAAACCTGTAGAATGCCGAAACCTGTCGAATCAAAAGTATAAGCATCCTAAGCAACTTTGACCAAGTTTGACCAAGTCCGACCGAGCCGATTGCACCGTGCAACGACATGGTCCAAACCACACAAACCAAACTCGACTTTCCTGAAACCGATGTCAATTACTCATCGCACACACGGGGTCACCTCCACATGGTGCAGGCCATGTCAATAATCTAAGTGGAACCATGAAGCAAGTATTGAGTCAATTTACAGTGCCACAAGCTCAAGAATGAATCATTTGTGCAAGTACTTGGTTCTGTTTGTAGTTAAGCAAATTGAGCACATTTGACTTGATTTTTCTTTTAAAGCTCATGGTCGTTTCCAACCAAAATTTTTAGTCATGTGCTAGATCTGAAGTCTTATGCGACTACTCCAAGCAAGAAGCTTAAGAAGATAGTCTTGGTCATCCAAAACTCCCCCTGAGTTCATGCCTAGTGCAATGGCAAGCAGTTTCATGAGAAAGAATTGGGAGATCAGTTTTTTCGCACAAAAGAGATCTTTTTGCTTACTTAAAAGGTTGTACTAACGCATGCTTCATCAAGAAACTAGCATAGCTCGATCTAAAGCTCAACAAAGATTTAAGACTCAACTCAGCCTATTTGACATGGCATGAATCATAAAAGGATAACTAAAGGCAGACTAGTCTCAAAAATTTAACATGACATGAATTAATTCAAGTTGTGCATTTTAATCAACATATCATGGCTAAGACTTGACTACACATATAAAGTCATGATCATTCTAGCAAATAAGCACAAGTTATGGCAAGGAGTAATGCATTGTAAACATGTCATGAAAGGATAATAATCAAGGCTCCATGCAGTTATATTACAAATGCAAAATGCTGAAATGCAAGAAAATCCAGCTCCCCCTCAACATGTGATGCAACTTTTAATTCAAGTAGAGTTATGTCAACATTAAGCTCTAGAAGCTCCCAAATGAACTCCACCTGAACCAAATCAATAAGATCGAGAAGCTGGCAAGAAAAACCAAAAAGGCAGTCCTTAAAGCATAGATAAGATAAAGAGGATACTATGGTTTAGACTGACTCTCATCTACCCCATAAGACTCCAGGACTATCAGCTGACCACCTAACACACTAGAGAGCAAACACGTACCCCGTCTACCCGAGGGTGGCCCAACCCTCGCTAGAACCTACAAGAAGTGAGTGAGCTCAACCTAGTGAGAAAAGAGACAGCTAACAAGCAGCATCCTAGGATCACAAGATAAGAGTAAGAAGTCTAAACAACTAGACAAGAGAGGCACTCTAATCTATGCTAGGAGGACTAAACCCAATGCACCCATATGCAATGCGACAGATAGGAGTAAGAGCATAATAAACATGATAAAGCATGAAGCACAAAACTCCCCCTCACAACAGTCCATAAGGACAAACCACCCCAAGCACTCCTCACAGAGCTGAAAACCTAGAGCTATCCAAAGGCTTGGTAAAGATATCGGTTAACTGGTGGTCACTCTCCACAAACTGGAGCACTATGTCACCCTTCTCTACATGGTCTCGAAGGAAGTGATATCGGATATCAATGTGCTTGGTCCGAGAATGCTGCACTGGGTTCTTAGCAATGTTAATCGTAGAAGTGTTATCACAAAAGAGTGGAACACTGTCGATAACTAACCCAAAGTCCCGTAGAGTCGAGACCATCCAAAGCACCTGGCTGCAGCAACTGGCGGCAGCAACGTACTCGGCCTCTGCGGTGGACTGTGCAACACCGGACTGCTTCCTAGAAGACCAAGAAACAAGAAAAGTGCCAATGAATTGGCAGGTGCCAGAAGTGATCTTCCTATCTATCCTACAGCCAGCAAAGTCTGCGTCCGAGTAGGCTCTGAGGAAAAGACAAGATGAGGAAGAGTACCAGATAACATAGTCAATGGTAGCTCGAAGGTACCGAAGGATGCGTTTCACCGCCTGGCGGTGAGATACGCGAGGAAAAGCCTGAAAGCGAGCACACAGACACACGGAGAAGTGTATGTCTGGTCTCGAGGCAGTGAGGTACAAGAGGGAGCCAATCATGCTACGATACTCCTTCTGATCAACTGGCTCGCCGTCCTCATCTGGGTCAAGTGTGGCGGAAGATGCCATGGGCGTCGACACAGGCTTACCATCACTCATATCAGAGCGTCTCAGGAGGTCACGGGTGTACTTGCCTTGATGCAAGAAGGTACCCTTCCGAGTCTACTTGATCTGAAAGTCGAGAAAGAAGCTCAACTCACCCATCATGCTCATCTCAAACTCCGAGCTCATGACATCAGAGAACTGAGAGACAAGAGCATGAGAGGAGCCACCAAAGATGATGTCATCCACATAAATCTGGACGAGCAGAAGATCAGTGTCATACCTACGAATGAACAAGGTCTTATCCACTTTACCCATCTCAAAACCATGGCTCAACACATAGGACTTAAGCCTCTCATACCAAACTCTAGGGACCTGCTTCAGTCCATACAATGCTTTGGAAAGCTTGTAGACATGGTTTGGGTATTTGGGGTTCTCGAAACCTGGAGGCTGTCTCACATAGACTTCTTCCTCAATAAAACCATTGAGGAAGGCACTCTTGACATCCATCTGGTAAAGCTTGAAACCCTTAGAAGCAGCGAAAGTAAGCAGAATTATAATGGCCTCAAGTCTAGCTACAGGGGCAAAGGTCTCCTCAAAATCTAGACCCTTAACCTGAGAAAAGCCCTGAGCTACCAGTCTAGCCTTGTTTCGAATGACTACCCCATCCTCACTCTGCTTGTTCTTGAACACCCACTTAGTCCCAATGATATTGTGACCTCGAGGGGACTCAACAAGCGACCAAACATTGTTTCTCTTGAAATTCTCTAGCTCCTCATGCATGGCATTGACCCAAGACTCGTCAGAGAGAGCATGAGAAACATCCTTGGGCTCAAAGGAGGCAACAAAGGCAGAATGGAGACAGAAATGAGACATACCGGATCTTGAGCGGGTGACTCGCTCAAAAAGGTCTCCAATAATCTGCTCAGAAGGATAATATTTTTGGATGTGTCTAGGAGGTCCTGGATGAGAAGAAGAAGTGGCCTCTACCTCATGAGCTGACGAGGTAGGAACAGAGCCACTAGCTCCAGAGGAAGCAGAAGGCATGGGCTGATCACCTGGAGGTGCGGTGGAAGAAGACACCTCGAGGGGTGGATGAGGGACTAGATCGGGTAGACAACCCTCATCTCCATCGTCCTCATCATTCACAAAGATGGGCTCGGACTGCTCTAAAGAACCTGAGATATCGGGCCTAGTCCCCGAACTGGCCTCGTCAAAGGTCACCTCACAGGTTCTACCATTTTACTAGACTCGCAGTTCCAAACCCGATAAGCCCGCAAGGAAGTCGAGTAACCTAGAAAGATCCCATCACAAGAATGTGACTCGAACTTGTCTAGGTTCCCGGACTTCAGAATGAAGCACTTGCAACCAAACACACAAAAATGAGAGACGCTGGGCTTTCGCCCGTACCTCAACTCATAAGAAGTGCGGTGCAAGTGTGCTCGAAGAAAAACTCGATTTGAAACATGGCACGCGGTCGTAATAGCCTCAGCCCAAAACTTCCGCGGTGTAGAGTACTCATCAAGCATCGTCCTGGCCATCTCGACCAAGGTACAGTTCTTCCTCTCCACGACGCCATTCTGCTGTGGGACGTGCGGAGAAGAGAACTGGTGCTCTACACCTGTCTCATCGCAAAACCTCTCAAAGTAGGAATTCTTGAACTCCGTGCCATTATCACTACGGATCGCTCGTAAGGCACCCGGGAGCTCAACAGAAAGCCTACTAAAAAGACCTCGAAAATGTGTAAATGTCTCATCCTTCGAGGCTAAGAAAAACACCCAAGAGAACCTCGAGAAGTCATCGACCACGACAAGACCTCCTGCTGACTGCACTCAAGCTGGTCCAACTATATCCATATGGAGCAGCTGTCCTGGTGCATCGGTCATAGTAACTGTGACCGGAGGATGAGAAGCGGCAACCATCTTGCCGTGCCGGCAAGGAGCACAAACTAGATCTTTGACCATCTTGACTTTTGGCAGACCACGAATGCGATCGTCGTCGCTAACTCGGGTCAAATGGTCAAATCCAATATGACCAAGTCTCCTATGCCAGAAAGAAAGATCACGGGACTCCAAAGCAACTAAACACCGGAGAGGATCACCAGAAGACTCAGAAAAATCAGCACGAAAGATCCTCCCAAAACGAGAAATCCCGCAAACCAGACTACCCGAAGAATCAAGAATTTTGCAATTGTTTTTCTTAAAGCTCACCCCGAAACCATCATCGGTAAGCTGAGAGACTGAAAGCAAATTATACTGCAGCTTACTAACCAAGGCAACATCTTTCAAAATGAAAGAATCATTAACACGCACTGTACCTTTGGCGATGACGCGCCCAGACGAAGCGTCTCCGAAGGTGATCGTTTCATCACCTGGAGCACGAGCTTGGGAAGAGAACCAACGAGAGTCTCTGGACATGTGTCGTGAACACTCGGAATCTATGAGCCAAACCTCTCCCTTCCCTGCCCGGCGAACCTGAGTCAAACAGAGAGTAAAGGCTCAGTACTAGGATAAATCAAGAGTGATTTTGGCACCCAATACTGAGTAACACGTCGAGCAGCAGAAGTAGTCAAACACGACTGACCTCTAACTGCCCTACGCTCTCTGTCGTTCAAAGAAGCAGAAGGTCTATGTGCAGACCTGAAGCTGTTGCTGGGTCCGACTGCTCTTTACTTCCTTCTCCAACTCGCTAACCCTAGCTCTAGATCTAGCATAGAATTTTCCTAGCTTAAGAAAAGCATCATTAAGCAGGTCGTAAGAAGGGTATACCTCATCGGAGTCGGAATAGAGCTCACTGTCGCTGATCTCGCCCTCAAGGGCCATGAAGCACATGCCAGAGAAGTCGTCGTCGCCCTTGAGGTCTTGCTCGTCCGTCGCATCATTGTCGCTCCACCCCTCTACTTCGCTGAGATCGAGGTCGTCGAAAGCGGTGAGGACTCGATGGAAGAGCTTCTTGGCTTTGTCAAGGTCGCGGAACTTCTTCTTGCCTTGGGCATGAGCTGAGGGCTTCTTGTTGCAGTTCTTTTCGATGTAGTCGTTCTTGCTCATGCCGCTGTAGTCGTTCTTGCCCTTCCCCAGCTTGGGGCAGTTTGCCCGAATGTGGTTGGGGCCACCACACTCGAAGCAGATCACAGGTCCTCCTCTCTTTCTATCCCTCCTTCTCTTGTAAGCATGCGGAAATTTTCTGGCTAAGAGGGCTAACTGGTCATCTGCAAGCTGCTCTAACTGATCATCAGTTACATCACAGAGAGCAGCAAGAGAGAATCCACAAAGCGAATCGGAAGAAGATCCAGGAGCTGAAGTGGGATCGGTGACTAAAGCCATCGACTGCGACTTCGACCTAAGAGAGACTATGTCAATCTCGTGAGTCTTGAGGCGTGAGTACAACGCGTCAAGAGTCAAGATTGAGAGATCGGTGGTGTCCTTGATGGTAGTCACCTTCATCTCCCAAACACGCAAATCAAGAGCTGCGAGCATCTGACGAGCATTATCCGAGTCGGGGCATGTGAGACCGACCGCTCGGAGGTTGCTCAAAATCTTGTGAAAATGCGCAAATCACTCATCGAGGGACTCACCAACGAGCATTTCAAACTTGTTGTAATCTCGCTTGAACTGGTCCTGTCGAACCGTCTTGATCTAGGTGGTGCCCTCATGGTACGCATCAAGAGTCACCCAGATGTCGAAGGCCGACGTCAGATGAGAGATGCGATCGAACTCGCTTCAGCTCAACCCTTGGATTATGATGTTCCTTGCCTTCGCATTCGCCTCAACATCAGCCATGTTTTCGGCATTGATGTTCCCATCGGCAGGAACAATATATCGTACCTTGACCTTACGCCAGATGGTGTAGCCCTGAGCCTGGATGTAGGTTTCCATCCAACTCTTCCAGAAGGGATAGTCGATCCCATCGAAGATCGGGGGCTTGGTCGAGTACTTGTCTGTCGCCATGGCTCACAGACCGGTTAAGATCTATAGACGTGAGCTAACCAGCTCTGATACCAATTGTTGGATCGGAAACGGTGACAGAGGGGGGTGAATGGAGCCCTTTAAAAATTACCCTGAGTATCCACACGATTTCTCTACTCTCCGATAGCTATGTAAGCTATGAAGAACAAGAATCTATGCTCACTGAAGATCTTTAACATCGGACCAAAAATAACCTTCACTGTAGAAGTGAAAATCATACCATCAAAAGATATAAAACAAACATAAACAGGAAGTTTAAAAATGGACTGCACTTGCTAATCACAGAAGAAAGCCCAAACCGAATAAAAACCATTCGCTGGCCGAAGCCCTGAAAACTGCCAAAAATCAATGCTGCCCAAACTGCATACGGACTACACTTTCCATCCGAACTGCAGAAACAAAAACGGAATAGAGACGTGAATTAAACTTTCTTGCTGGCCGAGAGGAGCTTAGCTGCCGAGAGAAGAAAACATCAATTTAAATACTTTAGCCATGAACTGCTGTGAACTGAAAAAGAACACTTAGAGAACTGTTAAAGCAAAAATAAAAGAGAAAGCTGAACAGCACGGCAATGAAGTTGCTGCTAAATCTGCAGTAAACAGGGAGTACACGCTGCCAATAAAAAGAGATAAGAAGTGCTGACAAGAAAAGCTGAAAAATGTGAAAACGAGATGCTGTCCTGACTAACAAAAATCAAACCGAGACTACTACTTGCAAACCTGACCAGCGACAAAAGAAATAAAAGAGCAGGAGACAGAATAGAATTGACGACACAGGAATATACTCCAAGAAATGAATTGCCGAAAAAAAAATTTCCTGCTCCTAGTTGAGAGATGAGAAGACAAAATGCACTTGCCAAGAATTGTTGACACAGGAAGAGAGCCGAAATGAGATAAAGTAAAGAATCAAAAAGTTGATAAGATTAGTCGGCTTGAGCAGACACAATAAAAAAATGATCAATCTCATGATGTGCTCCATGGATCTAATGCATAGGATTTCTACCTAACACCCCTATTAAACTTTAAAACAGAGCAAGTTGGAAGAAAGCAGCAATTAAAAACTTTTCTGTCTGGAAGAAACTAACCAAGATAGCCTTGTGAACAGGTCCCAGTTAAGAGACAAAGAAGAGTATGCTGCTTCAAGAAAAAAACTTAAACTAGTGCAAGATCAACATAAAGAGCAGAGAGTCATGAAAGAAGAACTGAAGAATAGCCATAAGAGAAAAACAAGAAAATCATAACCCTCAACACAAGATTTCTTGAGATCAATACAAAGACATGAATGATTGTATTAGAGAGGAATGATTACATAGTCTTGATACCATCAACTCAATCCATCTCTCACAATCTAAGGACACCCAAAAACACAAGTGCTACCCTAAAAACCCTTACAACTCATATATGGAGAGAACCAAATAAAACCCTAACTTTCACACACCTCTCTCGCATTTCTCCACTAGAGAGCATCCTCTATTTATAGCCTCCACTAATGGGTTCACAACACACTTTACCCATTAGCTCTCAACAACTCATAGCACTTTATCCATTAACTTAAAACTAAATCCGCTTCCTTTTTGTGCAGCCCTGTGCTTTTACCAAAACGCCCCTCTTGCACCTTCCGGGAAGCTTCCTCATTCCTTGCCTTCCAAGCCACGCAGCCACCTCGAGTTCTCGCCGTCTTCGGCACACCTCGACCGCTTTGACCTCGGCACCGCCTACGCCTAGTCCGGTCATCCCGTGCCTCGGCACGACTCCGCCTCAATGTCCTGCAGCTATCACAGACAAGAAACACATCACATAGCACCGCTCGACATAATGTAATCAGCAATCGCATTAGAGAAATCTTAAACACAATATAGCTGAAACATGTAGAATGCCGAAACCTGTCAAATCAAAAGTATAAGCATCCTAAGCAACTTTGACCAAGTCCGACTGAAACCGATTGCACCGTGCAACGACATGGTCCAAATCATACAAACCAAACTCGACTTTCCTGAAACCGATGTCAATTACTCATCACACACACGGGGTCACCTCCACATGGTCTATCAGAAAACTGCTTGGATTGGGTATGCTGTGGGCCGTTGATCACTTGGTGATTGATATTTTATCTTTAGTTTAACAAATGTTAGTATATATTTGTAATTTGATAGTAGCCAGAAAAAACTAGATGTTTCTTCATCAGAGTTATTCGGAGATTTTCTCAAGACATTGTTTGTTCTCATTCGGAGATTTTCTCAAGACATTCTTTGTTCTCCGGAATATAACAAAATGCCACTGAATTTGTTGAAATTTTTGCTTTGAATTCCGGATTTTCCCTGTTCTGACCAGTTTCTTAGTTATAGGTGAATAATGTGAGAATACTGTTTTTGCATATATTTTTCCCTCCTATGCTTCTCAATCAAAAGCAAATAAAAAATAAAATGCCAAGAAATCATCGACTTTGATTTACTGAGGAAGTATGTGAATTCCATTCTCCCGAATTTCTAACAATTCTTATGTTTTTGTTGTATGCATGACCGGAGCCAAGGGTGGTGCCCAGTATGCATGGGCACCCCCAAAAGTTTTGAAAATTATATTTATACCCTTTCTTACTATATGTTCTAATTAAAGTTGAACTTTATTGCAATTTGATAGTACTCTAGGGAATTAGATGCAAATTGTATTTCATACCTCTTTCAGGTTTTATATGTAGTGTGTCACCTATTTTTCTATCTATGTGGCACCATGTGAACAACATGAAAATATTTTGTTTTGTTTTTATTACAAGAAAGATTTACACAAACATACACACCACTATGGCACACACACGAGTATGCCCTCTTAGCACAAGCCTAAAAAGACGTAGGCCAGGATAAATTCGCAACCTCATAAAATTCCTACCGAAGCACTAGAATTTGGACTCTAATAGATTTGAGTTGTACATCGACAACTCTACCACGCCACCAAGATGTTGTTTCCGTGATTTATTTTATTTAGCTATCAGGAAATTTTTTAGTTTATAACTCAAAAATTAAGTGTCTAATTTTCTATTTGTTTCAGCCATTGCAACCATTACTCAAAACTAATACGGGTATCTTATATGAGATATTTTACTTACAAATTTAAAGCCATATGTGATGTTAATAGGCCTCATCAATATTGTCGTACTAAGTATAGATGTACTAAAAATCTTACGTGCTTTTCGAGTAGTAGAGTATACGAACTGTCATGCAGGTTATATAGTGTACTAATAAAATCTATTGAATTTATTTGTTAATGTTAGTGTTTGTTATTGTTATGACACCATAAAATTAAATTATTTTCACATCTAAATAAGTAAAATAGCCAATTAATTAGGATGAAATCACAACTAATTATATACACTACTACAAAAAGTCGTATATTAGATACTACATCATAAACAGTTCTCTAAAACCATCTGTATTAAATACAATCACAGACGGTTTTAGATTAGAGATCATCTGTGTTACTGCCAGCGCTAAAAACTGTCTGTGAAGTATCATAGACGGTTATTACCAAAAACCATTTGTGACATTTTTAAATATCATAGACGATTTTTATTTGAACTGTCTGTGATACTTCATAAATGATTTGTATTAAAAAAAGGTTTGTATAAAAATTTCATAAATGATTTGTATTAAAAAAAGGTTTGTATAAAAAAACCATCTGTGACAATTCCACTATATTAATTGCATGCAGACCCATCGACCCTCTATTTTAAATTCCAGATCTATGCCACTGCTTTGAGCATGAGGCAGGGCTTTGACGCGATTTGGTGAGAAGAGATTATTTGGTAAGAGTAATTGTAGATCCACTAAATTTTTTACTACCTATGATTAGTAATTTGTTCCTAATTGTATTATAATTTACATTTATAGCTTTTGGTGAAAGGAGAATTGAAGATGGTTGATCTAGCTAGCTTGATGTAGAGAGAAGATTATTTTACATCTAGCATGGTTTAGGGTTTAGTCAATTCATAATTTATTTCTACTTAATTAAATTTAATTAATTATTATTGCTACATATAACTACTTAAATTAGATCGTACATATATTGTATAGTAATTAATTTTATCGAATATGTTATACTAAATTATTATATGCGTAACGTAGGATTGAAGCTGGATGTACGTTGGGAACTATGTGTGTGAAGAGCATATTAATGGCATTTTTGCTTTTATAAGAGCTGCCGAGGAGGATATGTTGAATAAGGGGTGGAATATATACTGTCCAACATTGACTACGAAAATCTAAAGATGTTTAAGATCAGAGTGCAGATTGAAGCGCACTTGATTCGGAGGGGTTTCAAAAAGGGGTATACATGTTGGACCAATCATGGTGAAAAGTAATGTGACCACGCCACCAACACGTACGACCATAGCGGCCAATATCAAGAATGAACTAAAGGTGAATTCGTTTCTTCAATTTCAACATATTTTAAATGAGAATATGATGCTACCTAATGATGAAAATATATATATTTGTAGCACCACATCTCTTTGGAAGCAATTGAAGCAAGGGTTCAAATTGGACAGGTTTTGGAATCCAATTCGGCCTCCAGATCAATTCGGATTCAGCCTGACAGGCCAACTTCAAACGACCATAACTTTTGATCCAGAAGGCTTCTCGGGCCCGTGAGTACTCGTTGGAAAGATCTTGGAGTCTACTTTCAGATGGATCTAGTCTCACCTCCAAACTCCACCCGAGCAGATCAGAAACTGCGAAACAAGCCACATCACTTTTCCAGTCCGAGTCAAAGTGGGCCGAGGGCCTTGTAACTTGGGCTATTTGGGTCGGTACTGTTCACGTAAACAGTACCACGCGCGTGAACAGTAACTAGGAATAGTACCAAATCCCTTTACATTAGATAAGTGTGGCTTCCCCCTCCCCTATTTAAGGAGGCCGCACCCCTTTAGTTTTCCTTGGGTTTAGATTAATCTGTCTTTGAACAGTTTCGCCGTTCATCGGTTTGTGAGACCCCAACTTGTGAACTTAATATTTATTCGCAATTTCAGATTGCATCTTGTACTCTCTTGCTTGTGTTCTCGATTTGCTTGCAGGAGATAGCCTTCTTGGCGAGGTCAATCGTGTTCGGCACGGTTGATAACCAACGGAGCAGTGGTGTAGTGATTGCGAGGGGTTCGATCTGTTTTGGTCGGAGCCTTTGGATCATCAACGTCGAGATCTCCACAATCGACTTATCAGTACCTCTCGGAAGATCGGGTCATCGTCACATCAGTTGGTATCAGAGCAACGGTTGCCCGTGAGGTAATTCTTGTATCCCTAGTTAGTATATTGGTTTTTATTTCCAATAGTCCAGGAAAAAAAATTGCCCCACAAAAAGAATTAATTCCGCTGTCCAAACCCCGTTGTGCCTTTCAATCTGTTAGTTTTGGTTTGCTAAATTGAATTTGTGTCCATATTAACATTGTCTAGTTGCTGGTCATATCTTTGTTCCATTAAAAATCCAAACAAAAGAAAAATTTCCCACCCCAAACCCTAATTTCCAAATTCGGCTGATTTTTCCTTTCTCTGCAGCCGCCACCAAAAATGCCATATCTTTTGATTCCGAGATTATTTTTGAGTGAGACCACCGCCATTAGATTCAAAAATTCCTTATCCATCTATCTGTAAAATTTCATGTCATTCCAGCAAGGAAGTTAAGAGATATATGCGGTGAAAGTTGACCCAGTTATCTGTTTTGAATCTACAACAATCAGCAGTTGTGATTTTTGTGCGAATTTCTGCGTCGGGGTTTGGAAGTTGGCCCCAAAAGAAAATCTGTAGAAAACGCCATCAGAAAACAGACAAAAAAAAAAGAATCAGTGAAAAAGAGGCATCTGACAAAAAGTTACGGCCAAAATACCGACGTACTGTCCAGTGGACAGAAATCTTCAGTTTTCAGTTTTGGGTCAATCCTTGTGTTCTTCAATTCCAAATTGCATTGGATTGAATTATCTTGTATTTACCACTCATACACATTGCCATACACTTGTTTTTAGCCTTCTTCCATTCTTGGTTGATCAGCAACATAGGCTAAGTGCTAGATACGAACTATAATTCAATTCTATGCAATTCTGAAATTAACTGATTGTTCTCCATTGCTACCATATTGTGCCTTCCAAGCTACACCTACTCTTGATCAGAACAGGTTCCCTCTTGCAATCGTACCCACGCTCGACACGGTATCACGAACTAGCCACCGGTTGTACCACCTGCTGCATTGGTAAGAACACTTGTAAGAGTGTAGTAAGATGCTTGAGAATGTGTGATTCCACCTTCCACCACCTAGTAGTTGATAGGGATAATACCTTTGTGTTGTCTTTTGTTTTCTACTAACCATGACAGGTGAGTCGTCTGATGATTAAGAGTGTGTTTTAAAGGGAGAGCTCATGACGCTCTTCGATGAACAACGCACTACCATTATTGAGGACTTCGACAGGAAGTTTCAAGCTACGACAGATACATTGCAGCGCGCCATCAATGAGAGTATTGCACGCCTTGAAAGAATGCTGAATCGGCCACCAAACATTGGACGCGAGTATGATCACGATGCGGACCACGATCATGAGGAGGGAGATGATAATGAGAGACAAAACCGCGACGCCAGTGCTTCATTTGCTGCCCAAGATGCACGCTCACGACACCGCCTACATCAAAACCGTCACGGTATGGGAGGTAATAATTTTCAGCACCACAATGATCGTTCTAATCATGACCCATTTGCTAAAGTCAAGTTTACCATTCCATCTTTTTCTGCTCTTTATGATGCTGAAATATATCTTGATTGGGAGATGACGGTAGAGCAGAAGTTTAATTCTCACTTGGTTCCTGAGCAACATAGAGTTAGACAAGCTACTAGTGAGTTTAAGGACTTTGCTATTATCTGGTGGAATGAACTGGGTACCATGCGCTTACAACCTAATACATGGGAACGGTTAAAAGAATCTATGCGTGCTAGATTTGTTCCTCCTGCTTTTAAACATGAAATGCATAAGAAATTGCAGTGCTTAGACCAAGGTAATAAATCTGTCGAGGAATATTATCAAGAACTACAAATAGGCATGTTGCGTTGTAATGTTGTAGAAGATGAGGAGGATAAGATTTGTCGTTTTTACGGGGGGTTACGGCGTGAAATTCAGGACATTGTTGATTATAAAGATTTTACTACTGTCAACCAGTTGTTCCAGCTTGCTTGTTTGGCAGAAAAAGAATTGCAGGGTAGGCAACAAAGGACAAGGAGCAACTTTGGAGGTACGTCTACATCGAGATCAACGCCTGGGCAAGCTAAGATAGCCCCACCTCCTATTTGTCGAGCTGCTGCCCCCTCTGTGAGTAGGGCGCGTTCAGCAGCACCGCCGCCACCATCACGCGCACCCGAGACGAGCAAATCTACTAGTGTGCAAACACCAACACAGAGCTCTTCATCGATTGCTTCCACGGGCCGTACGACGGGCATTGTGTGCCACCGTTGTAAAGGGATGGGCCACGTCATGAGAGATTGCACAAGTCAGCGGGCGTACATTGCGACAGAAGATAGTGGTTATGTAAGTGCTAGTGATGTTGAGGATGAATATGCTCTTGCAGCTAACCTTGCAAGTAATGGTGATGATCATGAGAACAAACCTGTGTTTGTACCATTTTCTGTGACTAACAACTTGCAGGTAGTTGAGAACCATGCCAAAGAAGAGCATGAGCTGACTGAATCACTGACCCCATTGGTTGAGAATGAAGATAAGGAGATGGATGCACTTACATCATCTGAGGAGAGCCAAAAAGGTAAAGAACATGGTACTATCATCGCTCACAGTATTGATTTGGTGCTACAACAAGACATAGAGCAACCTTGTGAGTATATACCTGCTGTAGTGCAATCTTTTGATATTCCTTGTGTTGACTTAAATAAACCGTGTGCTGCTAAATTCTCATAATTTTGCACATGTTAAATTAATAACACATAAAGAAGTTTTGACTAGAATTTCTCCTGCTAATTCATTGTGTTACATCATGTTGGATCTACCTATGAAATTGTCACATGCTATGGAGAAAGTTTCTGAACTTGCATGTTCGAAATTCTTATTTAGTACCTACACCCTTGGATATAGGTTTAATTTGATTGGAGATTATGGTGTGGAAAATCAATTTCTTGTATATCGAATATGCATAACTTGCGATCACATGGATGAATTGAAACATGTTGTTTGGGACAACAATTCTTGTATGCTGAATCATGTTGAATGTGAGAGGGAAGTAAAATTTAGTACTCATCCAATGCCTATGTGTTCATCTCTTTTTGCACCATCTAGTATGGACAATCTGAATAACGATGATGAATTATGGCAGAACATACAAATCTCTTCACCCTGGCTAAATGAATTTACTATTGTTCGATTGAGATACGATTATATGGATGAACGTTGCTTGATTCCAAAGGTTGTAGTTTTGTCCATATATGCCACCACTACAAGTTTACAAAATCAAAGATTTGAATTGCATAAATGCTTCACTTACATTTGCAAAACAAGTTGCAATAATTACTGTGTGAGAAATTTTGAATTGCTCATTAACATATACGATTACTCTTGGGTTAATAATACAATGAGTTTTTGTGATCATTGCTGTTTTATAACATTAATTGTGCAACAACGAAGAACTGTTAAAACGGATGACATATACATATACCATGCATACACCTTGGCTTCTTTGTTACCATATTTTCAGCTTATCAAAAGCCGAGGACGGCTTTGTTTGCAAGAAGGGGAAGATGATAAGAACATGAACCCTATGGATACAACCATATTTGCTCTACTTGTTGTTACAATTACAAGAGCTCCTACGCATCACTTAAATTATAAGGTGAGCTCGTTTCAAAGAGATTTTACTTTATTTGATAAATAACTTATGATATTACACAATGAGAGTTTGTTGCGTTTGTTATCATACACCAAGATTTATGATCAAGATCATGCAATATGTAACACTACACATATGTTAAAACCGAGGACGGTTTTCCATCAAGAAGGGGAGGATGATGTGACCACGCCACCAATACGTACGACCATAGCGGCCAATATCAAGAATGAACTAAAGGTGAATTCGTTTCTTCAATTTCAACATATTTTAAATGAGAATATGATGCTACCTAATGATGAAAATATATATTTGTAGCACCACATCTCTTTGGAAGCAATTGAAGTAAGGGTTCAAGTTGGACAGGTTTTGGAATCCAATTTGGCCTCCAGATCAATTCGGATTCAGCCTGACATGCCAACTTCAAACGGCCATAACTTTTGATCCAGAAGGCTTCTCGGGCCCGTGAGTACTCGTTGGAAAGATCTTGGAGTCTACTTTCAGATGGATCTAGTCTCACCTCCAAACTCCACCCGAGCAGATCAGAAACTGCGAAACAAGCCACATCACTTTTCCAGTCCGAGTCAAAGTGGGCCGAGTGCCTTGTAACTTGGGCTATTTGGGCCGGTACTGTTCATGTGAACAGTACCACGTGCGTGAACAGTAACTAGGAATAGTACCACATCCCTTTACATTAGATAAGTGTGGCTTCCCCCTCACCTATTTAAGGAGGCCGCACCCCTTTAGTTTTCCTGGGTTTTGCTTAGATTAATCTGTCTTTGAACAGTTTCGCCGTTCATCGGTTTGTGAGACCCCAACTTGTGAACTTAATATTTATTCGCAATTTCAGATTGCATCTTGTACTCTCTTGCTTGTGTTCTCGATTCGCTTGCAGGAGATAGCCTTCTTGGCGAGGTCAATCGTGTTCGGCACGGTTGATAACCAACGGAGCAGTGGTGTAGTGATTGCGAGGGGTTCGATCTGTTTTGGTCGGAGCCTTTGGATCATCAACGTCGAGATCTCCACAATCGACTTATCAGTACCTCTCGGAAGATCGGGCCATCGTCACATCAAAAAGCATATTACACAAGAAGGTAGTAATAATAACATCACCGATGAAGTCAATGATATACCTAGGATGATCATGTCAATTGTGGCTCCGATTTAGGTAGGCTAAATGATGACAATCTGGATCAGCCGCTTCGTGATAAGAAGGAACTATGATGAGAGAGAGTATGTTAAATTTCAGGGCTTGATAGAGAACTCGAAGAATCCTTTATTCATGTGCTGCAAGTCAAAGTACACGAGATTGTTAGCCGTACTTAAATGGTTGGTCCGACAAGAGCTTCAAGGCACTATTAGATCTTTTAATGGACATGATTCTGGAGGGAAACGAGTTTGCCAAAACCACATACAAAGTCAAGAAGATTCTTTTGTCCATTGGGAATGAAAGTAGAAAGAATACATGCATGTCCGAACGACTGTATCCTCTACTGTAAAAAGTATGCAAACATGCATGTATGTCTGGTGTGCAATGCATCCCGATAATAGCGTAAGAATCAATCAAATGACAACGAGGGAATAGAGGTGAAGAGAGGACCTCTTTCTAAGGTTGCATGGTATCTTCTTGTAATTCCCCATTTGAAGCGGTTTTTTGCGAACCCAAAGGAGGCAAAACTGCTGTGTTGACACTTGTAAGAGCGTAAGAAGGATGGAATGCTAAGACACCTTGTTATTTCTATCCAGTGGACAAACATTGATAGGAGGTTTGCAGACTTTAATGCAAAATCGAGGAATGTAAGGTTCGGATTAAGTACAGATAGAATGAATTCTTTCGGTAACATGAGCAGCCGACATAGCACTTGGCCCGTGACTCACTACATCTACAACCTTCCACCTTGGTTGTATATGAAGCAGAAATATATTTTGTTGTCAATACTTATCTAAGGACTGAAGCAACCCGGGAATGATATTGATGTGTACCTAACACCATTGGTGGAAGATCTAAAAATACTGTAGATCGAAGGGGTACAGGTATGGGATGTGTACAAACAAGAGAACTTCACTTTACGCTCCTTGTTGTTCTGCACTATAAATAATTATCTTGCCCTTACTAACCTGTCAAGCCAGAGTACAAAAGGGGGTCAAAGCCTATACTCACTACTTAGATAATACCGAGAGTATGTGGCTGAAGCACTCGTGCAAAACTGTGTATATGTGTCACTGTAGATTTCTTCGGAGGGCTCACCCATACTGTAGGATGATAAAACAAATCAACGGAGAGAACGAGGACAGTTCAGCTCTAAGGCATTTATGCAGAAAAGAGATCAATGATATTGTTAAGGATTTAAATGTCGTTCTTGAAAAGGGACGTAAATTGAGGACCCGTGAGAAGAATATATGGAAGAATAGATAAATATTTTGGAACTTACCTTACTGGGAACACCTAGAAATCCACCACTGCATCGACATCATGCACGTAGAGAAGAAGTATTTGATACCTTGATTGGTTTCTTACTGAAAATTCATGACAAAATAAAGGATGGTGTCAACACACGGCTTCACTTCGTTAATATGGACATTAAGCCTGAGTTAGCACCGACAAAGACAAATAAAGGACGAACTTACCTTCCCCTACTTGTTACACTCTGTCCAAGACCGAGAGAACTAAATTGTGCCAGTGCTTGCATAGTGTGAAAGTTCCGTCTGGTTACTCTGCTAATATGAAGAAACTTATTTCGATGGAAGATTCGAAGTTAATTGGCATGATGTCTCATAATTGTTATGTGCTGATGACACAGATACTCCCTATTGCAATTAGAAGTATTTTATCAATCAAGGTCTGAGAGACAATCATGAGGTTGTGTTATTTATTTAACACAATTGCTCAGAATGTCAACAATCTCAAAGAACTAGATGCTCTGCAGGAAGAGGTGGTGACAACTCTATACCATCTTGAGATGTAGTTTCCTCTATCATTTTTTGAAATCATGGTCCATCTTCATTGTCCATATTGTGTGAGAGATAAAAAAGTGCGGGTATGTGTTCGTACATAGCATGAACCTGTTCAAGAGGTTCATCGGAATTCTCAATCGTAGGTTATACAACCAAAGAGGTCATTAAGTTCTGTGTCGATTACATGGCTCAGATTGAACCGATAGGTGTGCCTCTATTTCGCCATGAGGGGAAGCTCAAGGGTATCAAGACCATCGAAAGGAAAGCAATCACTCTATATATGGATGCGTATGCTTAAACCCATTTCACGGTCCTGCAATACATGAATGAAGTGTCCCCATATATCGACCAGCACAAGGGTGTGTTTTGGCAATAAAATCCAGATTGGCCGAATGTTTCAATCACGAGACAACATAACAGTCGATTCAACCAATGGTTAAAGGAGCGACTCGCTAGGAGCCCATCAAGTGATATGCTGACATGGTTGGCAAAAGGGCCAACATTTACAATTGTGACATGGTAAGGATAGGACATAAATAGGTACACATTCTATATGCAGGCTCAGGATGTAAAGAGCACTAATCAGAACAGCGGTGTCCGCATAGATGCGTTTAGTACCGATGGGTTGAGGAGCTCCTACTATGGGTTCGTAGAGGAGAATTGGGAGCTCGACTACATGCTTTTCAAGATCTCCTTATTCCAGTGTCATTGGGTCCATCTCCCAAGGGTGAAAGTACAGCGTCACTACTGTGAACCTTAAACGTGTCGAATACAAAGATGAATCATTCGTGCTTACTAACCAAGTTGTTCAAGTTTTCTAAGTAACCTACCAAGCAAATAAGAAGCACCACGTAGTTCTTCATGGAAAAAGAAGGATTGTCAGAGTTGAGAATGTAGTGGACGAGAAAGAATACAATCGATTTGTTGAGTTGCCTCCTTTCGAAAACTGCATAAGGGTAGAGGAAGAGCGTGACGAAAGTAGCTACATACGCGTCGATCATCACGAAGAGCTAATTTTTAAAGGAAATAAGTAAGTGGACTGATGAATGAAATGTTTATATATATATATATATATATATATATATATATATTAATATGTGTGTGTGTGAATTTGCATTTATGTATATGAGTATGTGTAATATATATGTGTGTGTGTGTGCACGCGCGTGTGAATTTGCATTTATGTATATGAGAACGTGTGATATATCAGTAGGGAACATCACAAACGGTTTTAAAGTAAAACCGTCTATGGTATATATATTCATAGAAGGTTCTATATTAAAATTGTTTGTGATGTTTTGTTATTATAAACAGTTTTAAATAAGAACCATCTGTGATGATAAATATCACAAACGGTTCTTAAATAGAAATGTCTGTGATTATTCCCCTATATATATTGCGTACTAGGGTTTATCCCTACTATACTGCCCACTAACGCCGCCGCCTCACCCTGAGCCTGTCGCCCCCCTCCTCCGGAGCCTATTGCCCTCCTCCACCCCCAACCCGTCGCCGCCTCCCCCGACTCCGACGGCCTTCCTCCCCCGAGCCCGTCACCCTCCTCCTCCCACCCATCGCCGCCTCCCCCAATGCCGTCGCCGCCTCCCCCGACTCTGGCGGCCTTCCTCCCCAAGTCCATCGCCCTCCTCCTCCACCCGAGCCCATCGCCGCCTCCCCCGACGCTGTCGCCACCTCCCCGACTCCGGCAACCCTCCTCGTAAAGTCTAGCGATGGAGGACTTTGCATAATAGAGTGTGGGCTTTGTGAATGCTCGATAACTTGTGAGATTGAGATCACTGTGACTAATGAGAGTATTCTACTAGTATTAATTTATCATTACTTGATGAGTATAACTTGTTAGATTGAGTATTCTATGCATTATGTTAATTACAAATGCTCATGCTTGAGCTCAGTTTAGCATATTGTCTTTTGCCTTGATTATATTGTTCATGTTGAGAGAAAACAATTTGATCTCTATGCATTGCTCAGTTTAAAGCATAATTCCACCAGCATTTAAATGACAAAATAAGAATAATTGGAAAATAAAAGGAGCATATATTCTTAATTTCAGAGATCACAGAGCATGAATATATTATTGATATGAATGCGATTTACTTGAAGTAAAAAGTTATGACAAAATAACACTGTTGTTTGCCTTCAGATATTCGGTAAGGTAGTCTAGAGTTCAAACCATGACTAATTAGAGAAATTGTCACTTAAATGTGTGATCGTATTCTAAATTCACCAAGAGTTGGCTCAAGAATTGCTCACTTCTATTATCTTTGGAAAATGTCATCCGCTCATTCTTCGACATCGTCGCCGGATGCATGTGATGCACCGTCCTCTAGAAAATCCTAAAAAGGAAGAGGATAATTGAAGAGGCCCGAGGGCTGTTTACCATCATGGATGTCGATGCGTTTAGGACCCCCTCTCTATCCTTACCGAGCAGTGTTCGCATTCTGGAGAATAGTTAGAATAGTTGCATGGGAATAGATCAAGATCACGTTCATTTTGTGGAAGAAGGTGACCGAAGTTCAGAAAAGTTGGCTGCTGATGGAAGTTTTTTATCGTTCGAGATCCCAAAAGAACACCAGGCCTCCGTGCGATGACATGCATTGCTAGCAACGTGCAAAGTGTGGAAGAACTTTAAGAACCTGCTTGTCAAGCAATACATGGAGAAGAATCTAACACCCTTCGACAAGTATCCATTTCTAGAACCGCAATGGTAAAAGTTTGTGGTAATAAAGACGACATATAATTTTAGGAGTGAAACTATGGCGCACAGGGCCCTCCAGGCAAAAAACACGCACCCCACAGACTTAGCACCGCTGGGTATGTGAGTAAAATCCCGCAATGGAGGCAGAAGGACGAGTAGGCAATCCTGCGGGATCCCTGATGAGCACACCCGAAATCGGATAAAAGTGAGATCATCTACCGTGTCGTCGGGGGCCATCTCCTTTCGAAATCCAGCAGACAAGAAAGTGTCCCACCGCCTGGAAGCGTTGAGTATAAAATCTTCCCAAGGCTCATTCGAGGCAGTTAGGGAGAGAGATTTTCTCTCCGCTACCCTGGGAAATAAGGAGCACCGGGTCACACGAGAGAGCTTGGTCTTTATGTTTCTTAGAAACATGGATTCCCAAAGGACTCCAAAACTTATCGGACTAGAAAGAGAGCCAATGCCGAGCATGAGACATAGCTACGAGAGGACATTATGCAAAAATCAAAGATGAGATACAAAGTTTGGTCAGAGATGAGATGCAAAGTTATAGGAAAATCAGTAGGAAGCCCCCACTGTTCCTGTGCTAGGCAGCCCCCAACTGTCGAGTAGCTGTGTGTCCAACCCTACTTCAGAAATCGACCACCAATTTCCTATCGATGACATCCTGGCAATAATTATTATCTCTGGAATGTTTGATTCGTTGATAGGCCTGTTGGAGTAGCTAATTTTGTATCGTTATATAGGTGGCTATGAAGTGCAAGCTCCAAGTGAGATATACCTCCGTTATCCTGGGTGCTGCTTAGAGCCAGGCGTATCCATCTAGACCCAGGGCCATGGTGCAAGGTGTATCTCTAGTACTAGGTTTCGCAAAAATGAATGTGGATGGTGTCCATGCCAATTTCGATGTCGTCCTGCTGTAGATGCCCCCCCAACGACGAGGTCACGACTCTAGGGCAAGCCATTGGAACATCCTTCCAGTGGCCCAAGAGCGACATCTGCCTAGAGGCTCCTGAACCTATGCCAAGTCCATTAGAGCCATCTGCACTTATGTCAAGTCCACTTGAGCTACCTACACTGGTGCCAAGTCCACAGGAGCTATCTCACTGGTGCCAATTCCACAGACGCAATCCACATCAACACTACCTGCACAAATACAGCAAGGGCGCGGTGCATCTACATCTCATGCCCAACCGACTGCCATGAAGTCGACCTATACCTGAGGCGGTAAGGGCAAACCAAAGAAAACGGATGATGAGATCCCTTATTTGCTGTTGGCCCAAAAATTCGTGCTAGGCGAGTCGTTGGTCGTCCCGAAAGAGCGCCTCTTAACTCTAGGACTATCTTGCCAGAGATTGTATATGTATTACATGGATAGGACAACAAGCTGGAGGAACAACGACGCTTGGATGTCAATGTCAAGTTCATGCCACATCATCTACAGCACAATATTCATGACTATATCTTCATGGTGACCTTCGAGGACTTATTCTTCCTCTTCACGATGCCCTCAATGCCTCACTCATTCAATGTTAGACATTGTAAGTGTGTACAATCATGATCTACATTTATGTAATGCTGATAAATGTCATACATAACTCATTACTTTTGTGTGTGTATATATATACATGTTGAGTGACGCTAGATTAACAAAATCACGGTTGGTTTTCTCGACCCACGCTTGGTCGCCATGGATATCATCAAGGAGAATGCATTCTTTATCGAGAATTACATAACCAAGGCATTGGAGGGTCACCACAATAAGGAATTCATACTTATACCCTACAACCAAAGGTAAATGATACACTAGTGGCTATACTTATTGATTGTACTTTATAAGTAACACGAACTTACGTTTAATAACAATGACATACCTGTGTAGGTTCCACTGGATTCTAATTGTAATTATTCCAAAATGGAACAAGGTGGTATACCTTGATTCTCTAAAGAAGAACAAAACCGACTACACAGTTGTCCAACAAGTAATCAACAGGTAAACATATTTCCTCTATAGATAACTCTATTGTAGTCTTTTATTTCTTCTCAATGACCAAGGCTAACTTTTTGGAATCACATAGGTCGTTCGCCACGTACGTTGCAAAGTTACGAAAATCCAAGGGAGGGATCGACGCCATGCAACACATTCTAGATTTTCTGGTATTCGCTGGTACACATTAATCCTATACAACACTTCGTAGTAATGCCTCTCGAACTAACAAATTCTATTTTTGCAGTGCTACCAGTAGTCACTGGGCAACAACACTTGTGGATTCTATATTTGCCACAATGTGCAACTACTCGTCGGTTCCGTAAAGAATAATCTTGAGGTTTATCAATTTTGCTATAATTATTTTATACTTATCAATTTATATATGTATGTACAACATTGATTTTCATACCGACAGGTTCTGTCCATCACTACAACTCTGTTGGAACAGGCCGACCTCGAACATATTCAAAAACAGTGTGCGTACTTCTTGATGTCTAAAGTCATAAAAGAAAATAGGGAGTTCCACAATGTAGAATGAATTTTACTTGGATAAGATTGAGTTTAATTGTTCATTTGTGTATTTACATTTCATTTCTGTTAATTGATTTGTGAAATGGGTGTTCTTGTTTCTGAAATGAATGAATGAGAATTAGATGTATATATACTTTGTTAATCTGTTTGTTTCAGAGGTCATGACTAGCATTTCCTGAGGCTAGCCAATAAACAGAAATAGATTTAGGAACAGAAAAGAATATCACAGACGGTTATTAACTCGTAGCCGTCTAGACGATTTGTAGTAGAAACCGTCTGTGATAAATGATTTATCATAGACGGTTTGTAGTTGAAACCGCCTGTAAGAAACCATATATCACAGATGGTTTCTAGTACAAACCGTCTGTGATGGTCTGTATCACAAATGGTTCGAAAGCTGTCTATGATGACCTCATATATTATTACTGACCCATAAACTCAAATGGCTCACGAAACTATCTGTGATGACGTTTTTGAACCGTTTATGATGATCTGTTGTGCACTAGTGATAGTAACGTTAAAGTATCATGTGAATACAATATTCACACCGCATAATTTATCCAGCGTTAATATTTTATTACTCCGTCCGTCACAGCCTGTATAAAATTTTATCCAATAAAATTTTTCTAGCTCCATCACAGCCTTCATGATCATAGCCGCATAGGGAGCCGATGTGAACAAATATTTGTAATCTTCCTACTTCGCATGGCCCGATCCTACAATGCAGGACAGCAAGATTACGCACGGTCGAATGCTCTGATTGGGATGTATATGTGATTGGTTCTATATGGTACAGCTGTCAGTTTTGGTAGGTCATTTGCATCCGAAATAATTAGGCTTTAAGACCGGGTTGTTATAGGGGTTCCAATATTGTTGAGTTTGTGGCCATTAGCCTTTTAGAGCTGTTACTGTATCTTTTCCTCATGAATTTTCATATGACATCTTATGTTTTTCCTTTATGGTACATGTAGGGGGTTGACTGGCCTTTACGAAATATTTGGAGTCTTTACTCCAAAGATCATACTGTTCAGCACAGCACATTACACATAGCTGAATGTTTTTTTTTAAGAAAAGACACAGCTGAATGTTGTGATGGGGATGCATATATATGCTTGGCCCCATCAGGTAGACATGTCTGTCTGGATGGTCATTTGGATCTGAAATGATTTGGCTTTACGACCTGCTTGCTATAAGGGTTCCAATATTGCTGTGGAGTGGCCATTAGCTGTTAGGAGTCGGTCATTGTGTTGCTATTAATACTGATTGTGACAAAAAGTGCTCTGTCGTTGGCCTAACAAACCAGGTTAAGGCAAGTATGCTCTTTTGCATCGGATCCTACTCAGCAAAAGAGACTTGCACATTAGTTTGTTTGGTTAATGTGAAAAGTATCAAATTCTATGGCCACATATTTAGCATTTTATATGGAAAAGAGGTGCATTGTGCTTTACTTTGTTGTTGTTATTATTATAACACTCTTTGACATGCATTTCTTGTTTCTCAGTTCAGTCTGGCATTTATCCACTACAAGCATCAACCTAGCTAGTGGGAATTCTATTGGTTTAATAGGTGTTATGTTCTTGATGTTTTGCCATTTCTTTGGACAAAAAATGTTCCGGGTAGGGAGTTGTCATATGTTTTAAGACTAACACGTGTTGTGAATTGTGATTCTTCTTCTAAGATAGAATGGCTATTCTGGGTTTTCTATTAGACTTTTCTATATTGTACAGACGGTGACGGAAAATTGGCTGCTGCCGTTCTTACTTCTTACACACAAAAAAAAAAGAAAAAGAAAATGGCTGCTGTTCTTCCATAAAAAGGGAAGTTGGCTCCTAATAATTTGTGACAAGTTAAAAGAACGTTTGGAATTTCAGCCGTTCTGCATTCTGTATTGCCAATTTGCCAATGTTAACACAAGATGAGAAACCTTGGTGCCTTCAATGTTCAGGAAGGAAATGCATTGCGGATGATCAAATGGTATGTAAGCTACCGAAATAACTTGTGTAATAATTTTTTGCCTCGTTGGCCATCCCTATCATTGATGTCGCGTGAGTTCGTTGTCCTTTCTAGCTCTAGAGTAATTTGGGAAAAGGATTTCTTCGCTTCCTCTGAGGCAGCTGAGCTGCAACCGATCCAAATAGATGGAATAACAAAGGAGCCAATGATTTTGTATGTTCCAATTTATCGGTTTAATTTAGTAAAGGAAATACAGCTCATCCAATAAGATTTGTTTCCTTCACCCTAACAAAAGAAGGGCAACATATCTAGTGTTAATAGGCTTTTAAGTGTTAAGATGTAAATGTTAATTAGGGACGTCGGATTTTACCCAAACGGCTCGGATCGAGACACCCCTTCCTGTACCACTTTGCACCGCCACGTGTTGCTCTCTCTCTCTCTCTCCCTTTTCATTCCCTGCGGAGGCTGCACTGGAAAGGGCACGACGCGCCGCCCCCCGGTCGCCGCCTTCATCCCCGTCCTCGGCCACTGCCGGCTGCTCACTCTGCCAACCTTGCCAACTCGCCGTCTAGTCTGATGCACTCAAGTCCATCACCCTCCAACCCGATGAAACTAAGGCTGACACCACTGTTCCCAACGCCATCCCGACTAGATCCCTAGCGATGGCAGCTACGTGGAGGTGGACAATGCCAACGTCAATGGCCAGATCTTGGACTAGCATGGCCAAATCTGGGCCCAATATACCCAGATTTGGGCCTGCTTGTGATGCAGGAAGAGGCCGAGGGCGCCAGTAGTGGAGAAGAGAGGGCGTCGGTGATGGAGGGGATGGCCGCCAGATCCAAGTTTCTTCCTCTCCTCTGACTACCAGCTCTGTACGTCGTCATCGCCAGATTCCGTGTTGGGAAATCATTATTTGCTCGAGAGTTTACTTGAGTCAGGGTGGTCCTCGCTAACATTCCAAAGAGTTTTATGGCAGCTCTTTCTTCTCACCAACCATGCAGATATATATTCATACAAGAGCTAAACTCTCTCGTATATAGTCGGTCATAAGAGTCTACTCCCACAATTATGGAGATTTGATCACCAGTCACTTTAGCAGCAACTTATACTGTAACTTATACTGGGAAACGTCTTACCTGTTTGGAGTGTTTGAATTTTATATGAAAAAAAATTCGATTTCTATAGGAATAGAAATATTCCGGGTTTCAAATAGACTGTTGACACACTGCTTTTGACATACTTCTACACTGCCTTGCATGTTCAATGTAACCACCGCTCGCTCGCTTCATCAAAATGCAAGCAAAGGCAGTGGAGATCTGCCTCTCAAAATCCCGCAAAGATCTCATAGTCTAGGTGCCATGTCTCCCTCACGATGAATGATCGATCTCATCCAAATGTCCAACCCATCCCAATGATTCACATATATACATATCCGCATCATCACAGATCAAGCTAGCTACATGTAACATCACTTTGATTAATGGAGGTGTCTACGGAACACTAGGGTGTTTTTGGGGTTAGAAGCATTTAGATTTTTTGGACGTTGGATCAAACACTTTTTTTTTTGAGGGAATGAGGTATAGAGGATCTGTTAGATGGAGATCCAACACCCGGATTTATTTTTTTGGAGGAAGAGGAATGTAGAGGATTCGTTGGATAAAAATCCAATGTCCCAAAATCTGAGTGCTTCCAACCCCAAAAACACTAAGTGTTCCTTAGCACTTCTCTTGATTAATTTGTCACGTTTAGCTTGGTCAAAGCCCTGCGTGTGGGCCCACGAAGATGTAGAGATTTTCTTTCCAAGCCAGGACAATCCATATTGGTTTTGTTCTTCTGAGCTGATTTTGTCTATGTTTTTGAAGATGGCAGAGGACAACAGAGACGTGGACACAGACAGCGTACATGAATTTAGACTCATAAAGCTGTTTAAAAAATTCACTTCAAAAAATTGTCTCATTTTTTTCGATTTTGCGTACATGGATTTTCGATTTTCAAAAAAAAAAAGAACATTGACGACTGTCTTTATTCAGGCCGTGATTTGAACTTCGTTGGGTGCGTGACATGACGACCCGCTGCACTTATATGAGGAGAATATGGCGCGTTGAGATTCTGCCGTCCGTTTCAGCGAACAGGGTGGAGGGTGGTGTGCTCCGAATGGCCATGGACATGGACATCACTTATTAGGCACGCCAAAAACTCGGCTGGTTTATATATAATATTATGACAGGTGGAAAGAAACGTAAATTATTCTGGACCAATCTGTTGTTTCGACCTTTTGCAAACGTAGACATGTTAGATTGTAAAATTGACCCTAACCCTGTTGTTTATAATATATATGTGATTTGGAGTCGTCGCATGCGACATACCTAACATTGTTGTTTTTTTTGGGGGGGGGGGGGGGGGGGCGGTCAAGTTCAAGATGACTATGGTATATATGTAGTACATGGGTATGTTATATAGTACTTTTGCTCTTTCTGTCAATCTCCTCCTACTCAAAACTACCGGACAGTGGTGCAGACCATGTCATGCACATAAATTCCAAACCATATATAGGTACGGTTCTAGACAACTTAATATATAAAAGTTTTGCAAAAGAACTTGGAAAGTTCAAGCTACCATCACTGGCTTAGGTGCAATTTACATTAGAAATTGCCAGTGTAGAGGAAAGCAACCTCTCGTGCGTGCGGCTAAGACTACTACCGTATCTTTTCTTGGATGTTAAGTGAGCAAAAAGCCCAGAACAACATGCTGTGTTCACTGTTGCGCTACGCGGCCACCCACAGTATCAACGTTGGATAAGCGTTTGACCCTAGTAATGAGGTGTCTTGATCCATCTTTTCGGCGTCTACCGAAGCACGCGGCTGCCGTGGATTGCACGCGGATACATATGCTGATATGCACATTTGTTTTTTCTGGACCAACGTTATCTCATTGAGCAAAACGTGAAAAGCGAAGGTCACATTATCCATTCTCTTGACCCTGCCTGGAATTTGAGGCGTTCTTTTTCTGTGCAAATTATCTGATCAGGTAAATTCTCTATGGGAGACCCTTCAACGTAACTTTACACGCACGAGTGTTTCATACATGATTCCCGGCCTCGATCGTATTGTAATAAATGGTCTTCACCAACTGAGTGATTCCTGAAGTTAACTAATCCAGACTTTGGTGTACAAGTTCTGTTCGCTACTGCCCCGGGTAACAAATATCGTTTCTGACTTTACATGGTTTTCAAGGCAGAGCTTTGGTATGTCACAAAAAGAAAAGAAACACGTCAGATGTTTTTGACGACGATTCTGCTCATGTCATCTTCTTGTGGTTGATCTAAATGTGTTATTTCAAAAACACGAATTGGGGGGCACAGATGCTTATAGGTTGATCTAAACGTTTTATCTCAAAAACAAAAAGTTCAAATCCTTAAAGTATATTCAGAGGTCAAAGTTGAATAAAATTGACTAGAACAAGACTTGTTTTGGCTTGGAAGTTGGAACTAAATACATTAGCTAGTGCTCTTATCTATATAAACAAAAACAACTGGTGAGATTAAAGATGCCTTCTTCGTTTTAAGGACAAATAATCCCACAATAATTTTTAAAAAGAAACTAAAAATTCTTACGTTCATCAAGAGAAAAAGAGGAGGATCTACACGACTTGTTTTTTTTGCAGAATCAGATTATAACAATACAGATCAATTATATATTAATATTAAAGTTATATAACAAATATAATTGTATTTCAATTATAAGCACTAGAGTTAGCTATACATCAAAGACATCTGTAACGTAATATCTAGTCGCACAATTATGCAGGCAATTCTGCTAGTTTTTACAATCATTAGCCGATGTTGGGCTTAACCATGCGGTTACAACTATGGAAAATAAGTGCATGGATCAATTGAAAATTATGTAGGCACTATGACAGTCACATCCCCAAACCTGGTTTTCCTGATAGTTCGAATTAACTTCAGCATGATGTGAAGGGCTAGATGGCATGGCTCACAATTTCCTGAGCACTGGAAAAAGGTAAGAAGAGATCGAAAGAGAAGTTCAGCTTAGCTTGGCTGATAGCAGCAAAACAAAATGGACTCTGACACAGGCCTTACATGGAATGTAGTAAAAAGAGGTTCAACAAACTCGTGCTCCGGCCCCACAGCAGCCTGGAAGTGAGGTCACGTTGACCCTTTTCAATTCATCACAGTTTTCCAAAGTGGAAGGATGTAGTAACAAATCTTAATTAGGAATGCTTTTCAATTCATCACAGTGCTCCGGCCTCACTGTTTTCAATTCATCACAGTTTTTCAATTCTACAAGGAAATTGAACAGACCAACTGATGCTTGCGGTTTCTGAACAACTGCAATACATCCATTAATCTCTTGAACCTAAGAGATATTAGTCATGCAAAATAAACCAAAGCCAAATATAACTCTTTTCCTTAAAAGATGGACCGAAAAACTACTTTGTCTTTTCTGTTGAGAAATAATAATTTCTTAATTGTTGTATATTTCAGTGCCATAGACTCATAGTTCCCACTATCTTGCTAATGGGGAGCCTTTTCCAGTTGAATGCATGGTCTTAATTTGCACTGAATTCTCTGGCTGACACTATCTTGCTCACTGACCTGTTAATCTGTATTTCAGTGTCATTGTCTCACTATCTTGCCACGATCATACATGCCCTCCTGTCAACTCTAAGCATGATTCCACATTCCACTCTTACGAAAAAGAAGATGCTTCATGAGGCATGTATGAGTAGGGGTGGCGATGGAGGCGTGGTCCGGGGATGCTCCCGCTCCCTGCCCCTGATCCTCGCTAGGACGGCCCCACCCTAGCCCTGATAGGCCTCTCTCGGGGGAGAGGGAGAGGGGGAGATGCCCCTGTCCCTGGTCCCCGCAGGGATCCGACCTCTACAGAAAACCCTATGGGAATTAGAATATATATTTAACAAATTTTAAAAATAAATAATGTGACTTTATTTATTAATTTATAAATTACTATAGCATTAAAATATATATTTAAATATATAGATTTATATTTTAGTTTAAATATACCCCGCTAGTGTAGTGGCCCCATCCACGTTGCCCTGCCGTAGGAGGGATTGAGATCCTGTGACTTCAAAGTCACGGTGACTTTGTCACTGACAGGTGGGCCTGCGAGCGGAGGGGCCCACCTGTCAGTGACAAAGTCACCGTGACTTTAAGTCAGAGGAATCGCATCCCCGTAGGAGATCTTCCCCACCTCCACCCTTATGGGGATTTTCCGCACGGGCCCTGCCCCAGGGGCAAATTGCCATCCCGACGGGTGTCTTCTTTTATTGGAGAAAGTTGTGGCCATCTGATGGTTTGCAATCAGCTGCCATATCATGCCCCTGTGGGTACCATGAGGGATCCTGTACTGTGAAGTCAACCAAGCAACATGAGTAACGAGCTTTCTACTCCACTAATTTGGCTGCATTCTCAAGCTTTGTGTTGTGGGTTAGGATTAAAGGTGAAGAGTAGTGAGGTTATGGGCTTCAGGATAGGGTAGTCCCATTTCACATTCCTTTTGTAAGGACCATTGGTTTGACATTCCTCCAGTTCTTGTTCATGGAGGGAGACTTTACATTGAGGATAAACAAGATATATAGATGTGTTTCCTTAAGTGTTACAGGTACAAAAAAAAGTTTGGAAATAACCTTTGTAAATCATGATACGTGAACGTTTATTTCAAGTGAAATTTTTATAGATGGATTTCAAGACTAACTAATCTCGAACATTAAACTGCAGTTCCATGCAGAAAAAATTACACCCAGAACTAAATATTGAATGTCTAAAATTAAATTCAAAATTACGATCCATATCAAACATTATATAAATTAATAAAAAAAAGGTGAGGCGAGTGAATGAAGGAGACGTATGGGTGTCCATCAAAGGTAGGTAGCACTCGCGGCCCGGCCTTTTCCAAGCAGCGATGGTAGCCTGCTTCGTCGCCTCCCACCCAACCACGGGCCCACCCTTCGGCCTGCCACGCTGTGTCCGTACGCTCACTGCAGCTGGGCCCTCTGATTAGCCGTGTGTGCGACTAGCCGCGAGAGAGGAAGGGAATCCTGTGCGGCGGTGCCGCTTGTGCGACACCGCCCGCGAGGCCGCCGCGTGGCCGAGCCGCAGCAGCTGCAGCCGCCTCGCGGGCAGTGTCGCACGTGCGGCACCGCCGCATATAATTTTTTTCCCGCCAGAGAGGCCCAGGCGTCGAAGCTCTGTGTGCCGGCTAAAAAGAAAGAAATGGATTTAATAAAAAAATTCTCAAAGAAATCACCTCATCCATACGCCCCCTAATTAGGTAGCTCTGGTCAAAAACTCAAATATGAGGTCAAAAGAATCTACGTAAATAATATATCTCGAATAAAGAGCTTTATGTTGAATTTAATAATATATCTCGAATAAAGAGCTTTATGTTGAATTTACGACTAAGTTCTTTTCAGTTATGGTTGATGGTTTTTAACTCTAGCACAAACGCTTGTGCGAACAAATTGAATGCTGATAAGTTGACAAGCCACTACAAAAGGCTGTCCTGATAAACTGTTTTGAAAAGACGACGAAAAAATTATCCTGTCTGTTTGTTTGAAGAAGCCATAAACCAAAAATTGAAAAGAAGAGGGCTATAATGTCGATGTACTAACCTTGGTTAGAAGGATTTATATTATTGGTAATCAAACCATAAATAGACATACATGTACGGCCAATTAATTGAAATCTGAATCCCAATTATGATTTTGAAATTAATCTAGTGGATAAGCAATAACATTCACACATAGATTACGTGCCATGAGTTGGGTAACAACCGCATGCACATATTGACATTAGTTTCTTGCTTCCCAATAGGCAGTGCATGTCACGCTTGTGTGACCAAAAAGAGCATTGAATACACGTGTACACTGGGCCCAGAAAGATTACACTAATTAACAATCAATTAAATTAACTTCGTGTAAAAGCTAAATCATATGCATCTCTAGAAGAACAATACCTTGCTTAATCAGATGAAGCTAATGACCAGCAGGGCCATGATTAGAGGAGGGACCATGCCTCGTCATACTGATGGCTACACACGACTCGGTTGGATATGATTCTGAATTCTAATCTCAGTGGGTTGGCAATTAATTAATTAAACAAGGTTTAGTTATTTCTTAATTCTAGCTCGGCGTGTCAACATCAGGGTCTTTAGAGGTGGAGTTCCCAAAACTAGTTAGGCGAAATAATTGTACAAGGGTTAGTTTAGTGTAAGAATGCACAGCCCACATGCATGAAGCATATAGAGAGATAAGATGTACTATACACGAGTGATCCTAGTTCGGTGACGTCATACAGGTACAACACCTTGCTCTTTTTCTTAGCCCTTGAAATTTATAGCCTATGTTAAAATGGAGGGCTAAGATTAAGCGCCTACTTGTTTGACGAAAAAAAAGGTTAAAAGAATTTACTTTGTGGAGATTTAGCTTTACCTTATGGGTTATATGCTGAACTTATAACCAAGCTGTCTGGTTTAAGCCTTGCTTGTAATAACTGAAGATAGTGGAAGGTTCTTCATGGTTGAAGCCCAGTATACCATAGCACGCGGCCGAAACAAGAAGGTAACTTGCGCTCCTAGCCTGTTTTGCCACCCCGGCTGAACACCTACATCTTTCATCACTATATCTCTCTCTTAACTTTAAACCATTCTTATGTTTCAGGCTTTCAGCCATACTTTCCCAAAACTACTCTGCTGCAAGCCTATACATCTATAAGAATAACACAAAATCCTAAACATGAACAAGGATCTGGACACGAGCTTGGGATCATACGCTCAAGAATACTCGGAACCATATGCCCGAGAACGTTCGAAACCATACGACCAGAAGCATATTTAAACTTGCAACAAAACAGTATTAATAAGTCAACCATTACCATAAAAATGTTTTGAAGTTCATCATTTATATTCTAGGTTCCATTAGCTATGTTTCAGACAAAAGAGCTAATTCACTAAGATAGGACTGATATATCTAGAGGTGACAAACTAAAAGGTAACCGTTGCATGTTATGTGAATGGACTATTTCTATCCTATGCGTGACATCTTCAAAGGCCACCTAAAAACAACAATTAAGCAAGTGGTGAGTCCGAGACTTATCAAGTAATATAGTAAAACAATAAACATCAACATACATATAACATCATCTTAAATCACATTTCATTAACCCTTTCTTATTCATTAACTCTTTCTTATCTATTAACTCTTTCTTGCTCATTAACCATTTTTTATCATTGAAGCAATGCAAAATACACATGTATATATCTCATCATCTCTTTAACTTAACTGGTATAGCGAAATGAGCACCCGTCAATGACTACTGAAGCCTGCCATCTTTCATGCGAGGATCTCAATAGTTTGGCCTCTTTCATATGAGGACTATAATCTCTACTCGTGTGGAATGCCTACGTCTTATTCTTCCCACTCCCGTCGGATGTCCACACAAAGTAGACCACAGAAGCCCACAAAGGTCATCTCATTCCATGAAAATAATGCACTTAATGCAACATTTCTTTTTAGCATTTTTCATGTACCATTAGCCATTATCCAACTATCATATCATCATCACGTATCCATATCATTTACCATTATCGTTATCCAACAAATATCATTTAACCAATATCGTCACTTAGTCATCGTCAGGGGTTCATCATAAATATCATAGACAACAAGATTAACTAGAGCAATCATATCAACAACAGAGCAAACATGTCATAAGCATAAAGCATCAACACAACAAAACCAACTATTGTTCTGCTATATACTTGCCTGTTTAACTATGAGGATGTTGCGTGGATGGCACCGACCCTAAACTTCCACATGGACAACCAATACCCCATCTCAATAACACCAAACAACACATACACACAAACGAAATGGCATCGCTCCTATGTGAATACTCCAGGCTAACTATCTTCCTTCACCAGGTAGTTATCTCGTTGTCCTAGTTTCCACATGATCATGACTCACAACTTGGAACCCCAACAAACAACCAAACCACTTGTGGGAAATATAGAGAATTATCTAGCTTTAATTAATCATGAACATAATTAAATTCGACCACCTATGGGGTAAACAAGGTCAATTAACACAACTACCGTCAATAACAACGGATTATCTGGTAGTAGCAGTCATCCCTAAAACATATCTCCGAAAATGTTTAACTAAAATCCATATTCGAGCACTCTACATTAATCCATTCATGGAAAAGTTAAGAATCATGGCGTAGATACTCCTAAACTCATCCACAAGCTAGGTGAACTAGTTGCCAAGTAACCTACTCAGGTGATGCTAAGGCTCTAAGAGGAAATAAAACCAACACAGCCTCACATCAATCTAGTGTGTTAGAATAGAGGGAAACATGGTCTAGGGTTTCACCTCAAGCTTGGCGGTTGGAGCGAGTCGATAACGCAATGGCTTGGCACTATGAACTCCTCTCTTCTCTACTCTTGTTCCTCCTCCATTTCTTCTAGTTGCTTCGTCTTCTCAGGTCCTCGCCTCTTCCTTCTTCTCCTTCTCCTTCTTCTTCCTCCTTTTCTCTTTCTTTGTTATTTCTTCCTCTTCTCTCATCCTCCTTTCTCCGCTGGGTTCGTGTCCCCTTGCTCATTCTCCTCCTTTTGTCACTGGGGTGGCCGAGGGTAGCGACAGCTCGATGGCGATGGGGGAGTCAAGAACAGGGGCGGCAACGGCGATGTAGGAGCAACAGCAGCGTCAAGGGCAAGGGCAGTGCAGCGCGCTATTGGCGACAGCACATGAGCGACGTGACGATGACTAAGTGTGGAGGGACGACGGAGGCATGCGGTTGGGGTGACAACATGAGGCAATCAATGTGTGCAGGGGCGGTTGGGGGCGACCGCACGGGGGAACAGCGGCGGCATGGCTTGGGGGTGGAAAAGGGAGCGGCGATAACTTGGCTAGGGCAGCAGCCCTACCTTCCCCTGCGCCGGCCGGTGTTAGGCCAAGGTTGGGCCGGCTCAACCCACAACCATGCCCTTTTTTTTTAAAAAAAAAGATATTGCATGTTCCTCTTCCTCAAGAAATGGTCCAGATAGTCATAAAAAATTTCAAAGAAAATTATCAATGCTGACACAAAACTGATCTATCATGCCATAAAATTTTAAATTTAAATTCGATCTACACATTGAAAAACAGAAAAGAAAATTTCTGCTAAAAAGGAAATCTAAAATAAAATGGACAAATATAAAGATACTATTCACCGAAATTTTTGTATTTTTTGTTTCTCCTGATGTACATGGCATTTCTACTTAAAATTTTGGGGATGCTTGATTATTTGGTATCCTATCTAAGTCAGTTTTTTTAGAATATTTCATGTCCACTTGGACCATTCCCCGAGGAGGGGACTATGGATAGCACGAAACAGGATAGGCTTAGATGTCCAGGATATGTTCTCAAAATACAACTTCAATTCAGAACTATTCGAGAAAATTTAGAGCTCTAAAACACGTTCTGTTCCCTTCCGTTCAGTTCAGCATTATATGATGCACTCTGAATTCTCTAGCTGTAGCTTCGACTTATTTTACATACTTAAGAAGTTGACCCAAAGCTTGAAACAAATCTGAAGGCAATGTGTTATTACGAAATATGCAATAAATTTGCAGTGAACTCTCTTTGCTCAATTACGGCTCTGTATTGATTTTTGCTTCTAATTTTTTCTTAGAAGAGCCAAAAGCCAATGTGAATATCTAATTTTTCAAAGCGGTTTCTTCACTCCCTTTGCTGCCATCTCGCTCCAGAGACAAAACAGGGTGTCCCGGGTACATCTCTCACCCTACTCTAATCGCAACCGTCACGCGCTCTTCCTCACTTTTTGCACTGCTCGCCTCCATTTTCTAAAAGTCACTTCTTTCAGCCACTATTATTTATTTTCAGCCAAAAATCATAAGCTACAGCTAAAAGCCATAAGGTACCTATTTTATTTTCAACCCATTGTGCAGTTTTCCCCCAAATGTGACAACAATCATCATAAAATTTATGATTTGATAATCCATATGCTTGAAATTTTCCATTTCCTTCTAGCAATTAAAAAAACATATTTTTGTTTCACTAGGAATTATATTGTTCTCTCATGTCACACAACGATATATAGCATTTTGTAACTACACCTAAAGTACGTTCTACACGTTCTTCTAAAAGAAAATGTACACGCACATGTCATAGGAATATTAGCTTAGCCTTGCATGACCAAAGATTTGGATAACGACGGATAACATTTTGTAGACAAATCAAATCAGAAAGAAAAAAGAGTGAGAAACCTGTGACTCATAATCAATTAGAAAGATACATTGGTTTGGCTGGGGAGAATATATTCTCTCCTCCACATATCAATGATTGTCTTCTTTTTAGGTCTTTTATTTCTTCCATCATTTTTTTTGTGAAAATCATTGTGGAAATATCATGTTGCTTTATATAAGAAAAAATTCCTCAGCTTTGTCCATTTTTGATACATGAAGAATTCTGAAATGGTCATTGATTTGATATATTGATCTAAGTGTTTCTAATCTAAGTCAATATAAATTTCGTATAGTATGTCTGAGCACAAAGCAAATCTGTATCTCCCAAAAAGAAAGTATTGTGCTATCTTATAGCAAATGACACTACCACAGAAAGGGTCATCGCAGGTGGTTTAAAATTGTCATTATAGACGGTTTTTGAACCGTCTGAATTTATATGTCTGTGATAATAGGTGGTTATTACAGACAACTCTCAAACTGTCTATGATAACTTATAACATGAACAGTTTTCAAAAAACCATCTGTGATATATGATATATCATAGACATTTCTTAAACATAGCCATTTATGATATCTGACATATCAAAGATGGCTAATACCAAAAACCATCTGTGATATGTCAGATATCACAGACGGTTCTTAAACATAGCCGTCTGTGATATCTAAAAATCGCAAACGGCTAATACCAAAAACCATTTGTGATATATCATATATCACAGACGGTTCTTGAACATAGCCATCACTGATATTTTATATATCATAGACGGCTAATATAAAAAATCGTCTATGATATGTCATATATAACAGACAATTTGGCATTACGAATTATCTGTGATAGCTATTTGAATAGCTAAATTATTTTTTATTTTTCAATTAACCTCAGGAAATACTAGTCATGCCCTCTGAAAACAAGTAAACAGATCACATATATAGCACACAACAAACATTTAATGAATTGTTTGATTAAGCACAATTAAGAGATTACAATTGTATCAAATGTTTGAACTTCTAATCATCCTCGCTGGGGTTGAACTCTCTATTCCAGTTTATGAACCCCGCCATTAAGAATTCGAAGAGCTTTACTCGAACTTCGGTGAGTTTGTCAAGATCAAATGCACTTTCGTCAAATTCCACGCACTCGCTACGAGTGTTAAAGTCATTAGCATATATATAAATTGATAATCATGAAATAATTATTAGTAGGTTGACAAACCTCTAGATCATTTGTCTTAGTGGCCATGATTTCCTGCATATGGCCTCAAATGTAGAATCTACATATGTTGCCCTGTAGCTACTAGTGGCACTACAAAAATAGAATTACATATATAGGTATTGTCAGTTCTAGAGGCATTATTATGAAGTGTCATATAGGATTGTTGTGTTGTAGCGGGTACCAGAAATCGCGTCCTACGTCGCAGTGTGACGCTGGATCCCTTATGTCTCCCTACCTGGGCAACTTAAGCATTGAATGACCCATGTGATTCCAAAAGTTTAGCTTCGGCCATTGCAAACGAAGGAAAAAACTACAATAGAGTTATGTATGGAGAAAATGAGTTTACATGTCAATTGCTTGTTACACACAGGTAAAGTCATGGTTGTTTCTAAGTAGCGAATCAAGGTATCTTACCTTTCTCCATTTTGATACAATCATAATCAGAATCCAGTGAGATCTAGTCATCTACATCATCATAGTGATTTATTCTAAGTTCATGTTGCGTATAAAGTACAAATAAAACTTATATAGCAACTAGTGAACCATTTACCCCTGGTTGAAGGGTACCAAGATGTAGTCATTGTCATTATGAGCAAGCAATCCCGTTGTTATGTAATTTTGACCGAAGGATACGTTTTTGCTGATGGATTGCTTAGAGACCATGTGTGGATCGAAGAAACCCATCGATTGTCACTGTCACCGGATTTGTTGGATCATGGACCTATACACAAGCAATGAATTATGACATTTATCAGTATTATGTGAATATAGAACTTGATTATGTAGTACACTTACAGCGTCCAACATCATTGAAGTGAGGCGTCGAGTTCGTCGAGGTTGAATAGTAAGAATAAGACTTTGAAGGTCACAATGAAGTAGCCCAAGTCGTGGAGGAAATATGTCTCCGTATATCTCACGGTGAATCCACTTTGTCGGTTTGGCTTCCTATTGGACCTCTGCATGTACCAAGTATGCCAAGTCCTGCAAACCAGTCCAAGTCTAGTAATTATGACTTGGGGACCAACGACACTCCGAGCATGTACTTACAGGGCCCAAAAGGCATCTTAATCTTCCTTGGATGGGCCTTAGCACCTCATTTGCGATACATATTCGGTGTCGTCTCCACGGGAGCCATTGCGATGGTCTTCTGAAGCAGAGCTTGAGGTGGAGTCATAGAGGGTTATATTTTATACTCATGGTCATGTGGAGATCACGGCACAAAAAGATTCAGGGTGATGTCCCTCTTGGGGCCACTGGACGAATGTGTGGACGGCATCCTCTAGTGTCATGATTTCTCTGTTGGGGCCTCTCCAATGGGACCTTTGTGAGACTGGTCCCTAGCTGGGCACCGTGCAGCAACATCCCTAGTAGACATAGATACTCCATTCCTTGCCTAGAGTCAATGGGAATAGAGCCAACAAACTTGACTCTAAGGATGCATGGCGTTTGCTCCTACATAACGATACACGACGAGCTAAGGAGTCCACCAGGTCTATCTATGTAGCATTCTAGATATGTATATTATCTGGATGTTGTCAATAGATAAGTGGGTGTCGCTATATTCAGAAAGTGATGTGGACGTGCAGCTACTCCGATGTTGAGGGGGGCTGGGTACCGCAATAACGGAAGTAGCTAGCGAGTGGTTGCTGGCTTCTATCAGTTCTTCCCTTAATGTATCTGTCTCTCCTCGAGTTGAGGCAATTATCTCCTCAAGTTTCGCATCAAAGTCTTGTTTCATACATTCCTCATGCTTGGCTTTGGATCTCTTCCTACTCCTATACGCCTCAAAGTCATTCGGGAATCCATGCCTCCAAGATACATAAACCCCTAGGTCTCACATGCGATCTGGATACTCCTTATTTTCCAAGGTTGTGGATAGTATATCCCTCTCCTTGACTACTTCGAAGGAGCATTCGGAAGATTTGGTAGTCAATGTTTGCTGCAAGATGCAATCATGTTATTTTAAACCCTATGAAGTTACGGGCCTATAAACAACTAGTTAGTTTAACATATCTTACCAGTCATTGGGACACTTCCTAGTCTATGGGGTATTTGAAATAGGCGATGCCCAAAGACGTGGTTGATGGCCTCGCTCTTAACCAGTTCCAAGCGTGCTCTTTTTTTATCCCGACAAATGGTGGGAAGGCCTCCGATTGGATTATGGCCTCATCCTCCATTACGAGATTTTACCTGTGTACCTGTAGGACCGAACAGGCAACAGAGGGGGGTGAATGGTGCCTTCAAACCTCTCCAAGTATTCACACAACACTTCTTCTCCAATAGCTACCGATCTATGAAGTTAGAGAGTGAAGCCTTACTAGAAGCCGAGCAAACAGACCGACAATAGAGAGAAAACAGTCACGGCCGAAAACATACAGAGCGATCAGGACTTACTGCATGGTCGTAAGTCTGTGATGTGGTCGAAACGATCAAGCGGTTGTCTGTCAGTGTATAGAGTGGTCGAACGCCAACTCGTGGTCGATCAAGCCACTCGGTCGAAGAAAGCCTGATCTCTGGTCGTGATTGCGTGGTCGTAAGCCAACATGTGGTCGAACTACCAATGCGGTCGAATCCAGACTACCACTCGAGACAACAACGTGGTTGAAATCAGTGAGATGTGGTCTGGTACTTGACCATGGTCGAAACCAACTAATTCGTGAATATAGTCGACGTACCAGACACCGATTGCACTGACTTCAACTACACACAACTACAAAAACCAGAAGACAAGAAGAAAAACGTGGTGTAAATGAAACAGAGGAACCAGTGAGGCGCACGACCGCAAGATCTGACTTCTGAATAACTTTTGATTCATGGATCAATTGGTTATGAGACTTCAAACACAGCAAGACCACGACCTCAAAAGACTTCTCTGATCTTTAATTGAAATCTTATCAATCCTATAGAAATCTTTCGGGAAAATCACAAAGACAGCTCAAAACCACGACTCTGAAAGAAGGAAGATGATCAGATCATGCAAATGGAATTAAGTGGGCCAAGAAGGCTTCGAGTATGTGCTTCCATTACCAGGCAAGTCAGATCATCCAAAGAACAAGCGAGAACAAAGACTTAAGTCAGAAAGCCAAAAGAGCGAAGAGATGAACAGAGAAAGAACGCTTAAGACAAACAAGCATCAATCAGATAAAACAACTCAAATAGAGGCACAGAGATGAATGATTTCATTCAAGAAGGTTTCTACAGCCACTCCACCCAGGAGGTCCAAGAGCACAACCGCTCCGGCACAGAGAACAACTCACACAGAAATAAAATCCAAGAGCTTCTCCGCCCAAAAACCTCTCCGAGCACTGGTGTTCTACCCTCCTATTTATAGCCTTCATAGCGGGGGGGGGGGGTAACCCGTTAACCCCAACTAACACCGGGTTTTACACGCAGACACACCCGCGACAACCCGCTTACACATTCAAATAACAGCGCTTTAACAGAGACTTTAACCAAAGATCAGTTTCCTTTGCAGGCTTTGAGCATTTCTCCAAAATGCCCCTCCTGCACCTTCCCGGAAACTTCCTGTTCCCTTGCTGTCCAAGTCGTGTAGCCACCTTGCAAGCCTAGTCATCTTCGGCATCTCCCAACCGTTCTGAACCTCAACACCTCCTGTGCCTAGTTCCGGCTCTTCCATGCCTCGCCATGACTTAGCTCCAAAGTCCTGCTACCATCATAGACAAGAAAACATCACATAGCACCGCTCTAGAATCTAAGATCATACATCTGCATCAGAAGAATGTGCTCGAAAATCACCCCAGCTAGTCGTAAACCACCAATGACTGGTCAAATGCACAAGACATGAAAAGCTCATAGCCTATGACCACATGGCAAATTGATACGACCACCCAGAAGACGGTACGACCATGAGAACAGAGGCTATGACCATCGCTAGCACAAGCTACGACCTCTCCGAGCTGATCGCAACCACTTCTGACCGCTAAGACCGTCGCTACAACTTCCCAGAGCTGATCGCAACCACTTCCGACCGCTAAGACAGTCACTACGATTTCCCAAAGCTGATCGCAACCGCTTCCGACCACGTTCAACGCTTTTCATCATGGTTAAAGCACCTTCCGACCACGTACAACGTGGTCGAAGCCTCTTCCGACCACGTTCAGAGGTTTACAACTTGGTCGAAAGCCGTTCCGACCACATACAATATAATGTGATCAAAGCGCCAGCATGGTCGAAACCCGCTTTCGGCCGCAGACAACGTGGTCGAAACCCGCTTTCAGCTGCAGACAATGTGGTTGAAACCCGCTTTTGACCGCAGACAACGTAGTTGAATGACAACGTGGTCGAAACCCGCTTTTGACCGCAGACAACATGGTCAAACGACAACGTGGTCGAAACCTACTTTCGACCGCAGACCACGGTTTACAGACCACATTTTCCATCAACGTGGTCGAAACCCATTTTCGACTACCGACCACGCCTTCCAACCACGTTTGTTGTCAATGTGGTCGAAACCCACTTTTGACTACCGACTACGCCTTCCGACCATGTTTGCCATCAATGTGGTCGAAACCCATCTGTTGACTTCCGAATGCGGACAACATGGTCGTAAATCTATCTGGCGATTTCCGATCACTGACAACATGGTCGTAAACCCTTTCGACCACATTCAAATTGTACTTCCGTGGTCGTAGCGCCTCCCGACCACATTTTCTTCTGGTTTGCCGTGGTCGTAACACCTTTCGACCATGTTCAAATTGTACTGTTGTGGTTGTAAGAGGCACAACGTGGTCATAAACTTCCAGCCGACCACGACGACACTTAAAGTCGTTGTAAACAGTCTTCCAACCACTCGTTAGGCTTACGACTTTGCAGAAACAGCATAATCTTCAAAAACCAAACTCAATTTTTCTAAAACAAGGGTCAATTACTCATCACAAACATGGAGTCACCTCCACATAGACTCTCAGTACCCAATGGTGCTGAGTCTGTGGGGGTGAGTGTTTTGTGCCTGGAGAGCCTTGTGTGCTATACTTTCCTGTTGAAATTCGATCGTCGTCTTCATCTACACAAAGACCTCCCATATTTTTGGTGACACAAAAGGATACCTCGTGAAGGGCGTACGATCCTTGGTCACATTGTGTGTGACAAGCGTGGTCTTGAAGGTCTTCCACACTTTTCCCATTGCCAGGAGCACCTGCCATCGTACGAGTCCCTAGACTCCTGCTAGGATCTCGAACGAGTTTGAAATTTCTATCCACAGCTCACTTTCTCATCTTTTGTCAAAGTTTTCCAATTTCTTCAGTGATAAGGACCCATTGCCTTCCAAGTTTCCCACAGGTAGTCCAAAATATTGCCACTGCTTTCTTTGGTTGCAGAGGGACCCCATTCAGAGAGACTGCTGTGATGGTCATTCAGTCCTCTAGCCTTTCGATACTCCTCTGCTATACTTAGTTACCTCGGTCTTTGGAGCGTTAGGCCCATTCAGCAATGTCCATTGCAACGATGATGGCGTCATCTCTCTTACAAGAAAAAACTAATTACAGTGAGCGATGAGCGTAAACATTGGCACATGGTTGATCTTACAAGAAATAAGAACAATCAACAACGTCTGTTATTGTGATAAGATCTCTTTCCAATACTAACATCTCAAATCAGACAGCCCAATATCTCAAGTTCTACAAAGTAAGTTATGGCTGGAGTCTCTTCATCCTCATCATTTTGTGTGTTAGGCTTGGTTGTTGTCTTAGGCTTAAAAATACCTTTGGGCTATCGCACCCTTCATTTACAAATGATTAGCGTGATAGCCCAAAGGTTCTTTTATGTCTAAGACAGTAACCTAGCCTAACACACAGCATGATGAGAAGGAAGAAACAACAATCATAACTTACTTCATAGAAACTAACACACTGAAATGTGTGATTTGCCATTCCAAATAGATCTTGTGGCAATAACAAAGTGAATCACAGAGGACGCTAGAGTGTGTGACTTGCTTCATACCGTTTGAAGGTCTCTTTGGCATATATTAGTGCTACAAGGTTTATTTAGAACACTAACATACCATTCCAAATAACACAACCCTCCCTTAAGGTTATCTCTAAGAACTCCAATTCACTTAAAAACAACAAATTCCATCCTCATACACCCTCACAATTTGTTTCTCCCCCAACTAGGATTTTGAGTGATGTGACATGTATTTCTCAACAACTACAAGACAAACATTAAAGCACCGTATACACGAGCTTCAAAAGGGCTTAAGCAAATTAATTTGCTTTAACCCTTTTGAAGCTCAAGTGTATAGTGATGTAATATTCTTCTTATACAATTACTACTCTAACTCACAGTATTTCATGCCCTTTTTTACTTAAACCAGCAGCCCACCCATAGAAGAAAAGAAAAGTTGGAGGGGGAGACAAGAATGTAATAGAAGCCGAAGGAGAGTGTGGACCTTCGGGGACCCAGAAGGTTGCCCGTGAGGATCACATGAAGGTGACATTTTTGGCAACAACAAGGGACCACCATCGACGTCTTCATCCACGTGTGGACCACACCGAGACCATCCCCAACAACCTTACAACTTCCAGCCCAACACAAGTAGGCCGACCTTCCCTCCCACATCCATTTCCCCATTTCTTTTTGGGTTCCACATAAAAAAGGCACTAACATATATGGACGGATGTAACACACATGAGGTAAAAAGTGGGATTTGGGATCCATACCTTTGGGAGGAGAGGCAACGGGGAGGAGAGAACTCATGAACACACATTAATAGATATGAACAGATCTATCACACGTGAGGTAAAGAAGTGGGATTTAGGATCTATACCTTCAGAATGAGGGGTGATGACGGGATGAAAGGTGTCGGAATGGAGAGGCGGTGCCAGGATGAGAAGCGAGGAGGCCACCATGCCAGGTAAGGAAGGAGAGAATGGAGACGTCAGGTTCTCTGGCGGCAATGGTGGCGGTGGGGGGCGAGGAGATGGAGGGGTGCGCGAGTGGGGAGTAAGAGTGCAAAACCTAACAGGGCCGTACTTATAAAAGAACTATCACAGATGGTTCTATTAAATAACCATTTATGATATTAATATCATAAACTATTCTATTTTGGAACCGTCTGTGATGTTGTACCTTATCACAGATGGTTCTATTATGGAACCATCTATGATGTTGTACCTTATCACAAATAGTTCTATTATCGAATTGTATATCATAAATGATTTGTGCCACTAAATCACCTGTGATTGCACCTTCTGTATATGACATATAAGGTTAACGCTAGCCATGCCCTCTGAAAACAAGCAAGCAGATACAATCGCATATGTAATTATTTCTAAATTACTACATCAATTACAATAGAATAATTTCTTAATTATATCCCAAGTTTCTTAATTACATTGGAATAATTTCTAAATAGGTGTTCGCCGTATAGGATCATTGCACTTGGCTATTTTCTTTTTAAATAAAGCCCTTTACAATGATCAACATGCATATAGTTTGCTTCATCCCTTGGTTCTTCCTCGAGCCTGATGTTATGTCTAAATGGAGACAACTCGTTAAATTGATTGTACTCTTCCTCATTTACGACATTCTCAACTCTGACAATCATTCCCTTTCCATTAAGAACTATTGATGCTTCTTGTTTGTCAGGTCAGTTACATAAAAAACTTGAACAACTTGCCTCGTGAGTACAAATGGTTCATCTTTGTATCCTACACATTCAGGGTCCACTGTAGTGACGTTGTACTTATTGACTTTTACACCCAGTGGGAGTTGGACCCAACAGTACCGAAGGAGAGGGATATTAAAAATTATATAATCAAGCTTCTAAATCTCCTCTATACATCCATAGTAGGAGCTTGGAGTAGCAGTACTGAACTGCTCATGAAATGTATCTATATGGACACCTGAGTTCTGGACTGTACTTTTTCTATCTTGATCTATTGTATAAAATGTGTACCTATTAATGTCATATCCTTGCTAGTGAATCGCACCGTCAACCATTCGTTAAACCGCGGTTGTGCTATCTCATGATCCGAACCTCTGACCGGCCTGGATTCGCTTAGCGTAGCATGTCCTTGTGCTCTTCAATATGCAGGGACACTTCAGTCATGCGTTGCAATACTGTGAAATGAGTTTGAGCATACGTATCCAGATCGGGGGTTATTGCTTTCCTTCCGATGGTCCTAATACCCTCTTGCCTCCCCTGGTGACGACATAGAGGCACACATATCGGTTTGACCTGAGTCATGTAATCAACGCAGAACTCAATGACCTCTTCGGTTGCATAACCTTCAATGATGCTGCCCTCTAGCTGAGATCGATTGCGTGCATAGGACTTGAGAATTCCCATGTACCTCTCGAACGTGTACATATGATGTACAAACACGGGGCTGCATATCTTTATCTCTCTCACAAGGTGGATAATGAGATAGACCATGATATCAAAAAATGATGGAGGAAAATACATCTCAAGATGACATAGAGTCGTCACCACCTTGGTCTATAGAGGATATAATCCATCAAAATAGATGACCTTCTGAGCAATTGCATTAAAGAAATAATATAGCCTCATGATTGCCACTTGAACCTTGTTTGGCAAATATTTCTAATTGCAACATGAAACAATTGTGTCAATAGCACATGGCAGTCATGAGATTTCATACCAATTAATTTCAATTCTTCTATGAAAACAAGTTTCTTCATGCTGGCGAAGTGACCAGACGGAATTTTTACACCATGCAAGCGCTAACACAGTTTAGCACTCTTGGACTTAGATAGAGTGTAGCAAGCTGGAGTAAGGTACATCTGGCCTTTATCGATCTCTATCGGTACTAACTCAGTCATGATATTCATAGCAACCAAATCATTATGTGCGTTGACACCATTCTTCATTTTGCCACAAATATTCCGTAAGAGACCAATTATGCTATCACAAATATTCTTCTCTACAAGCATGATATTGATGCAATTGCGAACTTCTATGTGCTCCCAATAGGACAAGTCCCAAATACCGACCTCTTCTTCCACATATTCTTCTGACGGGTCCTTAACTTACATTCCTTTCTAAGCACAACATCGATATTCTTGACCATATCTTAGACCTTTTTCCTACTAGAAGGCCTTGGTGCTGAGTCATCCTCTTTTTTCGTCAAATTGTTTCTTCATCTTGTAGTATGGGTGATACCTTGGAAGGAACCTACGATGACGCATGTACACAGTTTTACGCGGGTTATTCAACCACGCACTCTTGGTATAACCTAAGCAGTGCAGATAGGCTTTGTCTCCTTTCGTACATAACCCTTATAGGTTACCAAGGGCAAAAAAATCATTGATGGTGTAGAATAATATAGCGCGTAGAGTGAAGTTCTCTCATTTGTCTGCATCCAATACCTATACCAGTGTCACAAGATCTTTCATCAATGGTGCTAGGTACACATCAATATCATTCCTAGGTTGCTTCGACCCTTGGATAAGGAGTGACATCAAAATGTACTTTCGTTTCATACACAGCCAAGGAGGAATGTATACATGCATACATTCATGGGTCAGATGCTATGTCGACTGCTCATGTTACTGAAATGATTCATTTCATTTGTACTCAACCCAAACCTTATATTCCTCGGTTCCGCACCGAAGTCTACACACATCCTATCAATGTTTCTTCACTGTGCAGAATCAGCAGCGTGTCTTATCATTCCGTTTTTCTTACGCTCCTTCGAGTGCCAATGCAGCAACCTTGCATCCTTTTGGTTTACAAATAAATGCTTTAAATGAGGAATTACAAGCAGATATCACAACATCTTAGTAGGAGGGCCTTGCTTCACCTCGATGCCCTCACCATCATCGAAGTCAATATTACACTTGTATAGGGATACTTTGTACACGGGATAAATATGTAATTTTGCGTACTTACGATAGAGGCTACAATCATTCGGATATGCATGTATTTTTTTACTTTTATTCCAAATGGATAAAGAATCTTCTTGGCTTAGTAGGTGGTTCTTGGCAATACATTTTTCTCTAGAAGAATGTTCGCTAGGAGACTTAACAATACCGTATAACTCTTGTTGAACCAACTATTGCTTGCCTTCAATTTCAGCAATTCAAGAATAGATGACAACCTGGTGTATTGCAGCTTGTAGTCTGAGAACAAAGGTTTCTTCAAGTCCACCATTAAGCTCTCGAATTTACCAAACTCTCTCTCTCTCTCTCTCTCTCTCTCGCTATAGTCTCCTTCTATATCACGTAGCATCTGATCCAAATTATCATCATGCGACCTATCCTCATCGAAAGCACAGTCCACAACTAGTATATCGTTGTCTCCCTCGATGATGTTATAACTACTTTTCTGTATAATATTCTCTTCACTATGACTGGTCTAACATGTATAGCCCTTTTTGAAACCCCTTCAAATCAAGTAAGCATCGATCTATACTGAGTTGGTAAATATCTTTAGATTATCGTAATTAATGCATGGACAGTACATATATTCCATCCCTTTCTTCAACATATCCTGCTCGGCTGCTCTTCTAAAAGCAGACACACCACTAATGTACTGTTCACTCACACAGTTCTCAATATACATCCAGCTTCGATCTATCTACGCTACGCATGTAACAAATTAGTGTCAAATTGGATTATTATTATTAGTACTATAGTTAGCTATAGCCTAATACTTACACATAATTATCATCCATCTTATAATAAATTGTCTATATCTAAATTAAGTAGCTAGCTATGTACTCGCCATGAAGCAATACATATACACACACATACATACATATATACACATACATATATATATCAAGTAAGAATATATTGAAGTAAATTAAGAGTAGTAACCCATTCTTAAATTGGAGTAAACTACCAATTAAGCTAGTTCTAAACCTAACTACCATCTCTCTTTATTACAAGGCATATATTAGAAACAAATACTAACCTCCAATCACCAAGAACAAATCAATCTACAAGCAGCTAGATCTACAAGCGGAATGCTTTCACCAAACTCCCTAAAGTCGGTGCCTCCTTCAATGTAACGCAATGAAGACAGATCTGTCGGGAACGATCTGGCTAGGTATTAATTAATAATGGGAAGTATCCCAGACACATTCAACCATGAACCATCTGTAATACATAATTATCACAGATGGTTCCTATTAAGAATTGTATGTGATAATTACTTATCACAGATGGTTTATATTAATAACCGTTTGTGAATATACATCACAGATGCTTCTAAAGTGGAACTGTCTGTGATAAGTACACTACAGATTATTCTAAATGCATTCTCATATACACATAAATGCAAATTCATATATATATATATATATATATATATATATATATATATATATATATATATATATATATATATATATATATATATATATATATATATATATATATATATATATATAGTATAAATAACAGGGGCACCTAGGTGTCTGGACACCTAGTCTCCCTACCTTTGGATTGCTTTTAGATGCGTACTAGTGTGATTGAGACTTTCCATCCATGATTAAGACTTTCCTTCCATGATTGATTTAGCATGCCTAATATATTACATACCATACATACCATTGCTCTAGCACGTATCTAAAAGCAATCTAACGGCAGGGAGCCTAGGTGTCTGGGCACCTAGGTGTCCCATTTCAGCGTCCTATATATATATATATACATATACATACATACATACATACATACATACATACATACATACATACATACATACATACATACATACATACATACATACATACATACATACATATACACAAATGCAAATTCAGTAATGCCTCAGGAGTAAATACGTATTACCTTGTCATTTTTTACTGGTTAGTAATGCCGTCGATCATGTCGTTATAGCAAGATCGTTTACATATATAGAAGACAATACATACAAATTCAACTGTTTGTATTTACATAAGGCCAAACAGTGTGGCCAGTCGCTTCTTACAAAGATAAAAAAAGTAGAATCCTAACTACTTCAGACTTTTTCTAGTGGTGGAGGTAGCATGATACATCTGTCTTCAAAACTTCTTAGGTGACGTGGTCAACATCGGACAGATCGGGATCATCAGCGAACAAAGCTTGAAATGCGTCCACCCATTTACTTGCTCGTTCAAGTGTCTCCCGAACACCCTCCAACCAGACAATCATGTCGAATTGAGCCCATAGGCTCTCTTCCCTTTCTCGAGTGGTCTCCGCAAGGTTGATTTGGTCATCCGTGTCTGCCACATCGACTAACCACCCCAAGCAATGGCAAGCCTTCTGGAGGCATGCAACATTGTTGTGGAGGACCACGTTGATGGCGAGGTTAGCTCGCCAGAAGTGGGAAACCAACCAGAAGACACGATGGAGGAGGATGTCAAGACAACGGAAGGTGGCCTTCAACTATTTTGTGAAATCCTCGGACATAGAAGGGAGGACACTGTGCCAGGTTAGCTCGCTGGAAGCAGGAGACCAACCGGAAGACGCGGTGGAGGAGGATGTCACGACAACAGAAGGTAGCCTTCAACTGTTTTATCAAATCCTCGGACATAGAAGGGAGGACGTTGTTGGCACAGTGTCCTTCTGCAGCACCCGCCAACGTATGGCCGGTGAGGTGCTTGTACAGTATGGCCAAGTTGGCTATCAATGCTGGCGACAAGGAAGAGTATGGAGTCATTTATTTGTTCTTGAGAGATAAGAAAGATAGGTGGGCGAGCGGCGAGGTGCTCATACAGGATCAGCAATGTGGGGATTAATCTCCGGTGGTGGATGATCATTTTTATACAACAAGAAATACATCCGGCGCGTGAGACGAAGAGATGCGTCGGGGAGCCAAAACGATCAAAGAGGTGCGCATTGGGGAGATGAAGTGCCATTCATGCATACAAATACATATCACAGACAGTTCCAACCACAAGCTGTCTGTGATACGCAACTATCATAGACAGTTCATATTAATAACTATTTATGAACTATCAAATACGGTTCTAACTAAAAACTATCTGTGATATCCGTAATTATCACAGATAGTTCGTATAAAGAACCGTCTCTGAATTATCATAGACGGTTATTAACAAAAACCGTCTGTAAACTATCATAGACGGTTATTAACAAGAACCATATGTGATAGTTAGGTATCACAGATGGTACACGGTTACGCTTGTAAAACCGTCTATGATAATTACAACACAGACGGTTCCCCATGAATTGTCTATGATAAGACTTCCAGTATAGCTTGTTTTATAGTGGTGTAAACTTGCAATTATTACAGATGGTTCCAGTATATCTGTGATGTCTGAATTACCACAGACGGTTCATATAAAGAATTTTTCATATGCATGTAAAGATGTAACTTTCACATGCATTAGCACACTTTTTTTTTTTTTGCTTTCTGTCAATATATCATGTCCAGCCAGTAGTCTATTTGTTGTTTTCCCTTTACCATGTGGGGAGGGCGGGCATATGGAATTTGTTCTTCCATCATTGGGAAACACACGTCCTGTGAAAGCTTGTCGAGTTGTGGGGTAAACGTTTTACACCATTTGAATAGTGCTTAGATTATCAATATATGTTAAAGTATGTCGCTGTTTTTATGTTGATAAGATGGGAACTACGATATGATCGGCCCGCTTACTTAATTAGGTTCTAGAGCATCAATTTGCATATTCCAATTCATCTTCCAAGTGCCATGACAGGTGCACTAATTAAATATTTTTTATGTGATCGAATTTGGTTTTGTGGTCACATGCATGCACACATCTTGTTAGAGTAAATATTTGCTCATGTGGCTTAATGAGAATTATTTGTACTCATTTGATTCGTACAACTCTAAAGACATAAGTCATCGCCATGCATCTTTTCTTTTAAAAAGCTTTACCTAGAATATAAAATAGTAAAAAATGGAGATACATTTTTCACTTCCTCCTCTAGAAAAACCATTGTGGTATTCTTACTCTAGCATATAGTGCAAACGTTACTCACCATGAATTAAAACACCAGATTTATTCATTAGATGTAATCAAGTTAATTTCTCTCAACTGGTGAACATAAATAATAATAGTGGTGAAAATAAAATTTTCTCATTCTTTTTTAGGAAAATAGAATTATTCATTCTAGAATATCTTTTGGACATTGTTTTAACAATTTAGTTAATGCTAACTATTAATTAAAGAAGACGTAAATCATAATTTAGCGTTAGGGCATATGTCCCTGTCATTCTATAAAAAACATTAAGGATGATTAATCCAACATCACAAACTTAACTAGGAAGTAGTTGTTAGATCTTTGATTTAGAATGTGTCAGTTCCTAAAGTAGTGATCCACTTATATACCCGAAAAATGCATATAGTATATTGCTGTCCCTTTTAGAATTTAGTCACTCTACTACAAAAAGTGTTATCACAGACAGTTCGAAACTGCCATCACAAACGATTTTTTGAACCATCTAAATTTATGCGTCAATGATAATCGAAGGTTATCATAAATAGTTTGTGAGTCATCTATGATAAATACAACACAGATGATTTGTAACTAGAACTGTCTGTGAAGAACACTATCACAGACGGCTTGAACCAAAAATTGTCTGTGATACTCACACATCACAGATGGTTGTAGCTACCAACCATCTGTGATGGGTGAATATCATAGACGGTTGTAATATAAAATTGTCTGTGATAATATTTCATAGACAGTTTATACCATAAAATCGTCTGTGATAGTTCATACTATACCTAAATTTTTCTGTTTTTCGGCAAGTCTCAAGAAATGTTATTTATGCCACTTGAAAACAAGCAAATACAGCAGCACATTCCATTAGAATCCACCATTACAGCATCACAAGATAATGAGTAGGTTACTCATCTAACACAGCAAGAACATGGCAAGAACACATCCTAATCCTACGAACCCATAGCAAAAATATAAAAGAAGGAGAGATCCTAGTAGCGTGTGAGCTAGATATCCTTGACGCCGACTTGAGCACCGTCTTTGTAGCTAGCTGCTTCTGCGGTGCCTTGCAGCGAAGGAGAGGCGACGGTAGTGTCACCTTTGTGTCACGGCGGTGAGATTGCACAAGACATTCTTACGACATTTACAAAAAGAGTGTATTGTGTAGTCAACCGTGGTGTCACAACGGAGGCACTAGCTCACAGCGGTAGTCAGCGTCGTCGAGGAACAAGTGAGGAGTGGATGAACTAACTAGGAGCAGACGGTAGAAATCACACATCTCGGAGTGAAAAGGAGAGGAGGAGTAATTAATAAGCGGCAAAAGGTGGGAGAAACCGGTGCCTGCCGTTTGATGCAGAGAGAATGGACGGGTGCGATTAGAATCCTGGGAAAGATGCCACGGATCGATGTCATGGCATTATCAGAGATGGTTTGTTATACGAACCGTCTGTGATAATACACATATCATAGACGGTTCTTATAAATAAACGTCTGTGAATTATCACAGACAGTTATTAATATGAACTATCTGTGATGTCTTGCATTATCACAGATGGTTTATACTGACAACCGGCTGTGATACTTATGATTATTGATAAGAACCGTCTGTGATGTCCTATTTTATCACAGACGGTTCGTATAAATAACCGTCGGTGAAAAATCATAGATGGTTATTAGTATGAATCATCTGTGATAGTTGCAGTATAGATGGTTCATAGGAATCATCTGTGATGTAGTCATTCAGTATAACCTCTTTTGTAATAGTGTCATTTCCTAACTTGTAATACAAAAAAATGATCTAATGATCATTAGTCATCTTGGTGCATTATAAGGTCCTATATCAAATAATGTGTGTTTCTAGGTTATTTGGTGATCATGGTCCCTCCGTCTTTGCACAGAAACTCTTCCTACACTTAAATATTAGCTAGCTAGATCAATTGATGCAAAAAAAATGAACATTAGTTAGCAAAATTAGGTCATGCGTTGCTACACATGCGACTAACCTGTCTATGTCTAATCTGCATATTTTTAAATTTTCAAATATTATACTCTCGCTAGTGCTTATTTACTTTTACATTTTGTATTATAATGTTTCACCCTTTTCTTTGGTCTACTATTGATGTTTATTTGGCCTAGTGTAACTATTAATCTAAAAAAAAGGTAACTAAGTATTGGGTGTTCAGGAATGACAAATTCTCTACTACAAATTAAAATTATCGAGATAAATTGTTTTTTCTCTTATCATCTCACTCTCTGTCTCTCACACACGCACACACACATACATATGTGTGTGTGCACTAGTGCACAACGGGTCATCACAGATAGTTCAAAAACGTCATCACAGATGGTTCCATAAGATGTATGAGTTTATGGGTTAGTAATAATACGAGGTCATCACAGACGGTTTGAAGTAGAAACCGTCTGTAATAGCCAACTATCATAGATGGTTATAAGTTAATAACCATCTGTGATATTCTTTTCCGTTCCTAAATCTATTTCTGTTTGTTGGCTAGCCTTAGGAAATGCTAGCTATGCCCTTTGAAACAAGCAGATCAACATAGTGTATATATATATCCAACTCACATTCATTCATATCAGAAATAAGAACATCCATTTCACAAATCAATTAACAGAAATAAAATATAAATACACACATGAATAATTAATCTCAATCTTATCCCAGTGAAATTCATTCTACATGAGAGACCATGTGGAGGTATCCCCATGTTGGTGATGAGTAATTGATGATTGGTTTAGTGAGTTTGAGTTTGTTTTGGGTATTCTAGGGTTGAGTACCTTTACTTGTGCTAATATGGATTATGCTATTTCGTGCGGTGCTATGTGATGGTTTGCTTGTCTGTGTGACTGCAAGACTTCGGAGCTAGGTCATGGTGAGGCGAGGAGGACCGGGACTAGGCACAGGAGGTGTTGAGGTCCAAACGGTCGGTGATGCCGAAGATGATCGAGGCTGGTGAGGTGGTTGCGAGTCAGGAGACGAGGAACCGGAGCTGAGGCTACTGGTGACGGGCGATGACGGGCGGCGACGGAATAGACCAAGACTAGACTCAGGTGGAGTCGAAGGTCTCGGTCGGTGTCGGGTAGACACGACGAGCAGCGGCGAGAGGATCGAGACTAGACTTAGGGAGGAGTTGAGGTCCAGATGGTCAGGATGCCGGGTGCGATCGTGTGCAGCGGAGCGGACCGGGACTAGACTCAGGGAGGAGTCGAGGTCCAGACGGTCGAGGTACCGGACGCGGGAAGCTTCCGGGAAGGCGCTTGAGGGGCAAATCCGAGATTTGACTCAAGCAAGGGTTTGGAGGGCAGGTTGTTTCCCTCCAAAAGAGTGCTTTGACTTTCTTGCCTCAAGTGTGTGAGAGGTGGAAAGTGGTTGTTGTATGCCACTTCTTGAATTTCTTCTTTGGGGTGAGTGTTTGCCTTCAAAAGGAGAGGGAGGCAGCTGTATTCAGATCATCCAAAGTAAGAAATGTGGGAAGTATAAGCATTCTTGAGAATAGGAAGAGAGTTCAAGTGAGTGTGTAGTGCTCTGTGTGTGCATGAGTTCATAGAGTGAACCATGTAGTGATTTCCCTTCTCAATCGCGTATAGGTCTCCTCTGTAATCATTTCTCTTGTAATCATTCATGAGATGGAATCAATGAGGAGAAGAGTTGTTGTGCTGCATTTATTTTCAGTCTCCTGCACTTTCTCTATTTTAGGGTTTGATGGCAAGAACCTTAGGCCCTTGATTTTCTAGATGCATTTCTGAGTTTGAGTTGTGGTTTCTTCCTCTGAGATCATCTCCCTACCATACTCAAAGTTTCATGAGCAATGGATGAAGGAATCTCAAGCAATTTGGAAATTGATCCTTTCTCTGTCAAATGTTCAGATTTGTGTCAAAATCTTGATCTCTAGCTCATTTGTTGCATTCCCTGGTTCCCTTGCTTCTCTTGGCTATTTTGGTTGAGGTTCTGTGGTTTTGGGCTAAAAAGATTAAAGGGAAATGCTCAATTTCTCAGATCTTTGAAGTTTTGCTGAAAATCAGTTTTGTTCGCAGCCGAAGGCCCTGAATCTAGGGTTTGACCGGTCTGCGCATGGCAGTCAGACCGGCCAGACCACACCGGTCAGACCGGCGGCCAATGGAAGGTCAGACCGGCGGCTTAGGTGCGGTCTGACCGGCCCATCAACACCAGTCTGACCGGCCCTAGGTGATTGTGTGCTGTTCTTTGCAGTTTTATTTCTATGGTTTATTTTTGGTGGTTTCGTTCTCTTGGTTGTTCAGCTTATTCTTCCAGAAAGCATGAATGTCCTACTTCATAGCTTTTCATAGCTATTGGAGGAGAGATTCTTGTGGATGCTTTGAGGGGGCAAATTTTAAAGGCACTATTCACCCCCCCCTCTGTTGCCATTTCAATCCTACAATTGGTATCAGAGCCGGTTAGCTCTTTTCAATAGATCTTAACCGGTCTGTGAGCCATGGCAACCGATAAGTATTCCACCAAGCCCCCGATCTTCGATGAGATCGACTATCCCTTTTGGAAGAGTCGGATGGAGACCTACATTCAGGCCCAGGGCTATGCGATTTGGCGCAAGGTCAAAGTTCGCTTTGCTGTTCCTGCCGATGAGAACATCAATGCCGGAAACATGGCTGATGTTGAGGCGAATGCTAAGGCAAGGAACATTATCATTCAGGGTTTGAGCCAAAATGAGTTTGATCGCATTTCTCATTTTTCGTCAGCCTTCGACATTTGGGGGACCCTCGATGCTTACCATGAGAGCACCACCCAAATTAAGACGGTTTGACAGGACCAATTCAAGCAAGATTACAATAAGTTTAAAATGCTCGCTGGAGAGTCCTTGGATGAATGCTTTGCGAGATTCCACAAGATCTTGAGCAACCTCCGAGCGGTCGGTCTCACATACCCCGACTCGGACAACGCTCGTCAGATGCTTGCGGCTTTAGACTTGCGGTGTAGGAGATGAAGGTGACCACTATCAAGGACACCACGGACCTCTCGAATTTGACTCTTGATGTGTTGTACTCACACCTCAAGACTCACAAGATTGACATTGTCTCTCGTAAGTCGAAGTCACAATCGATGGCGTTGGTCACTGATCCCAGTTCGACTTCTGAGTTTCCCTCCGATGGTGTTTCTGGTTTTTCTCTTGCTGCTGTTTGTGAGATGAGTGATGACCTAATAGAACAGCTTCCAGAAAACTAGCTAGCCCTCTTAGCCAGAAAATTTTCCCATGCTTACAAGAGGGTTAGAGAGAGAAAGAGAGGAGGAGGAGGAGGAGTGATTTGCTTCGAATGTGGTGGCCCCAACCACATTCGGGCAAACTGCCCCAAGCTGGAGGGCAAACATGACTTCGGTGGTTCGAGCAAGAACATCTACATCGACAAGAATCGCAACAAGAAGCCGCCAAGCAAAGACAAGAAGTTTCGCAACCTTGGCAAAGCCAAGAAGCTGTTCCATCGTGTCCTCACCGCCTTCGACGACCTCGACCTCAGCGAGGTGGAGGGGTGGAGTGACGACGATGGGAAGGACGAGCAAGACCCCAAGGATGGCAACGACTTCTCCGGCATGTGCTTCATGGACCTTGAGGGCGAAGTGAGCGACAACGAGCTCTACTCCGACTCCGATGAGGTATACCCCTCATACGACCATCTTAATGATGATTTTCTTAAGCTAGGTAAATTTCATGCTAGATCTAGAGCTAGGTGTAGCGAGTTAGAGAAGGAAGTAGATAGATTGTCATAGAAGCTTACTTCACTTATATCTGCTCCCTCCCGTGACGAATGTGATACATGTTGTGCTTTGGTTGGTGACATAGAGAAATTAAGGACCTCGCATGATAGTTTGTCTTCTGAGCTTGATATGATTAAGGTGGAGAATGTTAGTCTTTTAGCTGAACTAGAGATGAGTAGGGTAGCTGCCTTTTCATCTACTGTTGTTGAGACTACTTCTTGCACCTCATGTGAGGACAAGGAGAATGCTTTTAGAGGTCTTTATACCATGCTTCTTGATCTGCCCGAGACTTGTAAAAGTTGCAATAGTTTAAAGATGAACTTTAATAGGGCAGATCACAAAATTGCTGAGTTACAAGATTTTCTACTTGAACCTATTGCTTCATGTGTGAATTGTCCTAAGTTGACTGCTAAACTTGAATCTGTCTCTAAGCAGTTTCAAGAATTAGTTGATGACAATAACAAATTGGCTAAGTTTGCTTCTAAGAACCTTGTTAGCTCACCATGCAATAATTGTAACAAACTAAAATTTGACTTGATTGCATTGGATGAAAAATGTGTGAAGCTAACTAAGGACCTTCTAGAGAAGCAACCATCTGCTTGTAATGTGTGTGCTGTTGGGAAGAAGCATGAGGGTTTGGTAGAGACGCCTAGCGATGTGAACCAATTGGCTAGCAGTAGGACTGTCCCTCCTGAGTCGGCTGTGCGTGCACAAGTCATTCGTTCCTCTGTTGTTGGTTCTTCTTCTACTCCCTTACCTTCTGCTGTCTCTTCTTCCCCTACTCTTCTTGCACCTCTCTCTTTCGGGAGTGTCAGTATCTTATGAACATTCTCGAGAGGTTTGTAGGAGGCAAGAAGAAGCTAAATCTTATTCTAGACCAATCCAAGATTTGCAAATTCAATCAAGGTCTAGGATACGATTTTTCTGAGGATATGAGGAAGCATCCACTTGCTGTTCTTAGACCCATAGCAGCATGTGTGATCGAGATTGAGCCCAGATCTGATAAAGTTAAATTCAAATCAGCAGGCTTTGTTCAAGGGATTTCTGACAGTCAGGTGGTTCCACCTGTTGCTTCGACTTCTCAGAAGGCGAAACCTCATCATGCTACTTCTACCTCTCAGAAGGTGAACTATCATTGTGTCTTCTGTCAGAAGGATGGACACTCGATAGAGAGATGCTTCAGGCGCACCAAGATCGCGCGTAGAGATCGTGTTGACGCTCTTAGGCGTATTCAGGGTCAGCCCTAGACTTTGAGTGCACCTAAGACCAACACGAGGTTGAGAGTTGCTTCAGCTGATGGGTTTGGGCAGCATCAAGGACTTGGTTTTACTGAGTTTTCTGATTTTTGTCCTCGATATGCTTTTGGTCGTGACTTACGTCGTTCTGAGGATAGATCTCGTTTCCCCCGTCGAGATGGCTACCAACGGCGTGATCAGCGTGTTGCCGGTGCTCCGACTCGCTCTCCCATAGCAGTCGGACTCAGCAACAGCTTCAGGTCTGCACATAGACCTTCTGCTTCTTTGAGCGACAGAGAGCGTAGGGTAGATAGAGGTCAGTCGTGTGTGGCTACTTCTTCTGCTCAACATGTTACTCAGTATTGGGTGCCAAAATCTCTTTTGATTTATCCCAGTACTGAGACTTCACTCTCTGTTTGACACAGGTTCGCCGGGCTGGGAAGGGAGAGGTTTGGCTTGTGGACTCCGGTTGTTCTCGTCATATGACCGGAGACTCTCGTTGGTTCTCTTCCCTAGCCCGTGCTCCAGGTGATGAGACTATCACCTTTGGAGATGCTTCGTCTGGGCACGTCATCGCTAAAGGTACTGTGCGCGTTAATGATTCATTTATTTTGAAAGATGTTGCCTTGGTAAATAAGCTGCAGTACAACTTGTTTTTTGTTTCCCAGCTTACCAATGACGGTTACGAGGTGAGCTTTAAGAAAAACAATTGCAAAATTCTTGATTCCTCGGGTAGTTTGGTTTGCGGGATTTCTCGTTATGGGAGGATCTTTTGTGCTGATTTTGTTGAGTCTTCTGGTGATCTTCTCCGGTGTTTAGTTGCTTCGGAGTCCCGTGACCTCACTTTCTGGCATAGGAGACTTGGTCATATCGGATTTGACCATTTGACCTGAGTTAGCGGTCACGATCTCATTCGTGGTCTGCCAAAACTCAAGATGGTCAAAGATCTAGTTTGTGCTCCATGCCGGCACAGCAAAATGGTTGCCACTTCTCATCCTCCGATCATAGTGACTATGACCGATGCACCAGGACAGCTGCTCCATATGGACACAGTTGGACCAGCTTGAGTGCAGTCAGCAGCAGGGAAGTGGTATGTCCTTGTCATGGTCGATGATTTCTCGAGGTTTTCTTGAGTGTTTTTCTTAGCCTCGAAGGATGAGACATATACCCATTTTCGGGGTTTGTTTAGTAAGCTTTCTGTTGAGCTCCCGGGTGCCTTACGAGCGATCCGTAGTGACAATGGCACTGAGTTCAAGAATTTTTACTTTGAGAGGTTTTGCGATGAGACCGGTGTAGAGCACCAATTCTCTTCTCCATACGTCCCTCAGCAGAATGGCGTTGTGGAGAGGAAGAACCGTACTTTGGTCGAGATGGCCAGGACAATGCTTGATGAGTACTCTACACCGAGAAAGTTTTGGGCTGAGGCTATAGCCACCGCGTGCCATGTTTCAAATCGAGTTTTTCTCAGGGCACACTTGTACCGCACTTCTTATGAGTTGAGATATGGGCGAAAGCCCAGTGTATCTCATTGTCGCGTGTTTGGTTGTAAGTGCTTTATTCTGAAGTCCGGGAACCTAGATAAGTTCGAGTCACATTCTTATGATGGTATCTTTCTATGTTACTCGTCTTCTTCGCGGGCTTATAGGGTCTGGAACCGCGAGACTAGAAAAATGGTAGAGACCTGCGAGGTGACCTTCGACGAGGCCAGTCCGGGGACTAGGCCTGATATCTCATGTTCTTCAGAGCAGTCCGAGACTATCTTTGTGGATGATGAGGACGATGGAGATCAGGGTTGTCTACCTGATCTAGTTCCTCATCATCCCCTTGAGGTGCCTTCTTCCACTGCACCTCGAGGTGATCAGCCCATGCCTTCTACTTCTTCTGGAGCTAGTGGCTCTGTTCCTACCTCATCAGCTCATGAGGTAGAGGCCACTTCTTCATCTCATCCAGGACCTCTCCGAAACATCCAAAAAGACCATCCTTTCGAGCAGATTATTGGAGATCTTTTTGAGCGTGTCACACGCTCAAAGTCTGGATTGTCTCAATTCTGTCTCTATTCTTCCTTCATTGCCTCGTTTGAGCCCGAGGATGTGTGTCATGCACTTTCTGATGAGTCTTGGGTCAATGACATGCATGAGGAATTAGAGAATTTCGAGAGAAACAAGGTCTGGTCGCTTGTTGAGCCCCCTTGAGGTCACAATGTCATTGGGACTAAGTGGGTGTTCAAGAACAAGCAGAGTGAGGATGGGGTGGTTATTCGAAACAAGGCTAGACTGGTAGCTCAAGGATCTCCCAGGTTGAGGGTCTAGATTTTGAGGAGACCTTTGCCCCTGTAGCTAGACTTGAGGCCATTAGAATTCTGCTTGCTTTCACAGCTTCTAAGGGTTTCAAGCTCTACCAGATGGATGTCAAGAGTGCATTCCTCAATGGGTTTATTGAGGAAGAAGTCTATGTGAGACAGTCTCCCGGTTTCGAGAATCCCAAATACCCAAACCATGTCTACAAGCTTTCCAAAGCCTTGTATGGACTTAAGCAGGCCCAGAGCTTGGTATGAGAGGCTTAAGTTCTATCTGTTGAGTCATGGTTTTGAGATGGGTAAGGTAGATAAGACCTTGTTCGTTCGCCGGCATGGCACTGATCTTCTGCTCGTCCAGATACTTTGGATGGCTTCGACCGTGCGGGACTTTGGGTTGGTTATAGACAGTGTTCCACTCTTTTGTGATAACACTTCTGCTATTAACATTGCTAAGAACCCAGTGCAGCACTCTCGGACCAAGCATATTGATATTCGATATCACTTCCTTCGAGACCATGTGGAGAAGGGTGACATAGTGCTCCAGTGTGTGGAGAGTGACCACCAGTTGGCTAATATCATTACCAAGCCTTTGGATAGCTCTAGGTTTTCAGCCTTGCGGGAAGAGCTTGGGGTGGTTTGTCCTTATGGACTGTAGTGAGGGGGAGTTTTCTGAGCTTTATTGCTTTATCTTATATTTTATGCTCCTGTTCTCATTTTGTTGCATTGCATTCGGGGTGCATTTGGATTAGTCCTCCTAGCATAGATTAGAGTGTTTCTCTCATATAGTTGCTTAGATTTCTTCCTCTCATCTTGTGATCTAGGATGCTGCTTATTAGTTGTCTCTCTTCTCACTAGGTTGAGCTCACTCCTTATAGGTTCTAGCAAGGGTTGGGCCACCCTTGGGTAGACAGGGAACGTGTTTGCTCCTTAGTGGGTTAGTTGAGCAGTTGATAGTCCTAGTATCATATGGGGTAGATGAGAGTCTGTCTGTGCCATAGTATCTTATATATCTTGTCTATGCTTTAAGGACTGTCTTTTCTGATTTCTTTCCCAGCTTCTCAGTTTATAGCTTTGGTTCAGGGGGAGTTCATTTGGGAGCTTCTAGAGCTTAATTTTGACATAACTCAATTTGAACTAAAGGTGCATCTCATGTTGAGGGGGAGCTGGATTTTCTTGCATTTCAACATTCTGAATTGTAATATAATTACATGGAGCCTTGATTATTATCCTTAGTTGACATGATTACAATGCTTTACATCTTGCCATGATTTGTTCTTAATTGCTACCTTGATCATTACTCTATATGTGTTGTCAAGCCTTTGCCATTGTTAAGTAAATTAAAATTGTACAACCTGAATCAAGACATGTCATGTTACTTCCTTAGACTAGTCTGTCTTTAGTTATCTTCTTATGATTCATGCCATGTCAAATAGGCTAAGTTGAGCTTTGAATCTTGAATTGATCTTAGAATGATCTATGATAGTTTCTTGATAAATCATGAGTTAGTACAACTGTTTAAAGCAAAAAGATCTGTTTTTATGTGAGAAAAAACTGATCTCACCAATTCTTTCTTATGAGACTGTTTGCCATTGCACTAGGCATGAACTCAGGGGGAGTTTTGGATGACCAAGATCATATCCTTAAGCTTCTTGCTTGGAATGGTCGCATAAGGCTTGAGATCTAGCACATGACTAAAATTTTGGTTGGAAACAACCTTGAGTTTCAAAGTAAAACATGTCGATTGTGCTAAATTTGCTTAAATACAAAAAGACTAAAGTGCTTGAACAAATGATTCATTCTTGAACTTGTAGCACTCTAAATTGACTCAATCCTAGCTTCTCGGTTTCACTTAGCTTATTGACATGGCTTGCATCATCTTTGGATACCTCTAGCTAGACTTGGATCTTGAATGGCTTGACATGCTCAACAATTCATCTAATATTCAGATTCATACTTATGTGGCTTGGCTTGATTATGCATATTTTGTTATGATCTTGATAGCTTTCATATGCTTTATGGCTTGGTGTAATACTTAGTCGTCATTTTGGATAATCTTCATGGCTCTAATTGCTTAGACTGAATAAAATTCAGCCACTTCATCCATATCTTGCTTTATTTTCCTCCAAATAACCTTGATGACTTTATTGCCAAAAGGGGGAGAATAGTTGGAGAAAAAGCCACATTTTGGGAGCTTTGGGAGCTTTGAGGAAAAATTGCTCTTTCTTTTGCTTCTTGTGTCAACGTGGTCATTAGCATCATTTTCTTCCTTTGGACCATGTTTGACTTCAAACAAACTCAATTCTTATGCTTTTTCGGTGTTTGTCAATATACTAATCAAGGGGGAGATTGAGAGACCATGTGGAGATATCCCCATGTTGGTGATGAGTAATTGACGGTTGGTTTAGTGAGTTTGAGTAATTGATGACTTTAGACATCAAGAAGTACACACATTGTTCTCAAATATGTTTGAGGTCGGCCTGTTCCAACGGAGTTGTAGTGATGGATGGAACCTGTTGGTATGAAGATCAATGTCATGCATACATATATAAATCGATAAGTATGAAATAATTATTGCAAGATTTTTCAAACCTTAGGATTGTTCTTTGCGGAACAGACGAGTAGTTGCATGTTGTGGCAAACATAGAATCCATAGTGTTGTTGCCCAACAGCTGCTGATGGTACTGCAAGAATAGAATTTGTTAGTTCGAGAGGCATTACTATGAAGTGTCGTATAGGATTAATGTGTACTAGCGTATACCAAGAAATCTAGAATGTGTTGCAGGTCGTCGATCCCTCCCTTGTATTTCCTACCTTTGCAACATACGTGGCGAATGACCTACATGATTCCAAAAGTTAGCCTTAGTTATTGGGAAGGACGGAAAGGCTACAATAGAGTTATCTATGGAGAAAATGTGTTTACCTGTCGATTACTTGTTGTACAACTGTATAGTCAGTTTTGTTCTTCTTTAGGGAATCAAGGTATATTACCCTATTCTATTTTGGTATAATTACAATTAGAATCAAGTAGAACCTACATAGGTATGTCATGGTTATTAAACCTAAGTCTGTGTTACTTATAAAGTACAACCAACAAGCATAGCCACTAGTATAACACTTACCCCTGGTTGTAGGGGACAAGTATGAATTCCTTGTCGCAGTGACCCTCCAATGCCTTCATAATATAATTCTCGATGAAGGATGCATCCTCCTTGATGATATCCATGACGACCCAACATGGGTCGAGGAAACAACTAGTGATTTCATTAATCTACTTCACTCACCATGTATCTATATATATACAGACAAACACACAAAAGCAATGAGTTATATATGACATTGATCAGCATTACATAAATGTAGACCGTGTTTATACACACTTACAGTGTCCAACATCAAATGAGGGAGGTGTTGAGGGCGTCGAGTGTGAAGAGAAAGAATAAATCCTCAAAGGTCACCGTGAAGATACATTCATGAATATTGTGCTGTAAATGATGTGGTATGAACTTGACGTTGACACCCGGGTGCCATTGTTCCTCTGACTTGTTGGCCTGTTCCATGTAATACATATGCATTCTCTGGCAAGATAGTCCTAGATTTAGGAGGCACTCTTTTGGGATGACTAACGGCTCGCCTAGTATGAATTTGCGGGCCAACGGCAAGTAGGGGATCTCATCATCCGTCTTGTTCGATTTGCTCTTGCCGCCTCAGTTGTAGGTCGACTTCATGATAGTCGACCGAGCATGAGATGTAGATGCACCACGCCCTTGCTGCATCTGTGTAGGTAGTGTTGGTATGGATCACGCCTAAGGAATTAGCACCAGTGCAAATAGCTCCTGTGGACTTGGCACCAGTGTAGGTAGCTCGAGTGGACTTGACATTGGTTCGATTGGCTCTCGTGGACTTGGCACAGGTGCAGGAGTTTCCAGGTAGATGTCGCTATTGGGCCATTGGATGAATGTTCCAATGGCTTGCCCTAGAGTCATGACCTCATCATTGGGGAGCATCTGCAGCAAGACGACCTCGAAATTGGTATGAACACCATGCATTAGAGATACACCGTGCACCAAGTCTTTGGACCCGGATGGATACGCCTGGCCCAAGCAGCGCACAGGGCAATGGAAGTATATCTCACTTGGAGCTTACATTTCATAGCCACCTACATAACGATACAAAATTAGCTACTCCAATAGCCTATCAATGGATCAAGCATTCCAGAGATAATAATTATTACCAAGATGTCATCAACAGGAAATCGGTGGTCGCTTTTCGAGGTAGGGTTGGACGCACAGCTACTCCGATGGTTGGGGCTGTCTAGCATAAGAGTGGCGGGGCCTTCCAGCTAATTTTTTCTATACCTTTGCATCTCATCTCTGATTTGCCATAATACCCTCTCGTAATTGTGCCTCGCGCTCGGCTTTGGCTCTCTTCCTACTCTAGTAAGCTTCGGAGTCCTCTAGAAAGCCATGTTTCCAAGAAACATAAAGACCAAGGCTACTCGAGCGACTCGGGTGCTCCTTGTTTCTCAGGGCAGTGGAGAGTAAGTCTTTCTCCCTAACTGTATCGAATGAACCTTGGAAAGATTCTACACTCAGCGCTTCCAAGCAGTGGAACACTTCCTCATCTGTGGGATTTCGAAAGGAGATGGCCCCCGACGACGCGGTAGATGACCTCGCCCTTATCTAGTTTCGGGCACACTCATCAAGGATCCTATCAAATGAAGGGGAGGTCTCCCATAAGCTTGCCTACTCGTCCTCCTACCTCCATTACAAGATTTTACTCGCATATCCAACATTGTCGATTCTATGAGGGTGCTTGTTTTTTTTGCTTGGAGGACCTTATGCACCACACTTTCACTCCTAACATTATTTGTCGTTTTCATCACCATAAACTCTTGCCATTGTGATTCCAAGAGTGAATACTTATCGAAGGGTGTTAGATCCTTCTCCGCGTATTGCTTGACAAGTAGGCTCTTAAAATTCTTCCATGCTTTGCACACCGCTAGCAATACATGTCGTCGTATGGAGGCCTGGTATTCTTTTGGGATCTCGAACGATCGAAAAACTTCCATCAGTAGTTGATGTTTTTGAACTTCGGTCACCTTCTTCCACGAAATGAATGTGATCTCAATCTGTTGCCGTGTAACTATTCTGACTATTCTCTGGAATGCAAACACTGCTCGGTCAGAATTGAGAGGGGTCCCAGATGCATTGACATCCATGATGGTAAACCGGCCCTTGGGCCTTTTCGATAGTCCTCTTCTTTTTAGGGATTTTCCAGAGGATAGTGCGAGTGGACGACATCTTCAAAAGATAATAGAGGTGAGCAATTCTTGAGCCAATTCTTTGTGAATTTAGAATACGATCATGTATTTATGTGACAAATTCTGTAATTAGTCAGGCTTTGAACTTTAGACTACCTTACCATTCATCTGAAGACAAGCAGCAGTGTTATTTTGTCAAAACTACTTACTTTAAGTAAATCCCATTCATATCAATAATATATTCATGCTTTATTTTGTTAGCCAATTAGGCTTATTTTGTCATTTAAATGCTGGTGGAATTATGCTTTAAACTGAGCAATGTGTAGAGATCAAACTATTATCTCTCAACATGAACAATGTAATCAAGCTAAAAAACAATATGCTAAACTGAGCACAAGCATGAGCATTTGTAATTAACATAATGCACAGAATACTCAATCTGACAAGTTATCCTCAGTAAGTAATGATAAATCAATACTAGCATAATACTCCCTCATTAGTTAGTGATCTCAATCTAACAAGTTATCCTCATCGAGCATTCACAAAGCCCATATTCTATTATACAAAGTCCCCTAGTGCTAGACCTTACGAGGAGAGCCGCCGGAGTCGAGGAGGAGGTGACAGTGTCGAGGGAGGTAGTGACAGCCTTGGGAGGAGGAGGGCGATGGCCTCGGGGGAGGAAGGCCGCCGATGTCGTGGGGCGGCAATAGGCTTGGGAGGAGGAGGGCGATGGCCTCAGGGGAGGATGCCGCCAGAGTCGGGGGAGGAGACGATGGCGTCGAGGGAGGTGGCGACGGGCTCGCGAAGAGGAGGGCGATGGGCTCCAGAGGAGGAGGGCGACGGGCTCGAGGCAAGGCGGTGGCGTTGGTGGGCAGTATAGTGGGGACAAACCCTAGTGCGCAATATATAGGGGAATAATCACAGACAGTTCTATTTGAAAACCGTTTGTAATATTTATCATCACGGACAGTTCTTATTTAAAACTGTCTGCAATAACAAAATATCACAGACGGTTTTAATATAGAACCATCTGTGAATATATACATCACAGACCGTTTTACTTTAAAACCGTCTGTGATGTTCCCTACTGATATATCACACATTCTCATATACATAACATAAATGCAAATTCATATATATATATATATATATATAATATGACACATTCTCATATACATAAATGCAAATTCACGTATATATCACTTAACGAGCTCCTAGTGAGTCGCTCCTTTAACCATTGGTTGAACCGACTGTTGTGTTGTCTCATGCTCTAAACATCCGGCCGCTCCGGATTCTGTTACCAAAACACGCCCTTGTGCTGGTCAATATACGGGGACACTTCAGTCATGTGTTGCAAGACCGTGATATGGGCTTGAGCATACGGGTCTACGCTCAATTAATATAGTGAAATTATCATAGATGATTTTTTTTATACAAACCGTCTGTGATAACTTAATTATCACAGACGATTTTTAATACAAACCATCTATGAAGTATCACAGATGGTTCAAATAAAAAATCATCTGTGATATTTGAAAATATCACAGACTGTTCTTGGTAATAATCGTCTGTGATACTATCACAGACGGTTTTAATCACGAACCGTCTGTGATATTTCCTCCTCACAAACGGTTTTTAGAGCTAACAGCAACACATATGGTCTCTAAACTAAAACCGTCTGTGGTTGTATTTAATACAGACTGTTTTGGGAAACCGTCTGTAATGTAACGTGTAATATACACTTTTTGTAGTAGTGGTGAGAGAGATTAATTATTTAAAGATTTAGATCTTAGCAAGAACTTCCCTATTTGAGCCGTACAAAGTATTGTAAGAAGTTTATTTTTTGCGTCTTCTAAGTTTCTTTTTATCACTGATGCCTAATTTATTTAATTGTTTGAAATAAAACAGTAATTTATACAAGATGTTAACGGTTTTGGGGAACCGACTGTGATGTGATATCTAATATACGACTTTTTGTAGTAGTGATGAGAGAGATTAATTATTTAAAGTTTTAGATCTTAGAAAGAACTTCCCTATATGAGCCGTACAAAATATTGTAAGAAGTTTATTTGTTGCGTCTTCTAAGTTTCTTTTTATCACTGATGCCTAATTTATTTAATTGTTTGAAATAAAACAATAATTTTAAAAAATATATGTTAACACATTTCCGAAAGTGTCTCTTCTAAATGTTTTGGAAAAGAACTGTACAAGTCTCTTATATCATGGAAACGTCCAACCATATGATTCCTATAAAGAACTCCACAACTTATGCAAGAACCTGATGAAGCGCTAGCATTGCACAAATTACAGTAGTTAAATGACTTTTCTTTGAGAATAAAGTGACAATGCAATTGATCGTAAGTGGAGAAACCGAAATGTACTTATTACTTCCACTTGTTACAGTAACCTCTAGAGTCTAGCCAAGTGTGAATATAACATACATTTGTGGCCGGATTGTTTCTATATATATCTCCATATTTTACAAAGCATCTTATTCTCCATTAATTGTACTTTACTATGTAAGTAGGGAATTCCAACATGCGCGAATACAGAATCCATAGACTTGCATATACAATTAATATATATTGCATATATCAACGTATATAACAAAGCCGCCATCATCATATCATTCGGTAACAAATCATGGAGTAAATTAATCGTCCCATTTAGTTGTTGCATGTCACATCAATTCTGGTAATTATTATTTGACCCACTAATTAGACAGGGCGTGGTGGTTACCAATGTTAGCTATATATGACAAAGCAGTATTCTCTGTTATAAAATGCGGTGACTATTTTAACCATGCACATAGTTAGAAGTATTTGTCGTCAATTCAAAGGAGCTGCACGAAGAGTGTCGAGTGTGCGGTTGATCATAAATTTTGCGTCTGTATCCGGTTGAGCTTCGCAATCCATTTGGGCATTCAAATGTTGCACCCGGTTGGGTCTTTGGGAGTTCGTCGGAACAAACCTTAGGCTTCAGCGGGCGGCAACGGTCTGGTGGTGGGTGGAAGCCAACGATGAGGCATGCAAGGGCGCCGCTAGCCGCGGGCATGGAGGCCGATGGTGGGCAGCGGCAACTTATAACGATGAGAAAGAACCAAATTAGTTTTCCGATGACCTCGGTGTGTTGAGAGAATCACTTAGGACCTAGGTGAGCGATGAACGACAACCTTTGAGATCACACACATGAACACAAGTAAATTTAGATTGATTTCGTTTCTTTGCGCACAATACGTCTGCATCCTTTTCTTCTTTCTTAAATAGAGAAGCAGCGTACAAGGCTTTGAAATCAACGCGGCATACCATGCTGAGAATCCAACAAGGAAACATCCCAACTTTCCATTTACACCACTCTGAAACCTAAACAGACTCTGATTCCTGACCCCTTACAACTACGACTACTACAGTGTCTTTACGACTTACGACTTACTGCCGTGGTTGATACTGCCATGGTCTTAAATTCGGCCAGACCTGAAGATAACTAGATTAACTTTATTAATCTCCTCTTTAAACTTGTTGTCTTTCGTCGATGTTCCGCACACCATTCTTCTCCCTCATCTCTATGAACTTCATTCTTCCGATGAATTTGGTCAGGATGTTTGCGAGTTGGTGTTCTGTGCAAACATGCTGCACTACTATCACCCCTGATTCCACACATTCTCTTATGTAATGGAACCGAATATCGATATGTTTGCTTCTCTCATGGTAGACTGGTTTTTGTAAAACACTATTGCCGACTGATTGTCAATCTTCACAGTTGCCTTCTTCACCTCTGTTTTCAACATGTCAACCAACAATCGTCCTAGCCATACCCCTTGACATGCCACCACACAAGCTGCAATGTACTCTAATTCACACGAGGATAAAGCGACCACCTTCTGCTTCTGCGAACACCAACTAATTGGGTTCGACCTAAGGAAAAACACCATACCCAAAGAACTTTTTCGGTCATCTGTATCCCCGGCTAGATCACTGTCTAAGTAACCGATTAGCCCTAAACCTTCTTCCTTCTTCTCGTAGATACACCCGTAATTCACCGTTCCTTTTACATACCTCAGGATGCGTTTTACTGCACCCATATGTTTTGTTGACGGATTCTCCATGTACTTGCTTACCATACCAACCGAGAACGTCAAATCTGGTCATGTGTGTAGCAAGTATATCAAGCTTCCGATCACGCTTCTGTACAGAGCCTTATCTGGGAGGGTTTGTGCTGTCTTTGCTCATCTTCGGGCGAGGTTCCATCAGAATTTGCGTTGGATTACAATCCTTCATGCCGCATTTATCGAACACCTTTGTTGCGGACTGGCTGAGAGTAATCTTCCCAGGACTTCGATGTACTTCAATGCCCAAGTAGTAGCTGAGTAATCCAAGGTCACTCATGCTCAACAATTTCTTCATCCTGTATTTGAAACTACTGATCTCCTCAATACTCTCTCTCCAATGATAATCAAATCATCCACATAAACTCCAACTAACAAACTCCCTTTTCCTTGGCTTTGTTTGTACACTACATACTCTAGCAGGCATTGTTCAAAACCAAGGGTCACCAGAGACTTATCTAGCTTTGCATTCTAAGCTCTCTGGGCTTGACGCAAACTATATAAGGCTTTGTGCAATCGTAATACCAGATGTTCTTCTCCTTTCTTCTCAAAACTTGGAGGTTGCATAATGTAGACTTCTTCTTCCAGATCACCATTGAGGAAGGCCGACTTCACATCCGTATGATGAACCTCCCATCCTTTTTTGCCACAATCGTAATAAGCAGTTGTACCGATTCTAGTCTCGCAATAGGGGCAACGACTTCGTCAAAATCGACACCTTGTCATTGAACGTACCCCTTTGCAACTAGCCTCGCCTTGTGCTTTATGACCATGCCTTGGGTGTTCTTCTTCACCTTATACACCCACTTCAACCCAATCGGCCTCTGACTGACTAGCAATGGAACTAGCTTCCATGTTCTATTTTCTTGGATAGAGGACACCTCCTCCTCCATAGCTCTTCTCCATTCTAACTTTGACTTAGCTTCTTCAAAGTTCACAGGCTCCTCTTTTTCGAGCAAACAAAACTCAGAATCTTCCAGTTCGATCAGAGATGTGGCATCATAAAGACTCTTGATGTCATGCTTCCGTCGAGCTCCTTCAGATGAGCTTTCATCAAGCTCAAATCTTTGCGGAGTAATAGGCGAAACCGGTGCTTTCATTGTTTCTGCTGGAGTACACGGTGTAGTCAAGCTGAGCATCCCGACTCCCGCGCTCGTTCTTGCTGTGGTCATGCCTAGAGTTTCTACAACGTGGTCATGCCTTCTGACTTCGTCCTGCGTGGTCGTAGTGTCAGAAGCTACTACGTGGTAGTTAGGATCTGCGACCACGTTGAGGTCGGATCCTCTGACTGCGCCCACCATAGTCGATGTGTCGGTTACATAGTCATCAAGACCTGCATTATTATTAGGATAATGCACCGTGAAGATGTTCTCTGTAGATCGTACCTCTATCAAAGAATCTCTGCTCCACTCCCACATCCTCTCTTCCTTGAACACAACATCACGAGTCACCACAAATCATCGTGTTGTTGGATCAACCATCCGATAGCCTTTCATCTTCAAATCATACCCAATGAACACCATTGGCTTGCTTCGATCTGCTAGCTTGGAGAGGTAAGGTGTGGTTGTCTTTACATGTGCAGTGCACCTGAACATGCGAAGGTGACTCACACTAGGCTTGCAGACATAATAGGCTTCGTAAGGAGTTTTGCCAATGACGCTTTTCGTTGGCGTCCGATTTAGGAGATAAATAGCAGTCGAGATTGCTTCCCCCAAAAATCCTCACCATACTGACCACCGTCTGGTTTCTCCTTTCAACCACTCTACTCTGTTGGGGCGAGTAGGGTACTGTCAAATAATGCCTAATTTCCAGCAGCTCACAGTAGTTGTCAAACTCATTCGAGGTAAATTCACCACCATAGTCGGTGCACATAGCTTTCAGCCTTTGATGCATTTCCATCTCATCTGTAGCCTTGATCTTCTTGAAGGCTTCGAACGCTTCATCTTTGCTTCGAAGTAATGTTAGCCACATATACTTTGTGCACTCATCGACCAACAGTAGGAAGTAACGACTTCCTCCATGCGTGGTCGGAGTGATTGGCCCACATAGGTCACTGTGCCATAACTCGTGAGGAACGACTACTCGGTATAGAGTTGTGGTCAGAAATGAGTTTTGACGTTGCTTCCTGATCAGACAACTATTGCAGATTGATCCACGTGCTCAATCATAGGCATGCCTTGCACCATCTTCTTTTGAACCAGATCCTTTAGAGCATGAGAGTTTACATGCCCGTACTTGGCATGTCATCTCCACACTTCTTCTGTGCTCCTTGCTAGAAGACACTTTGGGAGAGCCGGATTGATGTTCAACACATATATCTGGTTTCTTGATTTGTTCACCTTAGCCAGCAATCTACAAGTTCTATCTAAGATAAACATTACTCCTTCGACCACGATCTTGCATCCGTTTTCGTCCAGCTGCCTGAGGTTGATGATATTGCTTCTCAACCTTGGGATGTAGTAAACATTCGTGAGAATACGACGTTCATCCGTAGAACTCTCCAATAGTACCAAGCCCCTTCCTTGTATATCCACAGTTGAGCCATCTCCAAATTTGATTGAGCCTTTTATCTTCATATCTATCTCAGCAAACTTTTCAATGCAGCCGGTCATGTGGTTACTCACACTGGTATCTAAATACCAAGCCTTTTTTGGGTGCCGCAAAGTTTCGGCGTCACCTTTTCTTCTAGCAGGTATACCTCTTCTTCAGGTGTTGGGACTATATGGACAAGTTCACACACTTCGATCATCAGCAGCTGAGGGTTGTCGCCGTTCTGCTTGGCTACAAGATTTGCCCTGGCTCTTCGATTTGGTTTTGGACACTCTTTCACAAAGTGCCCGTACTTGTTGCAGTTGAAACACTTGACCTTGGTCTTATCGAAATGTGGTGGCAATCGTTCATTGCCAGCACGATTGCCATCTCCTCAGCCACCGCCTAGTCCACGGCCGCATCCCCGACCTCTTCTGTTTTGACCTCCTCTCTGAGCACTACTCGAGCCCTCGTTCTTCTTAGTCTTCAACTCCGCTCTTCCCACTGACCTTCGGTAAAGAGTAGTTTATCTCCTCCGTCCTTCAAGTGTAGTCGATCCTTGACTCCTTTCTTAAAAGTTCTGAGATGATCGATCACCTTCAAGACCGACATTATTTCAATATCACCGAACTACTCGATCATTCTGATAATCTAGAGGAACCTATCAGGAACTGAACTAAATAGCTTTTCGACAACGTCGCTTTCTTCCAGCTTCATGTTTCATGGATTACTCGGTGATCATCTCTGAGTCTCTCATCTGCAATTTGCTCAGTTGCCACTTGTGCCTTCTTGACATGATCTTCACCTACTTGCATCTCCCTGAGTGCGATCTAGGCTTCTTTTATTGTTTCCTTCTCAGTGATCGACATCATCATGTTGTCTAGCACCACTTGCGAGATAGCTACCATCGCGCCTTGATCTTTGTCACCGTCGTTGTCTCCATCTTTGACCGCCGACCACACCCCAAGTGAGCGCAAGATTATCTTCATCTTGACGGCCCATATGCCGTAATTCATTTCGCTCAACATCGGATATTGGATTGGGATCGAGATGCTTCTTATCGTTGGCTTGACGACTACGCCCGACTTTGATGGATTGATCTCGTTGCTTGCGACCTTGATCAGTGCTCCAGACTTCGACGAATCAGACTCTTCACCGGCCATCGCTTCGTCCCCTTAGGCTCTGATACCAATTGTTGGGGGAATCACCAAGGACCTAGACAAGCGATGAACGACAACCTTCGAGATCACACACGTGAACATGAGTAAACTCAGATTGATTATGTTTCTTTGTGACACGATACGTCTGCGTTCTTTTCTTCTTTCTTAAATAGAGAAGCAACGTATAAGACTTTGAAAGCAACACGGCATACCACGCTGAGAATCCGACATGGAAACATCATGACTTTCCGTTTACGATTACTCTGAAATCTAAACAGACTCTAATTCCTGACCCCCTACGACTACGACTGCTACAATGCTTTTACGACTTACGATTTACTGCCATGGTCGTAAATTCGATCAGACCTGAAGACAACTAAATTAACTTTATCACAGTGGTGGATCTAGAGGCGGGAGGAAAATTAGGGTTGGGTGATCATTTGATCCAACGGTAGAAAGTATACATGATGTTGGTATCAGATTGCCAGACATACCCTAGCTTACGTAAATGCTCAAAGTAAAGGGGCACGCTTGGACAGGATTCAGTTTCATCAAACACCCAATGGAAGTGGAATAAATTTCGACAAACGCCTCTAGCTAATGCAGTTTTGCCTCAAAATTAAGCTTCCTGTGGTGGCCGGCCGGGGAGGTAGCTAGCTAGCCCAGAAGAGCGACACATATGCATGGCACAAGCTGCTTTTCTTTAGCTCGGCCCTTTTGCCTCTTCAATCATCACCGGTATCTCTATCATTTCATTCGTTGCGATTCGATAAGCCCCTCACTGCACATCGATCTTTCCCGCCGTCCACATCTAGGAACGTGCATTGGTGCCGCTAGTACTGCAAAAGATCGATGCTTCGATCACCAGATCGAAGACCCCAAAAGGACAAAATGCTGCAGGCTTCCAGCAATGACATCTGTAGGGTGGGCATGTGCGTAGTAGGTTGGATGGAATTTGGATAATTTTTTTTCATATATAGCACTATTTACAATTGTAATTACAAAAGTATCCGTATATGTGTCGTATTAGTAAAAATAATATTTTTGCTGCTCGGCCACCGGGCAGCGACACCATAGGGCTGACGCATGTGACCTGCCGCCCCTCCACCGGGCACCAGGTGCCCTATCGCCCCACCACCGGACGTTAATTACCTGCCTTAATTATTTTTTATATACTATTTGTTCAAATTTTTAAATATAGTAAATGTGCTAAAAAATTACAAAATATTATGGGCAGACTCTTGACACAATATACTTGATTGTTTAAATTTTTTTTGACAATTTTATCTGCTATGAATGTTGCTCAAAAATTTATACGATTATGATATTTGTAGAAGTTGTTACATATAACAAACGAGCTCCAAAAATTACAAAATTTTACGTGCAGCCTCCTGACACGGTCATAGTAATTGTCCATTTTTTGAGAATTTTATTCATTATGAATATTTGTAGGAATATATATTAGTACAAATAACCCTGCTAATCACCTGGAGCCCTACCACCAGGCGGCAAGCTTTAGAACCATGCGGCAGGGGTGGGTAGGGGTAGGTTTTGTTTGCTTTGTTTAGTCCATATGCAAACGAATGGAGTGGGCTATAGGCATTTGGCTCACATGAAAATTGAGCTCTCGCGCAGCAAATAAACCATCGAAAGTGTTGTTTGCATCGCGTCTGTCTCCCCACGCGCAGTTCACCCCTGCCATGATCGGTGCTTCATTAGCGCGAGGCTGCTCTCGCTCTCGCTATAAATTGTGTGCTCTCCCACAGTTGCTCTCACAGTCTCTCTTTCGCAAACTCCCTTACAGTCGCTCTCGGAATCTAGCAATTCTTCGTAGCCGGTTAGCAATAGTATTAGCAGCTACTTTCTATGTAATACCTATGTGTGTGCATACATATATATGTGCATATTTATATAACTATTTTTGCCAACGTACTTTTTAATTTGTAGTATTGTACTGCCATTATATATATTTATTTCATTGTAATTTTTATGTAGTATTGTATTGCCATGAAATAAATATTTATTTGTAGTATTTTTTTAGTAATTTATTGCCCTAAAATAAATAACTTTGTAACATTGATTATTCCAGAAATACAGGCAATCGAGGGCGAGTCGGCATGGTATGGACTGGCAGCCATTGCAGCAGGAGTGGATGACGGCATGGATGGACAGCGCGCTGCTGGATGTTGTCATGGAGCAGCATCCGTATGACGTCCGGACGTATGACCAGTACCTACAATGGTACGTACCCCGATCGCGTGGCAGACTCGCCGTTCCTCCACCAAATTACCCCGAGTAGGTCACACACGATGACAATCTACAACGCTGATCGATTGCCATAGCACTTCACGACGCCATAACAGCGTAAGACATGTTGAAATTTTTGGTCGTTTCATTTACAAAATTCATACTAGTCGTTACTAAACTTGTTTTGTATGTCACTTTAGTTGAAGCGGGCTCAGCTGTAGGGACCCAGATTTTATAATCTGGATTCATCTGTGATTCCATCGCACTATTCCCTGTATCAGTAGATAGTGCTCACAGTTTACAGTTCTGAATATCAAATTACATATCATGCGGAAGTGTAATTATAATAGTAGACTTACTCATGAGCCGATTAGGCCGAAATCATTAAATTGTAGCAGCAGAAGAACGAAGCACGCAAGTGGGACCTTCAGGACATGCCCACAGGCAGCCAACTGGAGGTTCGCGACCTAGCCCTTGACATCTTTATCTTCTCTGCCATCATGTCCAATCGTGTTGCTGAGGCGGAGTGACCTAATTCCTGATTCTAGATTTGTTATGAAAGCGAGTGTGAGCACAAACCACCGTACTCCGCGAGCCAATACACAGAATGCAAATAAATAGTGTGCATGGCTTATCAAAGGAGAGGCTCGGGTTATTTTATTTGCCAAAATCGCTTTTGGTAGTATTATTATTATTTAATCATAGTGTTATGGTTGCTACCTAAACTCCACACAACGATTACCATAATTGACTTAATCCACCGAAAATACACTTTCTGTATTGACTGCTGTCTAAGACTCCAAACAGCGAGTGACATCATTTAATTAGTTCACCGATCTTACTCTTTCTATATTGATCGCTATCTAAGATTCCAAACAGCGAATACCATCAATTATACAATCCACTAATCAATTGCTGCCTAAATCCCCAAACAACGAGTATCATTATTTATATAATCCATCGATCGATTTCTGCCTAAAACTCCAAACAGTTAGCAACATCATTTATCTAATATCATTTATTTTATCCACCAATATCTTTTGTATTCTAAATCCCTAACAATCCAATCCTTTTTGTTAAAGATCCATAACCATAATTTGCTCTTCCAATAATCAACCTTATTGTTCATTATCTATCTCTAACTAATTCACTAGTATACCTCCATCAAGAATATCATTGATCAAGTCTACGCATCACTAGTATATATCCACCAAGATTATCATCGATCAAACTTATACTCTAAGAATTGTTATCATATCTCCAAATTTCCAAAAATTCAATTGACTCATCTAGTAGTCGATCAAATCCTATTAATCTCAATATTGTCAACATCTTTCACGAATTCATATTAGTTATCAGTGTTGTAATCCAACAATTACCTTTGCACTCCCTAATTCTCTAAAAATCATTTAAATCATCTATCTAGTATATATATATATATATATATATATATATATATATATATATATATATATATATATATATATATATATATATATATATATATATATTCATTTAGGCTCCACCATTTTATTTCTCCCAGAATCCACACTATCATTTCCTTTTTATGATCGATATGAATCCACCAATACCTTTATGTGTTTACCACAAACATCCAACTTCTTTACACACGACTCTATTTATTCCTCCCTATATTTTATTTTGTAAGAACAGAAGTACCATTATTTGAAATATAATACATAAAAATTCCTGAGACCTAGCAGACTTGACCAAGACATAATGTGTAAGAGAATGCAATAATAATAGTGATTCAGATTTTATCCACCATTACATGGTATCCGCACCATATGCTAACATTTCAGCGTTATAACCGCTTACATTACCACTAAGACGACACCCAGGACAACTCAAATCAGGACCTTCCGCTGCCCTCCACTTTTCCATTTCCACCCACAAGGTTGTTTTTGAAACAGAACTATATCTGGTTAAGTTCCCATGTCCGCCCTTGACGGTAGGCACGGCTATTCGAATAGTTTTGACTCTGCAGAGTTTGTACACTTTCACCACAAGAGACAATCAACTCGTTGCCCCACACGATTCCTTAGTCATGTGGTTGAGCAGACCATCACAGTGACTTTTCAAAGTATCTAGTCCCTTTTGTCATCTCACTTTATGGGCTTCTCCCACTTGCGGTGGGTCCCATCTATGCACGGGATGTTCCCCACAGTTACTAACGCAGCCGGGCTCCACTTCCCGCAACACTTAAAACAGCTGGAAAACTTCACCCTCCACTTGGTGTCCCTTTAGGCCTCCCCTTGCCCTTGCGTATCCACTTCCATCCACTACCGGTGAGATGAGTTTGGGGGTTTCGATAAATTTACTTAGCCAAGTTGTACTTTACAGACTTGTGGTTGTACTGTTTTACACAAGAGGTCATGACAAGATTCAGTCCTTAGTGGTATCTGGGCGGTCTACCACTACCCACTTTGTGCTTCCACTGCACCACACTCACACCCTCGAACCATCCGCCCAGATATTTAAGCAAGTTGGGGTTTTTGGGAACATAAAATAATCATACCAGCATATATCAGTCATTACCATCATGACTTCCCAAACCAGTTTCTCATGATTGAAAATGATAATGATGTTTGGGGCATTTCAGCACCCCTGAGTATCTATGCAGTACTAAGCGTCGCGTATAATTAGGGACTTATTTTTGAAAGGTTACTATTATAATTTTGCTAGGGCGACAAGGTTCACACATTCAAATATTCCAAAGGAGATGTAATAATAATCAAGTTGAATAATGGGCGTATAACTAGAATCTGGAATTAAACATGTATTTGCATATAGAATAACAGCATGCAATTTGATAATTTAAATAAAAGTAATTTGCAGAAAACGTAGGTTCAACATGATTAAAGTATTGACTCGCCTGGCACGGTTTACCGCGGTCTTGAGCTCACACGATGCTTTCTCTTGAGTTTCTATTCTTAATCTTTTCTTTGCTTTGACCACGCTTGATCCGTGGAATCTTCAGGACTCCAACCTCTAATTACGCGATAAACAACTGAAACCAAATAAAAGCAAATAACTCAAAAGATCCAGATAAATCCGAATAAACTCAATTTGTATTTGTTATAAGTTATTGGGTGATTCGGGTGATTTGAGGCAAGGTATGCGGTAGAGTACGATGACTCGGTCTTTTTATTAATAATTTCTGTGATCACTTAATTATTAATATGCGTACATGAGCTAGTCCAATTATAAATATTAAATAGTCTCATTTACATTCTAGTTAACTTTTGTTAGATCTCCAAAGCTATTCTCTAATTTAATTTGAGTGTTATAATTGACAAAGGATTTTCGTTATTGCTAGGGCATAGGGTTATGTTTTAACTATGTGGTGGCTAATTCTACAACCTTGCTATTATACAAGGATTTATGATTCATTCTTTACAAAATTTCCATTGGCTAAATCGTCATTTCATGGGGATTTGGACCTAGACTACATCCCTTCTAGTATTGCTCACTATGTCTTGGATGAACAATTAAGCTCTCAAAATAAAGATTAATGCACATAAGTTACTAACATATAGTAGCTAATCCATAATTAAATCTCTAATGATCGTACCTTACACAATGCTTTATTCCATCTCTATAATCAAATTTTTATCTTTCATTTTAAATTTATGTTAAATACTTATATCTCACATAATTATTCCCAAGGTTTATTCAATGGGTATACTAGGAAATCTTCAATTTAATTTTCAATTAATTAGGTGTTAGTGAGCTAATCCTAAACTATTTCTCTTAATCACTTAATTGCTTCTTATGCATATAAACTTTATATTCTGCTGCATATATAAATTTTATTTAATCTTAAATCATTTACCCTAGCTTTCTTGATTTGTCTTCTAATTATTATCTAGTAGAAATGGGTAAAAGAAAACTAAAACAAAAATATGCAAATAGGGGGAATCGAACCCAAGACCTGAGATGGACTAGAGTGTTAGCGCGAGTTCGGCTGACCACTGGGTTGTTGCCCCTTTGGTGATGTTAAGAGGGAAGCACGGTTGAAAAAGGGAGCAGGGGCTGGGCAACTAAAGCAAAGAGCCGGCCGGCCGAAAACAGAGCAGGCGGGGGAGCACGGCTGGCAGCGATGCCGCCGGCGAGGACCGGCCGGGGAGGCGCCGGAGACCCGCAAAACGGGTTCCCCCGCGGATGGTGGAGATGTTGGTGGGGTCAACGGGGCCGTGGGGGCGTCGGGGGTTGCCGGCATCGGCGTGAGCGGACGGAGGTGGGGATGAATCGGGGGCGCCGGTGCTAGGGTAGGAGAGGGCGAAGTTGGGAGGGAGTGGAAGCATGAGGGCGCCGCGGGGAAGCTCACCGTGGAGTTCACTGAGCCGGAGGGGGTCTAAGGCGGTCTGGCGGCGCGGACGAACTCACGACGCTGGCGGCTTGAAGTGGGGGAGAGGCTCCGGCGACCGTCGGGGAAGCTCGGGGGGTCTGCGAGGGTGCTCCTCCCGGGAGGAATGGGAGAGGGGGTGACCGGGGAGGAGGCGGCGGTGGGATTGGCGGCGGCGGCCGGTGTTGAGGAGGATAGGTGGCGCGTAAGCTCCAATGGTCGGATTTCTAATTGGGTGGAAGGGGAGGTAGAGGAGAAGTGGGGACGCGAGGTGGCGCGGTCCAATTGGCCGAAGTTCATCGGAGCGGCTGGGGCGGCGGTAGCGCGCGGTGGCCGGTGCACGGGTTGAGGAGAAAAGGAAGGCAGGGGAGAAAGGAAGATGGCGTGGGGAGCTATGGGAGGTTGGAGAAGCTATATATATAGCGGCGGAGGCGCTGGGAGCTGGCCTTGCCGGCAGGGATTGCGCTGAGGCTAGCAGGGCATGGGCAGCGGCAGCAGGTCGTGGGCGGCGAACGCAGAGGCAGAAGGTCGCGTGGTGACATGACAAGTCCTAGCGAAGAGACGGGACCAGGCGCGGTGCTGTAGTAGAATCCTGGGGAGATTCGGCGTGCATGCTTGCAGTCGGTGCAGAGGAGAGATGGAAAGAGGGAGACGTGGAGCATGCTCAGCCAAGAACGACGATGGGGAGGAAGAAAAGAAAGAGGGCGCGGGAGGAGCTGGCCCCAGCGGCAGAGAGGGAAAGGGTGGGGGCCCGCTGGCAGTGAAAGAAATGAGAGAGGGGAAAAAAGAGGGGGAGAAGAAGTGGCCCACATGGCATAGAGAAAAGAAAAGGAAAATGCTAGCATTCCAATTTTGTTTTAATTACTTGAGCTTGGTGTCCAAAATCCCCTTTTGTTAAATTGTAGCTCTAATGTTAATATTGAATTTAGTTGTATTTTTAATTCAGCTAATCCTCTTTAACTAATTTATAAACCATGTTTTGATTCTGTAATTTAAAAATTGGTTTAAAATTCATAATTCATTGATTTGTATTATTTTCATATCTTTTTATTAACATTGTCACTATTTTCACTTTGGATTTTATTTCTCATTTTTATTTATTTGCATGCAACAACACTCCATAGTTTTCAAATAAAGATTCAGAAGAATTCAAATACCATCAAAATGCAAGAAAAGTTTTTTAAAATTCCATATTTTTGAGTAACCAAATTTTTGGGATGTTACAGCAGCGCATCGCATGCGCATTTGAGACCGCCATTAGCAGCCTGGAAACACCACCGACCCTGCATAATACTTTGAAGTAGATCATAAAGCAGGCCAAAAAAATAGTGGACAACCTAAGCTATGGCCATTCGATGGAGCACGCCATGCACATCGGGCACCCAGTGGGGGCACCATGCTCACCCGCCAGGTCATCGCGACCTAGCAAGTCTGGTTGGCCATCACAATCTACCGAGTCTGTCCGGCGTCGTAGTACTAGTCATCGATCCTCCACAGGCCGTATCGAGAAGGAGGTAACTTATGTGCAAACCTACATTTTATTTTCCTGTTAGGCCTTATGTTCCGCTAACATCATGGTATTCTCCCGCTGCAGGTCCATCGCCGAGATGCAACACTTTTGACCTCTGCACCACCTACACAAACAACTACTCCTCGTCATTCATCTTCGCTGCATATACAGAAGGTACGAGATTCACATTCTAGATTCATAATATTTAATGTGACTAATATTATTTCATCTTGCAGCCTTCAATTCAATATGGGGGTGATGTCAAGCCCACGATGACGATACGGGATTCCCAGATGCTTCCAAGGAGCGATACACAATGCCAGAGTTTGCAGCGTCCACAGGATAGAGCTCATCGCTCGCACCATATGCAGGGTTTGGAGACTTCAATGGGCAGAGCTTGCTGGCACGTCGTACGGTCAAGGCTAGAGCTCCTCTGCACCACGAGGGGGATTTCTAGAGTCCTTCGTTCAGACTTGATTGTTGGCGGCCTGTAGTTCAGCATGTCTCAGGAGAAGGACATCGATGCTTACTGGACCCAACCTGCTGTACCTCAGCCTACTAGACTACCGCCGGCCACTCAACAAATGGAGCGGTCTCCATAACTCCTCCGATCCGACATGCAAGCTCTGGACCGGCTGACGTACCCCACGAGACATGGTCAACACAAGACAAGGCCATGCGTGTGGTGGTAGACGCGGCAAGGAGATAGTAGTTTCTCAGATGAGTGACCCATATTGCATTCCGTGCGATGCGTTTTTTGCACTATTATATGTACTCCTACAAATATTCATAATGCATAAAATTCTTAAAAAATAGACAATTACTATGACTGTGTCAGGAGATTATACATAAAATTTTGTAATTTTTGGAACTCGTTTGCTATATGTAACAGCTCCTACAAATATCATAATTGTATGAATTTTAGAGCAACATTTTTAACAGATAAAATTATCAAAAAATTATATAATTAAGTACATTATGTTGGAAGGTTGCACATAAAATATTGTAATTTTTAAGCTTATTTTCTATATTTAAAAATTAAAATAAATAGCATATAAAAAATAATTAAGGCATACCAACCGTCCGGTGGTGGAACGACAGGACACTTGGTACTCGGTGGCGGGACGGCAGGCCTTGGCTGCCCGATGGGCATGCTCCAGGTCACATGTGTCAACCCTACGGTGTTGCCGCTCGGCCACCAGACGGCAAAAATGTCATTTTGCTAATTCGGCAAGCATATAGATATTTTTATAATTACGGTTATAAATAGTGCTACATATGCTAAAAATTCGAATTTGGGTCGAAAGTTTTAGCCTCCAGGGGCGGCAGATCGATGTATACGGTACACTTGTTAAATACGTAGGGCTAGCTTTTCCTTTGTGAATAAGCTAGGTGGTCGAGGTGCACACATTGAAGCACGAGGATTAATTCGATCTGATGGAGGGCAGATCTATGCATGGCCATTTTCTTCAGTAAGGCCGAGGAGATTGCTTTGGATTTGGAATTATCTATTATATTGCACTGGTTGGACGTCTTGGGTCAAGCGTGCGATGAGAAAATGTGTGGTAAGATGGAAATCTAGAGAAAGATGATAACTTCAATTTTCTAAAAAAGACAAGTATTATTCGTTTTTCAAATTATATGGAATGTAACTGATGCTATTGCTATAAATGGACATGAGAAATGAGAGAGAAAAATTGCACACCAACACACAGCTATCTTGGAGGTGGCCTAAGTAAGAATAAAATGGACTTCACAGTTGTCAGCCAAGTAATCGATAGGTAAGCACATATTCCCCATACATATCTACATTGTACTCTTTCTTTCCTTCCGAATGATTAAGGTTAACTTTTTCGAATTACGTAGGGCGTTCGCGATGTACATTGAAAAGGGAGGTGACTCGAAGCGCGGGGCCAAAGGTCTGCTGACACATGTTCGAGATTTTAAGGTATTCGCTATTTCATATTAATTAATCCTATGCAACAGTTGGTACTAATGCCTCTTGAACTAACACATTCTATTTTTTGCAGTGCCACCAGCAGCAGCCGGGCAACACATGTGGATACTACGTTTGCCAACATATGGAACTACTCCTCGATTCCTCGAGGCTCACCAATCGCAAGGTTTGTCACTCTTCCCATAATTACTTCATACTTATCACGTTACATATATATGCACATTGATATTCCTATCGACAGGCTGTGTCCATCCCGTCAACTGCATTGAAACAGTCTGATTTTGGAGGGATTCAAGGAGAGTTGGCGTACTTTTTGCTGACTCAAGTCATAAAGCCAGGAGGACGGTTCCACTGCGCACCATGATTTCTTATTGGTCTTATCACTAAGTGTAAATGCAGTGTAGATCTTTTGTAACTGTGCATTTGTTAATGGATATTTCATTTCAATTCAATTAATCGATTTGCGAAATGGATGCATGCTTTATGTTTGTGAAATGAAGTGCCATGTCAATTGGATGTTTTATGTCTGTGAAATGTATCTGAAAGCAAATGAGATGTGTGAATTGTATGTTTTTTGTCTGTGATTATCTGCTTGTTTTAGAGGGCATGGCTAGCATTCCTGAGGCTAGCCAATAAGAGAAATATATGTATGGGTCGAAGGGAATATCACAGACGGTTTTTACTCCAAAACCGTCTGTGATAGCTGATAATCACAGGCGGTTTTTACTCAAAAACCGTCTGTGATTATCAGCTATCACAGACGGTTTTTACTCAAAAACCGTCTGTGATAGCCCATAATCACAGACGGTTCGAAAACCGTCTGTGATGACCTTCGATTATCACTGACCCATAAATACAGACGGCTCACAAAACCGTCTGTGATGACGTTTTCGAACCGTCTGTGATGACCTTTTCTGTAGTAGTGAATCATGTGATTGTTTGGAACTCCACCAACACACATGTAAAAAAAACAAAATCTTGTCTCCTACACACATGTAAAAAAAAGCTTGTATGTTATTCTGAACTAATAGGTGGCCACACATTTGTGCGGCTAAATTTATTTCAAAATTTATAGTATCAAATGATATAACTTAGATGCTTGAGAATATATTTACATATCTTGTAGTCTATTTAGATTTTTTAAGACATCATAAAAACATTAAAATGATAATAGAAACTTCAAGAAAAATACAACTTGAGAAATGTAATTGAAGTATGAGTTTTGATGGAAGAAAATCATTGAGCATAATAAGTTGTTAGGGTTTTAGAAATGGATCATATAGCTGTATGCCCCTATTCTTTCTCCATTAGTTACTATTTTCTAAATATACGCATGCATATGTACCTCTATTTAATTCTAAGCAATACATTGATTATTTGTGCGGTAAATTATCTTAATAGTTTACATGATATTAGGGTACCTTGCTCATGCATATATCAATACACCATGGGTGACCAACCTTGAACTTATCTTTCCTCACACACTGACTGCCCCCACTGAACCGTGTGTCTTCTATTTTTTTTCTTGTCATCACAGCTTTTCTACTTTAGCCTCCAATAACAAGCCCAATTCTTGATCAATCCCTCTCAAATTTTACCCCTTCTAATGCAATACTCTATCGTATAGCTACCTTGTAGTTCTCTTTAATTATTGCTTAATGCTGACTATTGCGACATCAAACATATATACATGTGCAACATTGCTAATCCCTACTGGGGACACCTGTCACATACTCTCCGGTGGTTCCGAAATTATTCCCTATGGTTGTGTCATCTCTACTCCAAACTCTTTGCACATTTGCATCTGTATGCTTGTATTGCTATTTGTACGAATGTGTTATGTATATACACATGCATGATGTTATACATGTTTGATGTTCTCTTTAACCGTGCCGATCGCTTCTCTTCTTCAATATTAGCCAACTCAATGTTATGATTTCTTCACTAACTACGATGACCTCCCATCTTTATTGATCACAGCATGTCTGCTTTAGTCATTGTCTAATGATATCAAGAGTCTTCTCGCCATCGTCGAAGACATCATGTCTCTCACTAGTGATGGCACTCTTCTAGCTACACAATGGCCCCATATCATCCATAGTTCATCTTAAATGAAAAGTTTTATCTCCTCTCTGCTAAGGCTTCCCTATCAATGAGCTTCTTTAGCACTAACTTCTTCAACAACGTCGATACCACTACTCGTCATCGCGGCCCTTAACTCCTTTGACTCTAGTATTTCTCTTCAATAGCTCTGGCGAGTAGCATAACATTGTCCTTGTCGAATGTCTAAGGTGAGCAGCCCAATATCATCCTCATTTCTACCATTGCTGCGTCAACTCTTTTCTTCCCCATGGGTCAATGTCGTTTTGTAGGATAGATTGACGCCATTGAACTCTTTTGTAGTCTCCTCAAACACTATTCATGTTATCTTTGTTATAACTTTTATGTTTATTCAAAATTTCAGTTATTTTTTATTTAAGTTTGTATACAAAGTAAATATTTAATTTATTACAAATTTTAATTACTTAGGAATTTGTATCAAAATCAAATTGCAAATTTTATTCTATTTTTATTCTGAATTACAATTTTTTTGTTGAAATTCATATACAAATCTAATTGCAAATTTTTGTTTAATTTATATTCTAAATTATAGTTATTAATGAATTTTACTTTTGTATTTTATCAATATCAAATTACTAATTTTATTATATTTTTATTCCAAATTTAGTTATTTTTTCTTGGGATCATGTATGAATCTAATTGTTGCTTTTCTAAATTATATTTATTTAAGTATTTTACTTATCAATTTGTACGGAGATCAAATTGCTAGTTTTATTTTTTTTTATTCTAAATTTCAATTATCTATATATTATACTTAACATGGACTTTTTCTTTTAATCTCAATGTTAGAATCTAGACCAATCAAAATTAGTGTGTAGATCTTTCTCTTTTTCCTTCGATTAACATGGTAATTTCTAGCCCTTGATAGCGAACGTGGTGACTTATTTTGACTTGCTTTAATAAGATAATAGATTAGCACATTAAATATTATTGTATCAGAAATCTACTATATAATAAAGCTGATGACGGTTGCTATCATCAGCTTTATTATATCCGGGAGGGATGAAGGAAAGAAAGGGAAAAAAAAGCGCGCCTCCAAGCCACGATTTAGTGGTGTTCTGGTAAATGTTATCTAAGTGTGATATCAGGAGGCAATTTTGCCTGATGTAAATTTCACAGGTAAATAAGATTAGTTCACTGAGTTTGTTGCTACATATATAAAAAATGAGTTGAATTTGCATTAAATTCTTTGCATTTCTGACTACATACGCTAGATTACCACATAAGCATGCGAGTGGCACACACAAGAAGGGCACGTAGCGAAACCTGGAGTCCATCCATCACCTCACCAATGTTTGAAGTGAGCTCTAAGATACTCTATCTATATATATCTACAAACAATAAGTGAAATTTTGGATATCTCCTTCACTTAGAGAGTTGAAATTCCTGTATTAATCTATAAAAATAAATATATTAAAATTTCTCTCATTAATAAGAAAAACATAGATTTACACCGATTTTTTAGTGGGGCCAGATTGTGATGATGTAGATTAAACGCATATACATGTTATAGTAGCATACCCAACATAAGTATATTTTTAACTATAATCATTAGAATTGTATAGCAAATACTACTTTATCTTAAAACCTAGCTGCACAATTGCACGGTTAATTTTGCCCTATTAGTGAAAGATGACAAACAAGTTAAACCATTAACATACATGCAGTAAATAATTGGCTGTGGAATCGTATCAGTATTGTTCGGATTAAAATACGTGCAGTGGATCCAAGCAAGAAACATATATAATATTCAGAGGACACTTACATTGTGCATGAATAGCAAAGCATCCGAGAAAAAGCAGCGCTACTGCATCGACGTGCCCCTTCATATACTTCTCCATGCATTACAGTACGATAATTGTATTGAGAATATGTGAAATACTTCGTGCTTTTTTGAGAATATGTGTTGATCCAATCACCGTATGCTTTGCTCGATGGTAAGATTTTTATATATAGAAGGCAAACTGGCAAAGTACTGCTAAAAATGTTAACTAGTAACAAGAAATGATTATGAGCAGCAAAGCATGGCTCTTTTCTTCCTTGTTTAAATCCAGGAATAAATCCAACACAATCTTGAATTTTAGTGACAAACTCTCTTTCTCTTGCGAGTAGGACAACATCTTTTGATTGCAATATCTTTACTCATGTAAACATTTGAATTAGTGGTGGTGGTGATGGTCGGTCTACCAACCCATCACCCCCTCTTTTGATTGTTAACAGGTGCGACCAATTGGAAATTTTGGTAAAAATTAACCCAAATAATGGCTACTTTGCCCTTTTTAAATCTAGAAATAATCCAACACAATCTTGAATATTAATGATAGTATCTCTTTCTCTTAGGAGTAAGAAAGTATATATTTGCAATATCTTTACTCTTGTAAATATTTGAGTTAGTGGTAGTGATGATCTATTTGCCATTCCACCACCTCCTCCATTGATTGCTGATGGACGGGACCTAGGGGCAAATTTAGGCCCATGGCAGGATAGGCTTCAGCTCGGGGCCTGACAAATTTGCTAGTGTATAGCCTAGGTAATTTTAGTCCAGCCCAGATAGTTGTTTATTGGTCCAGCCCGTGTAGGCAAGTGGCTAGCCCCATGCTCTCAGGCTTGCACACACGCCCGACACAACCATTCTCCTAGTCCTAGGCTCATGCACACGCTCGAGCAACCAAGCCATGCTCCAAGGCTCGCGCACATGCCTTCTCCAACCCTAATCTCCCCTATCTCCTCCCTCGTAGCCTCCCTATTCGCCAATCATTCCCCATTCACCAATCACACCAAATGGCGAATGCCTCACACTCCCCCCCCCCCCGCCCAGCAGCTCGCATGCCGCGGTGCCACCTCCGTCCCCCCCCCCAGTCGTTTGCACCCCATGCCGCTGCCCTCCCATCCAGCTCCCTCCCCGCGCCGCCCTACCTCCTGTAGTCCCGCCTAGATCCCTTCCTGGCTCCCCGCGCCGCCCCTCCCGCCTAGCTCCCACCCCACACTACCCTCCTCCCACCGGCACCCATGTTCCATGCCGTGCTGCCTCCTCCTGCCCATCTCCCTTCCCACATCCGACGAACCCTAACTTGAATCTTTACATTACCTTTCCAAGATATCTAGAGGTGAGCTGCACATCTTCACACATCAATATGATAATTTGCTATAACTATTTGAATTGGGCCACGACATCAAGCCCATATTTACATACTTGCAAACAGCTACTTCTTAGAGTTCTCTATAAAGGTGTTGCAGGTAACTGAACCACTAGAAGATAGAATGGGGACAACCTTGTTCAATCCTCCATTATCTAAACAAAGAGTTGAATTTTCTATTAGACAAATCAATGAACTGAATGCTACCATACTGGTAAATTTTCCTGCCATCCTCTAATTCCGTTTCTACAAAATATATTGTTTATCATTATCAAAGGTGCATTTTTAGTTTTTCCACGACTGCTTTATGTTGTAAGTCCCTCTACGACCACCCCCTGGTCGTAAGCCTATTCGACAATCACTTCATAGCCGTAAGTTCTTCACAACCATAACATAGTCATAAGTTATCCTACGACCACCTTATGGTTATAGATCCTCCTACAAGTGATGAGGCGGTTAGCACGCGTACTTATTCTCTGGAATAACTGCGCATAACTTTTTTCTGACAGTAACCGCCGCACAACGAGTGGAATACTACGTCTCTCTGACAATAACTTCCGTCGAACGGTTATCATCCGAAACATTAAGGCATCTCTTGGCATTGAACAACTGCCACTGTTTCGCAAGCTATATAAGGGTTGACGTCAGGGAGAAGAGGAGACAAACCCGAGGGATAATAGAAGTAGAGCAAGACATTCCACATTACTTTCTCGGTTGTAATCAGTTCATTGAGAAATAGCTACACAGGAGTAGGGTTGTTATTCTCCCAGGCCCAAATCTGTATAAAATCTCTGTGTCTTTCTCTGTGTAATCGTGGCCAGGTTGGCAAGAGATCCCCCGAATCCAAATTGTCATACGTAAGATCGGTACTAAAACACCGAAAAGGTTGATTTTGGCTGCAAATCTGGTAGTCTTCTTGATTCATTGCTAGAGCATTCAACAACTCTCGAAAAGGTTGTCGGTGTTGATATTTCTCAGAAGGGCCTCACACGAGCGGCAAGGGTATAGAACATACTGTAATAGTTGTTGATATTCGGTGTACCCTCAGCACCATCTTTTTACCCTTTCTGATGATTTATAATTGAAACAATTTCATCTCTCTGAAATTGCAAAGTCTTCATCAGAAGTTGAGTAAGAAATCCTCTATGCATACGAGTGTTTCACAGTTGTGCTCTATGATGGATCGATAATAGAATTTGATTCTCGCTTATATGGGTTTAACATTGGCACTTGTCTTTGCGGTATAGCTGAGTACTTTTTCTGAACTGTTTCTCATCTTCTCATTTAGTATTAGCACGTAAAGTATTAGTTCTAAATGTGGCACTTGGATTGGATCTAGAATTACTATACACATAAGGTGTTAGTTCCTGATGTGTGTGTAAAACAATGTTTTTGGAGGATGCATGTTTGCATTTAACTACATTGAGGATCTAATTAACCTATTAGAGAACAATGTCTTAACATGATTGTGCTCATAGCTATGAACTTGGTAGCTTTATACATAACCCTGTGAAATGTTGTCGTAGTTACTTTCTTTCGTGCATTTATAAAATGCGTTGGATACATTATTCAACTAACTTAAATAAAATGCAAGTAATTGAGCACATGGAGGAAGACCAAGCAAGTTTATTTGGCAACGTTGTCTTGAGTTCATTCCGTCCAATGGTTCTCGTTGTTTCAACACCTAACTATGAATACAACCCTATTATCCAGAGGTCGGCTGTGCCCAACAAGAAAAGACTGGCAAGGATGGTTGGTTAATTTTCTCCAACCATTCTAAAGTTGTGTCATATTCTTGCAAAGGTGTGTCTAGCCATCACCCGGATATTTTTTTTTTCCCCTAACAATCATCGAAATTTAGGACCATTGGATTCGTTGCAATAACAATGAATGTTAGTTTTTACAATGTATGTTAGAGCATTGAGCTGAAATTTCATGTCAACGATGCATTAGCCACATACTTTAGTTACGCCGTTTCGTGGGTATAAATTGTGTTACTTTTAGACTATTAGCCTTTTAGATTTTAGCCCGGAGCTCGATAAAATGCTAGATCCACCACTAAATATATAAACCTCGTTATACTTTAACAAGTTGTTTTGGTCTGTAAATATTGATATTTTAGTTTCCTGTTCAAGGTATTGGATATACGAGTATACAATGGATATAAACAAACTATGAAAAAAAACGTATTAACCACAAGTAATTCAAACCGAAAGTAGTAACTATTTTCATTTGTGCGATGAATCACGAATTGTTTGTACGTGGCATCGATCCAATTTTTAGGGTCGCGTGCAATTTGCTAGTAATAGCTAGCGTTCAGTACCGTCACACACTACCTGGCCGTTTGTTAGACAAGCTAAGTCGGACTTAAATCAGGCAGACCTAACAGCATTTTTCCATCAAAATAGTCGCCAGTCCTAAACGATCTGGCCATCATGCATCTGGAGCCAAGCATCCGTGCCGTACTCAGTTTAACCAGCCGAAAATAGTGCCAAACCCACCCATCAATCACGAGGAAACGACCCAGCACTCCGACCCAACAGCACTACAGCAGAACCGAGTGCCGGGGCCATGTGAGCCATACATACTCCGCACGGCGCTTTGCCTTTCGGCAGCGCGCGGAAGACAAGAAACGACGGAGCAAAGACAGTTCGAGGATAGGCAAATACCTGTCTCCTCTGTGCTTCACGCGCATACGCCACTTCCCGCCCTTTTTCAGGCGCAACCACGTGACCTTAGGGTAGACCCTTTTCACAGACTTTACGGAAATTATTTTAAAAAAAATTATCTCGATAAATAAATTTGAAAATACGACTTATTTATTTATTTCAAAAAAATCATAAATCATGAACTAAAAACATATTCTACTCAGCTGTCATCCTCCGCCACCGTGGCCTCGCCGCAAGATCAAACTCGCGCCTTCGCCACGCCAAATATCTATGCATGTGTCTGTCTGTGTGGCCTAATTTTGGAGGAGCAGTTTTAGGTTGCAACTGTGCACGCTGCTGATGGATCGATCGACGGAAGGTGGCTATGCTAGGCTGTGAAATGCGATCGATGTATGCTGTGCCCGGCCCACATGGGCGTGCATGTATGGCTCTGTGTGCGTGGGGTTTCCGAGCAGAGCTAACGTTAGGTGGTGCGGCGACGTGAAGTGCGAGCGGCAAATGAATTGACACGCGGCGGGCGCGTGGAACCGCCAAATGAAGGAGATACACACACGCATATCGTGTATCGTTTATGCATCATGTTCTCCTTGATCTCTTCCGGCACGCGCACGCGTACTTCCAGAAGGCTTCGAGCTAGCTATGCATGCACTGCAGCTGTTTTTAGGGTAGGAACGAATCCCATACGGCCGTGTATACATATGTTCTGGCAAACTAGGATACCACTCGATTGGATTGAAATAAGCTAATTTATAATTGAAATTGTATGACTTATTCGGTGTAACTAAATTTTAAAAAATAAAATAAAAAAATAGGTTAGCCTATCACAGACATTGTAAACGAATACTGAAAAAAGAACCAACAAAAAAGCTTAAAAAGTCAAAAAGCTAGAAAATGATGAAATATATGAATACTGAAAAATAAGTCAGAAACTTAAGCCGAAATGAGCAAAGCCTAGAAAAAAGATGTTTGTAGAATCAAAGCCAGTTTTGGCACTATTTCATATGGTATTTATAGAAATAGTAGTATCTATTGACAAAAATATCACTTTTACCGCCGACGAACTGGGCGGCTGCGCCCGCGAGGCGACGCGTGGCGCTGTCGCCTGCCGCCCAACCACCAGGCGATAGGTCACCTGTCGCCCAGCCCTCAGGCGGTAGGCAAACCTGTCACCAACCCCGCAGGCGGCAGGTAATTAGGCCTAGCCGGCCTAATTACCTGCCTAATTTTTTTGATTTAATATTTTTTCAAATTTTAGATATACCAAATGAGCTTAAAAAATTATAAAAATTTATGTACAGCCTTCGAACACAACGTTCCTCGGAGTATATTTTTTGGGGAATTTTATCCACGACGAATGTTCTTCAAAAAATTCATACAATATTGATATTTTAATAAGTTTTTACATATAGCAAACGAGCTCCAAAAATTATGAAATTTTATGTGAAATATTCTGATGTAGTAATAGCTATGTGGTCCAAATTGGCCACATTTGCTCAGATTAACTTAACCATTAATTTAACAAATATTTCACTTTTTAACCCAACTGTCGCATCACAGTTAATCCAAACAAACATGGCTAATTCGGATAGCATAAAATTACTAAAAATATTATAATAACTATTACTACATCAAGAGGCTTCACATACATAAAATTTCGTAATTTTTGGAGCTTGTTTGCTATATATAAAAACTCGTGAAAATATTAAAAGTGTATAAATTTTTAAGCAACATTCGCCATGGATAAAACTTCCCAAAAATTACACTATGAGGAACGTTATGTCGGAAGGCTATAAATAAATATTTATAATTTTTAAGCTCATTTGATATATTTAAAAATTCAAATAAACACTAAACGTAAAAAAATTAAACAGGTAATTAGCCGGTCTAATTACCTGCCACCTAGGGACTGGCGACAGGTCTACTGTAGCCTACTGTTCCTCCACTACTAGTACTGTTCCTCCTACTAATAGTATTCGTTAAATTAATGTTAACTTAATCTAGCTAATTTAACCATATAAAAATCTCAAAAAAAATACATAATAACTATTACTTTATTGGGAGATTTCACATAAAATTTTGTAATTTTTGGAGCTCTTTTGCTATATGTAAAAATTTATAAAAATATCAAAATTGTATGAATTTTTTAGGAACATTCGTCATGGATAAAATTCCCCAAAAATTACATTGCGAGGAACGTTGTGCCCAAAGGCTGTACATAAATTTTAATAATTTTTTGAGCTCATTTGATATATTTAAAAATTCAAACAAACACTAAACCGAAAAAATTAGGCAGGTAATTAGGCCAGCTAATTAGCCGACCTAATTACCTACTGCATGTGGGGCTGGCGACAAGCTTGCCTGCCGCTTGGTGGCTGGGCGGCAGGCGCCTGCCGCCGACGACAGCGCCACGCGTCGCCTCGCGGACGCTGTCACTCGATCCGTCAGTAGCAAAAGTGTAGATACTGCTATTTTTGTAAATATCATATGAAATAATGTCGAAACTGGCTTTGATTTGTTGTTTGTAACAAGGTATGAATGCGAGTTCGTATATATATTAGGCTGGGTGCAGAAATTTGCCGACTTTTCCAACCAGTGCTAATTACTTTTGGATGGGGGCATCCACCTGCTACAGGATGCCCCCACGCCTGTAGCATGGGCGCCCTACGAATACACCATATACGGTTTGAGTCTGCGTAACTTAATTTCTAGAAAGCTCTGTTCGACGCGTATGTACGGATATGGGTTTTTGATATTTGAACGTTCCGGAAGCGGAACGCATGACGGATCATCTACAAGCCATCAGCATATATACAGCCTACCGTGGTTGTCTTGCCGTTGCGCGTTCCCATCCCTAGCTACGTGCCTCCCATTGCATTAATTGCGGATCAACCCCATTTCTGACCTGCCCGATCGACCGTCCTCGCTGCGTGCGTCGTCTCCTTTGTACCCTTGCACTGGCTGCGTTAAGGCTTTGCCCCACACGCTAAGCCTAGGGTATACTTACAGTGGCTGCGTTCGATAATTTTTTTAAAAAAATAAATAGTAGTAGTTAAAAAGGTGGTTTTACAAGAAATAGATGAATAGTAGGAAAAATAAAGGAGATACATATATAAGAGTGAAATAAGTAAAGTACGTAATACGTTTGTGGTCTACATTATCTTAGAAGCGAGATGAGAATAAAAAAAATAGAAAAGTTGTTCGGAGAAGACAAAAGAAATCAATATGAACAAGGTAAGCACACCATTAAGGAACGCATCCATGGACTCTTCTTCCTCTTCGGTCGGCAGAGTAACGCTAGGGCTACGACCTTGTTGTTGGCGACCTTGAATTCCGTGCCATTCCTTTCCATTTGCGGGCGACTAGCAGCTGAATTTTCTAGGACACTTTTCATGTGTTGCGATCAGGGTTAATGTGCAAGCCTGGTCAATGACCGGTGTGGCTAGATCGATGACGAAACCGATCGATCGAATGAAGAAGCATTTACCCTAGCTAGCTACACTCCGTGATAAAGCTAGTGATCATACATAGGGTTGCCGAAGGATGAACCAAGATTCTCTACGGTACTTGTAATAGTGTACCAGGACTGTTTGGGGCTTCGCTTTGGAGTATGTGCCGTGCATTTGACCGGTTTCGTCGTGGATTATTTGATCGATCATTGCAACATCGATCGTGTAGATAAACATATATCTTGTTTCAAAGAAGTGTCTATATATATATATATATATATATATATATATATATATATATATATATATATATATATATATATATATATATATATATATATATATATAAGGAGCATATCTAGTGCTAATGGTTATTTCAGTGCTAAAATGCTAATGCCGACTCTAAATTGCGTGGCTCAGATGAAGGTGGGTGGGAACTCCATCCCACTTAAACACTTTTGCAGAAACCCCTGTGCTTTGAACTTAAATGAAGACGCTACAATATATAACAACAATGGTGGACTTGATGGGTTTTTGTTAAAAGCGTAGGGGATTTTCTGCAAAAGCGTTTAAGTGGATGAGGTTTCCACCTATCTCTATCCGAACCACACAATCTAGATCTACGGTCCACATTACCATTAGCACCTTAGCACTGAAATAGCCATTAGCACTAGATATGCTCCCATATATAGGATACTGAAATGGGGTATCATGGTGTCTGAACACCAAACCTCTTTGTCTTTGGATTACTTTTAGATGCGTGCAAGTGCAATGGTATATAATATATTATGCATGCTAAATCAATCGTAGATGGAAAGTCTCAATCACACTAGCATGTATCTAAAAGCAATTCAAAGGCAAAGAAATTTGGTGCCAGACACCATGGTGCTCCTGTTTTATATATATATATATATATATATATATATATATATATATATATATATATATATATATATATATATATATATATATATATATATATATAATCAATCGTAGATGGAAAGTCTCAATCACACTAGCATGTATCTAAAAGCAATTCAAAGGCAAAGAAATTTGGTGCCAGACACCATGGTGCTCCTGTTTTATATATATATATATATATATATATATATATATATATATATATATATATATATATATATATATATATATATATAGGTCGAGTGTTTCATGCACCATGGTGCCTAGGCACCCATATCAATACCCGTTGATTTGCTTTGAGATTCGCAACGTTTGATGTGGGTATCTTCATATACCCATAAAAAAGTATATTTGAGATGTCAAACTCCGAAAAAAATTAAATTCAACTTCAGTTTAATTAGTTTGAACTATTTTTATGGTATATACTCACTGTAGTCGCATTGAACTTAAAAGTAGTTCAAACTAGTTTGAACTAAGTTCAAAACTTACTTACCATAAATATATCAAGGGTATAAAACATTTTCATACCCAAACTCAAAAAAATTATCACTCAGACATGTGTATCGGATGTTGGTGCCTAGGCACCATGGTGCCTTATGTAATTTTCCTATATATATATATATATATATATATATATATATATATATATATATATATATATATATATATATATATATATATATATATAACTTAATTAAGTATGTCTACGTACTGTTGTGCCAGTATGATTGATTAGCATCTGGCTCAATGCGTTCTGTTGGAGAAAAGGCTGAATTCGGCTAAGCTACGACCTTATCCTTTATGTTTATCCATTGGGTATATGTATAAATCAATGGAAGCATATTTTGTTTTCAGTTTTGAGTTTCTGTTAATTTCCGCTGTGGCTAGATGGCGGCCTTCCGTGCTGCCACGTGCCATACGATCGAGCCTGTGATGCCACTTGTTGGCATAATAACAAAATAACAAATAAAAAGCAAAAGTAAATAAAAGGTCAACTCTTGCTAGCTGCTACCTATTTTCCGAATACGAAAGGAAAACTAGCTACATTTACCACTCCTAGAAAATAGGTAATTAATTCTAGTTCCACACGATGGTAGAGTGCCCCGCTCCTTTCGACTTGAGTTTCTGGCTTATTTTGCACTATTCATAAATTTCGTCTTTTTCTATATTTTTGGCATTTTTGAGATTTTTTGCTGGTTCTTTTTTCTCGTATTTGTTTGCATTATACGTGATGGGCTAACATATTTTTCTATTTTTAATTTTTTTAAAATTTAATTATGCTAAATAAGCATCCGTTAGCTACAATGTTTTTCAGCCAGTTATAAATGCTTTTCAGCCATAAGCCACTCAAAAAAGCTCTTTTGAGCAATTCCATGAAGATGCCACATACATTTGGAACGCTTTTCTATGAAATTGTATTATAAGGGCACTCACAACTACTCCATATTATATAATGTCTATAACTAATAATTACTCTATCCGTTCCATAATATAAGGCTATATACAATGGTGTGATGTCAATTGCCTATAAATCTTATCACGTATAATATGAGATAATGTGGAGAAGAAAAACTGAGCATAAAGAATTAAGTTGCCTCTTATGTAGTAGTCAACTGTAACACAATAAACAAGATATTATGTCATGGAGAAGCTGTCTATAGAGATATGCAAAAGGACAACCTATGCTGATTTTACTGTAGCGGTTTGCCTCGCTACTATTCATCTGATCTGACTGCCTGGGCATATCGAGGGTTGTTTTGCTCAGTTTTCACTTGGATCTTTTCGTGTAGTGATTGGTCTTTGCTTTTCATAATTTCTCATAGCTATTGGAGTGAAAATCGATAAATACTTAGGAAAAAATTTAAAGACATCATTTATCGTATCTGTTGTCATATCGGTCCTATGCTTAGCCACAAATAGTGCACATTTAAATTTTGCACAGGCACTTCGGATTTGTTGGTAATAATTGCATTTGTCTCGGAGCAAATATAACTTTGACCATTTCAGGTACGTCACAAAACCAAAAGAATGCCATAGATTCTGTCTCCATAGACACGTGTGTGCACAGCAACCAGCGTACGGGTCTCTAAAATAAAAGGTCAAATAACAGGGGCTCCATATAAGTACAGCACTACGAGAAAATGGGCTCGCTAAATTTGTTATTGCAGAAGAAATTGCAATCACATAAAAAAAAAGACGTGTTTTGATTTTTTTCCCCCACCATCCTCGACCTGAACCATTAATTCTTGACCCACCTGCTTCTTTGAGCACAGAAGCCTAATGTCATCAGGATCGCCTGATGGGATCGAATCTAGAATTATTATTTCTGTTTTATATAAAAATTAAATTGTATTTATAAATATGTAAGTCTATAGTAGAATTTTTTAATTTAATTTTGTAACTTGAATACACTTATTTATATTATATTGAATTAAGGTTGATTGTTGAAACTTATTTAAATATTTTTAATAAACTACTAAAATTATTTAATTAATTTTAATAAACTAATATTTTTTTACCTTAAATCAATATGAAAACAACAAAAATAAAGTAAATTAAACCAGTGCAACTTAAAGTAACAATATGTAATATCAAATTTTATATGCTAATATAGTTTATTGTCAGAATCATGATTCTACTATGATAATATTCGATTTTAAGGATTCTACGAGTTGAAATACGATTTCACTGTAATACTACCTAATTTTGATCTATATTATAATTCATGTCATCTACTTTTGATAAAATCATACAATACTACAATCCATATCGTGATATTAACAACCTTTGCAGAATCCACGTTTCCTGATCTTGATAGCATGCATCATCTGCTTCCCCTGTTCTCCTTTCGTATGCGCCCAGCCCATGTGTCCTAAGGGTCTTTGGTTGAGCTTTTGGGAGCTGCTTTTACTTCCAAAAAGCCAAAAGCCAACCAAAGGGGTGGAACCAGAAGCTACTTTTTCAGAAAGCAGCTACTTTTGGGTAGTACAGTTTTGAAAGCACCTTGGACCCTACTTTTGGCTTTTGGCTTTCTACTTTTTGAAATGGTGAAAATAGAGAGCTGTTTCACAGTTGTTTCAAGGAAAATAGAGATAGGAGGTAAGTTTTATACTTGTTTGAACCAAACAGCTTACAGCTTTTCCACAGCCCACAACCTACAGCAGCTTTTCCACAGCCCATAACTCACAGCAGTTTTTTCAGAAGTCACAGCTCAAACAAACACACCCTAAGACTCCGTGGTTTGGACGCGCAAAACGTACGCACAGACGCTGTGACGTACGCTGAGCTGCAACCATCTTGGTCCAAAGAATAAATGCAACTGCAATTTAAGAGGAAAAGAGAGAGAAGAAAAGGTCACCGGAGTACAGTACATAGTAGTACAAACATACGACAGGATAATCACAAGCTTTGATTTCTTTTCACACCTAATTCTATTTATGATCTACAACAATTTTTTATCCATACCATCCAACTAAATGTTGTATGTACGTACAACAAAAACGGGAAAAAAAGGTTGTGTGTAGCCTTGCCGCTAATTTAGAGGAGTATTGTTTTAGACTATAACTTATGACTTTTAAATTCTGATTATTTATAAGAGAAATTATGAAGAGGAAGACAATCGTATGCGATTTTGGCTGGTACAGTTGAAGTTAATATAATGTGTACTACAATTAATTTGTAGACCCCAATTTGAAAATACCGTTTAAAAGCGAGTTATTATAGCGCTGTACATAAGCCAAAAGCCTGAGCCGAATCGAACCCATCCTAGGCTCTATTCCAAACAACGATGTTTTCTGGTTTTTGGAACGTGTTAGTTTTTCATGTGATTTTTTTCTTTCTTTTTTTGGTTTTTTCTCTTTTTCCTTTGTATTACCGTAGAGATAGAACGACCAAAAACCACCATTCAAAATAAAAAATCATAACGCTTTTAAACAGAGGGTTAGTCTCAGTACAAAGGCTCTATTCTTTCTACTTATGGTTTGTAGCTTATAGTTTATGCTAGTAACTAACTTTTAAACAGTGCGTTTTAAGATGTGTCAACAGGAAGAATGTAGTAAAAATTATACTAAGTTCAGCTGTATCAGCTAAAAATCATATATGACTATTTTTCTCTGTGTACTGCCTTTTATAAACAGTCAAAATTAAAAGGAAGATTGTAGTAAAAAATTATACAAAGTTCAGCTGTATCGGCTAAAAATCATATATTACTATTTTTCTCTGTGTACTACCTTTAATAAATAATTAAAATTAAAAATTTTAAATCATAAATAACGGTCTAAAAAAACAATCCCTGCAAAGTTCTGGATGATAGTGTGCGTGAGAGGCCTACACCAAACCGGACACACTACAGAGAATTTGATAAGAGATATAGATATAGATAGAGGTGGGGCCGGGGCTGGGTCCAGCCAGGCAGGCGGGGGTCTGTCCAGCCTCCTGCTATTTAAGCACCCCTTGGTGTGAGGCATTCACTCACCAAGAGAGCCGAGCTCATTCGTTTCCTTCCTCCCTGCCTCCAAACCCATTCATTCCATCTGTATTTCGTTTCGCCTCCTCCCTCTCTAGTCCTTTCCTTCGCTGCCATTCATTCTCAGAAGCGACCATGATCTCGCCGGACACCATCCGCACGGCCATCGGCGTCGTAGGTGAGCCGCCGCCGGGCCTACACTCTGCGCATACATATAGATATACATATATGCATACCTACATGGCGTATATACACGCATGCAGCAGAAATGGTGTGGTAGATGGCACTCCACGATCATGTGGGGTGTTGGGCTCTTTTCCTGCAAATTCCTTTCTTCCTGCACGCCCACACCCTCCTTCCTCTCTTTTTTTTCCGTCTCTTTTTTCTCTCATGCTTTACACATGTCCTCGACTCCTCGTCACAAACTTTTCCTTCCTGCCAATGCAAGCCTCATTCCCCAGATTTTTCTGGAGTTCTAATCATTTCTACCGTGCTGTTTTTCTTCCAAAATTATATATTTCTCTTCTGACAAAATTGATTTTTTCCCCTGTACTTTGCAGGCAATGGGACCGCCCTGGTGCTCTTCCTCTCCCCACTGTAAGAATCCAATACTAAAACACAATTGCTACTATATCGCTCGCTAATTCTGTTCATTTATTAAACAAAATGAAACTCGCCTATTTCCATCGTTCTGGATGCATATATATACGTGTTACAGAGAAAGAAACACAGATAAACATGTAGTATGTACAGATTAAAAAAAGAAGAGGCGCACCTAGGATCTGAACAATTGATACTAAGTAGGAGACAAAATCAACCAAGATTTTAAGTCCATTCGTTCTGTACGTATATAAATACATACTTGTACAAATACGTACATGTGCAGGCCGACGTTCTACCGTATCTGGAAGAAGGGCTCGGTGGAGCAGTACTCGGCGGTGCCGTACGTGGCGACGCTGCTCAACTGCATGATGTGGGTGCTGTACGGGCTCCCCGCCGTGCACCCGCACAGCATGCTCGTCATCACCATCAACGGCACCGGCATGGCCATCGAGCTCGCCTACGTCTCGCTCTTCCTGCTCTACTCCGCCGGCGCCGCCCGCCGCCGCGTCCTCCTCCTCCTCGCCGCAGAGGTTGCCTTCGTCGGCGCCGTCGCCGCGCTCGTCCTCACCCTCGCCCACACCCACGAGCGCCGCTCCATGGTCGTCGGCATCCTGTGCGTCCTCTTCGGCACCGGCATGTACGCCGCGCCCCTCTCCGTCATGGTACGTACGTGCTACTACTCGATCACCTCTCGCGAATACCGTACATATACGTATGTACGGACGCTCGTGTGGTAGTAGTACAGCACAAGTATACATAGTGATAGCGTACTAGTACTGCATGTGAGTGAGATTTGGTGTTATTTAATTTATTAGTTGATTGATCTTAGTGGGTGGTTGTCGGCGTCAGGAGATCAACAAAAGAATAGTTAATTAACCGCGGTTGGGATGGGGATACGCGTAGGAAGAGAGGCGTGGATTATTGTAGTCTTTAATTACTAATTTGATTTTTTGGTCTTGCCGAAAAAAGAAAATGGTGATCCAGACGAAGAGCGTGGAGTACATGCCCCTGTTCCTGTCCCTGGCCTCCCTCGTCAACGGCATCTGCTGGACCGCCTACGCCCTCATCCGCTTCGACCTCTACATCACCGTAAGTCCTCTGTCAACTCGCAATGTTTCCATTCTCTTTCGTTTTTGCTCTGCTTTACCAGTCTTAAACAACATTTACCTAAAGCATCGCCGCTAATAGGAAGGAGGCAAGTGAGACTTTGACCTAAGTAGCCTTCACTTGACCACTTGCTTAATTACAACAAGCCCTAGTCGTGTCCACCTAATTAGACACTCGCAATAACGATGCTTGTAAAAATAAGGAAGTGTCTATACAACATTTGACTGTTTTTGAGAATAAAAATAGTTAGATTTTGAGCCGTTAGATGGAGATCCAACGCCCTAGATCATTTTTTTTGGAGGGGGTTATTTTTTTAGAGGGGGCTTGTATGGGTGGATCCGTTGGATGGAGATCTAACACCTCAGATCAATTTGACTGTTTTTATCCTCAAAAATAGTCTAATGTTGTATAGACATTCCTTAAAAATAAATTGCTGCTAAGGCAGGTCAAACAACGGAAGGGCTGGGTAATTAGGAGGTTGCCATTCCTGTAACAGGAGAAAGGCTGGCTCTTGTTACGTGCGTGCAGGCATGTGTATCGGCTGGGCCACACGGTCTCTGCAAACTGAAGCCCGTGACATGCCCCGTCTTTTATCTGACCCATGATAGGGTGCTTGTTGCATGCTTGTTGATCGTCTCCTGCCACGGCCAGCCGGGCGTCAGAATCAGGCCATGCACTGTTGCAGTCTGGCCTGGGGCTCCTGTCGCTGCCATCGCTTAGGGCTAGCTGAGCGTACTCCAGTCTTGGTTGTGGACAGTGACATGGCTCTGCTGCTCGACGGCGAAATGGAATGGTCGAGCTAGGGAGGAACTCGTCTGACCGCGAGTGAGGATCGATTGACCGGGTGATTTTTTTTCTCGAGTCTTGGTTCACCATCGGCCCGATTCTCGGGGGCTGTATAGTCAGTCCGTCCTAGGCTGTGATGGCAACACGCCCCCGTCCTAACCAGAACGTTGTAATTCAATCAGTGCTCTGTTGTACCAGAACACGGGTCTTTTGGTTTCTGCCTTGTCCCAAAGTTAAAATAGACGATGCAATTTTTTAATGTGGATTTTTCAAACGTTTTTTCGAACTAAAAACTGTACGCATCGTTCGTGTTAACATATTCGCTATCTACTATCATCTCAAAAGACACAACAAAAAACCATCACCCACAGCAAAACAAACATCACCCGCAACCCAAAATAACGGTGCCTAAACATGGGCCAGCAAGACCCAAGACCAGAGCCCGACCTGTCAGTGAGATGTAGCGGATGCTACCGACAATACGAGATGGGAGAAGACGAGTACTAGGGCGGTCCACTCCAGTGCTACTGTTGATGCGCTCGATGCAGACGAATCAGCAGCTAGCAAGCAGCCGTGCACTGCATCGCATCCCCGTCGGCATCAACGGTCGATGTTCCCAACGCGCATGCAGGCAACTTGGCCTCGGCGTCGTCCCACCCATCATCACACGACAGATAGACATTTAGATGCGTCGGTCCGAGATAGCCTGACCGCTGCCACACGGTACACTTCAATACATATCTGCGTTGCGTCTCCGGCGACGGCACGCAAAACACCGTCACTGCTGACCCTTTGGTCAGGCTACTACTACTTGATCAGCCAGTGCCTTTTGGAGTTATTGCTATATGTGTTTTCTTGGACCACCAAACTCACATTTGCCATTGCTAAGTTTGTGGTATTAATTGTGCTGTCAGAGACGATATTATGCTTAAAAAAGACGAGAAATGTGTGTTTTTTTTCTCCCCGGGAGTCACTGACAAATGGCTATGTTCGTGTGCAGATCCCGAACGGGCTGGGCGTGATGTTCGCCGTGGCGCAGCTGATCCTGTACGCCATCTACTACAAGTCGACGCAGCAGATCATCGAGGCCCGCAAGCGCAAGGCTGATCAGGTCGCCATGACCGAGGTCGTCGTCGATGCCAAGAACACCGCCACCCCCTCCGGCGCCGGCAACGGCCACTACTAGCTAATAACTGAAGCCGGAACACAGCAGGGGGGATCGAGGCCCTGCTGCTTAATTACACATGAAGTACTACGTACATACCATAGCTAATCGCTCCTGGATGCGACCCGTCCCAAAGGGATTTGTCTAATTAATGAAATCGATTACTCCTATCTGTTGCATGCATTGCTAGGTTTTGCTAGTACTATTTGCCAGAAAGACGAGAATTCAGCACAAGAAGAATAGGCTGCACTCTATGTGATCAAGTGCAGTGTTGTTTGCAAAGAGGGCTGCGTCTTGTTGTTAAACAGCCCTGCTGCTTTTCTTTTTTGCTTTTCGGCTTTTTATTATTACTATTATTCTCCCTGTAACTTGGAGGACGGTGTTGGTGATATTTCTACCTGGAAAATGAAAAAAAATACCAGATTGTCCTGTTATGTACTCAACAATTAATCCTCTTTCGCATATGCCTATGGATTGGATTGGTACTAATAGTTTCAAGCGACAGGAATGAAGTTCTCTGTAAATTAACAGGGCTCATCTGTTCTGTATTCCAACAAATTGATGAGTACTGTTCTGTGTTCAATCATAAATCTAGCAATGGGTAATCTCTTCTGTTGTGGCTACCTGGTTAATGCTGAGGTTAACCATGCACATGGTAAGTTAACCATGGACAGGGTAAGGGCACTTATGATTCAGAGACAACATGAGATCCTGCCAAATAATGTCGATTGATTGTTCGGTCATCAGCCAACCACAAGGTCATACTTGCGCTCTGGTCAACTTTGTAAAAGTTGCCATGCAAATACTAGTACTACTATTTGATTAGGATATGACCTCGACAATTATAGCAAGCTTAAACTGATTGGAACAAAGCCCGCCATGTCACGTGTCTATAGGTTGTCCTGACAGTTCAGTCACTGTCCGGCCGGTAATGCAGACACTGTTCCATTCACCTTTTATGGTGTTGATGTTGCTTAAATTCTTCCAGCTAGAGAAATAGAACGCCGTGTTAAGGCCAACTTTACCTGATTGGCAAACAGCACAAACGTCCAGCCAAAAGAAAGCAGGCCAATTGTCGTCTTGGCATATGGCTTCAGACTTGAGGGAGAGAGATCAAAGACAAATTGAGATCCTGACAAACTTAATGCGTTGGGATATGGCACATGACTTTTGAGACAAGGCACATGACTTTGGGACGAGTAGCTTGCTGGATCTGTGTGGCTATGTCGGACCAGCAATGGGAGCAGAGTTGGTTCCTTTAGTGGATTTTTCAGTTTGGGGTTGCTGTACCCTGGTTTTCCCTGGATGATCAGCTCATCTTTGGTCAATCTTACTCAGCGTTTGATTAGCATGCCAAATGTCTCCACTTTTGTGGAAGATGTTAGTTTCTTTGCATTTTAGTTGGATTCTCCGTCGGGTTTTTCCTCTGGTGAAGGTTTGATGCTAAATCTTGTCTGAAGAAAAGCACGAAAATTACACGCAAGTTGTCTCAACTGACCCCCTCTCTTCACCGCACCGGACTATTGTACACGCTTTGTATCAGCATAGGCACACCTATTAGGTTATATTTGAAATACATGAATTTTATAGTGCACGAAACATCCAGCGAGAAAACACTTTCTTTTCTTGAATATCCTTGAAAAACTCTTTTGTTCCCAACAGCGCCCACCTAATAAGACTAACAAGATCACAGTTCTGTTTGTAAGATCCAATTTCTTATACTTCCTTACACCTTACAAAAAAAGGCATAAATCCTGTCACCAACTTTTAATATTCTTGTTGACATACCACTATAATTTCAACAACAAAGCATAAACACGGCGTTCTCCAGTTAGAAGATTCACATTTGAGTGATTGTGAGAGACCATGTGAGAAGATTCAGGATTAATTGTGATGAACTATTGTCAATATTTGTGGAGTCGCATTTCAAATTTGTGAGAGATTTAGAATTTTCCGACAGGTTTCAGTCCTAGCGGTTTGACCAGCTCGGCTGAGCGGTTAGACTAGTAGAACCGGTCAGACCTGTTGTGCCTAACGGTCTGACAGGCCATGTTCAGCGGTTAGACCGGCTAGACACAACAGTTTGACCAGGTAGGATGTGGTCTTCGGCAGTAGTTTTGGAATTTAGGTAGTTTGGTCATATGTTAGTGATTTCATGTTTAAGCTAACGTAGGTTAAGTTGTGAAGAATCTGTGCCTGCAAATGAATTCTTTGTCTCCGGGTATGCAGGAAGGTTTTGAGTTAACTATGGTCTACAGCAAGGACCAGGACTATGCTCATGGAGGAGCTAGGATATAGAATAGTTAAGGATGATTGGTAAGATGGTTGAGCTCAAGCATAGCACAAGTAAAGTAAGGAATGTTGAAGGGAAGGTTCGACTAACAGGTTGTACCAAATGGCTTGGTTGGTGCAAGTGAGGCGTAGTCTGGTGGAACTAAAATAAGAGAGACTTATCAACATATGGCAACCTAGTGGTGCATCTACATGTGACAAGCATGGTGACTGCTTGCAAGGAAAGATGAAGACTAAGTCAACACGAGGGTAATTTGGTAGTTTGCCAAATATCACAAACTTGTTGGATCAAAACCGTGATGTTTGAGTGGTGTGTGGGAGAGCAGTTTAGGTCAAAGAGATGTTGAGAAGACCAAGTGGATCAAAGGCTAAAGAATTTACATGTTCGGGCTCATGTGCTTTGAAAAATGAGCAAGAGCTAAGTGTGAGTGTAAAACTCGTGTTGTGTGAGGTTAACAGGTCCCCCCCCAATTGTGCTAGTGGATAATATCTATTAGTGTTAGATATGAACTGGTTACTCCTACTTACTGGATGGGGTGGACGCTTGCATGCTAAACATTCCAACCTTTCTTGAGTTAGGGTTAGGGTTTAAGAGAGAAAAGTGAGTGCTATGGTGTGCTCTCTTATCCTCCTTATGGACTGGTTGTAAAATATTCATCCTTAAATATCAATATAATCAAGTTTATTCATCTCTCATGAATCCCTCTTGTTTTGGTTGATTAGTGCTTGTTCTTGTTGGTTCTTTGCCTCTTCTCTCCTCTTCCTGATCTTATTGGTACCAAGGACTTGTAAGTGATGGAGATAACTCATGTAGATCAAATTCTATCTATCTAGGTATTATGGTTTGCAAGTTCTTAAAGTTCCCCAGTTTTGGCATGATTTAGAGCACTTCTTGAGAAATCATGATTTGAGAGTTTTGGCTTTGATCCATTGATTGTTTTTACTTGCTATGACATGTAGGAACACATCTAAAGCCATCTTGGTTGTTCTTAATCCACGAGCAAGTTGTTTCTCAAGATTTTGAATTTTGCCCGATTTGGTGCAATATTGCATGTTTTGAGGAAAGGTTGGGACTTTGGCGAGGATCGTCCCGATCCTTGAATGGAATAGGTTTCTGAGACTCTCAACAAGGTTTGTGTGCAAAGTTTGATCTTGTTTGATCATAGATTTTGGAGTTTATACCAAAAGAAGTTTGGACTTGGGTTAATTTTCTGTTCTAGGAACAGGAGAGCGGTCAGACTACTCTTGGGCTTGGTTAGACAACCAGCTTCAAGACGGCCAGACCGCTGGCTTACCTCTAGTCAGACCACATACTCTTTGGTCAGACCAGCCAAGTGCAGCTTCTGTGCTATTTGTTGTTTTAGGTAGTTGCTTGGTTCTAGGTTGTGAAATCCGATCTTCTTAACTCTCCAGCTATGGAGTGAAAGATTTCTAGTTCTTGGAAGAAATTTGAGAAGGCGCTATTCACCCCCTATCAAGTGATATCAAAGCCTAATCAGCTTTTTTCATAGATCTTAACTGGTCTTATAGCCACGACTTCAGACAAGTACTTCCCCAAGCCATTGATCTTCGATGGAGTTGACTATCCCTATTGGAAGGTGTAACATCCCAATTTCTAGGAAGCCCAAAATTGAGAAGAATTTAAAACTTTTTGCTTGCATCGTCATTTCTTTGGTTTTTTTATTAAAGTTCCCTTGGAAAATATTTGGAAAAGAGTACTCAATGGGTAAAATTCGAAATGAATTAAAAATTGAATTTGAAAGAGATGATCTATAAAGTGGCATAGGGAAATTACAGTAAACATCATGTCAAAAACTCAATAGATTCGTAGGGCTGGAAATGAAATTTGAACATTTTTAAGCATTTTTAAAATTTTCATCAAATCAAAATAGTGCTTTTTAAATAGTGCAATTTCAGAAATTTTCAAGCAAAATCTAAAATAGGTAAAGGTTTGAAAATTTTACACAAGGTTCTACACTATGTTTGGAGCCTTAACAAAACTTTTCAAAATATTGGAGCTAGTTTGCTATATTTAAAATTTTCACAAATCTTCAACCGAGCCAAACCGCTTTTAACCCTTAGACTTTTCGCTTTCAGCATTGTGAAGATGTATTCCTCAGAATGCGCCACCTCCCTCTTAGTCACTACCACCTTGGCCCCACCTGCCAGCCTCCTCTCCCTCTCTTCTTTGCTGCTCTAGCTAGCTTGCCGCCCACACCACGGCCGTGCTTGACGTCGACCACAGCAACTCATGCCGTCATGTCCCATGACCACCCCACCTTATGCCTTGCACCACATTGAAACACGTGCCCACCATTCCCCTTCTCGCTGTGCCTCTCCCCTCTCCACCACTGTAGAACCACATTGACCACCAAGTGCTCGACGCCGTGCAATCCATGTTGTCACCTGTTCTAGTCATCATGGCCACTGCGTTGTCCTGTCTCATCCACACCTGACCGCTGCACATTGTAGAGGCAAGCTACCATGCTATGGAATCCTGTCGCAGCTTGTGCCCCCTCGCCCTTGAAATGCTACTCCACCATCTGCCAATGTCCATCCCTACCTTCATGTTCTCTCCCCATACCTCTGCCATCTCTGCACAGCCATCATAGCAGTGCCCTTGTCTTCTAGCTCATGGCAGTAATGGCGCTAGAATTCACGCGAAGACAGTTGCTCGCTGCTAGCCTCTTCGCGCATATAAAAGCTAGCCCCGGGCCGAGGTCAAGCATCCCACACATCCCCTCCTCCTTCCTTCCAATGCTCGAGTAACAATTCTGCTGCAAATGACTGTTCTTCCTCATCTCCAACCACACTTGAGCCAAAGCCAATCCACCAAAATGGTGAGCTATTCGTCAATTCAATGCACCCATGGCACCTCCACACTCCCTAAACATTTTCTCTCCTTAATTTCAACTTTTCTTCACAGGAATACCGCTGCCATGAGAGCCCACATCCACTGCTTTGGGTCATCATTGACGAGCTACTGACGTTCCAGAGAACTTCACCAACGAGCCTGAGCAAGACCAAGACCAAGAGTTCAACGAGTAAGACAAGAACCCCCTTTGATCATTTTGATCCCATATTTCAATATTATGTATGTTATGTTTAAAACTATTATGCATGTGCATCATTTTGGTAAAACCACTATATTGATATATGCAGTAGTTATACCCAATTGTTACATCTAATCCCACCTTAACAAATTTGTTACCCTACTATTGTCACCATAGCAATAATACTCCTTAGTAGTAAAATGTGGAACTTAGTAATTTAAATGTAGTAGTTGATGCTTAGCCGTGCTCATAATGGTATTAGAAGTGCTAGGTTGGAAATGGGTCATAATATTAAAAAAATGAGAGATACTCAAGAATTGGCATAAAAGAGTTTACCTCTAATTTTTGGTTAGAAAAAAAATGAAAAACATATTTTAGACTTGGGCAAGTGATTGTGGAGACCGGTGCAGTTCGTACGAGAATGTGGTTTGTCGATATCTTGCCCGAGTCACTAAGGACCGATCCATATCGTGCCATAGACCCAAGTACAACCGTACACACCATATGGGTCTTGGGACACTAGAGGGCACTCCCTGTCTTGAGAAGGTATCATAGCGCAGTGGTTGTTAGTACCGATAATGTAAAAACTTTGTTATGAACTCTCAATCAAGTACGATGGTATCACGTGACATGTATAACATGGTGGGATATTTATATCGTATGGTTAAAGTATACAACCTATGTAGAGTGTAAATCTATTCAAATAGCCATGTCTCTCGTTATGAACAATGCTTAGTGAAATCCACAATAAGCAACTTTATGTTTTAAAAATGGTTATGGGAAGATATGAATGGGATATCCATCGAAGTTTGACCCGGCAAGGTTTATGCCGTTGTTTTGAGATTCTGGGGCAGCATGCATCTTATTCTAAATTATGCAATTTATACTTTACCATTATTTACTATCAAATTTAAATGCCGTTACAACTTTTGTTTGCAATCTACTACTCATTATTTCAACCGAAAACATGTTTCATTAATTAAACTAGACTGGACAACTATCTTTGGCACATCCTGCATACCATATAACGTTGCTTAAAATTCTTACAAAGTAGTATTTTTGTACTCAATCATTGCTTGTTGAACATATTCAGAGGATGCAGAAGAAGACACATTTTGTGGGTACTATTATGCCTCAAGTTTTGGAGATGAAAACATCAATTTCTAGGATTCTGCCCTAGTCAGTTGCCTGCGGTTTAGGATGAGGCATACTTGTTGATATTTGGTGCCTCAATTCGCTTCCAATGAGCTGTGTTATTGTATGTTTTATTTGGCCGATCGGCCCTAGTGTTGTAAACTCTGCCATTTAGGCTTATTTTCTATCTAAAGGCACTACTTATTCTAAATTTATTGTGATGGATGTGTATAAATATTGTTGAATGTGTGTGCTAGACACTAATCATGGGACTAGCACAATATGTACTTAGGGCTTGGAATGCAAGTTCTAGGTCCCGACAGCGTTGGTATCAAGGCTATACAAATTGTAGGTTGAACCCTTAGAAAGAATTGGCTGTTATGATTCTAAAACCTTATTTGCAAACTTACAAAATAATCATGAAAAATATATGATATGCTTAACATTTTACTCCTCTCCTTAGTTCTTTTGTACCTCTTTTCACATGGTTACAAAATGGTTATCATCCTTTTCCTCTTTCAAATTTTAGATGGCCCACATTTTTCATAACCAAGAGGATGGATGGCCTTGGTTCCTTAGTGATATGCTATGGAAGATAGGAAGGAAAACGCAATTCTTGTACACCGTTGTGGATGAAAGCTAAATAGGTATCACCATTGGGTTTTGTGCCAAGTTGTACGTCAAGACAAGGATCAGACACCACGTTCTCCACCACAGCCTGAAGTATCACATCTATACTTGGAGCCTTGCCATTTTTGGATTGCCCATAAAGCAGTCCACCAAATCTGCAGGTGACATGACATCAACCTTCTAAAGTTGCTCTGTTGCGAAGCACAACTGGCCACGATTGCACCCTCGGAGAGTTTAGTGCCTGAAAAGACCGAGCAAGGAGAGTATGTCGCTAAGAGGGTTGATGGTGTCGAGGACTAGACCCTTAGGACTATATTTGGTATAGATCACTTAGATTTCATTTTGGTTTAGTGAGCTATGTATCCCCCCTTGTTATAATGCCTAGGTTCATGTAGACGTTGTTATCTGATAGTTGTACTACTTATGTATGGCATGGTTTGTCTATTTGCACATAGGGGTTGTACTTCACAAACCATACAAAAATCTATCAAATTTATCAAGCTACTTTCATGTTGCCCATTTGGATTCTTTATTTGTTTGTCTTGTGCCTCAAAGTTGCTATTTGCATAAATAACTAGATACTACACCCTCGCTGCCCCATGCTTCTTAAGTATGATTTTTCTTCACCCCTAAAATAGTCTTGACAAGTGGTTTGACGATAGGATGACAAGTACGCGATTAATGGACCTACTTTTGGGAAGCATAGAAGTGTCCATATCACAGCCAGCAAATACTCTACCCCCGAGACCTAACCTACCGCAACCTAGCCCAAATATGAAACCATGACCTCAGCCAAATCAACATAGGGAAGGACATGGAGTTAAGGTATCAGGACCTCCTTTAATGGCCCAGGTACTCACTAAGATAAAATGGAATGGCCATGCCAAGACCGTTAGTCTATAGCAAATTGCCCAAAACACCATTGTCACATCCCAAAATTTGGCTTTTTGAAAAATTTAAAGTCAAATAAATTATTTTAAGGTAATTGGATTTTACTTGGCTTTTATTTGCCTTTTTGGATTTTCTGGAATTTAAAAACTATTTTTAGAGCTTAAAAAGTAATTCAAAATATGAAAATTAAATATCAACAGTAGTTGGAAATAATTTTATTTAGTCCAAAATATGTCCAGGAGCTTCTGTGAATTTTTCTGGAATTTTTGGAGGTATTTTCATATTTTTCTGAGGCCTAAATAATTTTCTAGCCTTTTCTGAAATTAGAAATCAAATTCTGAAAAATAAAAATCTCCCCTCTCCCTCCAGCCGACGCGTGGACGGCCCAGGACCGCCCACGTCGCCGCTCGGCCTGATCCAGGCCGCACCTCCCTCTCCCTCGTTGCCAGCGGGCCCGGCCCAGCCAGCCCCGCCTTCCCCTTTTCCCCGCCCGACGCGTGGACGGCTCGGATGAGCCGAGTCCCCGTGCTGGTCATCCAGCCGCCCGCTCCCACCTTTCTCTCGCCTCGCTGACCCGCGGACCCCGCCTGTCAGCCGCACGCGTCCCGCTCTCGTAGCCACCCCGGCCCCGCCTATCGGATCCGTCTCCCCCGCGGAGTCGCCACCTTCCTTCTCCCTTCCCCCTCTTTCCTTTCTCGCCGGCCGACCAAATCCGACCCGGAGCCGGCCTTGCCTTCCCTGGCTCTCCCCGGTTTTGGAAACCCCGAGCCCCGCCGCGACCGAATCCCCCAATCCCCGCGCCTCCCTTCCTTCTGGCCCCCCCACTTTCCTTTCCTCCCCCAAACCTTCCTTCTCCGGCCGCCAGCAACGGCGAGCTATTGCCGCGCCCCTGCTCCCCCTCAGCCCCTATAAATGCCCCCATCGGCTTCGCCTTCTCCCGCACCGCATCCCAGCGCACTCCACCGCAGCTCCCGAGCCCTCTAGAGCCCGATCACCGTGCCACTCCTCCCCTCGAGCTCCGCCCAACTCCGGCGAGCTTTCCTCGCCGCCTCGGTCATCCCCGGAGCCCGTCGTCGCCTCCCCGAGCTTCCTCACGCCCGGACGGTCCTCCCCGACCCCTCGGCCGCCCCTCCCCGTCACCGGAGCGCCGTCGCATCGGAACTCCCGAGCCGTCGTCGCTGCCACCTCGTCGCCGACCGTCTCCGTTCGTCCCCAAGCTTCGCCGACCCTTCCAACCGAACCCCCTCCGCGCCAGGATTACATTCTACGCGTCACCCGGGCACCTCCGGCCTCCCCTCGCCGCCGGCGCCGTCGCCTCCGATCATCTCTGCCCGGGACGCCCGAAGGTACCCCTCAAGAGGGTTACCTACCCTTATTGGGTAGGCAACGCCTCCCCGCTCCCCTGGCTAGCAGCGCTCACTCGTAACTCCCTCGGCGCGCGTTCGAGCCTCCGGCTCCGCGCGCGGAGGTTGAGTTTTTCGTTTAATTTCCGGGCTGACAAGTGGGTCCCACCCGTCAGCGGCCGCCGGCTTGCGCTGGCCACTGCCGCCTGGGTCCCACCCCTCTGTGCTGGACTCTGACAAGTGGGCCCGAAGACCAGTGGGTCCCACGTGTCAGAGGTTGACTCATTGGGCTCACTGTCCAGTGGGTCCCACATGTCAGTGACCGCCAGTGGTTACTGTTCAGTGGGCCCCACCTGTCAGTCTCTCAGAATTAAAATAAAAGATTAAAATTTAATTCTCCAGTGGGTCCCACCTGTCAGAAATTTCCGAATTTCTCGATTTATTCAAATCTGAGATTTTCAAATGAGCATAACTTTCTCATTTTAACTCCAATTCCAGCCATTCAAATTTCTAAATTCATCTAAAATCATAATCTACCCAATTATGGCCTCTGTTGAATTTTTGGATTTTATTTGAATTTTCTTTTGTATTTATTTGTTTTGTTGCTTCGTCTTTCCTCGCGTAGATTCCAACATTGTCGACGATCCCTCTTCACAGCAGCAAGAAGACCCAGAAACCCTGCAAGAAGGCAAGTCTCCTTTGATCATCTTGAGCCTATGCTTTCGAAATGTTTTTAAAGTATTTTAAATGTTATGCATTGCTATCTACATAAAATGATAATTCAAATCTTAAGGTAGTAGTTAATCCAACCTTGTTATGCCCTCCATTGGAATTGATTGTCATGTACCCTTGTCACCATAGAATTTCCTTTGTCTCATTAATGAGAGTATTATAATTACTTGTTGATGTTAGTATGGTAGGATAATGCTTAGTCATGCTATCTAATAACTTTGGAAAATCTTGAAAATGGGAAATTACGATTTATTAAACCCTTGTGTTTGAAAGTGAAGTGGCAATTGGAGTTGTCACTGTGATTTTAAAATAAAATAAAAATGTGAAAGTTGGTTTAGATTAGGGTGGATGGTTGTTTGGGTTGGTGCAGTAAGCACGAGAACTTGTTAAGTGTATGTTCCACCCTAGTCAATTAAGGACCGACGCTTGTGTTTGTCCAAACTGAGCATTAACCGTACAACCACAAGTCTATATGGGTACGACCTAGCTAACTAACCTATAAAGGTGTAGTTTAGATATCACCAGTGGTGTATTGAGTGCCAGGGCGTACTGGTTACTCATAGTGAGGGACAGGGTTACTGTACTCATATGGCGCAAGAGGGGGCTTCAGATTGGGCGGATTTAACCCTTCTGCGGTGAAACCTCAGCGGGTGGTCTCTAGCTATACTGGAGTAGGTGAAAGGCTTTGTGATATTTTATCTGGGTCTCATGCCAAAGGAAGCATGTTGACTATTAAGATAATTTATCTCTTGTGGGTAAAGTTGTACAACCTCTGCAGAGTGTAAAACTATTCGAATAGCCGTGCCCACGGTCAAGGGCGGGCAAGGAATGCATTCACATGGTAGATTTCTGGTTTTGTTTTAAAATCAAAAGTTTTGTATTCCGGGAGTGGAGGGAACTCTCGGAAGGGAATCCTGGCGGATGGAGCCAGAGAGGGTGGATGGAACCCGCAGTTTAAAACTTGACCAATGGTAATTGGTTAGCTAGTGTTGGTAGTTGGAACCTTCACTAGAAAGTTAATTCTGTTAAAACATTTACTTCATTAAATTAAAGCCTTCGAAAATAAGTAGTAGTAATTGAGTTTTCAAATATTGCTTTGTGCAAAAGAACCATATGGCCTTCTTTGTCAAGCCTTGCATCTATGCATTTTTCCCAAGACTTGCGGAGTACTTTATGTACTCACATGCTACACTTAAAAATAAAATCTCAGAGGAAGTTGAAGCTCAAGAAGGTGACTACGACTACTGCTTCGCTTGTGGCTGTGATGGATTCTTCCCGGAGGACTAGGTCGCGCTTCCCCAGTCAATTGCCTGTGGCGAATTGATGGGTCGTCCTCGAGTTTTATTTGCTTCCGCTCTATTTCTTGTGTGCGAGGTCTTAAACCTCCTTTGTAATAATGAGACCCGGTGGTCAGTACTCTTATTTATTGTAATAAATCGTTGATGGTGATGTTTTCCATTCTGTTTGACTGTGTGCACTAGCTTTGATCTGGGACTAGTGCTGTAATACACAGAGGGTCCGGGTTTGATAATCCGGAGGCCCGACAGAGATGGTATCAGAGCCAATTTGACTGTAGGACGTGACCTAGATTAGGAATGGCAAACCATAAGGACTTATATTTATAAAAAGAGTATATTAAAAATGTGTAAGCTTCTTTGCTTCTACTCTCTTCCTACCTAGAATCTCGTTCTTGTCTCCAACTCCAATTGTTAAAACTTTTACTAATCTTTTCTTTCACTCAACTTTGTAGATGGCTGGTTCATCCTCCGCTGTCCCGTGGGACTACTACTCACATGGAGAGGATGCTGGAGCATTCGCTAGCCTTCTCCGGCAGCTGATGCAGTGTTTGGAGTACGGTCAGCCGCCCATCTTCAGGGGTCAGAAGACGCGGATCCTGGATCGAGACTCTTGGACGATGGAGGTATTCCTGTATGCACGGGAAGAGGAATTCAAGTCCCACACCTACCCCATCAAGCACCCTCGGTCCCGCTGTTTCGACGCTGTCCAGGACGCAGCACGCCTCGCCATTGACGAGTTGTGCCACCTGCACAAAGATGCTGTACATCAGTCCCCCTTTTGCTTCTTCATCAACCCTCGCCCAGGACAGAGGTATCCAGATCCCTTTGATATTCCAGCTGACGATCCTCGACTGTCACATCAGGTGCAGCTCACCCAGGCAATGGCCGTCACTTATGCTAGAGCTCAGGAGGAGATTGGACAATTTCGGATGCTTCTCACCTCCAGCTACCAGCATTCGGACACACTTCGCGCACAGCTTCTCCAGAGCCAGGCAGCTGAGTTTGAGCTGGGACGTCTCAGGGCCGCAGCTAACTACACGCCGTCTTCACCCGTAGTTGACTACACGCCGTCTTCTCCAGTACCAGCTGTCATCCCCAACAACCCGGCACCAGCTCGACTTTCAGGACTCCACATCAGACTTACCGCACGCAAGAAGGTGCGACGCCCCAGTCCGCCACCTGTCATTACTCTCAAGAAGCGCAAGCCTTCTCCTTCCCGTTCTCGGTCGACTGCCTCCAGTCGTAACCGTGTCTCGGCCGAGTGTGACTGTTCACGTCACCACGTGAGAGAGCGCCAGGAAGACCCGGAGGAGGATCCAGAAGAGGACCCGGAAAAAGACCTTGAGGAGCGCATCTTTGGAGAGGATTAGTAGTCTTTTGAGTCCGTAGTACCCAAATAAAATGTCCGCGTCCTTAGAACGCTTATTGTTATGTTTTGGTGTGCTAGATGGACTGTACCAGGCCTATGCGCACTTGTGGTACAGCCATCCTTGGAGTTATCTTGATTTTAATAAAAAGTTTCCCCTAAGTAGTTGCTAGTTCTTTCTTGTGTGTTGGCTTGGGATGTGGTTTAGTTCCCCTAATCTCTTACCTTTGCTATTTCCCTCTTACCTTCTGCTAACCTAAACCGCTTCAGATGGTGAACACGAGGAGCAACCCTGGCAGCAGCCGTGACGCCAACAACCAGCCGGAGGACAACATTCCACCACCTCCCGCTCAGGCCCCCAACTTGGAGCAAATGATGGCTATGCAGCTGCAGTTACTTCAAGCTCTCGCCCAGAACCAAGTGTAGCCAGCCCAGCAGGCACCCAACCAGGCACCCCAGTCTAGATTGGGGGAATTCATGAGGACAAGGCCTCCCACTTTTGCTGGATCAGTGGATCCCTTGGAGGCAGATGATTGGATCAAGGATGTGGAAAGAAAATTGGTCCTAGCTCAGTGCAACGATAATGAAAAGGTGTTGTACGCTGCTCATCAGCTCAAGGGAATGGCTGCCAACTGGTGGGAAAACTACCGCGCCGCCCATCAAAATGCACAAGCCATCACTTGGGAGGAGTTTGTCGAAGCTTTCCGCACTGCCCATATCCCTACTGGGATAATGGAAATGAAGAAGAGAGAATTCTACCAACTGCAGCAGGGAAACCTCAGTGTTTCCGAGTACCTGAACAAGTTCACCCAACTGTCCAGGTATGCATCTGAAGAGGTCACCTCGGAGGCGACCAAGATTTGGAGGTTCACGCAGGGACTTGACCCCAACCTCAAGGTGCAGCTGGTGTCCAATGACTTCCCAACCTTCCAGCACCTAGTGAACAAGGCCTTTGTCCAAGAAGATGCTCAGCGCCAGCTGTACGAAAATCGGAAGAGGAAGTTTCAAGCCCAGCAAGGAGCAAGCAGCTCTCGATTCCGCCCCAACGCACCTCACTATCACAAGCTCTTAGAGTCAAGCGTGCCGAGGACTCCCTTTTCAGGACCCCGCCCAAATCCACAAACTCCCCGGGCAAACAATGGTGGCCAACCCCCGCAGAACAAGACTTCAGCAGCAGGAGTGCAGTGCTTTAACTGCAAGAACATGGGGCACTATGCCAGCAACTGTCCCCAGAAACGCCCAGCAATGACTCCAGTTCGTTTCAATCTGGGGACTACACCAGCAAGAGCTCCGACTGCAGGTCAAGGCCGTGGGGCACCACAAACCCCAAGGACTCCACAAGTGGTGAGCAGAGGGCATCTCAACCATGTGACCGCGGAAGCAGCCCAGGATGCACCTGACGTAGTTCTGGGTAAGTTTCTTGTCAGCTCAGTAATTGCATCAGCATTATTTGATTCTGGAGCTTCGCATTCTTTTGTGTCAAAAGATGTGGTTGAAAGGTATAATTGGGATGTGAGTAAACTACAGAACCCCATGCTAGTCCAGTCCCCTGGAAAGGAAATAAGGACTAACACAGTTTGCCTTGACGCAACTGTGGATATAAATGGAGTTAAGTTCTTAGCAAATCTTATTATAATAGACTCCAAGGGTTTAGATGTAATACTTGGAATGGATTGGTTAACCAAGTATAAAGGGCAGATAGATTGTGCTGATCGAGCTGTTACAATCACTAACTCTGATGGGATTCAAGTAAGGTATAAGTCAAACTCCCCTACCCAGAGCAGGTGTAGTTTGAACAGTGTAAAGGGAGTGACTCTGGAAAAAGTACCTATAGTGAGTGAGTACCCAGATGTATTCCCTGAAGATTTGCCCGGAATGCCGCCAGACAGGGAAGTAGAGTTTGTCATCAACCTAGTACCTGGAACAGCTCCAATTTCCAAGAGACCTTATCGGATGTCTGCAAATGATTTGGCGGAAGTTAAGAAACAAATTGAAGAACTGCAGGATAAAGGATTTGTAAGGCCAAGCTCGTCACCTTGGGGAGCACCAGTACTGCTAGTAAAGAAGAAAGATGGTAGTCTTCGCATGTGTGTGGACTATCGATCATTGAATGATGTGACTATTAAGAACACGTACCCTTTACCCAGAATAGATGATCTGTTTGATCAGTTGAAAGGATCATGTGTATTCTCTAAGATTGACCTTCGATCAGGATATCACCAATTGAAGTTAAGACCAGAGGACATACCCAAGACCGCATTTGCCACCCGTTATGGATTGTATGAGTATACAGTGATGTCTTTCGGTCTAACCAATGCCCCAGCATACTTCATGAATCTGATGAATAAGGTGTTCATGGAATATTTGGATAAGTTTGTGGTTGTATTCATCGATGACATTTTGATATATTCCAAGAATGAGGAAGAACATGCCGAACATTTGAGGATAGTTTTGGAAAAGCTCCGAGAAAATCAGTTGTACGCCAAGTTCAGTAAGTGTGAGTTTTGGTTGAAGAAAGTAGCTTTCTTGGGCCATGTGATTTCGGCAGGAGGAGTATCCGTAGACCCGGAAAAAGTTAATGATGTGCTCAATTGGACACAACCAAAGTCAGTATCCGAGATCAGGAGTTTTCTTGGATTGGCTGGTTACTATCGTCGATTTATTGAAGGATTCTCCAAGCTCGCAAGACCTCTGACCCAGTTGCTGAAGAAGGAAAAGAAGTTTGAATGGAGTAAACCATGTGAGGATAGTTTCCAAGAGTTGAAGAAGAGGTTAACTTCTGCACCAGTGTTGACGCTTCCGGACATTAGGAAGGATTTCGAAGTCTTCTGTGATGCGTCAAGGCAGGGACTAGGCTGTGTACTGATGCAAGAAAGAAAGGTAGTAGCATATGCCTCAAGGCAGCTGCGACCCCATGAAGGAAATTACCCAACGCATGATTTAGAGCTCGCTGCCGTAGTGCATGCACTGAAAATATGGAGGCATTACTTGATTGGTAACCGTTGTGAAATTTACACGGATCACAAGAGTTTGAAATATATATTCACTCAACCCGATCTCAACATGAGGCAAAGGAGATGGCTTGAGTTAATAAAGGATTATGATATTGGAATACATTATCATCCGGGAAAGGCTAATGTGGTAGCAGATGCCTTGAGCAGAAAGAGTTATTGTGCCAAGCTGTGGATTAAGGACAGTATGCCTGCCCTTCAAGAAGAGTTCCAACGGCTCAACCTAGAAGTAGTGGAGGAAGGATTTCTAGCCACTTTGGAAGTTCAACCAACCTTAGAAGATCAAATCAGAGCAGCTCAAAAGGAGGACAAGTATGTCCAGGAGATCAGGGATAATATGAAGAAAGGAAAAGCTTCGGGATTTTCAGAGGATGAAAAAGGTACCCTTTGGTTTGGGAAAAGAATTATTGTGCCTGAAAAGAAAGAGGTAAAGGAGCTAATATTGAAGGAAGCCCATGAATCTGGATATTCAATTCATCCTGGGAGCACCAAGATGTACCAAGATCTCAAGGGAAGGTATTGGTGGTCAAGTATGAAACGAGAAATTGCAGAATACGTAGCCTTGTGCGATGTATGCCAACGGATTAAAGCTGAACACCAGAGACCTGCGGGACTTCTGCAGCCATTGCAGATCCCTGAGTGGAAATGGGAAGAAATTGGTATGGATTTTATAACTGGATTACCAAGAACCAAAACAGGGCACGATTCAATTTGGGTTATAGTGGATCGTTTGACAAAAGTCGCACATTTCATTCCAGTAAAGACCACATACTCCGGGGATAGGCTTGCAGAGTTATACATGTCAAGAATTGTGTGCTTGCATGGGATCCCAAAGAAGATTGTGTCAGATCGAGGAACCCAGTTCACTTCGAGATTTTGGCAAAAACTACATGAACTTTTGGGCACAAACTTAAACTTCAGTACAGCTTATCATCCACAGACAGATGGTCAAACAGAAAGAGTAAATCAAATCCTGGAAGACATGTTGAGAGCTTGTGTACTGGCAAACAAGAGTAATTGGGATCAGAGTTTGCCCTATGCAGAGTTCTCCTACAACAATAGTTATCAATCCAGTTTGCAAATGTCTCCCTTCGAAGCCCTATACGGCAGAAAGTGTAGGACTCCATTGTATTGGAAGGAAACAGGAGAAGGACAAGTGTTTGGACCAGATGTGCTGAAGCAAGCAGAAGAACAAGTTCGTCTAATCCGGGACAGATTAAAAACAGCACAAACCAGACAGAAAAGTTATGCAGACAATCGACGTAGAAGCTTAGAATTCGTACCTGGGGATCATGTTTATTTGAAGGTGTCACCTCTCAAAGGAATGAGACGTTTTGGAGTCAGTGGAAAGCTAGCTCCCAGATTCATCGGACCTTTTCCTGTTGTGGCGAAACGAGGAGAAGTGGCTTACCAGTTGGAGCTTCCACCTCAGCTGTCAAAGGTGCATGACGTCTTCCATGTGTCTCAGCTAAGAAAGTGTCTCAGAGTTCCAGAAGAGCAGATGCCTCTAGATGAAATAAATGTAAAGGAGGACCTCACCTATCCAGAATATCCAGTAAAGATATTGGAGGAAGCAGAGCGCCGTACGCGCAGCAAGGTTATCAAGTTCTGTAAAGTGCAGTGGAGCAACCATTCAGAATCGGAAGCAACTTGGGAGCGTGAAGAGGATCTAAAAGAAGAGTTCCCCGACCTTTTTCCCAGTCCATCCGAATCTCGGGGTCGAGATTCTTTCTAAGGGGGTAGGTTTGTCACATCCCAAAATTTGGCTTTTTGAAAAATTTAAAGTCAAATAAATTATTTTAAGGTAATTGGATTTTACTTGGCTTTTATTTGCCTTTTTGGATTTTCTGGAATTTAAAAACTATTTTTAGAGCTTAAAAAGTAATTCAAAATATGAAAATTAAATATCAACAGTAGTTGGAAATAATTTTATTTAGTCCAAAATATGTCCAGGAGCTTCTGTGAATTTTTCTGGAATTTTTGGAGGTATTTTCATATTTTTCTGAGGCCTAAATAATTTTCTAGCCTTTTCTGAAATTAGAAATCAAATTCTGAAAAATAAAAATCTCCCCTCTCCCTCCAGCCGACGCGTGGACGGCCCAGGACCGCCCACGTCGCCGCTCGGCCTGATCCAGGCCGCACCTCCCTCTCCCTCGCAGCCAGCGGGCCCGGCCCAGCCAGCCCCGCCTTCCCCTTTTCCCCGCCCGACGCGTGGACGGCTCGGATGAGCCGAGTCCCCGTGCTGGTCATCCAGCCGCCCGCTCCCACCTTTCTCTCGCCTCGCTGACCCGCGGACCCCGCCTGTCAGCCGCACGCGTCCCGCTCTCGTTGCCACCCCGGCCCCGCCTGTTGGATCCGTCTCCCCCGCGGAGTCGCCACCTTCCTTCTCCCTTCCCCCTCTTTCCTTTCTCGCCGGCCGACCAAATCCGACCCGGAGCCGGCCTTGCCTTCCCTGGCTCTCCCCGGTTTTGGAAACCCCGAGCCCCGCCGCGACCGAATCCCCCAATCCCCGCGCCTCCCTTCCTTCTGGCCCCCCCTCTTTCCTTTCCTCCCCCAAACCTTCCTTCTCCGGCCGCCAGCAACGGCGAGCTATTGCCGCGCCCCTGCTCCCCCTCAGCCCCTATAAATGCCCCCATCGGCTTCGCCTTCTCCCGCACCGCATCCCAGCGCACTCCACCGTAGCTCCCGAGCCCTCTAGAGCCCGATCACCGTGCCACTCCTCCCCTCGAGCTCCGCCCAACTCCGGCGAGCTTTCCTCGCCGCCTCGGTCATCCCCGGAGCCCGTCGTCGCCTCCCCGAGCTTCCTCACGCCCGGACGGTCCTCCCCGACCCCTCGGCCGCCCCTCCCCGTCACCGGAGCGCCGTCGCATCGGAACTCCCGAGCCGTCGTCGCTGCCACCTCGTCGCCGACCGTCTCCGTTCGTCCCCAAGCTTCGCCGACCCTTCCAACCGAACCCCCTCCGCGCCAGGATTACATTCTACGCGTCACCCGGGCACCTCCGGCCTCCCCTCGCCGCCGGCGCCGTCGCCTCCGATCATCTCTGCCCGGGACGCCCGAAGGTACCCCTCAAGAGGGTTACCTACCCTTATTGGGTAGGCAACGCCTCCCCGCTCCCCTGGCTAGCAGCGCTCACTCGTAACTCCCTCGGCGCGCGTTCGAGCCTCCGGCTCCGCGCGCGGAGGTTGAGTTTTTCGTTTAATTTCCGGGCTGACAAGTGGGTCCCACCCGTCAGCGGCCGCCGGCCTGCGCTGGCCACTGCCGCCTGGGTCCCACCCCTCTGTGCTGGACTCTGACAAGTGGGCCCGAAGACCAGTGGGTCCCACGTGTCAGAGGTTGACTCATTGGGCTCACTGTCCAGTGGGTCCCACATGTCAGTGACCGCCAGTGGTTACTGTTCAGTGGGCCCCACCTGTCAGTCTCTCAGAATTAAAATAAAAGATTAAAATTTAATTCTCCAGTGGGTCCCACCTGTCAGAAATTTCCGAATTTCTCGATTTATTCAAATCTGAGATTTTCAAATGAGCATAACTTTCTCATTTTAACTCCAATTCCAGCCATTCAAATTTCTAAATTCATCTAAAATCATAATCTACCCAATTATGGCCTCTGTTGAATTTTTGGATTTTATTTGAATTTTCTTTTGTATTTATTTGTTTTGTTGCTTCGTCTTTCCTCGCGTAGATTCCAACATTGTCGACGATCCCTCTTCACAGCAGCAAGAAGACCCAGAAACCCTGCAAGAAGGCAAGTCTCCTTTGATCATCTTGAGCCTATGCTTTCGAAATGTTTTTAAAGTATTTTAAATGTTATGCATTGCTATCTACATAAAATGATAATTCAAATCTTAAGGTAGTAGTTAATCCAACCTTGTTATGCCCTCCATTGGAATTGATTGTCATGTACCCTTGTCACCATAGAATTTCCTTTGTCTCATTAATGAGAGTATTATAATTACTTGTTGATGTTAGTATGGTAGGATAATGCTTAGTCATGCTATCTAATAACTTTGGAAAATCTTGAAAATGGGAAATTACGATTTATTAAACCCTTGTGTTTGAAAGTGAAGTGGCAATTGGAGTTGTCACTGTGATTTTAAAATAAAATAAAAATGTGAAAGTTGGTTTAGATTAGGGTGGATGGTTGTTTGGGTTGGTGCAGTAAGCACGAGAACTTGTTAAGTGTATGTTCCACCCTAGTCAATTAAGGACCGACGCTTGTGTTTGTCCAAACTGAGCATTAACCGTACAACCACAAGTCTATATGGGTACGACCTAGCTAACTAACCTATAAAGGTGTAGTTTAGATATCACCAGTGGTGTATTGAGTGCCAGGGCGTACTGGTTACTCATAGTGAGGGACAGGGTTACTGTACTCATATGGCGCAAGAGGGGGCTTCAGATTGGGCGGATTTAACCCTTCTGCGGTGAAACCTCAGCGGGTGGTCTCTAGCTATACTGGAGTAGGTGAAAGGCTTTGTGATATTTTATCTGGGTCTCATGCCAAAGGAAGCATGTTGACTATTAAGATAATTTATCTCTTGTGGGTAAAGTTGTACAACCTCTGCAGAGTGTAAAACTATTCGAATAGCCGTGCCCACGGTCAAGGGCGGGCAAGGAATGCATTCACATGGTAGATTTCTGGTTTTGTTTTAAAATCAAAAGTTTTGTATTCCGGGAGTGGAGGGAACTCTCGGAAGGGAATCCTGGCGGATGGAGCCAGAGAGGGTGGATGGAACCCGCAGTTTAAAACTTGACCAATGGTAATTGGTTAGCTAGTGTTGGTAGTTGGAACCTTCACTAGAAAGTTAATTCTGTTAAAACATTTACTTCATTAAATTAAAGCCTTCGAAAATAAGTAGTAGTAATTGAGTTTTCAAATATTGCTTTGTGCAAAAAAACCATATGGCCTTCTTTGTCAAGCCTTGCATCTATGCATTTTTCCCAAGACTTGCGGAGTACTTTATGTACTCACATGCTACACTTAAAAATAAAATCTCAGAGGAAGTTGAAGCTCAAGAAGGTGACTACGACTACTGCTTCGCTTGTGGCTGTGATGGATTCTTCCCGGAGGACTAGGTCGCGCTTCCCCAGTCAATTGCCTGTGGCGAATTGATGGGTCGTCCTCGAGTTTTATTTGCTTCCGCTCTATTTCTTGTGTGCGAGGTCTTAAACCTCCTTTGTAATAATGAGACCCGGTGGTCAGTACTCTTATTTATTGTAATAAATCGTTGATGGTGATGTTTTCCATTCTGTTTGACTGTGTGCACTAGCTTTGATCTGGGACTAGTGCTGTAATACACAGAGGGTCCGGGTTTGATAATCCGGAGGCCCGACAACCATAAACATAGGTGCAGCTCTTGTGATAGCAGAAAGAGGAGGAGGCACTGCAAACCGAGTCTAGTCAAAGTTAGGAGAGTTCTTACGAACAAGGCCACTAGTCTTTTCTCGCTCCAAGGATTCGCTTGGTTCTGATGACTGGTTGCGAGCCACAAAAAAGAAATTATCCATTGCTCAGTACACCGACAATGAGAAGGTACTATTTGCCTCGTACCAACTTTAAGGAGCCATTAGCATTTGGTGGGATAATTTTAGTACTATGCAGCCGAAAAGACAAGCAATTACTTGGGCCAATTTCGTAGAAGCCTTCCGTAAGCCACACATTCCAATTGGCCTGATGGACATCAAGAAGAGGGAGTTTAGAACCTTGCACCAAGGAAGTATGATAGTGACTGAGTATATGTATCGCTTCAACTACCTTTCCCGTTACGACCCTGCTAACATTCCCAATGAAGCCTGAAAGATGGAATTTTTTGGGAGCACCTCAACCAAGAAGTTCTACTAGCACTAGCCTCATTGGACTTCCCAGAGTTTTAGACCTTAGTCAACAAAGCCATCACATGGGAAGTATCCACTTAGATTGAACATCTAGTATGCTTAGCCGTGCTTATTGTTACGTTGGGCTCATCATCACATGTTGATAAAATAATTAATTTTAACTTAAAGATATATTGAATCGTGGTTATGGCCATAGTTATAAAATTTATGTACCTTGACATAGAGGTATCATTGGTCTTGGTTAAACCAAAATGGTTTACACTTGGGCGATTGATCGTGCAACAAAGTGGGTGCTATTAGCACAATGGGATGTAGATGCTTCGGCTGGATAATGTCTAAGGATTTAACTTTGTGCATCATTAATCTAAGCTTTATTGCACAACAAGTCTAGTATGGGATGGACCTACTTAACTAATTTATGATGTTTCAACCTTGATTTCGCTATTGAGATGTTTTGTTGGCACAAGAGGGGGCTTTTACTGATTAGGTCATTAGCCTATGTGCACAACTTTTCCATCTGTCTATTTTTGAATGGTGATCCATTATCGGATATAATTCATGAAGGGATGCCAAAGCGATATATAAGATGGGTTCTTATAAAATTCTCTACATTTTTTGTCTTAACTTCTCTTAATGGTATGACTTCCACCCATTTAGATAATAGTCGGTCGCTACGAGAATGAATTTGTGCCCTTTAGATGATGGTGGTTGAATTAGTCTGACTATATTTGTGCCCTTTAGATGATGGTGGTTGAATTAGTCTGACTATATCCATTCCCCACATTTTGAAGGGTCAAGACATTCTGGTGGGATGCAGTGGCTCATGTGGTTGATAGATGAAGTCTGCATGTACCTGACATTCATAATACCTTTTTGCAAATTTCACAGCATCTTCGAACATGGTAGGCCAATTGTAGCCCAAATGCTTTAATTGATAATGCAGTTTGGGAACAGATTGGTGTGCACTACAAACTCCAGCATGCACTTGCCGCAACGCTTCCATCACTTCATTTCCAGCGAGGCAACGTAGCAGGATACCATCATACGAACATCAATAAAGTGTATCGTTTATACATGTGTAATGGACTGACCTTCTTTGTATCCTAGTCCTTTTGTAAGAATCGAGAGGTAGATAATTGTGGAGTAAATAATCGAGATATGGAGTTTGCCAATCTCCTATTTCAATTTCACAAATATCTGCTTTTAATGCTATAGAGGATGTTGTTTCCTCTTCCTCAGCAAGTACCGATAGGACTCTCTGCTCCACTATACGCACGTCCATTGTTTCATAAGAATTTAATGACATGCTAGCTGCCAAACTTGTCAGCTCATTGGCCTTTTCATTTTGGCTTCTAACAATATGTTGCATACTTAAGTTAGTGAACATAGACATAAGCTCTTTTGCTCTTAGAAAATATGGCATTAATTCCTTTTTCTTAACCATGTAAGTCCCTAAAAGTTGGTTAATGACTAATTGGGAATCACCATGCATCGCTAGTGTGTTCAATCCCATATTTAAGGCTACTCCAGCCCAATAATTAAAGCTTCATACTCAGCAGAATTATTTGAAACTGCTGAGGTTAAAGTGAATTAATATGGAATTATTCCTCCACTAGGCATAACAAAGATGATGCATGTGCCTGCTCTCGATTGCCGACAAGCACCATCAAAATATATTTGCCATGTTGAATTGGCGACCGATGTGACAAATGCTTCTTCATCTAGTAAATCATCATTGATAGAAAAATCATTCAGAATAGGATGTGCAGCTAGAAAGTCTGCCAAAGCTTGTCTTTTTGTAGCTTTTTATGGCACAAATACAATGTCATTTTGTGACAGGAACATCACCCATTTAGCTAATCTCCTTGAAAGGACAATTTTATTTAAAATGTATTGGAGTGGATCTGCTCTCGAAATGAGGTGCATAGTCTGTTGTAGCATATAGGGCCTGTTCTTTTCGGCTGCGACTTATGGCTTTTGCCTGAAATTTTTGAATTTTGGCTGTTTACGGTACAGATTATGGAGAGACAGATACTCACTTGCGATTTTGGCTGGTACAGATGTTGGGCTTTTAACGTATAGATCGTTTAACTTGTAGACCCTGTCTTGAGAAAATACTCCGTTTGAAAGTTAGGTACTGTAGCAAAAGCCAAAAGCCCCCAGCTTTTGAGGTAAAGAACAGGCCTATAATGGCATAGTTTTTATGTCACAAATACCAATGCTAGACATATTTTTTCCATATCTGGATAATTGCATTCCGCCCCCATAAGGGTGCGGTTGAGATAATATAAGGACATTTCTTTTCCTTCATCTTTATTTTGTGCCAAAAGAGCACCTAGTGATGTTGGCATGGCCGTCGTATTAAAAATCAGTTGTTGTCCTTTAATTGGTGTGCTCTAAACAAGGGGATTTATTAAATATTTATTTATATATAAAAATGCATTTTGGCATACTTGATCCCATTGAAAAGGGACACCTTTTTTTCATAAGCTGAGAAAAAGGCTTGCATCTCCTGGAATTTGAGATAAATCTCCTAATATATGCTAATTGACCTTGGAGGCTCTTCAATTTATGAAGATTTTTAGGTGGTGACATTTTAACAACTGCCTCTATTTTAGTTTGGTCAATTTCGATTTCATGCTTTGTAATTATAAAACCAAGAAATTTTTCAGAAGAGAGTGCAAAGGCATATTTCATTGGGTTCATTTTCAAATTATGTTGTCTAAGGCCCAATATGATATATGTAATGACATGTATATCCTTATGGAAGACATATGACTATAAGGGCAAGATTGTAATTGTGCTTCATATACATACATACATACATATACATATATATATATACACATATACATACATATATATATACACACATACATACATACGTACACACACACACACACACACACACACACACACACATGCGCGCGCGCGCTGGACATGGAGAAGGGGCAAGTATTGTTCATCCATCACAACACCCCACTACTCTCCTACTTTATGGTTTGGTCAGTAGCCACAATAGTATTAATTCTGGAAGTAATGAACTTGCAATACCTGATTTCTTTGTCTCATATTTTGAATTAAATTTAATCAACTTGTCTCTAATAACATGGAGGCGGGCTCACACCCATTTTCCCCATCATCAGATCCCCATTGTCCGCAACCAATCAACAAAGGGAAGGCTGTGATGGCAGAGCATGCTATGTCATCATCGCAAGGAGAACCATGTCATACACAAACTAGATACCAAGTTGATGCATCATAGTTCATCCCTTTGCTGGCCAACAAACCTAGTAGGTCAGTGCCTGAACTGGATCATAAGCACACACTCCTATGGAAAGGAGTGTACCTCACTCCTAGTGACATCAAGAGGGGCCACGTGAATCCAACAGCTACACTTTTAGATCCTATGTTGTCATCTACCCTAATTCTATGACCTTCCTTTGAAGGTGCATTTTCTCCGTCATGGCATCGCCGTTGTGAACGCAATGCTCGGCGTTCATGAGTTGATTTCCCTATGGCAATTGACTCTATCATCGCAAGTCGTTAACGCGAGCAAGTGGGCAACACCATTTGGAATAGGATAAGGAAGAACCACCCGAGGATTGGAGGAAGAATAAATCCTGCTTCGGATGTATATATCACATGGAGTATTTGCTAAACTCTAAGGGGGATACTTTGAGGTGCGTCCACATCTGCAAATGATGTTGAAGGTGCTATTATGCAGCGAGCAGAGGCCCTCACCAAGTGGCCAAAATACAAAGAATTTGTTAAGCAAGACCCTCGATGATAAAACTACGTCACCCTGGCTGCTCGTGCACGTGCAAAATGAGCAGCCTACAAGCAAAGGGAGTTGGCAATACGAGCTGACTCCAATCCAGCAAAATTCAAGAGGCAAACTCTCCTTCATTAAGATATCGTGGCAAGACCCAAGTGGAGAAGAAGCCAGTAAGCACACCCAAGATGGCAGCAACAACGATGACTCCTTGGCCAACTCAGAAGAGGGCCTCAAAAAATGTAGTTAAGGTGCTTCTTTTGATGCCGGTTGGAGTCACAGAGGTGGCGGATGACACCAGTGAAGCGTCTTCAACATCGACACACTTCAAAAGAAAGAAAGCCCGTAAAGAATGTTATAATGGGTCATTGTCCTATAACTCGTAGTCAAGCAAATTCAGGTAATGAAGAGCATGATTTAAATTACTTTAGGTCGCATAATCCCCTACATAGTGATTCCTCTTCCTCTCCACAAAATGATCTCCAACATGCTACAAATGCTTATGAACTGTGTTCCCGTAGTTTTGAACCAAGCTATGCAAAACAAGCTCTTGTGGCAAATGAAACATGTTTAGTTGATGGCAACTAGCTCAACTTACAGCTACACTTCAACAAAAAGAAGATGAGTTGGCTACTCTACGCAATCAAGTAGCTAATAATACAAGCCGGGATAATGACATACATGCTGCTGCAAGTCAATATAGTCACCAATTATTACATGCAATTTAGCCTTGAGGTGATTCAAAAGATGATCGCTGAGGGGGTTAAAGCCCAGTATATGCAAACTCACTACTCGATGTGCCCAGGGTACGTTAAGCCATACCCACCAGATGTCGACATGGTGCCTTTTCCAAGCAATTATAGCCAACTGCAATTTAACAAGTTCAATGGAACCGTGCATGCTAGAATCTGATGACGGGAAAATGGGTGTGGACCTGCCTCTGTGTCATTAGGCCAGGTTGATTAAATTTAATTAAAAATGTGAGACAAAGAAATCAAGTATGGTAGGTCCATTACTTCCAGAATTAATACATTTACATAAAAAATTCTGATAATTACATCTCTTTGCGAGAAAACCACTGATTAAGAATTTCACCATAAATATTGAAACACATTACAACATATGAGGATTACAAAATATAAAAGAAAAGGTCTTCAATCTTGGCATCACTGGTGGATGCTTGCTCAGGGGTATTTCAGTTGTATTTATATTATTTTGCTAATACGGCACAGTATTTATTTTTAGTGAACCTATGAGTGTAGCGTGATTGGAGTTTGACCACGGCAAATCGACCACGAAAAAACAACCACGGTAGAACGACCACGGCTAAATGACCATATCAAAATAACAACAGTTGAATGACCATGTTAAAATGACCATGGATGGTTGGAGCTATAGTACATGGTCGATGGTTGTAGCTATAATGCATGGAGATGGTCATAGCTACAGTGCTTGGTTGATGGTCGTAGCTACAATGCATGGTCGATGGTCATAGCTACAATGCATGGTTGATGGTCGTAGCTACAGTACGTGCAGATATCTAACAACTATCATTACATAAGGCTCAAGAATATCGAGCGCTTGGATATACGTAACCGAAGCGAAGGGTTTTTAATACGACTAGTGTGACACAGATTTTATGCACTTAGTGTAATAGAATTATTTCATTATTTATTTTTTACTCCGCCTTGTATTACTGCTAGCACTGCATAGTGCTTGCAAATGTTAAGCGCTTGCATGTAGCGTAACCGAAGCGATGGTTATTTTTTTAATATTTTTATTACCACTAGCATGACACAAATTTTATGCATGTAGTGTAATAGAAGTATTTCATTATTTTTATTGTTTTACTCCGCCTTGTATTACTGCTAGCATTGCATAGTGCTTGCAAATATTGAGCGCTTGCATGTAGTGTAACCGAGGCGAAGGTTGTTTTTTAGTGATTTCCCCATGCATTATATGTTATTTTTATTTATTTTTTGTTGCAGCATATACCCACCCCTAAATTGTATCCATTTGAGGGGATCGAATTAAGGAAATGGGGTCTTCGATTTTCTCACCCTCAGTTTGTATCCATTTGTAGGGGAGTGAACCTAAGAAATGAGGGATCGAGCACTCATTCTTTGGGTTTGTATCCACTAATAGGACCGAACTAAGGAGATAAGGTCTTCATGCCTCACCTTGATTTGTATCCATTTATAGGGGACCGAACCTAAGATACAAGAGATCAAGCACTGGATCTTTGGGTTTGTATCCACTAACGAGACCGAACCAAGAGGGCAAAAACATAAAAGAAAATTGAAGCTCCTTAATTCGTACCATGTTGGCTGAACCTAAGGGCAAAGGGAGATAGGGAGAACGCTCCTTGATTCATACCGCAATGGCTGAACCCAAGAGCAAAGGGTGAAAGGAAGATGAAGAGTAAGAACTTCATCTTCTTACATGGCTTGGCTGCTCTCTCTTTCTTTTCTCTCAAGTGTGTTTGTGTGTCTTCCTCCTCTTAAAGTATGCCAAAAGTCCTCTCTTTTTTTACCCTTCACCCCCTATTTATAGATCAAGGATGAGAGGGAGGTTGCATTGAGGGAAGTTACAACAACTTCTCTATTTGATTTCTTCTCTCTGCTAATGAGCAATTCAAGAGCTATAGTTGGCTTTACTTGTAGTCATGCAGGATGTGTACTATTTGGATTCTGTCCCGCCTGTATGCTATGGCTGAACCGTGGGCCATGCAGGTTCCTCTCTTCCTTCTTTTCTTTTCTTTTCCCTCATATATTTATTTATTGATAATGGTCAGTTACTTGACTGAGCACACAGTGCTTCAACTACGGTTACTGAATGTGCATTATCTTGGACTTCCAGCATTCCTTTGATTTCCATTTGAACTTTAGTTGTTTTATATTGTGACGGATTTTAGCTGTCAACATAATTTATTAATCTAATGATTATTTTTACATTTATTTATTCATTTTTTAAGTTCAAGAAAAAATCGGTGTCAATAGCCTATCGACAGCGAAACCTTAGTGGGTGAAATCAGATTGAAATTGAGCATTGTAAAGGTCTTGCCATGATCTCTTCGTTGCACACCCAAGGAAGTATGCTAATCACATGGCAATATGAGGTGGTCTTGTCTTGTGGGTAAAGCTGTGCAACCTCTGCAGAGTCTAAAGCTATTGGAATAGCCATGTCTCCAGTTATAAATAATACTCAGTGATTTCACACAAGGAGTAGAATTTCATAAAACTTGGATTTGGTTGGTTTGGGCAGTGCATGGGTAGTTCACTTGTGGTTTACTTATTTCCTTTGAATTAATTACTTAATAGTCATTTTCAACAAGTGCATTTCAATCTATTTACTGTATTTACTTTAAATTATTACTTTCCACAAATAACCATTCATTCATCGCTTGATAAGCCATGCATCATTATATATTACATCTTGTAAAGTATTCTATGTAGTCGCGGCTATGTCCATTTTTGTTGAGTTACTGAAGATGAACCATATCAATCAGTGGTACTTGAAGGATGATTCTTCGATGACTTCTCAGATTAGGAGTTTGCTTCCTAGTCGATTGCCTATAGGCATGTCGAATGGTCACTTCATTTGTCCTTGTTTTTCGCTACTAGTTAGTTTTGCTAAGCCCTTTAAACTACTATTTGTATGTTTGGCCATAATGTTTCTTCTCTGATAATTAATAATATTTGTATCTTTGATATTTAATTATAATCATGGTCGATATTTCATTTATGTTTCCACTGTATGCACTAGCGTAATTTTGGACTAGTGCAAAATACAGAGAAAATCTAGATTTACATATTCAGGTCTTGACAGAGATGGTATCAGAGCCTGGTTCTACTATAAGAAAAAGCCTTAGAATGGTTGATTTAGCAAAATTTTCAAAATATATTTCCTAAAATAAACCAACGAAATAGATATATAGTAATTCTCTATTCTTTCCTCATTCTTAAGGTTTTTGCTCTTTGCCTTTTCTGGAATTTGGTTTTTAGTTCTAAATTTGACTTTTTGTCCTTATAATACCATAAATGCCTCGAGTTTCCTATAACCAAAGTGGAGGTTGGCCTGGAGTTCTTTGAGTGTTGTAGCAAAGTTTGGATGAAAGAGCCAACCAGTTTATTTCATGAAGGATGAGACTGTAATGAGCCAATGCATTGATGTAGAACAAGATTGTACTTTACTACAAGGATTAGGAACCAAGTTCTTCATCATAGCTTGAAGTACTATAGTGCTCATGAAGAATTGTATGTGCATGGAGCCACACGCAAAGTTGTTCAACTCCTTTGGAAGCTATACAGAATTAGTTTGTCCAAGCTCATTGGGAAGTTTGAAGAGCAGTATGTAGTAGTGTCTAGCACTTTAGAGCAAGAGGAAGTTATGGAGGAACCACCACCACAGTCACTAGTTCTACTATATTCACCTACTCGTCCCAGTCCTAAAGAAAAATGGTGCATAACCGACAATTTTTAGGAGTATCTTCATCATTTCATTCCAGCCAAAGCAAGGGAACTATCGCCAAAAGTTTGCAACTCATGGGTGTTCTACAATAATTTAGTACCAGAGTCAAGTGAGTCTTATTTAGCAGAGCTGGGAACTATTAGATTAGAATCATGTATAGTTTTAGTATCGAATAGATCGTTTTACTTTTCTTTGCAATTGTGTGTGAGTAAGCTATAGTTTTGCTTCTAGCATTATGTTGCAGTCATATCAAAGATCTTTATTTGTGTGGATTTAATGCATTGTTGCTAGACTTTTGCAGCTAAGTAAGTACTTTTAGTTTAGGCTTGTCCCTAATTTATCCCCCTTAGATGAGTTTACCACATATCTTTACTTTTTCCTCTTTCCTTTCGAACATACGTGTCAACTTGGCAGATGGTTGATACTCGAAATTCAGCTGGTCACAGTCAGATGCATTCAGATCCTAGTAGTAGCACCATAGATCTTTCAGCTCAGGGACAGTAGATAGCTCCAACTAGATTGGATCCAACTCTAAGTCAGTTCATGGCAACCCAAACCTAATTCATGAATACAATATGTAGAACATGAACAACAGGATGAATCGGTAGAATTAGGAAGCCACTGCACCTTAGCCAACTCATCCACAATTGAGATTTGTGGAGTTCATGAGGACTAGACTGCCTACTTATTCTAGTTCATCTGAGCCTTTGGAGACAGGTAATTGGCTTCGTTCTGTGGCGAAGAAGCTAAACCTTGCTCAGTGCATGGATCAAGAGAAAGTTCTATACACCACTCACCAGCAAGATGGTACTATATCAGAATGGTGGGAGAACTATTGTGTTGCCCATGAGGATCAGCAAAATATCACTTGGGTGGAATTTACAGTAGCTTTTCGCCATACCCATATCCTAGATGGGGTGGTTGAAATAAAGGAAGAGTTTCATGAGCTTCAGCAGAAGAACATGTCAGTGAGTGAATATCTTAATAAGTTCACTCAACTAGCCTGCTTTGCTCTGAAGGACATTGCTACAGATGATGCATGCTATAAGTGCTTCAAGAAAGGACTCAATCCTAGATTGAAAGTTTAAGTTATGGGCAATGACTATGCCAGTTTCTAAAACGTGGTGGATAAGGCCATAGCCATTGAGGAGTCTCACTGTGAATTGGAAGGATCACGTAAAAGAACGATGATACATCAAGGAGCACAATTGTACCAGTCACAAGAGCCTAATTTAGTGTATACCAGCCATCACGTGTGCTTCAATAGCTAGGATTCATAACTCCAGCTCCAATGCCATGTCAGAATGTTTCAAGACCACACCCTATCAATGTCAGTAATTAGCCTTAGAGAAATGTCAACCCTGTAGCCTTTGTTACTTCTTTCAAGTGCCATGAGTTAGGTCACTATGCTAACAAGTGTCCGTAGAACCAAGCCTCTACACCAATTCATTTAAAATTGGGAGCTACACCAGATAGGACCCCTATTCCAGGAGCAGTATGTGGAATGTCCCAAGCCTCAAATCAAGCAACCAAGATGTTGCAGTCAGTTGCCAGAGGTTAGGTGAATCGTGTCACCACAGAGGAGGCCCAAGAAACTTAGGATATTATGATTTGTAAGTTTATAGTAAATTATGTATCTACCATAGTTTTATTCGATTCTAGAGCTTCGTATTCTTTTGTTTCTTAGAGTTTTGCTGTTAGAAAATAGTTGGGAACTATTGTTCTTAGATCTGTTCTTTTGGTTCAATTTCCTAGTTCTAAGTTGAGCGTGAACCAAGGATGTTCTAGAGTTAAGATAACTATCTAAGAGGTAGACTTTATTGCCGACCTTATTATCCTGGATATCAAGTATTTGGATGCGATCTTAGAAATGGATTGGTTTGTCAGCCCAGATGGAATTGAAGTAAAAAATTTGAAGCTACTTTGAAGCAGCCAAGAGAAGCCATGGTTTGCCATAGTAGAGGTATCATGTTGGAGGAAGTGCTTGTTGTTAGAGAGTTTCCTAATATGTTTCCAGATGACATTCCAGGAATGCTGCTAGATAGAGATGTTGAGTTTTCAATTAAGTTAGCTCCTAGTACATTGCCTATTCCCACGAGACCTTATCAAATGCCTGCTAATGAGTTAGCAAAATTGAAGAAGCTGATTCAGGAGTTGCAAGACAAAGATTATATCAGACCCAGTTTATCACCATAAGGAGCTCCAGTGTTTTTGTCAAGAAGAAGTATGGTAACCAGCATATCTGTGTGGATTACCATGCACTCAATGAGGTCACTATCAAAAGTAAGTATCCTTTACTCAAGATCAATAAATTGTTTGCTTAGCTTAAGGGAGCTGGAGTGTTTTCTAAGATCAATTTAAGATCAGGATGTCATCAGCTAAAAATCCGCCCAGAGGATATACCCAAGACTATGTTCTCTACTCGCTATGGTTTGTACGAGTTCACAGTGATGTATTTTGGTTCAACCAATGCTCCTATCTATTTCATGTATTTGATGAATAAGGTGTTCATGGAATACTTGGATAAGTTTGTTATTGTCTTCATTGATGATATTTTGATTTACTCCAAGGATGAGAAGGAGCATGAGAAGCATTTGATGTTAGTGTTGCAGAAGCTCAGAGATCATAAGCTTTATACTAAGTTTAGCAAATATGAGTTTTGGATGAAGGAAGTTGCTTTTTCTAAGCCATGTTATGACAGAAAAAGGCGTTGCAGTTGATCCTAAAAAGTTAAAGATATAGCAGGGCCACTTACATAGTTGTTGAAAAAAGAAAAGAAGTTTATTTGGATGCCAGAGTGTGAGAAAAGTTTCTAGAAATTAAAGGAGTGTTTTTCCACTACACTAGTGTTGATTTTGCCTAATATAAATAAGGATTTTGAGATTTATTGTGATACTTCATGTAAAAGATTGGGATGTGTGTTGATGCAAGACAGAAAAGTAGGAATTTATGCTTTGTGTCAGTTGAGACCCTATGAAGAGAATTATCTTACGCATGATTTGCAGTTAGCCACTATTGTGCATGCTTTGAAAATTTGGCACCATTATCTCATGGGTAACCGTTATGAGATCTATACGGACCATAAAAGTTTAAAGCATATTTTTTACTTAGGCTGATCTTAATTTAAGACAGAGAAGATGATTGGAATTAATAAAGGATTATAATGTTGAAATTTATTATCACCCAGGTAAGGCCAATGTGGTAACAAATGCCTTGAGAAGAAAGTTATTGTAGTACATGATGATTAAAGAAAGTCAACTAGCTTTACATGAGGAATTTCAGAAGCTCGGTTGGAGTTGGTTGAAGAAGGATTTTTAGATATGATGGAGCTACAACCGACTTTGGATGATCAGATTCGCAAAGCACAGGTTAATGATGTGGATATGAAGGATATCAAAGCCAATATAAGAAAAAAGTCTTAGATTTTACAGAGGATGAACAAGGTACTATATGGCTTGAGAAGTGTTTGTGTGTGCCAAATCAGAAAGAGATTAAGAAATTGTTACCCAAGGAAGCCCATTTATCTTTGTATTCAATTCATCCTGGCAATACTAAGATGTATCAAGATATCAAAGAAAACTATTGGTTACCTAGCATAAGGTGAGAGAATGCAGAGTATGTTGCTTTTTTTGTGATATGTGTCAGAGGATTAAAGCTAAATACTAGAGGCCAACAGGTTTGTTGCAACTATTGAGAATTCCTGAGTGGAAAATAGGAAGAAATTGGTATGGATTTTATCACTAGATTACCTAAGACAAAGGAAGGATTTGAATCAACTAGATTACCTAAGACAAAGGAAAGATTTGACACAATTTGGGTAATTATGGATTGTTTGACAAAAGTTGCTTATTTTATTCCAATCAAGATAACTTAAGCAGGTCATAAGTTGGCAGATCTACACGTTTCAAGAATTGTAAGTCTCCATAGAGTGCCTAAGAAGATAGTGTCAGATCATGGATCGTAGTTTACATCTCGATTTTGGGAGAGTTTCTATGAGGCAATGGGTACTCATTTGAATTTCAGCATAGCATATCGTACTCAGACAGATGGATAGACTAAGTATGTCAATCAGATTCTTGAGGACATACTAAGGGCTTATGTGTTAGACTATGGAATTAAGTGGGATAGATGTTTGCCTTTTGTAGATTCTTCCAACAATGACAGTTATCAGTGTAGTTTGCAAATATCACCATTTGAAGCTTTGTATTAGAGAAAGTGCAAAACCCCTCTCAATTGGAAAGAGACTGAGGAAGGTTAAGTTTTTGGGCTAGAGTATTGAAAGAATCTGAGGAAAAAGTTTGATTTATTCAGGGATGATTGAGAATAGCCAGTCCAGGCAAAAGAATTCTATAGATAATCATCATTGGGATTTGAGTTTTGAGCTAGATGATTATGTGTATCTCAATATTACCCCATTTAAAGGAGTCAAGAGATTTTAGACAAAAGTAAAGCTTGCACCCAGATATGCTGGACTATTAAAGATTTTGAAGTCTAGAGGAAAGGTTGCTTATCAGTTAGAATTGCCTTCATCTTTCAGTGGGATACATGATTTCTTCCATGTGTCTCAGTTGAAGAAGTGTTCGCGTGTACCAAAAAAAGTCAGTGCCGGTGGAAGCCATAGATCTTCAAGAGGGCCTCACCTACAAGGAGCATCCCATCAAAATTTTGCAAGTGTCTGAATGTGTGACAAGGAGTAAAGCTTAATTTGAATTTCTAGAAATTTAATAGATTTAATGTGAATAAAATGAACTTTAATTAATTCAAAATCTATTTTATTTGAGTTTCTTGTGTTATGAGGATTTTTTTTGTATTTTCTTGGATTTTTGGGGTTTATTTGCTATTTTTGGGAGCTCAATTGAATTTATTTCCTTTTCAACAAAATTAGAAACCCTTGGAAAATTTGAATTTTGGCTTTGTGCTGAATGTCTTTCAACCTAGTCCACTTCTATCCATGTGGCCCATTTTCCCTTTGCCTTGTCCCAGTCCAACCTACTCTCCTTGGCCCATTTCCATACGCACCAGCCTAGTCCGATCGACCCCCTTTGCCTCAGCCGCCCACTTACACCACGCATTGCACATCTACAGCCATGACCACTCAGTCCCACCTATTAGTGCAAGCCATGCACTATTCATCTTCCCCGTGGTGGTCGTTGTCCCAAACTCGTGAGTTCATTTTGCCACAGTGTGTCATGCCCACCTCAGATTCGTCTTAGCTTCTGTGCCCACTGGGTGTAAAAGCACAGCCAATCCCCTCATTTTCCTACACCCCTGAGCCGCCTCGCCATTCTCATCTCCGTCGGCACCTTTGCTAGAGTCAACTCACACCACTATTGCAAGTTCCGCATCTGTTAAACTTCTTCACCTGAAAGCCTTTGCCAGAGTTTTTGTAGTCTAACCGATCCATTTTCTTTGCTGCTGGTGAGCTCTTCACCATTCGCTTTCATTGTTGAATAGTCATTTTGCCTCACGCTACTTCGCCTTGCTTAGTCCACCCGCGCCATGATTTTCGGAGCAGTGTTTCGATTTCGATGCCGCTGATGTCAGAGCTTACATCACCCTTACCACATCATCATCTAGAAACTTCCATGGACTTTGTCTGTAGTGAGCCAAGTCTCTGTCCCGTGGGTCCTACATGTCATCACTGTTCCGTAGACCTAATCCACCATAGACCATGAACCCTAGCCTGTGGACTTGGTCCATAGACCTTGACCCCACATATCAGTGACCTAAACCTAGTTCCCTTAGAAAACTAATTTGGCCAAAAACCCAAAAACTATTGTTAACAACATAAATCCAATTTTATTTAGGAAAATAAATTGAGAAAATGCCAAATAGTGTTTTTCTTATATTTAAATCATCCAAGAGCACATTCTCCTCCTTCTGAACTCCGATTGACCCAATTTTTCTACCTAAATTCATCTAAAATTGAGCTATATTTTTTGTTCTAGTTTTATTTTTTCGTTTACTTTCTCTCTCTTTAGATAACACCTTCAAAGGAGCAGAAATAGGATATGAAGTTCAAGAAGTGGTAACTAATTAAAGCCAAGGCATGTCATGACCTTCGAAATCTATTTACTATTATTTTGTTTTAAATTATTATACATTTCTAATTTACTACAACCTTTGTACTGCGTAGTTATCAACCAATTTTGATTAATCCTTCCTTGATAATTTGAATACCATGATTCTATTATCACCATATGATGGTTAATTATCTAGTGATGCAATACTAGTATCCACTTAGATTGTACATCTAGTCATTTTTAACTAGTGCATTTCAATATATTTATCATATTTACTTTAAATTGCTGCTTTCTGCTGCATCATTATATATTGCATCTTGTTGCAAACGACTTGCTGAGTACTCTATGTACTCACGACTATGTCCTTTGTTGCTCAGTTGCTGAAGAAGAATTGTATCAGCTAGAGCTACTTGATGGAGGATTGTTTGAGAACTTCGCGGATTAGGACTTCAATTCCTAGTTGATTGTCTGTGAGCATATCAAATGGTCACTTCGTTTATCGTTGTTTTCAATATGGGAAGCTTTGGGTAGTATTCCACTTTCGTGCAATAACACTAGTGCCATTAATATAGCTAAAACCCAGTACAACACTCCAAGGCCAAACACATAGAAATTAGGTATCACTTTCTTAGGGACCATGTTGAGAAGAGTGATGTTGTCCTCTAGCTTGTAGAGTTTGAGCAATAGGTCACATATATTTTTACTATGGCTCTCGATACTTCTTCTTTTGCTTCTTTGTGGAGTGAGTTGGGGTCATTCAACCTTTCGACCTAATTTGAGGGAGAGTTTGGCTCTTTTAAATCTATTGTAGCATATTGCATATTTCAATTTTAGCAACTTGTATTGTAAAATTTAAATAGAGCTTTAACTATTATTCCTATATGATATGATATCTTGATTTACATCATACCATGCCTTGTGCTAGTTTTGCTAGATTAATTATGATGCGGATCAAACCTTAAGAAGAGATTAAATCCAAGGGTTACGTGGTCTTTTACGGTGGTAACAACTAATTAGATATGTGGAGCACAGATTATAGGATGCAATTCGTACTAGAATTGATAATTTCACTCCTGTCCACACCACAACACTTGATCAAGAAATAGAGATCAAAGATCAGTGAGAAAATATCTACACCACAATAGGGACCAACACGCCAAGATGAATCTTACATTCAAATCACAAGAATATGGTACAACAGGGATGAACCCTACACTTCTACAAAAGAGGCTATACAGGACGGTTACATCACAGATGATTCCTATGAACTATTTGTGCTACAACTATCACATACAGTTTATACTAACAACCGTTTGTGATATTTTCACAGACAGTGATTTATATGAACCGTCTGTAATAAAGCAAGACATCATAGACGGTTATTATTAATAGTCGTCTGTGAAAATATCACAGACAGTTGTTAGTATAAACCGTTTGTGATAATGCAAGACATTATAGATGGTTCGTATTAATAATCGTCTATGATAATTCACAGATATTTATTTATAAGAACTATCTGTGATATGTGTATTATCACAGATGGTTTATATAACAAACTGTCTCTGATAATATCATGACACCGGTCCGTGGCATCTCTCCTAGGATTCTGATCTCACCCGTCTATTCTCTCCACATCGAATGGCAAGCACCGGTTTCTCCCAACTCTCGCCCCTTATTAATTAATATCCCTCTCCATTTCACTCCAAGATGTGTGAGTTCTACCAACTGCTCCTAGCTAGTTCGACTACCGCCGTGAGCTAGTGCCTACGTTATGACACCATGGTCCACTGCACAACACACTCTTGTCGTAAGTGTCGTAAGAGTGTCTTGTGCAGTGTCACCGTCGTGACACAAAGGTGACGCTACCGCGACCTCTCCTTCATTGCAAGGCACCACGAAAGCAGCTAGCTACCAAGGCGGTGCTCAAGTCAGCATCAAGGACATCCAGCTCGCGCGCTGCTAGGATCCACTACTACAGAAAACCTCATTACAGACGGTTCAGAAACGTCATCACAGACGGTTTTCTGAACCGTCTGAATTTATGGGTCAGTGATAATCCAAGGTTATCACAGACGGTTTTAAAACCGTTTGTGATTATCACATATCACAGACGGTTTTTAAGTCAAAACCGTCTGTGATATCTGATTATCACAGACAGTTTTTAATGAAAAACCGTCTGTGATATATATCACAGACGGTTTTTACTTAAAAACCGTCTGTGATATTCCTTCCTCCAAAATCTAAATCTATTTCTGTTTATTGGCTAGCCTCAGGAAATGCTAGCCATGCCCTCTGAAATAAGCAGATAATCACAGACATAAAACATACAATTCACACATCTCATTTCATTTCAGATACATTTCACATCTCAATTCATTTCACAGACATAAAACATCCAATTGACAACGCACTTCATTTGATCACAAACATAAAGCCTCCATTTTGCAAATCAATTAATTGAATTGAAATAAAATATCCATTAACAAGTACACAATTACAAAAGATCTATACTGCATTTGCACTTCAAAAAGGTTCGTTGATTATGTATCTATGGTGCGGAGTGGAACCGGCCTTCTGGCTTTATGACTAGAGTCAGCAAAAAGTACGCCAACTCTGCTCGAATCCGTCCAAGATCAGGCTGTTTCAATGGAGTTGACGAGATGTACGCAGTCTGTCGATAGGAACCGGCGGTGACGCATGTAGACGATTTTGCGTGAGTGGTTCAGCCACACACTCTCGGTACAATCTAAACAGTGAGTACAAGCTTGGCACCTTTTGTACTATGGCCCGATAGGTTACCAAGGGCAGGATAATCATTTATGGTGCAGAACAATAAGGAGCGTAGAGTGAAGTTCTCTCGTTTGTATGCATCCCATACCTGTACCCCTTCGTTACACAGTACTTTTAGATCTTCCACCAACGGTGCTAGGAACACATCAATATCATTCCCAGGTTGTTTTGGCCCTTGGATAAGTATCGACAGCAAAATATACTTTCGCTTTATACACAACCAAGGAGGAAGGTTATAGATGCAGAGAGTCACGGGCCATGTGCTATGTCGACTGCTCATGCTACTGAAAGGATTCATTCCATCTGTACTCAGTCCAAACCTTATATTCCTTGGTTCTGCACCGAAGTCTGCAAAACTCCTATCGATGTTTCTCCACTGCGCGGAATCAGCAAGGTGTCTTAGCATTCTATCCTTCTTGCGCTCCTCCGAGTACCAACGCAGCAGTTTTGCCTCCTTTGGATTTGCAAAAAAACCTTTTCAAACGGGGAATTATAGGAAAATACCATGCCACCTTAGCAGGAGGTCCTTTCTTCGCCTCTGTTCCCTCGCCATCATCTGATTGATTGTTACGTTTGTATCGGGATGCGTTGCACACCGGACATACATGCATGTTTGCATACTCTTTACGGTAGAGGATACAGTCGTTCGGGCATGCATGTATTCTTTCTACTTCCATTCCCAACGGACAAAGAACCTTCTTGGCTTTATACGTGGTTTTAGGCAACTTATTTCCCTCCGGAAGCATGTCCGCTAAAATACCTAGCAACGCCGTGAAACTCTTGTCGGACCAACCGTTGCTTGCCTTCAATTTCAACAGTTCAAGCACGGCCGACAACCTCGTGTACTTGCAGCCCGTGTACAAAGGTTTCTCCGAGTCCTCCATCAAGCCCCGGAATTTAACATACTCTCTCTCATCATAGTTCTCTTCTACATCGCGAAGCATCTGATCCAGATTATCATCGTGCAACCTATCCGAATCCAAACGACAATCGACATCATCCGGCGGCATGTCATTCACTTCACCGGTGATGTCATCCGGCGGCATATCATTCACTTCACCGGCGATGTCATCTGGCGGGCATATGATCATTCACTTTGCCATGACTGGTCCAACACGTATAATCCTTTTTGAAACCCCTCCGAATCAAGTGCGCTTCAATTTGCCCTCGGTTCTTAAACATCTTCAAATTCTCGCAGTCAGTGCATGGATAGCACATATATTCCACCCCCTTATTCAACATATCCTCCTCGGCGGCTCTTATAAAAGCAGACACGCCATTAATGTACTCTTCACTCACACGGCTCGCGGCATACATCCAGCTTCGGTCCTACGTTACGTACATATATAACAACTTAGTATTAAAATTTAGATTAACTAATTATTACTACATATATACCGGCCACATTTATTATATTGAGACTTAATTTGCTAGCTCAATTCATATTATAAACACAACAGCTATTATATAACCAACAATTTTGCAAATTAACCATCTTCAATAACACTCATGGATTACTTAGACCAAAATTGTAATGCAATTAAAGAAAAAATAAATTTCATTACTAACCATATCTAGAGCAACCAGGAAAGTATGAATCTTCAAAGCTCAATCTCTGCCTCTTCCCACCAAATTAACTGGCCTGAAATCGCCTAGCTTCCTCCCGAGTGAAAAAGTGCGCAGCAGTGGCTAGATCTGGATCGAAATGAAGACAGATGCGGTCTGAGCAGCGCAATAAATGCCTTAGTGCCATTATCACAGACAATTTTTAATTAAAAACCGTCTGTGAATTATCACAGACAGTTCTTAATATAGACCAACCATCTGTGATACTCCTTTTTCCCGCCACAAATACCACAGACGGCATCCAAATTACAACCGTCTGTAATAGTGTTCATCACAGACGGTTTCACAAAACCGTCTGTGATGAGGCGTCTACTATGAGGCTTTCTATAGTAGTGATCTCTCATTCTTCTATGTTTTTGCCATGGGTTCGTAGGATTAGGATATGTGTTCTTGCCATGTTTAAGAGTTGGGTTCGTAGGATTAGGATATGTGTTATTGCTGTGTTAAATGGGTAACCAGCTCATTATCTTGTGATGTTGTAATGGTGGTTTCTAATGGAATGTGCTGTTGTGTTTGCTGTTGTATTTGCTTGTTTTAAAAAGGCATAGCTAATATTTCTTAAGGCTAGCCAAAAAATAGAAAAATTTAGGTATACTATGAACTATCACAGACGATTTTGTGGTATAAACTATCTATGAAGAACTATCACAAATGATTCTATATTACAACCATCTATGACACTCGCTTATCATAGATAGTTGGTAGCTAGAACCATCTATGATGTTAAGAGCATCACATGTCGTTTTTACTTCGAGCCGTCTGTGATGTTAGAGTATCACAGATGGTTCTAGTTACAAATCGCCTGTGTTGTATTTATCACAGATGGCTCACAAATCGTCTGTGATAACATCCGATTATTACTGACCCATAAATTTAGATGTTCAGAAAACCGTCAGTAATGATAGTTCCAAACCATCTATGATGATTATTTTTGTAGTAGTGCTAACGGCCGAAGGCCAACACGCGAAACATAGCTTAATTCATAACTAAAACTCCCCTTTTAGGATGGATGCACCCGTAGCATTTATATAGCATACACGCACTGGCCAAAGGCCTAAACCGACTTGACGTTGATCTAATTAAAACTAACAAATAAAAAGAGATAACCTGGACTCTTCTATCCTTACATACTAAAACAACTGGACTCTTCTATCCTTACATACAAAAACAACTCACCAAAGATAATTAATTCCCAATAACAGTAGGCCTTTTACATCTCGGCTTCCCTTTATTGTTTAGACCAATTTAATTATTCTCTAACTGATTAAGCAATTACGGTATGCCATCTTGTTGTCACAAGTCGCCGGTGGATCCCATCTCAAGTCGCACAAGGATAGGAGGAGATACATTGAAGTATTGAACAACGCCAAGATATCTCCACCTTCTAATTCCATACTTGTAAGATCGAGGAGGTCGACTAGAGGGGGGGTGAATAGGCGGATTTAAAATTTTTCGTCTAATTTCAATTGACAATTTTAAACTTAATTACTTGACTAAAGCAAGATAACAATAATACAACTAAACAACCTAGAAAGGCTCAAGTGATCACTGGTAAGGAATTTAACTAGGAGAAATACCAAGTAGTCTAAGAACAAGATTTGCTACTCTAACCAAGTGAGCAATCAAATAATTCAAATAGAACGAGTTGCTTGAATGAAATTTAAGCACAGGGAAGCAAACCACAATTGACACGATCACTTTTTACCGTGGTGATCGGAGACTTTCCGGTCTCCCCTAGTCCACGTTGAGGTAAGCCCTACCGAATAGGACCGGCTCCACGAATTGAGCCTAATCACCTCGATCACTAGCGGTAGCCCTTTCCCTCTCCGGGTAGGCGAGCTCTGAGCCTTCACAATCTTCCGGGCCTTCTCACAATCTTCTTGAGAAGATCACCGAAACCTTCGCCAAGCCGTCTAGGTGCCGGAAAGCACCAAGAGAAATGAACCACAGCGGCTTGATTACACACAAGTGCCAATTGGATCAATCTAGAATGCAATGCACTTGAATTTGGGCTCAACTACCTCTATTGAATGCACAAGAGTGAAAGAGAGGTGTGAGAAGTTGCTCTAGGCTCAAAGATGTTCAATATGGGTTCAACAACACTTACAAGTTCTGGTGGGGGTGTATTTATACCCTCACCAACCTCAAATAGCCGTTGCAATAAACAATTCTGAATTTTCAGGAAAACCGGAACTACCGCCGTTATATGGGCGGTACTTCCGGATTTCCGCCGTCGCAACAGAACGGCTATTTCACGCTGTCAGATGTAACCGTTGAAAAATGAGTGCGGTACTACCGCCGTTAAAATCGCGGTACTTCCGGAAATCCGGAAGTTCCGCTCCTTGCCCCGGTACTTCCGATTTCAGCGCGGTTAACTCCAACTCAGGGCGCTCTCTGGAAATGAAGTTCCGTTCTTAAGTCCGGAACTACCGGCCAGCGGTAGTTCCGCAGTTCAATCCGCGGTACTTCCGTTTTCCGAGATGCTAAGTTTAACTCCGGGCGCTCTCTGGAATTGAAGTTCCGCTCGGGACCCCGGAACTTCCGCACACGCGGTAGTTCCGCAGTTGAACTTGCGGTACTTCCGATTTCCGAGAGACTAACTCAAACTTCGGGCGCTTTCTGGAATAAACGATCCGCTCAGAGGCCCGGTACTTCCGGCCATGCGGTAGTTCCGCCCGTAGAACGCCGGTATTACCGGATTTTCTGACAAAACACAGTTTTGATTTGATTTTAATTTCTAAGTGCATGCATGATCCTAAATTGATCCAAAGGGCACATTAGCATATGATTAAGCAAATCACCATGATCCCTCTTAATAGTACGACATCTATCTTATAATCCGGTCTTCCAACCTATCTCCAAGACCGGTAAAAAAAAGATCCCTAAACTATTTACCTTGTCGCCCTTGAGATCTTTGAATCTTCAACATCTTTTGATGTACCTTCTTCTTTGCCCTTGAGACTAATTCTTGCAATCACTCAATACACAAATTAGTCCCATGATCACATAATGTCATTAATTACCAAAACTAATATTTTTAGGGGCCTAGATGCTTTCAATCTCCCCCTTTTTGGTAATTGATGACAACATGAGCAAGTTTTAAGAAGAATTTAAGATTTGGATATACTCCTTGTTTGCAAGTTGTATATTAAGATTTTGAAATTTTGTCAATTTAGAACATGGGGAATTTTCGCAATTTAGAAACTTAATAAGAAAGAGCTCCCCCTAAACATGTGCATCAAATTTCATGAAGATTTGCATGAATTCTATTTAGCAAGCATGATCATAATCATAATATTAAAGCACACTATCAAAAAATTCAAAGATACGCATAGACAAGTAAATATCATTGCAATTTGGGCATAAGATCCAAACATAGTTCATTACAATGCATAGGAAATTAAAATACTAAACATCCATCACATGGTTCATCCATCACATGGTTCATTACACCATATTTTATTACATAGCCAAATAGATAGATAAAATGACTTAAACTTCTTCTCCTTGCTTCATTTTTCTCCCCCTTTGGCATCGAAGCACCAAAAAGAAAAGCTAATCCTGAGCTGCACGCGGAGAAGGAGAACTGCGGCGACGAGTGTGGCGAGAGGAGTGAGTCGGAGCAACAACGTGCTCAAGGGATGTAACACGATCACCGAGAGAAGAGACAGAGGTGATCAAGGTGGCAACCTGTCCCGAAGTCTCAATCTGGCGCTCCTCAAGCCTGAGAATGGCGGAGTAGATCTGGGACAGCGTCACATCACCTTCGCCCTGGGGAGGAGGAGGATCAGCGGCTGCCTGAGGCTGATGCTGACCACGAGGACGAGCAGGAGCAGGAATAGGGGCCTCTGCACGAGGCTTGTACGGCTTGTGCACAGTGCAAAGAGCTCCTCTGTACCCGGTCTTGCGAATGATCAGGGCCATAATGAAAGGTGCAAAATTGATTCTCTTTTGCCTGTCATTCTTATTTGCATCAATGCCCCGGACAATAAGATCCACCACGTCAAACTTCTCACCACGCATGATGTAGTCAATCACATTCCAAGCGTGTCCACGGATAGCGTCATAATTTCCACTCTTTGGAAAAATAGTGTGGTTGATGATCCTGTTGACAAGACTAGGAATGGGTAGCAGTCCAATTATTGTCCCTGGCACTCGATCAGCTGCCTGGTCATAGTAATCAGTATATGCAGCAATGGGAAGTGCCGGTCTACTAAACACCTTCTCATAAGAGCTAGATTCGGTACCAAGTGCTAGCTCGAACTCTTGCTTGGTGCACTCAATAACCTGCGTTCCTGTTATCCAACAGAGATGCTCAAAATTGGGAGAGATATGTAAGGTGGCGTAGAACTGTCGTACCATCTCCTCCATGTAGTTGCACTGGAATGCAACAAGATGATGGATTCCGGCTTGCTGAAAAAGCCGATATGCACCATCAAACTTGTCAACCTGTGACAAGTGATCCCAGTCGACATATTTGTGCTGAGCAAACTTGCGCGAAGGACCATACATTTCTCTATAGACTTGCTCCTGAAATTTTGTATGGAACTTCGGGTCCTGAGAGTTGCGAGGAAGGGTATACTGACTGCGGCGACGCAAGATGGCATAGTCATCACCGGTGATCTTTGAAAGGTCTATTTCTTCATCTGCAGCTGCCACAGGCATCTCCTCATCCGAAGCCTCATACTCCTCACTCTCATGCGAGGCCTCGGATCCGCTCTCATGGGAGCCCTCGGACTCACTCTCGGAGTCCGCGGTGGGGCCCTTGCCCCTATCCTCATGCTTTGCTGACGGAAGGGCGGGAGTCGAGGAGGATTGTCCCGGAGCTCCTCCATAGGTCTTGTGAGAAACATTCTTCATCCTCGGCATCTTCGAAGAGGAGAGGATAATAAGGAATGGAATAGGATACAAATGAAGTAGGTTACATTTGAAATGCAATAAAATTTCTGCTGTTCCAGAAAAACCGAAAGTACCGGCGGCAAAACTGCGGAACTTCCGGGAAAAACGGTAGTTCCGGCATTTAAAATGCGGAACTTCCGGTACCCCGGTAGTTCCGGCCGCTCCACCGGTAGTTCCGAAATTTCTGGGACTTTCTAGGGCATGTTAAATCTTCGTTATTGTGGGGTATTTCTTGGTTTGAATCTTATGCATGTGTGTGTAAACATTTAAATACCCCAAATATACTGATGTGCCCAAGGAAACTTCAGCAAAAATCATCACATTTCGAATTGTGACCTAATTTCAACCCTAGGTTCCTTAGAACAAGATAGAGAGGGATTTTGATTCAATTCACCTTGTGGAGTCGATGGAGGGGAACCCTAGAAGTGCAAGGAATCGCCCAAAAACGAAGAACTCCCCTCGGATTCGAAGATCGGGAGAGGAGGGAGGTTCTTGGGAGAGAGAGAGGGTGGAGGAGAGGAAGAAGAAAGAGGGCTCGGTTCTGGAGAGGAAGAGGTGAGAGAGAATGAGAAAAGAGTAAATGGGGAGAGAAATAACCGGCAGGCAGTTTCAAATGCAATAACTCCCGCAGAAAACGGAAGTTCCGCGGTTTACACGCCGGCAGTTCCGTTTTCACATAAATTCCGGAAGTACCATAGAAACAACTGCGGTAGTTCCGATTTTTCTGTCAGGGGCGGAAGTACCGCAAAATGTACTGCGGTAGTTCCGGATTTTCTGAAACTTCTCAGGAATTGAACTTTAGAACTTCGAAATATGCAAATGATCCCTAGTTTTGCACTCAATACAAGTCATTTAGGATCATTATGCATCAATTGAGCTATTTGCTATACTTTGAAATTAGTTTTTATGAAAATAATCACATTTTTGATCAAAATAAGGAAAAATTCATTGAAATTCCACACGAGTGCATCAAAAGAGCAGAAAAGAATGAAATTTGATTTCAAGCTACATTTGAGTAGTCTATGACATTTAATTCATTCCTCAATTTGCAAAAGCGGCTTTCATCTAATGGTTTGGTGAAAATGTCCGTTAGTTGATCTTCGGTTCGGACATGGCTAATTTCAATGTCTCCCTTGCTCACATGATCTCTCAAGAAATGGTGGCGTATATCTATATGCTTGGTTCTTGAGTGTTGAACGGGATTGTTGGATATTTTGATTGCACTATCATTATCACACAGAAGAGGCATTTTATCAAATTTAATCCCATAATCCAACAATGTTTGCCTCATCCAAAGTAATTGAGCACAACAACTACCCGCGGAAATATATTCGGCTTCGGCGGTTGAAAGAGCTACGGAATTTTTTTCTTGGATGACCAACTTACTAGAGACCTTCCTAGCAATTGGCAACTACCCGAGGTGCTTTTTCTATCCACTTTACAACCCGCATAATCGGAGTCCGAATATCCAATTAACTCAAATTTTGCACCTTTGGGAAACCAAAGCCCTATATTTGAGGAATGCTTTAAATATCTTAGAATCCTCTTTACGGCCACTAAATGGCACTCTTTTGGAGAAGCTTGAAAACGTGCACACATGCAAACACTAAACATAATATCGGGCCTAGATGCGGTAAGATAGAGTAAACTACCAATCATGGATCTATAAAGCTTTAAATCTACCGACTTACCTCCTTCGTTGAGGTCTAGATGCCCATTTGTTGCCATGGGTGTCTTGATAGGTTTTGCTTCTTCCATTCCAAATTTCTTGAGTAGATCTTTGACATACTTTGTTTGACTTATAAATGTCTCATCTTTAAGTTGTTTGATTTGAAGTCCAAGAAAGTAGCTTAGCTCACCAATCATTGACATCTCAAATTCCCTAGACATCATCTCACCAAATTCTTTGCAAAAGTCTTGATTAGTAGAACCAAATATAATATCATCAACATAGATTTGACATACAAAGAAAACATCTTCAATAATTTTTGTAAATAGAGTTGTATTTACTTTACCAATTTTAAAGCCTTTTGACACAAGAAAATTGCGAAGGCGTTCATACCAAGCTCTAGGAGCTTGTTTTAAACCATAAAGCGCCTTGGAAAGCTTATAAACATGATTAGGGTTTTTAGCATCTTCAAAACCCGGTGGTTGTTCTACATAAACTAATTCGGAAATTGTTCCATTTAGAAATGCACTTTTGACATCCATTTGAAACAATTTAATATCAAAGCATGATGCAAAAACAAGTAAGATTCTAATTGATTCAAGTCTAGCAACGGGGGCAAATGTCTCATCATAATCTAAGCCCTCGACTTGAGTATAACCTTGAGCTACTAACCTTGCTTTATTTCTTACCACAATTCCGTTCTCATCTTGTTTGTTCCGGAAGACCCATTTTGTACCAATAACATTGTGCTCCTTGGGTCTCTCCACCAAAGTCCAAACGTCATTTTGAGCAAAATTATTCAACTCTTCATGCATAGCATTTATCCAATTCGGATCATCTAAAGCTTCTTCTACACGCTTAGGTTCAAGTGAAGATACAAAAGAATAGTGTTCACAAAATGAAGCTACTCTAGAGCGAGTTTGAACACCCTTACTCACGTCACCCAATATTTGATCTATTGGATGATCCTTGGCTATTGCATTGTGAATCTTGAAGTTATTTAGAAGTTGATCCTTTTCTTCATCTTCTATAACTTGAACGTCGTTTGTTGTAGATGAAGAGGGAGGCTCCACTTGTTTTGATGAGCTTGGTGACATTTGATCTTCCTTTGGCCTAATGTCTCCAATTTGCATGTTCTCCATTGCTTTTCGAAGACCTTCATCTCCTACATCATCCAAGTTCTCATGCTCTTCTTGAGAGCCTTTAGTTTCATCAAATTGGACATCACAAGATTCTTCTACTAAAACCGAATTTTTATTAAAGACCCTATAAGCTTTGCTATTTGAAGAATATCCTAAAAGAAAGTCTTCATTACACCGACTTTGAAATTTAGAGAGCCGAACACCTTTTCTTAGGATATAGCATTTGCAACCAAATACCCTAAAGTAAGAGATGTTCGGTTTTCTTCCAACGAGAAGCTCATAGGAAGTCTTTTTCAAAAGTCGATGCAAATAGAGGCGATTTATGGCATGACATGCGGTGTTAATAGCTTCCGCCCAAAACTTATCGGAAGTATTATATTCATCAAGCATTGTCCTAGCCATTTCTATTAATGTACGATTTTTCCTTTCTACAACTCCATTTTGCTCTGGAGTGTAGGTTGTGGAAAGCTCATGCTTTATTCCAAGTTCATCACAAAAATCTTCAACTTTTGTATTCTTGAACTCGGAACCATTGTCACTCCTAATTTTCTTTATTTTGAAATCAAATTCATTTTGGGCCCTTTTTGAAAAACTTTTGAAAATCCCGGAGGTTTCACTTTTGTCATTTAGGAAGAAGACCCATGTATATCTAGAGTAATCATCCACAATGACTAAACAATAGCTATTCCCTCCAATGCTCTTATAGGTTGTTGGCCCGAACAAATCCATATGTAAAAGCTCTAATGGCCTAGAGGTTGACATGATACTTTTGGAAGGGTGAGAATTAGCGACTTGTTTTCCGGCTTGACAAGCACTACAAAGTCGATTTTTCTCGAACTTCACATCCTTCAAGCCAACCACTAAGTCATGCTTAAAAAGCTTTTTGAGTTGAACCATTCCCACATGACCTAGCCTTCTATGCCACAACCAACCCAAAGAAGTTTTTGCAATTAAACAAGTTTTTAAACAAGACTCATTTGAAGAAAAATCTACCAAATAGAGATTTCCAAATCTAAAACCTTTAAAGACAAGTTCATTATTATTTTCTTTTGAGATTACAACATTTTCTTTTGAGAATAAGCATGTTAAACCAAGATCACATAATTGGGCAACGGAAAGTAAATTGAAATTTAATGTTTCAACAAGTGACACATTAGAAATTGAAAGGTCGTTTGAGATAGCAATTTTACCCAAACCCAATACCTTTCCTTTGCTATTATCTCCAAATGTGATCTTGTCATTGCTTCCACTCTCAAAGTTAGTGAACATTTTCCGGTCTCCGGTCATGTGTTGAGTGCAACCGCTATCCAACACCCAATGCCTTCCACCGGTTTTATAGTTCACCTACAAGAGAAATCAAGTTCTTTTAGGTACCCAAGTTTGTTTGGGTCCTTGGAGGTTAGTGACCAAAGTTTTGGGTACCCAAATGGATTTCTTTTTAGCACCCAAAATCGAGGTGCCAATGAAGTGAGCAATTACATTTCCATTCTTAGATTTCTTAAGCATATAGCAAGAATCATATAGACCAATGGAATGCATGTTATTCTTAAAGCAATTATTTTGAGTATGTCCAACACATCGGCATTTTGTGCAAAACTTACCATTCTCCTTTACAAACCTTGGAGGCTTGTATACCGGCTTCTTGTTCTTGGAGGAAGATTGCTCCAAAAGCTCTTCCTTGTCCTTTTTGTAGAGCTCGTTGGTGATGAGGTTGCCCAACAATTGAGTTGGTGTCATTCTTGCCAACTCCGGTGAGTTGAGGAAGAGTGTCACCAACACTTCATATTTCTCCGGCAAAGCCCTAAGCATCTTTCGAACAATATCAAGATCGGAAAGGTTAGTTCCAAGACCCTTGAGCTCATTCACAATGTTGTTGAGTCTTGAGTACATCTCATTGATGTCTTCATGAGGCAACATTGTGAATGTTTCATATTTGATCCTAAGCCGATGCAATTTGGCCTCCTTGACCGTGGATGTCCCTTCGTGTATTTCCGAGAGGGTAGTCCAAATAGCGTGAGCCGTTTCAAGATTGCTCACTCTATTGAACTCATCCGCGTTCAAGGCTCCAAATAAAACATTCATAGCTTGGGCGTCTAAATGAGAGTTACGCCCATCTTGTTCCGTTGGGTGATCCGGATCAAGAACCATAACATAACCCTCATTTACGACTTTCCAAATTTGAGGACTCATGGCCTTAAAATAAATAGACATTCTAATTTTCCAATAAGCATAGTTTGAGCCATCAAAGAAAGGTGCCTTTGCTATTGCTATACCCTCACTAGCCATCCTTTTCTCTCTAGACGGTTAAGTCTAAAAATGAGAGACCAAGCTCTGATACCACTTGTAAGATCGAGGAGGCCGACTAGAGGGGGGGTGAATAGGCGGATTTAAAATTTTTCGTCTAATTTCAATTGACAATTTTAAACTTAATTACTTGACTAAAGCAAGATAACAATAATACAACCAAACAACCTAGAAAGGCTCAAGTGATCACTGGTAAGTAATTTAACTAGGAGAAATACCAAGTAGTCTAAGAACAAGGTTTGCTACTCTAACCAAGTGAGCAATCAAATAATTCAAATAGAACGAGTTGCTTGAATGAAATTTAAGCACAGGGAAGCAAACCACAATTGACACGATCACTTTTTACTATGGTGATCGGAGACTTACCGGTCTCCCCTAGTCCATGTTGAGGTAAGCCCTACCGAATAGGACCGGATCCACGAATTGAGCCTAATCACCTCGATCACTAGCGGTAGCCCTTTCCCTCTCCGGGTAGGCGAGCTCCGAGCCTTCACAATCTTCCGGGCCTTCTCACAATCTTCTTGAGAAGATCACCGAAACCTTCGCCAAGCCGTCTAGGTGCCGGAAAGCACCAAGAGAAATGAACCACAGCGGCTTGATTACACACAAGTGCCAATTGGATCAATCTAGAATGCAATGCACTTGAATTTGGGCTCAACTACCTCTATTGAATGCACAAGAGTGAAAGAGAGGTGTGAGAAGTTGCTCTAGGCTCAAAGATGTTCAATATGGGTTCAACAACACTTACAAGTTCTGGTGGGGGTGTATTTATACCCTCACCAACCTCAAATAGCCGTTGCAATAAACAATTCTGAATTTTCAGGAAAACCGGAACTACCGCCGTTATATGGGCGGTACTTCCGGATTTCCGCTGTCGCAACAGAACGGCTATTTCACGCTGTCAGATGTAACCGTTGAAAAATGAGTGCGGTACTACCGCCGTTAAAATCGCGGTACTTCCGGAAATCCGGAAGTTCCGCTCCTTGTCCCGGTACTTCCGATTTCAGCGCGGTTAACTCCAACTCAGGGCGCTCTCTGGAAATGAAGTTCCGTTCTTAAGTCCGGAACTACCAGCCAGCGGTAGTTCCGCAGTTCAATCCGCAGTACTTCCGTTTTCCGAGAGGCTAAGTTTAACTCCGGGCGCTCTCTGGAATTGAAGTTCCGCTCGGGACCCCGGAACTTCCGCACACGCGGTAGTTCCGCAGTTGAACTTGCGGTACTTCCGATTTCCGAGAGACTAACTCAAATTTCGGGCGCTTTCTGGAATAAACGATCCGCTCAGAGGCCCGGTACTTCCGGCCATGTGGTAGTTCCGCCCGTAGAACGCCGGTATTACCGGATTTTCTGACAAAACACAGTTTTGATTTGATTTTAATTTCTAAGTGCATGCATGATCCTAAATTGATCCAAAGGGCACATTAGCATATGATTAAGCAAATCACCATGATCCCTCTTAATAGTACAGCGTCTATCTTATAATCCGGTCTTCCAACCTATCTCCAAGACCAGTAAAAAAAAGATCCCTAAACTATTTACCTTGTCGCCCTTAAGATCTTTGAATCTTCAACATCTTTTTATGTACCTTCTTCTTTGCCTTTGAGACTAATTCTTGCAATCACTCAATACACAAATTAGTCCCATGATCACATAATGTCATTAATTACCAAAACTAATATTTTTAGGGGCCTAGATGCTTTCAATGCACGAATAACAGGGAAGGATGGTGCTTTGTTCCTGATTTCTTCCGTAATCTCGTCCGTGTCCTCCTTCCTATCAGTAAGCAAAATGTATAGAAGTCGATCTCCCTTGGCCATTTTCTTTCCTTGATCTAGTTTACATGCAAACGTTGCATGCATGCATGCTAATACACATGCATCAATTTCTCTTTCCTTCTTTTTCTCGTGTACGCAGCACCTTATTTCCATAGAGCCCACCAGGATCCCATGCAAACCAATCCACGTGCACATTTTGTTTGCAGCTTGGCCCAAATGTATCAATAAAGCTTCCCTATTCCCCTCTCCCTATTCCCCTCCCTATTCCCTCAATCTAAACCACTCATATCTCATCCAATGGCTAGGATTTTTTTTATATTTTCACCATTTGCCCATCCATAAAAAATAATAAAAATACAGAAAAAAATAAAATTTATTTTTTTATTATAATTTTTTTTACAGAAATTATAATTTTATTTTTTTCTGTAAAAAAATTATAATAAAAAAATAAATTTTATTTTTTTCCTGTATTTTTTATTATTTTTGATGGATGGGCAAATGGTGAAAATATAAAAAAAAAATCCTAGCCATTGGATGAGATATGAGTGGTTTAGATTAAGGGAATAGGGAGGGGGATAGGGAAGCTCCATTCCAAATGCATCCATATGCACACGCGAGTACTTGCATGCCTCGGTTCCAACTCCATACATGTAACACGTGCAGGTACTTGATTATTTTCCTCACATGTCGCCTGCGGCTCATATGCGCGCAACCGCTCATATGCACACACGCGCTCTACCTCTGCCTCGCCTAATTCCAGTGATAGACCAGTAGCTTGCGCCGTATCAAATTATGTCTTTTTATGTATAGCTTAGTTTTTACATTGCTAGTCTTATTAAAGATGAAAAACTTGAACGTAAACATATCAATGTTGGATCTTATGACTAGTTTTGCTTTAATAATTTTTTTTATAATTTATTCTATATTAAATAGGCTAAGTTGAGTCTAGAATCTAAATTGAGCTTTAAATTGAGCCATACTAGTTCTTTGTGGAAGCATGAGTTTACTTCTCCTAACCTTTCGCGGTTCAGATCAGATATTGCTTACGTACTCAAGAGTGACTCATTATTCTTGAACTACAAAATAAAATAAAAAGTAACCTCTTTTATGTGCGAAAAAACTAATTTCGCCAATTCTTTCTCATAAGACGGCTTGCGATGTAGCACATGGCATATTTAAAGAATTATGAAAAATAGTTGAAACATAGAAGCTAGTTGTGAATGGCTCCTAGTTTAGGACTTGTTTTACTAAGATAAAACCAGAATGTGTTTAAAAAGTACTCTATGTGCTTTTCTGTGCTCAAATTCAAGTACTTGAATAAAATAATTCAATATTGAACTTGTAACAATCTAAAATAACTCAGTTGTAGCTTCTTGGTTTCATTTAATTCATCGACATGGCTTAGCTCATTTTTTGATATCTTTGGCTAAACTAAGAATTTAAGCAACAAAATCTTTTAATTTTATACTCTTGCTTATTTGGCATAGCTTTGCTAGATGGATTGTTATATCTAGATAGCTACTCTATATAATATAGCTTAGTGTAATACTTGTAAAGACACTTTGGATAACTTTCATTACTCCTTATTAAGCTAAATTCGAATAAATTACATCCACTTCATTCCATTATATTCTCTTTCTTCTTCTATGTATCTTAACAAATTCATTGTCAAAGGGAGAGAAGTTTGAAAAGAAATGCAAACTTAGTGCAAAAATTAAGGTTTTTGTGCTAAGTTGAAGCTTGTATGTTTTAATGTTATTTTTTCTTGATCACTTTGATCTCTTCTTGTAAGGTCAAATAGAATAATTATTTTTTCACATAGACCTAGAGTGAGATTTTTAAGTTTCTTTGATGGAGTTGAAGCTTTTTTGTGGAAAACTTGTTCTATTTGGTTGCTTCTCTCTGTTTCTTGCTTGTATGGTCATTTTCAGCTTCTGCAATTTCCTTTTGACCATTTTGAGATTTCTTTTGCAATATTCCCTTCTATTTCCAAAATCAACTCAATTTTGCATTTTTGGAGGTATGGCAATGTGTTCATCAAGTGGAAGATCGAGGAATAATTTGAGAAGGTCTAGCATCAATTGTGATGAACTATGGGTAATGTTTATGGAGTTGAATTTCAAATTTGTGAGAGATTTAGAATTTTCTATCAAGTTTTAGTCCTAGCAGTATGATCGGCTCAGCTAAGTGGTCAAACTGGTTGCGCCTAGCAGTCTAACCGACCACGCTCAGTGGTCTTAGCAGTCTAACCGACCACGCTCAGTGGTCAGACCAACCATTCCAACCATTCTTGAGTTAGGGTTGAGTTTAAGAGAGAAGAATGAGTGGTGTGATGTGCTCTATTGTCCTCCTAATAGAGTTGCTGTAAAATCTTCATCCTCAAGTAGCAATATAATTAAGTTTATTCATCTATCATGAAGCCCTCTTGTCTTAATTGATTTGCTTTTATTCTTGTTGATTCTTTACTTCTTCTCTCCTCCTTTTGATCTTGTTGGTGTGAAAGATGTGTAAGTGACGAACATGTCTCATGTATATCAAATCCTATCTATATAGGTACTGTGGTTTGCAAGGTCTTGAAGTTCTTCAATTCTTGCATGATTTGGAACTCTACATTGGAAATCATGATGTGAGGGTTTTGGCTTTGATTCGTTGGTTGTTTTGCTTGCTGTGACATGTGAGAACATATGTAGAGTCATCTTGTTTGTTCTTAACCCACAAGCAAGTTGTATCTCAAGATTTTGAGTTTTGTCCGATTTTGGTATAATATTGCATGTTTTAAGAAAAGGTTGGGACTTTAGCCAAGATCATCCCGATCATTGAATGGAATAGGTTTTTGAGATTCTTAACAAAGTGTGTGTAAAGTTTGATCTCATTTGATCATAGATTTTGGAGTTTGCCACAAAAGAGGTTTGGACTCGCGCTGATTTTCTGTTCTGGAAACCGAAGAGCAATCAAACCGTTCTTGGACCCGGTCAGACCACTGGTGTCACGTAGGTTAGATCGATGGCTTATCTCCGGTCAGACCGATTAAGTGCAACTTTTGTGCTATTTGTTGTTTCATGTTGTTGCTTGGTTGTAGGTTATGAAATTTGATCTTCTTAGCTCTCTAGCTCTGAAGTGAAAATTTTCTACTACTTGAATGAAAATTTAAGAAGATATTATTTACCTCCTCTGTTACCATTGCCGATGCTATAGATTGCATCTTCACCAGTGACCGAATCTCGACGTGGCGAGCAACCACTCGGAAAACCTTAGAAAGGAAAACCTTAGAAAGGCAACAGAAATCGGATCCATCTAGGTAGGTGTGTGATCGAGCCTACCACTACCGGCAGGAACCAACCCCAAGTCCTTTGCCAATAAATCACAATTGAACACTTCAACCCGGAGACGAAGACGACGACAAGAACGACAACTAGCTGCAATGGAATTTGTTCTGAAATGTGGGGAGGTGAGGTGACAGCCGCACCTGCTAGCTAAGCTTTGGCCGGCTCTGAAATGTAGGGCACGAAATGATAGTGATTCCGACTCTGGCATTCCGCATGCTTGGCTGCATAAAAGGAGCCCATCAAGGTGTTAAAGGGTGCGATCTCAAAAGATAGAAAAGGTTGTTAATTTGTGCAATCGAAGGGAGTGGTCTGTGTATCTGCGTACTAGGCACGGACGAAAATTAAATAGGAAGCTTCCTACGGTACATGGCTCAAACGGATCAAATGATGCTCTCCAAGCTAGTTCATCTACACTTAAAGGTCTTCCTACTTTAGATCCTCTACATGTAGGGAGTAGAAATCTCTATGGCGCACTATTTAGGTGATTTATGCGGATTGGAGGAAAGCATTTTTGTATGATTTTTGCTGCCTTGCAACATTGGCAGGAAATAATGCGAGCTTTGTTTGGATATGGCAAAGTATCATATTCCTATCGGGAGGGAATGTTAGCAGCAGTCGGATCGTGTTTGGTTCGTTCTAACTTTGTGGAGTCATGTCGATGTGAAGGGCGTGTTCATCTGATCACACCAGCCTCTAGCCAGTCCCGGTGTGACATGACTGATGATGCTCCAAGAATTTTTCCTATCCTGGGAGGGTGGGAATTTGGTGTACAAAAATGACAGCAATTGACCAGTTTGGTGGGCACATATATTTTCATCGAGGCTGTATTGAATCAGGCCTATTTAGAATATAAGAATTTCCTGGGACTTTTGGAGAGGGTTATTGCGGAATTTCCCGTTCGAAGGGGGTCTAAGATTGAGAAACTGCACAAGAGAATGATTTTTTGGCCTAACCACGGTAGGACCAAGAGGGCTGACCTGAACTGTTTACTAATAAATGGGTTCTGTAGAACCGATATACCAACAAAAAGGGTGAATGATACCTTCAAATTTTCTTCATATATTCACCGATTTTTCACTCCGATAACTACAAAGCTATGAAAATTTAGGATGGAAAGCCAATAAAAAGCCAGCAAATCAGGAAAATAATAATCCGAGAAATTCAAAATCCGAGCGGTCACATCTCTAGCAAAATTCAGCCATACATGTGAATAGTAAAATCGGTCAAAAAGATACAGGAAAAAAGCTCATATGAACAAAAAATAAGCTCGGTGAACAGTAACATCGGAACTACTTTAAAACCAAAAATCCATATAACATTTGATATGTAGATCCAAATGACTTAAAACTTGGTATACAACTTCTCTAAGATGTCATGAACCTATTCCAACCAACAATCGAGAGAATCGTTGTCGAAATTGTAAGCTTTTTCCATTTGAAGGAAAGTTGCATTAAAACCGGGTAAAAACCAAAAACGGTGAATATGACTTGCTCGTGGGTGAATGATGGTCAAGATAGCTCAAAATATATTTCCACATATCAAGCAAACTATAACACCCAAGGAATTAAGGCAAAATTAACTGGATCGAGAAATTACTCCAAGTGGTCAGATTAAGCAAAACCAGGTAACTTCGAGAACTTGCCAAACCTAATGACTAGATAAATGGATATTGATTTTCATGAGACATCTCCATCACTTACACGTCCTTGGCATCCAGCAAGACCAAGAAGGAGAGAGAAAAGATCAAAACCAACCAAATTAAAAGTAAATCAACAAAAAAGAGAGATCCATGAGAGATAAACAAAATTGATATATTGCTACTTGAGAATGAAGCTTTTACAACCACTCCACCTGAAACACAAGCGAGTACACCATAGCACACACTTCTCAAACACTAATCCTAGAACACTTTGCTTCAATTAGTAAAGTCATGATGGTTGAATGGTTAACTAGCAAGTCTCCATCACAACCCATTAAATAGACAAGGCAAATAACCATGAAGTCCTAATCCATGAAGGTGTTGAAGTACTCCTTCTCAAATATTTCTAGTTGATATGGTTTTTTCTCAGCAACTGAGCAACAATAGATATAGCCGTGAGTACATAGAGTATTCAACAAGTCATTTGTAACAATATATGATAAATAATGATGCAATGCTTATCAAATAATGGCTAAGTAGTTATTTTGCATAAAGCAATAATTTAGAGTAAATATAATAAATAGATTAAAAGCATACTTTGAAAATGAGTAATAAGTAAATAAGTCATAGGAATTGAGTAAACCACAAGTGAACTAATCGATCACTTCCTAAATGAACCAAACACAAGTTTTATGAAATTTTAGCCCTCATGTGAAATAACTGAGCATTATCCATAACCGGGGACATAGCTATTTGAATAATTTTACACTCTGCAGAGGTTGCACAACTTTACCCGCATGATATGATCAACTTTTAATGCCTACGCAACAACATGCTTACTTAGACGTGTCGACTGAGAAGATCACAACAAGGCCTTTACAATATGCAACCTCAACCCAATTTCGTCCACTAAAGTTTTACTGTCAAGTAGGCTTCGACCTAGTTGGTAAAAGCCCCCTCTTAAGCCAATGTGAGATAATGGCTACAACCACACCCACATTCATCTCAATGACGGAATCAAAGTTTGAAATATCACAAATTAGTTAGCCAGATCCATCCCATACTACACATGTGATTGCCCGATAAGGCTCAGATCAATGGCACAAAAAATTAAGTTCTTAATCATTACCTAGGCGAGACATCCTCATCCCAATGTACTAATAGCACCCAATTTACTACACGATTACTTGTCCAAGTGAAAATCATTTTGTTTAACAAACACCAATGATACTAACATGTCATGCTACACAAATTTTATAACTGTGGCTACCACCACGATTTAATATCTCATTAATTTAAAATTAATTAACTGATCAACATGTAATAATGAATCCAACATAATAATAAGCATGGATAAGCATACTAGATGTATAACCCAAGTGGATACTAATATTGTATCGCTAGATAATTGCCCATCCTATGGTGAAAATAGAACATGGCTTTCAAATTATCAAAGAGGGTTTAATTAAATTGGTCGATAACTACCAATTATAAGGGTTTGTAATAAATTAGCAATGCATAATAGTTTAAAATAATAGGTTCAATATGATCAAAGATCATGACTTACCTTGGGTTTGCTTGGTTACCACTTCTTATCTTCAAGTACTGCTTCTACTCCTTCGAAGATGTTATCTAATAATAGAGAAAATGAACGAAACATAAATAAATTTAAATAAAATTTAAAAATAATAAAACTAGAGCCAAAAAACAGAGCTCAATTTTAGATAAATTTAGGAAGAAGAATCGGGTCAATTGAAGTTCGTACGGAAGAGAACAGACTCTTGGAAGATTTTCTAGGAGATAAATTTTTGGAAATTGAGAGAGAATGGAGAATATTCTCTGGAATATTCCCTTCAGAATTAATTTAATAAAACACTAGAGAATGGTAGGTGGGCCCTCTGGATTTGGGGATTTTTGGAGTCAAAGGAAATTTTGCAAAAGATTTATTTGGTTGACATGTGGGCCATGGCTCATGGACTGAGTCCACGGAAGTTGACTTGGTCTACCATAGACTCGGTCTATCGGAGTTATGGCTAGGGCTGACATGGTATTGATCAGGATGACACGTAAGCACGATTTGGTGAGGTGGTGTTGATGGGGTAGGTGATGTGCCAGGACATTATGGTGCACTAAAGTGGCAAATTGGGCCTGGGTGGCTGTCGCATTGGACCAGGGGATTGAGGTGGCTTGGTACGTTGGCTCAAGGGCACTATAGCTTGGCTACTCTGGCGAACTTTCGACAAATTGTGCAATGGCAAATGGCGGTGCAACTCTCAGCGTAGTGGAATCGGAGGAGAACGGCATGTGCACCCTCACGCTAGGTGTATGGGGCCTAAAGGTCAATGACAGTGAGCGCATGGCAAGCTTGAGTGGCGAAGGAGCTCGAGTCCGTAGCGGCAGCTTACCTCTGACGAATTCGAGGAGTGACAAGGTGGTGACACACGATGAGGTGAAGCTAGCAGCGGGGTTGGCAACGGCTGGAAAGAGAGGACTCAATGGAATTCCTCGCTGGAGTTAATGAGGGTGGCGGCTTTGATTCGGTGATAGTGCACAATGGAGAGAAAGGGTTGTTCAGGGTACAGAGGGCAGAGGGAGGGCGCTATTTAAAGCTAGGACGACTGTGGTGCGCACGCTAAGGAGACCGAGGCCAGGAGGAGACCGACACGGCTACGGCAAGGAAGCTTGGAGTGGAGATGATGCGAAGAAGAGACCCACACGAAGACGATGACACATGCTGGCAATTGAGGTCCACCAGGTGGTAAGAGAGGAGGGCGAGCGATGAGTGGGCGACGCATGGCGATGAAGTGGAGCTGTGGGCTGGGCCAAGCAGGAGAAGGTGGGCTGCAGGAAAAGGGAAAGAAGGCGGTCCAAGGCGAAGTGGCAGGTTGGCCGATCTGGGTGAAGATGGGTTGGGCTGGAGCAAGGAAATGGGCCTAGAGAAAAAAATTTGGCCCAAAGGATTTTTGCAAGATTTTTAGGGATTTTTTTATTTACATAATTTGGATAATCCAAATTGAGCTCCAATAAATAGCAAATAAACTCCAAAAAATAAAAAAAATCCTTATAACACAAGGAACCTAATAAAAATTAGTTTGATTTAATTGAGATTACTTTATTCATGCTAAATCTTTTTAATTTCTAAAACTTGAAATTAAGCATTAATTAATTCAAGAAAAATCTAAATGGTTACTTTTATTTAAAAAATTCAAAAGGCACTAAAAATCAGGATGTTACAGCCACTAACCACGGTTGACTCCCTGCACATCCAAAGAACAAGAAACCATTTCCGGGCACAAGTTCTTCACAATTTGACCCATGTTAGTCAAAACATGCCTCATGGAATATTAATGCACTGATAGGGAAAATCTTTCGGATTGAAATTTTTTTTTGTCATGCAGCAAAATGGACAAAATGAACGAAATTTCAGAATTTTATTCAAAAATTCGGATGAAATTTTCAAACATTACTTGAATTTTCACAAAATTTAACCAAATTTAGACAAATTTTGAACAAAGACAAAAGCCAATGCTCTCAGCGCACCTCAAGGTAGTAGGCATCCGTGTAGTTCCACACACTCAGCACCGCCCACGACAATGATGGTGCCGCTAGGAACGCCTCGGCCCCATCCCACCGCGTCCCCACTTACATGGCCAGGAACGTCTCGAGCGATAGGGCGTCGGCGTCGATGTCAATGGGGATAAACTCGATGGCGTTGAAGTGCCAGCAGTAGAGCAGCTCGGCGTCGTGCGACTTGAGGCACACAATGGCCACGCTGCACAAGAGCTCGAGGGTATGGCCGAACACCAGGTGCGTGTCGGGACCCTGGATTTCCAAACCCAGACCCTCTGTGTATTACAGCACTAGTCCCAGATCAAAACTAGTGCACACAGTCAAACAGAAATGATTACATCACCAAGTACGCTTTATTACAATAATAGAGTACTAACCAAAAGGTATCATTATTACAAATGAGGTTTCAAGACCTCGCACACACAAAACACAGCGGAAGCAGAAGATAAATCCGGTGAAGACCCATCAATATGCCACAAGCAATTGACTGGGGAAGCACGATCTAGTACTCTGGGAATCCTTCGTCGAATCCACAAGCGAAGTAGTCGTAGTCTCCATCTTGAGCTTCATATTCTTCTGAGTTGATTTTAAGTGCAGCATGTGAGTACATAAAGTACTCCGCAAGTCTTGGAAAAATGCAATAGATGCAAGGCTTGACAAAAGAAGGCTATATGGTTCTTTTGCACAAAGCAATGTTTTATTTCAATTACTACTAAATATTTTCAAAGGCATTAATTTGACAAAGTAATTGCTTTAATTGAAACTATTAAGCATTTTATAATGAAGGTTCTAACCACCAACACTAGTTAACCTATTCTAATCGATAAAGTTTAGAATTTCGGGTTACATCCACCCACACTGGCTCCAACCGCCAGGATCCCTTCCGAGAGTTCCCTCCACTCTCGAAATACCAAAACTTTGTTTTTAAAATGAAAATCAAAGATCTACCATATGAATGCATTCCTTGCCCGCACTTGACCGTGGGCACGGCTTTTCGAATAGTTTAACACTCTGCAGAGGTTGTACAACTTTACCCCCAAGAGATAAATTATCTTAACAGTCACCACGCTTCCTTTGGCATGAGACACAGATAAATTATCACAAAGCCTTCTCCTCGCTCTAGTCTAGCTAGATACCACCCGCTGAGGTTTCACCGCAGAAAGGTTAAATCCACCCAATCCGAAGCCCCCTCTTGCGCCATGCGAGTACAATAAATCCTTATCCCTCACTGTGAATAACCAGTAACTCCCTGGTACCCACCTTCCAATGGTGGCACCTAAACTACACTATCATGATTTAATCAGCTAGGTCGTACCCATATAGATTCGGGGTTATACGGTACTGCTCAGTCTGGACAATCACAAGCGTCGTGCTCAGTCTGGACAATCACAAGCGTCGGTCCTTAATCGACTAGGGCGGAACATACACTTTACAAGATCTCGTGCTTGCTGCACCAATCCAAACCAACCATCCGCCCCAGTCTAAACCAACTTTCACATTTTATTTATTTTTAAAAGAATAGTGGCAACACCAGTCACCACTTATTTCTAAATACAAACACCAGTTGAATGAAATATGATTTCCCATTCCAAAGTTACAAAAGAATTAAATAGCATGACTAAGCATTTTACTACCGTTCTAATATTTCCAAAGAATTATATAATTCTCATTATTGAGACAAAAGAATTCCTAAGGTTACAAAGGTACATGGCATTCAACTTCAATTGAGGGCATAGCAATGATGGGATTAACTAACTTGCTAAAACAAAATTAAGATTCTATGTAAATAGCGATGCACATAACTTTAAAATAATTTAAAACATTTCACAAACATAGGTTCAAAATGATCAAAGGAGACTTGCCTTCTTGCACGCTCTCTGGGTCTTCTTGCTGCGGAGTGGAGAGATCTTCGGCAACGGTGGAATCTATGCGCGAAAAGATGGAGCAACCCAAACAAATAAATACAAGCACAAATCAAATAAAATTCAAAAATTCAAAAAAAGGGTATATTTGGATAGATTATGATTTTAGAAAAATTTAGAAATTTGAACGGCTCAAATTGGAGTTAAAATGAGAAAGTTATGCTCATTTGAAAATCTCAGTTTGAATAAATCCATAAATTATTAAATTTCTGACAGGTGGGACCCACTTGACAGAATTTACATTTTATTCTTTTTCTTTTATTGCTTTCTCTGAGCCTATGACAGGTGGGACCCACATGACAGTGAGCCCACTGCGTTCGGTCTCTGACATGTGGGACCCCTCTGTCAACGACTGCTGACAGGTGGGACCCATCAGGCTTTCGGACCCATGTGTCAGTGGCCAGCGTAGACGGGTGGGGCCCAGACGCCAGCGTCCAGCGCAGCCGGGCGGCTGCTGACGAGTGGGGCCCGGCTGTCAGCGCGGGAATTAAAAGAAATGGCTCAACCTCAGCGTGCGGAGCCGGGGGCTCGAACGCGCACCGAGGGAGCCAAGGGGGGAAAGAGATAACGCTGCTAGCCATCTGGTCACTCGGGTGTTGCTTACCCATATAGGGTAGTTATACCTTTTGAGGTATCTGCCGGAGGGGTTCGGGCAGAGGCGAACGAAGGCGACGGTGCCGGCGGCGAGGGGTGGCCGGAGGGGTTCGGGGAAGTCCAAAAAAACGCGGTCCCAGTGCGGAGGAGATGCCGAAGGTGGGTTCGGTGGGGGTCACGGAGCATGGAGGAGGGCCGGCGGCGAGGGAGGCGGTGGCGATTGCTCGGGCGTCGTCGGCGATCGTGCTCCGGTGGTCCTAGGGCTCGGCCGAGGGGCGCACGATGATCGCCGGAGGTCGGGGAAGGTGGGGGTGGCGTCTGCGAGGTGTGAGAGGGCTCGGGTTAGCCACAATTGCTCACCGGAGAGCGGCAGAGCTCGGGGAGAGAGAGATAGCACGGTGGCGGGGCACTGCGGAGCTCGGGATGGGGAGAGGAGAGTGGAGGGAGGTGGTGCGAACGGGGGCGGAGCCGAGGGGGCCTTTTATAGGGGTGGAGGGGGAGCACGGGCGTGGCAATTTCTCGCCGGAGATAGCGGCCGGAAAAAGGAAGGGGAGGGGAAGAAAGGAAAGAGGGGGGTCGCGGGAGGAAAGAGAGGCGCGTGATTGGGGGATTCGGTCCCGGCGGTGCTCACGGTTTCCAAAACCGAGGAGAGGGCGGAGGGAAGAGCCGGATTTGGCGTAGATACGGTCGGCCGGAGCAAAGAAGGAAAGCGGGGAAGAGAAGAAAGGAAGGAGGTGTGCGGTGGGGAAGACGCATCTGACAGGCGGGGCCCACGCGCAGTGAGAGAAAGGGGGGAGTGAACGGGCGGCGCGGATGAAGCCACGCGGCTCGGAGTGAAGATCGGACGGAGGGTGCCGTTAAGTGGGAGGGGACAGCCAGATGGGTCGGGCGCGGGGACTCGGCTCATCCGAGCCGTCCACGCGTCGGGCGAGGAGGAGGGTTAGGCGGGGAGGCTGTCGGGCTGGGCCCGCTTAGCGGAGGGAGAGGGGGAAGCGGCCGGGATTGGGCCGGGCGGCGACGTGGGCGGATCTGGGCTGTCCACGCGTCGGCCGGAGGGGGTTTTGGGATTTTTAATTTTTGGAAATTTGATTTTTATTTTCAGAAAAGGCTAGGAAATTATTGAAGTCTCAGAAAAATATGAAAATACCTCCAAAAATTCCAGGAAAATTCACAAAAGCTCCTGGTGACATTTTGGACTTAATAAAAATATTTTCAACTAATGTTGGTATTTAAATTCTTAAACTTAAAATACTTTTTAAATTTTAAAAATAGGTTTTAAACTCCAGAAAACCAAATAAAAGCCAAATAACTCCAAATGAAATTCAAATACTTTAAAATAATTAATTTGAAATTAATTTTTTTCAGAAATAGGATTTTTGGGATGTTACAGTGCGCGAGAACAGATGGCGTGCAAAACTTGGAGTAGCCACAGCGGCCGGTGAAGAGCCACACCGATGCCTCGTTGTCCTGCTCCATCACCATGTATGAGTACTCCGCCCCCATCTGTCGGAACCACTCCATCCTCTCCACGAGCTTCGGCCTCTGCGCTGCCGAGGGCTCATGGCTGAATCGATTGGGCAATTTGGGATTTAGCCAATTAGGGATCGTTGGTAGCTGGGCTTGTGGGCTGCGGCACTGCGCTTGCTTAGGCTGTTGTAGCCAGGCGGCTAGGTGGCCCATCAATTCAAATGGCGACGGATAAATTCGAATGAACGGCATTTCTTTCATCATGCATTAAAACGGATGAAAACCCCAAAATTTCAGCGAAAGTTTGCCAAAATTATTAACCCTATGCACTGATCAAACATAATTCAAAACAACCCTAAACCAAATTCTCAAAGTCCAAGAAAATTCCATTTAGGTTGGTAATATCGCTCTCGGCAACTAGATCTCTCTAGAAAAAAGCAACCGACAAGTAATCCACGTACTAGTCACGGTTGTACTGGTTTGCCTGAAAATTTCTGAAAGCGGTCTAGATAAAAAAAAGCAATCTTTGCAAAATTAAATATCTACTCCACAAAATTTGCAATAGTTTATTACAACACTATCTTGAACCTTCTTATATGGTCTTTTAAGTTCAAAACATAGTGAGGCCCTATTTGTATAGGCTGAGCCAAAAGCCAATACAAACACATGGCTTCTAAAAGCGGCTTCTCCACTTCTCTCACTTTTGTCCACTCTATAGGAATCACGAGTGCATCACATATCTCATTCCTCATTTTCGTCTTGCGCACATATCTCTAATTACTTTTTGCACCATTCATTCACTCCTATAAAATTCACTTCTTTTAACTAGAACTACTTATTTTTTGAAAGTTACTGAATATTTTGCACATGTGCTGCGTGGGTTATTTCCGGCTTTTGCTTAGGCTTTCATTGTTATAGTAAATAACTTTTAAACGATATATTTTTTAAGATGGGATCTATAGATAAATTATAGTATATACTGTACCGAGTTCAGTTGTACCAGTAAAATCGCATGTGATCTTTTTTTCTTTTTGTACTATCTCTTATGAACAGATATAATTCAAAAACTATAAGGCAAAAGCTAAAACTATAGCCCAAAAGAACTCACATATATCGCACATGTGCAAAATATTCAGTAACTTTCAGAAAATAAATAGCATCAGCTAAATGAAGAGGATTCTTTAAGATGCCAGCCAAGGACTTCCGGCATTTCTGTTTCCAGAGCCAACTGGTTAAACACACTGGCTAGGCTCTAACAGATTTGGGAGCTGAAGCCGGAAATGTAGTTGTTCTAGGACCCTGTACCTAATAAGGATAGCATTACCGGCTCTAGGAGTTCATATGAAAGAAAATTACCACATGCTCATCCGTTGTAGTGGGAGAGGCACAACACGCCTATTTTATTGGCTCGAGCTTCACCAAGAGCTAGCTTTTTATGAAGTTAGCTTAGTATAAGGCTATGTTTGGCCGGGCTCAACTTTAGTACCCGTTTAACAGAAGTTGCTCAGTGGCTTTGTTTTTTTAAAAAAAGCAAAGGTAGGAGTTATGTCCATCAATTAAAGAAGGAAAGAAGGTTCACAACTAGTACAACAAAGGGAAGCGAACCCCTGTTTTTTTTTAAAAAAAAAGCAAAGGGATAAGTTATGTCTATCAATTAAAGACACTGCTCATTTCGGTTTGAGATTCTAATTTTTGACTTATTTTTCATAATTTATTATTTTTGTCTTTTTCTAGCTTTTTGGTTTTTTTGAGTTTTTTTGCCAGTTCTTTTTCCGTATTCGTTTGCATTGTCTGTGATGGACTAATCTATTTTTTCTATTTTTAAACTTTTTTAAATTTAGTTACACTAAATAAGCCATCATCAACTACAATGTAATCTCAGTTAGCAACAGTGTAATTTCAGCTATAAATCAACTTATTTCAACCTAACTAGTACAACGAGGGGAGGGAGCCCCTGCATAGCAAAATAAAACACTAGCTAAAAAGGTGGCTGGGATTACAAGCGCGGGAAAAACCTGAAATCAAGGTTCACGGAACACCCTTTGTTCAATCGCCTCCTTAGCTGTAACCTCATCCGTTGTGGCTTGTTTGTTCTAAAAAAAACTCAACGACTTTGTTCGGTGTTGTAGCGTAAATTGTGCATTGGCTTCTGTGCACCTAAGATGAGCCTTAGCTTCCATCGGAAAACCAGAGAAGCCATACACCATTTTGAGGTAGCTTCAAGCTAAACCCGAAACTCCTGAAGAAGAAGACATTTCATCTTCCTTCCCGGTCCATGTGCTTTCATGTGTCTCAAAGAATCCAACGCCTCTTAGAATTGATCGTTCGTCCTACACCTACTTAAAACCTGATACGATTTTTTGGGCCTCCATTTGGGGGGGGGGGGGGGGGGGGGGAAAGCTTCTGTCCTTCCAAGAATCCAGATCCGCCGTGCAATTTGGCGCCCGATTCGTGTCGGGCAGTCGGTGGTAAAGGTCCAGACAGCACTGACATTATAAACTGCGTTGCATCATGAGAAATCTGGTCTGGTTTTCGCTTTCACTTGCGCGAACAGCAGTAGGACCTGATGAGCTAGCCGTCGGTGACTTAAAGGGGCGTTTCTATAATTATGCTGATAACTTTTAGTTGAAAATAAATATTAGTAATTCAAAGAAATATATTTTAGAAAGAAGAGACGTGTGAATGATCCAAAAAGAGGAAGAGATGCATACGCGAAATAGAAGCGAAAGGAATGAGATATGTGATATGTCCGTAATTTCCTGATTTATCCTCAGATCGAGAGGAGTAAAAAAACCGTTTCGAAAAATCAGATATTTAACTTCTAGCTTAAACATAAACAAAAACAGAAACTAATACAACAGGCCATACGCAACAAACTTACAAAGGGCCATATGCAACGAACTTACACACAAGACATACGTACGGAACGCAGGGTGACAGGATGCACACTTATGCGGGGGTGTGGTATGGATCCATTGGCTACTATGTATTAGTCGTGGTATAGCTTTGCTTTAGATTTTTTTCGATTTTGCTATTGTGCAGTTGACTGAATTTTTTTACTTCTCAATCATATGAAGTTGTACTCTCAGTCACCTAAAATTACAGTGTACTAATTTCTCCCCTCTTGAAGTTACACTCTCAGTCACCTAAAGTTGCAGTATAAAAAAAGACTAAAGATGAAAGAAAAAACAGTCGCCTGTGCAACAATCACTCCTATTTTTTTTTGCTCATCATGAGGCTACTATGCATTGAAAGTGTGTCTTTTGTGATAGCTTTATCTTAGGTGGCTCTTGAAGCTACTGCTTAAAGCTACAGTGCACTAAACAAAACTAGAATTTTCTCTATAATTGTTGAGGTCAATGTCCGAAGACACACATATAATTTACACGTAAGTACTTTAATAATTATTTGTTGTTCTTATACATTTCTTGTTGTTACACAAACAAAAATGATGATAGATATTACAATGTTTAGCTGGCAGAACCGTTGTTTCTTATTCATATAGCGTTCTCTTTTTTAGCGTTGTTTTTAATAGTGGTTAATATAGTCAACTTAGCGCTCACAACTTCGATGTTTTCTTAGCTCAACAACTCATAGTAAGCCTTTATCCTATCTGGGGGAAAAGTCAGCAAGTGTACTTGGGCTCCAATATTTCGTTGAAGCACTAGACTTTTGCAAAGAATTGGGCCAAAATCATTAAGCCCACCACATAAAGCAGTTTGTGGGGAGCAGCTTCTTTAAGGTTTTTTTCAGGGATGGGCCTTTTTTTTCTCAAGAGCTGCAGCAACATATGTAAACAATCCCTGAAGTTGACAGAAAGCCAAAAAAAAAGAAGAAGAAGAAGAACAGGGGGGGCTGGAGATAAAGAGTGTAGAGTTACGGCAGGAAGAGGGTGAATGACTCCCACAAAATTTTCCTTTTAGGTATTTATGATTTTTTCACTTCAGTAGCTATAAAGAGTTAAGAAGATAAAGATCTAACTTGCTGCACTGAAAAACACCCCACATAAGCAAAAAAACAACCAAACACGTCGAGCCCCTAGATTGATTTCCAGTGTGATTCAAATCGACATAACTTTTTATCTAAAGCTCCAAATTACGTAATATTTGAAACACGCATTTCCTAGGATACCAAGAACCTATTCTAATCAACAATTTCAAGAATCGATGATAAAGTTCCAACCTTTATCTATTTTTGGGAAAGTTGCATCAAAATCGAGAAAAAAGGAAAACGACGATCTAGGTAAGCTTGTAGATTCTAGATGGCTAAGATAATCTTGGATGGATTCCTAGACATCCTAGCAAACCTTACCATAGCAAGAATATAACTCACGATGAAACCAAGAAACCCCAAATCCAACTCAAAGAGGTAAGAAGACCAAGGAATAACATAAGGGAGACATGTGGAATAGGTTAGATCTTTTAGTACTACTTGGAGATGAAGGATCAGCCACTCCAATTGAAGGACAAAGCCCTAAAGGTCAACCGTAAGCTCTCCTCATTACTACAAAAAGGCTAATACTAGACGTCTCATCACAGATGATTAACCAAAATCGTTAGTGTTAAATACAATCACAGATGGTTTTGGTTTAGAAATCGCCTGTGTTGCTGTCAGTGCAAAAAAACCGTCTGTGAAGAGGTAATATCATAGACGGTTCATGGTGAATACCATCTGTAAAGTATCATAGATAATTATTAACAAGAACCGTCTATGATATTACGATTTTTTATTTAAACCGTCTGTGATACTTCACAGATGGTTTGTATTAAAAACCATCTGTGATAATTAAGTCATCACAGACGGTTTGTATTAAAAAACCGTCTGTGATAATTTCATTATATTAATTGCAGACCCGTCGACCCTCACAGATCTGTCTTAAATTCTAGATCTATTCTCACAGGCTGCTACTTTGAGGAGGTGGGGCTTTGAGGCCATTTGGTAAAAAGAGATCGCGGATTTGGCAAGAGTGATTGTAGATCCATTAAGTTCTTGACTAACTATTGTTAGTAATTTGTTCATAATTGCATTATATTTTAGATCTAGCTTTTGATGAAAAGAGAATTGTAGATGGTTTAGATCTAGCTTGATGTAGAGAGAAGATTATTTACATCTAGCATGGTTTAGGGTTTAAGGTTTAGCCAATTCATGATAGTCTATTTCTACTTAATTCAATTTAATTAATTATTCTTACTACATATAGCCACTTTAGATCATATATATCTAGTATACTAATTAATTCAATATTTAATACTAAATTGTTATATGCATAATGTAGAACTAAAGCTGGATGTACGCTAGGAACCATGTGAGTGAAGAGTACATGAATGACATGTTTACTTTTACAAGAGCTGCCGAGGAGAATATATTGAATAAAGGGATGGAATATATGTACTATCTATGTATTAACTATAAGAATCTAAAGATGTTTAAGAACCAAGCGCAGATTGAAGGGCACTTGATTCGAATGGGTTTTAAAAATGGATATACATGTTGGACCAGTCATGGTAAAAAGTAGATTACACAGGAAGGTAGTAATAATAACATCACCAACGAAGTCAACGATATGCTGTTGGATGATGTCGATTGTGGTTCTGATTCGAATAGGCTACTTGATAGCAATCTGGATTAGATGCTTCAACTCAAAGTACACGGGATTGTCAGCCGTGCTTGAACTGCTAAAATTGAAGGCAAGCAACGGTTGGTTCGACAACACGACACAACACAACACTCGGTTAAACCAATGGTTGAAGGAGCGAGTCGCTAGGAGCTCGTCAAGAGATATGCTAACATGGTTGGCAAAAGGGCCAATATTTACAGTTATGATATAGCAAGGATACGACATAAATGGGTACACATTCTATACACAGGCTTAAGATGTAAAGAGCACTAACCAGAACAGTGATGTCCGCATAGATACGTTTAGTACCGATGGGTTGAGGAGCTCCTACTATGGGTTCATAGAAGATATTTAAGAGATCGACTACATGCTTTTCAAGATCCCCTGTTTTGGTGCTATTGGGTTCATCTCCCACAGGTGAAGGTCGACAGGTACGATGTCACTACCGTAGACTTCAAACGTGTCGGATACAAAGACGATCCATTCATACTTTCTAATCAAGTTGTTCAAGTTTTCTATGTAACTGACTAGGTAAATAAGAAGCGCCACATAGTTTTTTATGGAAAAAGAAGGATTATCGAAGATGAGAATGTAGTGGATGAGGAAGAATACAATTAATTTGATAAGTTGCCTCCTTCCAGAAACAACATAAGGGCCGAGGAAGAACAACATGATGAAAGTAGCTACATACGCATCAATTATCATGAAGGGCTAATTTTTAAAGGAAATAAGCAAGTGGAATGATGAATGAAATGTTTATATGTCATATGTTCTACATTTGCATTTATGTATATGAGAATGTGTGATATATACATATGTGTGTGTGGTATTTATGTATATGAGAATATGCGATATATATATGTGAATTTGCATTTATATATATATAAGAATGAGTCATACACACACACAAAATATATATACACTATATGTGTGTGTGTGTGTATTTGCATTTGTATATATGAGAATAAATATGTGACATATGTGTGTGTGTGTGTGTGTGGATTTGCATTGAATGAATATCACAGACGGTTCTAAAGTATAACCGTTTGTGATGTGAATTTAGCACCGACAGTTCTAAAGTAGAACAGTCTGTGATATGAATTATCATAGACAGCTATAATGTAGAACCGTCTGTGATGTATAGCCTGTTTATTAGGACCCTCTCGAGCCCACCGCCTCCTCCCCTTCCATCTCACCCGGCCCCAACCCCCATTCACATCCTCTCTCTGTTCGACTTAGGAGACCAAGCGACTACCACATGTCCACACCCCAGCGTCCATGGAGGCGACACCACACATCCATGCCCCAGCGTCCACGGCGGCGACACCACGCGTCCACACCCCCAACGTCCATGGTGGCAACCCTACACGCACCTCGTACTCCCCCCAAAGGTTAGCTGCCATGCACCACGCCACCACGTCGTAACCCTAATCCCTTGACCTTTCCTCCCGTCCAATTAGCCCCTAAATTTCCATATCTGAGCCAACCCCTTGGGTTGGTACTTGTTTTTCATGAAGCCAATGCTAACAAGTGCATAGATCTGGAATGAACCTGTGTGAAATTGGTACTGGAGTAATCTGTTTGGTTTTGATTCATTCCACTGCTTGCTATTAATTTATTTGGCCATGAGTAATTTCTCTGGAACGAATGAATGTCATGAACAAATGCTTCATTTCCTGTACATGAATGTGACTTATGAGAATATTTTAGTGATTGCAGCTTGTGCTTGTATTATTGTACAAATCAATTTGCATTATGGTGCCATAGTACTCTCATGGTGCATGCTCACCATTCAAAACCACGGAAAAAATAATTCAAGTTATACACACAAAAGAGATCAATGATGGTCATGAAGCACCATAAAGTGACCATGCTCTCCATGGTATTTTATAGTATACAATGTTCTATTATCCACAGTGAATCAACTAATAAATTTGGTCCAAATAACTTCTTGACAATAACTAAAGATCATGATGTTAGCATGAGTGCATGACTACTCTGCATGATGTTGTATGAGTAGTGTAATAGATTAATAGATTTGAGGAGTGTTTCTAATTCCTGGAGGTCCCAATTCTCTTTGTTAAGAAACATATCCTACTCACTTCAAAACAAATCACACACCACTCAAACAGAAAATGGATTGTATATATCTATGATCTCAAGTTTAGACTTAACTCTTCACAATTAAATAATTACTTTGCTTGACAAAAAATTTTAAACCCTATTGTATACAAGAATAGATTGAGATTAATCCCAAATGAGAAGTTATTCCTACATATGGCATTGGCAATTATAATACAGGTTCAAACTAGGTCAAACTAGTCCTGCAGATTTGGTACCCTTAAGTACCCTTTTATTTCCTCCATTTAAGTTAAATGTTGTTGATGTTTAGTATATCTATTCTTATTGTCATTTGTTACTAGCAGCCAATTCACTAGTACTCTCTGTCTCTTCATCACTTCTATTATCTTGTGAAGATGTTGTCTACTCATTCTTCATCATCGTTGTCTGATGCTTGTGATACACCATCCTCTAGAAAATCCAAGCGCCATGGAAGAGGACCATCGAAAAGACCGGGGGGTCGATTTACCATCACGGATGTCGATGCATCTGGGACCCCCTCTTAACCCTTGCCGAGCAGTGACCGCATTTCGAAGAATGGTCAAAATAGTTGTACAGGAACGGATTAATATCACGTACGATTCATGGAAGAACATGAGCGAAGTTCGGAAAATGAGCTGGTGACGAAAATTTTTCGATCGTTCGAGATCCCGGAAGAACACTAGGTCCCCATGTGATAACATGTGTTGCTAGCGGCGTCCAAAGCATGGAAGAACTTCAAGAGCATGCTTATCAAGCAATACATGGAGAAGGATCTGACACCCTTTTAGAAGTATCCGTTCCTGGAATCACAATGGCAAGAGTTTATGGTGCAGAAGATGACAGATAATTTTAGGAGTGAAAGTGTGGTGCACAAGACCCTCCTAGCAAAAAACACGCACCCCCATAGACTCAGCACCGCTAAGTATGCGAGTAAAATCCTGCAATGGAGGAAGGAGGACAAGTAGGCAACTCTGCGGGAGGCCTCCCTGCCATTTTGCCAGGATCCCTAATGAGCACGCCTGAAATTGGATAAGAGTGAGGTCATCTACCATATCGTCGGGGCCCATTTCCTTTCAGAACCCCGCAGATGAGGAAGTGTCTCACCACTTAGTAAGATATTGAACTACCTAGTTTGTAATTACTCCATAACTTCATACGAAGTGAAATGATATGTCGACCTCTTGCAGGAAGCGTTGAGTGTAAAATCTTCCCAAGCCTCATTCCAGGCAGTCAGGGAGAGAGATATACTCTTCATGGTTCTTAGAAACAAGGAGCACCTAGGTTGCACGACAGACCTTGGTCTTTATGTTCCATGAAAACATAGTTTTTCAAAGGACTCCGATGCATACTAGAGTAGGAAGAGAACTAAAACCGAGCGTGAGGCGCGGCTACGAGAGGAGCTTAAGGCATCCCTTAGAGAGGAGATCGTTGATGCCGTCAGAGATGAGATGTAATGGTAGATGGAGAGCAGGTAGGAAAGGTTTAAGGAAAATCAGTTGGAAGCCTCCGTCGCTCCTGTGCTAGCCAGCCCTCCTAACCATTAGAGTAGCTACACGTCCAACCCTACCTCAGAAAGCGACCACAGATTTCCTGTCGATAATATCTTGGTAATAATTATTATCTCTAGAATGCTCGATCCATTGATAGGCTTGTTAGGGTAGCTAATTTTGTATCGTTATGTAGATGGCTACGAAGTGCAAGCTCTAAGTGAGATATGCCTCTGTTGCCCTGTTCACTGCTTGGGGCTAGGCGTATCCACCTGGTGCTGGGGCCTTGGTGCACAGTGTAACTCTAGCGCCAAGTTTGGCAAAAGTAAATGTGGACGGTGTTCATGCCAATTTCAAGGTCGTCCTGCTGCAAATGCCCCCAAACGACGAGGTCATGATTTTAGGGCAAGCCATTGGAACATTCAACCAGTGGCCCAAGAGAGACATCTATTTGGAGGCTCCTGCACCGGTGCCCTACACCTGTGACAAGTCCACCGGAGCTATCTACACCGATGCCAAGTCCATCGGAGCTACCTGCACCAACGTGGCAAGGGCGCAGTGGATCATATGCATCTACATATCGTGCCTAGTCGACTACCATGAGGTCAACCTCTAACAATCGAGGCGACAAGGGCAAATCGAAGAAGACCGAAGATATCCCCTACTTGTCGTTGGCTTGGAAATTATTGCTAGGTGAGCCCTTGGTTGTCCTGATAGAGCACTTCCAAAGCCTGGGACTGGCTTGCCAGTGATTGCATGCATAGTTGTTGGACCGAAATGACGACAGAGGGGGGTGAATGTCGCTTTCTAAAAATCGCCCCCAACACGTATCTTCTTCTCCAATAGATATGGGAGCTATGAAGGTAGAAGGCCAGTGCTCACAAGACACCCCAGCAGTAGGAAAAACACAAATACAGAGACCAGCAAGCGAGAAAAATCAAATCGGGAAAATCGTCACTAGAGGGACCAGATGTAAGAGCAATAATCTCTAGTGACAATCTGTCTACTTCCTTCTCTAACTCAATACACCTAGCCCTAGCTCTAGCATGAAAACCACCTAGCTTAAGAAAAGCATGATTAAGCTGGTCGTAGGTGGGACATACCTCGTCCAAGTCGGAGTACAGCTCGCTGTCGCTGAGTTCGCCCTCGAGGGCCATGAAGCACATGCCGGAGAAGTCATCGCCGCCATCCTTGGGCTCTTGGTCACCCGTCCCGTCGTCGTCGCTCCATCCCTCCACCTCGCTGAGGTCGAGGTCGTCGAAGGCGGTGAGGACGCGGTGGAAGAGCTTCTTGGCCTTCCCGAAGTTGCGGAACTTCTTCTTTCCCGGCGTCTGAGCTGGAGTCTTCTTGTTGCGGTCCTTGTCGGTGTAGTCGTTCTTGCCCGAACCGCCGTAGTCGTTCTTGCCCTTCTCCAGCTTGGGACAGTTCGCTCGAATGTGGTTGGGGCCACCATACTCGAAGCAGATGACTGGTCCGCCTCTCTTTCTGTCCCTCCTCCTCTTGTAAGCATGGGAGAACTTCCGAGCTAGGAGGGCCAGCTGTTCATCCTCTAGCTGCTCTAACTGATCATCAGTTACGTCACATAGAGCAGCTAGGGAGAACCCACAAAGCGAATCGGCGGAAAAACCAGAAGCCGAACTGGGATCGGTGACCAAAGCCATCGACTGTGACTTCGACCGACGAGAGACAACGTCAATCTCGTGAGTCTTGAGGCGCGAGTACAGCGCGTCAAGAGTCAGGGTCGAGAGGTCTGTCGTGTCTTTGATGGTGGTCACCTTCATCTCCCACACGCGCAGATCGAGTGCCGCGAGCATCTGGCGAGCGTTGTCCGAGTCGGGGTATGTGAGACCGACCGCTCGGAGGTTGCTCAAGATTTTGTGAAATCGCGAAAAGCACTCGTCCAGGGACTCACCAGCAAGCATCTCGAATTTGTTGTATTCGCGCTTGAACTGGTCCTGTCGAACCATCTTGATCTGGGTGGTGCCCTCATGGTATGCGTCGAGGGTCACCCAGATGTCGTAGGCGGACGACAGGTGAGATATACGGTCAAACTCGCTACGACTCAACCCCTGGATGATGATGTTCCTTGCCTTTGCATTTGCCTCAACATCAGTCATGTTCCCGGTATTGATGTTCTCATCGGCAGGAACAACGAATCATACCTTGACCTTCCGCCAGATGGCATACCCCTGGGCCTGGATGTATGTCTCCATTCGGCTCTTCCAGAAGGGGTAATCGATGCCATCGAACACGGGCGGCTTGGTCGAGTACTTGTCCGTCGCCATGGCTCTTGAGACCGGTTAAGATCTATAAATTAGAGCTAACCGGCTCTGATACCAATTGTTGGACCGAAATGGCGACAGAGGGGGGGTGAATGTCGCTTTCTAAAAATCGCCCCCAACACGTATCTTCTTCTCCAATAGCTATGGGAGCTATGAAGGTAGAAGGCCAGTGCTCACAAGACACCCCAGCAGCAGGAAAAACACAAATACAGAGACCAGCAAGCGAGAAAAATCAAATCGGGAAAATTCTGGCCTCAAGCGGTAGTACCGCTGAAACGGGCGGTAGTACCGCTGAGCGGTAGTACCGCTGGTCCGAGCGGTAGTACCTTTGAGCGATAGTACCGCTCCAGGAGCGGTAGTACCTCTCGAGAAAAACAGCAAACGGGAATTTCAGGCTGGAACTTTGAGACTTCGGATTTTTGGCTAAAAAATAGGTTTACTCTCAATCTTTTTGATCCAAGGCCTTACTACAACATACTAAATAGTAAGGGGACCTTGGGAAACAAGAGAATCAAACCAAGAAGCAAGAATTTCAGATTATGGGTAAATATCTGAATTTTTGCACAACCCGAGCCAAAAATCAAATTACTCCCCAACCGTTGATCCTTTGGCTATGAAATTTTGAGGGTAGCTAATTAATAGCCTCTGGACTCTTCATACCAAATTTCAAGCCATCTCAACAAGGGAATCAAGAACAGCACCAAAACCTAGGAAGGCAACACAAGAACAGAGGAAGGCCAAAACTGAAATCTGAGATTTAAACCAAGTTTGCTCTTCGGGAAATTGATCAAATGATCTTGAGGCACTATCCCATCAAGGAGCAACCCATTTTGGGCCTTCCCAACAAGAAAGAACTCAAAAAGATGAAAATCCAAAAATCACTCAAGAAAGCAACGAAGAACAGAACAGGAGCACGAACAGAGAAACTTCAGATTTTCATTCATTGGATCAAATGGAATACAGAGGAGTCCCGATACGCATGGACATTAGGACTAAAGGAGTGATTACAATCTCTCAATCCCTCATCTCCCTCTCAATCCTCAAGAACACCAAGAATCTCACCACTTCTTGGGAGGAAGAACACACAGAGAGAGGAGACTCACATAGAAACCATCGTAGAGACATAGAGGGAGCACACTCTGCCTCTACCACCAACTCACACCAACTAAAGAGCTAAAGGAAACAACCTTCCTAAAGCCTCTTTTGACTCTAAAACCCTAATTCTATCACAAGTGCTCAAGTGGGCATGCAGCCCCTCCTCTCCTTTTATAGCACTTGGCTAACGGGTCTCCGCCCCGTTACGCCCGCTACGTCCAACGGAGCCCGCTCCCGCTCGTGCAGCCTTGCGAATTTCCCGATTCGCCCCTCCTGCACCTTCCGGGAAGCTTCCGCGCTCCTTGCCTCGCACGCCTCGCAACCACCTCGAGTCCACGTCGTCTTCGACACATCCCGACCGTTCTGACCTCAGCGTCACCTGCGCCTAGTCCGGTCCACCGTGTCTCGCCATGACTCCAACTCGACGTCCTGCGGTCACACAGACAAGAAAACACGTCAAATAGCACCGCTCGACATATGAAAGCGTAAATACCATCACACTTACCACAGACGAAGTCCAAACCTGTCGAAACATTAGAATATACATCCTAAGCCCAAATGACCAAGTTTGACCAAAGTCCGACCGAGCCCGATTGCGCCACGCAACGGCTCGACTCCGAACACTCAAACCAAACTCGACTATCCTAAACCTTTGTCAATTACTCATCATTCACATGGAGTCACGACCACCTGGTCTCTCAATAGTACATGGAACAAGCCAACAAACCGAAGGGACAATGACGCTCGTGTGTTAATGTCAAGTTCAGGCCACATCATTTTTAGCACGGTATTCATGACTGTATCTTTACATGACCTTTGAGGACTTGTTTTTTCTCTTCAAACTCAATGCCCTCGATGCCTCACTCATTCGATGCTAGACACTATAAGTATGTACAATCACGGTCTATGTTTATGTAATACTAAAATGTTATATATAACTCATAGTTTGTGTGTGTATATAGATACATGGTGACTGAAACCAGATTAACGAAATCACTGGTAGGTTTCCTCGACCCACACTTGGTCTCCATGCATATCATCAAGGAGAATGCACCCTTCATCAAGAATTACATAACAACAGCATTGGTGGCTCACCGCAATAAGGAATTCATAGTTATACCCTACAACCAGAGGTAAGTGCTACACTAGTGGCTACACTTGATGATTTATACTTTATAAGAAACACGAACTTAGGTTTAATGACTATGATGACATACATGTCTAAGTTCCACTAGATTTTAATTGTAATTGTACCAAAATAGAATAGAATAATATACCTTGATTCCTCAAAGAAGGCCAAAATCGACTTCACAGTTACCCAACAATTAACCGACAAGTAAACACATTTTCTCCATAAATAACTCTATTGTAGTCCTTCCTTCCTTCCTTTCCAATGACTAGGTTAACTTTTTCGAATCACGTAGGTCATTCGCCTCATACGTTGCTACTGTACGAAAATCCAAGGGACGGATCAACGTCCTGCGACACGATTTAGATTTTTTGGTATTTGCTAGTACACATTATTCCTATATAACACTACGTAATAATACCTCTTGAATGTGAATTGGATGTATATATGTACTTGTTGTGTTTCTGCTTGTTTTAGATGGCATGGCTAGCATTTCTTGAGGCTAGCTAATAAACAGAAATAGATTTAAGAATACAAAATAATATCACAGATGGTTATTAACTACAAACCGCCTGTAATATTAAACTATCACAAACAGTTTGTAGTAGAAACCGTCTGTGATATCTCATGAATCACATACGGTTCCAACTACAACCTATCTATGGTAGTTTAATATCACAGATAGTCTATAGTTGGTACCGTCTGTGATGCATGAGATATCATAGATGATTTCTACTATAAACCGTCTATACTGGTCAACTATCACTGATGGTTATGAGTTAATAACCGCCTATGATAGTACATATCACAAACAGTTCCAAAACTGTCAGTGATGACCTCATGTCATTACTGACCCATAAACTCAGATGGCTGATGAAACCGTCTGTGATGACATCTTTGAACTGTCTGTAAATACCTTTTCTACAGTAGTGCCTCTCAGACCCTAATATCTCAAGTTGGCTCAAGTGCATCAATCAATTCTCCTCTCTCTCTCTCTAGCTTCTCTTTATATAGTGGACACACAAGGAAACTCCAATCTTGATCACAAAGTGGATTTTATCCACCACATATTTGGAGAACCCGCTAACGCATTACCTACATGGATTTTCCACTTACACACATATGCTTTTCAAAGCGCCGACCTTGACTTTGACTCAAATAGTCCAAATCCGTCATGCCTTGCCCTCAATGGAGTATCTTTGACCAAATCTGCTTTGGCCTCCATTGTGGTTTTGCAAACTGCTTCGTTTTTTATTTAGGGCAAATCACCACAATGCTCTTCAACCGACATTTCCTGAATCCTTCACCTTCAAGTATCGTTCATGCTTTGCTATCTTTCACGTAGCCCTAATGACTCTTTGTTAAACCTCTCACGTGTTCAAATCCCACCAAATCGTCCTCATCTGCAAACGAGCCCAAGTCATTTAGCACATCACATGTCCCGCTTGACCTTAGCCACATGTGCCTTACATGGTCATTTTCCACCTTGCGCTTTGGTTGAGTCCAGCTATCTCACCCAGCTTCCATAACTGCTCTGGACATTGATTATCCCAACCTAGTCCCAGTCTACCTCGCCATTGACCATAATTTACTTTGAACCACCTGCATAATAATAGACCAAGCAAACCATTTTCGAAAACAAATTCATTCCAACTTGAGCCACATTAATCCATAAATATATCATGCAACATATATGCCAAGATTTCGTAGTCCTAGAAGTTGACCATAAGCCACCTACACAACAATAGACCAAGTAAACTATTTTTAAGTACAAGTTCATTCCAACTTGACCCATATTAATCCATAAATATATGACGCAACACATACACCAAGGTTCCATAGCCCTAGAACAAATTATAACTCGATTCACAATTTTTAGCTCGTAGCAATTCACCCTAAAAATCCTTTGGCCAGTCTGACTGGCAAAGTAGCAATCAAACCGTCGACTGTCTGACCGCCAGGGTGAGGTTGGTCAGACCGCACCTCGACACCCAAAGTAGACCTTTGTAATTTTCTTTGAGCTCTATCTACTTTTAGCTCTAGCTTCCACTTACAATAACCTAGTGCAAACACATACTCAAACATGCAGACAAGTATTTTGTGTCCATTTTTCTAAAAGCGCACACTACTGGTCTGACTGCTTGCCCAATGATGATCAGACCACCTAGGCCATTTTAGCCAAGGACCAAGCCACTGTTCAAACTGCCATGCCATATAGAGGCCAGTCTGACTACACCTACACAACACTACCATATAAAGGTTGGTCCAGTCACACCTACACATTGGCTATCTTCTAAAGGGCTTAGGCTTTTTGGCTTTTGTACGGTGCTTTTAAACGATACATCTTTTCAAGGCGGGACCTACAAATCGATTGTAGTAGACACTGCACCAACTTCAGCTGTACCAGCCAAAATCGCATGCCACTCTCCCTCTTCGTTCTCTCTTACAAACAGCTAAAATTCAAAAAACATAAGCTATAGCTAAAAAACTGACCCATTAGTTAAAATTGGCCTTGTATATCGGTCTAACAGCTAAGCCCTAAAACTTCTCCCCAAATCTCTCTTTCGTATTTTCAATGTGATCTCGCAAAGAGGCATAGTTAAGAATGACGAGAAACACTGCAAAATGGGAACAAATGTTAAATACGAGCTTTAGCCATTGGATCGAATCTATAAGCATAGGATCAAATAATTTGCCACCAATTAATTCCAGTTTAGTACTATGTACAATAATAGCTATAATACTAAAACATTTTCAAACAGTACACGTCGCATGCCGACTCAGCAACACCTGCGATCAGACGAGACCTCCTTTACTGGCAGGGAATACAGCTTCCCTGTTTCCTCACACGTAGCAACAGTCTATTTGTTTTACTTTATATTTTATGGACCTGTAACAGCATTCATTTATTTCTCCTAAACTGCTGTTACATGTGAGGAAACAAGGACATGGACAAAAAAGCTGCATTCACTGGCAGGTACTAGGCGCGAACAGAGCCTGGACAAGAAGCTTCCACGAGCCAGCAACCAAGTGGCATGACGCTCGCTGCACATGAATAATTGCCATAGGGACGTGCGAATATTTAAAATGGAGAACAAGCAATGCGAAAAAATTCCTTGTGGGACTGGCATCTCTTCCGGTTGCACAAAGAATCATCCTATCAAGACATAACAAAAAGAAAAAAAAAACCGACAAATCAAAACCACCTATGGTATAAGAGAATTGCTTCTGCAATCGACTCGGCGAAAAATATAATGGAGTACATCACGGTGGCCATCTAGAACAGAACCACAGAGCACCAGGCGTCAGTTACAGAAAGCAAATAATTCCAGGGAATATATCACAAAAGGAGTTACTCAAAGCAATTAAGCACGAATGCGAAATGATAATAAGCAAGCCCTTTACAAATTGTTGGTTGCAGGTAACAACTGTAGTGGCCACTTCAAATCAAGTATTCGACTACAATCTTTTAAACCATTTCAAACGTGAAATTCACCACAATAATAGTCAATGTATCCCTCAGTCACTCATACAGTAAACAAGAGTGAAGGGATTCAATCAGATGAATCCCAAATAGCAACAATCAGGATTTTGATTTCTTCTTCCTGTTCAAAAGGGCAGACAGAACATATGCTACTTGAGCCATGTTTAATTGGAGCACGGTTTCTTCAAGCATACGAATAGCATCAGAAACAACATATTAACTGAAGGGAAAGCAGTCAATGACTAATCTTGACAAAAAATAATTCATTGAAAAATAATCGTCTAACTGAATCTCCCTCCTATGTGCAGAGAAATCAGACAAACCATTCTTCAACCAGGAAGTATCTCGCACGGTATCAAAATTTTCTACAAGGGTGGAGGATGCCAAATGTAATCATAACATTCTTACCAGCCTAGGCCAAGCAAACAAATGCCCCAATATTGCAGATAACTAGTAATGGATCCTATTATCTATTTCATAATTCTGTCCTACAGCAATTCAGTTCCTTTTTCCTTATTGCACTTCCATCTGGTAAAAAAAGGTTTCATTTCATTGTAGGCATCTGACTTATGGTACAGAATCTGTTGCTTATGTTAGACCAACACATCAAGGAAACAAAAGGTACAATTTCCTGCCATTCAACTAAAATCACAAACAAAAGCAAAATAGCCTACAAAGAAGCGCTAAATACAAGAAAAGGTTGATGAGAAATGACCACACATACCCTTATTAAATAACATACTACAACTATACTATAACTCACTATACTACAACCATTTAACCTCTTTCAAAGCATTTAAGTAAGGGTATTGTGTGGAAACATTGCAATAACTACACTCTTGATTCTCTCAATGGACAAACATTTTGAAACAGCGACTCCCGAGGCCATGCACAAACATAGTGAAACGTAGTAGTTAGCAAGAGAACAGTTTGAAACACCAATTGCGTCAATGAAGATACAAATTCACAACAGAACAGATGGCACACCCATTACCCATGAACACCTTAACACTCACATCAGAGGAACAAACCCGCCAGAAATGTCCAAGATAGCAACATAAGAGTAAAAACAGCTAGACCAAAGCAATGCAAAGTGGATTCAACACCCTTGTTACTCCCTCAAAGGCACAGTTCAGCCTTATGTAAAAGCACAACAATCAGTTAATACAGAAGGGCATCGCTCCCCAGTTGCCACATTGCATTGAATAATCGTCTAATCTCCAAACTGGAGAGAGAATCGTGCTATCAAAAGGAGTTCCCCAAAATACCAACACCCAAATCCAAAGGAAAAAATCGACACGGGGGGACAACAGAGATCAATCCAACACGAAAAGATTAGAACAAAATTAGATCATACCCATTACATAAAGAAAGATTCGATTCAATACTTGTTATCTCATCATACTGACCCACGATGACTGGGCAGAAGTGCCCCCAATCCTTCGACACAGGTCTCAGAGGCAGGTCACACACATCATAATACCACGATTATATCGTCACAAATAGGCTAGCCATAAGGACAAGCATATAACAGTATCATCATCATCACAATAACAGAAACACATAGCGATTATTTGTTATATACCACCGCCGCCGAGCCGAGCCGACCGGTCGCGCGCACGGAGAGGCAAAGCAGAGGAGACGCAAAAGGATCAGATCTTGTCGATGTCCTCGTCCTCGAACTGGATGTAGTCGTCCTGCGCGGCGGAGTCCTCCTCGTCGACGACGCCCTCGTTGAGGCGGACGTTGTCGGGGATCTCGCCGTAGGCCTTGAGCAGCCTGGCCTCGTCGTTCATGTACTTGAGGATGACGTCGGCCTTGTCGTCCTGATAGTCGCGGAGGCCGACGAGGACGATGTCCCCGGCGGCGATCCAGACCTTCTTGTGCATCTTGCCCCGGATGTGGCAGAGGCGCTTGGTGCCGTCGATGCACTGCGCCTCGCAGCGGCCGTTGCCGAGCATGCGGGTCACCTGCGCGTACTCCTGCCCGTCCTCCTTGAACACCAGCTCCCGCTTGTCGTCGTCCGCCTCGTTCTTCCCGCGCTTGCGGTTCTTGCCTCCCTTTCCCTTGTTCTTCGGCATCTCTCACGCAACCCTAGCCCGATCGATCGACGTAGCCCTGGGAATTTGGTTGCGTCTGGTTTGCGCGCTGCGATGTGGGGAGGGCGAGGGGACGAAGGGTTGGAGGCGGAATGGGAAGCAGCACTCCGTTTGCTTTATACAGAGGAGGCGGCAGAGGATCTGGACCGTCGGGTGTAGGGTTGGGAGGGGATGGACGGTGGAGGTTGGGTCTTCGGGTTACCGACTCGAGGACGCGTCGGTCTGGGGATGTGGGCCCACCGGCCGGGGTAGGATTCCGCGTCTTCTTTTTCTTATGTTTGGTCCGAGAACCGGATACGTGGTCGGCACTCCAAAGGTGGAGCTGACCACTGATCGCTCTGCTTGGTTACCACGCAACACGTCAAAACTTAGGCTCTGTTTATTTCCACTTAAGATTATTATAATCCAGCTTATAATCATAAGTGGAAACAAACAGTCTAAATTATAAGGTAACTTATTATAATCTAATAGCCCAGATTATTATAATTCAATAAGCTCAAAAAAGGAGCTTATTTCAGCTTATTTCTCACCTTTTATCTTACAGTTTTGCTATTGCACAAGCGACTGAATTTTTTTTATGTTTCAATTACCTAAAATTGCACTCTCAATGAACTAAAATTGCAGCCCTCCTAAAAAAAACAGCTGCAACTTTAGGTGATTCAGAGTGCAACTTTAGGTGACCTGAAATTGCACTCTCAATCAACTAAAATTGCAGACCCCCTCCAAAAAAACATGTGCAACTTCAGGTGATTCAAAGTGCAACTTTAGGTGACTGAAAGATGAAAAAATTTCAGTCGCCTGTGCAATAGTCTATCCCTTTATCTTAATGACCATAAAACTTTACAAAAATTACCCACCTTTGCCATTCAGATATATCTCGAACGCATCCCCTCCCCTCCCAGCGCCTCTCTCCCAGACGCGCCTCCCCTCGCAGCGCCTCTCCCAGACGCGCCTCCCCTCCCAGTGCCGACGCGCTTCCCCTCCCAGCGCCGACCCTCGCAGCGCCTCTGTACGCCTCCCCTCCCAGCGAATCCCCTCCCACCGCCTCTCCCAGACGCGCCTCCCCTCCCAGCGCCTCTCTACGCCTCCCCTCCCAGCGCCTCTCTCTCCCTCCCGTGTGCCTCCTTCCTCTCCTCTTCCCCAAGATTTTGATGATGCGGAGGCCGGACTTGCCCGTGCGCTTGCCTACCGGGATTCCGTTGCGCGAAGCCCCGGGGTCGCCGAGGAAGTCGCTGGGAGGGGCGACGCTGGCTGAGGCGGCGCCGGCCGGGGCGGCGTCGGGAGGGGACGTGGTGCCGGGAGAGGCCGCGGAGTCGCGAGAGGCCGAGGTGTCGTGGTCGGCGGCCTAGGCGCTGGCGTCGAAGGACTCGGGGGCGGCGGCCTGGGCATGGGCGGCGACCTCGGGGGCGACGACCTAGGCGTCGGCGGCGGCCTTGGTGTGGGCATCGGCCTCGGGGGCGGCGGGCTGGGCACGGGCGCTGCCAGCGCCGGCCTCAGGGGTGGCGGGAGAGCCCGCGGAGTCGCGGGCGGCGGCCTTGGCGGCAGCGTCGAAGGCCTCGTGGCCGGCGGCCTGGGCATGGGCGGCAACCTCGGGGGCGACGACCTAGGCGTGGGCGGCGGCCTCGGTGTGGGCATCGGGGGCGGCGGGCTGGGCATCGGGGGCGCCGGCCTCAGGGGTGGCGTGCTGGGATTTGGTATGTGCAGAGGGTTTTTCTTGATTGTACTCTAAAGCTTGGATGAAACTGTTAATCATGCTGAGATGTGATGACCAATAAACTTGCTCGATCAACTTGCTGAGATGTGAAGACGAAGCTGTTAATATACTTGCTCGATCTGATGACCAATAAATTGTTGTATGAATCTGTGTAAAGCACACATTGCAGAGATATGTTGGCAAAGATAATTTTAGTCCAAAGATTATGAACTACTACATTTGATAGGCCAGTTGGCATTACAAGCCCAAATGCAAAAAACTGTGTTTTTAGTTCATAGGTATAGGGGTCTCTTGAGTGCATTTTGAGGTATTGGTATTAGATAATTCTGAGCATTTTTGCATGTGTATGTTCGTAAGAACATGGATAAAAAATTTTTTATGCCTCGGTATACTGATCGGATGGCTGATAAATTTTTGATGCTTCGGTATAAACTTGTGTGGGCTGAGGATTTTATCTGTGAAGTATGCATTTGTGACGTGATGTTTGGTCTTCGTTTCAGCTCCATAATGATTGTGCTTATGTTGATTTGTTTTTGGCCTCCTGACGGCTGTAGCCACAACTACTCCTATTCGAATTTGTTGCTTTTGTTGGTCATATCGTCAGATTGTGCTAGTCTATATGGTTGGCTGGTTTGTGCTATTCTTGTATGTTGGAGCAAGCACTTGCTTCTGTGTTCCTGGCATTTTATCCCGGGGCAGATTTGAATTCAGTATTCACACGAAGTCACATCTGTTTCATTGAATTGTCTGAGCAGTATGTACATCTCAGAAAGATGAGCAATGAGGTGTTTGGATTGCACTTCAGAAAGATGAAGTGGAGAATTTTGTTGGACTTACCAAGTTATCCAATGCTCAAACAAACCAAAATAATACATGCATGCATGACACTCCATAACTTCATTCGGGATAGTGCTTTGAGTGATGAAGAGTTTGACCGGTGTTATCGAGATGAAAACTATATGCCGATGCCTTCCTCTCATGTGGGTTCAAGTCAATTGGGAGATGAAGAGGGGGGCATGAATGCTTTCCGTGATAATATTGCTAATGCTTTATTTGCTAGAAGAGAGTAATTTGTTTGTAAGAGCATATTTGTACGAACATATGATCATGGATATTTGAATAATTAAGCTTTTTCTACCACTTATGTATTCAAATTCTTATGTTACTAATGTTTTGCAAGTCCAAACTAATAAAAAACATGTCATAAAAGAATAAATAAGTCACCAAAAAAGGTCAAGGGCATTGTAGTCTTTAAACATTCGAATACAACAATCCATAACTCTGATAATCCAGGCTGCCAAACACCTGAGAGCTTATTTCCCACCAGCTTATTATAATCTAGCTTATATAATCCCCCACCTATAAGCTGGATTATAATAATCTTAAGTGGAAACAAACAGGGCCTTACTCTCTCAATTCTCCTTACGTTGTTATGAGGTCGTTTTAAATACAGTCAACCTTTTTAAAAATTTGATTACTAATATAGATGAAAATATTTGAATTTGTCATATAGAACTGATACTACTAGATTTACTGGCAAAAATACTTTTCATATTATTGTGTTTTAATAAATTTTTATTTATATATAACTAGGAAAAATAACGATCAAAGGTACATATTCAAGATCATATCAATTTCTAAAATGAAAAAGACGGAGTAGCAGGGTATGTAAATGAGTAGTTGGTTAGGCCCAACTTCGGCCCCAATTTGCTGTTGTGGTGGGCTATCATGTAATGTAAAGTCAATTATGCCTCGTTTGGAATGTAGGAAAAAGAATGTATGTTGTTTTTGCTAACTAGTTGAATGCCCGTGCATTGCTACGGATTTTTAAATTTTATCATACTACATATTTTAAAACTCACGGGTGGTAAAAATTTTAGAATATGCATACAAACATATTCTAAAAGCTTTTAAATCCATCAAGTAAGTCAGAAACCGTCGATCACACCTCGTGGCTATAAATCGGAAGACATCGACCACACCTCGTGGTCGTAGGTTAGGAGCCCTCGAGCACACCTCATCGTTGTAAGTTGAAAGCTGTAGACCATCGCGCGTGATCGTAGGTCGGGAACGGTCAACCATCGTTAATGGTCGTAAGTTGGCAACGATCGACGATCGATCGTGGTCCTAAATCGGGAGTCTTTGACAATGACTCGTGGTCATACGTCGAAAGCCGACGACCATCGTTCGTGGTCGTAAGTCGAAAGCCATCGAGGACACCTCGTGGTCGTAAATCAGAATACATCGACCAGCGCTCATGGTTGTAAGTTAGAAGACATTGATCACACCTCGTGGTCGTAAGACAGAACACATCGACCAATGCTCATGGTCGTAAATCGAAAGCCGTCGATCACACCTCGTGGTCATAAGTTAGAAGCCGTCGACCATCACGCGTGATTGTAGGTTGGGAGCGATCGACCATCGCTGGTGGTTGTACATTGGTAGGCCTCCGATGCACTTGTGCCCTATCGCCCGACTACTGGTGCCAGCCTGCTCGGCCCGCCCGACCTGCTCGGCCCCGACTTCGACCACGACCCTTCAACGTCGACCACGACCCCCTTCGATCACAGCCCCGATTTCGACCACTTCCCCTTCAACCAAGACCCTTCAACGATGACCACTTCCCCCTTCGAAAGGACAAATAGTATTATTTATAAAATGTTTTTTTGTCTGATCTCTAGAGGGTAGGAAGGTTCTTAAACTTAGTTCTGAAAGCATTGCTAGCACCAGCATTTTTGTCTCTGTCAATCTTTACCATCCCTACGTCACCATTAGTTCCCTTCATCAGAGATTGAGCTTCCTCATCATCATCGTCGGTAGCTTCACCTGAATAGGCATTGCACAGGAATAGCATGTTAGTTTTAGAGTTGTTCCGAATTAACCATTTACTTATGACATATAAAACAGACCTAGATTATGCATTTTCCAAGGCTCCAAATCATTAAAGAGGCAAAATATTTACCTTTGTGAGCTTTGGGATGGTGCCCACAGATAACATATCACAAGAAGCAAAACAAATGCAAGAACATCCTAGAAGGCTGTTATGATCCAGACACTATGCCACCTCTCACTAATGGGGTCTGTCGCTTTAAAATAGACCTGCAAAATGAAGCCATGAGAACACATCAGGTTATTCAATTCATAAGGTTCTAAAAACTGAAGATTCCCTGAAAAAATCTTCAGGTGAACTAAGCCAGCTTAAATGATTATTGATCAGTATCTGCAAAATAAAAAATTTGCAGAACATAATGTGAGTTTTGCATCTCCACGTCTATGATAATTTTTGGCGCACATGCAGAAAAAAGGGTGTTGATAATAGCAGCTCATAAATTGGCATATGTTCAGCCAATCTATTAGCCCATGAGCAGTGCAATGGATCAAAACTGCATGCTGTCGACCAATATATTTTCATGCCTTTGGCGGTGCTTGTGATAAGTATAGATTCATTTTGAGAGAAAGCTCAGTAGCTCACTAATGTAGATACAGTTGAAACGAGGTTCCTCAACTAATATTAGATTTCATCAAAACTAACAAGAGAAGCAAAATCACTATTATCACCAATGAGACATGCTGACTTACCGACAATACCTTTCACAATCTTAATTTAGCAAAACCATTCTTTTTAATACAAATTTTAATCCAGTGTCACACAAAACTACTGCCTTATTATACCTACTATTGCAGGCAATTAGACTTCTCTAACGTACAGTTGTTTAGAAGCTTACAGTTGATGTTCAGACTTCAGACATGGAATCCAAGGAAGTGCTGTGAAAGTGATTTATCAAAATTTTCCATAGAAGGTGTTGTATCAAGAGGGATGTGACATTGGATTGCAAAAAAAGACATGTTGGTAGCTATATTTCCTAAAATAAGAAGATGCAGTTCGTTGGGCAAATATTTAAAAGAATTACACAGAACAATCTGTATTTTAAAAATGATGAAAACATTCAAACCAAATATGTGCCTGCACATGAACCAAAAAAGAGCATATTTCCATTGATCAATTCTTTTCTGTATTTTGAAGGCACACTTTTCGAACCTTCTGATGATAATGGAGAACCTGGATGTTAATAAAGCTTATAGAAACTTAATGGACCAAGAGGTAGTAGATTGTTCTCATATAGTTAGAAGACATGCTGCATATTGTTCTCATATAGGCACAATGTTCACTGTGGACATATATAGTGAAATTTACACACCTCATAACTAATCCAGACAACTAAAGCTATCACAGAAACCACCAACGCATTTGTAACCTTTTTGTATATGTCCAACTTCACAGAGCTCCTCCTACTTACTTTTTGTAACAACACAAATATTAAACTCTTTTTTCTTCAGGATTCAATAGGCTTGCTAATAAAATTCTAACCACTCAAAAGCCTATCCTACTTGCCCTCTTTCTGAGCACACAGAACACCCATGTACTTTGTGATTAACATCATAATAGGGGTTTCTTTTCGGCTTTTGCAGTAGGCTGGGCATAAATTGAGCATATCCACGACTTCTGCTTCCTACAGGAATGCCACATATGGACATATCAAGAAACCAACAAAGAAAAAGGTGAAGAAATGGAATGGCATTGGACTCTCTCCCATCCCGCAATTGGTGGGGTGAGCGCGCGTGTACCTGGTGTTGGAGCCGAGCTGCTGCCGGCAGTGGAGGCTAACCGCCTCTTGCACCGTGAGGAGGATGGACTTCTCATCCCACCAAGCCAGTGCCGCCGCCGCCCGAAATCGGGGGTTGAGCATGCCGCCGCCATCCTTGGTCGTCGCCCTTGCTTGCTGAGGGCACAATAACGACTACGAGGGATCCTCGACGTGGCGGAAGGGCGCAATGGCGAGTGCATGAGAGTGCCACAGCTAGGGTGCGAAGTCGCCGCCGCTCCTCCCTCCTCACCTCGCATCTGCGCTGCCATCCTTGTCCGCGCTCCTATCCCAGCCATCACCGTCACTCCTCACTCCTATCCCAGCCATTACTGCCGCTCCTCCCAATATGAGCGGCAGCGTTGCAAGGGGTGTAGCGCGGTCAGGATGACAAGGAGGAGAATGACGGGGCTGACGATGGCGGCATGGATCGAGACAGGGGGAGGAGAGAGCGGTGAGAGGTGGGTGCGGATCGGAATGGGGGAAGGAGAGGGTAGCGGCGTGGATCGGGATGGTAGGAGGGGGAGTATGGGCGCGGATTGGGACGTGGGGAGAGGAGAGTGTGTTGGAAATATGCCCTAGAGGCAATCATAGAGATGATGATATTTCGTTGTATCCATGATTTAATAAATGTTCCTTGAATATTGCCTTTGTGTTGATTAACAAGTATGTGACTTGTTTGTGAAACTCTTTACTTATATGGTTATTCTAAAGTTGTCCCTAGTCAGAGTTCATGTGAGGACACACGTGAATAATGGATTAGCACATGTATTGGTTGATGACCATGTTTCACAGGTCATAGACATGGAGATGTCAAACCAATAATGTGGACACATGTTTAGAACATGGGGTTGGACCGACCCAACATGAGACATAACAATTATACTTATGATTCTCTCTCTACACAATGTGTACGCCTTGTCCTTAGACCTGAGATTGTCGCATGTACTTGAGATGTGAATCGACCTACTTAGGGGCTATCAAACGCTACTCCGTAAATGGGTAGTTATAAAGGTAGTTTTCGGGTTTGTCATGAAGCATGCTGCGAGGCATGGTCAGTCGAGATGGGATTTGCCCCTCTCTATCTGAGAGAGATATCTCTGGGCCCCTCGAGTGATCGGATCCAGAAATGCATGGCCATGCTACTTAAGGTTAAGAGTTAACCTAGTAAGGGATTCCGGACCACAGGATCGAGAAAGAGTGGTCAGCTTGGAGCTCGACCAAATATCGTGAGGCAAAGGGATTGGCATGTACATAAAGTTGTGATGGTTCGTCCGATATGATCTTTGTGTATGTTTAGGAGTTGGCACGTCTTGCTAGAGGCCACTGCCAACTATTGACCAAGTATGTGTACTCGCGTCATGTCTAAACATACGTGAACCTATAGGGTCACACACTTAAGGGCTGAAGCCTAATTCGGATTGGATCCGGGTTAGACTGGGTATTGAGTCCTAATGGGCCTCCATTCGTAGAAGCCCATTGTGAGGACGTCTATAAAAGGAGGGCAAGGGCACACAAGAGAGGTGTGTTTTTCGTGACCTCCTCAAACCCTGGCCGCCACCCCTCCCACGCCCTGGGCGCTCGCGCGGATCTAGTAATCCGGCGTGCGTCGCTTCTTCCCGTACGTGTGGATACCTTTTGGCGGCGCTACATCTGTAGCGTTTGGACGAACCGCAATAGAGGAGTTGTACGTGGGACGCCGCGACGTGGACGAGGACGTAGTACGACTACTCTGCCCCGACGTGCTGCATCGACATAGTACGACTACTCTGCCCCGACGTGCTGCATCAATTCCGCACCTGCGCGTCTAGTGGTAATTCCGTGATCTATAACTGCAGTGATCTTGGTTTACGGGTAGAATTTTTATTAATTTGCGCTAGCGTAGCCTACCCGTAGTCCTTCAGAGTGGCGGCGTGGAGAAAACGTGGGGAGAGGACTTGGTGGGGAGGAGAGAAGGCCCACAGGTCGACGCAGGTTTCTTGTGAGGAGGGGTGGGAGAGAACAGACCGACCACTAACTCAAATTTTTAAGTAGTAGAGCATAGGACCGAAATGGCAACAGAGGGGGGAGTGAATGGAGCCTTCAAACCGCCCCAAGTATTCACATAGTCTTCTTCTCCTATAGCTATAAAAGCTAAGAAGCAAGAAGATAAATGCTCACTGGAAACTGAACATAACTCAAGCAGAAAGAGAAAACAAGAAAAGAAGCAGTCTAGAAAGAAGCCAACTGAAAGCAAGTCTTGAGGATGGTCTGACCACCGAATCACTGCCGGTTGGACCGCACAGGCGAGGCCGGTCTGACCGTAATAAGGCGAGCAGTCTGATCGCCAAGGCCGAGCCGGTCTGACCGCAAGTGGTGAGCCGATCTGAACGGGAATAAAGAGGTTCGGATGATACAGAACAGAACCAAAACAGAGAAGCTGAACTGAACCGAACTGGCCGAAAAAAGACTACAGGCTGCAGACTGAAAACAGAACAGACTGGAGAGAAGATCAACCGAAAACAGAAGCAGCACAGTAAAAACTGAAGTAGAACCGAAAGACAAAGAAATTGACTAATATTTGCTGCTCTTCTCAGGTAAATTAATCATGACTTCAATCTAAACATCAAATCAACCTCAAGAAAAAGAAAATACAGACAGGGAGCAATCTCAGATGAAAAAGGAACAGATAGTAGGAATAAAACCATTTGACTGAACCTGAAAACTGAGAAATTGATATCCGACAAGGAGCAGATCCAAACTATCATACAGAGAAGCCACAAAATGAACTAAAACAGAGGAGCTAAACTGGGAATAGAATGACTGAAACTGACTGATCAAAGAAGATCGAGACACAGGGAATATCACGAACTGGAGTGAAGAACAAACAGAGCAACTGAAAATAGATTGAACAGAGATTACTGCCTTGCCGAGATGAAAACAGAAGGTGAGATAAAATACAAATATCTTGTGATTCTTGAATCCTTTGATCATGAGACTTTTGATCACAACAGAGAATTACCTCAGATCGAGAAAACACAAGGCTAAAACACTTTTTGTTGAGATAATCAAGAAAACGAGATTCCTCTGCTTCCAAAAATAGTAAACCCTAGAAAATGAAGAAACAGAGGAAGTCTGCAGCAGATGGTCACTTGGGAAGAAAACAGCGATTGAATTGATTGCTCTTGGGTATAAGCTGGCCAAGTGACCTTGAGGAGATACCCAGTTCAGAACAACAAAGATTCAACGCAAACAAGAGAAAATCCAACTTAAACAGATAGGAGGCGATGGAAGACAAAGAACTAAGAATCTGAGAGCAAGTCAATAGAAATAGCAGGTAAAGACAGAACACAAACTGGATGCAAAGACATGTATGATTGCATTGATAAGGAGTTCTATAGCCAATTCATACATGATTTCACATTCTGGGCAACGCACACACAGAGACCACAAGAACTAAACACACCAACCAGACACCACTCACACAGACATGGAGACAAAAACAAAACAAACTCTGCCCAACAACTCCGCACACAGAAAATGGAACAAAAGCTAAAAACCTACGAGCACCTGAGCTCTAGCATCTCTTTTATAACCTCAAGTTATCGGGTTTACATCCACCTTTACCCATTAACACCAACAACTCTGCGCTTTACCCATTAATTCCAACCGAATCCACTTCCACTTTGCAGCCTTGCACATTTTACCAAAATGCCACTCCTGCACCTTCCTGGAAGCTTCCTCTTTTCTTGTTGTCCAAGCCGTGCAACCACCTTGAACCCTCGCCGTCTTCAGTATCTCTCGATCGCTTCGACCTTAGCACTGCCCGTGCTTAGTCCGGCCATCTCATGCCTCGCCACGACTTAGCCTCAAAATCCTGCAACCATCACAGACAAGAAAACATCACATAGTACCGCTCGAAACATTATGAACAAAGAACTATATCATGAGAAATTTACTCGCAAAACATCCCTGCTGATCGTAACCTACTTACGACAGACTGAATTCGCATAATGTGCAGCACTCATAGGCTACGACCACAAGCCATGTTGATGTTAGCAAGTCAACAGTCCATATGACTGATTCAAACTCAAATCTTCTAAAACAAGTGTCAATTACTCATCACAAACATGGGGTAACCTCCACATGGTCTCTCATAGAGATATGCAAAATCCCATCGGATAGTATCAAACAAACATACATCGCCATTGTTAGATTAGTGGTGAGAGTAGCTAAGGCCGTCTTACGCATGGAGAGAACATCTCATATGCATCTGCTACTTATCAACCACATCTATCCAACACACTCACATTGTCGTGTAACTACACAACGACCCGTTTTTCTCACGAAGCCCTAGCTGTATATTGAGCAACATCTCCCTTGGATCCTGTTGCTTGCTGCCTTGCCATCCGAGGTCCAACAACTTACTTTTCTGCCACTTCCTACGTCCAAAGGAAGAAATCAAAGCAAGCGACACCTATTCTCTTTCTCAAAACCTACTGTCGAGCATCTTAAAAAAACTACCGTTGAGTGTCACCGCCATCGTCAAGGAAACTGTTGGACCAATACCGACAATAAAAAAGGGTAAATAATTGTGGAAGCCTTTTCTTTATGCTAATTATTTAAACTCTTCACTCAAATGACTATGAGAGTCATAAGTTGAGATTATACCTCCTACACAAAATTCACAGAGATCTAGGATCAAAAGATGCAACAACCTGGGTTCCTGTGCAAGACCAGTAGTACCACTAAAGACAAACCGGACTGTAGCCTAACGATACTACCACCAACTTGTGGGTGGTATGACCACTCTGTGGTACTACTGCCAACTGGAGACCTTTATAAGCACACCTGTGGTAGGGAGGCTAGTACTACCGCTTGCCCTTTTCCCAAGCATAAATCCCTTGGGATGAAAAAAACCCTGTTGTGGTTACAGACCAAACAGAGAGAGATGGTAGTGGAGAGTTGGGAGAAGTGACCGTAATGGCTTGGGTCCCCCCATGGCCTGCATTCTATATATATATACATGGGGAGTGCTTTTACAATTATACCCTTACATCTGAGTATCCCCTTCAGGGGCACTTATGTCATTACCCATGTCCTACTCTGGACCTTATAACCTTCTACCAGGCCTGCTGGGTTTAGGTGGGGGCCACCCCTACAACAGGAGCCTCTCATGGTGAAGGGCTTCACAGGGGCGAAGCCATGTTGCCGAGTCCTTTGGCCCCCTCCGTCCCTACGGCCTGTGAACTTTTCCGAACTTGGCGGAGGGTTGGGGTCGCGGTTGAAGTAGACGCGCGCGGGTGCCCCCCAAGCCGGCGTCTAGCCGAAGTATGCGCGCTCGCGCGGGAAAGATGCAATCGGGGCTGCCGAGGTGAGGTCAGCCCGCTTGGTTGTGGTGCCGGCGTTGGGGGCCGAGCCGAAGGTGTGGCTGACGCAGCAGCGAAGGCGGGCCTTGCGCGGCCGACGTCGTTGCACTTCAGGGCCGTTGCGACCCCGCAACCTGGTAGTGCGCTTTTAATGGCGGCTGGAATCGTGCCGGCGCCTGACCTGTCAGGTGGTAGGTTGTCGTGTCGTGCAGTCTGCCTTCCGTGGGTGGGGCACACGGCGGTTTATTCCTGGTGCGTCGTGGGATGCGAGCGGTTGCGTGAGCGCGGCCGTTCGCCTTTTCCCTAGGCCAGTGGGACGCGTGTCGGGCGCGTGGTGGCGTTGTACGCTGCCTGGCCACCTACCAGGCACGCTCCTCCAGATACCAGCGGTTCTTCTTTCCAGTCATGGGTAGTCGAACCGCTGGTGGTTTTAATCTGGCCACGCTTCTGGTCGTGGAGGGGGCGAGCGGGCTTTATAAAGCGCCATCGTTGTAGTAGGGGCGCTTTATTTCGCCTGCCTCCTAACCCTGCTTATTTCGTGCTGATAGCCCTTTTGCCCTAATCTTAGAGACCAATGGCCGGTCACGACGATGCCTCCTGCCATCCCGGTGGCGGCTCCTCGTCTAGCCGGGATGAGTTGTCCTTCCCTTCTGAGGACTACGAGCTGGTGCTGCGGGGGCGTTCACGTGGCGACAAGCGGTGGGACGCCATGGAATACTCGGGGGGTCGCTGCTCCCGTGTGCTAGGAAGGAGCCGCGTGACCGAAGAGACTCTGCAGCGGCTTGTACGGGAAGGGAAGATCGAGGAGCGCGATGGGGCTCGCCTACCCTGCCGAGACGAGACGGAGCCGAAGCCCCAGGAGACGGAGGCGATCGTTTTTGTCATGTTCTTCGATGCTGGCCTTCGAATGCCCTCAACGATGTTTGTGGGTGAAGTCCTGCGGACCTACGGGCTGGAGCTGGCGCAGTTGACGCCAAACGCCATAGTTCGCCTGGCTGTCTTCACATGGGCTACATGGACGGAAGGCCGGCGTCCCAGCGCGAGCCAGTTCGCCACCCTACATGACGCGCGCTGTCGACCCACGAAGGTTGAGGGGACTGTACGCAACTTTGGCAGCGTGGATTTCGTGCTGCGAGGGTCCTGCACGACGCTATTCCCCGCGCCGGCCGATTTGGAGAGGTGGGAATCCGGCTGGACGCGCCAGTGGTTTTATTACATCGTGACCAGCACGAGTGGCCTGCTGTGCCGAGGTGGGCCAATCTCGTTCAATAGCTCGCCGAGTGTGAAGCCGGAGGCTGATGACGCACAAAGGCTGTGGAGGCTTACTGGCGTTGCACGTCGGCTGAATATGCGCGACTTGGCTGAAGAGTTTACGATGTACGGGGTGGCGCCACTCTCCGCCCGGTGAAAGTACGGGCGACGGGGCGACGACCGAGAGGACGGGGTGCACCCGTCGCTGTCTTGCCTGCATCCGCCCTCCGCTCCTTGTAAGTCGCGCAGTGCGTTGGTGCACATCCCTTTATGCCTGCGCAGTCCCCGGCCGACCAACTTGTTGCCTTTTGTGCAGTGGCTCGGCTGGAAGATGCGGAGCGCGCGGTTGCGACGTTCTTGGGCCCGTACACACTCAAGGAGCACAAGCTGCGCGAGGCTGCGACCAAGACGGTGAAGCAGGGGCGGATAAACCGCATGTGCGAGGCTCTGCGCATTGCTGTGCCCGAGCGCGCGGTGCCGACGGAGACCCCGCACGGGCTTCGGGCCGTCGTGGTGGCGGTAGCCAAGCGGGAGCTTGCTCCGAAGTCGCCACATCCAGTCCGCCAACCTTCTCGGGGGCTGGCACCGGGGGGGCTGGCACCGGCGGGGCAAGTCGTGCCGGCGATGGATCCGGCCGAACCAGCTCGGGGGGGCGCGTCGCCCTGAGCCCATTGGCGGTCTCCGCCGGCGCTGTTGACCCCGTGAGTACGCCTCTCGTTGTGCCAGAACCTGCCAACCCGGGGGAGGACACTACTCGTGGCAGTGCTTTGCCACCCGCGACGGCCGTCGAGGAGGCGCCCGGGGTGGTAGTGACCGAAAGTGCGACAGAAGCTGCAGCTGCTAACGTCGCGGAAGAATCGCCTGTGGGGCCCCAGGTGAAACGTCCTCGAGTCTGGCCTCCTTCGCCCTCGAGGGGTTGGTACATCGTTGCCGGCCCTGTGCTTGGAGCTGCGGCGCCCGACGTGGTCGGTGCGGCCGAAGGGTCTTCTCGACCGCCCACCGAGGTACTCGCCTCCCAACCGGCGATTGAACAAGCACCTCCTATCGCGGTGAGGGATGCAGAAGGTAGGCGCAGCTCCCTTTCCTTGCACGACTTCGCGAAACTCTCCCCGATTTGCTCGCTCATTCCGTCGACATCAGGCGAGACGAAGTCTCCCGGCCGTGGTGAAGGATCGAGCAACGGGGGTGCGCGCGACGTGCCGGACCCCGTACGGGGTATCCTGCAGGCGGCTGCCGCCGTCGACGTGGCCGAAGACTCCGCAGCCGCTGACGTGGCGGGGGCGGGGCTCATCCTCTCCGACTTCCTCCCGCGCCCGGAGACGCTTCGCGCTTTTAATGTAGCCGCGGAGCGCGCCCGCGACGGCTTTGACCAACAGATGCTGTCGTCGTGCGAGGGGGACCTCCTGGCGCTCGCCCTGCGGGCCTCGGAGATAAGGGTAAGGATGTGCGCTCGCGGCTACTAGCGCACTGTCGAGCGTCTGCTGACTTTTTCTGCTACTTCCAGACGCTTGCCCTTGGCCACGCGCTAGATGAGGCCCGCATCCGGGAGCGGAGAGCCCTGGAGGTCGATCTTCGTGCTGCGGATGACGCCCATGCCACGAAGGACGAACAGCTTCATATGCTGGAGGGCGCCCTGGCGGCCGCGCAGCAGGAGACCGAGGAAGTCCAGCGCGCCGCGGCGGAGGAACGCACCTCCTTTTTGCAGCAGATTGCCACTCTGCAGGAGGAGAAGGCCCAGCTGGTGGAGTCCCTTGCGGAGAGGGACGGCGCCTTGGACAATGCGTCCATGTCGGCGTGGAGGGCAATGGAGTCTCTGGACCAGGCCCTCTGGGACCTGTGTGTCGATGTGCCGGACCCTACCCATGGGCCGAGGGACTTGGTGGAGACGCTTGGGCTGGTCGAGGAAGGTGCCGGCGTTGCTCTCCGCAGCGCGAAGACCTTCGGCGAGCATTGCAGCTTTCTCGGTGCGTGCCTCGGCCTTGCCATGCTTCACACTCATGGGTGCAGACATGTCCACGAGCTGGCGAACCCTCAGTTGGATCTTCCTGCCCGGCCGGAGACGCTGTCAGACGCTATCCGCTTCATCGATCCTGGCCTCCGAAACTTCCACCAATGGATCTAGGGCTATGTCGGGGAGGACGCGGCCAGAGTCGCGGTGCAGCACACGCTACACGGGGGCGGGGACCTCCTCCGCTGGCTCGAAGGAGTTCACAGGCGTCCCAACAGCGGCGCGGGCCCATCGGGACCGCGCGAAGGATGAGCGGCTGGTTAAGGGAGCGGTGTGCTACACGCTCCTGCTTGTGGTCATGTAACCCCAGCATTTCTGTGGAAAACCGAAGCACCCGCTCTTAACCTTGTATGCTATTTTTTTTACTCTGAGTACGCACAGGAGCAACGCCTGTGCGTGCGCGGGATTCGCGTCTTGTTTATACTCCGGAGAGCGCGCGCAAGGGCACCCTCCTGATGCGTCTCATTTAGAGTCTGTAGACTGGCGCGTGCGGAGGCGGACCTCGACGCTACGACGTCATTTATAGTCCGTAGATTGTCACGTGCGGAGGCGGACCTCGACGCTACGTCTTATTTATAGTCCGTAGACTGGCGCGTGCGGAGGCGGACCTCGACGCTACGACTTCATTTAAAGTCCGTAGACTGGCGCGTGCGGAGGCGGACCTCGACGCTACGACTTCATTTAAAGTCCGTAGTCTGGCGCGTGCGGAGGCGGACCTCGACGCTACGACTTCATTTAAAGTCCGTAGACTGGCGCGTGCGGAGGCGGACCTCGACGCTACGACTTCATTTAAAGTCCGTAGACTGGCGCGTGCGGAGGCGGACCTCGACGCTATGACTTCATTTAATGTCCGTAGACTGGCGCGTGCGGAGGCGGACCTCGACGCTACGACTTCATTTAAAGTCCGTAGACTATCGTACCTGCGCACGGGGGTGATCCTTTGCACATTGCGGCCAGACAATGTTATTTGTGGAAACAGCGAGCTTTATTGAACTCCCGTTTGCGCGGGCGATCATCGTACAAGGAGGGGCTGATGCCGTTGTAATTTTCATCCTGCTTCTAGGCGTAATATCGCCGCAATTTGTCCGCGTTCCATGTGTGGTGGAGAGTTTGTCCCTCGAGCGTGGCGAGGCGATAGGCTCCCTTCTGCAATGCTTCAGCCACCATGTATGGACCTTCCCACTTGGACTCCAGCTTGCCAACGGTCTCCGCGTGGAGTGCCGTTCTGAGGACAAGATCCCCGGCCTTGAACCTTCGCGTACGTGCTGTCTGCCGCGCGTACTTTTCGACATGTTGGGCTGCGCTCGCTCGCGCCCCGTCGAGGAGGTCCAAGGACACGCGACGTTGTTCGTCGGGCGTTTGGACGAGGACCCTTCGCGATCCGGCCCTGATTTCTTCGGGCGTCACTGCCTCATCACCAAAAAGAAGCTTGAAGGGTGTGAACCCCGTCGGGCGTGTTACCGTTGTGCGAAGGGACCAGAGGACGCTGTGAAGCTCGCTCGGCCACCTGCCCTTCGGCAGCCCGACTAGGCGTTTTTTGATGGCGATAGAGACAGCACCATTCGCCCTTTCGACTGCTCCGTTGGACTTGGGGTGCCCCCACCGAGGCGAACCGAATCGTGATGCCCATGTCGCCACAGAACTCCTTGAACGGGGCGGCATCAAACTGCAGGCCATTGTCGACGGTGAGTTCCCTGGGCATGCCGAAGCGACATATGATGTTCTGCCAGAGGAAGCGCTGCATGGCCGCCGAGGTTATCTTGGCTAGGGCTACCGCCTCCGGCCATCTGAAAAAGTATTCCAGCGCGACTACCACAAACCGCAGGTCTCCTGGGGCTCGGGGGAGTGGTCCCACTATGTCGACACCCCAGCGTGCCAACGACCACGCCGGGGGAATAGGGTTGAGGTTCGTCGGGGCCTGCGGATGATGCGCCCCATCCACTGGCACCCCTGGCACCGACGCACAAGGTCCTGGGCGTCCGTAATGGCAGTCGGCCAGTAAAAGCCTTGCCTGAACGCCTTGCCGACCAATGACCTCGGCGCGAGGTGAGACCCGCATGCCCCCGCGTGGATCTCCGCTAGGAGCTTCTTCCCTTCTTCGCGGGAGAGGCAGCGCAGGAGCGGTGCACAGACTCCCTGCTTGTAGAGCGTCCCTTCAAACACCTGGAAGGTCTGGCACGGTGTTGCAAACGCCGGAGCTCGGCATGGTCCTCTGGCTCGGCGATGCCCTGCAGGAAATTGAAGATGGGCTCTCGCCAGTCGCCCTGCTGGACGACGTGGTGAATGAGAGCCGCATCCCGGTTGTCCTGCGCGATGGCCGCTTGTGGCAATACTTCGTAAAATGCCCCGTCAGGGAGTGGCAGCTGCTGGCTAGCCGCCTTCGTGAGAGCGTCGGCCTGCTCGTTTTCCGCGTGAGGGATGGCCTTGACTGTGACGCCCAAGAAATGCTCTTTCCTTTCCTTGGCTTGATATGACTTGTCTACGTGGCTGGCCACCAACGCGAATCCGTGCGGACGAGCACTCGCCGCACACCGATTGCCTTGAGCTTGGTCAGGCCGAAGAGTAGCGCTTCGTACTCAGCTGTGTTGTTGGTGGCCGGAAACGCGAGGTGCGTCGAGTACAATAAGCGCTGCCCCTCGGGTGTGATAATTACTGCACCTACACCCACGCCCGCGACGCCGTAAGCCCCATCTATGGTGAGGGTCCAGACCGGGTCATCGTGCTTCCGAGCGGGCTGAGCCGGCGGAGTCCATTCTACGAGGAAGTCGGCGAGGACTTGAGATTTGATTGCCGTCCGTGAGGCGTATGTTAGGGAGAACGGGGCGAGCTCGGCAGCCCACTTGCCGATGCGCCCCGTGGACTTCTTATTGTGTAACATCTCCACCAGGGGGAATGAGGAAGGCACTGTGATCGGGTGGGCCAAAAAATAATGCCGAAGCTTCCTGGAGGCCATGACCAGTGCGTAAGCTAGCTTTTCAAGCTCCGTATATCTTGTCTTGGCGCCTTGGAGGGCTTCGGAGACAAAGTACATGGGCCGCTGTGCGGCGCCTTCCTCTAAGACGAGGACGGCACTGACCGCCGCAACCGACGCGGCCAGATAGAGCAAGAGGGGAGCCTCTAGTGCTGGGGCGACCAGAGTAGGGAGGCTCGCCAGGTGTTTCTTGAGCTCGTTGAAAGCCTCCGCGCAGTCGCTATCCCACCGAAATCCGTCGCACCCGCGGAGTGTCTTGAAGAACGGCAGACCCCGCTCCGCCGCCCTAGACAGGAAGCGGCTTCGGGCCGCTATGCGGCCCGCAAGCCTCTGGACCTCCCTCGTCGTCTTGGGCGGCTCTATGCCTAGAATGGCCTCCACCTTGTCGGGGTTCGCCTAGATGCCTCATCCGGATACGAGGAAACCTAGTAGTTTGCCCGCCTGGACGCCGAAGACACATTTGTCGGGGTTGAGCTTGATGCCGGCCCTCTTGAGGTTGTCGAAGGTCTCCTAGAGGTCTCGGCCGTGCAAAGCGAGCTGCCGAGTTTTGACTACCATGTCGTCGACGTAGGCCTCCACGTTCCTCCCGAGCTTGGCTGCGAGGGCAAGCGCGACGAGGCGGGTAAAAGTAGCGCCTGCGTTCTTCAAGCCGAAAGGCATTCTGACGAAGCAGAAGGTCCCAATCGGTGTGATGAAACTGGTCTTGTCCTCGTCGTCTTCGGCCATGTATACCTGATGATAACCGGAGTAAGCATCCAGGAAACTCATTAGCTCACATCCGGCGGTAGCATCGACCAGCTGGTCGATGCGTGGCAGGGGGTAGTTGTCCTTTGGGCACGCCTTGTTGAGCGCCGTGAAGTCGATGCACATACGCCAGGCCCCGCTGGCCTTTTTGACCAGCACAGGGTTGGCGAGCCACTCTGGGTGATGGACCTCGCGAATGACCCCGGCCCGGAGAAGCTTCGCTACCTCCACCTTGGCCGCCTGCTGCCGATCCATGGACATACGACGAAGCTTCTGCCTGACCGGCTTGGCGTCAGGGCGGACCGCCAAGCGGTGCTCGATTACTGCGCGGTCTACGCCCTTGATGTCCTCCGGCGACCATGCAAAAATGTCGGCATTGTCCTGGAGTACTTGGAGTAGATCTCGCTCAACCTCCGCAGGGAACCCCTCGCCAATGGACACAAACTGCCCCTCCGTCTGGAGTGGCACCTTCTTGACCCCACCTTCGGGCCGGGGCTTAGGCGTCCATCCCGGAGCGGAGGGCGTGTCGCCGGGCGTACCTGAGAGGGCGTGCACCGGGCGGTGCCAGCTCCGGCTGCTGAGTTCGATGCGCCTGGCGAGGTCCTGGTCGCCGAAGACAGTGATCACGCCCTCCGGGCCTGGGAGCTTCATGCATAGGAAGGCGTGGTGCGGGATCGCTTCGAGGGAATTGATGGCAGGTCGTCCCAATATGACATTGTAGGGGTGCGGGATGTCTACGACGTCGAAGATGACGTGCGCGCTTCGGGTGTTGCTCCCCTGGCGGAACGTAACTAGAAGGGACACGTGTCCTATGGCCTCCAGCTGTTGGCCTCCGAAGCCTTGAAGTGGAGCCCCTGACTGCTCCAGGCGGCTTCGGGGGATGCCCATACGCTCGAGGGACCCTGCAAACAGAATATTCGCAGAACTTCCCCCGTCGACAAGGACGCGCCTGACGTCATGGCCTGCGATGTGAGCTTGAATGACTAGAGGGTCTTGGTGAGGGAACTCCACACCCCTGGTGTCATTCAGGGTGAAGGTGATGTTGCAGGGCGGAACCCACGGTAGCGACCGCTCCACGGGGGCCCCTAATAGGGAACCCCCCGGTGATGACGGTGCGGTGCTGCATGTCTTCCCTGTCAGAGGCTTGCAGGGGACCACCTCTTGGATGCCGCTCAGGGACTTCGGCAAGGGGCCAAGGAGACGAGGCCCGAGACTCGGCCATCACCCGTCGCAGTTCCGTGACTGCGGTGCATGCCTTCGTGTAGTGATCGCCGTAACCATGTACCTCGCACCACTTGCCGCAGTCCCGAAGCTCTTGCTCCGCGCGAGGTTGCTCGCCACAACTTGGTCCGTCCCCGCATCCTCGGCCCCCTTCCCACGATATGGGGGCCGGTCCTTGAAGGGCGTTGCCGATACCAAGGACATGGCGGACCTTGCGTGGACTGCGCTGGTGACACCGGGGCTTGCGCCTGTCCCCTGGCGAGCCTTCCTGCTCCCCGGGGCCATTGCTTCCGGGAGCGGCCTCTCGGGATTGTCGACTGCGGTCCTGCTGCAGGGAATCACCACCCACCTCCTCGCATGGCGAGCACTTCGCTTGGGCGAGGTCGGGGGCGGGGGTGTTGCGTCTTCGCGCATCTTCCTCGGCCCGTGCATACCCTTCCATCTTGTCGAAGAGCTTGGCGACCGTCTTGATGGGCTTGCGTGCATTGTACTCGGCCATCGGGCCCGGGCGAAGGCCCTGTATGGCTGCATTGACAACGGTGGTTTCATTGACGTCTTTGACTTGACAACGTATCTTCGTGAAGCGTTTGAAGTAGTCCCGGAGCTTCTCCGAAGGTTTCTGCTTCACGGCAAAGAGCTGGTCCGCGTCGATCCGTTCGACATAATTTCCTTGAAAGTTGTTGTGAAGGCGGTCGCGGATCTGCTCCCATGCGTAGATGGAGTTCGGCTCTATGGTGAAAAACCAGGAGAGCGCCACTCCTTGCAACGCGAGGGGGAGTCCCTTCGCCTTTGTGGTGTCATCTCCGCCCGCGGCCTCGATTGCGGTTTCGTACACGCGCACGAACTCGCGGGGGTCCGAGTCGCCTTTGTAGGGCTCGATGACACTGGGGAATTTGAAGTCTTCGGGCCACGCCGCCTGCTGTAGTCCTGCCGAAAGCGGGGACTCTGGATCAACGCGTCGCAGCGGCATGCGGCTGGATATGGGGGCGTCGCGACCGTCTGCCCTTTCCGGCGTGGGCTCTGACGCGATCATTGGCGCGGCCTGCTGGCTCCGAGCCTTTTGTATGTCTCGGACAGCCCCACGAAGATCCCCTAGCTCCTGCTGGAACGCTCTCAGGGCCGCCATCAGGGCGCTTTCCACCGCCTGAGCGGCGAGGTTGGTTATCGCGGCGCCGGTGGCGGGGTTGGTCGTCGTCGCGCCGGCGGGGTCGGTCGTCGCGGCGCCGGTGGCGGGGTTGGTCGTCGCGGCGCCGGCGGGGTCGGTCGTCGCGGCGCCGGTGGCGAGGTTGGTCGTCGTCGCGCCGGCGGGGTCGGTCGTCGTCGCGCCGGTGGCGGGGTTGGTTGTCACGGCGCCGGCGGGGTCGGTCGTCGCGGCGCCGGTGGCGAGGTTGGTCGTCGTCGCGCCGGCGGGGTCGATCGTCGTCGCGCCGATGGCGGGGTTGGTCGTCGCGGCGCCGGCGGGGTCGGTCCTCGCGGCGCCGGTGGCGAGGTTGGTCGTCGTTGCGCCGGTGGGGTCGGTCGTCGTTGCGCCGGTGGGGTCGGTCGTCGTTGCGGTGCGAGCATCGACGTCCTTGACCACCGCGCCTGCGTCGTCACCCGCGCCCGCAAGAGCCGATGCTGAAGCCCTGGTACCCGTGCGACGCTCCGATCCGGCCGCCTTCTTTCCCTTCGCCGCCATCGACGAAGCTTTTTCCGGTGCCATCCTTCAGATTTCAGGCTTGCTCCCGTTCTCCCCACGGACGGTGCCAACTGTTGTGGTTACAGACCAAACAGAGAGAGATGGTAGTGGAGAGTTGGGAGAAGTGACCGTAATGACTTGGGTCCCCCCATGGCCTGCATTCTATATATATATACATGGGGAGTGCTTTTACAATTATACCCTTACATCTGAGTATCCCCTTCAGGGGCACTTATGTCATTACCCATGTCCTACTCTGGTCCTTATAACCTTCTACCAGGCCTGCTGGGTTTAGGTGGGGGCCACCCCTACAACAAACCCAAATTTAAGAATCTTGATCAAATCTTGTCCAAATGCTACCAAAATTGATATGGATCTTTACAAGGATGTTAGAAACCAAATCACATCAAGAAATACAAAGTTCTTGGACTTGATTCCATCCAATTGAAGAAATCTCATTCTAGGTTACGAGAACACACCAAACCCTAAAAACAAAATTACTTCTTACTCGTGAGAATTTAAGTCATGAAATCTTTCAAATCATCTCTCACATGTCCTATCAAGATAATCTAAGCTTAGGTTTGGGCTAGAAAAGACACGATTATGTAATCACAAATCTTAGTCAAGAAAAGGTAAGAACTAGGTAAAATTTTGATTCTTGTTATAGAAGTAATCTAGATAGGCAAAATTTGATCCTAAGGATATACTAATACTACTTACACATTATGGATCATAGTAAGATTAAGATAAGCATGAAAATAACAAAATCACAACAAGTAAGAATAAGAACTCATGCAAAGTGAGAACTTGATCTATTGCATGAAGAGGAGCGATTCTTACAGCTTTTTAGTTACAAAGAACCAAGCACAAGTCCCACTCTTACTCACACTATAAAGGAGAGGAAGGACTAAGCTAAGCCTAGAACTCTAACTCTATTTTCTTGCAAACCCTAACTCTCCTCCCCTTCATCATATAGGCTAACCAGCCCTCTTAACAGGTCTAGACTCACAAAGGACTTAAAGAAACCTGTCAACCCCATAATACCGGGTTTTACACTTACACGTACGTTTTTTAAAGTTCTTACAAGAATCAACCCCCTCCCACCCGAGTGTTTGATCTACTTCACACACATGACCCTAGCCTAACTCTAAACTGCTTCCCTTATGTCTCCATGTGCTAAGGTTTTGGTGTATGCCTCAAGTCTGATTTTTGGTATTTTCTCGAATTACCCCTGATGAAGCTTTCGGGCATGTTCCCTTGACTCCATCTTCAACTTGTTGTGCAAGCCATCATGCCACATGTTGGTAGATCAATGACTCCCCTTCCATCGACAATTCTCTCCTGGTTCTGACTCCTACCAAACCATGCACCACTTGAATCGACGAAGCCACTTGATACAATCTATTGCTTGAACTTTTCCTTGAACACATTCTTTAAATTTATCATGTGCTATAGTTGAGCCCAACCATCCCACACGACCTCCTTGACCGATCTGGACCTCAATCCACCATGACTTAGTTCCGGTCGTCCATCATTGATCATAGTTGTCTTCAAGTTTCCCTGCATATCCAAAAATCAAGAAATCATTTTTCGGACACAAATTCTTCACAACTTGACATACGTTTATATAAACATACAACACAATGCAACCATCATAGGGGTTTCAATATCATCTCATGATTAAATCTTTCATAATTCTTAATTTTCAGAATCAACTTGTCTTAGCTAGTATGACCACACTTCTCATGGCGGTTGTAGCACTCCGGTGTAGGGTTGGAAGGCAATGGATGGTGGGGATTGGGTCTTTGGGTTACCGATTCCATCTCAAGGACACGTCTAGATGTGGGCCCACCGGACAGGGCAGGAATACGGGTCTTCTTTTTCTTCGGTTTGGTTGGAGTTGGCTAGCAGAATTGACCAGTGATCGGCCTACTTGGTTACCACGCAATACATGAAAAGTTACTCTCTGTTCTTTTGTGAGGTCGTTTTAAATACACGCAATCAACCTTGCAACACTTCGGTCACTAATATGCATAGAAGTTTTTGAATTTGTCATATAAAAATGATACTAGTAGATTTATCGTCAAAAATACTTTGCATATTATTATGTTTTAAATATATTTTTAGTATGTTTATATTCTTATGCTTTTAATAAAATTTTACTTACATATAATTAAAAAAATTGTTAAAGGTATGCATTGGATAGTCTGTCAATGTTCAAAATGAAAAGTAAAAAAGAACGGAGGTAGTAGCAGGGCATGTAAATGAGTAGCCCAAATTTGGCCTAATTTGATGTTGTGATGAGCTACCATGTAATGTAAAATCAATTATGGTCTATTTTGAACACATGAATTTTATACAAAACGGTTCAAGTTCCGCAGAAATTAGGAAAAGTTCACAAATGTGGCCTTAGTTATAGTGTATCTAGGGATGGCAATCGGACGCGACAGGTACAGGTAATGCTCGCCCATACCCGTACCCGCGATCCCGATTTACGCCCACGGGTATACCCGCAAAGGACGACGAGTGAAAAATCTCGTCCATACCTGTCACCCGCGGATACCCGTCGCCCGTGGGCATACCCGTTTACCCGCGAACTGAGAGTTACTATTTGAGAGTTGAACTAATGACAGGTACATATAAGCAACAGTTGTTGCTAGGAAATATAATAACTATCAACAAATTTATAACAATTAATAGCAATTAGAGATATGAAAAAATTTATAACAATTAATAGTAATTAGAGATATTGATATGACCGCGCCACCTGTCAAATTATATCGCAGGTAAACGGGCGGAGCGGGTACGAGTGGAGCTTACCCATACCGTGCCCGTTTACCCGATGGGTAAAGTGTTCCCCCATTTCCATACACGTGGGTAAAGAAAATATCCCATACCCGACTCTATTAGGATATTTACCCACAGGTATACAGATAAACGAGCACAATTGCCATTCCTAAATATACCTCACTTGCAGCGAATACAAGTATTTATGTTGGGCAACATACAGGTGTATAAGAGCATATTGGTGAACAAATGCACAAACATATCATGAAGTGTTCAATCCGCAGGCGACACGCTAGATGAAGGTGGGCGAGCACCTCGAGCACTTACCCTGTTTTTTAACTAGCCTCGTAGGCGCGGCGCCACGCCGCGCCAGCCACCGTGTGTACCGAAGTAAAAGAGGCGATAATCCGTGAGGAGTTTTATAAAAAAAATCGAGGCCAAATGTGTATTTTCGAAAAAGTTAAAGGTGTTTTCCGTAAAAAATCGATGACCTATACGTAAATAAATAGGCCTGTATGTAAATAAATGAGGACCAAAAAAATCGAGGCCAAATGTGTATTTTCGAAAAAGCTAAAGGTGTTTTCCGTAAAAAATCGAGGACCTATACGTAAATAAACAGGTCTGTACGTAAATAAATGAGGACCCGTACGTAATTTAGGAAAACGCGGGGCGCTATCCTACAAAGTGGAGGGGTAAAAAAATTGGCAGGGACCTGTTCGCGAGGAAAAAGGACCTTTACGTAATTTGCAAAAAGCTGAGGGAAATCGCTTCCCCCGGCCGTACGCAAATTTTTTGGCCACGCACCGGCCGCAGGGAGGCAAAGGGGCGACGTGGATAGCCTCGCAGGCACGGAATCCCCCCGCTCATGTATAGGGTGGGATTAACCCCCATGATATTTATGAGTTTTAGGAAAACCTTCGCGTCTTCTCGAAGAAAAGTGTGTTGTCCCTGTCCCAAGAGAGGAAGTACAAGCGTTCTAGGGTTAGAGCTTCTACGCCACCTAATGGTGGGCAAGGACCATGAAAATGGCGGTAACCACCAGTGGCGGATTTAGGCCCATGGCAACATAGGCTTTAGCCCGGGGTATGAAAAATTAACTAATGTATAGCCCAGGTAATTTCATCCCAGCCCGGGGTAACATTTCACTAGTCCAGCCCAGGCAGCCCAAGTAATTCAGTCTCAGCATGCCATTTGCATCTCGTCTCGGGTCGACGTTAGAAAGGCCCACAGGCCACAGCTGATAGGCCCGAAAGGGCAAAGCCCCAAGCCCCCAAACCACTACGTCGCCCGACTCGCCCCCTCCTGGCGTTGCTCCCCTCCCGGCGCTCCCGCTGCGCCGCCCCTCCCTCCCTACGCCGCTCGACCGCTCCCCTCGGTCCCCTTCCCGGCTCCCTACACTAGCCGCCTCCTGGAGTCCCGGTGCTCCTCCCTGTGCGGTTGTGCCACCCCTATCCCGACGGCGCCCCCTCCCTGCATGGCTGTTGGGTCTGCTGGCTGCACCAGCCCCCTTCGGCCCTCCCGGAGTCCCGGCGCCCCTCCCTGCATGGCTGCGCCGCCCCTCCTTGTGTTGCTCCCCTCTCGGTCGACCCCCCTCCGGCCCTTTCTCACTCCCTGCAAGCTGCACAGCTGCATCAGCCCCCTCCCGGCGCGCCGGCGCCCCTCCGGCCCTCCCTTCACCGCCCCACTCCCGGCCCGGTCCCCCTCCCTGCAGGCTGCGGCCCTGCGTGGCTCGGTGGCTGCGCCGCCCCTCTCAGTAAGGTTGAAATCTGAACCAACTACTTACTATTACACAACTTTGAAATACATGAGCTGATGAGCGAAACAGCAATTTGTAGAGTTTTGTTTGACAATTGACATGTAGAATCTCTACCGGTGTGGTGGCTAGCTATTGTGTTTGCTTTTCTGCGAGTAAACAATATTTGTAGTGTTTCTTGTTAGATGTTCTGGCCATGCTTGTCCAGTTGTCCAAATGTCCAACAATCCAACATGCTAGTAATTGGCTATGGTCTGATTTCACTCAATATCAAGTGGCAATTTCTCTAGAAAACTGAATAGTCAAACCCAAAATAGCTAAGAGCATTATGAGCATTATGCTGTCATACCTCCAATTTCTCTAGAAAACTGAATAGTAGGGCATCCATTGTAAGATTTCAGTATGGTGTACCTTTCTACTTATCCATTGTTGAAATGCATATTTTTGCATAGCCAATGTTCTGTAAACTGAGTTGATACGATTGGTCACATAATTTGGGATTTTGGATCTCCATATGCCTTTTGCTGCGAGGAGCTGCGTCGTATAGTTTAGATATACTTGGGTGCAAATTTGTCCATGTAGGCAAACTACAATGCAGTTTTTCTTGGGAATCTACAATGCAATGCAAAACTTTTCTGATGAAAAATCAAGTGTGTAGTGATACAGAGCGCTGATTAGGATGTTGATGTTTATCAAGCAGTAGACATTAATCATTTGTTGGTCAATGTCTTACGTTAAATTATTTTCTGTAGGAGTTATTAGGGAATATAAAATTTTTGATTCATTTGCGACATACTTTTGTTACGCCGTTGTGTAGGTATAAATTGGTGTTACTTCAAGGCTGTTAGCCCTTTAGAGTTCAGCCCGGGGCGTGGCAAAATCCTGGATCCGCCACTAGTAACCACACTTGACGAGAACAACCGTGACCAGGAGCGAGACACAAATGGAGAACACAATAAGAAGGATCAATAAATTGGAAACTCTTGAGATTCGGTGAGACCAATCCGTGTTTGAGATTGATCCAGAGATATGTACATAAAAATAGAAAAAGACGAAGGAATCAAGAAATAATGAACACTTGAGATTTGAGACGCATGAAAATCTCCCCAAACCCCGATCAACTCGGCTTCGGCTTCTGGCTTATTTTTCACTATTCATAAGTTTCGTCTTTTTCTGAACTTTTGGCTTTTTGTTGAGCTTTTTTGCCGGTTCTTTTTTTCCCGTATTTGTTTGTATTATACGTAATGGGCTAACTTTTTTATTTTTAAATTTTTTTAAATTTAATTATGCTAAATAAGCCTCTGTCAGCTACAGTGCTTTTTTCAGTCAGCTACAGTGTTTTCAACCATAAGCTACGAGCTTTTCAGCCGAACCGATCACCACCTAAATCTCTCACCACCGAACAAAGTTTATTTATAGGAAGACCACTCGACAGCTCAACTTGAGATAGCACAAATCCAAATCGATCCTCGTAAGTTGGGAGGCTTGGAGCGGACCCGCACTCGCATGGCACCTAGGAGCTTGCTGCTGCTACGTGCCCTCTTGTGTCAGATCAAGCGGCAGCCTCCCGCAGGCAGAGCCGTTACAGTGTGGGTCATGTGACGGAGCTTGCCCACTGTTGCCACAGGCGAGGAAGAAAGGGGTGAATTGGGAGGACAACACGATTTGGTCTGACTCAATGGTGAGATCGATTGGGGTAGGCGCGCGAGTGGTTTCACCAAAAAGAAGAGATTGCGCAGGAGTTAAAGTGCAAAACTGGCTACACCCCCTCCTCCATCTGGTGCACCTGATATGTTGCCTTTATGTTGATCTTGCTAATATGCAAAATCCCGCCGGATAATATCAAACAACCATTCGTCGCCATCGTCATATCAGTGGTGAGAGTAGCTAGGGCCGTCTTACGCATGGAGAGAACGTCCCATGTGCATCTGCTACTTATCACATCGATCCAACGCTCTTGCATTGTCGTGTAACTACACAACGCCCCATTTTTTCTCACGAAGACCTAGCTGTATATGCAACATCTCCTTGGGTCCTGTTGCTTGCTGCCTCACCATACGAGTTCCAACAACTTACTTTTCTGCCACTTCCTACGCCCAAAGGAAGAAATCAGAGCCAGTGACACCTATTCTCCCTTCTCAAAACCTTCCATTGAGCATCTTAAAAAAACTACCGAGTGCCACCACCGTCGGCAAGGGAACTGTCACCACTGAAGGCGCTCCACATGAGTTTTTTGCTATTATAGTACTCCTCTAAGTATGGTTTCGACAAAACGGTATCCGCGTCGTGGGCTTCTCTAAAACAATACCTATTTCGTGTACTCCTCTCTATAATAGTATTCCCAGGGATTTGAACTCAAATTATTTTGATTTTCGAATTTTATCTTCTCTAAATGACTAAACTGCCCTTCCTAAATTTGTTTAGACCTAATCCTTTTTCTTTTCTTCCCACACGACACAGTACAGGCGCATCACTTTTCCTCTGACGGCGGCGGTGCACGAACTACGCACGCAGGCGACGCGCTCGCTCGCGGCACACGCCCACACGGCAGGCAACGATCTTGTGGCAGACCTCGTGCGGCAGGGTGATCACGCACAGAGGTGATCGAGGTCTGCCGCAAGATCGTTGCCTGCCGTGTGGGCGTGCGCCGCGAGCGAGCGTCGCGGGCGAGCGCGTCGCCTGTGTGCGTAGTTCGTGCGCCGCCGCCGCCAGAGGAAAAGTGATGCGCCTGTACTGTGTCGTGTGGGAAGAAAAGAAAAAGGATTAGGTCTAAACAAATTTAGGAAGGGTAGTTTAGTCATTTAGAGAAGATAAAATTCGAAAATCAAAATAATTTGAGTTCAAATCCCTGGGAATACTATTATAGAGAGGAGTACACGAAATAGGTATCGTTTTAGAGAAGCCCACGACATGGATACCGTTCTGTCGAAGCCATACTTAGGGAGTACTATAATAGCAAAAAAACTCGCCCCCCCCCACCCAACTAGGGATGGAAAATGGACTATATATATATATATATATAGTAAAAATATTGAGGACTACTAGGAGTCCGAACTCCTCAATTATGTGTCGTCCGATCGCGTACGCACAGTTACCCGGAGAAAAGACGATTAACGGGTCGGGACACTGCTAAACCCGTTGCTTCTCCAAAACAGGAATCTCGCAGCTCGGTCACGCCTCTTTCCCCAAATCGCGCATTTCCCCCGGTCTCGCTTCTTTCCCCAAATCGTGCGCTGATGCTTCACCGAAGGCCAGCTCCGCCGTTCTCAACACCGAGTCGCGTCCATGTAGAGGAGGCGACGGCCGACAGTGGTACCTCGGATTCCAAACGCCGCCGTTCGATTCAAGAAACCAGCCGGCCGGCCAGCCCTTGGTCCTGTCGATAGCCCACGCTATAAACCAAACCGGACGGACCGAGGCGACGCCGCACCGCCGCCGCAGCGGCCGCCGAGGACGCCGGGAGTCGCCGGTGGGCGCCTCTTCGCCTCCCTCCCGCCGCCGCCGCCTCTCCTTTCCAGAAGGTACGCCCTCCCTCCCCCTCTCCCTTCCTTGATTCCCCTTCCTGATCTCGCAAGTCGTGATTTGCATGGTTTTTGATCAATTCTGGGGGTTTGGATATGATATTCTTTATTTTGTTGGTTGGTGGGGTGCTCCATGAGTAGGGGATTTTCATGGCGTTCCCAAAATGAGCTGGGAGTTTGTCACTAATTGCCAATTGGTTTATGCTCTTGCCCAGGCCAGACCAGTGTGATTAATTCAGCTACTGCAATGTGGCAGATTTGAACTTTTTTTAGCGTGAACAGCTAGAATAAGTTGAGATGATTTTTTGCAAGGGGATTTTAATGGTAGCAGTTAACTAAAATTGAGTTGTTCATAATATTCTCTTCTTCCTCTTAAAATCATTTTCATGTTACTGGACTAGAATCACTTTCCTGTATGCCTGCTAACTGTTCTCTCCTTTGCCTTTCTTTTCAACGAAGTGGGAGATTCATTCAATTTGTATTTTCTCACTGCCAATTTGATTTTTGCAGAGTTGACAGTGGTATATACACAATTCAGTTCATGAAGAACTGGGATGGTAATATGTGTGTCCGAGATATAAATCAGGTATATTTCCCATACATTCACTATTTCATTGCAACATCATTCTATCATCTAACCAATGTATTAAACATGTTCACTATATTTTTATAGGATTGTATGGATACTTTCAGAATGGAGATTTTGATGGACATACTTACCTTGGAATCTAATTTATCGTCACCGCCTGATTTCGTCAAAGAATTATTGAAGCAGTGCACTAATCATTGATAAGCTACTGAACGATGCTTTGAAAATAAGAATATTTTGTTCTATTACGAGACTAGTTTTTGCTTGATACTTTCTGGATTGTAATAATGCTATGCGTCAATACATCACATTTGGCTGGATGTAAAACTTTGTTGATGTCATACATACATTATATTTTTTCAATACAAAAACTGTGATGACTTCTTACTCATGCTATTGTTTTTTAAGCACGTCTTTCATATTTTAAATGTTGTAATTACTACTATGTGCATCTGATCCATCATATATCTTTCATCACATACATTTTCTGTACTGCTTTATGCAACAAATTTACTTATCATATCTATCCATCCCTAACGAGTATGTCCAGTTTGTATCATCTATTTCTTTTAGTTTCTTTTGTTATCTGGAAAGCTGGTCCAATATACGAAATAATACGTTTACCGACGACTACCGAGCTGTACATGGTTGTGATGTACGTTCTTGATTTGGAGTTTTGGACTCTGCATTTGGGCTGTTCCAGCCATGGACTCTCCACTGATTCGCCAAATGTTTCTTCGCTCATTTGGGCTCAAATAAAGGCAAAAGGGATGTTAGTATGCTTTCACATTTATTTGTAAAATCACGTACAAAATCAATCCTCTAAATGTATATACAAAATAATACTTGTCAATACTCTTGGTTTTTAACGTGTTGTTCGTCTCCATCAGCCATTTAATATAACATTTGTTGTCCGATTCTTCTAAAAACCACACACAAGATTTTCAACTACATCCCTAACATGACTTACAAATTCGCCGCTCTAAATAAATTTTTTTGGCGTATAGAAAAATAATGGAATTCAACTCATGTGTTTTTCCGATGCCATTCCAACGGACCGATGCCATTCACGCAATGGCCCGGGCGACGCCCTCTATGGCCGGCGCCCCTGCGTCCTCGTCGCCGACCCCTCCGGCCTTCTCCTCGTCCAGACCTCTCCGCCCCGCTCCCCCAACTCCGCGAGGCCACACGCCACCGGGCTCATGGTCCGCGTCGCCCAAGCCGCCGGCGTCAAAGAAGAAGAGGGTGGAGGCATGCCGTCCAAGAACCTGATGGCCGAGCGCCGCCGCCGCCGCAAGCGCCTCAACGACCGCCTCTCCATGCTCCGTTCCGTCGTGCCCAAGATCAGCAAGGTACTAGGTCCAAACACTTTTTTTTACAAGATTAATTACTTGCAAGAACAATAATCTTAGCACAATGGGGTATTAATTGGAGATGACGTGCCAATGTGTTGTTGGTTCTGGAAACTAGATGGACAGGACAGCGATTCTTGGGGACACGATCGACTACATGAAGGAGCTGCTGGAGAGGATCAGGCAGCTGCAGGAGGAGATGGAGCAGCAGCAGACGCCGGGCGCGCTAAGTGGGAACTATTCTTCAGTGATTGGAGCGAAGATATTACTAAGTGGGATTGTAAGGAAGATATAGTGCCTACACATTATTCTGAGTATGAAACTCAACTATCTTCTCATACCCAACAAATAATTGCGAGTCACTGAATGATGCTTTTAAAAAAAGAATATTTTGTTTTGTTATGAGACTACTTTTTGCTTGTCACTTTCTGGATTGTAATAATGCTATGCATCAATACAGTACATTTGCCTCAATGCAAAACATTGTTGATGTCATACATACATTATATTTATCAGTATTAAAATTGTGTTGAATTCATACTCATGATATTGTTTTTTAAGCGCGTCATATATAATTCAATTGTTGTAAATACTACTATGTGCATATGATCCATCATATATCTTTCATCACATACATTTTTGCACTGCTTGATGCTAGAAACTTACTTATCATACCTATCATTTGGTGACGAGTATGTTCAGTTTGTATCATTTATATCCTTTAGTTATCTGGTAAGCTGGTCCAACATACCCATGCTCAGTTATTGCTCTCGCGAATTGTACCTCGAATTAGTCTATTTATCTTGGACGCCGATCGGGATCATTTTATACATGGCCAATACATATACCTACTCTGCGGTAATGGCATGAAATCTATTTATGGCAAATAATGATCTTAACACATCCAGACGGACATTTGTATACCTGTTTGGAGTTGCATAACTTTATAAGATAACATTTGATATCCGATTCAACTAGAAAATTCTCACAATTTTTTCACCAAAACCAATATCATGACGTACAAATTTGCCGCTCTAAATCATTCACTATGACATACCCATTTATATTTGTAAGATTTTTACCCTGACCGCTTACATGTCGTACAATTTCACCGCTCTAATTCATTCCGTGTGCCGTATAAAAAATAATGTACGTGCACATACGCGTTTTTTTGTGCCGTTCGTCTTCTTCAACCATTTAATATATCTTCATGTGGTGTATAAAAATTAATGAAAGTTAACATAATTATTCTTATGCCGTAAGTGGACCAATTAAAAAAAATTTGGAGTATAAAACTCGAGTTGATCACAACGATTCATCATATGTTGCATGTAATGATATTTTGCATGCACCATAGACTATTAAATTTATATTTACAAGCTAGCATACTTCAAATACTGCCGTACGGATTTGCATACCTACTCCATGTTTATTAATACATTGCCGATACAAAAATGAGCAGGAAATTTTTTTATGGCAAATAACAATATACACACATACATACCTCCACGTTAATTACAATGATTCTATATACATACCTATCTCCACGTTCACAAATCCGGATCGCTTGTTGACAAAAAATTGACCAATCCGGATCGCTGGTTCCTCAGATTCACGTTCCATCCCGGATCATTTGAATTATGGCAAATAATTAGCGGGGTGGGCATTTCAGATCGCTGGTCTATTTATGGCAGTAAAAATCCCGGATCGCGTACGCACAGCATGCTGGATATTTATGGCAGTACAAATTCCGGATGGCACTAATCAATCTGACGTTTGAATTCTAATGCAAACACATATTGCTAATGGATATACCCGTTAATCTCATATCTATTACACACTAGCACATCTCAATGCGATCGAACGGTAGATAGGTTAGGTGCCTGGACTCCTAGGAGTCCCAATTCGCCTTCCTATATATATATATATATATATATATATCAATCAGTTGAATATAGTATTCGACAGAAAATGAATATAGTTTAGATTTTTTTGTTCGATTAACAATTTCTGTTTTATTCGTATTCGCATTAATAAAAATAAAAAGCATATTTTTTGGACTTTTTTCCATATAAAATGTTGTTTTATCTTAACTATTTATTTCATACCCAAATTTATTGAAGCAATATACATATTTTATTGCACTAGTCCTAATTAATAGACACTTTTTAATTCAAAATTGAGTACACATTCAATTTGAACATGTATTTATTATAACATTATATTCGTATCTATATTTTAGCATATTCGAATTAGTTGATACATTTATTTAAAAAATACGAATATAAATATGGTTTTGTTCAATTCGTTCGACCCATACAGCCAACTCGCGAAAAACAGCTGAACAACACCTTTCCCCTGGAAAATACACTGACGTTGGTGAAAAATTCCACCTGGAAAACGAAAACCCCGTTCGTCCGAAACCCAGCCCTCGTCCCAATCCCTCGGCGCACTTCGTCCCAGCCGTCTCGCCGCGATAGGCCGACCCCCGAGCAAGGTAACTCCACCTCCCCGCGCCAAATCTTCCGTCGGCCTCTCTTGCTTCGAACCCCATCTCTTTCAATCTCTCTCTCGCGAACTCCTGCAAATTCTTTTCTTGTTCTTGCCTTCTTGGATCAGTACTCGTTTCTTGTCTTGTAGAATCTTAGACAAGCAAGAATCTTTTAGAATCCTTACCCAAGTAGACATATTTGACACCGGCAAGTAGGACCAATTTAGCGAGAAACGCATTGTTTCGTTTTCATGTTAGGGCTTCTTCCGAGGAAGCGAGCGAGAAGAAGTGGAGCGTCCTCTACCCGGTGTACGTCAACTCCAAGAAGACGGTCGCCGAGGGTGTAACGCCCCGTTTCCAGGGGCGCGTACGGACACGGCATTCCGCAACTATTCACGCATGAATAGTTATGGAATGTCGCGCAAGAGTATACCATTGCATGCTTACAACAAAAGACCAGCATATATTTCACATAAGGATTAACATCCAGCTTTTGACAGCGGGGCGTGCAAGCCCAAAGCATACTTACATCACAAAACTCCAAGATCCGCTTGAGCGCGGCCAAGACCTAAAGCCACAGGTCCTCGACGGAGAAGCGATCCTCAGAGGCGTCCTTGACGGGGAGACCTTCACCTTTGTCTTAATCCTCTAAAGAGTGGATTAAGCAAACCGTGAGCCAAACAACCGGCTCAGCAAGCCCCAAAGGGACTCTAACTTACTACATGCACGGATTAACAAAGGAAGAGAGTATATTTGGTTTATTAACTTTGAGTGGATGCAGTTTTATTTGCAAACATTTTGATAAGACGGACCCAAAACTACTTCTTAAGAACTCAGGGATTTTCATGAAGAGTTAATTATCCAACCTAAACAAGTTAAACATTTACAAAACTACTTAAGTTTCGCTGCTGGAATCACCCAAGTGACACAGCTCCATTAACCGGGAGCACGGCGTATTCGAATACCATTTATTTGACTCTGCAGAGTTTGCTCAGCTTTACCCACACGATCCCTTAACTCCCGCGACAGAGTTAAGAAAGCCAGGTCGTTTCACTGCTCAATTCTTTATATATGCTCTACCCGGTAGAATTCACTCGGGTCTGGCACAATAAACTCCCGTCCGCTTCGAGTGAACTTTACCGTTGTTAGGCACCCGTAGTACGGCCTACCTAATCTCGCTTTTTCAACGCCAAGCCTTTACAATACCTGTAGAGTTTGAATTGAGTTGAGCAGCTACTAGACCAGTGTTGACAAGTCAACTCCTGTGGTTGAGCGATCACTATGTCATTTGCTCAGCGTAAGGGTCTAGTTCTATATTCTCCCCTGGTCCGCAACCTTGCCAGGCCCGTGACCCAACCTAGGGTAAGCGGTGGGCGAAAGCCGTCTCGCGGCGCCCCACAACACCCTTACCCTAACTTCGTTCCTAGGGTAAGAGTTGGGCGAAGACTAACTCGCCAGCTCTTCCCCAACCCTTACCCTACCTTGTGCACGCCGGCACTCTCCGCTCTAGGGCACGGTGTCCCATACCACCCTACCCTGGAGTCGGGTTTGCAAATTCTATTGGCCCGCAGCCACAACCTTATCAGTATAAAGACTTTGCATGATAATAGTAACCTACAGTTATCTAGATTAACAGATAATTAATTCTAGGGTTTCAATGGCATGGCTACGAATTAAACATGGTATTTATCGGTGGTAGGTCTAACTATATCACATGTCATTCTAAACATTTTATTTTACTTTAAACTAACATTTCACAACTAGCATAATGCAAATAGCATAATAATATAATTAAATAACATGGGTTGCAACATGATCAAAGGACTTGGGACTTGCCGTCAATCCGGATGATCTCAGCTAGCTCGAACGTAGAAACTCCTGGATCCTGAGATTGCACTTGAACTTCCGGGATCTCCGAAACTAACGCAAACACATAAAATAATTAAATCTACCTTGAGCCTAATCAAGCGAGGAAAAATAAACTAATTAAAAAGGAGTAAAATGCATAAATCCTCAAATGGGGAATTTTAGGAATTTATCTGGGACGATATTGGGAACAAGGAGGTCAAAAATGGGTCCAGGATATTATTTGGAGCAAAGTGGTGAAATTTGGGAATTTTTGGGAATTTCTGTGATTTACTAGGATTTATTTGGATTTTTCTGGATTTTGGAAATTACTAAATCGGGGAAAAATTGGTGTGAACAGTGCGAAGGCCGGCCCGGCTACTGTGCGGCCCGGCCGGGAAAACGGCCCGCGCGGCCCACAGGCGCGCGCGTGCGAGCGACGGAGCAGGCCGACTCGGCCCACTTCCGCGCGCTTCCGCGGTCCCGATGCGCGACGCGTGGCACGAGTGGAGGGGTCGGATGGGGCGGGGCGAAGCGGTACGGTGGGGAGATCCGACGGAGGAGAGGCGGGGAGTTTATGATCATCGGACGGCCGAGGAGACGCAACATCCGACGAGCGAGGTTAGACGGCACAGATGGGAGGAGACAGCCCGGATGGAGCCACGTCGTCGTCTTCCTCCCGCTGCGCGTGCGCAACAGAGGGGCAGAGGTGGCGGGGCTGCTGCGCTCCGGCGACGGCGATGGCCCCCGAGGGAAAAGAGGGGTACCACCGGCTAGGTCTTGGTGAGGGGAGTCCATTTTAGGGCTTTGGAGGGTGAGGGGACCAGAGGGGATGGCAGGAGGGAGAAGGGGGCGGTTCGGTCATTTGGCGTCGAGGGAGGTTACCGGCGGCGAGATGGTTCGATTGGCCGCGGTCACACGGATAGGGGGCCAAGGGGCTCACAACGACAGTGGCGGAGGGGGCTGGGGAGCTGCGGTGTAGCCTGGCCACGAGGAGGGTGCGACGGCCGGCGGGGTGCTTCGACGTCGGGACTCCTCGGGCGGTCACCTGTCCAAAAGAGCCCACCAAAGAGGTCAGCACACCGAGGGGGTGCCCTGGTGAGAAACAATTGAAGAGTGAGTGAGAGGAGAGGGAGATTGGCTCCCGGGGGTCGCCGGCTCACAGGGCGGCAATGGCGGCGTTCGGAGCGGCGAGGTTCCAATTGGCTGCGCGAGGGGGTGCACTGGAGTGGTGGGGAGCGAAGGAGAGCAGTGGGGGAGCTTGGGAAAGAAGAGGGCGTGCGGGAGAAGGATGGGGGTTTTATACCCCGAGCGGAGGGGAGGGGATCCTTCGGGGAGAAGGCAACGGGCGCGCGCCGGGGTCAACAGGGGTTGGCAATGCGTCGCCTCGGAGGGGAGAGGGCGGTGACGGGGCTCTACAGGGGCGTAATGGTGAGGCGACGGCACGGGAGAGGGAGCAGGTGAGCTGCGGCAGAGGGAGCGCGTCCGCGCGCGGGAGGAGGCAAAAGCGGAGACTGGCAGGTGGGGTCGGGGCAGAGAAGAGGCGACGCGTGGCGCAGAAGCTCTGCCGCTTCAGACCGGGTGACGACGGGGGCGCGGCGGTCCAAACCGGGGCGCTGAGGGAGGATCCGAGGGCGGCACAGGCGGTCTGGGCGCGGGCGCATGGTGCGCGCGAGGGAGGGAGGAAGCGGGGAGAGGAGCGGCGCCTGCAAGGGAGGAAACGGGGAGGCGCCAGGGGTGGGGAGAGGCGGAAGGGGAGGCGGCGCCAACGAAGGAGGGGAGCGGAGGGAGGCGTTGGGCGAGGGAGAAGGCGGGGTCGGGGCGGCGCCAGCGCAAGCGCGAGAGAGGGAGGCGCCGGGAGAAGAGAGGAGGCGGGAAACCGGGGAGGGCGCCAGCGAAAGAAGAAGGCGCCCGGCCAGAAAAGGAAAGCGGATTTTCGGCCGACTTTCCAAAAAGGGAAAGTCTCCAGAATTCACTCAAAAATGCAGCAAAAATAATGGAAATTTTTGGTTTGAAATTTTGGGGACTTTTCAGAGGGAAGCCGCATCGCCGCCGGCAAGGCCTGCGCCAAGATCGCCGACTGCTGCTCCCCCTCAAGATCCCCTATGAAATCGAAGTAAGCCCCCAAAATCCCCACCCTGCATTTCGTTTCTTGGTTTGTGATTGTAAGTTTGAGTATAATCGGGTAAGGCGTACCCGCGAGATTTCTTCCAGGTGGGGAGGGTGAGGGTGCAGCTCAGGAGGGATGATGGTTCCTTTGTCATTCCCGAGATTGCAACAAGTGAGCATCCCCTGATCGGTTCGGCTTGAGCTTCTGGCTTATTTTTCACTATTCATAAATTTCGTCTTTTTCTGAACTTTTGGCTTTTTGTTAAGCTTTTTTGCCGGTTCTTTTTTTCCCGTATTCGTTTGTACTATACATATTGGGCTAACATATTTTTTATATTTTTAAATTTTTTTAAATTTAATTATGCTAAATAAGCATCTGTCAGCTACAGTGTTTTTTCAGCCAGCTACAGTGTTTTCAGCCATACGCCATGAGCTTTTAAGCCCAACTGATCACCACCTCCTGAAGTTCCTATGAAATAGGGTTATTATGTATGTAAAGTCAATTGCTTGACGTGACAACAATTTACATTCAAGAGATATACAATTAAGCATGGTAATTGGCATAAACCTACAAATGACAATTCCAATGTAGAAGCATCAGGTTATATGATATATCTAACATTCTGAACAATGTTCATACACATAACAGGTCTGCCATTTTCTTTTATTCTTCTATTACTCCTGTACAATGTAGTTGTTCCGGATGATGTATTTTTCTTCACTCTTCTTTAAATTATACACAAAAAAATTTAAAGTTGATTTTTTTGTAAGTCACAAACACTAGCATACTCGAAATATATAATAAACACTCTCTCTCATCCGATCCTTGCCCTCACTACATTGAGCCTGCCTCTCATATTCACCTGCAGCTACCACCTGGCCGGCTTCCATTCTTGGCCTCATTGGCAGCCACATCAGGCTGTAGTGCAAGGCACTAGTGATTGCTACCTGGGATGATATTTAGCTCCAGTGGGCTGTGTGCTATTCTGGTATGGGGGTAGTAAACATAGCTTTGTGTTTTTGCAATTTTCTCTAACAGGAGTGTAAAACAGTATATTGTTCAACTGGCTACTTGGAACTTAAAAGGCTCAAAGATTAACTTGGTCCTGATGTTAGTTGAATATATCATTGGGTATGTCCTGAGATGATGTTAGCTCTAGAGGACTGTTAGTCAACGGCACAAAGCAAAATTTGCTTTTCTTGCATTGATTTTAACCGATAGGTTCTCGCTGTTTTATTTTACCTTTTATGTTCTTATGGGAAAATTATTTCTGTTCAATGATTGCTTTCGGTTTCTTATTCTGGAAACATTGGTATTATACTATTATTTTCCTTGACATTGAAGCTGTAGATGTAGCTATTGACCACAACTTAAAGTTGAGTCCTGAATGTTAATTGAATGTGAGTTGTTCTGATTGAATGTGAATGTTAATTACTTAATTGAATACAACGTAGCCATTGCCGTAACATAGCCTGGTCATTTTGCTCATTGAGTTGTTCTGTGCACCTTCCTTTCTTTTCATACAAGAGCTATACTTAGTTGCAGCATCAGCATGCATTGGTCCACATAGACGCAAAATGAATGTTAGCATAAAAATGTTCACAAGAAGAAAAACTATTAATTAAATCATTGCATGTGATTGTCTTTTCATTGAATACAACGTAGCCGTTGCCGTAACATAACCTGGTCATTTTGCTCATTGAGTTGTTCTGTGCACCCTCCTTTCTTTTGATACAAGAGCCATACTTAGTTGTAGCATCGGCATGCATTGGCTCATATAGACGCAAAATGAACGTTAGCATAAAAATGTTCACAAGAAGAAAAACTATTAATTAAATCATTGCATGTGATTGTCTTTTAAGAAACTGAACTCCTATAATGTTGGTATGCTACTGAATTGTATAGTGGGAAATTGTGTATATATATGTTATGTGAAGTGTGCTCACTTTCTTATTCATTTCCTATGGAAGTCTGTTTAATTCATTGAAGATTTTTAATGAGCTACCTTCGACTGAAGAGAGACTTATGATTTAACTGTATTTGTACTTTGATTAAAAATTAAAACCGGACAATTTTAACTATAATTAGTCTGATTTATTCCTTGATGTTTGTTGAAGTGGGAAACTGTACATCTATATTTTATTTGTGATAATAGCCAGCATATTGAATATAATAAATAGTAGAATGTGCTCAAATGACTACATTAGAATAGAGTGTATCTTGCAAGCCAACTTTTGGGTGCTATCATGCAAGCTCCCTGCATGAGCTGTTGGATGTGGCCTTGATGGATCATTTTTAGTTCGACTCATGGAGTTGGGATTCCATGTACACGATTTTCCAAACGGTGTGTGGTTCATCTGCAAACTTGTCTGTCCAAGTCCCCCATATTGATCCATCCAAGCCACATGCAAGGGCCTGTGGCCATGTGGGAAGTTTGCATGATACAAGCCAGATATGGATTTGCATACAGTACTCTAATGTTAAAATGCTATTGCGTAACAAATCAACAGTATTGATTCATTCTTTGTACATATTTCTACCAGGGATTGCCACCAATCCATCATATCCTTGTTACTTTGGATCATGCTGGTTTTCTTGTTGACACAAGATACAAATACAATACTTATTTTTTTTGGATGTATACAAATGATTTTGTTGCAAACAAGTTAGCTGAATGGAATGATTTGCATAATCTAGTCCATATCTAAGTTTTGTAGAATCTAAATTATTTCACTTTCAAATGAAAATTTTACTTGGTAGTCCTAATTAAGGTATATAGAAACTGATTTCCTTCTGTTATTTTCTCTATGGTATGTTGGATTAAAGCTGACTATCATGTAAATGCTGTGGGAGGTTCTTTAAAAAAGGCTCCTATTTATGTTGGGATACTTGTTGCAAGTACGAGTTCAGCTTCCTTTGTCAAAAAAAAAAAAAAAAAGAGAGTTCTGCTGTCTCAAGTATTATATGTGCTGGTTTCTGACTTCCCATTATAGTCCAGACACAAGATTTGCTACCGCCTATCTGCCCCTTCTACTGGAAGGGGTCTCTCCTAGAACAGCGAGTTGTGTAGTAGGTTTTCGACCATCTGAACACTCCTGGAATACTGAATCAACTCACTAAGTAATACATTCTGTGTGAGAGCATTGTCATCCTTCGTGGCATGCTTGTAGTATAATATTTAACAATATTTGAATACTATTTGGAGTTTTGAACCATCAGTGCTAGCTTGTCGTTGATGAATGCTCAGGAGCTATGTTATGGCACTCTAGTCTGCTTAGTGTTTTAGTCATTACAAATTCAGCAGTGAGTGAAATCTTGTTCAGTGGAGAAGATGTAGGTCGGCAGCATGGCTTGTATTACAAAGTAGTTAGGATGAAGGAAGCCAGTACAGATTTTGTTCTGATACTCACTGAGGGTGTGAGTGCAACAAGATGTTGCTAACACTGATATTAATGCATTTTATGAGGTTTGATGTTAAATTTTAGCTTTAGATATGCAATATCAAGTTTTATACAGTGTACTTTGTCGTGACTATTACTGTACTTGCATCAAATTGCTCGAGGTTATCAATGGGAAATAATAGTCTTTGTTTTGTAGTAGTTTCTGCTTGTGTTCTGTTTAACTGTGGAAGTATCTCTAAAGATGTTAACTCTTGTATTGGTGTCATCTTTGGCTTACTTAGCCTGCATTTCTTACTTTATTGTGCAAAGCGCACAGATATTGCTCATGCACATCAGCAAAGATTTCGTTATATTCTTTTGGATTACTGATCTCACTTCTGCAATCCACATTACAGAGAAGCAGTTGATGCTTCAGGTTGCAGAGCTGGTTCCTAAGCACCTCGGAAGGATCAGGAAGCAGGAACCTGCTACCAGTTCTTCAGCTGCAGGCCCCACAAAGCCCATGAAGGGTGGAAGGAAGAAGTAAAGACATCGCCAAATTTATCATGGTTAATAGGATGTACTTCAGGTGCTGATGTGTCCGCTGATCCTGTGGTCTTAGAAAGTTCTTGATTTTCTGGGGGTTCTGAATTCTGATCCCTATTTTCAGAAAGAGCAGCTTAGCAGGACTTTCTTACAAATGCAGTTGGCAGAGACATGTTGGTTTTGATTGGTAGAACTAATTTGGAATATGCAGATTTCTGAAGCAGTGGGAATTCTAGTACTGAATATTGTTCCTGGTTGCCCTTGTGTGGACTACATCTTTTCCTCAACTTGCACAGGCGATTCGCTATGCCTTTGGTAGTTTGTGCAGCATTTGGTATTCAAAAAAAGTGAGAAAAGAAATGGATGGTGTTCTCACAGATGATGAACAGAAATGTCAAACTGCACAGGAACGTTTTTTATGTGTCGTCAAATAGGCAAAATAATAATGCAAAAGCAGTAAATTTGCTCCCTTCGTTGCAATAATCGCGACGTTGCAAAATACCATTGGAAAGAAGATCAACTGAAAATACAATTTCAAAGGCCAAAAAGCTCTTAAAAATGCCATTGCTATCCATTTTTGTGACTATTGTGAAGATGCTATTTGGCAACTTCGTGAATACTGCGATGGCACAGAGTAAAGCCTGTGATCCCAAATGAAAAAAAAAAACCGTTCCTGCATAATCTCGAATGCTTAGCCATTTAGAAAAAGGAAGTAGCCAACACATCACTCGAATAAACATTAGACAAGGCTGCCACGAGGAACAAATTCCGTCAGTCCTGACATGTAACTCCTGTAGGTAATGAATTTTATTGACATATATCGCAGAGGTTAATATAGTTTATGGACAAGTGAATAATTGAACATTCATGTAGTACATTGTAGTGACAATACAAGCCTAGCATAGTACCACATAACAATATTTTTCTTTTGTTTGAGAACATGATGTATTTGCTCGGACGTGCGTCGAGCTGTTTACTTAGCAATAAGATAGGTATGAATAATACCAACAGGTAAATTAAGAAGACTAAAAATGTTTATTTCCGTTTGGTAACTAGAAAATTACAGGGAGATATATGCCCTACGATTATGCAGAAATTTGCCCACACATGATTTCTCTCTTAAGATATTATGGGCGGAAGGCATCACATCAAGTGCATGTGTTATTTTCTTAAAGTGGACGCACATTACGCTCGTGCCACACGCAAAAGCTCGATATTTTCCGGATTTATCTCGTTGCTTTAGAGTTTAAATCAAAATAATTTATAAGTTTTGACCAGTTTTCGCTGCATTTGCCTCCCTCAGCCTGAGCAACTCCAAGAGATTATCCAAAAGAAATATCCAAATTTAGTGATTTAGCTATTCTCTAAAATGAATCTCACCCAAAAAAATAAGACTACTCCAACAGGCTATCTAAACTAGAGGGCGCGGTGGGTCGCGTACGCGCGGGAATGGGGCGTAGCGTGCAGGAAGGAAACGCCGACCGCGCCAAGAGGCTGGATGGTGAGCGAGGTAGGCTATCCAAAAATAGAGAGCGAAGGAGGAGGGATGGAGAGCTACTAAATTTGGAGAGTCATTTACAGAGTCTATTGGAGATGTTTTTTCTTCAATAATAGCCAAATTTACCTTTAGAAAATGATTTAGCTCTTCTCTTGGAGTTGCTCTTAGGGGTATTTTTTGAACTGTGACTGATGGTTTTTATCTGTATTTTTTAAGACGATAGCGAACATGGAGACACTGACGCGGACGACACACCCGGTTTGACTCGGAAGGCTATATAAAGAATCCGCTTCGTTTTAACATTTGGTTTTTTTAATTTTTAGAGATATCAAAAGCCAGAACCAACAACTAAAGAGATCAAGGCTAGGCCCTGCTAAAGTTAGTTTATGCTTTTGGGCCTCTACCTTCTTAATTTTGTTTTTTCTAGCTTCTTGGGTTTTTTCTTTTCTTTTTTTTTCATTATCCATGGTAAGAGAATCTGTTTTCTATTTTTGTTTTTAAAATTTAATTACAATAAAAAAGTTTACATCAGTAATAAACAAGTATCAAACAGTATTAAATATGCCTAAAATTCAAAAATATAAGCTAAAATAAGCACCAATGAAAAAAAAAAGTTTGTCAATCCTTTTCCCTCTGAAAAATTGAAAAAGACCACGTCAAAGTACAAGTACAAGACACAGGTTGCTGCCACCTTTCGCGGAAATCGTACGGAGGTCAGGTGAAGTGCCAAGACGACAGGCACTATTCCGACCGTCCGATCTAAACCCAAACCGGAATGCAAACGCGCAGCCGCTGCCTTATTCCTTGCTTTCCCCGATCGCAGCTGCAACTGCCTTCGCGTCTCCCGTCCGGTCCCGCCGCCGCCCCCTCTCCGGCTCTCCGCCCGCCGCGTCCTCCACCTCGGACCCCATGGTAACACCACCGAGTCCTTGCCCTAGTAACCAGAACCGCTCCCCCTGTTCTTGATTTGGTTTGGGTTCTCCTCCTGCCCTACCGGTAGATTTTGGATGATTTCTTCCTTCTTGTTCTTGCGTCTGCCTGATGGTGGTGTCGTTCTTGGTGGCTGCAGTCTGCGCTGTTCAACTTCCACTCCTTCGTTACGGTCGTGCTGCTGCTCATCTGCACCTGCACCTACCTCAAGATGCACTTCCCCTCCCTCCTCATCCGCCGGACCGGGTGCGTTCTTGGCTCTTACGCATCCGCTCCTGTTGTTATGGTGTCTCCCTTCGTTTGCGCCTGATCTCCTTTTTTCGTCACCCGTACATTCTAAATTTAATAGCTTGTGTGCCTGTGATGGGATAAGTAGCACAGGGGCCATGGCTTTTAAGATTCGTTTGCAAGGGTTAAGTCTCCTAGGGAGGAATTATTTGCCGTGGGATGGATTAAGGGTTGGAAATACTGCAACCCTATCCTGTTACTGTTAGCGAGAAACACATGTTAGATCAACATTTGAGTTTTCTGATTTAACAAATATATATGGTAGCTCTTTTTTGGTTGGGGAAATCCAAATTTTGTGGCATGACACTGGGGGAAAACTAGGTTTGTTCATAATGAGATCTGGAAAAGGATAAAAATCAATAGAAGATTAGTTATGTTGAGCAAATAATTGATAACTGTCAAAGGGAAAGAGCAAAATTAAGGAAGATCAGTCTTTTGGAGATAATTCTTAGTTGATGCTTTTTGTTGGCATGGAGTTATGCAGAATCTATTGATTAAGTAGGATTTTGTGATTATTGATAATTGGCCTCAGAAATGTTTGATCTCAGTACCCTGGATCTGCGGGTAAAGCTAGAAATATTTCTTTTCGCAATCCAAATTATCATGTGGACACAAACACATCAGTGGAACGTTGAATACAGACGACATTTAAAGTAGTTATTTATATCTCACACCTTTTTAAACCTCATCCCCACCTTGTTCTTACCACACCTCCCTTTTGCTCAAGCAAATCCAATGGATGTAAGTGGTATATGATACTTCATTAAAATTCAGGCACTAGATTTTTAGCAATTCCCTTAATAAATATATTTGTATGTGCAGTAGTTGCACTCAAAATCTATGGTTTCCTTGTCTCTGACCTTGGCATCAAAATCACCACATTGGTACTTGCTTTGACATTGTAGATTTGTAGTAGACTTATAGTGGGGTAAATCACTCTGATGTATCGCTACATGTCCACTTCTGCTCACCTAGTGAAAAATATTCTTTTCGCTATTAAATGAAAGTTTTAGTTTGCTAATAATGCTAGTAACACCTAGGATAACACAATCCATTCCATCACCATTTATGATAATTTAGGAAGGGAACCTCATTGTGGCCCTCCCCTCTCAGCAGCACCACCGGTGGTGCTGCCTGGGGTTAGGTAGGGGATATGTAAGAAACAACTGGAGTCTAGCAAATGGGAAGTTTGAATTAAAGCAAAGGTAATGCTATACTTTAGAGAAGACATGTAATATGTTTGCCAGGGCCTGCAGTTAGACTCGACTTAGTAAGGTGATTCTATGACAATGAACACTTCTATTCCTGGAATGTGGGTATGTGACATCAACACATCAAGGGGTGTATATTACCATAGTTGCAAGAATGCATGTTAACTCTGGGTAAATAATATGATTATTATGCTCACCCCAGTCATGTGTAGGCAGCTCATTGCCAACCTTCTAGTCATGTGTTAAACATTGAAATACTTCGTCTTTTAGTTCATAAACTTGCTCATTGGCATTTCCCATGTTCAAAAAGTATATATATTGATATTGGTTGATGTAATTATTGCTTTTATTGGTGACCTGAGCTCCATCAATTAGCCTTTCTAGTTCAGGAGATCTACAGTTCACTGATTATCTTAACTATCTCGTGTGTGTGTAGATTTCGTGGTTTCTTTTGGAAGGCTGCTAGAATAGGTAAACTCATTACTTATTTTTCTCAATATCTTGTTGTTCTAGTTAATTAGGTTGTGCTGTTACAATATTAATCTCTAGAAACATAGTTGTTGGCACTCGGCAGTATAAAAACAAGGATATTCTTTTAGTGCAATGGAAGATGAGCGTGAAGATGCAAAGTTTAATTTATGGCCAAATAAGATGTACAAATCGTTGTCCTTTTAGTGAAACGTGGACGAAGAACTGAAGAATAGGAGTAGCAGTTCTTCTATGATTTATTGTGTTTTGGCATTAGCACCAACTCTGTCAAAATGTGTACACTACTATGCATCTTTATGTATATTATGATGGTTAAGAAAATAAAAATGGAAAATTTGCAAGCTTATATGACAAAATGGGTGCATCTACTATGGACTATTTAGTGTCCAGATAGGATAGCAGTTACCTAGAGCCTTGACTCTTCTACTATGGACTATTTAGTGTCCAGATAGGATAGCAGTTACCTCGAGCCTTGACTCTTCGTAAGTCCTGACCAAAACGTTAACATCATTATATGGAGATATACCTTTTGAGGGATTTAGAACTTCAGGTTAATCCTTTACGTGCTTGGCAGATCTTAATTATAATCTAATGACAGTTTCAAATAATGCTTAAGCCATTTGATACTTATGGAGTTAGAACTAGAATGACCATGGGCTGCACAGAAGCATACACAGGTTAAGCATGATATACTTTTAATCTCCAGCATTGGGATGAAGTCATGTTCATTAGTTGGGAGTTTCTATTCCCATCCAGGCAACAGTCTTGTTGCAGTTATTGACTTTGTGCGTGCATGCTCCTGTGTGCACCATTTGTTTTTGGATTTTATTGCCTTGAGTTTGAACTGAAGCATCAACGTTAGATGTTGTGTGTTGCAACTTCCCCACTCAAATTGTGTTAGTGTTTCCATCCGGAGACTGTCCTTTTGTTTATGAAGGCAGAGTTGAAAGTTTTCCCATATATTTTGCTGTATGTTATTTTAACATTTATCCATAGCTTATCAAGATGTTTTAGTTCATCATGGTATAATGTTTTTATCATCTTTTCTTTCAGGTGAACGTCTTAGCCCCTGGGTAGCCCTTGGGTGTTCAATCATGGGCATATCTATTTTATTTTACTGAGATCAGAAGATGTTTGTCACGTTCTTTGCTGCAAATGGCTTCGCCTGTAGATAGCAGGAACCTTATGCCATTTTTTGTCTTGTTTTTCTCCTATAAGCATGTAATGAACTGCATACTTCTTAACTGGTTTGCACTTCAGAAAAGGAGAAGTATGAATTTTGGACAGATTTACGTAGTCCGATTTGTTTTTCTTTGAGATTTCAGATCCTTATAACCTTGTAACTGTAGTAGATACAATGCGGTTTCATGTTGTGTTTGTTCTATTGGGATCATTGAGTTGTATATGACACTATGATCATGTTAACATAACTGGTTTGGTTATTCTGGTTTTTTTTCTGTCAGGCGTCCACCTGTGGTTCAAAAAGGAAAACCAGGCAGATTTCTAGTTGAAACCCATGTATACCACTTTGACAAAACAATGTTGTTAGATTTTATATGTAGGAAGCTTTTGATGGATGTATTCAGTGTTTTAAGACCTGGTCGCTAGGTCATGCATCCACTCTCCCTCCCCTGCGATGTTGAGATGTTTGCAATGTCGGACTCGTATTGTTTCAGAAGTTTCTTTTGTAGTCTCTTTATGCAACTGTGAGTAGTAGTTTCCACAAATTTGACCTAGTTTCTCAAACCTCTCATAAAACTTGGCTTGTTATTCGTATGGAGCGTGGCTGGGAGTTAGCTCTGCTTGCTCAGGCGTACTAGAAAGTTTCTCTGGTATATGTGATGCATGAAGACAAAGTAGGTGGTGACGCCAAAGTTAAGGAGTCTAGCCACAGTCTAGCTCCCTTATGAACCAGCATAGTGCAGTTAGCATCAATAGTGATGAAGTAGAGCTTGTAGGCGTTAACATGGACTAGGCTCAGGAAGCTATTGGCATTGTAGACAAAGGTGAGTTGGTCGAAGTCTTAGTGGAATAGATGCCGTTCGAAGAACATGATTACAAGACATTGTCAGATGAGAAAGGTTCGAACGAGGAGCAAGGTGGAAATGATCAGACCGTTCAGCCGTGAAGTCCACCCCATGTTGGTATGACGTCAAGTGCAAGATAGCGGGATGTCTTTGACGAGTGCATGCCTACCAACCTATGTGGGACATCAATTGAAAATGCTCTATAGTAATTTTGTACACTGGCATCATGGCAAATACCATGTACAGAGATTGTGGGTAATTTGGGTTTTGAGCTACACCCTATAATTCTGGCCATAGAAGGGAGATTGTTGCAGCACACAATCAGCTATACGAAGGTTTGGAGGGTGAACCAAAAGGCACTGGAAGCAATGTTTGTTACATTCGAATACTTTTACCATAACTTGCTCGGTGTCCTCCGAGTCATACAACAAACGAATCCTGGTACCCATGTCGATATTGTGGAGGTTGCCTCAAAGCAGTTTGCTGGGAAGATGGTAGTTAAGAGAGCATTCTTTGCATTCGGTGCATGCATAAAAGGATTTTGATATTGCCATTCTTTACTATGTATGGATGGCACATTCCTAACTGGGAGATACAAGGGCTGAATACTGACTGCAATTGCAGCTAATGCCAACAACTAGGTTCTTCCCGTCGCACTGCGTTTGTAGGGAGTGATAATATAGAAAGTTAGTTGTGGTTTCTGAGGAACATGAAGTCTGCTATCGTGGGTGATCATCCAAAAGTTTGGATTACAATCGGCATGTCAGCTTGTTGAAGGTAATTATGCAGCTTCAATAAGGAGAAGACAAGCCCCATCTATGGGTTGATCTGCAGAGCAAGTGGTGTATGAGGCACATGGGTGCCAATTTCTTCAAGTAGTTCATGAACAAAGACCTCATAAACCTTTCAAAAGGCGTTGCAATCAAAATTAGTAAAAAAGTTTGAAGCTCTAGGGTGAAATTGGATGACCTAACTACGAAGCACACAAGAGAGGGTGCGAAGAAGCCCGCTACAATCGCTAATTTTGTGTTTCATGGATTCAATTTGATGATCATAGAGTGAATTTTTCCAAATCGTAGGGCCAGGGTTTTCATTTGTGGTAGTTTTGGAATGCCTAACCAAATGGCAAATTAGAGGCAAAAATTGCATGTGATCATGACAGCGTGACCCATGTGTAGCGTGTTCAATTACTCATCTTTGACTACAGTGTAAATTCATGGACTATTCCATGCTCATAACAGAATTGTGAGAATTAATGAGAGATGTACTCTCCTCCATGATCAGAGCTTAGTTTTTTTATTTTCTTCTCTAGTTTATTCGCAACTTTGACCTTATACATATTAATGTAGTTTAAAGCTTCATTCTTAATTTTTAGCAAATACACATAGCAGTAGCATGTTACATCTTCAATAAAAGGTAGAAAATATCTTTTGCTCCTTTTGTCAACAATCCATTCATCTCACATAAGTCAAAATGGACACGATCAGTGGTGCCAAGTTCACTTCTTCCTCTAATCCCTTAAAGGGTTTTTGGGGTTGCTTTGCTTGCACACATGACTAGCACTTTGATTCTTTGATAATTTCATATTTTTGAATTAAATCTACTCTAGACATTCTGGTAATACTATCAAAACCAATATGACAGAAACTAGAATGCCAAATATTGGCCTCACATTTATTCAAACCAATTGTAATATTTAGATTATAACAAAACTATAAAGTACTTAGGATGAATAAGCCTCCACTCTCATAGCCTTTACCAACAAAATTCTCATACTTAGACATTACAACTTTATTTGACTTAAACACTAGCTTATAACTATCCCTGCATAGGAGAAAACCACTAATGAGGTTCTTATTTATTGTTGAAACATGCTGCACATTCTTCAAGTGGACATGTTCCCTGAAGTAAGCTTTAGATGTACCATGCCAACACCAAGAATAGAAACATGTGACCCATTTTTCATTAGTATAGAGGAAGCCTATACTATCTGATAAGAAGAAAACAAGAAAATATCATAACATATGTGAACTTAACTGATATCAACCCACCAATCAATGGATTAACATGCTAAAAAGACATTAGGTGAATTATCATGCCTTCCTGAAGTTAAGGCCTCATCTATGATAATGTTAACAACCTTCATCTTTGGTTGTTCATCATCCCTGCTCTTGTGGAAGCAACAATCTTTTGTCATATGACCTTCTTTTTCGCACACAAAACAGGTGATGTCTCTCAAGTCCTTTTTCTCAGTTTTATTCTTTTAAACCTAGTTGTCTTATTCGGTTTGTTGGATTTGTACTTCTTTGTAGCAGTCTTTTTTATCTATGAAATTTGCATTGTTCTGACCAGAAGAGTTGGGTGCATATTTTGCTCTTACCTTTTCATCCTCACTGAGGGCAGCATGAGATCCTCAATAGAAATATCTTCCCTCTTGTGTTTTAAGCTAGTAGAAAAATCCCGCCAAAAAGTAGAAAGTTTAGCAACAATACCCACAGCCACAAACTTAGGAGACAACATACAGCCTAAGTGTGCAATATTACCAACCAGTAGCTGAAGGTCATGAGCTTGTCTAACTATGGACTTAGTCTCATTCATGCTAAAGTCAAAGAATTGCTCACACATGTAGAGCCAGCGATCTGCCTCTGTCTCTACATATTTATGCTCTAGTTCATCTTACAACTCTGTGATGGACTTGTAATCTATATACGCATCACAGAATTGATCTATCAGAATAGTCAGAATGCAGTTAAGAGTGGTATTTTTCACATTTTCAAACTGTATGTATTGGTCAATCATAAATAGATATTGCGGGTGGATACCCCACCACAACCCCAAAGACATGAGCCAACTTGGCTCTAGTCTACCATCTATGAAAGTTCTGATCAGAAAACCTTTCATGTTTCATTGGATTTGAAGCACCAGCCATTGCTGAATTGTAACAAAATTCATGTTAAGGTTTTTGGACTGCTGTAAATATGCACAATATTTTGATTCTAGATTTTACTAGGAGGCAAATATCGCAAATAACTAGTGAAATATAAATCAATATGAACAACGGACAACATATTGCACTTTGAACTATTCTCAATAATATTATATAACAGAGTCAATCAGTCACACGAATGACTTACAGTTGGGCTTGATGAAAAATAGGAAGCAGTACAAGCTTGATGTAGTATAGAACGTAGAGAAAGCAGTGAAGCAAGCGATCACACAGATATGCGCTGCCTAGAAATCTTATTGTCATGCACATGTAGGTGTTCTCTGCGGCAAAGGCTTACAGATACTGTCCACCCTCCTTCTCAATGCACACCGAATTGGAAGGCCAACATGGTTCAATTGTTGAACACTCCAGCACAGCTCATCAAAGAAGGAAGAAGATGTGGGAGAGGAATAAAGAATTTCGGTTGTTCTTAGGCTTGGACGTCTCCCGGTCCTTATAAAGACATGCGACAATTACTCACTGGTAACTAACAGCATTGTCTCGATTTAAACCATTAACTCACTAGTAACTGATGTTTAAATCTCATTTAAACAGAATAAACAATAGAGATAACACATGATTCACTAGCAACTGATGTTTAATCAGAAGTCATGCAAAAATACATGAGCACATACGTGCGCGCGTGTGTTTAGCCAAAGTCCTCCTCATGTCATCCTCATACCATGTGTTACATATTTTAAGGAGTGGCAAAGATTTCACCTTATAAATTAACTTTCCTCTACTTAACTTTGCAATATGGTACTAAACAATGCATGCTTTAGAATTTCTAAAGGAAACGAACCTCAATTCATGGGTCGAATCCAATAGTTGGTGCTGTTGAGGAGGTCGAGGCCCAAGGCGGTAGCCGTGGAGGAGATTGGAGGGGGAGAAGTGGCGATGTAAAGAGGGAATTGATTGAGGGGAAAGGGGAGAAGTGGTGATGTAAAGGGGAAATTGACAGAGGAGAAAGCATGAAGAGGCCAAGTGGAACCCATTTTGGAGGATGGGCTGGTTGGAGACTTATCGGAGTGGCTTGTGGATGGTGACCCGAGTCTATGGAGGTGGGCGTCCATCGCGGTGGTGTATCGGTGAAGCAATGTTGCAATTGAGGGGGACTTCAGGGGAGTGTGGAGATGCTACGAGCGTAGTTAATTAAGCAATGGCGCACCGTGGTAGTTTTTGGCTGGCCGTGGCTTTGGAAGAAGACATTGTTGCGGCCAAAATGGCAGTAGGGAGAGTAAGTGGTAGTAGATGTGGAGATATGGAATGAGGTGCTGCGTGTTATGGGGTACCTTTTACAGTCACAATGGCGGTGTGAGCTCGAGCCAGCAAGCGGGTGAGATGGGAATGTCTACCTGGCGTAGGAATCCTGGAGTGGCAGCATCGTGCAGGGCTTAGGCATGGATGAGATAGAGCGAACGCACGCATCGAGGTGGACTCCAGGTGGCTCAAGGCAGCGTCGTCATTGGTGCAGAGGCCCGAGCGGAGAGGACAGGATAGGCGTGCGTGGCAAAACAGAGCCTTTTCCTGACACTTTGCAGAGAGTGCAGAGAGCGTAGAGGGATGCAGAGCTGGGCATTGGCGAAGGCGTGCCATTTGTTAACAAGGGACACGATGACAGTCTGGAAGAAGGCGCACGGCGCACATCTTGCATGGACGGCGACGCAGCATTGGCCGTGGCTCTGGAGCCCGACTGGACAAGGGGGACACATGGGGTGCTTGGCTTGGGCGTGGCTACAGCCTTGCTGATTTTTCCATGGAAGGAACCGCACGGGCGAGCACAGTAAGGCAGCTTGACGTGGCACGACAGATAGGGAAGGAGAGGGGGACAGATAGGGGGAAGGCGAGAGCATGGGCTCTGGCATGCGTCGTGAAGCAGGCGGCGTGTTCCAGGGCGATGGTGGCGAGCTAGTGTGGAGGTGAGGCATGCCGTTGCGGAGGCACGGAGCAAAGCCAGAGCGCACTCTAGCACTTGTGGTGCACAAGTTGGGCATCGAGAGGCTAATAGGTGGGCCACGGGCCCGCAAGGCATCGAGAGGAGGCGGAGACGAGAGAAGGCGGACTTGTGAGAAATACGTTTTGGCCAAAGGAACAAGGAAAAGGGGCAGGAGAAAGCAACGGGGTGTCGAACGGGCTGAAATAGTAACGTACTGGGCCAAGGCTAACACGGTTTCGGCGTGCGAAGGATATCAAATTTTAATACATTTCCCGAATTGATTTAATTCCAGAAATCAAGTTTAGGATTGGAAAATTAGCAAAAAAAATTTTAAAAAAATTTAAATATATTTGAAGATGCACTGTAAATTATTTATAACTTCAATGAAAAAATATTCCATGTTTTTATCATGCTTTAATTATATTATAGACTTCATTTTTACCTGCAAAAAAGGAAAACTTTTTTAAAAATTCCAATTTTTTTTGAAAATGCAAAATTGTAGAAATGATGCTTGGACATAATTTAATTTTGGAAAAATTGGGATGTTATATTTATCTGGTGTGTAGGTAGACCTAAGCATATTTAGAGCCGGTGAGCGCTACATTCACTGGCCCTACTAATTGCACCCTTTTCTATTTTGTTTCCATATATTTCCCCCATGTGGTCCGGAATAGAGAAAATATTATTCAGTGCTTCCCACCCTTAGGGTGCTTCCGTACCTCCCTATTCAAAGTACAATACAAATGGTCATTAAAAAAAATCCCCAACATTGACACAAAATCAATCTATTATGCTATAAATTTGCAAATCTAAATTTGGTCTATACAACAAGAAAATTAAAAAAAGGACACATTCTGCTGGAAAGAAAATAAAAGGAAAAAGGAAAAAGATAAAGATAAAGCTATTGTTCATTGAGATTTGTCTTTTTTGTTTCTCGTAGTGTGTGTCATGTTTTCAATTAAATTTTTGCAGGATGTTTGCTTGTATCATGAACTATCTAACGAAATTTTATGAGAATTTTTCATAACCATTTGCACGGTATTTTAAAGAGGGAAGTACGGAAGCATAGTAAGGGTCGGATAAGCTCTCGTCTGGAACGGTGGTCTCGGAAGGTTATTATACTAGCCACAGAAAAAGCGGACTCGTACGTGTTGAAGTAGCTAGTCGAGATCATACAGTCGTTGGAAATTGGAAACTTGGAACGTTCCCTCACGCATAGTGCACTGCACACATAAGTCAAAGCAGACAAAGCTGTGCTCCAGGTAAGCATGAATGCGTGCATGCATCGAACTCCCTCGCCCAGCCGGTCATTGATCATCTCCCGCACGGTGGAGTGAACGCAGCCAAGTGTTCTCGTCCGTGGGAGCTACCCGGCCCCACGACGGCTACGATCAGAGCTCGCCGGTCCTGGGGGAGGGCGAGCGGGGCGGCCGCCCTGGCCCCCAAAACCCAGGGGCCCCATACACCGATATACGTTGTATGTATGAGTATACTAATACAGTAATACTATCCGGATCCGGTTTGGCGACTTCTTAATCTCATCTTCAGATCTTTTCGTCTAGGGCCGTAGGGAACTAGGGCGGCGCCGCGCCAGCACCATCACGCCGAGCCGCCGAGGTTGGCCGTCGCCCGTCTGCCCGTCTCTAGACGTCTCTTCGCCGCGCAGCCGCGCTACGTCCCCAGCCGGTAAGCTGTAAGCGACCAAGCCGAGATACGTCTTGTACGCTTTTTAATTCATGGCACTCATGTCCTCTGATCGAATCATCGAATGGGCTGCTGCGTGCATGCATGCACGTCTGAATTAAGGCATCAACTTCCGATCTGTCGATCGATTTTGTTCTGCATCTTTTAGCCACTTTTCGCCGTCGCGCGACGTGAGCTCTGCATGCATTATATGCATACAATGATACAAGGCGCCGACCGCTCATCCGCTTTGCATGGCCTGCATGCTGCATGCATTATATGCTTTGTACTTTTGGATGTTGTACCTTGCTTTTACAGCATCAGGTTAATTTAATTTGAACAAGGGTAAATATTAGACGCTAGTCCATCCACTCTTTTTAAATCATTTTATTGGTTTCTTGCGGTATCCGTGATGTAACTTTAGCTTTACTATTTTAGCTTTATATTTATTAAAATTTTCAAGCATGATATCTAAAATATCATTTAAAAGGACAAAGGAAGTATGATTTATGCCTCAAGTATAATCCCATTTAACATCTACTGTAGACTATAGTTTGCATATTATGAATTTTTTAAATCAATAATTACTGCTTTGTAGTTACTAATTATACTATTGTTCTTTAAATTTTCAGTACCATGTCATCTAGAAAATATGCATCCGGCAGTGAAAAAAGAAAAAAAAGAGGAAACGAATAGATGAGTTGATAGAATCACAGAGGGGATCCATTGACAAATTTTTTAGAAGTAATACGAGCAGTTCAAGAAATCCTGATGAATTGGCGATAGTTGCTGTGGAGGAAGATGCTAATGTGAATCTAGAAGATGAGGGCCCTACGGAAGACCATGTCAACATCAACACAGATGATAACAATGTGAGTGATCATGAGCATATATTTAATTCATCTGCTACAGAATCTGCTAATTTTGATGAACTAGTATTTACTACAAATATTAGAAGAAATGTTAGAAATTATTGGATGAGATTGATATCAATACCATCATCAATGACTTCGCATCTAGAAATGTTAGAAGAAATTTTTAAGGTAATATCTATAAACTCTTTGATATGAATTTTTCTTTAATACATAACGTATTTTAAGTGTTTGTTGGTAAAATTATATATATATATATATATATATATATATATATATATATATATATATATATAGAGGAAGCCTCTTTTCTACTCCCGGGTGTAATTACACCCTATATCGTATCTCACAACATAGGTAGTATCTCGTGTAACGGAGAGTATGTACGTGTAGTATACGAGTATTTAAGACCATATAGGTGGTATAAACAATTTTTTCAGAGGTGGTATGTATATTTTTTTTGACATACTCCTTTTTATATGCGTATATGAAGGTATTTATAAAATACGCTAAAAACTATGGACTCCCTTGCAATTTTTTCGTATGGTTCATATTGGAGTATCTTATGATTAGTATATGACTATACCTAAAGTGATAAAGGAGTATTTCAAGTTTGTTTAGGTGGTATATTAGAGGTGGGTGTAATTACACCCGGGAGTAAAAAGTATTTTTCCTATATATATATATATATATATATATATATATATATATATATATATATATATATATATATATATATATATATATATTTAGATATTTATAATAGGCCCTCTATTTCTAGTTTCGCCCCGGGCCCCTAAAATCTCAGGACCGGCCCTGGCTCGGTCTACATGAGAGTGTTAAGAAATCTGAACCTGGGCCGGTAGCTCAGGACCTATAGTGGGCACCTCATTGTAGTCTATAAATAGAGAATCATACCTCCTCATTATGTACACATGAATGAAAGCAATAAAGAAAGATCAGGAGTTCTCTCTATCTCTCTGTGTGTTCAATCTATTCTTCTGTGATTTTGTGATTGATTCGTTCTTGTTCTAAACAGAGGAATCGCTCGGACTGGTCTCTAGCGACGGTTTCTCAACACGTTATCAGCACGACTACGCTCCGGTGAACGAGGTAATCATCGAAGCACAGATTGAATTTTCTAGTTCGCTTTTGAATCTGTATTTTCTTTTCGCGTTCTAGATTGAAACTCTATGGTGCAAATCCGCCCTAATCTACCGCGAGCAGATTTGAAGTCACCGGCACAATGCCGATCGGTAGATTGTGAAACGGGGTAGATGTTGATTGCAATGTAGATTAGAAACGATGCAAATCCGCCCCAATCTACCGTGAGCAGATCTGAAATCGTCGGCACAATGTCGATCGGTAGATTGCGAAACGGGGTAGATGTTGATTGCATCGTAGATTGGAAACGAAAATTTTTGCATGAATTTATTTGATTCTGCATGATCATTGCGCAAGAAAAGAGATTATCTACTTCCCTGTTCGGCCATTGCATGAAAAGAAACAGAAAAAATCTCAGACGTCGGCCTGAAGCTGACCATGGCTCGCTAGACCACCACTGGCCGCACGGCCACCACCCCATAGATCGGCCTGAAGTCACCGCTGGCATGAAGCCGCCGTGCGCCGCCGGTCTTACTGCTTGGTCTCACCGCGCCAGAACGCGCGATTCGCGACCGCATGCGCACCTCGGCCGACCAACATCTCAGTTTCCACGCGCCGCCCGTAGCTGCGCATCGCCGCCGGCTCGCTGCCGGCAGTGTGACCCGCCACCCGAGAGAGTGGCCCGTAGCACCCAGTCAGCCGCCCTGCATGGCCGCCAGCCTGACCGCTCGGCCGCCGCCCCTCGAGCTCCGCCGCACCTCGGCCTCCTCGCCCGCATGCGGCAGCCTTGGCTCCTCCACAGTCGCGCGCGCCGCCGCCGGCCGCTCTCCTCGCAAGGTGCCGCCGCCGGCCGCTCGCCCAGCACGGCGTCGCCGCCCGCCACCGGCCTCCCGCACCGGCGCTGCCACCATCACGGCCTCCCGCTTCGGCTCGCCGGCCCGTAGCCACGCCCGCGCCCGCCTGGCTCCGGCCGCCACCGCCTCGCCGCTCCTGCACGCGCCCGTGCGCCGCCCCTCTGGCCGCCCGCCTGGCTCCGGCCGCCGCCGCCTCGCCGCGCCTGCACGCGCCCGTCCGCCGGCACCGCCGCCCGCCCGAGCCGGCAGCTCGGGCCCTTGCCGCTGCCGCCTGAAGTGCAGTGAGGGGAGGGGAAACCCTAGAACCCCCCTCCTTTTGTTGCTACCGGCCGCATGGGCCATTATGGGCCGGATGAAAAAAAAAATGGGGCCAAAAGTCGGCCCGACCGGGGCAGGAGGCGCCGGATTTTTACAGAAAAAACCTCTGGTTTTAAAAAATTACCGATTGGTCCTTAACCTTTTAATATAAGCCCTCGAATTTTGCACTTGGGTCCTGAATTTTGCAGAAAAGGCCTCGGTAGTTCCGAAAATTACCAGTAGGTCCTTAAATTCATGAGTGGGTCCAGAATTTTGCAGAAAATCCCTTAGTAAATCAGAAAATTGCGCGGATTTTTCTCTGAATTGAAAATTTGCGTAAAAACCCTCTGGAATTGCAGAATTTGCTGAAATTTCATATTCTTGCATAAAAGGGCCTCGGGAATTCGAATTTTGCATTATTTTTAGCATTTGAATATTATTTATTTGTGCCATTACTGTTTTATGTATTTTCTATATTTATTTACTGTTTTGGTTAATTGTAATTGCTGCAAATTGCTTTTAATCACTGAAATTAGCAGTAAAATTATAGAAAATGCACAGAAAATTATGAAACATTGCGAGAACCTTTTGTACCATTTATTTACCCGCAGTGAATTATTCCGTGCATGTCTACCGGCAGTAGACTTACACACATTTAGATGACTGGAATCACGAACCGGGAGTTTGAGGAGCTGGCTCAGAATGGCCAAAACTATTTGACATGGGTATCCGATGTCGAGATTGTACTTGGGGCCGGAAGCTCCGCGCAGCTATTGGATTAAGCGGACAGAAAGACGCTCAACCTACACTTAAGGAGAATGATCAGGTACTTCATTTTCTCAGGCTCCACGTCTGCCCAACTCTCAAGAATGAGTATATGGCGGAAAAGAACGCGCTAGCACTCTGGACCGCACTCAAGAAGCGGCTTGAGAGGCTCAAGTACACCATTCTTCCTCAAGCAGAGCAAGAGTGGATCAGACTGAGGTTTGCCGACTTTAAGACGGTCGGGGAATACAATTCTGCCTTGCACATGATTTGTACCCCAATACAGAAAATTGAGAAAAACTTTCCACCCAAATGAAGTATAATCCACACGCAATTATCGTCAAGACGGCTATGAGGAATATGCCGAATTGATTGATATGATGCAGGTTGCGGAGGCTCAGGACGAAGTTCTCCGTAAGAACTACGTCACTCAGCCACCTGGGAGCTCCGTTGGTCGTGAAGTCAACGCCGGGAGCAACAAGGTGCGAAAGCCCTTGATAAAGAAAAGGGGAAGGAAGGGTAAGACCGCAGCCCAAAAAGGCAAATCAGACGCTCCACATGAGAATAAGGCTAGCAAGCAAAAATGGGATGCCAAAGGGCAGCATGAAGCCCAATTTGCATCGGTTGAGTAGGAGAGTTCTAAGCAGCTGCCTGCACCGATGGAGGTTGAAACCATCACGACAGCAGCACCCCTTCTCGACCTAGAAGCAGCCACCGCTATTATTTCTCTTGAAGAGAACGTCACCCCCGAGAAATAGCAGAAGAAGTCTGGTGCACTGAATGCATTTCGACTTTAATTGTCATTTATTTTGTGTGGAAGAATATGTTAGAATTTGCATGGATGGTACTTAAGAATTGTTATTTTCTCGTGATGGTTGGATGATATTTGAAGAATTCATTTATTTATTCAGTTTATGATGGCATGACATGTTCTGATATTGGTGTATTTATTTATGTGTTAATTGCCTTCTCATGCATATTAATAAAATACCCTATATTAGAACAAGTGTAGCGTCCTATAAAGGAAATGTGCTTAGCTAGCAGTGGCACAATGCATACCATCTTAAGAGAGACTAAGAATTTTCAAGTCGATTCGTAAGAGCACTGGTAGCCTTACGATAATCGCCGGAAGCGATGCATGTATAATTGGTTCCGGAAGAGCCACATGGGCACAACTTTGGTCATTGAAGAAGCCTTATTGTACCCAGAATCGACTAGAACTCTCCAAAGTTTTAAGAATATCCGCGCAAATGGTTTCCACGTTGAGACTGAAGAAGAGTACGGTAAGGAATACCTGCTCATCATGAAGCGCGAAGAGAATGGCAAAAGAATATTAGAAAAACTTCCTTCACTTGAAACTGGGCTATATTATACCAACATTAAAGCGCCTGCAGCGTATACTGTTCTGAAGACAGTATTTAAAAGCTCTGAACTCTTCTGTCTCTGGCATGACAGATTAGGCCACCCAGGTCTTACCATGATGAGAAACATAATAAATAACTCGCATGGGCATAATATTAATGTGAAGAATTTCCCGCATCATGAAGATTTTTGTGTGCCTTGCATGTGCCACCGGGAAACTAATTACTAGACCCTCCACTCTGAAAGTGAAGGATGAAGTCCCTGCATTCCTGAAACGCATCCAGGGAGACATTTGCGGTCCCATTCAGCCCGTCTCAGGGTTGTTTAAGTATTTCATAGTACTCATTGACGCTTCTTTGAAGTGGTCATATGTGGGTTTATTGTCCACAAAAAACCACGCCTTTGCAAAATTGATCTCGCAGATCATTCGCATCAGAAATGTGTTTCCTGATCATCATATTAAGTCCATCAGAATGGACAACGCCGGAGAATTTACTTCGAAGGAATTTGATGATTATTGCACGGCGATAGGAATTGCAGTTGAGCATTCGGTACCGCATATCCATACCCAGAATGGTTTGGCAGAGGCTTTAATTAAGAGAATTAAATTTATTGCCCGATCTCTCTTGCATAAAAGTAATTTTTCAGCTACATGTTGGGGACACGCAGTTCTTTATGCAGCGAATCTCATCAACCTTAGACTTTCGGCCTACAACATCCATTCACCTATGCAACTAGCACAAGTATCACCACCGAAAATTTCCCAACATTAGGGAGAGGAAATCAACCCCTTGATGAAAAATGTCGGGAAATTACGTGGCAAGCCACGGGAATCCATGCAGATGACCCGAGCACTAGTGAAACAATAGAAGTCCAGAAGACAAGAGAAGTCTAGAAGACAATCGATTTGCAAGCATTAGCAAATAAACTGCCTGATCACTTTAGTGATTTGAAGAGCGTGACTAAGTCGCATGTGCCTGCACGCACTGCACCGGAGAGGGTTGAAATACCAAAAGAAAGCAGAAGGTATCCCTAATCTCGTCCAGAGGCCTCAGAAAAATAAAAAAGAGGACGAGAACTCCGGTTCCTCGAATCCTTAGTAACCGGGGACGCCTGGCGAAAAAGGATAAGAGAGATTTATCACAGCCGATCATTGAAGTCCCCTAGAATGAGAAGTGGAGCCAGTTGAGACCTGGCACAAGTATGACACCTTCCGAAAAGGGCATACCGGATCTGAATATCCCCATCGGCATGGATGTGTGCGCACACATCGGAGCCGAAAAACTAAAGGGACTTGCCACCGCAATTGAAAGAAGCGATGTGTAAGGTGAAGCTCCAGAAGAAGCAACTCATGAAGAAATAGCTATAAATTATGTGCACACGGGAGAGTCCCTGAATAGGACAACAGCTAATATCGATATCTACTTCGCAAAGAAAATTGCCACCATCATCGATCTTGATCCTGAGCCTGCATCGCTCGCTGAATGTAAGAAAAGATCAGATTGGGAAGATTGGAAGAAGGCAATAGCAACTGAATTGCTATCTCTAAACAAAAGAGAGGTGTTTGGGCCCGTATGCCGCACGCCTCCCCACATACACCCCGTTGGGCACAAGTGGGTATTTGTTCGAAAGAGAAATGAAAGAAATGAAGTAGTGAGATACAAAGCAAGGCTGGTAGCCCAAGGTTTCACTCAACGTTCTGGAGTTGATTATGAAGAAACCTACTCCCCAGTCATGAGTGGAATTACCTTTAGATACTTGATCTCAATGGCAGTAAACTTGAACTTGAAAATGAAATTGATAGATGTTGTCACTGCATACCTTTACGGTAACTTGGATTCGGAGATTTATATGAAAGTCCCTGAAAAAATCCCTCTCCCGAACCAAGACAGAGCAAATAGAAATCTGTACAGTGTGAAACTCAGAAAGTCACTGTATGGACTGAAACAATCTGGAAGAATGTGGTATAATCGCTTAAGTGACTTTCTCTACAAGAAAGGCTACACGAATAATGAAGACTGTCCTTATGTATTTATACAGCGATCCCAGAATGGATTTTGTATAATCTCTGTGTATGTAGATGATCTGAATATCATCGGGACAGCAGAAGACATAAAAGAAGCAAACTCCTACTTGGAGTCAGAATTTGAAATGAAAGATTTAGGCAAGATCAAGTTTTGCTTAGGCCTACAGCTTGAGCATGTCCTTGAAGGAATCTTGGTACATCAGTCAACCGACACCCAGAAGGTGCTTGAAAGGTTTGGCTTCGAGAAGGCATTTCCCTCAAAAGCACCAATGATCGGGAGGTCTTTACAGCAAGAAAAAGATCCTTTCCAACATAGGGAAGAGGGGGAGGAAGTCCCGGGACCAGAATTCCCATACTTGAGTGCAATGGGAGCACTCATGTACTTAGCAAACTGCACTAGACCAGACATTGCATTTGCCGTGAACCTGTTAGCAAGGTACAGTGCAGAGTCCACCAAAAGGCATTGGCAGGACATAAAGGACACCTTCCGATACCTCCAAGGAAACAAAGACATTGGATTGTCTTACAGAAAGAATCAAGATCTGAACTTGATTGACTATGCAGATGCTGGGTACCTGTCTAACCCGTATACCGCTAAGTCGCAAACAGGCTATGTATTTCCATGTGGTGGAACTGCAATTTCCTAGAAATCGTCTAAGCAAAGCCTTGTAGCTATTTCGACGAACCACTCAGAAATTATAGCGCTATATGAAGCCGCACGAGAGTGCGCTTGGTTCCGCTGAACGATTCACCACATCTAGCAGTCATGTGGAATGAACATTGTGCAAACCCCCACAATTATCCATGAAGATAATGCAGCTTGCGTTGCACAAGTGCAGACGGGCTATGTAAGCATATCAACCCCAAGTTCCTCTATGCTCATGAACTGCAGAGATGGACAAGATTAAAGTACTGTACACTAAGTCATGTAGACTTGTTCACTTAGTCACTCCCGCATCTAGCTTTGAAAGGTGCATGCGTGGAATTGGAATGACGAGACTTAGAGAAGTGCAGAATTCAGGGGGAGAATTCTCACAAGCCCGCTAATAAATCTTGATCATGAAGATTAAGTACCCAAAAAATAAAGTTCTGCAGACCAAATGAATTTGGGTGAATTGTACTCTTTTTCCCTTGACGAGTTTTCCATGAAGTTTCTCGACCAAGGTTTTTAATGAGGCAATTCGTGCATCGCAGCATCACATGTATCATGTGCTCTTTCTCCAAATTTTTCCCACTGGGTTTTTATGGAGTTTTAGTGAGGCATGAACGTGTCGGATGAGTGCCAAGGGGGAGTGTTAAGAAACTTGGGCCTGGGCCGGCAGCCCAGGGCCTATGGTGGGCACCTTATTGTAGTCTATAAATAGAGAGTCATACCTCCTCATTATATACACATGAATGAAAGCAATAAAGAAAGATCAGGAGTACTCTCTATCTCTCTGTGTGTTCAATCTATTCTTCTGTGATTTTGTGATTGATTCATTCTTGTTCTAAACAGAGGAATCACTCGGACTGATCGCCAGCGACGGTTTCTCAACAGAGAGCACCCTTTATCCCGTGAACTTACGCATCCAGTTCATCTCATCTCGTGCATGCTGCACATACATTTTCAGGGCAAAAATGGGCCATATGCATGCACGCACACCGACGCGTACGTTGCGCTGTCAATTTTTAGCCCACTTTATTCGCAACTTTACAACTCGGTGCTGATTTTCTTCCGCAAATTCTTCATTAAAATCCTGAACTTTAATCCAAACTACGAATATATATATATATATATATATATATATATATATATATATATATATATATATATATATATATATATATATATATATATATATATATATACTTTTCGCGGTTTTACAGTCAAGTACGCCACATATATATAGAAGTATACAAGAGAAGTGTGTGTTGAGAGACTTGAGCTAAGATAAATATACAATGAAATGCAACACATTTACAAATGATTTTCCTCCCTAGGATTACAACAGTGTCACACACCCGCACCTCCACTGGCGGACACCTATAATTAATTGCGCAGGCCAAGTTATATCCGTGTGTGCCTAAGGATATATGAACATTCAAGATTTGGTCCCTAAAAGATGGAGTTAAACTCCTACTCTCGACTAACCGGCCAATCGGGTCGTTCCCGACACATGTACAGTACGTGTTCAATGCATGTCATCTCCCGCTTGAGAAACTGCTAAGTGTGCCTACGCTCCTCATCGATGGCGAACCGGACATGGCATATGAGTCGAACCCTTGGCTTTGCGTCATGGATAACATGCTGAAGCTCATGTGTGTTGCCTGCAACTGTGGAAGTGGCATGTGGCCGTCGAGGTACTGCATGACCTGTCTCATGCTTGGCCTTACATTAGGCAATGGGTGTGAGCATAAGAGTCCTAGCTTCAACGTTAAGCTTGCCTCATCAACATTATAGTTGCCTTCAAGTCTTGGATCCACTGCCTCAATGAGAGAGTCCCTACGCCAATGCTCAAATATGCAGTCAACCAACATGAGCCTATTGCCTTGCAAGTTCTGCTCAACAGGTCTCCGCCCACTGGTGACCTCAAGAAGGAATGTGCCGAAGGCAAACACGTCGGTGAGAGGGGATGCCCTGCCGGTTCGGGATAGCTCGGGGGCAAGATAACCTAAGGTACCAGCCACAACTGTGGTTTGTAGCTCGGTGCCATGGTTATACAGCTTTGCGAGGCCAAAGTCACCTAACCGTGCATTCATCTCCCTGTCAAGGAGCACATTGCTTGCTTTGATGTCTCGATGGACGACAATCTGCTCCCACTCCTCATGAAGATAGAGCAAGCCGGACGCGATGCCCTTGATGATTTGAAACCTCTGAGCCCAATTCAGAGCAGGCTTGTCATCGCGGCCGTACAGATACTTGTCGAGGCTACCATTTGGCATATAGTCGTAGACCAAAAGAAGTTCATCTTTAAGCCGGCAGTAGCCAAGCAACTGTACGATGTTGCGGTGCCGGAGGCGGCCAACGCTAGCAACCTCAGCAACAAACTCCTTCATTCCCTGCCTCGATTCATGAGACACCCTCTTCACGGCGACCTCCAAATGAGAAGTCGGCAGTACTCCCTTGTACACCCTCCCAAACCCTCCTACACCGAGCAAGTTCTTGTTCTTAAACCTTTCAGTCGCCTGAAACAAATCCTTGTAGGAGATCCGGTGCGGCCCGAACTCAACTTCCCAATCTTCGTGCAATTCAGCGTACCTGTACCGCCGCCGCATAAGCATAACACAAGTAACGACGAAGAGCACAAGCACCACAGAGAATATTGGTAGAGCTATCAACATGGTCTTGGTCTGAGACTTTGAGCTTTTGTAAGGTAACTTGGGAAGTTTGGCCATGTCGATTACCGGAGCAGGCCTGTCCACGCCGAAGCTCCAGCCGAGCACGTAGTGGTGCGTGCTCAGTGTGCCCGTCGACGACGAGAAGCCGATGTACGATTGGCCAGTGATCACCGTCGAGAGGTCGTATCTTGCCGAGATCAGCGGCCTCATCGGCTTCTGCGTTCCAAGTGGAGCCAGCGTCACGTTGATCTGTGTGGTATCACCGTCGTAGTCCACCCACACTTGTTTGGCATTGCCGCTAATCAAGGTCAGGTCGTGGAATTGACCGCTCTTGTCATCGTAGTAGCCGGCGGCGGAGACATTGTGGGACGTGACGCTGTTGATGTCGATGCCGACGTGGTTGTTGTTGATGTCCTGGAACTCGAGGTTCTGGATGGTGTCGAGCTCCACGGCGAACAGGTGATTGCTCGCGCTGCCGTTGGTCGAGGTGTTGAGAAGGCCCATGTATTGGCTGGCCAGCCCGGAGGAGAGGTTCATGTCGGGGACGACGACGAGGACGATGCCGTGGCCGCCCAGGCCGGGGGTGGCGTCCGTGAAGATGCCGAACACGAAGGACGACGAGAAGGACCTCACCGCCTTCTCCGTGCCGTTCGGCGACCGGCGGAGGCGCAGCGGCGTCGGGTGGAACGCGCGGCCTTTCTGCTGGACCGTGCCGTTGGTCAGCTTCAGTAGGCCGTCCGGCGTGATCTTGGCCATGCCGTAGAGGGTGAGGTTCGCGCCGGCGAAGCCAGAGTAGAGAAACTGGTCGTCGCCGGCCGCGGCAAAGACAGAGGCGGCAAGGTAAAGGCCATAGAAGAGGAGTAGACACAAGGAGGACATGTACTTGGTGTCAAGCGTATCTGTGCCTGTGAGACTGTGACGATCACCTACAAGTACTAACAAAGTATCAGCCCTCCCTACAGTTTATACATTCCAGATTGGTGTATGTCACCATGGTCCATGAACTGAAGGTTGACCGTCTAGTTGCGCAGTCACTCAGGAATGCATTCATTGCGTGATGAGGATGTCTGAACGAGTGATGGAGATAAAAGCCATGGAACCATGGAAAGTTCATCTTGGACCCGGTGCATGTGGGTTAGGATTTGGTTCACATTGGCTGGAGCGTCCAACTCAAGCTTGAAGGAAAATGTTCTAATTATTGGCCTCATTTTAACAGTCGTACTAGCTGAAAAAATGTTGATGTAGAGGCTGTGGAGAAATTGTGACAAATTAACTGTCTACTTTTGGCCTCTACCTTGCTGGGTGCTGTAAAGGCCATATTTCTTTTGGCCTCCACCTTGTAAAAGAACTTTCTAACAAATGGTGCTAAATAAACGGCCTTGATTGATCGGGTCATCTCAGCCAATTCAATGCCAGTAAAGCGATGGTCTTCCGGCTCGGTTTGTAGGAGAGAGTCGTGCGCTGTGTGTATTAATACAAGCCAAGGAGTGATTTTTTAACAAGACTGGTCAAAATGAACTACAACCACTTAACACCAATCTAGAACTTTTCAAAGAAATACTAGGTAAGCTTATCGGGTTGAATGGTTCGTCTACTAAACTCATGGCTTCCAAACCAAGGATAAAAAGGCTGCCGGGCCTCGTCCGATCAGGTTGCAGTTATGAAATTTACTCTCAGTCTCTCTATTCTTTTCCTCGGAACACTGTATTTCTTTCATCATTTATAAGAATTAGCATCACAATTCAGTTGAAACCTGAACAACTCAACTCCGAAACCGGCCGATGCAGGACCTCCCAGCTCAAACCGAGAGGACCGGAGAATCACATTCCGCCAGTCCATTTTGTTATCCCTAGTTGAAGTGTCCATGTGATAAAAAGTTTCAGATTTTCACCAAATATAAATGAAATTTGCAATTTTTCAACTTTTCTTTTTATATCTGAAAATTTCAAATTTCAATTCAAAATTTTTGTCAAAAAATCTGAAAAATTCAGTGTTTCAAGTTTCCTTCCTCTCTGTCGTCAACTTCTTCTAGAGGCGTGTGTGCCTTCACGACGTGACACCGTGAACTCGCTGGCCCTGCCTCCGGCTGGACACGCTTGATTCAATCGATGTGTGTGCTGGAGCCATCTGCCCACTGCATGTACCAAAGCAATCTTCTAGTCAACTAGATAATTTTGCCACACACGTGAACAAACTCACAAGAACTCAAACAAGCACAAAATACGCCGATCTCTGGAGCACCTACTCTCTCTTTTTCTTTATTAGTCTGCTAAAACTCAGCTTCCACCGATCACCCCGATCAACTTCCTCGCTACCTACTGTTACAAGCCTTCTTCCTTTGATTATATACCCATATAACTGACTTAGATACAGAAGCAACAAAGACGTGGAAACGGACTCGGCTAGAACACGGCTACTACTCGTATGGATACAACTTGTATTCAGCAACTACTCCAGACTCGGAAACAATACTTGTATATGTATACACGGCAAGAATACGTACACTCAATACAACTAAGCAACGGAAACAAGATTACTTCTAACATCCGGTAACCAGCGGTTACCGGTTCTACTGCTTCCGATAAAATTTGCAAACCGATAAGTTTTTTTTCCTGTACATACATAGGAACTAGGTAGCCAACATCCTCCGAAATTCTTGAACACCATTATCATGTCATGCTCATGCCCCTAGAATACGCTAAAGCTACACTGCCGTATGAGAAGTCTCCCACAATAATTGGAAATAGAAAATGGACTCCAACCTTATTTGAGGATCTTCAATCTTTGCTTGAAATCACTGAGAATTGGAGTTGAGACGTGGAATAACATTGTGCTTACAGATTTCCTTTTGGATCCTACCGCTGAACAGTTCACACACAAGAAAGTTATTTTTTTTCAAAAGGTTGAAATTTCAATAGTGTATGCGGTCCATTGTCCAGAAATTAATTCAGATGAAACTGTAACGAATCTGCTTTCATTTTGGTTCTGAATTGAAAAAGTCAAGATAATTTGGGTGAGATAGTGATGGCCGGCTCATTCTGACTTCGTCATCTCGTAGAACAGCAGGGGAGGAAATCTTAGACGTGTGAATCCTGGATTGTTGGAACATCTGGCTGTGAAGGAACAGAGTAGTTTTTCAAACGGTTTTACTAGTTATGGGCTTCTGGTATTCTTTTTAAAAATAAAAATAAAAAACGCAAGTCAAATATACATGTTAAAACAAGAAGGAATACCAATATCAACACTGCATCAGGTCAACAATACACAAATGATTATCAACGAAGTGCTCGACCTCACAATCCCTGTTACATCGCCTACTTACATCACACAGCTAGTCTCACTACCTAAAAAATGAGAATAAAGCCAAGTGGAGCAAAGCTCAGATTAAGAGCTGTGATTCTTGGGATGTCCCATGCACAAATCTGGCCGTCTAACTGTAGCTCTATGGAGGCACCTGCTTTGATGAGCATACTGAATACGCAAGGACCAGGTTGCCGAAACAGAAACCTTGCCATGACAAGTAAGCGTGCTCTATATTCATCTATTCATCTAAACTACCGTCGAATTGGAGCGTGCGATCCCTTGTGACAAGTAATATGCCTTCTCAGCATCAGCCAACCTTGTCTGAAATATTCCCCATTCTTTTCTACAGCGTGCTCTTACCTGTGGCGAATAGCCAAGCAAAACAGTAAGAGCATATCCATATGGTAGTGCAGCGAATGATAGAAGCATAACGAAGTATGCAGCTCAAAATTCATGTGTTAGAAAAAATCACACTATGAAAAGCCCAGATTACATAAGATCAGTAAGGCTTACCCCTTCCCATGGTGCTCTTCCATTCGCTGAGTTGCCCTGCATGGTATAAATGTTACAGGATCAGGCAACGCAATTTGATTGTACAAAATGAGGTGCAATGAATAGTTGGCTAGTGGCTAGACCTGGTTTCCAAGTGATGGAACAGCTTGATGAACAATCCATTGAGCATCAACAACTCCAATCTTCTCATGAGCAGGCTATTTAATTTAAGGTCAAGTAAAAGAATTCCAGCTCAGTAAAACAAGAAGGATTTGGAATAACATGTAAGGTGCCAAAAGATATAAAGTTAGCACTTGATATAATTGCTGATGTTGCTAGCCTGCTAAAAAGAGGTGGGCTTAATCATGTGGAATAGCCAGAGAATAGGGTGCTATGAAGTTCTCTACATGCTATTTGAGATCCACAAACCGTACTGTCCCGCTACCTACAAACAGGGGCGGACCCAGAGGCTGCTCTGGGTGAACCCCAGCAAGTTGTGGTAGTGTATTCCTATGTGCATCAGCTAACAGAGACGTTTTGCTATTTTAGTATTTGAGTGCTAGAATGATTAAGATATGGTTTGGAGATGCACAACTGCTTCATTCCTTGGGTACTTTTACTTCACCGCTGTCGCGGTTCGTCGTTATAAGGCCTATTGCATGTCTATCGCGTTATATTTTAACTTTTGTGTCATCATGTGCTAATTTTAGTATGACATATGTTAAATGACTGTTCCCCCTGTAATCCAAGTCTGGATTCGGCGCTGCCTATAAAGAACACATAAACCCAGCCTTTATTTCCTCTACATCTCTCCATCCACCCTAACCACCCCCCACCCTTTTACACCACCCCTTTACATGGCCCACTCCCAACTACACCCGAAAATAAAATCACCCCATATAGTCTGCGCCAGCGTTAGAAATAAATCACTTCATATGAGAACAATGTCTAATTGATAATGACTGAGAATACCTCCACACATTTCCTAAGAGCAAAATCGAGACCCCATCCATGGACCAAGTCATTCTGCAGAAAACAGTGTGTTAGCATGCCACCCTAGACAAAGCTAACCGATGAGCATGTAATGTCACTCCACCTGAATCATATGCCATACACAGCGCCATGCATCCCTAGAGAAAACGGTTGCCATAATTTCAACAAATCTGCACATCAAATTGAATGTGAAGGCAGATATTTGGACAAAGAAAATTAAATACACAACAAAAAAAATTGGGCCCCTACGCTGCACACGGTGGCAGATGGGGATCAGTACACCAGCCTGGCCTCTCCTCAGTTACTCTGTATAAAGAAAAATATCATTCAAGAAACTAATATAGGTGGGTGATGATTAAGCATTGAAAAAAAACAATATGAATTCAGCATCTCACTTGTGAACTTCTTGATCGCCTCTCCGTTTAGTCATTTGCCATGTGAGTCCTCTATCAGGTTCCAAACCAGGCTGAGAGATCTCCAGCCCATGCTTCCTAACAAGCTCAATATACCTAAAAGAATAGCATTGAGATTTGATACTATCTCACTCATGAAGAATACCAGGTGAACAGACAAATGAAACAAGAGTGTAATGCTTACGCCTCTGCATTGAAATGTTCAACACCTAGATCCTCATCCCAGATGAATATGTAGTCATATCGGGAAACAACATCAGGATGCAAAAATCGTTTTGCATACCACCTTAGGTAAACAAGAGAAGTACATTATTAAGATTTTATAGTCAAACATTCAAGAGACCAGGGTATTGCCAAAAAAACCAAAGAAAACAACAATAACCTACCATTTAGTCTGCTTTCTGGCACTCACATGGATGGCTCTTTTAGACCACTCAAATTCATCCCATTCGGTAGTCCGACCATCATAATGGAACAACATAATAGTGAACTTATCTGAAAACTATACAAAAATACATTTATGAATTTGGAAGCAATAAACACACATTCACATTTGAATAGAGTAACTACTAGTTAACTGGGATGCATGATTAATCGTACATCAGGTTCGCACAAAGTTTAATCATGTAAGGCGTCTGTCTCAGTCAGTTACCTTTTTTACCGCTGCATCAATATTTGCCTTTTGCGTGATTCCAACTGTAAAAGTAACAAGGTACCTCGGCTGGCTAGTAAGATCCTGATGACATGACCATATGTTTCAGGTTGTAGATCACAGAATAAAGAGGCTATAAAAACCTCCAATACAAGGCATCATCAAAGTTACAACAGAAACAACCACCAACCTCACTAGGGTCACCCCATAATCTTCGGAGGTAAAGATCTGTTTCAGGCACAACAATGCCTGGTGGAAGTCTTTCAGCACCTTTAGGGTTTGTGGGAACATAAATCTGCACAAAGAATTGTGCAGAATTGTAAAAACTAAAAAAAGAACAGAAATGTGAGGAAGTTGTAATCTATGAGCACCAACCATCTATTATTCAGCTAATTAGTAAAGGACAACAATCAATCCCTGCTAGTGATACCAGGAATTCGAGATTCAGTCATCAACCATCACACTTTCACAAAATGCATCAAACTGTTCTAGCATGGACAGAACACCCTAGAATTTTCAGCCTCGACAGGATCTTTGAGCCAAAAATTTTTCGTTTTATGCACAAGAAACACTGGAGAAATACAACAGACCCAACAGGCATGGACTACAAAATAACAACGTATCAGATCTATCTAGAACAGGGTCTAAGTCACAGAACTGATATAACAACCTTAGAAAGTATATAGTATTAGTGTGGCAAAGTACCTTAGGAATTTCGTCAGAGTTTGAATCAGAACTGTTCTTTTTGTGACTATTTGCAGATGCCCACGCATGGTTCAACAATGTCTGGGTTGTGATGCCAGAATTTCTATCTTCAATGTAGGAGATAATACTGGAGGGGAAGTGAAGCTGTGAAATGCAGTCAGTTAAGATTGTTCTTTGAACAAAGTACATGACAGAAGAAAACAAGGGAAGCAAATGATCCACTTTACCTTGGTTATGTTTACTGTAGGGAAGGAAACCCCGAATAAGTAGCCCAGCATAACACCGACAAGTGCTGAAAATATGAGCCTCATGCCCTCATTTGATCTTGGCGCGCTGCTGCTGACGAATAATAGCAATAAAATTATGATGCGTGACAACGAGCACCGCAAAATAGCTTATTATTGTTATTCGGCAGCACATAAGATAGCAGTCAGCGAATGGAGCAACAGCTGCTCGAGAAGAAGCTGTAGCTATGGTATTGAACGTACCTATGGCCAACGCCATTGGCAGGCTTTGCCATGGGAGCTGTGGATCTTCTTTTTTAGCAGTGCTGAAGAAACTTGTAGGCTGCAGCTGTCGATCCACAAGAAAATAAAAGAACAACATCTCAGAGCTTCTTTCGTAGCGCAAGGTGGTTCGAACATCAGAAAAGGTGCTCCCCAAGAATTGAATTAATTGAGAAGAGAGGATTGCTAGCTAAGCTGGTTGTGACGCATAAAGATGAACCCCTCAAGTACACCATCACTGCGCAACCATTCAAGAAATGAAACCGCTAAATGACTAATTTAGTATCTTCCAACGAGTTTTCACGAACTGGATGGAATCTCGCAGGGAAGATTTGAATTTGGCCGCTCACAGTCACAGCACAGAACAAATTAGGCTACGATCGCAAAGAGAAGTCAATCCAAGCTAAGATAGAGCTCACCAAAAAACGGAATCAACCGAAAGCCGGACGGATCTCCACTCCAATCCACTCCAGCAGGGGGAAGGGGGCGGAGGAGGGCACCCGCGGTAGAGAGGTGGGCGCGGGCGAGGACGGCAGCGATCGAGGGGACAGCGATGGAATTGGGGATTGCAAGCAGCTAGGATCTGGTTGAGCTACCTTGGCGAAGAAAATATGCCCTTCTCAGCTCAAGCAGCTTGAGGAGATTGTAGGGCCACTGAAACATGGACTCGGCTCAGGTGTAGGGCCTGCACATAGCTATATGCAGGGGAGAATATGACACGTGTCTCTCAAAAAATCAAAAAAATACTTAAAAAAGTTCGAAAAATTCAAAACATGGCCCCCCTCTGCTCTGTTCTGTGCAGCTGCCTTTCTCCCAGCAAAAGCCAAAAGATACTCGTCACTTTCTTTTTATGGGAAAAAAACCTTTTTGATCTCAGGACTCTTGCCAAATCCAAAAATTAATCCTCAACTCAAATATCGGAGCTGACGACCCTCAAATTAGCCATACAAGACAAATTACCCCTCGAATCCAATCTACACCGATTTTTCACACGTGACACAAATGTGGCAGGGATTTTCACATGTAAGTTGGTTTTGCCTCGCTCTATCGAGTTTCTGTTTCTGATTTCTAACTTCTTAATTTTATCTTTTTTAGTTTTTAGACATTTTTACTTTTCATTTTTTCTTATTCATTTGCATTGTCTATGATGATATAACTTTTTTCTTTATTTTTTTTATTTTTTTAAATTTAATTATGTAAAAAGCTAACAGTATCGATAATGTATTTTCAACCACTATAGTACAAAAAACTAGAAGTCTAAATTTATAAGGCCTTTGAAGCACCACCTTAAGCTCACATAGAAGACTAGTCAGCCCAATCAACAAATAAATACATAAATAAATAAAAATATGGTGGAGCCCACCTGTCAGCCCATCTACTCCTTCTCTTCCTCTTCCTCTCTTTTTTTATCTCCCCTTGAGCAACGGCACTAGCTCATGCATCACCCCCAATGCCACCGTGTAATAGCACCAGAATGAAAAAGGGAAGAAAAGCGAAAAATGAAACAATCCAAAGGAGAATAAAGGAAATAAAGTAAAGTTTTGCCGTTAGACCCATCGGCTTTAGAATGTCGAATAAAAGTAGCGCTCACAGAGGTTCCCAGACCTTATGAAGCCGATCGGCGCCTCTCTATATTGTGAGCTTCGTCATCCGGCAGAAAATTTTAGCCAACGCCCACTTTTACCTACTTACCTGCCGCAGTTGGAAACCCCCAAAGCACAGTGCAAACCCCCTTGGACCACAATGGCCTTGTGGTAGTCGGCCATATGAGAGAAGAATGGAAGTAAAGTGAAGGCATTATAGTCATTTCACAAAGCCAAAGGGCTGCCCCAACCATACCCTTATAAGCTAGCACAGTACAAGCAAGCCCCACACAAAGCCATTTCACTTCCTCAATCGAGAGGTAACCCAAAACCAAACCAAGAGCTAACCACCACTGTAGTTCGGCCAAAGGTAAAGCACAAGCCGTGCTCAACCCCATCACCACCCAAGCTCCTTGCCTGACATACCCAAGCAGTGAGGAAGACGAATCCCGGAAGAGAAGAACTAGGGAAGGAGGGGAAGACGATGGAGAGGAGCAAGGGGACGGCGACGACCCCAGAGGCGCAAGACTTCCGGCGACCGTTGAAACCACGCTAAGTCGTCATCCACCCCAAGCCCCTTTTTCAGCCGACATTAAGTAAGCCTCCATTCTTCCCCTAACGCATCGGTAGTGAACCTGTAGCACAGTCGTGTGCCCTTGAATGGCAATGCATGCTCCCCGACACGTGCACTCTACCAAGTCCCGTCGCGGTGGCCACCTTGAGCCCTCCCAGCCGTGTGTTCTTAAGACTAGAGCAAGACAAAAGTAGTAGCTAAATCAAAAGTACAAAAGTAAAGATAGGGGAAGAGTGAACAAGCGTCACTCATAGGGCTCATGGTGGCGGTGGGCAGAGGCATAGTGGCGGAGCTCATGGCCAGCGCACCCCCAGGGTGCCGAGGCAGCGACATCACTCAGAGGTGGAGTGGCCGGTGGTGATGGAGGCACCAGGCTACCGCCCAGCTGTGTGCCGTGGCCGGTAAGCCCGAGGGAGGGACCGAGTTAGGGAGGCGGTCGATGACTATGAGCAGTGGCACAGGCGTTGAGCCCTGAGGGCGGCGGTGTGACCGGACCGGTGAGCCCGAGCACCCAAGGCAGCAGCGGCTTGGGGCTAGAGGCCAGGAGGAGGAGACGCACAGGAGGTGGGCAGGTAGCGACGCCAGCGGGAGCCGAGCCGTGGGCGGCAATGGGGAGCTGGGAGGCCACGGCGGCGGTAAGCAATGGCCAATGGCCTGAGGGGATGGCCACGCCCTAGATCTGATCGGTAGATAGGGGGAAGGCAGGCGCAACATAGGGGGAATCCGACGGCCGGTGACCTGTTGTTAGCGGCGTGGGAACCGCCGCCCCCATACGTGGTTGGGGAGGAGCCAGGCCATTTGGCCGAACTAAAATGAGGGAGAGAGAGAAAAGAGTGAGAAGAGATGAGCCGAATGAAAGAAAAGAAAAAAGAAGAGAAAGGAAGAGAAAAGAAAAGTGGAGAAAAAGAAAAAGGGGGTTTGGTACCTGCATGTCAGGTCCTTAACCCCGAGCGTTTTATGCCAGAGTCAGGTTATGTGCGTAGGGTCATCACTGCTCGTTTAAGCATTGGTTTTGATATGATGTGTTGAATCGGGTTGACGTTTATACATGTGGAGGTCCTGGTCAGAGCCATCCACGCTTCATCCCCAAGGTTTAACCAGGCAAGTATATGGTAAAACGATAAATTTGGGTAGTGATTGTTGTTAGATGAATGTTGGTGCATTAACTACCATGCTATGGTGAGATGACTATTTCTGGATATATGTTAAGGAATGATGAATAATGGTTATTGAAGCATGACATGTTGATATGCGTAAACGGAGAACTTGCATTGCATGCATGTCATGAAAAGAGGTCGTTTTGTGGTATCGTTGGTTCACTTTGTGTGGACGCTCCACGAGAGTGGAGACTAAGGTCCCTTTATGTAATGACGGGCTATTGAGGTCCCCGTATGAAAAAGGACGGGCTTGTGATCCCCGCATGGAAACAAGGAGGGCTTGGTAAGAATCGACGGGTGCTTGCTCTGCTATACTGGTATAGGCTAAAGAGATCAGAGAAAAGCGCATGTGCATATGTAACTGCATTATGATCCAAAACAAGTGCAAATGCATATTGAGTTGTTGATGAAAATGGAGAAAGATTAAATGAAAACAAGTGGTTAATGAGATTGTGATGGTTATGGATTGATACGTCTGCTTGTTATTCCCTGTTTTATTTTGTACTTGCTAAGTCTTTGGACTCACTCTTATTTTGTTGTTTTTTTAGGTGATCAGTAAAGACCTCATGCACGGGTGGGAGTAGCACATGAATAATTTCATGTACAGCAGTACTTCATGTATCATATTTTGTTAGTATGTTTTAGACTCTATCGATATGCCATGCTAAAGTTAGAACTAAAATGGTATGATATTTATCTAGTCACTGCAATATAAATAAAGAAATGTTTACTTAAAATTACTAGTAGTTGATGAAAATGGTAAAAGTCTGCAATGGTAGTAGCACTCTAGGCCTAGAAGATGGGCGGGGTGTTATAGTTGGCATCAGAGCAGGTGTTAGGTCCGTGGTAAAGAAATTTGACAACTTAGAGTGGAAGAGAGAGGCTGCGCTACGAGGAAGCGAGCGGGCAAGCGGGCCAGCTGCTTGGCCCCGGGAGGACGAAATGAAGAGAGGAGAGAACACACGCGTGGGTTGGCTTGGGCGGTGGGCCTGTGTGCAGGAGCAAAGAGAATAAGGAAACGACACGGGCCAGTGAGGAAGAAAAAGAAAAGATGGGCCGGACCAGTGACTTGATTTCAGCACGATGGTGAGAGAGGGAAGAAAATAGATTTAATTTTTATTTTGAGATTTCAATTTGGTTTTGAATTTGAATTTGAACTTTTGGGAGGTTTTTGTGCACAAAACTTTCCAAGGATTTTTATTTGCACAAAAAATAATTTTTAGAAATTCATAAATTTGATTTTTGAGCCAGGGAATTATTTTAAAATTTTAGATTCAAAGCAAGGCTTTAGGGGGATTTTGAAAATGTCACAAATTTTTTTGAAGAACATGAAAATCATGCAAGTTTTTATTTTTACACAAATTTAGGTTGTTACAAAAGAGGAGGTAGGTAGGCTGGGGTTGCATGGGTTAGGGTTTCGGTCGATGGCAGCTTGGAAGGTGCAGAGCCAAGGAGTAGGATGTCGGTGTAGAAGTCATCGAACTCAAGTCACCTCGATGGCGAGATTGGGAAAGGTGGGTGTCGAAGGTGGTAGTATAAGGTCAATTAGGCCATCTAGAAGGGGGTGAATAGGTGTTTTTAAATTTTCTTTAGTTAAAACCGAGTTTATAATATGGAGGCGTAAACCAAATCGGTTTTGCACAATTAAAACCTAAATCAACTAGCTTCACCTAAGTGCACCAACACACTAATTCTATATTAAGGTTTGCAATTCTAGGATGACAAGAAAAACCTCAATTCAAGGAATTAAATTGCTTGAATATAAATTGAGCACAAGAATTAAACCACAATGACATGGTTTCTTTTTACCGTGGTATTCAGAGACTTGCTAGTCTCCCCTTGTCCATGTTAAGGTAAGCCCAAACAAATTAGATCGGCTTCACGAATTATGCCAAATGCCTCAATTCCACTAGTGATAGCTCTTTCCCCCTCTAGGTAGGACAACTCCAACCTTCACAATACATCAGGCCTTCTCACAAGGTTTTTTGAGAAAATCACTAGACACGACGCCTCTAACGCTGTCTAGAAGTCGGCAGCCTCTAAGAGTAATAAGTCAAACCGCTTGCTTGACTCTCACTATGTGCAATGAATGCATAAGCTCAAGTGAATAAGGAATCCACCTTTAGATCAAACACATGCCACTAGAGACATCTCTCCTTACTCACAAGGTACAAAATATGGACAATTGAGAGAAAAACCTCACACTAGCTCAAGAGAACGAAATTGAGTGCCTAAAGATTGTCTCCTAACCGACCAATGGGGTATTTATAATCTCATCACAAAAACTAGTCATTGGAGACGAAATCAACAAAAATTATTAGTGGCTGGAAAGTTTAATTGAATGTCATACTTTAAGGTCTCTCTTTTAGGTGATTTCAGGACCATCCCAACCCCCAAACCACTAAGTGTGAGCGACCTGTCAAAGTATATTGCCCACTGGTCATGGAAAGTGTATTGGGGTTCCTAAACAGGTTCAGGATTTGTCTATTCAGTGACAAGTCTGCCAATATATGGGATTTAATCGCCGTTCGAGACATAAAATGGAGGTCGAACTCCCCAAGTTCTACTGACCATTTTGCCATACGTCCCGTTGCTTTCCTGTTCTGGAGGACCTCTCCTAAGGGAAACTCAGACGGCACAACAATTTTGTGCACCTAAAAAATAATGCCTAAGTTTTTTCGAAGACATGAGGAGGGCATATAAAAGTTTTCAAACTTGAGGTTAGCACTCCTTAGGCCTATGTACAACTTCGCTTACATAGTAGGCTGGTCATTGGATGCTCTCGCGTTCTGCGGCTAGTAACAGGAGCACTCATAAGATATCTCTGGACATCCTTAGAGGCATCGTTAGTGTCTTTTGACCACTCGAACCCCTTGTGCTTCCTTAGAAGTTTGATGAAAGGAAGTCCTCTTTCCCCAGTCATACGATGAAATGACTTAATGTCACCATGTACCGTGTGAGTTTCTGTACTTGTTTCTTAGTGGTCAGAGTGCGCATTTGCTCAATGGCCTTTATCTTTTCAGGATTTGCTTCGATACCTCCTGCAGAAACAAGGAATTCAAGCAACTTTCCCCGAAGAAATTCCGAACACACACTTCTTAGGATTGAGTTTCAAGTGATGCTTTCTGATGTTGTCGAATGTTTCTAGTAGGTCTGAAATGTGATTAAGTTGTTTGATGCTCTTTACGACTAGATCATCAACATAGGCTTCCAATTTCGGCCTAGTTGAAGCAAAAAAAAAAAACTCAATTGCATCAAACATTGAAAAGTAGGATCAACAATTTTCAAACTAAATGTCATTTTTACATAGCGAAAAATCCCAAATGGTGTGATGAATGCAGTCTTCTCTTCATCTTCTAAACACATACCAATGTGATGATAACCAGAGTATGCATCTAGAAAAACTTAATGTTTCACAACCAGCAGTGGAGTCAACTAATTGATCGATACGAAAAAGAGGGAAATCATCTTTTGGACAAGCTATATTAAAATCAGTATAGTCTATACACATACATTACTTACTATTAGACTTCTTAACCATTACAGAGTTAACCAACCACTCTAAGTGATTGACTACTCTTATAAAGTCTGTTTTCAGTAGCTTGTCTAATTCTGACTTGATAGCTTCCTATCGTTCAGCTACAAATCTCTGTAATTTCTATTTTATAGGCTTCTTGTCAGGCCGTAGAGCTAGCCTGTGCTCGATCACCTCCCTTGGGACCTTGGATATGTCAGATGGTTGCCACACGAATACATCTATGTTTGCCTGAAGGAAGGTGATGAGGGCATCTTCCTATGCAGGGTCAGAAGTAACCCCGATGCAAACGGTCTTTGAAGAGACCGCTGGATCCAACGAAACTTCCTTGACTTGCTCGTTCGGTTTTGGTGTAGCTTTAGGCTTTGAGTGCTTGGTGAAAGGTTGCGTCTTTCTTGTTTCTCAAGTTGGTAGCTAACCGACCACCTCGAGGGACTTACGGTCACATGAAAGCGCCATCTTTTTATCATAGTAAATTGTGATTACTCCTTTTGGACTTGGCATCTTGACATTGATATGCATAGTGAGCAATAATCAGAAAATAAGCCAAAGTTGGTCGTCCGAGTATGGCGTTATACGCTGTGTCAAAATCAACTACATCAAAAGAGATTTTCTCTGTCCTGAAGTTGCCTAGAAAACCAAACATAACATGTAGAGAAAGTTCGCCAATTGGCTTGGCCAAGATCCTGGTATGATCCCATGGAATGAGTATCATATAGGCTTTATTCTGGTCCGAGAAACTTGCATCTCATCCAGTGCATTCATAAACAAAATATTTAAAGAACTTGATTCACTCGATAGTTATTGATGGTGGGCTCAACCATGATCAGGAACTGACCTGGCAAGTTGATACGGGGTCGCCCGATCTTCTCGACGTAGGATCAAGATACTCACGAGGATTCGATGAACCGTAGTGATCTCCCGTTGCCAATACAAGAGTTAGCACTCTATAATTCGCACAACCTCACGTGCTGAACTTCACGACCACCGATGAAGTTCTATCGCACTCCCAATTCCCAGCGGAAAGGTTGAACGATCTTAATTTTAGCGAACAGAAAGAATAAGAGTATTCTATTATCAAAAGTGGTCTAAATTTTACAGGGGTGGTGGCTGTCTTTTAAAGAGATACAAGGGGTGGAGAGTCGGCCAAACACTCGGAGGCCGAATAGGATTTGATTCGCAGTTTTTGATCGACTCGTAGGGAATTTGTAGATGAGACCAGATCCATCTGAAAGTAGACTTCAAGAGCTTTCCATAGAGTACAAGAACACCTCAATCGGATTTCGTTTGTAAAAGTTATGGCCATTTTAGTAGGTGCCTGTTGGGCTGTTCCGAACCGAATCCGAATTGAGTTCTGAGGTGAATCCGAGTTTGAATTCGGTTGTGCATGTGGGAGGTCCGAATTGGGTTTCAAAATCTTGTCCAAAACTTGGGTTTTAACTTCTTGGGCTTCTCCCATGTTGCTCTCCCACTGCATGGGTTTCTTTCCTCCTTGATCAGCTGCATGGGCTACTTGGCTTTCTCCTTTCTATCCCCATGGGCTTTGAGCTTTTTGTTCTTGGTAGCAAATATGATTACCCTCCTTGTGCTTCTCCATTGCTTTGGCCTTGGAATCATCATAATATTCAAACCTAATAATAAACAAGAATTTGGCATAAGGTAGTATATCGTTCCCACGAATAGAAGGAAATTCATTAAGAAACAAATTCACCTGACAATATTTAATGTGGCTCAATACTTCTTTCCAGTGAAATAATGTATTTGACTGAAAAGTGCTAAGTATGTGCATATCCGCATCATCCTCCCCTTCTTCAAGAAAAGCCGTCCTCGGCTTTTGATAGCCTAAAATTGTACTAAACAAATAATACAATGTGTATGCATGGTATATGTATTGGTCAGTTACACCCCTTCCGTCTTTCGCATTATTATTACCTAGAGGTGTAGTAAGCAAAAAGAACAACACATATGTGTGGTATATGTATGAATCAATTATTGTGGCATTCTCATTCTCACTGTTTTGCACAAACCAATTGATACTACAACAGCTATCAAATGCATACATTGCAATGTTTTCATTCACACCATTCTCCCTCCCATAAGAAAAAGTCGTCCTCGACTTTGCGAAGTACGTGGACAAGTCATTAATGGGCAAAACCAGATCAAATGGTTCAAATATGGAAGAGAAAATTTTAAATGCCTTCCTTGCTTCAACTGCGCTACTCTGATTATTTGTACATGATTGTTCATCGAAAGAGGAACAAGTATGCACAAGAAATCTTTGTAAATAACAAGCACTATTGTTAAACCTCATCTCATTGTGATCATGACATGATATAAAAGATTGTTTGTCCAAAATATGCAATTTCAACTCGGCAAGCTTATCACATGTAATGCATATTCGATAAACATAAAAGTTATCATCTACACCATAATCTCCGATCAAATTGAACGTATATGTGTAGGCATAAAACTAACTAGTGATTTTAAACATGAAATTTTAGCAACATTCTGAATGACACTAGATAGCTCTTTAGGATCATCGAACATGATATAACATAAAGAATCATCAGGAGATATTCTAGCAAGAACTTCCTTATGAGTAATTAATTTCACATTATGTAAATTGACCAAAGAAATTTTAGAACATGGAATTTTCGATTGAACACATGAGTTCTCACAATTACTCACTTTTTCACAAATAAATTCAGCACCAATATGGTTACCTTTATCATTCTCTTTAGTTGATGCAGGTGCTGTAGGTATCAAATCGTTATGATGTAACAACGGCGCAGCAAGTACTTCATCTTCAACTGTGGTTATCTTCTCATCGGTTTTCTCTAGGAGCACCGGTTGTGGAATATTCGACTCCTCTTCTTTACTATCAACCTGCACAATATGAGAAGCAACACTAGAAGTAGAGAGTAAGTCGTTAGTATAAAAAGTAATCTCACTTTTCCTATCATCTCTTTCTCTCTTTTCTTTTTGTGTATTCCTCTCACTCTCCATTTGGATGCTCTCAACCTCACGTTTGGTGGAATCACACAACTCACTGTTTTTATCACTCTCACTTAATTTGGCTATGTGGCACTCATCCTTACATGGGTTTTGATACATCTCAAGTGTTGTTTATAGCAATGGGGCGGCACTACATGTCTTCTTGACCGAAGGGAAAGTCCCATGCTCGATCATCTTCCCATGTGTCACACTTGTTGAGGCATAAGAATTGAAGTATGGATTTGGATGAAACTGTGGTGTACGCATATCCATAAGTCTCTTCTCCTCCTCATTAGCATAATTCACAAGATCATGCGCGCTACTAAACTATTTATATTGAAGTGCAGCAGCGATCTTACAATTCAAGCCTCCTTTGAAGTATACATATTCTTTTATTGCACTAGTGACACCGGCACGTCGCAATGCACGCTTTAGCTCATAATAGTAATCTTGAACAGTGTTACTTCCTTGTGTGATTCTCTCCACATGATGAAGCAATTCCCGCTCATAATAGGTTGGCACAAATTCAGTTCTCATGATCACCTTCAAATCTGACCAAGATCTAATGAATCATTTTCCAGATAATTATTGCCACCAACTATAAGCATAGTTTTTAAATTGTATAGTGGCTCGCATCACTTCTTGGTCTTTGGGAAGCTTCTGAAATCTAAACTCTTTCTCCAATCGCCATTCCCACTCAAGATACTCCTCTGGATCATCACTTCCACAGAACGAAAGAGACAAATTGTTGGGTTTAGAATCACACCAAGAGGAATGGAATACTGAAAATTCCTTTCCATTTGGCTCACACCGAGAGAAACAAATTATTGAATATCCTGTCATAGTTAGTTATGCAACATATATATATATATATATATATATGTGTGTGTGTGTGTGTGTGTGTGTGTGAAAATCACTTAATCTCACTATTTTCTTTCCCAAGTAAAGTTCTTACCCTTCCGAAGTGAATTAAGACCAATAAAAACTTACACTAGGTAGAAGTGACAACAACACAATGATGATCAAGCGAATTTAAGAGTGTTCACTACTTGCACAACAACGGTTATCACTACAAAATGACCCCCCTTTTGCAACGCAAATATACGTTGCTAAAAGTCCATATATACGTTGATAGTGTCTATACCAACGCATCTAATATGCATTGCCTAAAGTGGTGTTGCAAGGATCTATTGCAACACTTATTTATGTGTTGGTAAAACTTACTAATAACCGTTGCAAAGTTGCAACGCATAATGATGGATCATGGCAACGCTTATATGTGTTTGTACAAACCATGGGTGAACGGCCTCTATGGTTTGTTGCAACATGTAGATTTAGTTTGTTGCAACACTTATATGTGTTGTAAGGAATAAACCATTCAGTCATTAATATCATATAATTATTTAATTTTTGAGACAAATATAGAGATAATCCATGTACAATTTATTGAGAAATGCAAGACCATCCAATACATAGAAAATAAGCACACTTAGCTATATATATATAGTATAAAGGATTTGTTGCATTACAATGAGTACCATCCACATAACTCATGACATAATTTTTGTTCAGAGTACAAGTTCCTATGTGAGCAAAATATAAAACATTAGGGGATCCCCTTAGTATGCCAGCAGCCCTCCTTTCTCCTTCCTTCAGTTTAGTCTAGCGTTCCACTGATGTGATCATGCATTTATCTTCTTGATCTACGGATGAAAGTTGGATTAATTTAATATGACACATACGAGAACTAAAATCATATTGGGTTATAGAAAAGACCGTACAAAAGTTGAAGGCCATGCAATAGTAACTCCTTCTATGTCTCCAATAACCTTGTAGCCTTTGTATGGTCGTATCAATGGTTCATCATCTACGATTGCAATACTAACATGCACCATTCAAAATTCTTTGCCTAGCTGAACACCGTCAAGTTTCTGTGTTGGATCACAACTTACTATTGTAGCCAATGCAACAGACTTATTTTGATTTTTCCAGCTCTGTAAGAATACTGTGGTGCCAACCTGGTTCACATATATAAGCGTGCAAAAAAATAAGTACATAATAGATCACACTACTTGCAAGAAATTAAACAATCATACCATCATTGAATTGGCAGTTGACCAATTTGTTGTGCCACGATGATGTTTCTACAAAATTATATATGGGGATTCTTAGTCTCCAGCTGTAAGAACAACTAAGAAAAGGATATTATTTAGTTTTAAGAGATGTGTCTTATATACTAGAACGTACTGTTGCACTAGGCCTTGTTGAGATCTTGTTCTGCAGGAAACAAGTCAAAACAGATAACTTAGTAATGGAAAATAAGCATTTAACAAAAATATCATTGCTAAAACAATATTTACTTGGTAGTGAGATGCTTCAAGATTTGAGGGAGTAGCAGATGTTGCTGTTGATCACTACCATCGTTACAAGGTGAGTTATCCGTAATTGATTAATACTTTGTTATCTCTTTTATGCGATTTAGTTAATTTGTTTGTGCTATGTAAACAGGAGCTTGAACTCTACCAAATGCATTGGGTTTTGAACATTTTGATGATCCAATGACACCTGAATTGATATTAAACTTATTAGAGAATTCATTTATCAAGGCATGAGCAAGTCCCTGCATTCCTAGCAGTTGTATCAAAAGTTTGCCTACTGGTCATTTGACCAGCTTCTAGTAATTTGTAAAAACTGAAATGACTTGTGCATTTTCCCGTTCATTCATGTGTCTCTTAGCAGCAGTGCATTATCCTGTCATATAATTATCCTGGTTCCAATTCCATCGGGTCCTTTTCCATTTTAAGTGTGTAGACACTATATACACTAATTTACTATATCAAAATGAAGTCCACTTCTCTGGTGTGCTGCTTCCAAAATTAAGACAGCGGGAAGACTCTTCCTGAGGTTTTTCCATGTATGGGATGACATTTTGGATTAGCAAGATGTAATTTTAGTAAACACCAGATAGCACACCAGATAGCAGTCACGAGAAAAGCATGAAGTAAACACTAATGACTAAAGTTGAAACAAGGATCACAGAAACTTGTCTGAAAGAAAAATCTACAACAGGTGCTTTATGAATAGTTACCTGCAAGCTAAAATTTATTGTGGCTGGGGTAGATGAGTCCAGATTTGTGGCTTCATATGAGTGCTCAGCCACCTTCTTTACAGAGGAACCAAAAGAATCTTTAACCAAAAATACCTTACAATGATTAATCACTGAAAAATAATTGTCATTACCTGTTTCTTTGAGCTAACAGCATCTATTATTCTCTGCTCCATAACATTATGCCTCTGCAAGCGCAAGGCACAGGTCACAGTTAAATGACAGCATAAAATTCTAGTTGAAGCGACAACCATTACTAGCTTTCCAGTGCCGACCATAGTAAAAAAAGCTCTCATCCATATTAGTGTGCATACCTTCTCTGCAAGACTAAGGTATTTGTAATGTGGCTGCAGATCATCATCCTCCACATTGTCACCTTGCCGATTCTGTAGTGAACTAAAACAAATAAATATTTGACATAAATCTGGTATGAAAAATTGCCAATTCAATTGTACCATTGTATCATTTAGTTGTTCATCCATGCTGGAATCTTGACTTTGAGGGTCACTATATACTCGCTGTTGATAGACAAAAGACTATAAATTAGAACCAGCTATTAAAAAAATAAATTTGCAGTAGATTACTATTTTTTTAATATTCCATAGAGGTACATACTTTTCGTTTCGTATTTGGCACATCAGCACAATAGCCATCTTTAGGTGCATAGACAGGATCATCTAAACATCCCTATATCAACGAATCAGAAGTTTAGTGTAGGAAATGCTTAGAATTCAAGTTTTTAAAATTTACCTGTTTGATTTGTTTTTGTTCCAAGGTTCTTGTCTTCTGTTGCAGCTGTAGTATAGTAGCATCTTGATTCCGGACACGGTGCCCAAGCTTCTCCAGTTGAAGTCTCAAAGATACTACATCCTCACTTGATGTTTCATCTAGTGAAGTCAGATTTACATTCTTAAGGCGCTTTGAAGTAGATAGGTCAAACACTTGATTAGGATTTGGAACAAGTCCCAAGCCATGTACATGGCCAGGCTTTTCTTCTCCTAATATTTTACTAAGTGCATCTCCTTTCCATGCAACCTTTCCTTGATTGGTCTCCGCTAAACCTGGTTGCTGCACTATAAGTTCCTTCAAATCCCCCTATACATAGCACCAATATGAATTAAAATAACATGAAAAATATAGTGATGTAAACAATCAAAGTCAGTTTCAAAAAAACACAAGCAAAGTCAAGCATTCACAAATAATGTACCACATGTGCATTTGTGTTCTTCTCGCTTTTAGTCTGGTGTGTATGGATATACAAAACAGCCCTGTGAGGGTATTTCTTTTCAGGATCTTTTTCCCTCTGTGAACATGAAAATGGATATAAAGAACTTAATAATCACTACCATATAGATGCAGCAAGAGTACACAGTTAGAGTTGTAAAAAAATTTACCAACTCCTCTCTGTTCCGAGCAAAACTCTTTGTTCTAGCTGTATGTGTTGACTTCTTCTTTGTACAGTTTATTCTGTTTTTCTTACTTATATCCTATCATATAATGATGAAATAGAGAAAAGCATTTAAGTTCCACAAATGTTTACAAAATCTACTGGGCATCGAAAACACATAAATATAAATCCAACAATATCCATGTACCAGTGCTTTTTGTGTCGTCCAATTATCAACAAGAGCAATCCACTGATCAGGAATTATACCGTTAGGAACATTACTGTGGTTAACTTTTGTGCTCTTATGCTCATCAAAATATATTGATTTCAGATTAGACTTGTGCTGCCTCCATCTCTCTCCAATGGTTCGAAGTATCCATTTTTCCATGCGAGAAGGGTACAGGAATCTCATCTGCATATACCAATAACAAAAGACATAAGTAAAAAGGAAAGTAAGGTATCAAAAGTTACCAACAAGGTTATACGGTGTCTAGCTGAACTACGTACCTTCACTTGCTTAAGTATATCCTTCTTTTTTTTGTTCATCGGTGCTTTTTTCTTTCTTTCCTATTAGAAGTCTCCAATCCTTGTAGCTCAAGCTACACAAGCAACCATTCCTAGCCACCATGCCAAGAAATTTTCCTAGAAATCCAGCCTCTAATCCAATTGGTTGATCGAACTCATTGCATCTAACCACGATTCTATGACCTCTTGGAAGGTTCCAAATATCTTTCAATTTTGTCTTTCCACGCTTTACTCTGTCCTCAGTTTCATCTATGCAGTGTTACATTGCACAAAATATTCAATGATAAACACTTTTACAGATAACACGTTATGTTAGTAATAAAAATAATTTAAAGTAGGTTAGTAAGTACCGTGGAAATTAACCTCAATATCACCATCACTATCGATCTGATCTCCTCTAGCACTTGGATGAAGTTCAGATGCCTCAGTATTTTGTCCATGGCTCTCTTGTCCAATATGCTCTTCTGACATATATTCATCATGGCTCTGAATTATGAGTCTTCTTCTACCCCTTGCCATAGCCACTGCACAACATCATTAATGAAGTAAAAATAGTCACCAAATAGTTTCTAGCAAAAAAATGGAACAGAGAAAATAGTAAAACAACCTTCAACCATTCCTCGAAATAATCACATCGATAGGCATCTCAGTTCTCAGCAGAAATACAAACAAACTTAGAGTAGAAATAGATTGGACCCAATAGATCTACTTGTTTCAGTGGATGATCAAATACAATTTCATTTGGCAAGCAAAGACCATGGAAATCTAGAACATTACTAATATTAGGAATTAGCCCTGTTGTATTCAGAAATAGATGGGTACAAACACATCATTCGAACCAGTTCAGAATGATACACATCATTCTGGTGCTACTAAAATACCACTAGCAGATGGAACTTATGTATCACCTGGACTAAAATACACATCATTCGAACCACTATTATATTGATGTACACCAAGAAGAAGCATATGGTAAATAGATGTTGTATTATTACTAATAATAGTGGAGAGAGTTGGAATTTCCTGATTTCCTCGGTTCGGTTCAGACTTCAGAGCCAGTTCAGGCGTTCAGCCCTTGGCAGTCGCCAGTCGGCCGGCCCTCGCCCCTCGGCTCACTCCGCGCGGCGCTCACCCTCCTCCAGTCCTCCCCCGCGTCCCCGCTCTGGCGCTCTCCGTGCTCCCCGCGCAGCCGCGCAGGAGGGGTCGCCGTCTCGCCTACTCGGTGGAGGCGCCGGGCGCGCGCGGCGCAGGAGAGGCGCGCAGCCGGCGGTGGAGGCGCGCGCTGCGCAGGCAAGGCGACGGCCGGCGGTGGGGGCGCGGCGGCGCGCGCTGGAGTCGGATCTGGCGATGGGCGGCTGGGGCTGGGTTGCGATGTGGAGCTGTGCGATGGGAAGAAGGAACCCACGATCTTATTGCGTGGAATAAGGAGCTGATGGATTCAATTAGCAAAATGGATGGTGAAATACTATTTTGTTACACGGCTCCTCTTTAATCTATGGAAGGTGGGGTCACTGTGAGACACCCCAACTATTACTGCGGCTTGCAATTTGTGGCAGCCAAAAAATGGAGAGAAGTAGATTTGTGTGAGAAAAAAATGGAGGGAAGCCAAAGAAACTGAGGTAAAGAAAGGCGGGAGTTAAAAGGGCAAAAAAAAGAATATGATGAAATTATATTACTATTATACCTTGCATTAGAATTGAAGCGAGTCATCAACTAATTAAAGTAATAGAAAATTAAGGGATTTATTGGTTAGTCCAAATTTTGGTTTTCTACCTCCGTCCCGTAAAGTAAGTGCTTATATGATTCAAAATCTATCCCACAAAGGAAAAATATTCTCCGAATGAGCTGAAAATTTCACGCTGGACTCCCACCTGCACCGTTGACATGCCATTGCAATTCGCCGCCATAGTTCATTCTGTAGAGCGCATGAGAAATCATGGAAGGTAGTGAGTACACCATTTGGCTGTATCAACATATACAAGCGAGCAGTTGTTCTCCGAATGAGCTGAAAATTTCACGCTGGACTCCCACCTACACCGCTGACACGCCATTGCAATTCGCCGCCATAGTTCATTCTGTACAGCGCATGAGAAATCATGGAAGGTAGTGAGTACACCATTTGGCTGTATCAACATATACAAGCGAGCAGTTGTCCTCCGAATGAGTTGAAAATTTCACGCTGGACTCCCACCTGCACCGCTGACACGCCATTGCAATTCGCCGCCATAGTTCATTCTGTAGAGCGCATGAGAAATCATGGAAGGTAGTGAGTACACCATTTGGCTGTATCAACATATACAAGCGAGCAGTTGTTCTCCGAATGAGCTGAAAATTTCACGCTGGACTCCCACCTGCACCGCTGACACGCCATTGCAATTCGCCGCCATAGTTCATTCTGTACAGCGCATGAGAAATCATGGAAGGTAGTGAGTACACCATTTGGCTGTATCAACATATACAAGCGAGCAGTTGTTATCCGAATGAGTTGAAAATTTCACGCTGGACTCCCACCTGCACCGTTGACACGCCATTGCAATTCGCCGCCATAGTTCATTCTGTACAGCGCATGAGAAATCATGGAAGGTAGTGAGTACACCATTTGGCTGTATCAACATATACAAGCGAGCAGTTGTTCTCCGAATGAGTTGAAAATTTCACGCTGGACTCCCACCTGCACCGCTGACACGCCATTGCAATTCGCCGCCATAGTTCATTCTGTAGAGCGCATGAGAAATCATGGAAGGTAGTGAGTACACCATTTGGCTGTATCAACATATACAAGCGAGCAGTTGTTCTCCGAATGAGCTGAAAATTTCACGTTGGACTCCCACCTGCACCGCTGACGTGCCATTGCAATTCGCCGCCATAGTTCATTCTGTACAGCGCATGAGAAATCATGGAAGGTAGTGAGTACACCATTTGGCTGTATCAACATATACAAGCGAGCAGTTGTTATCCGAATGAGCTGAAAATTTCACGCTGGACTCCCACCTGCACCGCTGACACGCCATTGCAATTCGCCGCCATAGTTCATTCTGTACAGCGCATGAGAAATCATGGAAGGTAGTGAGTACACCATTTGGCTGTATCAACATATACAAGCGAGCAGTTGTTCTCCGAATGAGTTGAAAATTTCACGCTGGACTCCCACCTGCACCGCTGACATGCCATTGCAATTCGCCGCCATAGTTCATTCTGTACAGCGCATGAGAAATCATGGAAGGTAGTGAGTACACCGTTTGGCCGACTTGATATCAAGGTAGGACCTCTTGTGATTCTACTATCCTGCCGAATTGCCTATCATGTTCTTTTTCCCTGATTTACAGAGGCAGGCATTGTGCTCGTCTGTGCAATCTCTAATTAACAGAGCCTCTAAAAACGTCTTTTGTCCGTCTTTGTTAATTGTTTCGGTGCTAATGCTACATAGTAATTCTTTATTCAAATGTTTTTGTTGCGAGATATTTCAGTTACGCCTGAATTTATTACACTTAACCCTCTTCTCGGTTTCATTCATCTCCTGTGGGAAACCCTCGGCCTCCACCCTCGCCGGCTTCTAAGGCATTCTAAGGTGGACATTCTAAGGCAGCTGCCTCTATTAAGCAATTAACAGAGGCTCACTTCTTAAAATGAATGCCTTTGAAAATTTATCAAAATTGTAGAGCTTGATAAGATTTAAAACTTTGTAGTTGAAACTTTTTCATTTGATATCATTTAGGGGCTTCAAACTTTGTAGAGCTCGATGATATTCAAAACAAGGTTACGAAATGTTGATAAAAAAAATAATGTCCTACATATACTAACAAATGAATGTGTAGTCTAATGGTAAAGAGGTGTTCAGTTTGTTGAGGGTTGTGGGTTCAAATCTTGAAAGGCATTTTTTTTGTTTTTTAGAAATCGCACCTAAGCTGTGGCGCACCTGTAGCCATTTGATTTCAGTCTTATACCTTCACAGTGTTAATATTTTTGTAGTTTTTTTTTCAATATTTCCTGCCGACAGAGATGATGGGCCTGTTGCTAAAATTGTCACAAGTGGGATTGTAACAGCCCACTGCCGCTCGCCCTGCGTGATTTGCCAGCGACAAGAGAGAGAGAGAGGGAGGAGGTGGGTGGTTGCGGGGAACAAGTGAAGAAGACGCCAGGGTGCGAGATGGGATACGGAACACATGAGATGGGATAAGTAAGGAGAGGTGGGTGTGCCTGATGCCATCCACTATATTTGATCGAATGGCTCGGACGTATCCGATCATTTCTTTGCCTCGATGGTATAGCGTCCTATAGTTTTTCTAAAAAAATAGTAGCGCCTATAACAGTTGCAATATTGATCTCCTCAGGCTACTTCAAGAACACAGAGGTGACACAGTTGAATGATCATGAATGATCAGATGAACCCCAAAATAAACGAAAAAAAACGAAGCGTCAGGTTCACCATTGATTCAGATGGCCGATTCCTGCAATTTCTCTGACATGTGATATATAATGTTAACAGGTAGCGCCATATAAGAAGGTTAGAAAGGTGGCGTTTGTGACGGACATCCCCAAGAACGCATCTGGCAAGATACTGAGGAAGGATCTTAGCAAGACATCCCCAAGAACGCATCTTCTTCCCGTCTAAAATTCTCAAATCTAAAATTGTCACACACTGAACATCATGTCAAGAAATGGCAATAAATGTCAAGCCTATTCTTTAGGCTGCAAGAACCAAGAAGCCAGTTGCAGGGTTTAATCCTGGTTTTTTCTCCTAACATAGGCAACCAACTAAATCACTACTCCCAGCTTCCATCTCCTGTGAGCACTTCAGGTTCTCCAGTGAGCTCTACATGATCAGATAAGAATGATTGTTGGGGATGATATCATGATAGCAGAGATTAAGCTCCAAGGCATTTATTATTTATAAGAGGGGATAATAAGGTCATACTTGCATTTCGGATGTCGGTCACAGCCTATAAAATGTCCTTCGCCATACCTACTAACTTTGAATCTCAGGGTTCCTTCAGAACAAATGCAGATATTGTAAACATTAAGCAAACATGTTAAGCATTAAGGAAAAACATGGTGAATGCATCACGTAGTAGGATGACATAGTTGGTTAAACATGCCAAATTAACCTGAATCAATTGCAAAAACATCTAGATTTGGCAAGTGATAAAAGATATACTTTCTACATACAAGAAAATTACCTATGTAAAAAGTAAATATGACGTGCATTACCTAGGGCAAATCCTACTATCACTGTCAAGGTCAGGAAAGAGGATAGAACCGAATTTCTCTTCAAGCATTCTCTCTACCTGCAACATAGTGGGTTATTCAAATTTAGTTTTAATTTCAATCCATAAGTGATTGCAGGGCAACAGTTTCATTTGCTAAAGGCTAGCATTAAGGTACGTCAGAAGGATTAAATCTGCAGAATAGTCCATTTATGCATGTTTGTAGATGGGTGGTTGAGATCAGGTGGGATACAGCATTCTACTGGAGCTGCAGAAACCCAATGCCCAGCTAGGACTGGTGTGATATTTAGCTGGAATCTCAGTGAGTTAATTACATTTTTTCTTTCATCTATAATTGTTGCCCCATAACATATATGGAGCACCGGAAAGAAGAATACAGGTAATACAGAACAATCATTTTTGGATAACCTGACATATCTAACATGTGAAGGCAGAGATATTCATTTTTGGATTAGAAGGATTGTGTGAACACTGAACATCATATTCTGGACCATGACCTGAGTAATACAAACAGTTAAAAAGAAACTTGTCAGCTGTTACAAAATCTTAGTACAACTATACGATATTGAACAGTAGAAAAATCAAACATATCTGACCTTTAATTTTGTTGAGCTATTAATCTTCTTGATCGGAACTTGTACTAGGATCTACATTTGTTCCCTCTACAGTTGTACCCTCTACATCTCTTCTAGTCCATGAATGAGTATTATGTGCATTAGCAAAAAGGTCCCCAAGAGTACTGACATGGTAAGGTTCACATTCTACATCATTCCATTCTTCTCCCATTTCAAATACATCTCTAGGCTTCATCTTCAATGCAACTGACCATCCTGGGTTGTTATGCTCGTCTTCGACATAGAACACTGGGTCAACTTGATTGGCAAATACAAAAGGCTCATGCTCAATCCTGTCACCCTTGTGAATTTGCTGTGAGAAATTCACAAGTGTACAACCAAACCAAACTTATCTGTTTGCACTCCCTTTCCTCGAGTGACATCAACCCATTCACATTTAAACAACACCACTGAGAATCTTCCATAATAGTCTAACTCAACTATATTAAGTATCCTTCCATAGTAGGTAATATCTCCAAGGATAGGGTTAGTATCCCCTCCAGAAGAATAACTTGATGTTTTTGCAGTCACAACAACTCCACTATTTTGCGTCGCCTTGTCATAACATTTAGCTCTAAATCTGAAACCACGGATGTTAAAGGCTCTGTGTCTTCTTGCTGCATCCAATGGGCCGCGAGCCAACCATCTAATGTCCTCATCGATGCTATCGCTACCATTTTTTTGCTCCAACTGCATGATCTATATCATCACAAAATATACTTAAGTCAGATTTTCCTATTTTTTTGAAGAAAAAACAAACCATGATACCTACATGTTCTCTGAACCAATTAGGAAACTCTTTATTCTGTATATTCTCAATTGTTTTCAAAGATAGACGACGTTGACGATTTCTTCTTTTGAGATCAGCGGCATGCTCTCTAAAATGGAAATTAACATGGATTCAGTTTTAAAGAAACATATGTAATATGTTAATAGGTGTTAGTAACACTTACTTCAAGTACGGAATGACAGCTTCACAATTGTATAGTACATATCTATGTGCTTGCAGTTTCTCTAGATCGGTTAAAATGAAACTGGATGGTCTTCCCAATGGTTTTCCTATAGGAGGAAACAATGAGGAATCATGTCCATATAAGTTAGATTCAAGATGATCCTGGTTCTCATCATTCCTTGATGGTTTGTTATGCTTTGTGGAGAAACCTTCCAGGTACCTAGAACAAAACACCACACACTCATCTGCCAAAAATGAATTTGCCATTGAAGCCTCTGGATGAGCTTTATTGCGAACATATGACTTCAGTTTACATAGGTACCTGCAACATATGGAAAAGCATCAATTTAGTAGGTTATATATAATAAATGATCCAAACAATGAACTTGTATTAGTTAGAATCAGTACCTTTCAATGAAGTACATCCATCGATAACAAACTGGTCCACCCATCTTACATTCAGTTGCTAAATGTACTACTAAGTGAACCATAACTGTAAAAAATCCAGGAGGAAATATCATCTCCATTTTGCATAGTGTAACTTTAATTGAGTGTTCCAAACGGTCAAGGTCATCAACACGAAGCACTTTCGAACATATTCCTCGAAAATAAGCAGACAACTCAAATATTACTGCTGTGATATCATCTGGAATAATACCCCTTAGAGCAATAGGCATCAGCTGTTGAAGTAGAACATGGCAGTCATGTGTTTTGAGACCAATAAGTTTTCCTTCAGCACAATTTACAGATTTTGATATGTTTCCAGAGTAGCCATCAGGAACTTTTATGTCTCGAAGCACTTTACAAAATGTTTGTCTCTCACTTTTAGACATAGCAAACCTTGCAGGTGGCAAGTAGAACTTGCCTGAAGGTTTTTCTTCTGGGTGGAGGTCCTCCCTAATGTTCATCTCTTTGAGGTCTTGACGAGCTTGTAAATTATCTTTTGACTTTCCATCTAAACCACATAGTGTACCATAACAATTTTCAAACACATTCTTCTCTATATGCATCACATCAAGATTGTATCGAAGAATATTATGATCCCAGTAAGGCAATGTGAAAAGACTACTTAATGCCTTATAAGTTTTTGACTCCTTGAAATCACCTAAAGCAATGATTTCATCCAAAATTGGACGGTCATAATAAGTTTGAGGCTCTGTTCCAAGCTCCACTGTTCCATCAAATGAATTCCCATCCAAACGAAAAGGATGGTCAAGAGGAAGAAATCGACGATGACCCATAAAACAAGATTTACGACCATGCTTCAGACGTTTGGACCATGCATTTTCACCACAAGGTGGACATGCAAAATTTCCATGAACCATATGAGAAGCAAGCATTCCCAAGCCTGGTAGGTCACTAATGGTCATTAGCACTGCTCCTCTCAAATCAAAAGTTTCGTTTCTTGATGCATCATATGTTGACATACCATTTTCAAATAAATCTTTTAGGTCCTCCAAAAGTGGTTTAAGGAACACATGAATTCTATCCCCAGGACTAGTAGAACCAGGAATTATTAAAGACAACATTAGGTAATGCTCTTTCATGCAAAACCATGGAGGTAAGTTATATATTACCAAAACAACTGGCCAACAGCTATATCTAGAACTCAACATCCCATACGGATTAAACCCATCGGTAGCTAAGCCAAATCGAATATTCCGTGCATCTGACTCAATTTGTGGAAACTTTTTATCGAAGTCCGTCCATGCTGGGGAGTCAGCTGGATGTCGTAGCGCACCATCCTTGATGCGCTCTTCATCATGCCATCTTAGGAGAGGTGCTGTTTCTTTGCACATAAACAGTCTTTTTAGCCTCTCTTTAATAGGAAAGTATCTTAATACTTTACTAGGCGTTGCTTTCCTTCTTTGCTTCTTTGTTAGTTTAGTTTCAGGTTCCATACCTTTCCACCTAGAAGCCTTGCACTTTGAGCAAAAATCATCATTTTCCTTGTCTTTCCAAAATAGTTCGCAATCATTTGGGCACGCATGAATATTTTCATAGCCCAAGCCAACTTTGGAAATAATTTTCTTAGCTTCATAAAAATTTTTGGGCAGTTCCTTTCCATTTGGAATAGCCTTCTGCAAAATACCAAGTAGATCACCTAATGATTTATCTGACCATTTGTTCATGGATTTTATATTGAACAAAAGCACAAGTAAAGTTAGCTGCGTTAATTCACATCCTGTCCATAAAGGCTTTTTGGAATCTTCAACCAATTTATAGAACTCTTGTGCTTCTAAATTTGGCCCGCTGACAGGTGGATTCGGAAGATTTGCGGCATCTGTCATAGGTATGTCTTCATACATGTGATAAAATGCATCATGAAGCAGCTGACTCATGTTATCATGCCTTTCTTCATTCTGAGATTGTGGTTGTTGATCAACGGTGTGCTGCACTGAAGGGTCACTATGAAAATCCCATTCTTCATAATTCTCAAGTATCCCATTGCAGACCAAATGTTCATATATTTCATCTCTGGATAGGAGACTAGTATGCACGCATGTATGACATGGACAATAAATCTTGGTATCTTCGGTCTTATCTTTAAATGCAAATTCAACAAATCCTTCTACACCAGCTATGTACCGAGTAGAATCTTTAGGATAGCCCAAAAGAAGCTTGATGATTTTTAAATCCATTGTGAAACCATAAAAAGCTATTGCTGTATAAATAAATAGCAGCTGTAAGTTCATATTTATTTATCATCATATAAATAGCATAACCACATTATTATTATGATTTGGAACCCTTTAAGTTACATTATCACAACTATTTTGCCTAAGGCAATAAAGATCAGAAAATTATAAAGCAGCTTATTGTAAAAAGTTAACCAAAAGGAAACAAGAGTTCTAGCTTCCAGGGAGGAAGATTGCTATTTCAGTTTCAGTTAGATAATTAGCAGACTGCTCCAGCTAGAGCAGAAAATGAGTCTATCAGAACATGTTATATGGCTGGTCGCACCAGTTTAGCAAATCAGAGAAGTACTAAATAAAAAAAAATCCATACATATTGTGGCTCACACATATCTGTGCTATATATTCTATTGATTTCAATACTGAAAATCTCATATAGCAACTTGAGCGTTACAAACACTATGGTGATAATATGCTGTGACTGAAGGTTAACACTACTGCTTCAGTAAAGCACTAACAGAACAGACTACAGAGTAATCAAGTCAGTGCAGGCACACATGGCGCTAATTGATCGCAACTCATGATTCAGGGTCAAACAACATGATCTCAATGACAAAGATGGTGTGGTTAGCAGGTTGATTGGCTTAAGCAGATGGGGTCTTCAACAGTGGCGGAACATATATGGTACTCACCAAGCACTTCAAGGAACACATAACGACATTTATAAATGATAGAGAAGTATATGTGTCAACAGCTGTAGAACAAAAAAATATTGAGAGCAACTAGCAAAAAGAACCAAAACACATGAAGAAGAACTTACAGATATTGCACCAGATGACCAGAAAAGTTCAAATTACCAAGATCTCTGTAAGAGGGGGCATTCCAAGCAAGCAATCAGATGAAGATACTCTTGTAAAAATTTTCAAGCTCATAAACAATACAAGAAGTCATCCGTAGGTTTGTTATAAAAAAACATGTGTGTTATGTCCTCAGTTTTCATATATACATCAACAAGATATGAAATTCGGACTAGTTTTAGTATCTGGGGGGTTATTATTTGCACTAACTCTGCACACAGATGACTGGCAGAAGAAAATGTCAAAATTGAGGCATACGATGCTCCACCTGCAATCTCAACGAAAATTCATGGACAACTAAAATAGTAGCAATCATTCAAGCACAGTAGCTAATGTTTTCCTAGCTTTTGGACCTTATCATCTTTTTCCATCTAAACATTACAGCTCCACTCTCAATCGTGCAATGTCATGTAGAAAAGGTGCTAAGAAAGTAAAATTACAGGGATCCGAGAGGAGGCGGGACATAGATGTCATCGTTGAGGCAGTAGATGGTGTCGTCGACCTTGGCTCCTCGGCGCAGGCGTCGTCCTCCTGCGGCCTCTCCGCATCCTCGGGCTCCTTCTTCTTCTTGCTGGGCGCCTTGGCCGGCTTGGTCACGGGGGGCGCGGCAGAGAAGAGGTGGGGGTGGCGATGCGGGAGATGCGGTGGGGGGACTGGAGGCGGCCGGCGGCGGAGTCGCGGAGAGGCGGCTGGAGGCGTCGCGAGATGGGAGTCGGCACTTGGGAGGGGACTGCGGGATTGGGGATCGCTAGGGTTAGGCCGCGGCGGAGAGGAGGCGGGGGCGGGGGGGGGGGGGGGGGCGGCGATGCGGGGGAGAGGATGCGCCGATGCGGTGGGGGCTGGGGGCGGCTGGCGGCGCCGCGGCGGAGTCGCGGAGGCGGCTGGAGGCGTCGCGAAGATGGAAGAGGATGGGACGACGCGCCGCGGCAGAGACTAGTTGCTTGGTTGGTTGTGGTTATATTAGGCTGTTGTGGTTATATAAATAAGTTTACGAGAAGAAGAATCACAAAAGAGTAGTTGCTTGGTTGGCCAGTGTGGTATGTACGTAGTGTATCAGGTTGCGGGTTCGAAACCTATAAACGAGTATTTTTGTCTGTAATTTAATTAATGATTAAAGAGCAGCACCTGTGTACTATAATTTAATAAATAATGATTAAAGAGCAGCACCTGTGTACTATAATTTAATAAATAATGATTAAAGAGCAGCACCTGCGTATAAGAGCACCTACTACGCCCTGCAGTACGAGAGCACCTACGCCTGTAGTACGGGATCACCAAGTGTAGCTCGGGGGAATGCTTGCAACAGATAGTAAATGTTGCCACATCATTCTTTGCAACGAATAAATCATGTGTTGCCACATATCCATTGCTAAAGGGGGGTTTATCTTGTAGTGTATATGGTGGAGCTTGGTATGAAAGTGTATATCCTAGCAATCTGAAATTCTTGATGTTGTAAAATTAAGTAATAATCCAAGCTAGAATACTTTGGCTAAGTACTAATCCAAAAGATTTAAGTGAAGTATATGAACACACACTCAAAGATCAATGTGACTTGATGCAAACAAAGGAATGAGCTAACTAGAGGCAATATGAAATTAAAGATTAGATAGCTCGTTTTGCACCAAGTATTAGGAGAGACGCTAGCTAATTGCAATGATATGAATGTAAGGGTACAAGATTGCTCAAGAAATTAAATTACACAATCTGAATTTATGAACTAGGAACTCACCCAAATTCGGCCATGTTTTTTTTTCTTTTCTTCTTCTTTTTTTCAGTTGTCTTTTTTTAAAGGCCGAACTAGCTTTAATTGTTCCTTTGATTTTTTTTGTAGATCACAAATATTCAATAAAGTGTAAAATACTCAAGAGCAGCCCTAGATGCAATATTCAACAACTAGTCTCAATTGATGAAAAAAAATATCAGCAAGATTTTTTTTAGGTTTCACGTGGACACAATATCAAGTTACGTGAAGCAACACAAAGATCAGCACCTAAACAAAAATTCTAATGGACTAAAATCTAACAAAACTCACGCGAAATAACAGATTAATCTAAAGGTTTGGATTTTTTTTGTGGCAATTTTCGGTTTTAATGGACTATAGGAACAGAAGTAAATCAATCTAAAAGTAAGGGTAAATAATCCTACCGAGTAAACCACGCTCTGATACCAAGATGAGACGGTGTCGCCCGATCTTCTTGACGTAGAATCAAGGTACTCACGAGGATTCGACGAACCGTAGTGATCTCCCATTGCCAATACAAGAGTTAGCACTCTATAATTCGCCCAACCTGACGTGCTGAACTTCACGACCACCGATGAAATTCTATCGTGCTCCCAATTCCCAGTGGAAAGGTTGAACGATCTTAATTTTAGCGAACTCCTAATTCCCTCAAGTTGGTTCGGCCAACAGAAAGAACAAGAGTATTCTATTATCAAAAGTGGTTTGAATTTTACAGGGGCGACGGCTGTATTTTAAAGAGATACAAGGGGTGGAGAGTCGGCCAAACACTTAGAGGCCGAATAGGATTCGATTACAAAGCCCTAGGTCCACTTTGACTCGGATTGAAAAAGTGACATAACTTGTTTCGTAGTTTCTGATTGACTCGTAGAGAATTTGGAGATGAGATTAGATCCATCTGAAAGTAGACTTCAAGAGCTTTCCATAGAGTACAAGAACACCTCAATCGGATTCCGTTTGTAAAAGTTATGGCCGTTTTAGTAGGTGCTTGTTGGGCTGTCCCGAACCGAATCTGAATTGAGTTCTGAGTTGAATCCGAGTTTGAATTCGGTTGTGCATGTGGGAGGTCCGAATTGGACTTCAAAATCTTATCCAAAACTTGGGCTTTAACTTCTTAGGCTTCTCCCCTGTTGCTCTCCCACTGCATGGGCTTCTTTCCTCCTTGATCAGCTGCATGGGCTACTTGGCTTTCTCCTTTCCATCCCCATAGGCTTTGAGCTTTTTATTCTTGGTAGCAAATATGATTACCCTCCTTATGCTTCTCTATTACTTTGGCCCCGGAATCATCATAATATTCAAATCTAATAATAAACAAGAATTTGGCATAAGGTAGTATATCGTTCCCACGAATAGAAGGAAATTCATTAAGAAATAAATTCACGTGACAATATTTAATGCGGCTCAATACTTCTTTCCAGTGAAATAATGTATTTGACTGAAAAGTGCTAAGCATATGCGTATCCGCATCACAAATTGAAGGGATCGGACAATCACTTTTCTTAAAGGAGATGGTGACTTCTGATTACTTAGAAAGATTATTGACAAGAGGAGGGTCAATGGAGTTTACCTCATGTTCGACACTTTATACTGTCATTTTGACTCGTATGCCAATGATCCTCTATAGATATGCTCGATGGTGTGCTTCGGATCATGCAACGACATCTCCTCGTCATTGTCCGACTGCTTTCGACCACTCGTTTGTCCTGGTTCTTGGATCGTAGGGAGTGATCCCTTGCCGAAATAGTAATCCTCGAGTTTTCATCGGAAAACTCAACAATTGAGAAGGTCATGTCCTTCCCTTTTATGAAAGGGATGCCACCTAGGATTGTTGTCCTTCCCAGCGGGGATTTTGCCCTTACTTTGATCAGAGTGCTGCCTGGGATTCTGTGGTCCTTATCGCCCATGGCCAGACCTCCTTGGAACTTCTGACTTGAGACTTCTAACCTTTTGCCTTATTCTTGGATTTCTTGATTTTCTCCTTTTTGATACCTACGCCTACCTCTTTGATACTTCGATCGACTTGGTCGATGGTTTTACTCTACTCGACTGCTTTAGCAGCAATCGCATAACGATTAGCCATCTCAAAGAGCCTGGTGATAGTAGTCATAGGATTTAAGGCGATATCTTTTGTGAACCTTCTATTGCGGACTCCCTGTTAAAATGCCCTGATGATAGAAACGCCAGAAACCTCCAAAATGGAATTACAAACCTGACTGAAACCTAATGAATTGCCATAGGGTATCATTGTTGTTCTGTTTCATCCAGTGCTGGTTGTCTTCCTTCCTAGGGTGGTTGTATGTGCCCTAGAAATTGGACAAAAAAATCACAGAGATGTTGCCATCAATGAACTAACTCTAGTGGCTAATTCAACAACCACGATCAAGTGGATCTCTCGAGCACAATTGGAAGGTAGTTTACCATGACATGCTCTCCTCCTACTGCTGCTCGAACCACAGTCGTGTAAATTTGAAGGAACGCGATGGTATTTTGGGACCCATCAAACTTGTCCATATTTACCAATCAAAACTGTGGTGGCCAATGTACTACTCGGAGTTCAGGCGTGAATGCCCGACATCCGATAACAAGATCATGATGCCTCCTTTGTGACAAAGGATGATTGGCATCTCTAGGAGATTGTATTCAACGATGCCCGGTAGTCGATGGACCTGATTTGAAATAGGTCTCATCCATTTGAGGGTAATACTCCTCGTATTCCATCTACTGTTGCAGATTTCTTGCTCGAAGTGGTGATCGATCACCTCCTCCATAAGCTCGCTTGTCTGGGTCATTTGAGGAACTCTTCTCTGACTGGAGTTGTGATTTGGAGAATGATGTGACCTGTCATCAAGTCAATTCCACAAGGTGAGTTCTGTGAATGACTAGATGCAATCATACATGTTCTTCTCACGGAGTTGCAACAGCGAGGTTGCTCGAGTCTGGCCATCATGCTTCAGAGTCTTCACACGTTCCCTTCAGCAAAGTGGTCGTAGCCCGGTGCTTGAGCAAATTCTTGAGTTGGATTAATGAACATATTATTTATGTGTTGAAGCACCCGAGCCTGTTCAAACTAGTACTGGACGTGCCCAGGTAAAGACCTCTGGACAACCAATCTTCTTCTTTGAATGGTCTAGGGATCGTCAATATCTGGGGCTGGTTGAGGCCATCTTTAAGGAGAGCAATTATTTCGATGATTTCTCCCACGCTCATCAGAGTACTCACCTGGCTCATCACTAGAGGCCTCCTCGCCATCACCATGAGGGGTTATAGTGTGTGATCGGTGGGGAGCATTGTCAACCCCTCCATTGAGTCATTAGTATGTGAGGTGATGGTGAAGACCTCCCGAACATGATCTCCACTCGTGTTAGACGCCTCTTGGCTTGAGGAGTCGTCAAACGACTGAGTCTCATGGGATGGAATATGCCTCTCCAGAAAGTAAAACTCTGGGTTATAACTGTCTCCGATCGGAGTTGAACCCTGCGAGAGTATAGACATACTCGTAGGGATCCCACCCACATTCTCTGTGGGGACAACTAAAAGGTCAGGGCCACCAGATGTTGATAGATTCCAGGGCTTGCTAGCCCAGATCGAGCGGCTGCTGGGGAACTCGAACACATGGGGGGAGGCCCCTAGACATGTTGTGAGTTCTGTATGTGGTCGAATTGGCCCTTGCCATTTGGGGAAACTCGTTCCTCCATTGAGCATAATATTGTGTAGGATAAGAATCTCTCCTTAGCCCTACTCGTGGTGTGATTTTCGAGATCTCACGATGGATCTCTAGGGATAGCCTCACTGTTGGATGAAAACATGGTCTGCTCGTAGTCATAACTGGCATCCATGTTGATATCTACATAGTTGGACAGGTCGAACCAGTTCTCCTCATTTTACTCTTCGCCCATGAGGACATCAGAATGAAGAGAACTTGCCGATGAGGAATTACCAAAGTTCGGAAGAAGATCCCCATGAACGGTGCCAACTATTGATGTTTTAGTATCAATCTTACGTATGATTTCTTGGATTCGGGGGATCTCTCACTTCGACCTAGCTACAATCACACAAAGAAAAGACAGAGGGATTTTTATACAGGTTTAGGCCTTCTCCTCGGAGAATAACAACCCTACTCCTGTGTGGTTATTGTTTGATGAATTGATTACAACTGAGAAAAGAATGAGAAATCTCTTGCTCTATTCCTCTCCTCCCTTTGGTATATCCCATCATCCCCTTGACGTCAACCTTTAAATAGCTTGCGAAGCGGCGACCGTTGTTCCATGTCAGAAGACGCCTTAACGTTTCGGATGATAACTGTCCGATGGGAATTATTGTCAGAGTGATGTGGTATCTCACTCGTTGTGTAACGATTATTGTCAGAGAGAAGTTATGCGCAATTACTTTAGGGAATAATAACGCATGCTAACCGCCTTATCAGACAGATCCACAATGTGATGGGTTGTCATAGATAGGTCAGTTGAAGATTAGCTTAATCATAGAAAGATCCACAACCACAACGTGATCGCAGTATAACTTACAACTATGTCATGATCGTAGAAGAGTTTACAACTAAGGAGCGGCCATAGAAGAGCTTACGACTATCCTGTGAAATCTCTCCCTTGTAAATAAGGGGTATACTCAAGGAGTATAATGGCATAAGAATATCATTTACATATAAATAATAATTTAAGGATTATTATATTCTCGCCAAGCTTAATTGGTGATTCTATATTCGTGGCTATTCTAGCTTGATCTCTTGCTTAGTTTACCTTGCTAGGACGTGTGAGAATAAATATGAAAGTCCTCATGTCTTAGATCCTCATGAGCAAGAAGTAATTTGGGATTTATGGTTTTTTGTGTTCTTGTGACCTAGATTTGGTTCTCCTCGATTCAGTGGACTTGTGCCTAAGAACCTAATGATTCTTGATTAGTTTGGGTTCCTAATGATTTGAATAAATCTCCCGCAAAATTTAGAAGTTTGGATGAGATTTGAGAAAATTCTTGATTCTACAGATAACAAGATCGATTAGCATACTATTATAGTTCTGCATTTGACATCCTTGCTCAGCCTTTCTGCTGGATCCATTCGATTGTTTTTCCACCTTACATTGTTTCTCAGGTTTTAAGAGCGTCTCATGGGGTATATATTACTTGCTTTATTTGCTTCTACGTTGTTGTGTCAAAGGCAAGATCTGTTTTCTTTGGTTCAACTGGCGAGGAAAGAACATTATGCGCAAGGCAGCAAAGTAATGTTGCGGGAGGGTTCTATTCTAGCTCTGAATTCTCCTTTTAAATTTTCTTGAAAATGGATTGATACTTGGGCAAAAATACGCTGCCTTTTTCTTCCTTCACCAAAGTCCAAACTGTTGTTGGAGACTTTTTCTTCCGTCGCCGTACCGTTCTGAGAGAGGTAGGGCCTTTTTTTCGGCTTTTGATACCAACTTTCGGTTTTTACCATAGTACTTAACTTTCAAACGGAGTATTTTTTTCAAGACGGAATCTATAAGTTAATTAGTGCACGTTAAAAGCTTAACATCTGTACGATCTAAAATCATAAGCAAATATCTCTTTTTCTATAATCTCTGTCACAAACAACTAAAATTTAAAATTTTTAACTAAAAACTATAAGTCATAGCTATAAAAGAATATGTCCGTGGAGAAAAAGAGAGAAGAAAAGAAAGCATTCAGATGGGTCTGAATCCTTACCATCCATTGGAAAAGAGCGGCTCGGATTGGACTTAAGGCAGGGTGCCGTCACAATGCCAAAGGAAGAGCCGCAGAGGATCCGATTCCCCTCCTTGCCCCAGCCCCCACGGCGCCGCCGCCCCCTCCCTCCTAAGGTGTCCCCCCCTGTCGCTGTGCCGCCGCCGTCGAGATAATTGGTTTTTTAGGACTCTAAACGTTGGGCTTCGCATATTTAGAACTCCAAATGTTGGCTTCGCAAAATTAGTACTTATGTCATTGACACTTTGATTTCTATGGTATTATATCTTATTTATTATTCTTAATCCTTTTCTTAATGCTTGACACCTAATATGACTCTTATACCCCTCCCTCATTTAATCACGTACACGTACAAAAAAACAAGAACACCCCAAATAAAACCAGATCGGCGACATACTTGGACTGATAGCTCACGAGTAGGTGCTAATATCAGTGCAAGAGGATACGCAGTCCTCGAACCTCTTGGCCTCTGTGGTGGCCTTGACTTCATGATCCCACTAATGATCGGAAAATAAAAAGCAGCTGTCTTTCCAGACCCTGTCTGAGCACACGCCATGAGATCCCTCCCTGCAATGGAGATTGGAACAGCATGCCGCTGCACTGGTGTAGGCTTCATATACTTGCATCTCCGTATGTTCTCATTCAGAGCATCACCCAGAAAAGAGATTAAATGAGGGAGGGGTATAAGGGTCATATTAGGTGCCAAGCATTAAGAAAAAAGATTAAGAAATAATAAATAAGATACAATACCATAGAAATTAAAATATCAATGATATAAGTACTAATTTTACGAAGTTAATATTTGGAGTCCTAAATATGCGAAACCCAAGTTTCAGAGTCCCAAAAAAACCAATTATCTCGCCCCCGTCTCCGTCTCCTTCCCGAGCCGCTTCCCTCCTGCCGCGCCCTCCTCCACGCGCACGAAACCCTAGAAATCCCCCCGATTCCTCGTGTCAGGATCCCACCTCCTCCGCCTCCAAGCCCCATCTCCCACCCCCAATCGCCCAATTCGGCTGCTCGAACCGCGGAATCCCGCGCCCTTCTCCTATCTGTTGGGGCTGCCGGCTGGCGAGTGACTGACTCGGGATGGTATTCTACTTCAAGGCGCGGCCCGAGGCCGGCGATTACACCATCTTCATGGGGCTCGACAAGCACGAGAACGAGGACCTCATCAAGTACGGCTTCCCCGAGGACATCTGGTAACCGCCCCCTCTTTCTTCCTCCGAGATTGTTTTCTTTTCTTGTGCAGAATCTTTTGGTGAGCTCTGTGAGTCTCGAATCGATGCTATACTGACGCAAGAATTGATGGGAGCTCGCGTGAGTTTGAGCTTTTGTAGAGGAGTTCTCTGGTTTGTGAGGATGCTTTCTTGATGGATGGATCGCGTGTGTATGAATAGCAGCCAGATAGAAATTGAGTTGGTTGTTGGTTCCTGAAATTTTGCTTATAGTTAGCAGCTGAGAAGATCTTGATTCATTTATCCGATTTATTTTAGTCTTGATTCAAGAATTGATACATAGCTTGAGTGACCGGTAATTTGGACTGTTATTGAGGGAACATGCTTGATTCCTGCAGAAATTCTTGCCTTTCTTTTCGTAGTTTGGTTAATTGTGACCTTTGGATGATGTCATAGTTAAAGAACTTTGGTGACCGTGTGGTCATAATCCATCCGTATGTCTTGTATAATTGGTGTATTTTATTGATGTTGTCGTGCACGATAATTATAATGAAGATACTCTGTTCCATCTGCAATCGGAGAATGTCTAGTCAGTGCACTTGTGTGATATGCTAGATTAATACGGACGTGTAGTTGTGTTAGCATAATGTTTCTACTTTCGAATTTTGAATTGCATTTCTGTGTACAGTAGTATGGGTTCTTGTTAGGTTTCAGACCATGAAAATCTAAATACATTCTCTCTCTTGGATTTTGTTGTCTTTTTGGTATAAGAATTGCTCCAACTTTGTTTCATTTTGGTGTAAATACAAGTGACTCTGATTCATCAATTGATATACTTATGTGCTTAGATTCAGCGATGGGGCTCTTGATAGATACAAGGAAGTCATCAGCATAACGAGCATAGCGGATCAGGATGTAAACCCGTCAAACCTTTAGTCGAGGCCAAAATTTCCCTTTTTTCAATCCTTTTTTTAGTATAGGAAGGTAGTAATGAATGTACTGTAGGGTGTAGAAATAGTTTGCTTTCTGTGTTTTGAACTACTGATGCCTGCCTTGTGTAAACCATGAGATAAGGTAGGTTTATATCTATTAGTTTGAATAATAGGTAAAATGCTTGCTTTTGTTGGTTTGATAGTCCTTACCTTATGCATTTTGTGCTATTTTGTTCTATTGGCTGCTTCATTGGTGGGTGTTAGGTGTTACAACCTTTTGTTGTTAAGTAGCATGCTTAGTGAGATCTTGACATTGGATTTGTTGGCATATAGTAATGATGTTTTGCATATCTCTCATTCCTAAATGCTCAAGTTTGGTAGTACGAATTATAAATCTTCATTATATTATTTGCTATTTGAACTTTTTTGAACCAAATTGCTATTTGGGCCATTTAAACTATTGAAGTTTTGCTTAACTGCAAACATAGTTTTGAAAACGGTGCAACTGATTGCATGTGTAGTTTTGTTTAGACATCTCAAGTGCCCTAACATAAGTGATAGGAATGATATTCATGTTAGCCTCTCATTTAATATAATCTCCATGTCTTCCTTTTCTTCATTTCATATTTCATCTTTGGTACATACGAAATTGAACTCTAGTTAATGTTAAATCTGTTTTAGATGTGATTTCCTCATTGGATCTTCCTTGTAAGTTCTTGAGGTCATATAGAACCAGGGAACAAAAAACTGGCGGTTACCGGCCGGTAACTGCCAGTAACCGGAAAAATGGTGGGAACCGATAATATAAAAACCGGCCAGGTTATTTTTAACTTTATGATTGCATAATGCATTTTCTAGGTTGGTTTAGGCTTTTTTGGTGCTAGATTACCTATTATATGAGTTAAATATGCTTCAGCTATTGTACTCCCAACTCAAATTCAAAATTTTGGGCGTTTTTTCCGGTTTTTGGGTGGTAACCGTTCCGGTTACCGATTTTAAAACAGCCCCAATTCAAATTTTAACTTTCAAATTTCAACTGGTTTTTTTCCGGTTTTTCCAGGGCCGGTTACTGTTACCGGCCTCTGGCCGGGAACACGACCGGTAACAGCTTTTCTATCCCAGCATAGAACCATCTTATCGAGCTTTGTGCCTCAAACTACTTTTGTTGAACACAGGTTCCATGTAGATAAGATGTCCTCTGCACATGTATATTTGAGATTGAATAAAGGTCAGACAATGGATGACATTAGTGAAGGTGTGCTGGAAGATTGTGCCCAGCTTGTTAAAGCCAATTCCATTCAAGGTTGGACAAATTACTTGAGGAAGCAGTATTATATTTTGCCTTTCCAGGTTTCATCTTAGCCAGACACATGTGATGGTTCTCTTTTTGGTTATAGGTAATAAGGTGAATAACATTGATGTGGTTTATACACCATGGTACAATCTGAAGAAGACCCCATCCATGGATGTGGGTCAAGTCGGTTTTCACAACCCTAAATTGGTGAGAAGCAGTTATTTCCCTTTTTATTTCCCCTTGTTCACTATTTTTGTGCAGCATTCTATGCATATAATTTGGTATACATTGTATACTTACGAGAATGCTTATATATTTAAAATTTAAAAGCTAGTGTGTTTTGACTAGTATGTAAGTTCATCAAGCATAACTCTGATATGGTTCCCTGCTACTGAAAGCTACTATCTTGAACTTTATGTGACAATCTATACGAAATATGCATGTTTTGATTAGCCCCTAACAGGTTTCCATTATTTTAGAACAGAATTGGTCTTTAGTATTTACATAAATTCACTTCAGGAAGAGTTTATTTTGAGAAACTTTGATGTTTCTTTTACTTTCATATTTGTACTTTGTAAAACTGATTATATTATTTGTTCTTTTTCTGACTTTGCAACAATGATATAGTTGTGGCACATCTTCTGTAAAGACTATGCAATCCTTAGGATAACTCTCAATAGCATTTTTTTTATGGAAAAACTGGTTCCATGACACTGAAAGATCACCAGTTTAGTTATATACCACTGAAAAACTTGGGTACACTTTAATACCCATCGAAAGATTGCTCCGTTTAGTTTTTTACCATTCCGTAGCTTCCGTTAGCCTTTTTCCCCCTGTTTTCTTTTCATTTTGCCAAACCCTGCATGTGCAGTGACGCAAATGCCCTTGTTCATGTATTGGTTGAGCGGGACCAAATACACAATTATACATTGCATCGGGCTGGGCCTCATCCCTTACACATAGTTGCCCTCAACCCTTCCCCATCTCCCATTTCCCATCACTCCAAAGTCACCACTACCTTCGCCAGCGTAGAGGTTGCCAACGCAGCCGACCATGGATGCCTTCCTCAGAAGCTTGACGGTTGTGGTGACCGGCAAGGCGATCAGGGAGAAGGGGAAGTCCACAATGCCCTTGCTTGCCTCTGCAAATAGCAATCCCTGCACATTCGTGTCGGTGAGGAGCTTCATGCTAACCGCACTGGCAGTGGTTGCCATTTTTGAGCGCATTGTCTCTCAGCCTAACCTTCTTGTGGAATTAGTGGCGAGGACACGTACTTGGGCCTGATTTGATTGGCTTGATGGGAGAGAACGTAGTTGGGCTATGGTATGCTGATATGCATGTCTGCTACATGTGTAAAACTGAGACTTCATGTGTTAAGGAACCAGAAATTGTGATGCTGTGCCAAGTCACTGGATTGTGCTCAATACCTCGAGAATTGTGCTATGGAATTACAATTTGTCATGCTCAGTGCAAACGCACACAATTTTCCCCAATTTGTGCGCTACTACTTGAGCATTTGTTCCACCGCAAGTCCACAACCTGTCCATTTGTATCACAATTTGCTTCACAATAGCAGAAAAAGAAACATGGCACTCAATATGCAAATGCAAAAATAAAAAACCCTGCCATAACTTGAATTTCTTTAAAATTGTTTCTACCAATTTGTACAGCAGAAACAAAGAAACATTCTCATCAAGAAAAAAACAAAAGAAACATTTTGCACTGGACAAAAAAAAAGGGGGGGCAGCAACCATCAGGCTCACCTACTCCAGCAAAGCCACAATCTTGATCCATTCTTTGCTAGTTACGTGCACAAACCAAGCGTGCTGCCTCCATGGCTGCCGGCATAGTAGATCGAGCATGATAGCTGCCTATGTGGTTGCCAGTGTAGCGGATCGAGCACAGCAGAGCAGGCCGAGATCAGAAGAAGAGGAGAGCACTGGCAGTGGTGGCGATCTGGCCGCTGGTGGCGGCAAGGAAGAGGGTCATCCGAGCGCAGCTGAGGATGCCAACAGGAGCTCTGGTGGCGGCGCAGGGGAATAGGGTACGAGGGTTGGGCGAACAGAGCAGGGTGCCAAATCACTCTAATCTCATAGATGAAGGGCATAATGGTCACATTTGATGGCCGGAGGCTTAACCTGACGGAAGTGGTACAAAACTAAATGGAGCAATCTTTCGGTGGTATTAAAGTGTACCCGAGTTTTTCAGTGGTATATAACTAAACTTGTGAGCTTTTGGTGTCATGAAACCGATTTTTCCTTTTTTATTGTGAGTTCTTTATGCAAGTCCTAGCATGTTGAAAATTGGAGAGTATGTGATTGTTCAGTCATTCTTTGAACCCCCCTTAAGCTTTTGATAGTATGTGATTGTTTCATAGGCATAGCCATTTCCAATTGCAGCCTGCATGGGTTTTGTGAATTGTAAAGGCTTTATTATTGTGATCTTCAACCAAATTTGGACACTATTCACTAGCTTATGTCCTATATACCTCTTCTTTCGAACTTGACTGACAATCTATCTTTTCAGTTCATCCTTCGTCAACAGTTCTTGTTTTTTGTTTTTTTTCTGAAGCTGAATCGTTACCATTTATTCCCACCACCCCTTACACACATAAAACTTAATTATTTTGCCTTCTTTTATTCCCCTTCGAGGGATTTTTGTCCTCTTGTGTTGATGCACTTGCTTCTATTATTTGCTCAAGCTTCTTTTTTTCATGGGAATTTTTGAACCAATGTGGTCTGATCATTCTGTGTCTCTAATTGACGGATTTGTTTGCAGGTCCGGACTGTTAAAGTAGAAAAGCGGATCAATGAGATTGTGAACCGGTTGAATAAGACAAAGGTGGAGCGGAAGCCTGACTTGAAGGGTATAACACTTTTCTGAAGAAGAATTTGTTATGCTCATGGTTGATGACATTTTTTTAAACATGTTTTTCATTTTAGACTTTTTTAAAGATAGTATTTGTTTTGCACCTAATAGCTTTCGAGGAGGTGTCAAGGGGAATGAGGAAGTGGTGTGGAGTGAAGACTTAGACTATTTTTATGTCATTGCAGGCTAGACTATTATGATTGCTAAAGGTTGCAACTCGCAACTCGTCTGGTAAAAAAGAAACTATAATTACTAGAACTTAAAAATAGAGACCCCGACCATGGATGGAGCACCATTGAAACACTGCCCAATTTTTGTTGGTATTTATTGGAACTTAGAACTAAGAAATAAGGTGTGATCAATTTGATGGTCGTGCCTAGATTTGATCCATTTTGCATTCATGCACACATTGGTTTTGCTATCTTGTTCTTTTTTTTTGGTTAGTTGCAGTTATATATTGTATTTACAGCTTGATGTCTTTTGCTCAGCTGAAAGAGAAGCTGTGAGCGCTGCTGAAAAAACAGAAAGAAAGATGCAGCTTAGAGATAAAGTAAGCTATTTCTCATCCTATGTGGCAGCAGCTCAGCATCTCAATTTCTTTTTTGTTGAGTATCAGGCTATTGTGCCTTTTTTTGTAACTAATACCAGAAAATGACATGTATATTTATGCACACTTGCTGTCCAGCTTATTAAGGCGTCGCCTAAGCGTCGCTTAGGCGGTAAGGCGGCGAAGGACCGTAAGGCGTCGGCCTCGCCTTGCCACGATGCTGTATGGCGTCCGCCTCAAACCCTAACGCGTCGCTTAAGCGTCGGTGAGGCGAAGAAACGCGAGGCGACGGCGAAGGCGGACGCCCCAAGAACCGGAAAAAGCAAGTACACAGAGACGTCACGGGATGAGAGGGGCCAGTGGGGAACCTGTCGGCTGTCGCATAAGCGGAGCTGCGGAGGCGCCGAGGTCGAACCCTAGCGCCGCCTCCATCGGTCCATCCCCGTGGCGGAGGGAGGGAGGCGGCGGCTGGGAGTGAGGGCGGAGGGAGGCGGCGGCTGGGAGTGAGGGAGGAGGGAGGGAGGCGGCGGCGGATGGGAGTGAGGGAGGAGAGGGGAGGCGGCGGCGGATGGGAGTGAGGGAGGAGAGGGGAGGCGGCGGCTTCGAGCGAGGGAGGAGACAGGAGGCGGCGCGGCTTCGAATGCGCTGGCCGCTGGGTGAGAAAGAGTATATTAGGGTTAGACTTTTACATTGGATTCCCCAGAAGTTTACGAAATTACAATTAGATCCTTTTAAGTCCTTCATCTCTTTAGATTTCTTCTAATTTAGTCCTCAGAACTCTGTTTTCTTCGCCTTATGATGTTTGTAAGGCGTCGCCTCGCCTCACGCCTTATCGCTTAAAAGGTGTGAGGGGGGTGGGTCGCCTTACCTCGCCTTACCGCCTTAATAACCTTGCTTGCTGTCATAAATCTGTTGCTTTGTATTGTACTGGATGGATGATGGAATGGCATGTTTTTACCACCTGAAAATTGTTGAACTTTTGACATTGACAATGATTGGATTATTTTCCTTGTTTTATTTCAGAAACGCAAGGAAGAGATGGAGAGGCTTGAGAAGGAGAAGCAGGTTGAAATCAGGAGCTACAAGGGCCTGATGGTCCAAGAAAAGATGACTTCCAACAAGCAGGTCGCGTCTGGTAGCAAGACCTTGCAAGAACTTGAAGACGACTTTATGTGAGAGGACAATATGACAATTCATACTGCAAGAGCTCTCTAAACTGCTTCTGGCAAAGGACAGGACAGGCGTTGTTGGCTTGCAAGACTATAGACCAGGTGATTCTAGGCGGGGCCTTGACCTGTTGCGCTTCATACTTTAATGGTCTCGGTAGACCTGTTTGATGTGGTGAGACAACAACAATGCGCGATCTAACTGCGGTCGATATATTGATCAGTTCCTGGCATGGTAACAAAATTTATTTTCCTTGATTTCTCTGCAATGATGAGAACTTAACAACATTACCTTAAATATTCCATTTACCTGGAGCACACTTTGCTGTCCTTGGCTGGAGTTTTCTTTTAGACTACTTTACCCCATGAAATTGGTTATTACAGTTTTCCAGCAGAATGAATTGCAATTTGCAATTTGCATACGGATCCAACTAAATCCTGGTGTGTTTGTGAAATAAGGTGATCTTTGCATATCCGTTGCCTTGTCATATGGTTACAGAAAACAGTATTGTCATATGGTTACGGAGTTTTGTGTTGGATCCTATATTCTGATGTGCTTGTGAAAAATAAGGTGATCTTTGGTATATCCATTGGCTTGTTATATTGATGGCTTCTAGCGAGAAATAAGCAAATTGGTTGAATTGTCCAACGCAACCTACAAAACTTAGTCGTTCTTCACTGTGATATTGATTGGTATGTTGACTTTTCACTTAAAATCCAAGCCTTGCCTAACCCAGTCAAAACCCAGTCCAGTCCTAACCCTGGCTTGGCTTGAGCCCAACATGACTTTAGGAAGTATTTAATGGTTAGATAGGTATTACTACCATGGTTTTAAATAGCGGGTAGCGGAAATGTAGTAATAGATTATTTTTATAGCATATAACATACATGAAGATATAGTGGGTGCTACATGCTAAGCTATAAAACACTTAAAATATAAAGATACTTAATCTTAAACTATAAGTTCAACCATAATTTCTATAAAAATCTAAAATATCAAATTCGATATGTTTATATCTAAAGTAACATCAAAATTATAAAAGGCATGTAGTGTTTTGTAGATTAATCTTCATCCTACGATGAAGAAAATGGGAAATCAATGTCCCCTTTGTTCCTTTCTTTTTGTCCACATAAAGAATCTGTGCTTATTGCTTAGCTTCCCGTTATCATTTGATAATACATGCTTGTCTTGTTTGATAAATCATATAAAAAATAGATCAAAGGTTAGAGTTACCTTGTTTAAGTCCTTAGGTGTGCATGGGCTCTTTCCTCCTCTTCTGATGAGAATTTTTCAATGGGCAGAGGAAGAGATGGAGGGTTTTTTTTTTGCATTTGTCTTATGTCTTTTGACTACGCCTTATGACTTTTGAGTTGTTTGTAAGAGAGAGTATAGAATAATATAAACTTGTATGCGGTTTTAACAGGTATAAATGAAGTCGTTATAGTGTGTATTACAATTAATTTATAGACCTCGTCTTAAAAAGATACTCCATTGGAAAGTTAGTTACTGCAAAAAAAAACCAAAAACCAGGTTTTAGAAGCTCAAAAGAAGAGACCCAGAATGTTATTAACTAGCACAATTGGGGATTGTGGGAATATGGAAGATTAATCAATTGAATTAGGTAGAGATATGAAAATTCATTCAATAGAAAGACCGGTATTAGTGAAATTTAGCAAATCACGAGGTACATCCCCATATCAGAAGTAGTTTAAACATTCTTAGATAGTAGCATTGATATAGTTTATAGTGTATAGCGTGTGTATCGGTCCAATACAACAATGATATTACACTAAACCATAATAATAACTGATTTGTAGCGCTCATGATAACTTAATCGCTATAGTGCAATATTTAAAACAATTATTACTACTCAAATGGCTGCCATTAATTTCACGGTGTGGCATTGTGGCAAAAACTTTCCCATAAGTGTGCAGTTGATAGCTCACACTCGGTTTTGGAGAGAGAAATATTACGAAATTTTTGTACGAATAATCTATTTTTATTCGAAATCACAAAAATATACCCGCGGTAACATTTTCTCCACAAATAAGTTCCAGTCGCCCAATGAGGAGAGCGACTGGAGCTAATCGCACAATGGCCAGGTGATAGAGCTCCAGTCGCCCACCCAGAGGGCGATTGGATCTATCCCCCGTGAATTTTGTATATTTTATCAATTTTGTAGTTTATAGCTGGAAAATAATCTACTGGATTTGTAATAAAAATTAATGTTCATTGTATGTTGTAGGTGCATAACAAAATTTGGAAATTTTTTTTAAGAACGATTGACCTTAGAACAGTCGGTACATACGATGGAAAATGATATTGTGATGTTACTTGAAATTCGTATACGGAGAAAACCGGTATGCTAATATTGTTAGATGACTTGCTATGTGAATCATTGAATGCGAAAAGACGAGATAATAAGCTTGTCTGAATTTAAATAGACTTTATAATACAGTTGGGAGTAATATGCCGCATACTTTTTGATTACATGCATAACATATAACATCATGTGTGACTAACCCACCCAACTGCTCGTACGACCTACTGTGTGGACTGAGGCCATTTTCTCTTCCTTGCCGGCTCGGCGTTGAACTCCTCGGCGGCCTCTTTTGCCTTAGTCGCCATTTCCCTCTTTCTCTCGCGCTCCCTTTCGCGAGCCTCCCGCTCCCTACGCGTACACGCCTCGAGATGAGCTTTCGTCTCGCGTTGTATATGCAGGTTTTGCTTGTTCTTGTGGTGCTCCTCCTCCCGGATCTCCGATGACCTTGCGACATTCTAGTCCTCGAAGTCGAGGGCCCATTGGTTCTCTGGGTGGATTTCAAGATCAATCCATTTGTGGTAGCCACATAGGGGTTCCGGGGACTGTAAATACAGGAGAGAGGTTGTTAGTGCGTGCTGTGAAGGAGAAAAGGTAGGTGAAAATGGGTGCACCTGGTCCTTACCGGCTGCCGATACGTTGCGGTGTCTAGATGGCGATCGGGGTAGTCACTGGAGTAGTTTGCGCAACTATAGTAACGCATACCTAGGCTGATGCGGTACTTAAACTTGAAGAATTTGCACGTGTCCCCACACCAACAAAGGGGGGTGTCTCCCCCTCGGGTGGGAGTTGCGGCGAATGCTCAGTGGGAACGTTCGGGATGGGGTCGTTGCTACGGGTCCGTCATTACAGGGAGCTGACCTCGTAGCACGCTGGGCTTGTTCTGCCTGGGCCGCAGCAGCCCTTATTTTCTCATGGCGGGAGGCAACTGACCGTGTTAGGTCGCGGCTCTCCTGCCATTGCTTCATCATCTTGTCCAATTGCTTCTTCTGCCTTTTGTCCATCCCGGTGGTGAAGGAAGCGTAGTGTAGTGTGTGATTTGGTTGCGCAATATTCTCTGAGAAATTTCCTCCACCTCATTTTGTAGTGTGCAAACTGGTAAAGCTTGTAGGATCAAGGATACCGACTAGAGGGGGGTGAATAGGAGGTTTTTAAATTTTTCTTGTTAACTTGATTAATTATTTACAATTTAAATGACAAGAATGTAAAGCAATTAATCCTATGCAATTCTAGACAATAATGTAGCAACACTAGCTTTTAGGCAATCAAAAGATCACAATGAAGCAAATAAACAAGAGCTAAAGAGACAAGAGATACAACCGATGTTTTTCCCGTGGTGATCGGAAACTTGCCGGTTTCCCCTAATCCACGTTGAGGTAAGCCCGGACGAATCGGACCGGCTCCACGAATCGAGCCAAACACCTCGATCACTAATGTAGCTCTTTCCCGCTCCGGGTAGGCGAGCTCCGACCTTCACAATTTGCCGGGTCTTCTCACAATCTTCTTGAGAAGATCACCAAGCCAACCTCCACCGGATCATCCAAGTGCCGGCAAGCACTAAGAGTAATAAACCCCGGTGTTCACTTGAATGCAATTCTAGTGCCAATGTGGATCAAGAAATGAAATATTGCACTAATTGCAAAACCACCTCAATTTAATGCTCAATGTGAGCATATGGGTGGAATGAATGCACTTGGGCTCAAGGAATATGCAATGAGTCTCTAAAGAATGCCCTTGTGCAGTGGTGGGGGTATTTATAGCCTCCACCAACCAAAACTAGCCGTTTGACACAAATTCCAAGAAAAATTCTGGTCGAGCGGTACTACCGCCCCCAGGGGGCCGGTACTACTGCAATCAAATCTTCGCGCCAGAACGGCTATGTCAGAGCTCTGCAATGACCGTTGGATTTGGCGGCGCAGTACTACCGCCGTTGACATTTGCGGTACTACCGCTCCCCGGTAGTTCCGCAAAGTCGGCGCGGTGCTACCGCTCCAGCCAAACTCCGAAAGGTCTCAGATTTTGGCGCTCTCTGGAGATCTTGATCCGCTCTGAGTCCGGATCTTCCGAACTTCGGAAGTACCGCTCTGAGAAGCGAAACTACCGCTACCAGCGGTAGTTCTGGCATTGAAATCGCCGGTACTTCCGCTCCGGGAAAATCCGAACTTCATCCGGAGGGTGCTCTCTGGAAAAATCGATCCGCTCTCCCTCCGGTTCTTCCGGGCTTCGGAAGTACCGCTCTATAATGCGGTACTACCGCTCAGTGCAGTAGTTCCGGCGTTCAAATGTCCGGTACTTCCGTTCCCGCAAGATTTTAAGCCGAACCGAGGGTGCTCTCTGGAGAAATTGATCCGCTCCAAAACCAGATCTTCCGCTTGCTGGTACTACCGCATTTGGGTGCGGAACTACCGGAAAGCGGTAGTTCCGACGTTCAAAACCGCGGTACTACCGCCCTTCCAGACAGATGACAGATTTAGTTGTAAAACCAATTTTTTATGAATGCAAGTTTCTAATGTTGATCCGTATGGCACAAGAAATATATTTTCAAGCTACTTGCCAAGATCCCTCTTGATAGTACGATCATCTACCCTATAATCCGGTCTTCCACCATTCACCTAAGACCGGTAAAAATAAAAATGGATCCTACGCTAAGTGCACCTTTGTCTTGCGCCAAATTTGTCTTCACACATGTCCTTTGGCTTGCATCTTTTTGCTCATATGTGAACTAACCCTTTGCATGCTCATAAAACACGTTAGTCCCATATTCATATAATTTCATTAATTACCAAAACCATTTTTAGGGGCCTAGATGCTTTCAAAGCTGGGCTGTGATGTCTTGTCGCTGCACAAAGCTGGCGCATTCGGTCTTATCACTATGAAAAGCTGGGCCATGCTGTCATGTCACTGTGAAAAGCTGCATTGTCATGTCATGTCACTAAGGAAAGCTGGCACGTTCGGTCTTCTCACTGTGCAAAGCTAGGTCGTGCTGTCATGTCGCTACGAAAAGCTGCATCGTCATGTCATGTCACTGAGGAAAGCTGGCCCGTGCGGTCTTCTCACTGCGCAAAGATGGCGCACCCGGTGTTCTCACTGCGCAAAGCTGGGTCGTCATGTCGTGTCACTGAGCAAATATGGCCCGAAGTTACGTTATAAAATGAATGGACGAGGTGGTGCTGGTTGGAAGAACTATCTTCTTCGTCGTAGAGTAAGCCACCATAACAGACGCCGAGGGGCCAGTCGAACATGGGTCACCAAAGGAGGACCTTCCGCTTGAAAGGAAGGAGGATTTCAGCACTACGTACCGCTTGTTGCCAAATAGGTGCGCTCAGCCAGTGTGGCCGAAATGCAAACACATGCAGGACGCGGTAGAGCAAGTGGCAGAAGGCCATACGGATGGTGGTCGACGTTTCTTCTGATGCCCATACTCCGGGGTACAAGTTCGCACTCATCTATTTTGTTGTAGTACTAATATAGTTTCGATGTTAACATTTGTTTGTAGCAGATGGATAAATGTGACTTCGTGCGATGGATCGATCCTCCCCATGAAGGGTATATTTCGACATATGTGCATACATTGTGGGAGTGAATCTTTGATTTGGAGGCACGCATTGAGAGTCTTGAAGAGCAGAATGATGACTTCCGTCAACAGGTGGAGCGCGAGAGGGGCAACGAGGAGGTCATCAACATAGGGAGTTCATACGACCCAACATGCTGCGCGAACCCTAGTTGTATATGTGCTTGCCACTACAGCGACGGCCAGCCACGTCTGAGGTGCCCCCCTCAGCAATACTCTATGTGGGTGCCACGAGGCTCGTTCCACATATAGGCAACGATGTGTATGGTTGTATCAGTATACTCATCACTGTTCGAAATAATGGTTCGTGCGTTACTGCGGTTGCCATCAGTGCAGTTCACTGTTCATTTACTGTGTGCGTCGAGAAAGTAAGGAGAAGTAGAAGTAAGCTCAGCACAGTACAAGTAAAAATTAACTACATAAATAATAAACGTAAACAGTACATGAACAAATAGTGTATAGTGAGCACTACCGTCCCCCAACAGCATCCCCAACACCCCATCCGTTGCCACCCTGCCCCCTCTGTCTCCGCGTTCGCGCCCTCCCATACGGCCTCGCTTGGCCGTTCTCTGCTGCAACGGGTGACGACGCCTAGACAATGTAAGACGCTCAGGAGACCGTCGCACCCGCCGCTAAGCTGGTGGAGTGGGCTGCACCGCTGCCTGTGTGCCCTCCGGTGCACCGGTGAGGGCACTCCCAGAGAGAACCTCTAGTGGTGTGCCCCGAGGTGCAGAGCCGAACACCGGCCTGGGCCAATCCAAAAAGTACTGGTCCGGATCATCTGGGCCCGGGGAGACGCCATATCCCTGCTCGGGGCAGAAAAGACATGCAATAATAATATCGTTAGTTTGTTACATAAAGCATTGGGATAAAAGCGAGATCCGAAGATGCGTATCCTCAGTTGGCGGTTGGCGCCATTGCGTCTAGAGAGGGACGTACGGCGCGGAGTACACCCCCTATGTGGGGAAGCTGGGGATGTGCGGAGGACGCGTGAACAGCTGCCCTGGCGGTGTACGAGGCCATCCCCAGGCAGAGCCCCCAGCCTCGTCCGTGTGAGGTGATGTAGGACGTGCCCACATAGAACCTCCGGAGTAGTGCCACGCCGGTCTGCACCAGTGGACGAACCGTCTGTGCGCTGGGCGTGGCTGTGGAGACCGCCGATAGCCTCGTGTAGGACTGCAGGGCAACAATATGTCTACCCCAGGCCTCCATCCGACACCAAGCGCTCACATTCTCCTCGTGGGTCACCTCTGCACCTGCGGCGAGCCTATCCAGCTTAGTGATGGACTCCCTCCAGATCAAAGTACCGACGTCATCCTGAAGGAAAAGACATGAAATGGTCAGTCTTTGAAGTGACATTGCCATTAAAAATTACGTGTAACATACCGCGAGGTGAGCGTCCGGCGCGAGGTGTGCGGGGTACGTGTCTGTTGGAGCGGCGACGTGTGTGGTGGGTGGGTCAACGACATGTACGAGCCTCGTATGTATCCGCCCTGGTACCAGCATAGGTACTCTGCGTAGTCTCTACTATCATAGGGGCGGTCCTCCTCTACGCGGTCATCGAGTGCACCCTGCCACTGCGCAGTCCACCCTTGCATCTTTGTCGCCAGTCCATGCCGTGTTTAACTCCCTTTCTAGAGTGTCTGCTTATAGGACCATTTCATTAGTACTTGCTAACAGAGTAGTAAGTACATACAGATTTATGAGAAGCGATCACGCGTGCACGCTCTGCGGGAGCGGTGGTCCGACTGGTATAGGAAGCGCCTGATGTAGACCAAACTGCCGCATCACTCGCTGGGGCGCGTAGTCCTCTACGAAGATATCGTACATGAGCTTCTGGCACGTCGGCCAGAAAGCCCGGTCACACCAGCACAATGTAGACAACCTGTCAAGAGCACGGTCCTACAGTGCCATAGGTGAGTACGGCTCCCAGCACACGTCGTCGGCTGTGAGGCGGTCAAACTGCTCCACAAAGGGTAGATACGCCCACGTGACCTGCACGTGCGCGAACTGTACTTGCAAGAAAGAACAATTGTTACGTATGACCATCGTTGATACGAAGGAAATAGCTGATTGTCATAATACTTACCCGTCGATGACACCAGATAGAACCCATCGTCGGTCGACGTCTCCCCCGGGATACATCTCTGCCTTGTATGGACTTATGTCCTCTAGCAAAGGTCGTCCAAGGCTGAAGCGCTCGAATGACCACAGCTGCAGTAGCAGCGGACAACCTACGAGGACCGAGTTCGCCTTGGTCCTCGAGCACGCGTCGCACAGGCCACGGTAGGTCGCAGTAATTGCGACCGATCCCTAGTTGACCTGGGGGTGTCGGATCCCGGAGCAACAACTCCCAGACCCTCTGTGTAAATCGCACTATCCCAGGAAAAGCTAGTGCACACAGGTTTAACAGTGATGCATATCACGCATAACAACCACATTTTATTATATAGCAAGGTATAAGCCTTATGGCCAAAGTTTACAATTACAGCAAAAGAAGATAGCGGAAGATAAATATAGCAGCAACCCATCCAGCCTTCCCACAGGCGAATGACTGTAAGACTTGCCCTACTCGCAATCCTCATTGTAGTCATCGAAGGCTTCCTTTGGAAAGAAGTTAAATTGAGCAACGTGAGCACATAAAGTACTCCACAAGTTACACTAGGAGTTTAACAGAGTTAATGCATGCATAAAGTGTATCAAAGGAAGGCATAATATGGTTAGTTTACATAAAAGGTAACATTGGAGAAAATATCGCAAAGTATGAACAAATGCTGAATTTGATACAATAATTAGAAACAAGATTATAATAAAATATTAACGTTAGTGCAGGCTCCAACCAAACACTAACCTATCCACGGGTATCCCACCCTGGACCATCTTTCCAAAAGATTTCCAAATTTTCCATAAACCAAATTTTATCAAACCAAAGTCTAATATGTGAAAAAACTTTAATCAGCATGTCCTTGACCGTGGACATGGTTATCCAGGATAGTTTGTTACTCTGTAGAGGTGTACAACTTTACCCATGCGATTAGCACACTGCCTTAGGTATGCGGCTGAGAGTTCATGATAAAGTCTTTACAATATTCAGTTGTCAACTAGATAACGCTGCCACTAAGGTTTCACCACAACATGAATCCACATGTTGGAGCCCCCTCTTGTGCCATGTGAGACTTCCCGCGGCCTGCACCATGCTCACATTCAGCCTATAGCGAGATCAAGTTGGAACTTCAGAAATTATTCGGCTAGGTCTGTCCCATACTAGACTTGTGGTAGTACGGCTTGACTTTGTAAAAGTAGCTCATAGACCGGTCCTTAACTGACTTAGGTACCAACCACATACCCCTTGTGCCTGGCAATTAACATTGTGTCACCAAACAACAATGCATGCCAGTAAGCACCCACTACCTAACCATTTGCCTAAGTCTAAACCAAGTTTTTATATTTTGTTTGAAAAATATCTGACTCACCAAAGTCAAGTATACACTTAAAAGTTTATCATTTTATGTGAAAGATTATCCCAACCCATAATTATTCTAAGCATGGCTAAGTAATTTTACAAAATTTCTAGTTAATACTAATGTACTAACTAGGTTTTCATCTAAGATGACAAGGCATGATTGTTTAGAGTCAAATTTGGCTATACACAAAGGAATTGGGCATAACTAGAGTTTAAACTGAATTTAAACTAGATTGAATAAAAGTAAGCATGCATAATAATTTAAAGTCAACATAAATAATTTGAAGTATTGGGATCAACATGATCAAGGGTGTAACTTGACTTACTCAAGGTCCTGGTTCGAGTCGTCGAAGTCGTGCTGATTTATGCTCATCATGTGCGGAAACACGCTCAACATTAAACCGGTTCCATTCCTGCGGGATAGTAGCTTCATCCTCATTCGAACTGTCCTCGTCATCGTCCTGAATAACTTCCTCTTCAGCCCATGTCGTCTTGTCATCACAGTCCATCTGCTGCATGATGTACTCAATATGCTCCCCTTTATCGGCTTGTCCTATTCCCTCTCTATGGCTTGACCATTGTACATCTCCTCCATGTACCGCATCGGCTTCATAACGAGCAACTTGATCATCTTCGCCAATATGCGGGCCGCCCGAGCTGCTAGCACCTCCCAGAGCAAGGCCCAACGTATGACCTTGATAGCTTCTAATGAGCACAGTTGTACAAGCAGGACACACTCGTATCCATGGCGCTGGCACTCTTGCACAAAGCCCTTCCACGCAGCAGTGCGCAGCAATGTCCTCAACTCCCATCTGATGTCCGTAGGAGACCGGCTCCAAAGCTCTTGCACAACGATGCTGCACACCTCAGGGTCCAAAGAAAAACTACGGGTCAGCCAATGCATCACATCTGAGATTTGAGCATTTTCGCCATCCGGATGTACTAGAGTGGCTTGCGGAAAACTGCTCAAATCCACACCATTCGGACCTTCATGAACGGTTCCAGCACCACAATGCACTCTCAATGTAGTGGCTATTGACATTGCTAATGTCGGCCTGCATATATGTTTCAATTTTGCGACATGTCAAAACGCATCACATAATACCAAAGTACCGACATACTGCAATTCATATTTCGCCGATCGTTCGCATGTCGTAACCCACTACAATAACCTCGTACTATGAATTTCCTATCGGTTTTTCCAACATTTTTTCAACGTTTCTACATACGAATTAAATAAATTCTAACATAAATATTTACTGAATTTTTAATATGTACAAATTTCAGCGGACGTTTAATTTGTACATTACAGTGACTGAATTTTCTACAACTACAATTTTGTACGCATGCAAAATTTGTACTGATGCTAATTTTTTAAAACTATATTCCCTAAATTATACACAACTACACGCTTCTACAGCTGTTAATTTTCTAAAATTATATTTTTAATCAATTTTATATACCAAATATTTAATTATTTCTATCTACATTTACACCTACTGTTGCTTCTTCCTCTCTCTGTTTCTACGCCTGCTAATTTCCTATAACTACGTTAACTAAATTTTCTATACTAAAAATTGTACTAAATTTTCTATACTAAAATTTTCAATACTAAATTTTCTACATGTACAACTTTTACTAACAGTAACATTAAATAAAAAATATACTGCAAATACAATATACCAAATAAAAAAAATACTTGGATCTGATTCTTGCTCTCCTCTCCTCCCACTCCTCCTTCGTCCCTCTCCTCTCCTCCTCTCCCTCTCCTCTCCTCTTCTCCCCCTCCTTCCTCTCCTCTTCTCCTCTCTTTTCTTCTCTCGGTCGCTCGGCTGTTTGTGGAATGGGTGGGGGCGGCGGCGGTCGAGTGCACGACGCTTTTTAACCCCCTTGTCGCCTGAGCGTTGAGCCACTGGAGCTCCAATCGCCCAACTGTTAGGCGATTGGAGCTCTAGTCGCCTAATGCTCGAGCGACAGTAATTATTCGCCCAACTGTTATCATATTGGACGCGTGTCGCTTCCGCGTTGAGCGACTGGCTCCAGTCTATTTGTGTAAAAAATGTTGCCGCAGGTATATTTCTATAATTTCAAATAAAGCATAGATTATTCGTACAAAAATTCGAAATATTACATGTAAAAAGACCTATTGGCCCTTTGTTTCGGCCTCCTTTTTCCATCCTCACTTCCGCAGCGTTCAAAACCCACACCACGCGAGGCCATTCGAGAAAAGTCTCTCTTCGCTTGTGCCTGGCAAGGGGTGCCTGGTCGCTTGTCTCCCGCTGGGGGCGACTCAGGGTAAGGTCCGAACCCTAGCTCCTAGCTACGGTTTCGGTTGGGTTTTCTTCTCATTTCTCCACCAAATTTTCCACAAAACAGTTCGTCATCCAGTGGGATTAAGGATCTCGCGAGTTTCTCCAGTTCGATCCCAAGGTCCGGAGGGCAGGGGAGGAGCTTTTGCGAGGTCTTGCGGGGGCGGGGCAGGCGTTTTCAGGAGCTGGCGAGGTGGTCGTCTGGTCCCGGCGGGAGGGTGGCGAGTGAAGCGGGGACCGGCCGGGGGTCAGCGGGTGGCCGGGACTGTGAAAGACTTTGCTGGGTCGACCGATTGGGTGAAGCAGCCAGGTATCTGCTGATTCGCGTCTCTGGCCGGCTGAACCCCGCTGGGAGTTTGGGCGAATCAACCATCTGCGTCTCACCTCTCCCCTGAGGGCGAGGCGCAGGTTTTTCTTTGCGGATTGGAAGCTGGGGCTTTCGGAAGCGGGAAGGAGATGAGCAGGGCGAAGAGTGGCGGCGGGGAAGACCTTGACGGGCTGCTTCGAGGCCTGAAGTTGACGGAGCGGGAGAAAACAGGGGTTCGAGGTGCTTGGAGATCAAAGGTAATGGAGTTGGGGAACATCCCGCAGGCTGTGGGGAGATTGTTCTCACCAAAACCGGGTTATGCGGAGGGCATGGTGCAGACGGTGGGCAGGATTTGGTGTCCCCAGAAGGGAATCCGATGCAAGGAATTGGGCAACAACTTGTTCCTCTTCTCCTTCCTGCAGCCAGGAGGTAAGCGTCGGGCAATTCTGGAGGGGCCATGGGAGTTTGGGGGAGACTTGCTGGTGGTGGTAGATTTTGATGAAACAAAAAGGCTTAAGGATTTGGAATTCATTCATATTCCGGTTTGGATCTGTGTGTTCGATTTGCCGCTGGGGCTGATGAATGCTAAGACGGGTCGCCGGATTGGTAACTCAGTGGGCAAAGCGCTGGATGTGGACAAGGATGAAGATGATCTTGCAGTAGGGGAATATCTCAGAATTAAGGTGCTGATTGACATTAGGAAGCCTCTGGTTCGGGGTATCACAGTGGAGAAGGGGGAAGGAGAAGGGGACTTCTGGTGCAGGTTCAAGTATGAGTTCCTTCCGAATTTTTGCTACTCGTGTGGCCTCTTAGGTCATGCGGAGAAGGACTGTGATGATGGCACTTGGAGACAGGAAGGGAAACAGTTCGGGGAATGGCTGCGAGTGAATCCAGCGAGGAAGAAGGAGGGGAGGGGGAGATGGTCGGAGGGTGGAAGTTCAGGGGGAAGCCAACAGAACCGCAAGGAATCGAGTTGGGGGAAGAATCGAGGGACCAAGATGGATGCTAGCAGTGATGGCTCCCGTAAAATCACTTTTGCAAATGAGGGGGAGCTAAAGGATGATGGTGAAAGTCCACTAAAAACCATGGCAGATGTGGAGAGAAGCGGTTTGCAAAGGAGGTTGGAGTTTGAGGATCAAGCTCCAGGGAATAAAAATGCAGAAAGGGTATCATTGCCAATATCTGAGGGCAGTGCTAAAGACACTTCAACAAATGAGGTAGAGGCAAATCCTGTTGGGGTGGTGGAATGTCCCATGCTAGTCTGCAAACATAGCACTGATAAGGGGGAAGTGAAGGGGGGGGGAGGAGCACATATCTGTCCGGGGAGCTGCGGGGGAGGGAGCCGAGGACAAAATTTGTATGGTGGTGGATGGAAAGGAGGACAGATTGGGGAGGGGGAAAAGAAGTCTGATGGAGGAGCAAAACAAGCTGTCAATGTGGTGCTGCAGGAGGAGTATGGGGGGGGGCAGTAGGGGGGGCTCTGACGGCCTGGCAAGTGTGCTCAAGAAGGTGACTTTCAAGCGTCGTCCCGGACTGTTTCAGGAAAGGGGAGGGCTGATATCGCGATGGAAGACGAGTACAAGAAGAGACCAGCTCCAGAGGCTTGTGAGGAAGGTGCAGAGAGGAAGAAAAAGCAATGCTTGGGGGCTAGTGTAAGTAAGGATGAGGAGGAGCAGCACAACGATGTTGAGGCGGGATTGCTTGGTCAATCCCGCCAGGTCCAATGAGGATAATAGCTTGGAACTGCCAGGGGTTGGGGAGTGGCCCAGCAGTTCGTGGTCTTCTGGATGTCTAGAAGAAGGAGGCCCCGGATGTGCTATTTTTGTCTGAAACAAAACATAATAGCATATGGTTGGAGAGCTTGCGGTGGAGACTAAATATGCCAAATATGTGCGTCAAGGACAGTGTGGGTGCGAGCGGAGGTCTGGCGTTGTTCTGGAGGAAAGGGGTTGACTTAACGGTGAACAGCATGTCACGGTACCACATAGAAGCAACTGTGCAGGAGGAGGACGGTTTTAAATGGCGATTCACTGGTATCTATGGTGAATCTAGAAGGGAGGAGAAGGACAAAACGTGGAAGCTGTTGAGAATCTTGAAAAATAGAAGCAATTTGCCATGGCTGTGCAGCGGTGATTTCAATGAAATCATGTTCAACTGTGAGAAGGAGGGAGGCCCCCCCAAGATCAGAAAGGTGTATGGATAGTTTCCGTGAAGCCCTTGTGGTCTGTGACTTGCATGACCTTGGGTTCGTTGGGGATGTGTTTACTTGGAGAAACCTACACCATAGAGCGGAGAGTTTTGTGAAGGAAAGACTAGACAGGGCGGTGGCGAATAGCTCATGGAGAGCAAGATTCCCTCTAGTTCGAGTTGTGAATGGTGATCCAAGACATTCTGACCATAGGCCTGTCATCGTGGATACAGGAGGGAGGGAGAAAAAGGATTGGAACAAACCAATGGAGATCATGAAAAAATTTGAAGCACGGTGGATGGAGGAGGAGGAGTGTGGGGTTAGGGTAGGCGAAGCTTGGCGAAATGCAATGGAGATGGGAGAGGCAAGCCCGATGGAGATTCAGAAACACTTGCTGATTGAGTTATGGGAATGGGACCGGAGTGTTTTGGGCGAGCTTGAGAAGCGGATTAAAATAGCCAAGAATGATCTTGAGCGATGCCGAAGGGAAAGGATCAGCCAGGCCCAAGTCAATAAGGAGCATGCGCTGCGGTACAAATTGGAGAGGTTGTTGGATCAACAACACGTTTATTGGAAACAAAGAACCCATTCTACTTGGCTGGTCCAGGGAGACTGGAATACAAAATTCTTCCATGCCCAAGCGTCAGAGCATAGGCGGAAAAATCATGTGGGGAAGTTGACGGATGATGGCGGCGCTGTGGTGGCGGGGAAGGACCTAAAAATTTTTATTGCTAATCAGTATCAACATCTTTTCATGTCATCTGCAGGAGATCATGTGGAGGAGGTGCTCGAGAGTGTGCAAAGGCGGGTCTCTCATGCCATGAATGAGGGCCTGACTGCGCCGTTCTCGGAAGCGGAGGTGTGGAGGGCTTTGCAAAGCATGGGGGACCTGAAAGCCCTAGTGCTGATGGAATCCCAGCAATTTTCTACAAGAAGTTCTGGTCGCTAGTCGGTGACAAAGTGAAGATGGAGGTTCTGGGAGTCCTGAATGGGGGTACGATGCCAGCAGGTTGGAATGATACAGTGATTGTGCTGATCCCCAAGATTAGCAAACCGGAGAAATTGAAGGATCTAAGACCCATAAGCCTATGCAACGTGGCGTACAAGCTCATTTCAAAAGTACTAGCAAACCGACTGAAAGGTATTCTGCCGGAGATCATCTCGCCTTCACAAAGTGCCTTTATCCCAAACCGCTTGATCACTGACAATGTGCTGCTGGCCTACGAGTTCACCCACTATTTATACCAGTGCAAGAGTGGAAAAAGGGGAGTTGCAGCCATAAAGCTTGATATGAGCAAGGCATATGACCGGGTCGAGTGGGGCTTCTTGAAACAAGTGATGCAGAAGATGGGTTTTCATGATAGCTGGGTAGAGCGGATCATGCTGTGTGTCACTACCGTGTCCTACCGGATCAAAGTGAATGATGACTACACGAACAGAGTGACTCCTCAAAGGGGGCTACGTCAAGGTGATCCGCTGAGTCCCTACCTTTTCATTCTTTGTGCTGAGGCTTTGTCGGCCATGCTTCAGAAAGCGGAGGAGGATGGAAAGATTGAGGGGATAAGAGTTTGTAGGGAGGCGCCACGAATAAATCACTTGTTTTTTTGCTGATGACTCCCTTATCTTGATGCGGGCACAAAAGGAGGATGTAGAAGAATTACAGAGGATCCTAGATGTGTATGAGAGAGCATCAGGTCAAGTGATAAATAGAAATAAATCATCTGTCCTGTTCAGTCCTAACACAAGCCAAACAGACAGAAACCAAGTTCGGAGTGAACTCTGTATCTCTCAGGAAGCAAAAAATGAGAAGTACCTAGGGCTTCCCCTTTCTATTGGTAAATCTCGCAAGACGGCCTTTGGGTATATTAAAAGGAAGGTGTGGGGGCGGATACAGGGGTGGCAAGAGAAGCTTCTATCAAATGCGGGGAAGGAGGTACTAATCAAGGCGGTGGCCCAAGCAATTCCAACATATGCCATGTCGTGTTTTGATCTGACGAAGGGTCTTTGTGATGAGCTAAACTCCAGGATAGGAAGGTGGTGGTGGAACCAGAATGATAAAGAAAACAAAATACACTGGCTGAGCTGGGATAAGCTGACCTTATCAAAGAAGGAGGGGGGGCCTGGGTTTTCGTGATCTGCATCTTTTTAACCTAGCCATGCTCGCTCGTCAGGCGTGGAGAATCCTAACAAATCCGGAATCTCTTTGCAGTCTAGTTCTAAAGGCCAAATATTTCCCAAATTGCAATATTCTGCAATGTACTGCAAGAGAGGGTATCTCTTATACTTGGAGAAGTATTCTGCAGGGAGCTCTTCTGCTTAAAGAGGGAGTGGTCTGGCGAGTAGGTAATGGTAACTCGCTTCATATTTGGTCGGACCCATGGACCCCGTTGGAATGACCCGCAGAACTGCGACCCCCAGAGGGGCCTCTGTTTTGACACGGGTTTCTGAGCTCATGAACCCGGCTACTGGTTTCTGGGATGAGGCTTTGGTGAATGACATCTTCTGGGAGTCGGATGCGAGATCCATTCTAGCCCTACAAACCGATGCAGATAGTGATGACTGGTCAGCTTGGCAATTTGACCCAAAAGGGGTGTTCTCGGTTAAGTCAGCCTATAAGGTGGCAGTGAGAAAGAGGGAGCATGAAAAAGCAAGAGATGCCTCTGGGTCTGGGCTAAATCAGGAAGATGATGCTAGTTTCGACTGGAAGAGGATATGGCGGCTTGAAGTGCCAAATAAAGTCAGGATGTTTGCATGGCGCTTTGCACATAATAGTTTGCCAGTTGGGAGGAATATAGCACGAAGGGGCTTTAAGCGTGAAACTCTATGCCCGATGTGCAATAGAGCCGATGAGGACTGTGGGCACCTGTTTCTGAAGTGCAAAGGAGCAAAGGAGTGTTGGCGTTTGATGAATTTGGAGCAGGTACGATCCAAGCTTGTTGTTTGTAGGACGGCAAAGGAAACAGTGAAGGCCATCTGGAGCCTTGATGCAGACACCCAGGTGCGGATCTGGGTTTTGCTGTGGCGATGGTGGTCAGCTAGAAACAAGGTCAGTGCAGGAGAAAGAAGAGCCTCGGGTCCAGAAATTGCTTCACTAATCGACTACTATGTGAAGGACTTTGACAAGCTCAAAAAAATAAAGGGCCAGAAGGGAGGAAAGAGCACTTTGAAGTGGGAGCCCCCACCGGAGGACATATACAAGATCAATGTGGATGCATCTTTCAGGGCCAGTATACAAGAAGGTGGATGGGGCTTTGTTGCTCGTAACAAGGATGGGGAATTCCTGGAGGGGGGCTGTGGGAAGCTAGAAAGAGTCTCGAGTCCTCTGCAAGCCGAAGCCCAGGCAGCGCTATTGAGTCTATACCGAGTTGCGGAGCTGGGAATGAGTCGTATTGTCCTTGAAACGGATGCAACAATTCTGCAGAAATGCCTGACCTCAACAGAGATGGGTAGGAGTGTGGATGAGTGCTTATTTCGCCAGATCAGAAAGTTTGTTACGGAGTCGTTTGAGCAGTGTGTGATCCGGGCTTGTCCGAGATCATGCAACAAAGTGGCTGATTGCCTAGCTAAGCATGGGGCGAGCGCTGTCCGCTCGGGTTCAGCGGTGTTCATGAACCAAGTCCCCGAATTTGTTATTGGCCTGGTCTCTGACGATTTGCCTAGAGCCAATGGTTAAGGGACGACATCCTTATAAAAAAAAAAAACCCACACCACGCTCCCCTGCTCGTCTGCTCTGCTGCCTCGCCACCATCTCCTCACCGCAAACCCCCCCTTCCTACAATCTTCTCCCCCTTCCTCTTCCGCCCCCTCATCCGAGACGAGCAGGGAGAGCGGCGGCTTCTCATCGCCGGTATGTATCTGCTTCAACTTTTGCTTTCCTTATTTCTCTCTCCGTTTCTTTTCTTGTGCGACGCGAAAAATTGCCTTTTTGGGGGGGGGGGGGGGGGGGGTTGTCCGTGGTGCGTTGCTTGTGAATTCGTTGGTTTTCTTGCCCTGGCATGATGAAGGCTTTGGTTCCTTGTGTCTCTTGGGGTTTCTGTTTCTCTCACCTCTTGATCGGGTAACGCCAATCACGCGTGGGTTAGCGTTTGCCCTGATTTTTTTTGTTTTCTTTGATGGGAAAAGATGCGATATTTGGGCTTACGTGCATCCAGGAATGTGCGCTTTCATTTTGGGAAAAGATTGGCACGCAAGACATTGCGCATCGCGTTTCGCGCTCTCGGATTGGGGTTGCGCCCTCGTTTTCTTGATCGGGCAACGATGTATGGATTGATGTTTACTCCCCTTTCTTCTTGAAAATGGATCAATGTTTGGTCTATGCGCATCCAAATGTTGTGTGTTTCTTTCTAAAAATATTTTTGGCGTGCATGATATTGTTGTGCACTGCAGTGCACGCTCTGTGATTTTAGTCTTTTTTCTTTTTGCTTATTTTTTTTGGAAAACTTGTGTTTTTCCTTGTGGTTTTCCCCTTTTATGTGGAATTATGTAACCGGTTGTGCGTGTTGAGCAGCCCTCATTGTTTGATGTGAAGATGGCGAGCAGAGGATCCAAGAATTGGGCTTTAGTAAAGCATCGACACGACAAGGGTGCCAGCAAGGTGTACCGGTTTCAGGTCCTGTTGCCTACTGGCCTGAGCACCAGTTTTACGCTGTGTCATGCTGGAGACGAGATGTTGCTTGATGATTTCTTACATCATATCAAGTGCGAGTTTGACAATGTCCCCGTGGATGGTGGTGAAAGGCGAGAGATAGACTGGAGTGGCAATATTTATCTGTTGGACCTACTTGACAGAGATAAATAAGAAAGTCAAGTTTAGCGAATTCGACACCAGGACTCTTAATATATTAAGACTCCATGTAAGCCCCGACCCTTTTTACGATCATGTTGGATTATGTTATGATTCATGCCATGTCTCTGCATACTATCTAACATTGTATTTTTTGCTATTTGTTTATTTTGCTAGGATGGTAAAGGCTTTGTTGGAACATTTCAGGTCAGTGTTCGAACGTAATCTTAACTTGTTGGCTGTTCATAAACAGCCACTGTATTTGTGTTGAGGCCAAGCTATGGCATTGGTGAATGATTCTGTAAAAAGACGTAGATGAATCCTATCTTCTTAGTGCTTACATGAGTAATTGTTTTCTTGAGAATATGTGGGACCTTACCCCACCGACTGAGCTGCTTCAAGAGCTTCCAGCAGAGTATAGCACTGAGGGTGCTCTTTTAGACCTCATTGTTAGTTTTCTTGTTTCAATATTACACATTCTGATTTTAGTTGATCACATTTTCTAAATTTTTTTGAGGATTTTGTTACCTTTTCCTTGATTAGGATAATTCGTTACAAGCTTTGTGGTCAAATGGTAGAGAAGAAAGGAAATTGATCATGTTAGTTCCCATGCATCAATATTATCACCATCAAAGTCCTAGTGTCAGAAGGTAGCAGCCCTTGCTGACATCGTTTGTTTTTCCTTGTAATTTCACTTTTTACTTGTCTCTATATTTGTCTGTTTCTCGTAACTACTAACTTAAATGCTCCATGTTTTGCACATAATGAAAGTAAAACTGGTTACACCTGTAATGCCACCTTGGTCAAGCTAGAGAAAGATTGTCAAACATTATCAAAGCTATTCTATTAGCTGAAGCACACCATATAAGTCAGTTTTCATAACGTACTGGGCCAACACAAAGTTGCTATGCTACACTTTTAGTTTTTGTGTGATCCTTTTTCATTGAAGCACTAAATATTTTGCTGAAGAATTGGCTTTAGATTGTAATTATATGTAGTTAGCCTCCAAGTAGGAGCTCACTGCAATAAGAGAATGAAGAAAAAAAAATTAACAATATCACTGTCAAGGCACAAATGAAACCTTTGGGAAGTGCTACTGTTGTATTGCCTATTATCAAGAAAAGGATTTGAATGAAGGCATGAGGATAATTAGGTGCATTAATATAGACCAGAAAAGGAAAATTGATATCACAGGTGTATCAGACTGGAAGTATTTTCACTATTTTGTCTCTGCAACTGATGGTCATAACAATCATGACAAGAACGAGTGAGCTAAATGGGATTGCATTACTTAGACTCATGTGTTGATGTGTTCGGTTATATATCTTTATGAAACTAATTTGGTGTCCTTGCGGAATGAGTTATTCTAGAGTTTACCTTCCAATTTGCTCTATATCATTGCAGTATTGTAGTGCGTTTTCTTCCCATTTTTCTAAGAAAATATTATTATATTCCACGCATTACTAGTATTTTCTTCCTGTGTAATAACTTTTGTGTGATAGTTGCACAAAATTGGTAGTGTTACTAAAAGTTGAACCTTGTTGCAGGATAACAATTGACAAAGAAAAGTTTGTGATTTTTGACACTGGTAAGGGAATGGATGGTTCAGATCAGAACTCTATCGCTAAATGGTAATGTCCTAAGCTAAGTTTTGATTATTAAAAGTTTGTCTCGCCATTTTTCACTCTCTGAAATATGCTGGGAAAAACCAGGGAGTGGAGCAAAGAATGTGTGTACATAACAATGGGATCCATCAATTCTTCAATTCTTAGCCACCAGATAAATCAGATTATCTTCTCATTTCTAATTCCATTCTATAATATTCATCATTCTAATTTTTTTTCTACCGAAATTGAATCCACCGAGAATGATACCATCAGACTCACGCATGCACAAAACCTCATCGTGTGCTAGCTAATTTTCTTAGGCACTATTCTTCTTATCAAGGAATCCACCGATTTAATTTATCCCCCTAGCCACCAATATCATAATTAACTTAACTAAGATCTACCAAAATCTTTGACCTCCAGGAGAAACTAATCGAGTTGTTACAACATAGTTCTATAGCATCCTATATATGCCAACTTCTTTAAGTCACCATCCACATGTAACTCCCTATCTCATCACCCAATTCCATCAATTCTTGATTATGAGGACATACTACACTGTTAATCCCTTTGTCATCATCTAACCTCCTTTACTCATCTACTAGCTGTCTCTAGTAGGTTTCCTTGGTATGAGCATTATTCTTGGTACTAGCTCACTAACTATGGAGATTTACCCACTAATATTCTTTTGGAATACGGTACTCGTTCTACCTAACATCTGCTTCATCCATAACCTTCTCTTTACCATCGCTTCTATTGCTCAATTATTTGACTGACAACTTCCAACAAGAAAAGAGAAGGGCAAACACAAGGTAAGGGGGAAGCAACGGGGTACGGTACCTAATTTAATTAAATTGATTACATTTTGAAAACACAAGAACCAATCTCAAAATAAATGAAATGGAAATTGGCAGAGACAACACAACAGCTAATTTAATATAGAGCATAAGTTTTGTAAGTGAAAGTCAACAACAATGATAAGGTGCAAAGAAGGACTAGACACACAAACCTGTAAGGCAGTTTGCGAAATACAATGCATGCGGGCAAAAAGGTAAACCAAATGCAAAATAAAATTATATAAATTTATAAAATAAACTCTATATAATTCAAAAACTATAAAAATAAAATCACATAAATTTAAAAATAAACCAAAAATTATATAAATAAAATTATATAAAATATTATAAATGAACAGGTTTAATGGACCGTGCTAGAATGAGCCTTTCCATAGTCATGCCATGCCAGACCTGATACTATTTATGCCATCCCAGACCGACCTACTGGACCGAGGTGTCCCAAGCACAGTACGAGTTGTCGAATCGGGTTAGCACGACCCCATTTAGGTGGTGGGCCGTGCCATGCTAGATTGGACAAACAGTGTTGTGTTTCGGGTGGATCCGGCTAGCACAACCCATTTGTCTAACTACTATCACTATCAAAAGTAAAAATTACGATACGTAGGTCTTCAAAGATAATACCGACATGATGCAAGAGAGGGAAAATTTGCCACTTTTGGCATGTTTTCAACCCGTATTTATAAAAATAGCTGTATACATGTGATTAGTCGAAATGGTACTTCTGCCGCCCAGTGACCAAGCGGCAGGGCCGTGCAGCCGACACCTGTCCATCGGAGCCTAGTCACTGGGCGACAGGGGCCTCTCGCCCGGCCATCGGCCAGCCGCGCGCCTAATGCCGGGTCCATCACGTCGCCCCGCTACCGGGCGGTAGGTGATTAAGCCAGCTAATTAGCCTGTTTAATCACCTACTGAGTTAGGAATTTTTATTTACCACTCATTTGAATTTTTAAATATAGCAAATGAGCTCTAAAAATTACAAAATTTTATGTACAGCCTTCGGACAAAATGTACATCATTGTGCAATTGTTTGACAATTTTATTTGCTATAAAGATTGCAAAAAATTCATATGATTATGATAATTTTAGGATTTATTACATATAGTAAATGAGCTCTAAAAATTACGAAATTTTATGTGCAACCTTTCGACATAGTTGAACTAATTATTGAATTTTGTTTGGGAATTTTATGTGCTATGAATTTGCCATGTTATTTCATATTAATTTAATCTTAATTAGTGATTTGCGATGCTCATTTAATTAGTGATTGAAATTGCTTCCATGCGTGACTGTAGTTGGTTTGTAAATTATAAATCGAGATATTGGTTGAATTTAGTTTGGACTTGAATTATGGATTTTGAACCTTAGAATTTGATGGTAAAATGGTAACAAAGGTGTAACATCCCAAATTTTTGTAAAAAAATAAATAATTAATTAAAAATAAAATAAAATAAAATTTAATTCAAAATAAGTATTTTTGTGCCTAGAGTTCAAAGTTGGATTGGCCCTGAATTTCTGTTTTTGAAAAATCTGGACTTGAAAGGCATTTTCAGAAAAACCTAAAACTATTATTAAATAAAATGATATTTTGATTTTCTATAAAAATCTTATGTCAAATTAATTATTTGGAGTTATTTGGCTTTTATTTGGTTCCCTGGTTTTTCTGGAGTTTAAAAATGTATTTTTGAAATTAAAAAGTATTTTAAAATATGAAAATTAAATACTAACATTAGTTGGAAATATTTTTATTGAGTTCCAAATATCTCCAGGAGGTTATAGGAATTGTTCTGGAATTTTTGGAGGTCATTTGGTATTTTTCTGAGGCCAATTGCATTTCTAGCAATTTCTGAAAATCCAAAATCAAAATCCAAAAATAAAAATTCCCTCCCCTCCTCCCGGGCCGACAAGTGGCCGGCCGGGATCACTCCACGCCGCCCGCCTGGATCCGCCTCCCCCTCTTCCCGGGCTGCCACCTGGCCGGCCCAGATGGCCCGCCATCCGGCCATCCCACCGTCCGCTTGCCCTCCCCTTTTGGCCGTCGGATCTTCATCCGCCCGCGCCCGAGCCGCTCCTCTCTCTCCTCCTCCTCGGCCCCATCCGTCAGCCCGCGCCCCTCTCGCCTCCCTCTCTCTGCCACCGGGGCCCACCTGTCAGCCACCCCGCCTCCGTCTTCCCCGCGCCGCCTTCGTCCTCCTCGCGCTCGCCCTCCCCGGCCGCAACTGCCGCCCGCCCTACCCGGCCACCACCCCGCTCCCCTCGGCCACGCCGCCCATCTTCGTGCGCCGCACGCACCCCTCACCCACCTCCCGCCTATCCCGCGTCAAACCGCCGCGCCACTTCCTCCACTCCGGCGAGAAATCCGCGACGCCTCCGCCCCCGTCCGCCCCTATAAAGACCTCCCCCGGCCTCCCCTCACTCCGCACCACATCCCCCGCCATTCCTCTCTCCCTCCCGAGCCCCCTAGCGCCCTCGCGTCGTGCTCACCCGCCTCCGCCGCCGTCTCAGGCTCCGGCGAGCGATTGCCGCCGGCCCGGGGCGTGTCGCGCCTCGCCGTCCCCGCCACTACCTTCGCCGCGCCCTCGCGCACCTCGGAGACCTCGCGGCCGAGCCCCTCCACCGCCGGAGCACCACCCCCGCCGCAGCCCGAGCATCCCCGCCGCTCTCCCCTCGCCGCCGGCCATCTCCACTCGCCACCGGTATGCCCGGAGCCACCCCCGAGTCCCCCTCGGTCTCCTCTTCACGTTGCCGCACTCGCCGCCGGCCGCCGCCCGCCGGAGCGCCGTCGCCGTGGCTGCCCCGAGCGCCTCCCTCCGTCGGCCGGCCACGTCAGCTCGGCCTGCCCCCGTGGCAGCCACGTGGCGCCACGCCTCAGCCACCTCGGCTCCCCTCGCCTTGTCAGCTGCCACGTCACCCCGCACCACCTCAGCGCCCTTTTCCCTCCATGGGCCCAGTCCATAGACCAAGGGCCCACATGTCAGCCCCTTCCCTTCTTTTCCCATTCAAAAATAATTCGGCTAAAATCGAAAATCCTGAGCTGACGCAAGGCTGACGTCATAAATTCCTTTTTCAGTAGAAAAATAAATCCAAAAATCAGTCTTTTTCCATTTTCCCTCTTATCAAACTTCCCGGAGCCCGTTCTCCTTCGTCCTAACTCCGATTGAGTCCGTTCAAATTTCTAAATTCATCAAAAATTCCCCTCTATCCATTTATAGCCTCAATTCAAATATTTGAATTTAATTTGAATTTATTTTATTTTGGTGGGTTATTTTCGCGTGTAGACTTCGACGATTCGGGAGATTTCTTCGACGAAGATTCAAGCCAAGTTGAAGAGCAAGGCAAGTCACCCTCCTTGATCATGTTGATCCCAGATTTCAAAATAAAATTATTTTGTTTTAAAGTATTCTGCATGCATATTTTTATTCAACGTATTTCAATTCAGTTTTAAATTTAGTTAATGCCTACTTGTTAATCCCTCCATTGAATTTGAATTCCTCAATACCTTGTCACCCTAGAATCAAACTCTAGTTAGTACATTAGTATTAGCTAGAGAGATTTCATATTAAATGCTTAGACCTGCTTAGCTACAATATTTGTTTTGGGATATCTTTCGCATAAAATGATGACCCTGTTTACATAAAATGTTGTGCTCTTGACTTTGGTGAGTCAAGGAGGTTTATAAATTATTTTGAAAATATAAAGCCTGGTTTAGACTTACGCAATTGGTTAGAGTGGTGGGTGCAGGCATGCCCTGTTGGTTGGAGCCGCAGTGGTTGATTGTCGTGCACGGGGGTATGTGGTTGGGCCTAAGTCAATTAAGGACCGGTCTGTGAGCTACTGTTGCAAAGCCCTATCGTACTACCACATGGCTGGTATGGGACAGCCCTGGCTGAATAATTTGTGAAGTCCCAATCTGAGTCGAGTTGTAGGTTGAAAGTGAGCGTGGTTGGTGCCATGTGAAATCTCAATTGGGCGAGCGTGGTTAAGCCATGAGAAGTCTCGTCTAGGCTCAAGAGGGGGTCCCGATCTGGTGGATTCCTTACTGGGGTGAAACCTTAGAGTTGGCTCGACCAGGTTGAAGGCTTTGCATTGTAAAGGCCTTGTCACGACTCCCCACCGCACACCTAAGGAAGTGTGTAATCTAGTGGTACAAAGGGATGATCGTGTCTTGTGGGTAAAGCTGTACAACCTCTGCAGAGTGTATAATCTATCCTGGATAGCCATGCCCACGGTCATGGGCATGCTGAGTAAAAGTTTTTCATGGATTAGACTTTGCTTTTCAAAATGTTTTTGAAAACCTTGTGGATGGATGGGATCCACGAGAGATGAAAACTTTGCGGATGGATGGAATCCGTGAGAGATTGAAACCTGGTGAATGGATGGAATTCATCAGAGTTGCGCAGTGAAAGCGTGTGGATGGATGGAATCCATACGTGAGCTTTTGGAAAAGATGGTCCGGGTGGGATGCCCGTGGATAGGTTGGTGTTTGGTCGGAGCCGGCACTGACGGTATTATTTTCGATTACAAGTATTGTTTTTACTTACTGTATTAAATCCAGCAATTTCAATCTACTTATTGTATTTCTTAAAATGCTGTTTTATGCAAACTAACCCTATAAGCCCTCCATTGAAGCCTTTATCATTATGGTGCATTTTCCCGGGTGATTTGCGGAGTACAAGTTTGTACTCACGTTGCTTTTTCCACACAGAGAAGGAAGACGTCAACTACGGTGAAGATCTGGACGAATAGGCCGCGTCTTACTGTCGTTTGCCTGTGGGCAGGCTCAGTGGGCTTCTTCCGCTTCGGTTTTTCTTCCGCTGCTTATTACTTAATTTTGGCTTATGTGTCGTTGATGTAAACTTTGGCATTCATGCCCATATTCAGTTAATAAATGTCATTATGGTTGATATTTATCTTTGTTGTACGCTGTGTGCACTAGCTGATCCTGGACTAGTGTGATTTACACAGAGGATCCAGGAGTCGTTACTCCGGGTTCCGACAAAGGTGGTATCAGAGCCATGACGATACTAAGACGCGACCGTAGGTAGATTAAAAAGGTTAAACCCTAAGGACTTATTTTACTAAACAGTAATTTCAAAGGATTTGCTTATCTTACCCCTTCATCTTTGCTTATCCTTATCTCAATTCTTTCTCGTCTATATGTCATTTTTGAAACAAACCTATTTCTGCATCTTCCCTTGTTCCAAAACAACTATAGATGGCAACAGCTGGAATTCTTCGATCCTGTCCCACTTCAGTCTTCGTCTCGAAGGATCACGCTCCGTACCTCGAGAGCCACGCAGGATGACCCCAATACAACCCTTACCCATTTAGGATGAGTTGTTAGGCTAGTTAATAAAATGTTGTTATGAGCTGTCAAGTTTTCTCTTTTTGTCAGCAGCCATAACTATTACTTGTTGTTTGTTTATTAAAGGTTTTATCAAAGTTGAAATTTTGGGTTGCGCAAAATATCCCCTATTCCTCCCTTTGCCTTGAGTCTCCTCTCTCCTAGTCTTTGGAAGCATTAAGCTGGAGCACCAACTGCCAACGACATTAGCGAAGGGATGCTTAAACCAAATCTCAGCTCAAGCCACACCGGGTAAGATCCAAACCTATTTCTCTGCTAACCCGTGCGAATCTCGGGGACGAGATTCTTTTTAAGGGGGTAGATTTGTAACATCCCAAATTTTTGTAAAAAAAATAAATAAATAAAAATAAAATAAAATTTAATTCAAAATAAGCATTTTTGTGCCTAGAGTTCAAAGTTGGATTGGCCCTGAATTTCTGTTTTTGAAAAATCTGGAGTTGAAAGGCATTTTCAGAAAAACCTAAAACTATTAGTAAATAAAATGATATTTTGATTTTCTATAAAAATCTTATGTCAAATTAATTATTTGGAGTTATTTGGCTTTTATTTGGTTCCCTGGTTTTCTGGAGTTTAAAAATGTATTTTTGAAATTAAAAAGCCCTAAACCCTAAACCCAACCCTAAACCCTAAACCCTAAACCCTACCCTAAACCCTATAACCCTAACCCTAAACCCTATAACCCTAAACCCTAAACCCCAAATATCTCCAGGAGGTTATAGGAATTGTTCTGGAATTTTTGGAGGTCATTTGGTATTTTTCAGAGGCCAATTGCATTTCTTAGCAATTTCTGAAAATCCAAAATCAAAATCCAAAAATAAAAATTCCCTCCCCTCCTTCCGGGCCGACAAGTGGCCGGCCGGGATCACTCCACGCCGCCCGCCCGGATCCGCCTCCCCCTCTTCCCGGGCTGCCACCTGGCCGGCCCAGATGGCCCGCCATCCGGCCATCCCACCGTCCGCTTGCCCTCCCCTTTTGGCCGTCGGATCTTCATCCGCCCACGCCCGAGCCGCTCCTCTCTCTCCTCCTCGGCCCCATCCGTCAACCCGCGCCCCTCTCGCCTCCCTCTCTCTGCCACCGGGGCCCACCCGTCAGCCACCCCGCCTCCGTCTTCCCCGCGCCGCCTTCGTCCTCCTCGCGCTCGCCCTCCCCGACCGCAACTGCCGCCCGCCCTACCCGGCCACCACCCCGCTCCCCTCGGCCACGCCGCCCATCTTCGTGCGCCGCACGCACCCCGCACCCACCTCCCGCCTATCCCGCGTCAAACCGCCGCGCCACATCCTCCACTCCGGCGAGAAATCCGCGACGCCTCCGCCCCCGTCCGCCCCTATAAAGACCTCCCCCGGCCTCCCCTCACTCCGCACCACATCCCCGCCATTCCTCTCTCCCTCCCGAGCCCCCTAGCGCCCTCGCGTTGTGCTCACCCACCTCCGCCGCCGTCTCAGGCTCCGGCGAGCGATTGCCGCCGGCCCGGGGCTGTCGCGCCTCGCCGTCCCCGCCACTGCCTTCGCCGCGCCCTTGCGCACCTCGGAGACCTCGCGGCCGAGCCCCTCCACCGCCGGAGCACCACCCCCGCCGCAGCCCGAGCATCCCCGCCGCTCTCCCCTCGCCGCCGGCCATCTCCGCTCGCCACCGGTATGCCCCGAGCCACCCCCCGAGTCCCCCTCGGTCTCCTCTTCACGTTGCCGCACTCGCCGCCGGCCGCCGCCCGCCGGAGCGCCGTCGCCGTGGCTGCCCCGAGCGCCTCCCTCCGTCGGCCGGCCACGTCAGCTCAGCCTGCCCCCGTGGCAGCCACGTGGCGCCACGCCTCAGCCACCTCGGCTCCCCTCGCCTTGTCAGCTGCCACGTCACCCCGCACCACCTCAGCGCCCTTTTCCCTCCATGGGCCCAGTCCATAGACCAAGGGCCCACATGTCAGCCCCTTCCCTTCTTTTCACATTCAAAAATAATTCGGCTGAAATCAAAAATCCTGAGCTGACGCAAGGCTGGCGTCATAAATTCCTTTTCAGTAGAAAAATAAATCCAAAAATCAGTCTTTTTCCATTTTCCCTCTTTTCAAACTTCCCGGAGCCCGTTCTCCTTCGTCCTAACTCCGATTGAGTCTGTTCAAACTTCTAAATTCATCAAAAATTCCCCTCTATCCATTTATAGCCTCAATTCAAATATTTGAATTTAATTTGAATTTATTTTATTTTGGTGGGTTATTTTCGCGTGTAGATTTCGACGATTCGGGAGATTTCTTCGACGAAGATTCATGCCAAGTTGAAGAGCAAGGCAAGTCACCCTCCTTGATCATGTTGATCCCAGATTTCAAAATAAAATTATTTTGTTTTAAAGTATTCTGCATGCATATTTTTATTCAACGTATTTCAATTCAGTTTTAAATTTAGTTAATGCCTACTTGTTAATCCCTCCATTGAATTTGAATTCCTCAATACCTTGTCACCCTAGAATCAAACTCTAGTTAGTACATTAGTATTAGCTAGAGAGATTTCATATTAAATGCTTAGACCTGCTTAGCTACAATATTTGTTTTGGGATATCTTTCGCATAAAATGATGACCCTGTTTACATAAAATGTTGTGCTCTTGACTTTGGTGAGTCAAGGAGGTTTATAAATTATTTTGAAAATATAAAGCCTGGTTTAGACTTAGGCAATTGGTTAGAGTGGTGGGTGCAGGCATGCCCTGTTGGTTGGAGCCGTAGTGGTTGATTGTCGTGCACGGGGGTATGTGGTTGGGCCTAAGTCAATTAAGGACCGGTCTGTGAGCTACTGTTGCAAAGCCCTATCGTACTACCACATGGCTGGTATGGGACAGCCCTGGCTGAATAATTTGTGAAGTCCCAATCTGAGTCGAGTTGTAGGTTGAAAGTGAGCGTGGTTGGTGCCATGTGAAGTCTCACTTGGGCGAGCGTGGTTAAGCCATGAGAAGTCTCGTCTAGGCTCAAGAGGGGGTCCCGGTCTGGTGGATTCCTTACTGGGGTGAAACCTTAGAGTTGGCTCGACCAGGTTGAAGGCTTTGCATTGTAAAGGCCTTGTCACGACTCCCCACCGCACACCTAAGGAAGTGTGTAATCTAGTGGTACAAAGGGATGATCGTGTCTTGTGGGTAAAGCTGTACAACCTCTGCAGAGTGTATAATCTATCCTGGATAGCCGTGCCCACGGTCATGGGCATGCTGAGTAAAAGTTTTTCATGGATTAGACTTTGCTTTTCAAAATGTTTTTGAAAACCTTGTGGATGGATGGGATCCACGAGAGATGAAAACCTTGCGGATGGATGGAATCCGTGAGAGATTGAAACCTGGTGAATGGATGGAATTCATCAGAGTTGCGCAGTGAAAGCGTGTGGATGGATGGAATCCATATGTGAGCTTTTGGAAAAGATGGTCCGGGTGGGATGCCCGTGGATAGGTTGGTGTTTGGTCGGAGCCGGCACTGACGGTATTATTTTCGATTACAAGTATTGTTTTTACTTACTGTATTAAATCCAGCAATTTCAATCTACTTATTGTATTTCTTAAAATGCTGTTTTATGCAAACTAACCCTATAAGCCCTCCATTGAAGCCTTTATCATTATGGTGCATTTTCCCGGGTGATTTGCGGAGTACAAGTTTGTACTCACGTTGCTTTTTCCACACAGAGAAGGAAGACGTCAACTACGGTGAAGATCTGGACGAATAGGCCGCGTCTTACTGTCGTTTGCCTGTGGGCAGGCTCAGTGGGCTTCTTCCGCTTCGGTTTTTCTTCCGCTGCTTATTACTTAATTTTGGCTTATGTGCCGTTGATGTAAACTTTGGCATTCATGCCCATATTCAGTTAATAAATGTCATTATGGTTGATATTTATCTTTGTTGTACGCTGTGTGCACTAGCTGATCCTGGACTAGTGTGATTTACACAGAGGATCCAGGAGTCGTTACTCCGGGTTCCGACAAAAGGACTTCCTTTTGAAGAATTACATGCGAAATGACGACAAGATTTGATGTTGCAAATTAAAATAGACTTTATAATAAAGCTAAAAATAACATGGCGCACAGGGTTTGGTTACGTGCATAGGAAACAACATCATGCACGATGAAACAAACTGAAGTACTCCTACATACGTATGCGCCCTTTTAGAATGGAAACAAATTAGACCTTCAGGGACTTGTTCGGAATAGCCCGACCTACTGCGTGGACAGGGGCCATTGTTTTTACGAGCTTGGCGTTGAACTCCTTGGTGTCCTCTTTGGCCTTGGCCACCATTTCCCTCTTTTTCTCGTACTCCCTCTCACAAGCATCGCGCTCCCTGCGTGTGCATGCCTCGAGATAAGCTTTTACCTCCCGACGTATATGCTCGGTTTGCTCATTGTTGCAACACTCCTCTGCCCATGTCTCGCTGGCCCTTTTGACATTCCACTCCTCGCAGTCGAGAGTCCACTGGTCATGTGGATGGATCTCTAGGTCGATGCACTTGCGGTAGCCACATAGCGGTTCCAGGCTCTACGGGTACACGGGAGAGGTTGTTAGTGCATACTTTAAAAGAGAAATAGTAGAGGAACACATTGTAACTAGTCCTTACCAACTGCCGATAGCTGCTCATGTCCTAATGGCGGTCAGAATAGTTCCTAGAGTAGTTCGCACAACCCTAGTAACGCATGCACAGGCTGAGCTGTTGTTTAGACTTGAAGAACTTATATGGGTCCCTACACCAATAGAGGGGCAGCATCTCCTCCTCGGGGTGGGTGTTGCAGTGAACGCTCAGTTAGAATGTTCAAGACGGGGTTGCTAGTACGAGGGCCGTCATTGCGGGGAGGTGTCCTCCTGGCACGCTCCGCCTGTTCATTCTGGGCCAAAGTAGCCCTTGCTTGTTCGTCACGGGCCGCAACAGACCTTGCTAGTTCGCAGGTCTACTCCCATTGCTTCACCATTTTGTCCTATTACTTCTTCTGCCTCTCGTCCATCCCGACGTGGTGAGGCAAGCTCTTGTGTAGTGTTGGGTTTGGTTGCGTAGTGTTCTCTCCTAGATCTCTTCCACCTTCTATAAGTGAAAGGATTGGTATAGTGTGGTTAATTTCATGTGAGTAGCTTACGAGGCAGAGTGTTGCGCTGTGTACGTGCCGTCGCCCCTGGCCCGCTCCCTCATGTGCACATTTGTCACTCTGTCTGTGCTGTCCCCCTCACCCGCTCCCTCGTGCGCACACTTATCACTCTGTCCGTGCCGTCCCCCCTCGCCCGCTCCCTCGTGCGCACACTTGTCACGTTGTCTAAATCTCTAGCCCATCTATTTTTCACTGGTGTATCGAGTCGTTCACCTGGGCTCCATCGGTTTCCAATAGCATTTGGTCAATACTGGCTCCCGACCCGACACTATCTGTGCATATAGCATCTTGGAACTTACTCACTTCTAGACTGATGTTACTGGTCCTGAGCTTCATCCACCTCTACTCACACATAAAAACTTACCCAATGTGGAGAGATGAATAATGTAACATGGTAATATTTTCTGCCGCTCGAGATGGAAAAATGGTTGGCACTTTAATTACAGTCCCCGATCTGAGTGAGAGTTTGGTGGATCCTTATGTTCTATCCACATGTAAAGGGGGCCGTCTTCCCTCTCCCTGCTTTTTCAAAGTCCCCTTTACCCTCCTATTTACACACTCTAGTAGTCCAGTTGCTCCTCTCAGCCAGACCACTAGCTCTATCTCATGCCTCTTTCTTTTTTCTCCTCTTTTCTTTTCTCTCTTCATCTTCTTATTCAATTTAATTTTTCAAATACATTTTTCATGCAAATGTACCGTAATGATGTAGAATTTAATTTGTACATTTAACATAACTAAATTTGTGATCAAGAAATAGCTTGCGTAAGTAGTAGTAAGTGCTAGGTCAACTGCAGCCTGATTTGCTATCTCGGCCTGAATTGGCTCGATTTCTACACGCATACGCTCTATTATAAGAAAAATATTTATTTAGGATACCAGTAGATTATAAAAATTCTCTGCCCCGTTTTGATGGATTTCTAACCTATCTACGAGGTTAGAGTTTTACTGGTTCCTTCCCTTTGCTATTGGCCCTTTGGCTAAACTGGTCCAATCTATGGTTCAGCCTATTTGGCTCTAGATCACGGTGAACCACCATGTTTCTATGGCAATATTCAACACCGGATATGATCTGCATAAAAGATCAAACAAAAGGAAAATTACCCTACCATGAACAATGAACCATGAATAGGATACGCATAAATACTTTTGTCCATCTCCAATATGATAGCAGCAGAAAAAATGAAATACAAATGGTGACATGCACAGTTAACAAACATAAATGATGCACATATCTGCAGAATAGCTTATGGTAAGTAATCATACTATAGTTAAAACCATAGATTAAGATGCTGAGTGGAAACTTTAGAATGGATGCAGGAAAATGGAAGAAAGCTTACCTAATGAAAAAAGGGGCGAGCTTCATCCTCTTGTAGCCTTCCCTTCTCAACAATGGTACCATGAGAATGACACCAACAAGGAATTTCTGCTCCTGAAAAAAAACACAAATGCAGCAGCAAGTCAAACACAGCTCCAACAATTTACCACGTTTCAAATCAGAAATACCGATATACTTGACTAGCAAGGTTCAAGAATCTGTAGAGCAAGAAATGGTCATGATAACAAGCATGCCCAAGAAAAATGAGATCAATGCAAATGCACACCTTTGTAGTGAATGGAGAGGCTAGGCGGCGGGGGGAGGGCCGGAGGAGGCGGCCGGGAGAGGCGAGGCGGCGGGGAGGGGGAAGCGGCGGGGAGGAGGGGGAGCGGCCGGGGGAGGAGGCGGCGGGGAGGGGCGGGGAGGCGAAGCGGCCGGGGGAGGAGGAGGCGGGGAGGGGGCGAGGAGGCGAGGCGGCAGGGAGGAGGAGGCGGCGGCGGGGAGGGGGAGGGGGCGGGGAGGCGAGGCGGCCGGGAGGAGGCGGCGGCCGGGAGGGGAAGCGGCCGGGGGAGGAGGCGGCGGGGAGGCGAGGCGGCGGGGAGGAGGAGGCAGGGAGGGGGAGGGGTCGAGGAGGCGGGGAGGAGGAGGCGGCGGGGAGGGGAGGCGGCGGGGAGGGGAGACGGCCGGGGGAGGAGGCGGCGGGGAGGGGGAGGGGGCGGGGAGGGGGAGCGGCCGGGGGAGGAGGCGGCCGGGAGGGAGAAGGGGCGGGGAGGGGGAGGCGGCGGGGAGGGGGCAAAAATGACATTATGTATTTGCATCTGATGAAAAATAAGAGTTACACGAACAGAAACTAATAGAGTGCTAAATCCCGGAGCGGGGTGAACCTTTCGGTGGTAATTTCTGGAACCCAGTTCTTTTGGTGGTATTTTCCGAAAGGAGTGAACTTTCAGTGCTACAGAACAAATTTTCCCTTCTTCATATATGCATAATTCTTGTCATTGAAAAAGGTTATAATAATTGTCTTTAATTTATTTTTGAGGCCTAGGGCCCAAAAGCTGTAATTCATTCCTGTAAGTATTATTTTGTGATAATTTTAATTACTTTTTAATTTTTGTTAATTATACTGTTTAGAGTTAATTAATGTTAGAGTTCTTTCAATTGACTAGCTAGTTAGGTAGAGATATATGCGAATTTCTTACTCGTGTTTTTGTTTTTGCATGGTCTACTTTATCTGTATTACTGGTATATTTGAGTGGTGAAGTGTTGCAGCATGATGTGGCACCTTAACCAATCATTATGCATGGAGCTCGATCGATGGATCGATCAGATTCCCCGTCAAACTCACAGCTTGCGAATGGAGCGTGAGTCCGTGCCTTCTTTAGGGTGAGTTCAGACTTTAGGGCCTGTTTGGTTCATGACCAGAAGTTGCCTAGCCACAAGTTAGGCATGCCACAGTTTTTAGGTAGCTATTTGGTTCACTGACGTAACTGTGGCATGCCACACTTTCTTAGTACCCGGCCCCACACGTCATAGACTCAGTTTCTTGCCAAACTTTGCCACAAGTGTGGCTTCGATTTTGTTAGCCACACTTTCTGTGGCAGCCACATATTACCTAAACTTAGGCATGGCAAGTTTAGACACCAACCAAACAGGCTACAAACCAGCTGCTGCATGCATGCGCTGCTCGTGCATTGATCGAACTTTAACACATGCATGAATGCATGTAGACGCGTGTTGGAGTAAGTCAGAAGCAAACTAGCTACATTCAATTACGTACTGTTCATCAGTACTTCATTCATATGTTCAAAGCTAGATGCACGGAATCGATAGGTCGCTAAGCTAGCTAGATGGTTTAATTTGGGTGCATCTGTGTCCCCTAACTCCAATGCCAGGTTTTTGGGCTGGAGTCGCTTTGGCCCCCGGGTGTCATGTCGATCCTGCAGTAATTAAGAAAAGCCGGCCCCTGCACGTCAATCAGTACTGCCTACAATGGAAGATGTTGCCCTGCTAGAATCTTGGCTGTACCATCGATTGACATACATCTATGGATCTCTCTCTCTCTCTCTCTCTCTCTCTCTCTATGTCGCCCTGCTAGAATCTTGGTTGTACCATCCATTGACATACATCTATGGATCTCTCTCTCTCTCTCCATCAAAAGTAAGTAACGATGATTTATGGATGTTAGGTGTACATGCACCAACCACCAATGAATAACCATCGAAATCTTATGCTGATGATAGATTGGGGAACAGTGTTCTCCAATGTAGAGAAGAGCGAATTCCTGCATGCATGGGCACCATTGCATCAAAGTAGTGATCTAATGATATGTCCTAGCTGCTAGTGCCCATTCCCAGTAGTGATCTCATCTCTCTCACGTGCAGATCGAATGCACATACCACAGTGAGTGCAGTGAGACCAGTTTGACGTACGTGAGTTTTGAAATGAGTTGTTTGACTAGTATAGCATGGAAGAATGAGGCAGGGCCAGCCTCATGGGTTTGTCATTCCCATGGTGGTTTTTAGCTACTAGCTACTCCACTTGACTAGCTAGCTGTTACGTACTCTTAATTGATAACATAAACTAGGAAAATTAAAGTGGAAGATATATGCATGAATGAATATATATATATCAGTGTTTTAAATCTCCGGTTATGACGTTTAGCGGATGACTTCTCAAACAGCTAATAGCGGAGCTAAATGAGGCTATAGCGGGCTATAGCGGCTAAATTATACATGGACTCAAATAGCTTCATCTGTCTAAAACAGCTATAGCGGGCTATAGCGGCAGCTATAGCCGGAGATTTAAAACTATGATATATATACACTAGATCCATGCAAAATGATGAGAGAACTTCGTGTATGTTCAATTCTTGGCAGTCCAAGTAGTCCAACGCTCCTTTTCTATCACAAGAAGCTTGGATTGGATTCAGGATTGGATTGGATTCAGGGTTGCATGCATAGATTTGCACGTGGTCAAGCTGCTGAGAGATCGAGGTGTAAAGCTGATACTGGAGAGGCCAGCAGCCTGCAGTTTGTTATCTAAGGAAAGGTTTTCACTGCACACGTTTGACAAAGGGGAGATGGCATTACCGAGGAAGCTATATCTGGATCAGAAGAATGGCCCGGTCACACACACATCTGGCCCCACATGTCCAGCACAAAACAGTGAAATGCAACTGCTACATGCATGCATGATCTACAGTACTCTAGTGCTGTTCCCGGCCGGCCCGGACTCGAGAGAGAGAAACTGCCATGCATCTAGCTAGCTAGTCAAGTCCAAAGCCATGATAGCACTGCCCAGGGGAGAGAGAGAGAACAGTGGACGAAAGTAGCCAACAACAAGCAGTCGTGGTCTATAGCTAGTACAAATACTAGCTACTACCATTTCGCTTCACTTGCCAGATATCCACCTCTTTCAATTCTTTCTGGCTTTGAATTGGCTGGCTCTCACAGCCCAGCTACTTACTAGCTAGTTCAGTACAGTACTGCAGAAAGGCACAACACTATGGAGAGCAGGAGCACGAGAGAGCAGCAGCCATGGAGCTACAGGTATGGCTTCGCGGCCAGCTTCGCATGGCCTCCGAGGCCGTACCCTTGCAGCTTCTGCAAGAGGGAGTTCAGGTCTGCGCAGGCCCTCGGAGGCCACATGAACGTCCACAGGAGGGAAAGGGCCAGGCTCAGGCACTGCTCCCCTCCTCCTCCTCGTGCTCCCCCTGGTGCTGCAAACCCTAGCCCTAGATCAACAGCAGCTACTCTTATTCCCAACCTCAAGTATCCACCACCACAACAGCACCATCCCAACATAAGTAGCAAGGACCATGATCATGAGCGCTCATCGGCGGCGGAGAAGGCAAGGGCGTCGTTGGAGGTGAGCTTGGAGTTGGGGGTTGGGGTGTGCTCGGAAGATGATGGTCTGGATCTTGAGCTTAGACTCGGCTGCTCTTGATCTAGTGTGATAGCTAGCTAGCTACATGCATCATTTTCTAGCTCTTTCAGTTAGTTTTCCTTGTCTGTTTACTTCTTGCTTCCATCTTCTTTATTACTCCCCCTTGGTATTAAGATCTGGCATTAGGTAGCTAGTTAGAGTTGATTCAAGGAGAGAAGGCCACCTGAATGTATGTCCCTCTTTATTAATTTAGTTGCTAGCTCTCTTGGGATGTTTCAGGCTTTCAGCTAGGTTACGTTGGTGCTTGTAGGTTGTAGCTAGCCAGCTTGCTATATGTGTATGTCCTGCAGGATGCTTGATTTGCTTATTAGGATGATATGTCCAACTGATGATTAATCAAAGTTTCTTGAGCAAGTGAATGATGCTTGTTGGCATGATTATGTATGTTTTTCTCGGTGTAAGGGTGTTTTATTCCGCATGTCATACGTAATTAAAATTTGTGTTTTTGCAAAATTTGGAAGAATTGCACGTACTGCGAATCTGCAATGCATCATCCTCTTGCATCAATGGAGCTCCAGCTCCGACGACTCCTAGCTCGGTATATCATTGTTGACTGGCCTGCAATTGCATGCACTAGCTAGCTCGATCTTCACGCACATGTATCTCTACTGTACACGTACACTGTGAGGGCATCTGTAGTGTATATAATCCAAAGGGTCTTAAGGTGGGTCCCATCTAAACCTTAAGACCAACTCCATAGCGTATATAACCCAAGGGGCCTTAAGATGGTCCCACATGGCAGATAAAGAAAAATTGTATTTTAATGCTTATGGCCAGGTCTTTAGCTTGAGGACCAGCCTTAAGTTTTTTTGCTTAGGGTCTGCTTAAGGTCACCCCTGTAATGTATAAGGTTGACCTTAAGGTGGCTTAAGACCTCCTCTTTTCATACACTACAGATGCCCTGAGAGTGCATGCCCTCCCTAGCTTAGCTAGCTATCCAGCCTACAGGAGTCGTTCATTACCTAAAACTAGTATAGTGCCCGTGCTAACGCCACGGCGGCATTTTAGGGATGCACACGAAATCAACCAAACGAATTTTTGAATGGCCATACATGTTCTGTTCCCTGCTGTCAAAGCCAATTTTTGAATGGTCATACATGTTTATTATAATACAAGATTATTATAATATTCTAACCTGCTTTATGCAGTATGTTACAGCAAGAACAGCCCAGGACATCATCCCAAAACGGCAGTTTGTGAAGACTTTGATATCGAAGTGCTTACCAATCCGGGGGTACAATTCCATTCCCTGGAAATGTCATGTTATATACACGAATCAACAAACAACCATTTAGTTTGGAATAACAAAAATTACCACTAAGTTATGCAGATGTTAAGAACCACAATGATACATGCAAGTGATCGAGAGGAGTCTGAGTAGATAGATCCTAATTTAAGGCAATGTGAAAATCAATGGCATGGATTTGAACAACACTTACCCAGTAGAAATCAATTATCACATTCACTGAGGATCCAAAATCAGATGAAGATGGTGCTACATGACCCTAAAAAGAAAAGGAAATTATCCATCAACAAAGGAAGCTTGCTAAATAACTATATGAGGAAACAAAAATCTATTAAATAAGCTCACCTTGATGTACAGGAAAATACAGAACACAAAGCTACCAAAGACAAGAGCAGAGTATATCTCCCCCAAATGATCATATACTATTGTAGGGTTAAAAGTGCCGAACCTGACACATATTTTTGTTAGTGACTATAGTATAAACTACACACAGCAGACAATTCAAGAGAGGTCCAACACCCATATTCAAAAAAAAAAAGCTACACAAAAATTGTGGAGAGAAAGCAAACTCAATTAATTAGGATAATTACGATGAACTTCACAGTATAATGAGGTGGCAGGACGAAGCATAAAAAGGTACAAGAGGCTACAATCACAAATTACCGTAGTTGGAAATGCACGAACGTTTGACAAAATTAAAAAAAACCAGTGAGAATAATAAAATTATTAAGTTTAATGGTCAGTAAGACAAAAGGCTACAGAAATTTATTTTACTCTATTTGCAAGATGGAAGAAATGCCAACACATGCACATGGTCACATGGAGTACTGGAAACACGTAAATCTATAGCAAGTAAACATTATTGAATTTCAGGTAAGCAATAACAACCTGATAAATATTATTTATTTTGTTATTATATGAAGTTATGAACTCACTGATGTACCAGTGTAGTAACACATGGGTTAAAAGTAGTTAAGTTTGTTTCTTCTCTCTTCTTAGTAGGAGTTATAGCAAAGTAGCAATTAGCTGAAAGGTGTAGCAGCTAACATGTTTAAGGTTCTACTAAATCTTTGAAGAAAATAGTCATGATAATCCATGTACCATTTTGAATGAGACTTGAAACATTATAAGGTGGAATAAAATAATTCCGAAAACTTCAATTACAGACGCAGCTTCTATGGTAACATTTTTCTCACATGTAATATGGCGTCATATCATGTGCTTCATTATTACTCTAGTTCCTCGAAATTCTACCAAACTGTTAGTATTAATAGCTATTAGACAAGGGTTCAACAGGAAACCTGAACTTTTTCAGAGAATCGGAGGCATATTCAAGTTGTTCCTTGCCAACATACATCCAAGATACTTCAGCTACTGAACAATAGTTTCCAATGTCTCTTTGGGCTTCATTCACATTAACATTGTATGGATCGAAGTTTCCTACTTCATCAATAATATCATCACCGTGGTTTAAGTAAACTGAAGGACTTCGTAGCACTGAGGCCATTAAGGATGAATCTGACACAGACGTCAGTGTTGAGCCAGATAGATGTTCTGCTGATGAAGATGAATTATCAGAAGACACCTTTGGTGATATCTTGGATGATTCAGATAAACGAAGAAAGATATCTCTCATACAGCGCACCATCTCTTCAGAGAGCTGATTTGGATTGTTCCACAAATTTCCATTCATGCTGCTTTTCTTCAGATTAGATTTGGCCAAATGATAATGCATCTAGTGTCTGATCTTCTTTGCCTTCTTTTTCCATAGTGCATGGCTCTTGCATCTGCAGGAACAAGTTAAAATTTCTTTACTGATAACTTCAAATTTTTTGCATAGAGTACAACTGATAAATATGCATGACATAAGACCTCTTCATCTTGGCGTTTTTCCAACAATATATTTGAAGGGACATCTTGGTGCTCTTGTAGTAGCCCATTTAGAGATACCATCTCTCTATCATCACCCTCTTTTCCAACATCCTGTTGGTCTTCAAGTTCAGGGAATAAATCTTCATGCATTGGCTCAGATCCTCCAAACTTCAAATCACTTAATGTTGGTATGTGCTTAGAAAGTTAAATAAAGAAACTGTCAGTAATTGCATACCAAAAGAAGAACTTTAAAATGAGATTGTTACTATAAAGAAAACTTACTTCCTCCCATGTATAGTTACAAGTTGATGACGGCTGGTCATGTGATGATGCAGATAGTACGCATCCTGAATTATTTTCTGCAAGTAGCCTTTCATTCCTTACATGACACAGTTGGTAGCGTAAATCATATAGATCCTTCTCAAGCTTTGAGACAGTAATCTCCAAGGAGGCTATGCTAATTATTAGCTCCTGCGCCTGGAAATGAAATGTTAAAATAATGGGAATTGCTAAACAACACTCGAGTATTTTTTTGACCCAAAGCACTCAGATTTTTTCCCATATATACAACATTTTTCATCCATGTTTGTAACATTTTTTGTCTATGTATACAACATTTTTCCTATGTATGTAACATTTCTCAGCTATAAAATATTACACACATAGAAAAAATGTTACATACAAGGAAAAATATTGCATACATGGGTAAAAAATATTGCAAATATGGACGAAAAATGTTGCATATATGAAGAAAAATATGAGTGTTCTTAACCACAAAAAATACTCGAATCCCCCCTAGATAGCACTAAAAATAATATTAGAGGGTAGCTATCTACAAACACATGAAACAAAATTCTAATATATGTAAGGGGTGCACCTTGTTTGGAAGCTTTGTAGAGGACTGTATCAGGGATGCATTATGTGCGATGGCATCTGTCAATGCCAGATGCAATTCGATCTCTTCTTGGAGTTGCCACTGCAATTTCCTAACCTGTAGTATGTAATCACATCCGAGAATATTAGTTCTTCTTCTTTTGAACTTGCAAGACGCATTGTTCCATAACCAAAGTAAGAACTTTCATCAATAAGAACTTCCATTTGACAGGAACATAAGTCATCATAACTCAAAACAAGCAGAATCATTTCAATTTTAAACAACATTATGCTACAGATACCAAAATTGTAAGATGACGAAGCAAGAAAAGGACTCACTTCCTGCTCGAGCTGCGATCTGTACCGCCGCATGCCGCCCATTCGGTTCCCTTCCCATTTGCCACTACTACCATTGCTGCTCTCATCCTACAAAGGAAACACCAGAGCAATCAGGTTCACGGATCCCCTGAAACAGTCCTAGAGCCAAGAAACAGACAAGATTGCCGGTTGACGATGAAGCCGGGGTCGAAAACATCTAAAAAATTGCAGAACGGAATGCAGCTAACAGAGAGTCAAAACCCCAGCATCTACAACACGAGACGGGCGAAAAACAGCAAGGGGAAAGTGACATTTCATTTGGGGGCCCTCGAAACAAAATTTTCGCACGCAAGCAGACAGCTTGTCTGAAGCTGATGGTGCCCTGCGCTGCCCAATACGGGAAGCACAAAAAACAGCACTGCATTTGCAAAATTCTCGGAGCCAAAATCCTCGCACAAAGAACCAAAATTGCACGTCAATTGTATGGATACTTGACACTTATATCAGATGGCAGTAATTAACGCTAGCCGAGGAGAAGTTTCAGGAAGAGAGAAGAGTGGGCTTTTGATCAAGAAGACAAGAACCACCAACCCCGGAGCAGCTCGCCGACGCCGACGCGTCGCTGCTCCCCGGCGCCGCCAGATGCGCCGGCCGCTGCGTCGCGCGCGCCGAGCCGCCCGATCTCCTCCCGCTGCCGCCAATCCTCTGCATCGCCCTCTGGATCGAGCCGCCCCTGCACACACAGAGACCAAGAAAGGAGCCAACTTTGAACAAAATTGCTTGAGCCAAAGCACATTTGCAGGCAAGACCCAGAGAAAGAAGAGGCCAAGACTGACATGGTCACAGAGTGCATCTTGTCGGACGCCGCGGCCACGGCTGCAGCGGTGGCCACGGCGTCCTCAGCGCGGACGCCTAGCATCCTCCACCACCGCCACCAATTCTGTAACCTCCCAGAGTCCCAGCAGAGTCGCGCGGGGCGGGGAGGATGGCCGCCGCGCGGGATGGGCGCCGCGCCGCCGCCGGGGGAGAGGGGGAGTCGCGCGCGGGGTGGGGAGGATCACCGTCGCGCCGCCGCGCGGGGTGTGCGCCGCGCCGCCGCTGGGGGAGAGGGGGAGTCGCGCGCGGGGTGGGGAGGATCGCCGCCGCGCCGCCGCCCTGGTGGGAGATGGGGCGTCGGGGGAGTCGCGCGCGGGTGGGGAGGTCGCCGCCGTGCCCTGGGGCTCCTGTGTGCGGCAGAGGAGAGGAGGAGTCGGCGTGTGGGAGATGGGGGCGTTGGGGGAGTCGCGCCTCGCTCGCGGGGTGGGCGCAGGATGGGGTGGGCGCAGGATGGGAGATGCGCGCGGGGTGGGCGTAGGTATGATCCAAACAACCTGGGCCATTGGATTTGAGTGAGTAAGAGAAAGGAGAGGCTACAGTGGATATCGTCCCTTCGTTTCTAAGGTTCGTTGGTTCTGGGAACAGTTGGTTGGTGCATCTAGGAGAGGCCTTGACTGCGGGGGACATTTGTTGGGGTAACTGTAGAAAAGTTTACAACTGGTGGTTTTATAGTGGTAGAGAAAAGAAAGCGCCTCTCTCTCTCTCTCTCTCGCTCTCGCTCTCGTATTCTTCCATCGAAGCTTGCCTCGTTCGAAAGATGCGTGTTTACAAACAAGTCTTGAACTAACTCCTAAATTAAGGACACAGGAATGTGTAAAATGCATGGACAATAAGTGCAACGTATGCCTAGAAACATAGAAACAATGCATAAATAGCGATCAATATTGTATCAACAGCTTTTGCTGGATTGAAAAGTTCGCAAAAAGAAGAATCAGCAAATGCATGAGAGTGTCATTAAGTATATGCCACCGAATAGCTTCAAATGTTCACCATATGCTACTGATGTCTTATTGACATGTGAGTCTCGGCTCCATATGTCAACTTCACAATGAGTAACATATTATGAATCATGTGGCATATTGTGAGTTTCTCTTAAAAGAAAGAATTTATTCAAGTACAATCCAAAAATAAACTGAAATTTGGAATAAAAACAAAAGATCTAGTTATCCATTTGGTGGGCCCAAGTTATAATGGTTTAGATTAACCTTGATCAATTCGGCTTCGGCTTTTGGCTTATTTTTCACTATTCATAAGTTTCGTCTTTTTCTGAATTTTTGGCTTTTTGTTGAGCTTTTTTGCCGGTTCTTTTTTTCCCGTATTTGTTTGTATTATACGTAATGGGCTAACATATTTTTTATATTTTTAAATTTTTTAAATTTAATTATGCTAAATAAGCTTTTGTCAGCTACAGTGTTTTCAGCCATAAGCCATGAGCTTTTCAGCCGAACCGATCACCACCTAAAAGTGAAGAACCATGTTGAGAATATTCATGGTATTTGTGTGATGAACAATTATCAATTGACGATCGTGTCAAATTGGAATTTGCATTTGCAAAAGTTTGCAATTTTTCAGTGTTACCAGTCAACTGGTGGGCTGACTACTATGCAAGAGTGGTTTTACCGCTTTGCATAGCCGATCAGATTAGCCGAATTGCCTCTTAGACATTTTACCAGGCAGCGGTATGACTAGTCCACTTGGCTTTTGGACTGCATGCACCAGGACTAGACTTGGGGATGAGCAAAAGTACGGTCAAGAAAGTTGGGTGGGATGCTTAGGCTCAAGCAAGTCACAAGAGAAGATAAAGCACTACAACAAAAAGGCTAATACTAGAGACCTCATCACAGACAGTTTACCAAAACCATTAGTATTAAGTACAATCACTGATGGTTTATATTTAAAGACCATCTATGTTGCTGCCAGCACTAAAAATCATCTGTGAATAGGTAATATCATAGACAGTTTATGGTGAACACCGTCTGTAAAGGAATTTTTTGTACGGATAATCCATTTTTTATTCGAAAATACATAAATATACCCGCGGGAAATTTTTTTACAAAAATAGGCTTCACTCGCCCCCCATTGGGTGACTGCCACCTTTCGCCCAACCGGGAGGCGACACAATTTCTGTCGCTCTACGTTCGAGCGACTGCAATCAGTCGCTTTCCCATTGGGTGACTTCCATGCAGTCGCCCAATGATGGGCGACTAAAAGTGCAGTTGCCCAATGGATGGACGACTGTACTCAGTCCCCGTGATTTTGTAGAGTTTTGTCAATTTTGTAGTTTTAAACTGGAAGAAAATTTGGTATAGTTGTAATAAAAGTTTATGTTTATTGTATGTTGTAGGTGCATTAAAAATTTTGGGAAATTTTTTTAAGAACAATTGACTGTAGAACGTTTGATATATACATTGGTAAGTGATATTTTCATGTTTCTGAGAATTAGTTTACGAAGAGAACATGTATGTTAATATTGTTAAATGACTTGCTATCTGAATCATTGAATGCGAACAGACGAGATAATAACCTTATGTGAATAGAAATAAACTTCATAATACAGTTGGGAGTAACATGCCGCGTACAATTTTAGTACATGCATAACATATAGCATGATATGTGACTAACCCACCCAATTGCTCCTACCACCTACTGTGTGGACCGGGGCCACTTTCCCTTCCTCGCCCGCTTGGCGTTGAACTCCTTCGCGGCCTCTTTTGCCTTAGCCGCAATTTCCCTCTTTCTCTCGCGAGCCTCCCGCTCCCTACGGGTGCACGCTTCGAGATGAGCTTGCGTCACGCGTTGTATATGCAGGGTGTGCTCGTTCTTGCGGCGCTCCTCCTCCAGCAACTCCTTCTCCTTTGTGACATTCCACTCCTCGAAGTCGAGGGTCCATTGGTCCGCAGGGTGGATCTCAAGATCGATCCATTTGCGGTAGCCACATAGGGGCTCCGGAGACTGTAAATAAAAGAGAGATATTGTTAGTGCGTGTTGTGAAGGAGAAAAGTTAGGGGGAAATGGTGCATGTGGTCGTTACCGGCTGCCGATAGGTTGCGGTGTCAAAACGGCAGTTGGGGTAGTCACTGGAGTAGTTTGCGCAACCCCAGTAACGCATACCTAGACTGATGCGGTGCTTAGACTTGAAGAACTTGCACACGTCCCCGCACCAACAAAGGGGAGGTGTCTCCCCCTCAGGTGGTAGTTGTGGCGAACGCTCGGTGGGGACGTCCGGGATGGAGTTGTTGCTACGCGGGCGCTCTTTGGGGGGACCTTTCATCGTAGCACGATGGGCTTGTTCTACCCGGGCCTGTATAGCCCTTATTTTCTCATCGTGGGCGGCAGCTGACCGTGCTATGTCAGGGTCTCCTCCCAATCCTTCACCATCTTATCCCATTGCTTCTTCTTGCCTTTGTCCATCCCGGTGGGGTGAGGGAAACGCGGTGTAGTATGGGGTTTGCATGTGCAATGTTTGCTAGGAAATGGAATGCACACCAATTTATAGGCTCCGTTTTCTCTCTACCCCTATGTGTAAAGCAGGTTAGCGTGGTCGTAGCAGTGAGCAAAGCTGCCCTATTTTGTCATCTCACTGAGCAAAGCTGACCTCTTTTTGTCATGTCATGTCACTGAGCAAAGCTGGCCTATTTTGTCATGTGTGTGCAGATAGCAGCTCTGTCGGACCTCGGGTTAGCAAACCCAGATCCTCTGTGATTCCACTGCACTATTCCCTAGATCAGTAGATAGTGCTCACAGATACATTACTGTATATCAAAAACATATCATACGGAAGTGTAAATAATACAGTAATACTTACTCATGGGCCGATTAGGCCGAAAATAATAAAATGCAGCAGTGGAAACTTCACACAGGTGGGACCCGCAGGACTTGCCCACAGGCAGCCAACTGGGGTTCGCGACCTAGTCCATGGCCTCTTCGTCTTCCAGCTCTGTCGACCCCTTTGAGGCATCGCAGGGCTCGACTTTATTTCCTTTCTGACTGAATGATGGTAATTAAGCAACAGTGAGTACGACGGTACTCAGCAAGCCACCACACAGGATGCAATAATAATATATGCAAGGCTGTCCAAGGAGGCTTGAGGTTCTTTTATTTGCTTAATGCGACATTTGCAATAATCATAATTAAAATTCCTATGACTTGGAAGTTTATAAACATGCTTTAAAGAGTTTGAAATTGTGCAATAAATATAGCGGTGTCGGTTCCATCCACCGATTACATGGTTCCATCCACCTATGCTAGCTTTTGATCATTATGCCACTTTCATCTTATTTACCACGCTGGAGTACGTCCCTCCAGGAAAATTCAAAATCAGAGTACCTCCCTCTGATAGGTTTTTGTCCCACCCACAAAGGTTTTTGAAATAGAACTAACTCGAGTAAGTTCCCATGTCCGCCCTTGACCGTGGGCACGGCTGCTCGAACAGTTTTACACTCTGCAGAGGTTGTACACTTTCACCACAAGAGATGAATTATCTTCATAGCCAACATGCTTCCTTAGGCATGAGACACAGATAATTTATCACAAAGCCTTTACCTTACTCCGATCTAGCTAGACACCACCCGCTGAGGTTTCACCGCTGAAGGGTTAAATCCACCACAGTCAGAAGCCCCCTCTTACGCCGTGCGAGTACAGTAAATCCCTGTGCCTCACTGTGAGTAAACCAGTACACCCTGGCACCCACTTTCCACTGGTGATATCTGAACTAAACCCTTGCAAGTTAATTAGCTAGGTTGTACCCATATAGACTTGTGGTTGTACTGTTTTACACCAGGAGGTCATCACAAGATTTAGTCCTTAATTTGTCCAGGCGGTTCAGTCCACAAACCACATGTTCTCGTGCTACTTCCGCACCAACCACTCTTATCACCCGCCCAGACAGGTAAAGCAGGTTTTGAGAGTTTTGAGAAGCATAAAATAAGTAATCACAAAGTATTCAGCCACGTACATCCCGTGACTGTCCCAAAACAAGCTCTTATGTTTATGAAGATTGATGATCAGGGCAACTAGCGCCCTGGACTTAACAAGACTAGCATGACGCTTTAATTTGACTTATAGCTAGTAAGATTATCATTAATATCTATGGTGACAAGGATCAGGTGATTCAAGTATCAAGGAATGGCATAATAATTTAATACAACATCAAGTGGGCATGTAGCTACCTTAAGCTTTGACATATATTTGCATAATAAATTAGGCATGCAAGTTGATAGTTTAAAAGAACATAGTTTTTCATAAAATGTAGGATCAATATGATCAAAGTGATGACTTGCCTTGCTTATTTTACCACGGCCTTGATTGCTCTAATTCAAAGCCTTCTCAGTCATTGATCTTAATTTTACTAGTCCTCGCTTTCACCCGAGTCTTGGTCTTGTTCGAATCCGTCGTCCTGTTGAGTCTTCAGATTCTAATACGCGGCACAGAAAAGAAAGACCAAATAAATTCAAACACTTTAAATGCCCAAGTTAATTTAAATTATACATTTATTACGATTTGAGAATAGAAGGATGATTCGGGTTAGTGTGCCGTAAGCACAACGGTAGATGAATTGGGCGAAGGAATGAGGTGGCAGAATAGCTTTACCGTGAGGGAATATTTAGAATAAGGAGGGACCAAAATGAAGAAGTATCTACAGGAATATACCCCCTTTTGAAAAGGTAGAGGTCAAAACATAGCTGATCGGGGCAATGCGAGGTTCGACCATTTATTTGATAACCTTCTCATTATTAATTTTATATTTATCAAGGAAGTCCCGTGAGTCAGCCAGGACTTACGGACAAATAAAAGGGGTTAGCGAAGATAGTAAAGAGGAATTGTACTTTGTATTTTTAGGATGCGGGAGCTTTATAGGAGATGAGAAATTTTAATTATTTGATGAAATTTGATATTTCATGAGGCGATAATTATCTAAGATTGCAGTAGCCAGCTTAACAAATCATTATGTTAATGGCTGAATCAAATGATGGGGTTAGCCATTTCAGTCTAGTCGTTATTAGGAGCAAAGTTAATCAGCCGGCTTATTAACAATTATTATTAGATATGGCAACGATTATATTTTACTAAAAGAGATGCTATTACTTTATAGGGATCTTCTTAATAAAGCTATTCCTTTTATTATTATTATTATTTTTTTTATTATTTAATTTCGATCATTAAAGTTAAATCCCGAAATAATGATTGGGGATTTGGGTGTGAGGCAAGGACTACTTTATGCACTAATAAGAGGGATGACATGATTTTAGAGATGGGCATCCCCTGGTCAATATTTTATGTGGCAAAACCTTGTTAAGTTGATCTACTTAGTTTGTACTAATAGCTTTGATCGAGAAATGGAAGATACCATTTAGATCACTCAAGCCTTTAATAGAATGTGATAATAGTACTTGATCTGTTTGCCGCCAAATTCAAGAGTATTGAGATTATCTTTATAAAGCTTCAAATATACATATATAATTATTCAGGATTAGACTTTTTGGTATTCTTGGTTTATAGAAGAGAAACTTTTAATTAGACAATATCTATTGAATTCAAGTCCATTATTTGCTGTCTGGAAATAGATCATGCATAAACTTATCTTAGTTTTACATGAGGATTAGTATATTAATCTCAATTAGAAATGTAGTTAGCTCATGCTAAGTTTTAATTTTATTGCATTATGCTTTTTCGTCATGAATTTTATAAGTAATTTCTTATTCCTCTTTCTCATTTAGAATGTGTCTTTTTCATGCAATTTAATCAAAAAATTAATTTCATTTCATACCCCTTTTAGTTTAATTCCACCACTAAATTATCATTCCCATTTTTAGTTACATCTTATATTCTAAGACTGCTTCTAGAAATGAATTGAGAGGATACACGTTTACTAGGTGCTCCTTCTAGTGTGGCCCACATGTCAGACATAGAGAGAGAGAGAGAGGGAGAGACAGAATGGTCTTCGGCTGAAACTGGGGACAGAGGAGCAGTGGAAACAGGGGAGGAAGCTGCCGGGGCTGGGCGGCGGCGACGCCGGCGAGGAGCGGCCAGGGAGGCACCAGCGACCGGCGAAATGGAATGCCTAGGCGACGAGGGGGCTCACGGTGGCAGGGCTTCGGCCGAGGTGGCGCCAAGGCGGGTGGGTGGCGGCCCTAGGCGGCCGGCGACGAGGGAGAAAAGAGGCGTCGGCGGCCGAGTGCGAGAGGGAGAGAGGTGAGGTGCGCCTGAGCACGAGTGGAGTACGGGTAGCTCACCTGAGCGGCCGGTGGGACCGGAAGGAGGCCGAGGCGGGCCGGCAACGGAGATTAGGGGCGGCGGCAGGTGGCTCGCGCGGAGAGGTCACACCGCCGGGGAAGAGCACCGACCGACCCTGGGGGAAGCTCTGGGGCACCGAGTAGAAGCTCACGGCGCGAGGAATCGGCCTGGGGTCGACCGAGGGGGAGGCGGCGGCTGGCGTGAGCTCAGAGAAAGGCGGAAGAAAGGGGAGCAAGGAATGGGGAGGAGGCGAGCTCGGCTACTTATAGGGGAGGAAGGGGAGCAGTCAATCCACTGGCGTGCACACTCGGGGGAGTACTGCCGGCATGGGTAGCGGCATGGGCGGCGGCATGGCAAGGAGTACCCCAGGCATGGCGGTGCATCCGGCGGCATGGGGCAGCAGGGAAACCAAGGGCAAGGCTAGTTAATCTAGGGGCGGGCGGCACGGCTGTAGCTGGTGGGTGCGGCCGAAGCACAAGACCGGGCCGACGACGCCATGAACAGAGGCGGGGCTCGGGAAGAAGCAGGGGAAGGAGAAGGCAGACGTGCCGGCTGGGCCAAGGAAGAATTGGGTCGGTTGAACCAGGAAAGGAAAAAGAAGAAGAAGAGCGGCCGAGAAAATAAAAAGAGGTGGGCCGGCCCAAGATGAGTTTTGATATTTTAACAATTTCAGAATGTGAATTTGTGATTAGATTTTGAGTTTAAACGTTTGGTTCAAATTTTTGGATATCAACAATTTAATTTTAAGATCGTCGAGCTTTGGAGAATTAAATCTTAATTAATTTTTTAATTTAAATTTTAGATATACTAATTGAATGGAAAGGATTTTATATTGATTGCCATTTCCTAATCTTGGTTTTGAATCTCCAGATTTTGATTTAAATTTGGGATTAAGACTTCCAAGTAAATTTGGATTTTCTAAATTTTGAGTTTTGATCTTGACTCCAAGGTTTGGATTTTTATTAATCAGGCTATTTGCTAAGGAAACAAACTCGAGAAATTCGAATGGCACCAAAAATCTTTGAGAACACGGGAAGAACAACATAAATATTTTATAATTTTTGCAATTACCGTAGTTCCCTTTTTGGGATGTTACAGACCCTACCCCCCTTAACATGAATCTCGTCCCCGAGATTCGGTAGAGTAGAGAGAAGGAGGTGGGAGCAAGCTGGCTAGCAATAGGTTCTAGGGTACTACTTGGTATTACGCCCTTTCCTTGTAGCCATCCGAAGAGTGGATATCCAAACAAAAGTGGGTCAAGACTTGGAGAAAACACCACACAGGAGACCTTGTTCTTCTGGATAGCTTGCAGCTAGCTTCACTTCGTTGCTTGACATTTCAGGGGTTTGTCGTTTCTTCAGTGCTGATTGCTAACTTCTCTTTATACTGGAGCGGTAGCAGGGCCTAACATCACGGTGCTTTGACACTTCTTATTTATTTGGGCTACCCCCCTTAAAATGACAGGTGACCGATACTACTTGCTCTTGTCAGCTCTTGCCATGACGAGTCTAATGGCGGCTTGGAGACTCAGCCTTTGTATCTCGGCAGCCTTGGTCAGCAATAGATTCATGGAACAATCTTTGCGGCAGTGGTATTGTCCTCCACAGAGAAAACATGTGATCTTGCTCGTTGGACAATCTCCAGGTTGATGGTCTTTCTCACAATTGGGGCAGCTTGCAGTGCATTGACCTTTTTGGTGTCCTTTTTCTCCACAGCGTGTACATGCCACTAGGTTCTTAAGACAGCCTTCTGGTAGATGATGTTTCTTGCAGTAAGGACAGTACGGAGCTGGACAATTGTAACTGTAGTGTCCTGGTTGTCCACAGGCAAAGCATGTAGCCTGTCGTTGTGGAGGGCATGATTGGGCGTCATGTCCTGTCTTGCCACATTCAGCGCACGCAGTAGCTGGCAATTCTTCTGGACCTGGTAGTAGGGCTTCGTTAGGTCCTGTTGGTTCCTGGATGACACACTTGGAGCTAACACACTTCCCTTTGCCAAGACCAAGGTTGATGGCGACGGCATCCTTTTCTTGCTTGTTCGATTTCCGTTGAGGGCAGTCTCTCACATAATGCCCTGGGTCACTGCATTTGAAGCAGTTGAACCCATGGCCTGGCTTCCTCTGAGGGCCTTGATTGGTGGTGATAGCATCCCAGGCTAATCCTTCTAGATTTCGTCGGGGACATTTGATCATGCGACATCCTGTGTTACTGCAAAGGGGATAAGCACCCTTACCGTTCCTTTTCTCAGGGCAACTACGAACGTCATGTCCCTTTTCTCCGCAATAAAAGCAGATGGTATTCTTTTGGGGTCCGCCTATTGTAGTGGTACGGTTTCCTATCATGTGGCGACTCTTTCTTGGTAGTCTTTGCGGAATGGATCTGAGTGTTGGCTTGTGCAGGTGGTGAGTAGAAACTGCTGGTTCTAGTTTCTTGTTTCTAGCATTCTTTTTGGCCATTGACAATGTCTTGATGATGACTGGAACAGTGAGTCTGCTGCGAGAAGGAGACTTTAGTCTTGATCCTTTTGTGGGCTAAGGCCTCGTAGTTGTTGTCCTTTTCAAAGATGTTGCCTCTTCCAACTTCACGCTTTAAGTGTCTTGACTTGGCTATCTGCTACCCCTTGCCTGCAGACCTGACAAGGTTTTCAGCAATAGGGTGAGGGGGAAATTAGCATGAGATACGCACAGGATCATGGAGATGAGATATTCTAACCCATTCTAAGGAGTGCACACCCAGAAGCTGGGGCAGTACACAAGCCACACAGAATAACCAAGCTTTTTGAAAACAAACTTTTCCTGTGACTACGAAATACAATGCCCAAGGGCAAGAAGGCAGTGCACAAGGCCAAATAAAATCTTTTTGACCAAGCAACGTCTATGCACGGAGACACACACAAGTGAGCACAGGGTTCTGAACACTAGGTTTGTTGAAGCGAGGCCAACCAAATCTTCACGAGCATCCTTGACGTCTTCGAGCTTAACCTTTGAAGTGAGGGAAAAAGAATAGGGAAAACCAAATTTCCTTTTTGTAGACAGAAGTAGCAGAAGGAAAGGGTAAGAGGTGCTTTGGCAACGAAGCTCATGCTTCTTATTATTATTTTGAAAACAGAGCCTTTTTTTTAAGAAAACAGTTTTCAAAAATACCGAGGTTGAAAACATTTGCTTTTCCAAGGTAACCAAATAAATAATTTTCAGCGCAAGTATATTCCCAAGTTTTGGTTTTAGAAGCAAGTTCTTGGGAATTAAACTTTTGGATTTTCAAATACTGGGGCCAAGTTTCGAAGGAACTTGAAATCAAACCTCTTTGCAATCGAAGATACGCTATATACTTTTGATATAGAGTTCTATAACAATATTGATTTTCTGAAATGGTTTTGGAATAACTGAGCTTTTAAAATACCCCTTTTTTTATAAAGGTATCCTAATATCCTCCAATATCATAATATCAATAGACTAATTTACTCCCATAATCCTTTTTATTCGGAGGCTATTAATCCAAGGCCTTGTCAATCGTGCGTATACTAGATTGAATCTAAAAGTAACTCCCTTTATCAATTAGCCTCAGCACGACGGTTATCAAATACTCCAAATAGTGGAGTTATCATTTATACAACCCATAGATCATATAACTTCCAAGGTATCATCTATGGTTTCATTCACCAAATCAAAGTTACCTATTCCTCAAATGGATCTCACTTTCCTACATAAAATCATAAATCCAGTCTTGGGTTCATCATTCCACACTCCCATTCAACTATTTACCTGCACATTACTCCAAAATCTTTACCTTTAAATCCACCCGTACCTGTTTGTATCATGGTCTCAATATCTCCATGTTTTAAATCCGCCAGTACCACTTGTATTATGGTCCCAATATTTCAATCCACTGGTAGCATTTGTATTATAATCCAACATTTTCCACCATTGATGTATACTCATAATCTATTTATCAAATGATCAGTCCTATTATCCGCAAATTTCCTTCCAAGCGACTTCATTGTCATAAATGTCCACCGAGAATAAGATTATTACTCAAATCTATAAATTAGGGATTATTATTACTTATCGTAATTTCCTCAGAATTTTCAATAATCCATGCAGTAGTCAAGCTATATTCCATTATCCCACTACTGTAAACATTCTCCGGGAGCCATGCTATTTATTAAAGCTGCAAACCAACAATTGTTATCAGATTCCCCATTCTTCTAAAATTCCACCGATCCACTTATTTGAGCCAATCCAATCTCTTTTGAGTCAGTTCACTCATTTAATCAATTCAATCATCTATATCGCTCCAATTATTTAACCAATCCGATTATTTTAGCCAATCCAATCCTTTTACATTGGTCCACTTATTTAACCAATCTAATCATTTAAATTGGTCCACCCGTTTTAACGAATTCAATCATGTAAACTCATCTATCCATTCAGTCAATCCGATCATCAAGTTGGTTCATCCATGCAACTAATCCAGTCATTCAAATTGATTTGCCTATTTTTCACCCAGAAATTCACACCATTGATTCTCTCTTTCGATTGACATGAATCCACCAAGATTTACACATATATCTGGGAAATCAAAGCGAATCCTTAGAATAAACTGGCAGGGAGTTAAATTTTGGGAAAACTTTCCTTGGAAGCTTAAGTTAGTTGAAATAAGCTTGAAAATAAGCTTTGCAAATAAAATTTGGCAATTTAATCTTCCAAGGATAAACAACTTTTGTGAATAAAACTCAATGTAGGTTTTATGATTTTGGCCCAAGGTAATATATTTTTTCCAGAAGAGAACCCAGGCACGCGTTAGTTTGAATTCGGGATAAGAGAGCCTTGGAGCCAAAAATGGCCAGGGCAGCAAATAGATGGGAGGGAATCATCTAAGAGGGATAAGAGTAGTAATACTACTTATATTTTGCAGTTAGATTTTAAAGAAATAATTCTAGTCATAAAGCTAACGGCCATGCTAACTAAGGATACGACCTACAGTCGATATGCTCTGATACCAGCTCTGTCGGACCTCGGGTTAGCAAACCCAGATCCTCTATGATTCCACTGCACTATTCCCTAGATCAGTAGATAGTGCTCACAGATACATTACTGTATATCAAAAACATATCATACGGAAGTGTAAATAATACAGTAATACTTACTCATGGGCCGATTAGGCCGAAAATAATAAAATGCAGCAGCGGAAACTTCACACAGGTGGGACCCGCAGGACTTGCCCACAGGCAGCCAACTGGGGTTCGCGACCTAGTCCATGACCTCTTCGTCTTCCAGCTCTGTCGACCCCTTTGAGGCATCGCAGGGCTCGACTTTATTTCCTTTCTGACTGAATGATGGTAATTAAGCAACAGTGAGTACGACGGTACTCAGCAAGCCACCACACAGGATGCAATAATAATAGATGCAAGGCTGTCCAAGGAGGCTTGAGGTTCTTTTATTTGCTTAATGCGACATTTGCAATAATCATAATTAAAATTCCTATGACTTGGCAGTTTATAAACATGCTTTAAAGAGTTTGAAATTGTGCAATAAATATAGCGGTGTCGGTTCCATCCACCGATTACATGGTTCCATCCACCTATGCTAGCTTTTGATCATTATGCCACTTTCATCTTATTTACCACGCTGGAGTACGTCCCTCTAGGAAAATTCAAAATCAGAGTACCTCCCTCTGATAGGTTTTTGTCCCACCCACAAAGGTTTTTGAAATAGAACTAACTCGAGTAAGTTCCCATGTCCGCCCTTGACCGTGGGCACGGCTGCTCGAACAGTTTTACACTCTGCAGAGGTTGTACACTTTCACCACAAGAGATGAATTATCTTCATAGCCAACATGCTTCCTTAGGCATGAGACACAGATAATTTATCACAAAGCCTTTACCTTACTCCGATCTAGCTAGACACCACCCGCTGAGGTTTCACCGCTGAAGGGTTAAATCCACCACAGTCAGAAGCCCCCTCTTACGCCGTGCGAGTACAGTAAATCCCTGTGCCTCACTGTGAGTAAACCAGTACACCCTGGCACCCACTTTCCACTGGTGATATCTGAACTAAACCCTTGCAAGTTAATTAGCTAGGTTGTACCCATATAGACTTGTGGTTGTACTGTTTTACACCAGGAGGTCATCACAAGATTTAGTCCTTAATTTGTCCAGGCGGTTCAGTCCACAAACCACATGTTCTCGTGCTACTTCCGCACCAACCACTCTTATCACCCGCCCAGACAGGTAAAGCAGGTTTTGAGAGTTTTGAGAAGCATAAAATAAGTAATCACAAAGTATTCAGCCACGTACATCCCGTGACTGTCCCAAAACAAGCTCTTATGTTTATGAAGATTGATGATCAGGGCAACTAGCGCCCTGGACTTAACAAGACTAGCATGGCGCTTTAATTTGACTTATAGCTAGTAAGATTATCATTAATATCTATGGTGACAAGGATCAGGTGATTCAAGTATCAAGGAATGGCATAATAATTTAATACAACATCAAGTGGGCATGTAGCTACCTTAAGCTTTGACATATATTTGCATAATAAATTAGGCATGCAAGTTGATAGTTTAAAAGAACATAGTTTTTCATAAAATGTAGGATCAATATGATCAAAGTGATGACTTGCCTTGCTTATTTTACCACGGCCTTGATTGCTCTAATTCAAAGCCTTCTCAGTCATTGATCTTAATTTTACTAGTCCTCGCTTTCACCCGAGTCTTGGTCTTGTTCGAATCCGTCGTCCTGTTGAGTCTTCAGATTCTAATACGCGGCACAGAAAAGAAAGACCAAATAAATTCAAACACTTTAAATGCCCAAGTTAATTTAAATTATACATTTATTACGATTTGAGAATAGAAGGATGATTCGGGTTAGTGTGCCGTAAGCACAACGGTAGATGAATTGGGCGAAGGAATGAGGTGGCAGAATAGCTTTACCGTGAGGGAATATTTAGAATAAGGAGGGACCAAAATGAAGAAGTATCTACAGGAATATACCCCCTTTTGAAAAGGTAGAGGTCAAAACATAGCTGATCGGGGCAATGCGAGGTTCGACCATTTATTTGATAACCTTCTCATTATTAATTTTATATTTATCAAGGAAGTCCCGTGAGTCAGCCAGGACTTACGGACAAATAAAAGGGGTTAGCGAAGATAGTAAAGAGGAATTGTACTTTGTATTTTTAGGATGCGGGAGCTTTATAGGAGATGAGAAATTTTAATTATTTGATGAAATTTGATATTTCATGAGGCGATAATTATCTAAGATTGCAGTAGCCAGCTTAACAAATCATTATGTTAATGGCTGAATCAAATGATGGGGTTAGCCATTTCAGTCTAGTCGTTATTAGGAGCAAAGTTAATCAGCCGGCTTATTAACAATTATTATTAGATATGGCAACGATTATATTTTACTAAAAGAGATGCTATTACTTTATAGGGATCTTCTTAATAAAGCTATTCCTTTTATTATTATTATTATTTTTTTTATTATTTAATTTCGATCATTAAAGTTAAATCCCGAAATAATGATTGGGGATTTGGGTGTGAGGCAAGGACTACTTTATGCACTAATAAGAGGGATGACATGATTTTAGAGATGGGCATCCCCTGGTCAATATTTTATGTGGCAAAACCTTGTTAAGTTGATCTACTTAGTTTGTACTAATAGCTTTGATCGAGAAATGGAAGATACCATTTAGATCACTCAAGCCTTTAATAGAATGTGATAATAGTACTTGATCTGTTTGCCGCCAAATTCAAGAGTATTGAGATTATCTTTATAAAGCTTCAAATATACATATATAATTATTCAGGATTAGACTTTTTGGTATTCTTGGTTTATAGAAGAGAAACTTTTAATTAGACAATATCTATTGAATTCAAGTCCATTATTTGTTGTCTGGAAATAGATCATGCATAAACTTATCTTAGTTTTACATGAGGATTAGTATATTAATCTCAATTAGAAATGTAGTTAGCTCATGTTAAGTTTTAATTTAATTGCATTATTCTTTTTCATCATGAATTTTATAAGTAATTTCTTATTCCTCTTTCTCATTTACAATGTGTCTTTTTCATGCAATTTAATCAAAAAATCAATTTCATTTCATACCCCTTTTAGTTTAATTCCACCACTAAATTATCATTCCCATTTTTAGTTACATCTTATATTCTAAGACTGCTTCTAGAAATGAATTGAGAGGATACACGTTTACTAGGTGCTCCATCTAGTGTGGCCCACATGTCAGACATAGAGAGAGAGAGGGAGAGACAGAATGGTCTTCGGCTGAAACTAAGGACAGAGGAGCAGTGGAAACAGGGGAGGAAGCTGCCGGGGCTGGGCGGCGGCGACGTCGACGAGGAGCGGCCAGGGAGGCGCCAGCGACCGGCGAAATGGTGGCAGGGCTTCGGCCGGGGTGGTGCCAAGGCTGGTGGGCGGCGGCCCTAGGCGGCCGGCGACGAGGGAGAAAAGAGGCGTCGGCGGCCGAGTGCGAGAGGGAGAGAGGTGAGGTGCGCCTGAGCACGAGTGGAGTACAGGTAGCTCACCTGAGCGGCCGGCGGGACCGGAAGGAGGCCGAGGCGGGCCGGCAACGGAGATTAGGGGCGGCGGCAGGTGGCTCGCGCGGAGAGGTCACACCGCTGGGGAAGAGCACCGACCGACCCTGGGGGAAGCTCCGGGGCACCGAGTAGAAGCTCACGGCGCGAGGAATCGGCCTGGGGTCGACCGAGGGGGAGGCGGCGACTAAAACGGCGGCGGCTGGCGTGAGCTCAGAGAAAGGCGGAAGAAAGGGGAGCAAGGAATGGGGAGGAGGCGAGCTCGGCTACTTATAGGGGAGGAAGGGGAGCAGTCAATCCACTGGCGCGCACGCTCGGGGCAGTACTGCCGGCATGGGTAGCGGCATGGGCAGCGGCATGGCAAGGAGTACCCCAGGCATGGCGGTGCGTCCGGCGGCATGGGGCAGCGGGGAAACCAAGGGCAAGGCTAGCTAATCCGGGGGCGGGCGGCACGGCTGTAGCTGGTGGGTGCGGCCGAAGCACAAGACCGGGCCGACGACGCCATGAACAGAGGCGGGGCTCGGGAAGAAGCAGGGGGAGGAGAAGGCAGACGCGCCGGCTGGGCCAAGGAAGAATTGGGTCGGTTGAACCAGGAAAGGAAAAGAAAAAAAGAAGAAGAGCGGCTGAGAAAATAAAAAGAGGTGGGCCGGCCCAAGATGAGTTTTGATATTTTAACAATTTCAGAATGTGAATTTGTGATTAGATTTTGAGTTTCAACGTTTGGTTCAAATTTTTGGATATCAACAATTTAATTTTAAGATCGTCGAGCTTTGGATAATTAAATCTTAATTAAATTTTTTTAATTTAAATTTTAGATATACTAATTGAATGGAAAGGATTTTATATTGATTGCCATTTCCTAATCTTGGTTTTGAATCTCCAGATTTCGATTTAAATTTGGGATTAAGACTTCCAAGTAAATTTGGATTTTCTAAATTTTGAGTTTTGATCTTGACTCCAAAGTTTGGATTTTTATTAATCAGGCTATTTGCTAAGAAAACAAACTCGAGAAATTCGAATGGCACCAAAAATCTTTGAGAACACGGGAAGAACAACATAAATATTTTATAATTTTTGCAATTACCGTAGTTCCCTTTTTGGGATGTTACAGCAGCCCTATGTTGTCATCTCTCTGTGCAAAGCTGCCCTGTCTTGTCCTCTCACTGAGCAAAGCTGCCCTCTCTTGTCATGTCACTGCGCAAAGCTGCCCTCTTTTATCATCTCACTGAGCAAAGCTGCCCTCTCTTGTCATCTCACTGCAGAAAACAGCCCTGTTTTGTCATCTCTCTGAGCAAAGCTGCCCTCTCTTGTCATCTCACTGAGCAAAGCTGCCCTCTCTTGTCATGTCACTGCGCAAAGCTGCCCTCTTTTATCATCTCACTGAGCAAAGCTGCCCTCTCTTGTGCAGAAAGGGTGCAGAAAGCAGCCCTATTTTGTCATCTCTCTGAGCAAAGCTGCCCTCTCGTTTGGTATAAATAGCACGGTTGGGGTCTCATGACATTGTACACATAGAACCCCATAAATCGAGCAAAGAAGTACCATCTCTTTCGTGGTGGAAAATACCATGTCGGAAGCTGAGGGGCCAGTCGATTTTGGGTCACCGAAGGAAGACCTTCCCTTGGAAAGGAGGGAGATCTTTGGTCCACAATACCGCCTGATACCAAGCCGGCGTACTCAACCAGCGTGGCCGAAATGCAGACACAATGAGTACGCGGTCGTGTAGGCCCTAGATGGCCCGTTCAATGGCGGGCGCTGTTTCTTTCGATGCCCACGCTCTGGGGTACAAATTAGTAATAGTACATTTGTTGTTATTACTTATGGACCCTCCATGTTTACCGTCCTTTCCCGCAGATGGCGAAATGCGACTTCTCCCGGTGGATCGACCCTCCTCATGAATGGTATATTTGCCGTTATGTGGATACATTATGGGATCGAGTCTTGGAGTTGCAGGACCGAATCGAGACTCTCAGTGAGGAGAACAACGACCTCCGCCAACAGATTCAACGCGAGAGGGGCAACGAGGAGGTCGTGAACATAGGAAGCTCTTATGATCCCACATGTTGCTGCGCGAACCCGAACTGAATATGTGCGTGCCACTACCACGACGGCCAGCCACGTCCGAGGCGGCCCCCTCAGCAATTCTCCATGTGGGTGCCATGAGGCTCTTTTGGCATATAGGCAACGAGGGGTATGGTTGTGTCATATTTTAGTTCTTGGTTGTCGTATTGTGTTGATGGTGTGGCGCTGGGCCTGTTGTCGTGATTTAAATTCTTGGTTGTAGTACTTCCATATGTTCTGTATGTGCAATGTATGTGTTGTTCTCCATGTGGGTGCTATCGCATTTTAACGAACAGCAAATACATCTAGTAAGTAAGCAATACTAAGCTACCAGCACAACACCAACTACATTACAGAAAAGGGATGTAACATACAAGTTTTACAAATGGTACATGAAATTTAGCATGCATTGCAACTACTGATCAGGACATGCATTGCATCGTCTAGCTGTGTGTCCCTCTTGACTGCATCGCCCACAACGTGCACCAGATGTTCCCGCTTGTGATTCGTCCATGCCATTTCTAATACGTCGGCTCTGTCGCCGACCCTTCCCACCCTTCATCATGTTAATATCCGGAACCCAGGTCCTCGCTGAAATGTCCAAAGTGGCAAAGTTTCCCACCACCCTAAACCCCCGGAGCTCCCCACACTAAGCTTGCAGTATTCTCTCCTTGAAAAAGTACTCGGACATAAAGTTGGAAGGATCTATGCCCACGGTCCCGCAAACAGCGAGGACATGAGAGCATGGCTTGTGTAACAACTTAAGCTTGTTGCATGTGCAACTAGGTTCGTTTGCATGATCTCCAAGGCATACCTCGTGAGTAATAAGTGAACGAGATGTCCCAAATCCGGCTTTGTCACGGAGTATCACCTCAAAACGATGCTCCCTGTTGCCCATGACATGCACTGTGTGCAATTGACCCTTCTGTGCCTTCGTCTCCATGCACGCAGTAATTTTTGACGAATACAGAGCTCCGGGATTGGCCGCATGAAGTGCGGCACTTGCGTGCCACTCCCTGAAGTAGCGGATTGTGCTGTGAAGAACACCTTCCACGATGGCGACAAGGGGCTGAGAACGGAGACCCCTGAGAACCCAATTGTAGACCTCAGCAAGGTTAGTTGTCATTATTCCGTACCTTGCGCCATCTGTGTCGTGCAACAGCGACCACTTCTCCAATGGTTCCCCCTGAGTAGCACTTGATGTTTCGTGAGCTCCTCCTTCTTAGACCACTTCGGTTAGGCTCATCGATTGCTGGCAAGCATTGCGGTTGTGCCGCCCCAGGAGTGACCGGCCCCTTGCTCCTCTCTTCGATGTTCTTCCTGGTGTGCTCATCCAACAACCCCCATAAAGCATCAAATTTCCTCTACTGGCTCTGCCTAGCTAACCTCTTGAATAGCTTCATCAAAGATTGTTTCGGGAATTGCTTGAAAAAGTTTGCCCCTAAGTGACAACTGCACCACCGGTTCCTCATGTCCGGCCAATGAAAGGTCTCCTCAGGGTCTTCTTGAAGTTTTTGTATCGCCTTTATAATACCGGCGTGGCGATCATGGATTACGCACACACCAGGACGGGTGCCTACAACTCCAGCCTTCACATGTCTGAGAAACCACAGCCAGCTCTCATAATTCTCACTCTCCACAAATGCAATGGCCAGCGACAGTATTTGATTGTTACCGTCAACGCCTATGGCCGTCAGGAGCTGCCCTTTGTATTTGCCTGTCAAGAAGGTCCCATCTACTGTGATCACTGGCAGCATGTGCCTGAATGCTTCAATGCTAGCACCAAATGCAAACAATGCTCTCTGCAACACTGCAATCCCGGTGGACTTATGGATGGCTTGTCGTGCACGGCGATGTACATGCCCGGGTTCGTTTGCTGCAACACCTTAAGCATACGAGGAAGGTTGTCGTACGCCGCCTCGAAAGTGCCAAAACGTTTTTCCAATGCCTTTTGCTTTGCACGCCACGCTTCGCGTAGCTAATCTTATTATTGAATTTATTCTCGATAGCTACCACAATATGTGTGGCCGCAATATCTTTCTTCTCCACTATCTCCCCATACATCAAATTGGCTATAAATCCGGATGTCAGGTTACGATGCCTCGCCAAGACAGTGTTTAGAATGCAGGAGTGCGGCTCCACCTTGGAAACAATCCAATGAGTCTCATACTTGGGTCTATGTGCGTTCACCCTCCAAGGACAACTAGCCTGCTCGCACTTCATAGTGTACTACTCCTGGCTTGATTTGACGACGCGAAATGTCCGCTGCATTGAAAGGGCCCAAAGCTTGATGGCATCCTGCAGTGCTTCCTTATCAGCAAACATAGCATGCAACCGAACCTCTGTCTCATGATACTTCCATGGTGATTCATGCTCATCATGTGCGGAAACACCCTCCGCATTAAACTGGTTCCATTCCTGGATAGGAACTTCTTCATCATCGGAACTGTCCTCCTCCTCGACCTCTACAGCTTGCTGTTCATCCCATGCCCTCTGGTCAACAGATTCCATTTGCTGCACAATATACTCATTATGCTCTCCTTCATCAGCTTGCCCAGTTGCCTCTCTATAGCTTGACGGCTGTAACTCTCCTCCATGTACTGCATCGCCTTGCCCAGTTCCCTCTCTATAGCTTGACGACTGCAACTCTCCTCCATGTACCGCATTGCCTTCACACGAGCAACTTCATCAGCTCCGCCAACGTGTGGCCCGCCCGAGCTACTAGCACCTCCCGAAGCAGCATAGGCGGACACACGAGCTTGCGCAGCTGCTTGTAGTGAGCACGGTTGCACAAGCAGGACACACTCGTATCCACGGCGCCGACACCCTTGCACAAAGCCCTTCCACGAAGCAGAGCACACCAATGTCTTCAACTCCCATCTGATGTCCGTGGGAGACCGGCTCCAAAGCCCTTGCACAATGACGTTGCACACCTCGGGGTCCAATGAAAAACTCTGGGTCAGCCAATGCTGCACATCTGTCATTCGAGCATTCTCGTCATCCAGAAGTACGAGAGTTACTTGCGGAAAATCGCTCAAATCCACACCATTCGGACCTTCACGAATAATTCCAGCACCATAATACACTCTCAATGTTGTAGTGGCCATTGATGATGTAGGCCTGCATGTATGATTGAAATTTACGATATGTCAAATAACATCGTACAACACTAAACTACACTTTCCATACTAAAAAGGGTGCTAATATTTTTATACTACAAAATGTTCCATACTACAAAATGTATACTACAACTTTTTGACACTAATATTTCCATACTAAAATTGTACTACATTTTCAAAATCTACAATTTTTACTAACACCAACATTTCATCTAAATAATAGTGCAAATACAACATAATAAAAAAATATCTGGATCCAAATTGATGGAATAGCTTCTACTCTTCCTTCCTTCCTCCCTCACCTCCTCCTCCAACCCTGTCCTCCTCTCCTTCTCTTCTCCCCTCCTGTTCTTCCCCTCCTCCCTCTCTTCTACCCCTCCTTTTCTTCCCCTTCCTCCTCTCCTCTTCTTCTCTCGCACAATGAGTGCCCCTTTCTCCTCTCCTATTCTTCTCTCGCACAATGAGTGCCCCTTCTTCCTCTTCTCTTCTTCTCTCGTTTCTTTTCTGTGCGCAGAATGAGGGCAAACAGTGGTAGGTGGTAGTGGGCGGCCGACTGCGATGGAATAAAGTACCCCCCTGTCGCCCTACCGTTGGGCGACTGGAATTCCAGTCGCACAACCGTATAGCGACTACAATAAGTCGCCCGACGCTTAGGCGATACCATTGATTCGCTCAACCGTTCCTACATTCCCTAAATGTCGCCGCCCGGTTGGGCGAAAGGTGGTTGTCGTCCAATGGGAGGGCGACTGAAGCCTATTTTTGTAAAAAATTTTCCCGCGGGTATATTTATGTATTTTCAAATAAAAAATGGATTATCCGTACAAAAAAATCGTCTGTAAAGTATCACATATGGTTCTTAACAAGAACCGCCTATAATTTACTCGTAAGAGTACTGTAGTATTCATGGTCGTCCGAGTAGCACTCGTAGTCTGAAGCATTCATGTTCGTAAGTTGTACTCGTATAGTCGGAGTGTCCGAGTGGACAGATGATTTTTAATTGAAACCGTCTATGATAATTCACAGATGATTCGAACCGTCTGTGATAATTGTGTATGAAATTTTAGTCTCGCCCCACCATGTCATTTATCCGCAGCATCTACCCCAGGATCCCGATCTCACCCGTTAATTCTCTGCACATCGAACGGTAGGCACCGATCTTTCCTACCTCTCACGCCTTATTAATCCCTCGATATGTAGGCCTCGCCATTCTCCTCTTCTCCCTTTCCTACCTTGCATGACGTTGAGGGCCTCGAGACGCTGGCCAATGACAAGAGCTGGCTCGCTGTGCCCCCTGAGCCAGACGTCCTCACCGTCAAGATCGACGATCTACTCACGGTATGTACAAGCCCCATCCATCTTTTCTTCCCTTCCCTCAGAAGGTTACCAAGAAGATGAGGCTATGACTATAGCCTGTGAATGTGCTTACAGGCCGTGATAGATGGGAGGGTGCCATCGTGCATGCACCATGTCAAGACGCTGAGCAAGTGCAAGCGTTACTTGATTCTATTTAGCTCATGCCCAAGGGAGGCGACGTGCTCTGCACTTTTTATGACCCTCTACTGTACGTCCCTACAGACTTGACAAGTACATGAAGTTTCGGTTCATGGTGTTTTTGCTGTAGTCGATCTATGGTAGTCGTTCTGCCATACTCGATCTTCAGTGGCCGTTCTGCAATGGTTGATTTGTTGTGGTCATTCTGCAGTGATTGTAAAGGTGTGATTGTTCTGTGGTGATCGTTCTATTATGGTTGTTCTACCATGGTCGATCCACCATGGTCGATCAGTTGCTGTGAAGTTCCGGTTCACGGAGCAAAGGTGCAAATTATGAGTAGAGAAAAAGACGAGAAAATGAAAAGATAAAAAATCATCAGTACAAATATTACAGATGATTCTTATTAAAAACCATCTGTGATAGTCAACTATCACAGACAATTATGAGTTAATAACCGTCTGTGATAATAAGTATCACAGACGGTTCAAAAACCGTCGGTGATGACTTTATGTCATTACTGACGCATAAACTCTAACAACTCACCAAACCGTCTATGATGACGTTTTTGAACTGTCTGTGATGACCTTTTCTGTAGTAGTGAAGGATGTTGAAGGGAAAGTTCAAGCAACGGTTCATCGAATGGTATGATTGATGCAAGTGAGGCATGGTTGAGGGAAACTAACACAGAGAGACTTGTCGAAGCGTGAGCCATTGGCAAATCTACATGTTGCAAGTATGGGGATTGCTTACAAAGGAAGAGAAAATCATAAACTAGGCTCAGGGAAGAGGCGAGGTCCATGGTCAAGGTAAAGGTGTTTTGGCGGAGAAGCCAAAATACCGAAAATAGCGAAGAGACCAAAACCATGGTGCTTGGCGAGCATTTAGAGAGTAGTTTAGGTTAAAAAAGTGCTGAGGAGGTCAAGTGGATGAAAGATTGCTCCTTAGCGGGTTTGGGCTTATGCTCTTTGAAAAGCATGCTAAGTCATATATGTGTAAAACCTGATGTGTGTGGGGTTAACGAGTTCCCCAATTGTGCTAATGGATAGCATGCATTAGAGATAGATGTGGGCTGGTTGTCTCATCTATTTGTGGTAGGTGTGGTTGGTGGCTAGGGTTAAGGGTTTGCAAGGGAGGCAAAGAGGAAGGTAACCAACTACTCCCTCTATGGTTTGGGTGAGTGCTTTTGGGTGAGAGTGCTCCATTCTCCATGGTGGATTGGATGTAAATCAAACCTCTACAAGTTGCAATAAATCAATCTTGTTCATTTCCATGGTGTGTTCTTGATCTTGTTGATTTTGCTCTTGTTTTGGTTAGTATTTTTGCCCTCCCCCTTCCTTCTTGATCTTGCTGGTTCCAAGAATGTATAAGAGATTTATATGCCTCATGAGGATCATATGCCATCCATCTGAGGACTAGCTGAGGCAAGATATTGGAGATTGCCCGGTTTGGTTTGATTTGGAGCCCTTCTTGTGAAATCATATTCCTAGGGTTTTGGTCCTGAATCTTTAGGTATTCATGCTTGCTATAATATGTGGGAATGTATCTAGAGCCATCTAAGCTACATCAAACCCACAAGCAAGCCATCTCACAAATTTGTGAGTTTTACCAGTTTTGGTGCAACCGTGGTTGTCTTAAGGAAAAGTTAGAATTTTGGCCAAGATCCCTACGATTCTTTGATGGATTAGGTTCCTAATATTCTTGGCATGGTGTGTGCAAAGTTTCAAGTCATTTGAACCCATATTTTGAGATTTGTGAGTTTTTAGGGTTTTGGCTTGGATTGATTTCCAAGTCTAGCTCAGGGGAGTGTGTAAGATCGAGGAGGCCGACTAGAGGGGGGTGAATAGGCAGTCTAAAAATTCTCTTCTAATTAATACTAACAATTCAAGACCTTGTCAATTTGCCTAAGCCATGTATACAATGCAGAAGCTTAAAACAAATTGGTTTAGCACAAATAGCACCTAAATCAAATGAATTCGCCTAAGTGCACTAACAATTCTATCCTAGGTCAAGGTTTGCAATTCTAGGTGGACAAGCGATCAATTTAATTCTATGAATGTAAATTGTTTGAATATAAATTGAGTACAAGAAAACAAACCACAAATGACACGTTCTCTTTTTACCATGGCGTTCAGAGACTTGCCGGTCTCCTCTAGTCCACGTTGAGGTAAGCTCGAATAAATCAGACCGGCTCCACGAATTAAGCCTCCACCTCAAATCACTAGTGATAGCTCTTTCCTGCTCCGGGTAGGTGAGCTTCAACCTTCATAACTTTGCCGGGTCTTCTCACAACCTTCTTTGAGAAGATCACTGCGCACGACGCCTCCCACGCTATCTAGGAGTCGGCAAACTCCAAGAGTAACAAGTCAAGTCCCTCACTTGATTCTTACCACATGCAACGAATGCACAAGCTCAACTCGGACACGAAGTCCACCTCTAGAGGCAACACATGCACTATAGATCCTCTCTCACACCTCACAAAGTGCAACACATGCATAATTGGGTGGAGAGCCTCACTCTAGCTCAAGGAATGCAAGACTAGCACCAGCAACCTACTCCCAATAGCTCTTGAGGAGGTATTTATACACCTCCCTCAAAAACTAGCCGTTAGAGAAGAGAGAGGGCAAAAATCAGCCCGAGGGCCAAGTACGGTAGTTACACTACCGGTACTTACGCTCTCCCAACGGTCACAAAAACTAGCCGTTGAGCTATAAAACCGGTCAGACCGCCACACGAAAACCAGTCAGACCGCCCACACAGGACCGGTCAGACCGCTCCTAAAAAAATCAGCAGAGTCGTTCTCTGGAAAAAAAGGTTCCGGACGAGGAACGGAAGTTCCGCTGGCCGGTCAGACCGCTACCTCAAAGCCGGTCTGACCGCCGGGTCCAAACCGGTCAGACCTCCATATCAACACCGGTTATACCTCCATTACAAGGGTGGTCTGACGTCCATTACAAGTGCGGTCTGACCTCCATTGCAAGGGCGGTCTGACCTCCAGATCAACACCGGTTAGACCTCCAGGTCATATCTTTTGACTCCGATGTCGGAATTGAGTGATCTTGGACTCTATGGAAATCTTATTCAGAGGGATACACAACCCATCTATTTGCATGATCTCAAACACATTAGATCAATGCATAAATCAAAAAACATCCAAAGAATCACTACTATGGTCTAATGTCAAAGGAAATAGTAACAAACAATCTTAGACCATGCCAAGAGATAATGTATGATCTCCAACTTTTGAAAACACATTTGCAAACTTAGATCATGTCACAAGGAGTAGGTACATGGACTTCAACATTTTGCAAAACACATTTGCAAAGTATAGTCACATGTTACAAGGATCCACCACATGAGGTTCAACCATTTGCAAAACACATTCGCAAATCCAAACCTCAAGCTACGATGAGCTAGAGCAAGTGAGGATGAGCCATCAACACATGATGAGACTCAAACTACTAGACATGACCCCTCTTAACAGTACGGCAATCTATACTAGTAATCCGGTCTTTCAACCAAACACCAAGACCGGTAAAAGACTAGGAACACATCCTTAGCCCTAATTAGCCATACCTTTGCCTTGGGCCATCTTCTCGATATGCATAAACTCATGATGCATTCTTTTCTGCAACTCCATCAACACATAATGGTCTTCACTTGACTTGATCAACACATGATCATCACCATGCATCAACTCATGATGCGTCTTTTTTCTTCTTGATGGCCTTCAAGAAATGAAACCTTCTTCTTCTTGATAGTCTTCAACGCATGAAGCTATCTTCTTCTCACTCTTGACTTGATGATCTTCAACACATGAAATCATCTCAAGTCATCATCATTTGTGGAACCTAACCTATTCATCCAACTCATAGAAAATGTTAGTCCACAAAACAATTGTCATCAATTACCAAACTTCACCATTAACACATAATGGAGGGACTACATTCAATAATCTTCCATTTTTGGTAATTCATGACAATCTCAACAAATAATGAGATAAAAATAATTGATTTGCAAGTATACAACTTGTACACACCAATTGTATACTCTAAGATAAGCTTTAAACAAAGCTTACTTATTTGGTTGTCATTAATCATCCAACCATTAACACATAATGGAGAAGTTAGATGACAACCCGATTGCATATGAGTATATATGAACTACACAAGCTATATATACTCAAGAATGTATTTCAAAGTAAAGATCCTAAATATGCATATTAAAAGAAGCATAGATCAATACTCATGAAACTCCAAACCATAGAGAGAGGGCTCCCCCTAAATATGTGCATACAAGTCTATATGAAGAAAAACATATGCACATATTCATTTGAACTGTTTGAGGAATTCAATCTATATTTTGGATATAAGGGATGCATTAATATATGAGAAAGTGATTTCGAATGCATACCTCTTTTAATTTCACTTTTTCATCCAAATGAGACTAAGCATAAATAATACTCAAACAAACATATTAGTCTCATATATGCATTTGTCATTATCACCAAATCAATATAATGGTATTTGTCATTATCATCAAAATCTTATTATGGTATTTGTCATTAACACCAAAACCAACTTAAACGGAGCTTGATCTTTCAGAGTGGTCAGACCGCCCTACACTGGCGTCAGACAGGCCTCCAGATGGCCGACCGCCAACTCCAGGCCGGTCCAACTGTTGTGTCCATGGCAATCTAACCGGGTCCAGTTGTTGAACTCCGTTTTGCTTCTGCGTTTTGGTGAGTTCTTTGTTGGTGTGCTAAGGTTTTGGAATACAATTTGGGGAGGTTAAAATTGGAGGCATCATTCACCCCGCTAATTACCATATTAGGTCCTACAAAAAGAAAGAATCAATGTCAAATACAATAAAAAAACTAACTAAAATTCAGAATAAAAAATAAAAAAAATTAGCAATTTGATTTTCATACAAAATCCAAAGTTTAATATATAAATAACTAAAGTTTTACCTATACTAATTGTAGACTCCAAGGTAATTCTCACATTAATCAATAAACAAGAAACGATCTAGCCATCCATCTAGTGGACCCAAGTTACATTTGTTTACATTAAAATAAAGAGTCCATGCATGTCAAGTACAATCCAAAAATAACTAAAATTCAGAATAAAAAATGAAATATCTAGCCATCCATTTTGTAGGCCGAATTATAAAGGTTTAGATTAATAGAAAGATTTCATGTCAAGTATAATCCTAAAATAACTAAAATCCATAATAAAAATTGAAATTAGCAATTTGATTTCCATATAAACTCCAAAGTAGATTACATAAATGCCTAAATTTTGGAATAAAAATTAAGTGAAAATTACCAATTGGTTTTGTATATAAATTCCAACCTAACACTAAAAAACTCGATAACGGCTATAATTTAAAAATATGGAATGAGTCAATGTCAAGTATATTCCAAAAATAACTGAAATATGGAATAAAAGTTAAAATATAATTAGAAATTTGATTTCCATATGAATTTTGAAGTAAAATCCCTAGATTACTAAATTTTTGAACAAACTAAATGAAAATTATAAAATAGGTTCATACACGAATTCAACCTAAAACCAAAAAAACTCTATGCCAAGTACATTCCAAATATATGCAAATTTAGAATGAAATTAAAGATTATTACATTAATAAAAAATGAAAAAGTTGATGTCTTTCCATCTAGTAGACCTAAGTTATAGTGGCTTTAAAGAAGTTATAATTGTTTAGATTAAAAGAAAGAGTATATGTCAAGTACAGGTGAAGACGGCGTGTAGTCGGGTACAGCTTTGAGACGTCCCAGTCTAAACTCGTCTGTCTGGCTCCGAAGAAGCTGCGCGCGAAGAGTGTCGGAGTGCTGATAGCTGGAAGTGAGAAGCATCCGGAGTTGTCCAATCTCCTCCTGAGCTCTAGCATAAGTGGCTGCCATCGCTTGGGTGAGCTGCACCTGATGTGACAATCGAGGATCATCAGCTAGAATGTCAAAGGGGTCTGGATACCTTTGTCCTGCTCGAGGGTTGATGAAGAAGCAAAAAGGAGACTGATGTACAGCATCCTTGTGCAGGTGGCACAACTCATCAATGGCGAGGCGTGCTGCGTCCTGGACAGCGTCGAAACAGCGGGACCGAGGGTGCTTGATGGGGTATGTGTGGGAGTTGAATTCTTCTTCCCGTGCATACAGGAATACCTCCATCGTCCATGAGTCTCGATCCAGGATCCGCGTCTTCCGCCCCCTGAATATGGGCGGCTGACGGTACTCCAAGCACTGCATCAGCTGCCGGAGAAGGCTAGCGAATGCTCCAGCATCCTCTCCATGTGAGTAGTAGTCCCACGGGGCAGCGGAGGATGAACCAGCCATCTACAAAGTTGAGTAAAAGAAAAGATTAGTAAAAGTTTTTAACAAATGGAGTTGGAGACAAGAACGAGATTCTAAGTAGGAAGAGAGCAGAAGTAAAGAAGCTTATACATTTTTAATATACTCTTTTTATAAATATAAGTCCTTATGGTTTGCCATTCTTAACCTATGTCACGTCCTACAGTCAAATTGGCTCTGATACCATCTCTGTCGGGCCCCCGGATTTCCAAACCCGGACCCTCTGTGTATTACAGCACTAGTCCCAGATCAAAGGTAGTGCACACAGTTAAACAGAATGGAAAACATCACCATCAACGATTTATTACAATAATTAAGAGTACTGACCACAGGGTCTCATTATTACAATAGAGGTTTAAGACCTCGCACACATGAAACACAACGGAAGCAGAAGATAACTCGAAGACGACCCATCAATTCGCCACAGGCAATTGACTGGGGAAGCGCGACCTAGTCCTCCGGGAAAAATCCATCACAGCCACAAGTGAAGCAGTAGTCGTAGTCACCTTCTTGAGCTTCGACTTCCTCTGAGGATTGTTTTTAGAGTGCAGCATGTGAGTACATAAAGTACTCCGCAAGTCTTGGGAAAAATGCAATAGATGCAAGGCTTGACAAAGGAAGGCTATATGGTTCTTTTGCACAAAGCAACATTTGCATTCAATTATTTCTAATTATTTTCGAAGGCATCAATTTAATAAAGTAAATGTTTTAACAGAAACTATCAATAATTCATTAGTGAAGGTTCCATCTACCAACACTAGATTAACTGATCAAGTTTTAAACTGCGGGTTACATCCACCCTCTCTAGCTCCAACTGCCAGGATACCCTTCCGAGAGTTCCCTCCACTCTCGGAATACAAAACTTTGATTTTAAAACCAAAACCAGAAATCTACCATGTGCATGCATTCCTTGCCCGCCCTTGACCGTGGGCACGGCTATTCGAATAGTTTGACACTCTGCAGAGGTTGTACAACTTTACCCACAAGAGATAATTTATCCTAAAAGTCAACACGCTTCCTTTGGCATGAGACTCAGATAAAATATCACAAAGCCTTTACCTTACTCTAATCTAGCTAGATACCACCCGCTGAGGTTTCACCGCAGGTAGGCTAACTGCCCGAACCGAAGCCCCCTCTTGCGCCATATGAGTACAGTAAATCCCTGTCCCTCACTGTGAATAACCAGTCCATCCCTGGCACCCACTTTCCACTGGTGGCACCTAAACTAGACTATCATAAGCTAGTCAGCTAGGTCGTACCCATATAGACTTGTGGTTGTACGGTTAATGCTCAGTCTGGACAAACACAAGCGTCGGTCCTTAATTGACTAGGGTGGAACATACACTTTACAAGATCCCGTACTTCCTGCACCAACCCAAACCAACCATCCACCCTAATCTAAACCAACTTTCACATTTTAGTTTATTTTAAAAGAACAGTGGTAACTCCAATTACCACTAAATTTTAGAAACACAAGTTATTACAACAAATCATAATTTCCCATTTTCAAGATTTCAAAAGTATTCAATAGCATGACTAAGCATTATACTACCATTCCAATATTCACAAAGATTAATATTAATCTCATTATTGAGACAAAGGAAGTTCTAGGGTGACAAGGTACATGGTAATCAATGTCAAATGAGGGCATAACAAAGTTGGAATAACTAATTCCTAAAGATTTGAACTAGTGATTTTATGTAAATAGCAATGCACATAATTTAAAATATTTAAAACCTTTCAAAAGCATAGGTTCAAGATGATCAAAGGAGACTTGCCTTCTTGCAGGGTTTCTGGGTCTTCTTGCTGCTGTGAAGAGGGATCGTCGACAACGCTGGAATCTACGCGAGAAAAGACGAAGCAAACAAAGCAAATAAATAAAAATAAAAATAAAAATTCAAACAAACTCAAAAATTCAAATAGAGGCCATAGTTGAATAGATCTTGATTTTAGAAGAATTTAGAAATTTGAATGGCTGAGTTTGGAGTTAAAATGAGAAAGTTATGCTCATTTGAAAATCTCAGATTTGAATAAATCTAGAAATTCCCAAATTTCTGACAGGTGGGGCCCACTGGAATATTAGATTTTAATTTCTATTTTTATTCTGAGAGATTGACAGGTGGGGCCCACTGAACAGTAACCGCTGGCGGTCACTGACATGTGGGACCCACTGGACAGTGAGCCCACTGACTCAACCTCTGACACGTGGGACCCACTGGACTCCGGGCCCACTTGTCAGAGACCAGCACAGAGGGGTGGGGCCCAGTCGTCAGTGGCCCGCGAGGACAGCTGCCGCTGACGGGTGGGGCCCACTTGTCAGCGCGGGATTTTAAAAGAATGGCTCGACCTCAGCGTGCGGAGCTGGGGGCTCGAACGCGCGCCGAGGGAACCGAGGGGAGGAAGGAGATCGCGCTGATAACCAGATGGGCGGGGAGGCTTTGCCTACCCATATAGGGCAATCAATTCTTTTGAGTTACCTGCCGGAGGGGAGGCCGGGGAAGGTGGCCGGAGGCAGGGTCGTCGGCGGCGAGGGAGTGGCGGAGGGGTGCGGATGAGGTCCAAAACGCGGTTCTGGAGCGGAGGCGAGTCCAACGAAGGGGTCGGCAAGGCTCGAGGACGGGCGGAGGTGGCCGGTGACGAAGGGGGTGGCGGAGCTGGCTCGGGTCCTCCGGTGCGACGGCGCTCCAGCGGCGGGGAGGGGCGGCTGAGGTGTCGGGGAGGATCGCACGGACGAGACGGAGCTCGGGGAGGCGACGGCGGGCTCCGGGGATGACCAAGGCGGCAGCGAAGGCTCGCCGGAGTTGGGCGGAGCTCGGAGAAGAGGAAACTCGACGGCGGGGCGCTTTGGTGCTCGGGAAGGGAGGTGGAGCGTGTCTGGGTGTTGGGCGGAGGGAGGCGAACCAAGGGGGGGGCTTTTATAGGGGCGCAGGGGGAGCAGGGGAGCGGCAATCGCTCGCCGGTGCTGGCGGCCGGAAAAGGAAGGGAAGGGGGAGAAACGGGAAAGGGGAGGCAGGGAAGGAAGGGAGGCGCGGAGATTGGGGATTTGTTTCCCAGCGGGGCTCGGGGTTGCCAAAATCGGGGAGAGGCAGGGAAGGCAAGGCCGGATCTGGCTCGGATTGGTCGCCGGCGCAAAGAAGGAAAGCGGGGAGAGAAAAAAGGAAGGAGGCGGCTCCGCGGGGACGACGGGCCTGACAGGCGGGGCTGGGTGGCAGCGGGAGCGAGAGCGCGTGCGGCTGACGGGAGGGGCCCGCAGGTCAGCGAGGTGAGGGAGGAGGTGAGAGCGGGCGGCTGGATGGCCCGCGCGGAGACTCGGCTCATCCGAGCCGTCCACGCGTCGGGCGAGGAGGAGGGGAAGGCGGGGCCGCCGGCTGACGGGCCGGGCCCGCTAGACAGCGAGGGGAAGGGGAGGATGCGGCCAGGATCAGGCCGAGCGGCGACGTGGGCGGATTTGGGCCGTCCACGCGTCGGCCGGAGGGAAAGATTTGGATTTTTATTGATTTTTAATTTCAGAAAAGGCTAGGAATTTATTTTGGCCTCAGAAAAAATATGAACATACCTCCAAAAATTTCAGAAAAATTCACAGAAGCTCCTGGAGATATTTTGGACTTAATAAAATTATTTCCAACTACTGTTGATATTTAATTTTCATATTTTGAATTACTTTTTAAATTCTAAAAATAGGTTTTAAATTCCAGAAAATCCAGAAAGGCAAATAAAAGCCAAGTAAAATCCAATTACCCTAAAATAGTTAATTTGAATTAAATTTTTTTTCAAAAAGCCAAATTTTGGGATGTTACACTCAAAGGAGCTTCCCGCACCAATTAAAAAAACAAAAAGATCTTGGCATCCATTTGGCAGTCTATATTATAACAATTTAGATTTGAAAATAGAGTTTATGTCAAATACAATCTAAAAATAACTGAAATTTGAAAAAAAAAATGAAATATCTATGTGTCGTGCATCTGGGTAACAGCATCCAACACATCGCGGCCAGTCTTTTTTTATTGATATCGCTATCGGAATGTATCGCGTGAAAATGCTCCTCCTGTGTGATCCACTTGATACGTCTCCTATGCATATGCATATGCGTACACATATAGGGTAGTTTACACTTTACACGTAGTGTATATTTCTGGAAAAGACCCCAACCGATTGCATATTTTCAAGCAGCTCCCTTAGGATGGCATTAACGGCAACTCGTTTGTGAAGCTCTGGCTAATGCAGACGTACGCGTTGTTGTGCTTTGTAACAACCTAAAAATTTTCAAAAATTTTTAATTTGAGCAAATTTCATTACAATTTGAAGTGTTTGCTAAATCCAAAAAATCCAACCAATTTTCGCTTTTCCTTTCGGGAAATTTGCTTTCCACTCGCTAAAACGCCTACAGGCTGCTACGCCGTCACCCCTATTTCCTCAACCGCACGCCAAGATGCCATTCAGGCTAGCCAGCATTGTCTCGCTCGCCCGTCACCAACAACCACGTAAAAAGTCGCACAATGTCTGGGCCACCTCGCTGACCGCCTGTACCCCGCCTTAATGCCACTGCTGACCACACATCACACCGCTCCGCTGTCAACCCACACCACTGCTAGCTCTAGCCGCCTACCGTTCGACACGCACCGCAACGCTACTACTCATTGCACCAACTCGCGCGCCCACACCAGTGAGGCAGATCTTCTCCTGCCACCATCACACCTGCTAGCTCTGCCACTACAACTCAAAAGTTGCTCATCTGTCCACACCATCGTCCATGCGTCGAGAGCACCACCACACTGCTCATGGTACCACCACCTTCACCATCTATAAAACCAAGCTCGGCGACTCCTCAACCACTTTTCACACTACCCCACAGCCACCGTGGTCCCTAGCTCGCCGATGCCATGCGCCATTGCCTCGCTAACCATGGCCATTGTTGCCAACCTAACCCACTAGGTATAGCGCCAACCCGGTACTGTTCACCTAACCTATTAGTATTCACTGAATCTGTAACTATACTCATTTCGACTATTTTGAGCCCGTCTAACCCATTTTCAACCCCGTTCAACCTAACCAAGCTTAATGTAAACCCTATCCACCAAAAGTCACCTTTCTTTTATATCTTTTTCTGGAATTCTAATTTTATTTCGTTCTTATCTTGCGTTCTACAAAACAGAGACTTATTTATATTCTCTCTTCTGCACTAGTATTCGTATTCGACTAGTTGGTCAACAGAAAAGCCACTAGAACAACTAAAGCAGATAGTGTCAAACTTAAAGCCTATATATAAGTGATTGAAAACCTTTGGTGACAAAGTAAGTTATATGTCATGGATCAAGTTGATCCCGTATTATTTAATTATTATTAGTTTTATTTATGTTATTTGAGTATTACTGTAACATCCTAGTTTTTAGTGCCTTATTAAAGTTTTGAAAATAAAAATAATCATTTAGATTTTTCTTGAATTAATTAAAGCTTAATTTGAATTATTAGAAATTAAAAAGATTTAATATGAATAAAAACTTTAATTAATTTAAAACCTGTGTTATTTGAGTTTCTTATGATGCGAGGTTTTTCTGTATTTTGTTGGATTTTTTGAAGTTTATTTGCTATTTCTTTTAGCTCAATTTCTAACATTTAGAAATTCCAAAAATCTAGATTTATTCTTGTGGGCCTAGCCTGTGCTGCTCTCCACCACGCATTGTCTCCATTTTTTGTCTTCGCACTGTCACTGATAGGTGGCCCCCACCTATTAGCTCCGTCTTCCCTAGCCGTGTCCGAGCTGGATTCCACTAGCACGCTTTAGCTACCATGGTATCCTCCTCCGAACCACCTCCCCACTCTATAAAAAGCCATGCTCGAGCCTAGAATGAGTACCCCAGTCGCCCTGAGCTCTTTGCCCTAGCCGCTGTCTACGGATTTGTTGTCATCGCACTGGGAGTAGAGCTTTGAGTCGCTGCCGCCATCCGTAGCTCCAACGAGCGATTCTGTCACCGCTAGTGATCCCTCATCCTCGCCATCACCTTACTAAGTTTCACTGTGCCCTACTCTATTCCTTCCACATCTCGCCAAGGTCAAGAACCTGCTAGAGCAAGCCACAACCCTAAAGCCAAGTTGCTTCGCTGCTCAACCCTCGCCTCTGCTCATGTCCATTAGCCATTGGTCTCCGTGCCCAATCAAATAGCTTCACATTGCCACCATGAAGCAAATGTGTGCCATGCCAACCCTAGCCAAGCCCTCCTCGCTAGAATTCCTTACTGCTTGAGCATCGCCATTGCTCACCTCATTGCCAACCACCGTGCCCACCTCTCCTGGCCAATCAGAACCACTAGATTGCTTGTCTATCGCACGAGGAAGCTCTTGGTGACCTCACTGACGTTTATCTCACCACCATTTGTCGTCATCAGAGATGAAAGTTCTCAGCCGTAGATCCATCCACGCCAGCCATCTAGTGTGGCCTGCCACATCACCGCTCAGTGCCATATGTTCGCCACGTGTGTGCCAAGCCAGCTCACCCCATCGCAATGCACTACCACGTCAGCAGCCACGTGTCAGCCATGTCATGCCTAATCACCATGCCATGTTAACCACTATTATATTTTCTTTTTCTTAAATCCAAAGGGAATATTCAAAAGAATATTTTACTTTCTCTCTCAATTCTAGGAATTTATTTTCCTGACAAATCTTTGAAGAGTCCATTCTCCTTTGTACAAACTCCGATTGACCCGATTCTTCTTCCTAAATTCATCTAAAATTGAGATCTACATTTTGATTCTAGTTTTGTTGTTTTTGGATTATGTTTGAGTTTATTTTATGTTTCATTCACTTTCTCTCTCATTAGATAGTGTCTTTGAAGGAGCAGAAGTAGAAACTGAAAAATCAAGAAGTGGTAACTGAGCATGGCCAAGGCAAGTTATAATCTTTGATCATATTGAATCTATTATTTTAAATCTAAGTATTATTATTTTGTTTTAAATTATTATACATTGCTAATTTACTACAAACCCTTGTACTTTGTAGTTATTAACCAATTTTGATTTTAATCCCTCTTTTGATAATTTGAATTCCATGATTTCTTTGTCACTATAGGATAGTTAACTATCTAATGATGCAATATTAGTATCCACTTAGGTTGTACATCTAGTATGCTTATCCATGCTTATTGTTATGTTGGGCTCATCATTACGTTGATCAATTAATTAATTTTGATTTAATGAGATATTGAATCGTCGTGGTCTGCCATAGTTAAAAAATTTGTGTATCATGACATGGGTGATGTGATTGGTATTGTTTAAATCAAACGGTTTTCATTTGAGCAAGTAATTGTGCAGTAAAGGAGGGTGTGTTTAGCTTTTTGGGATGTGGATGCCTCGCCTGGGTATTGATTAAGGACTTAACTTTATGTGCCATTGATCTAAGCCTTATCATGTAATCACATGTCTACTATAGGACGAACTGGCTAATTAATTTATGATGTTTCACCATTGAGATGAATGTGGGTGGTTAGTTCATTTTTGGGTAACCTTCCACATGATGCAAGAGAGGGCTTTTCTAGCTAGGTGGTTAATTAGCCTACTCAGAAGTGAAACCTTAGCGGGTGAAATCGGGTTGAGATTGAGTATTGTTGTGATCTTCTTGGTCAGCACACCTAAGGAAGTGTGTTATACTGGTGACACCACAAATTAGTCATATCGTGTGGGTAAAGTTGTGCAACCTCTGCAGAGTGTAAAACTATTCGAATAGCCACATCTTTGGTTATGGACAATACTCGGTGATTTCACACGAGGGTTAGAGTTTCATAAAACCTTGGTTGGATTTGGTAGAGAAGTGAATGGTTAGTTCACTTAAGGTTTTATTCAATTCCTTGGACTTATTTACTTTTATTCACTTTCAAAGTTCACTTTTAATCTATTTATTGTATTTACTCTAAATTATTGCTTTCTACAAAAACAACATTTCAGTGATCATTTGATAAGCCTTGCATCATTATGTATTGCATGTTGTTACAATGACTTGCTGAGTACTCTGTGTATTCACGGCTATATACTTTATTGCTCAGTTGCTAAGGAAAACCATATCAACTAGAGGTACTTGATGGAGAATTCTTTAATGACTTCTCATATTAGGACTTCGCTTTCCAGTCAATTGCCTATGGCATGTCGAATGGCTACTAAATTTATCTTTACTTTTCGCTACTAGTTTTTGTTAGCCCCTTCAAGCTATTATTTTTAAGCTTGGCCATAAGGTCGTCACTCTGATAATTAGTAATATTTGCATTTTTCTTAGTAAATCATGTTCATGGTTGTTATTCCATCTATGTTTCTACTATATGCACTAGTGTGAACTTAGACTAGTGCAGAATACATAAAAAGTTTGGATTTGTATATTCGGGTCTCATCAATTATTATTTACATAAAATGATAATTTAGAATGATATGATGAATAGTTAGATCCAACCACTGAAAAGCCCAGTCATACATACTCTTATAAGCCATATTCACCTTGACAATCGTAAGTGTTATTATAATAAGAAATCACCTTGTTAGTAATTAGTAGGTATGTTACAAAAAAATATAAATGCTTTACAAATACTATTAGAGATTGTCCAGTCCAATGCCTACAGACTTTAAACCAAGGCTGAATATTGAGGATTTTTAATGGACAACCACTAGATAGTTGGAAACCCTGACCTCAACCGAATATTGACGCTCTAGTTTGGATATGGTGGTGTGTAGGGCTGAAAACGGTCGGAAACGATCGGTAGGAGGTCAAATCACTTTCAGTTTCACATTATTTTCTCGAAAACGAAATCGATACGATATTGTCGGAAACGAGAACGACATCGATATTCCGGTAAATTCGGAAACGAAACTATTCGATCAAAAGTGCATCGATAACGATTGAAAATCATGAAAGCGATATCTAAAATACAATAAACACATTACACACCAATCTGCACAGCATGACAATAGCTGTATATATTGACCTAGGTCACATGAAAAATAATACTGTAGTAATGATCCATGGCACAAGAGGCAAGACACATATATTATATAGCAATAAAAAGACACGACACAAAGCCACAAGCCCACAACCACAAGTGACATCATGGTCTTAATACAATAATACTTAGTTAGGTCTCACAAGCACATAAAGCTGACAACCACATGACATAGGTGTAGTCACAAACTCACAAACTAGAAAGTACTAGTACACTAGTAACTAAAATACAGATGTACATGTTGTCTCGAACACGTAGAATCTATCCGCGAAGAAAACGGAGTTCTGGAGGTCTAAATCAGAAGAAATCTCATTGGGGAAGAACTGGACTGTAATTTCTGAAAACCTGGAGGACTAAATCGCAAAATCTCTGATCCCCAATCCCACAAAAAACCCTAGCGGCCGCCTGGAAAGCTCGATCCCGGTTCAACTCTTCCCTAACCTCCGTTTGCTTCCTCCCCAGCTCCTCCTTCTCCACTCTCAGCGCCGGCGAGACCAGGCCAAACTCGCTGGCGGCCACCCTTCCTCTTCCTTCCCTCCGCAGCACCCGCGCGCCCTGCTCTCCCTTCTTCTCCACAACCGGCCGCCCCTCTGCTCTCCCTCCATCGCGCCTCCTCCTTTGCGCCGCCGCATCCTCCTCTTTCGGCCGCCCCCACCTTCTCCAGATCTACCGCCGCCTTCTCCATCCACCGGCGCGCCTTCCTTCACTGCTTCCCCTTCGGCGCGCCATCTCCCACCAAGCGCCGCTGTACCTCTCCTCCATCAGCGCCGCCACACTCCATTACTCCGGCAACCCGCCGCTCCACCGCATCTTTCTGCTGCTTCTCACCACCTACTACTCTCCTCCCTCCTCTACCACTTCTCCACCCGCGCCACCTACTCCAGTGCGCCGCCGCACCTCACCTCCACCGCGCCGTCCTCTTCCGCCAACTCCACTGCCGATCTCCTCCTTCTCATCCGGTCGCCGCTCCAGATCCCGCGCGCACGCCGTCCGCATCCAGCGCGCCACCCACTCACCACCGCTCCTCACCACCTACTCCCGTGCGTCGCCTGCCGACCGCACCTTCACCACCGCACCGACACCAACGGCGTCCACATCGCCGACCTCCATCAGCGCCGCCATCCCGACGCAATCCCGAATGGGGACTGGGGAGACCGGAGACTAATGGGCCTGGGCCGGGGTGCTCACGGTAATTATCGACGGTAATTACCGGTTAAATACGGTATTTTTCGAAAACGATCGGAAGAGAGCTAAATCGTTTTCGTTTTCATTTTCGGATGTTTTTACCGTTCTCGTTTCCATTTTATCGGTTACCGTCACCGTTTTCGTTTAGGGGAAAAAATCGATAATTTCTCAAAAACGATTTTCGGTAACCGAGAATTACCGTTTTCGTTTTCAGCCCTAGTGGTGTGGTGCCAGTGTGCACGGGGTATGTGAGTGATAGCCTTATAAGGACTGGACCCTTATGACAAGTAAAACACACAGAATTCGCTCAACCATAAGCTTGACTTGTTAACCTAGTCTAGTACACTGCTCAATCCGATCGAATGTCCACAGGAGAGACTACTATCCCAGAGGTTCAGGATGGCCCACGAGAAAGCCATGAGATAGAAGTTGGCCTAGTTATGCCACTTACCATTCTTCATAATGGTAGGTCCACTCAACGTTGGGCCACAATTTTTGCACTGGCCAGTGGATTCCTGATAATGGTTGAATGGTCCCGAGCCTACTGGGTAGAAACTAGAATGAGAAGAGTAGTGAAATGACCATGTTATGTCAGCTCAGTCGCATGCTAATTAAATAATGCTTTAAGGATGAAAAACCCCTTTACTAATTAAATAATGCTTTAAGGTTTTAAGTGCAAAGTTCTTCACCAGCAAACTTGCATCTATTCTTATCATATCACAACCCGTGACTCTATCCAATTGAACACTTTGCACGTCAGTTAAATAGCATTCCTACACTACTACGAAAAAGGCTATACTGGACGCCTCATCATAGACAGTTTTCTCAAATTATTTGTGTTATAATTATCATAGATGGTTTTACAAGCGTGACCCGTGTACCATCTGTGATACCCTACTATGACAGACAGTTCTTGTTAATAATCATTTGTGATATTTCACAGACGGTTATTCATACGAACCGTCTGTGATAATTGTAGACATCACAGACAGTTTTTAATTAGAACCGTATGTGATAGTTCATAGATGGTCATTAATATAAACCATTTGTGGTAGTTATGTATCATAGACAGCTTATGGCTAGAACCATCTGTGATATGCTTACTCTCCCTGATGCGCGTCTTCGATCGTTTTGCCTCCCAGATGTGTCTCTTCCTCTCACGAGCCGGATGCATTCCTTGTTATATAAAAATAATCATCCGCCACCGGAGATTAATCCTATACAATCACCTTACCAGCCGGCTATCTTCCTCTTCTTTCTTGTCTCTCAAGCACAAATAAATGGCTCCCTATTCTTTCTTGTCACCGACATTGATGGCCACCTTGGCTATCTTGGACGGGCACCTCGCCAGTCATACTGTAGGACCAGACAGGCAACAGAGGGGGTGAATGGTGCCTTCAAAATCTCCCCAAGCATCCACTTAACCCTTTTTCTCCAATATCTACTGTGCTATAAAGACAAGGATTGAAAGCTCACTAGAAAACCGAGAAGATAGACTGAACAGATCAAGGAAAACTGAGCTAGTCGGAATCTGACATCGTGGTCAAAACTTATCACATGGTCGTAAGTCTCAACAATGTAGTCAATAGTCAGTGATACCCAAGACCAGAACAACAGATAAAAGGTACCAGAGAAGAGACCATGGTTGGAGACCAGCACTGTGGTCGAAATGTGACAACGTGGTCATAAACACGACAATGTGGTCGAAAACAGACAACAATGTCAAAAGCAAATGGTGCGGCCGTAAACCCGACTACGTGGTCAGAGGCAGACAATGTGATCAAATACCAACAAGTGGCTGAATAATCAACATTGTTGTAACCCACTGAGACCAAGGTCAAACCTACGTGGTCGAGAACTTCTCAGAAGAAACAGAGGAAGAACAGAGAGGCGCACGACCGCATGATCGGAATTCTGAATAACTTTTGATTCAAGGATCAACTGGTCATGAAACTTTAAACACAGCAAGAATAAGATCTCAAGGGGTTGCTTTGATCTTTAATTGAAAAATCATCAAGCACAAAGACATCTTTCTTCAAAGTCCCCAACAACGCACAAAAGAGAAGACGAAAGAGCGAACTGTCAATCAGACTATGTTGATGGGAGTAGAATAGCCAAAATGGCTTTGGGCATGATTCCTGAATACACAACAAGTCAGATCTTTGACAAGAATGTTCTCTCAAAACAAGAAAGAAAAGATCAAAGAACAGAGAAGCGCCAAGAAAGCATATGAACAAGAACAAATAAACTCAAAGCCATCCAGGCAACAATACTCGAAAGATAGATCAAGAATAGATGTATTGCTCTGCGGATTGAGTCTACAGCCACTCCATCCAGGAGGACTAGGAGCACCACTGCTCCACACCAAAAACAAGAACGCACGCAAGAAGAACAGAAAAAACCTAGAGACACCGGATGGGTAGCCCTCCATCCCTTTTATAACCTCTAGATAGTGGGGATAACCCGTTAATCCCTACCTAAGACCGGGTTTTCTCATGCACACATCAGACATCAACCCATTAGTTCATACAAGACAAAAGTGCTTTAATAGAACTACCATCCTTTTCAGGTCTTGGGCAAATCACCAAAATGCCCCTCTACCACCTTCTTGGAAGCTTCCTGCTTTCTTGCCATCCAATCCTTGCAGCCACCTTGCAAGCTTTAGTCATCTTTGGCATCTCCCCAACCGTTCTGGACCTCAACACTTCCCTGTGCCTAGTCTCGGTTCTTCCATGCCTCACCATGACCTAGCTCCAAAGTCTTGTAACCATCACTGACAGGCAAAGCATCACATAACATCGTACAAAACATGGAGATCATCAATCTACATAAGAAGAATGCACTTAGAGAGCAACCCAGCTGATCTTATACCACTTATGACTACTCGAATGCACTGGACATGAGGTACTCGTAGCCCTAGAAGTCCCACCAGCAATCTACGACCACTCAGCAAATCGTTACGACCATCACACAGGTTGCTACTACCATGAAAATAGATGCTACGACCATGTAGCAGACACTACGACCATCACACACAGCAGCTATGACTTTAATTGACCTGGTCGTTACGACTTACAATCACACAGATAGAGTGCTTCGACCATTACTCACAGCCAGTAGAATTTATGACCATGAACCATGGCCAATCAGATCTACGACTATCGACCACGCACGGTCAAATCTATGACTATCGACCATGGCCAATCGAAGCTATGACTATCGACCATGGCCAGTCGATGCTACGACTATTGACCACAGCCAGTCGAAGCTACGACTATCAACCACGGCCAGTTGAAGCTACGGCTATCGACCATGAAGTTGTAAAAGCCTCTACCGAGCACCAAGTCATAAACTAGACCAATGACCACAAAGGCACACACAACATGGTCGTAAAGAGCAAGTTGTAAAAGCACTTACGACTACCAAGTCATAAACTCGACTACCGACCACAGAGGCACACAACGTGGTCATAAAATTAGCTGCGACAATGTGGTCACAAAATCGTCTGCGACAACATGGTCGTAAAATCAGCTGCGACAACATGGTCGTAAATTCGACTGCGACAACGTGGTCGTAAATTCGACTGCGACAACGTGGTGGTAAAATCGACTGTGACTACGTGGTCGTAAAATCATTTGCGACAACGTGGTCATAAAATCGACTGTGACAACATGATCGTAAATGCCACTACCGACCATGACGCCTGCCGACAACTTGGTCGTAAGAGGTCCTGCCGACCATGTCGAAAAGGCTTAGAACCTTACAGATAAAGCACAAACCTCAAAACAAACTCAATCTCTCTACACCAAGGGTCAATTACTCATCACAAACATGGGGTCACCTTCACATGGTCTCTCACATACACTGGCGGATGCTGCGAAAGGACATTGTGCCAACAGTGTACTCCCTCCTATGCCCAAGGATTTGCCAAAGCACTTGAAGACCACCTTCCACCGTCTTGACATCCTCCTCTGCCACATCTTCTGGTTGGTCTCCCACTTCCGGCGAGTTAGCCTTGCCATCAATGTGGTCCTCCACAACGACGTTGCATATCTCCAAGAGGCTTGCCATTGCTTGGAGTGCTTAGTCGAGGTGATGGGCAACCAAGTCAACCTTGTCGAGACCTCTCAAGAAAGGAAAGAGAACCCATGGGCTCAATTTGACTTGATTGTTCAGTTGGAGGGTGTTCGGGAGGCACTCGAATGAGTGCTTCATCGGGTGGATGCATTTCGGACTTCGTTCGCTGATGATCCCAAACCATCCGATGCCGACCACATCACCTATAAAGTTTTGAAGACAAAGATTGTATGCTACCTTCGACACTAGAAAAAACATCGAAGGAGTTAGGTTTCTACTTTTTTTGTTATCGTTTGTAAGAAACAACTGGCCACACTGTTTGGGTGTCATATATATGTAAAATCAACTAGTTGAATTTGTATTTACTCTCTTTTATATATGTAAACGATCTTGATATAACGACATGACAGCATTACTGACAAGTATGTAAACGGTCTTGATATAACTAGTAATACATATTTACTCCTGAATTATTACTGAATTTGTATTTATGTATATGGGAGTAAATTTCGATTTTAGAACCATATTTATCACAGATGGTTCTACTTTAAAACCATCTTAGATATTTATTCGTAGATGGTTATTAATACGAACCGTCTATGATATGTAATTATCATAGATGGTTCGTAATAATAACTGTATGTGAAATCTCCTATTATCACAGACGGTTCTTGTTAAGAACCGTCTGTGAATGATCACAGATAGTTATTATCGAGAACCGTCTATGATAGTGCAAGACCATAGATAGTTCACTTTTGGACATGTCTGGGATATGCCGCGTTATTAAATTCCTAGCCAGCGGGGTCTTGATAGATCTGTCTTCATTGCGCTGCATTGGAGGAGGCGATCGACTTTGACAAGTTTGGTGAAAGCATACCGCTTGTAGATCTAGCTCTTGTAGATCTATTTATTCTTAGTGATTAGAGGTTAGTATATATTTGTTTCTAATTATATACCTTGTAATAAAGAGAGGTGATAGCTATTTTTAGATCTAGCTTAATGGTAGTTTGCTCCAATTTAAGAATCGGTCACTACTCCTAGTTTACTTTCATATATTCTTGCTTGATATATACATTGCTTCATGAATAGTATATAGCTAGCTTTTTAATTTAGATATGGATAATTTATTATAAGGTGAATGTCAATTACATATAAATATTAGGTTGGCTAGCTATAGTAGTATTAATAATATAATTTGACACTAATTTGTTACATGTGTAGCGTAGATGGACCGAAGTTGAATGTACGTTAAGAACCATGTGAATAAAGAGTACATTAATGGCGTGTCTACTTTTAGAAGAGCGGCCAAGCTGGATATGTTGAAGAAGAGAATGATTGTATCCTCTACCATAAAGAGTATGCGAAATTACATGTTTGTCCAGTGTGCAAAGCATCCCGATACAAGCATAAGAATGACTCTGATGACGGCAAAGGCATCGAGGTGAAGCAAGGACCTCCTGCTAACATGGAAGGCCTTTATGCAGATGAAGATGATAACCGAATGTCAACAGGAAAGTGCGGCGCACAAGGCTCTCCAGGCACAAAACACTCACCCCCATAGACTCGGCATTGCTGGGTACATGGGTAAAATCCCCCAAAGGAGGATGGAGGACGAGGTCACAATCCAATTGGAGGCCTCCCCACCATTTGCCGGGATCACAAACAAGCACACCCAAAACTGGTTAAGAGTGAGATCATCAACCACGTCTTCAGGTGTCACCTCTTTCAAAAACTCCGCAAACGAGGAAGTGCCCTAATGCTAGGTAAGATATGTTAAACTACCTAGTTGTTAATAGGTTCATAACTTCATGGGTCTACAATAACATGATTACATCTTGCAGCAAATATTGATAACTGAATCTTCCAAAGGCTCATTCCAAGCAGTTAGGGAGAGAGATATACTATCCACAGCTAGACCTGTAAATGAGCCAAGCTCGAGCGAGCTTGGCCTTTTAGGCTCATGCTCAGTAAAAGCTCAAGCCGAGCTCGAGTTGGGGTTCGAGTCTAGACCTGGGCTTGAGCTTGGCTCAGTCTAAGCTCAAGTAGGCTCGAGCACAGCTCGTTGAAGCTCAATAACAATTAAAATAACTTATTATGCACTATTTTTCAATAATAAGAAAATTTTGAGTTTGAGCTCAGCTCTAGTAAACTCGATAGCAGTCAAAATATTTCAAACATATACTAATTTTTAACAATAAGAAAAGCTCGAGCTCGAGTTTGGCTCGAGTAAGCTCGATAAGAGTTAATATGTATCACTATTTATGCTCAAATCGAGGCTCGTGAACTATTTGAGCTCGGCTCGGTGAAGCTCATGAGCTCGAGATCAAGCTCGAGTTCGACTCGTTTAAAGTTTGAGCCGAGCTTGAATCGAGCCTAGAACGAGCCAAACTCAAATAGCTCACGAGCTTCGAGCTTTTTTACAGCCTTATCCATGGCCGTGGGAAATAAGGAGCACTCATGTCGCATGTGAGGCCTTGGGGTTTACATATCTTAGAGGCATAGATTTTCCAAACCACTCTGAGGCATATAGAAGTAGGAAGAGATCCAAGGCCGAGCACGAGGAATGTATGAAATGGTACTTTGATATAAAACTTGACTGAAGATGTATCGCAAGCGAGGTGCTAAAGCCCAACCAAAGAAGACTAAGCGACCTCTCGAATCCTGGAAGTACCAACTCATACTGTCGTTGGTCCCTAAGTCACAATTACCTAGCCTTAGACTAGCTTGAAGGTCTTTGCAAATCTGGTATATGCAGATATCCAACAGGAAGCCAAACTGACAAAGTAGATTCACTGTGAGATATACGGAGGCACATTCTTCCATGACTCGGGCTACTTTGTTGTGACCTTTGAAGACTTATTTTTACTATTCAACCTCAATGTACTTGACACCTCACTTCTACTATGCTGAACACTGTAAGTGTATTATACAATGAAGTTCTACATTCACGTAATACCGATAAATGTCATAACTCATTGCATATGTATAGATCCATGATGCAACGAGTCCGGCAATGGTGACAACCGGTGGGTTCTCTTAACCCACAGTTGGTCTCTAAGCAATCCATCAATGAAAATGCATCCTTCATCTAAGAATAGATAATGATAGGATTGCTTGCTCACACTGACAAAGAGTACATCCTCGTACTCTTCAACCAAGGGTATGTGCTTCACTAGTTACCATACAAGTTTCATTTGTACTTTATACGCAACATGAAGTTAAGATTAATCACTATGGCGACACACATGGCTAGGTCTCACTAGATTTTGATTGTGAATGTACCAAAGTAGAGCAAAATAATATACCTTGATTCCTTACCTAGGAGCAGCCATTACTTCACCCGTGTGCAATAAACAATTGACAGGTAAACTCATTTCCTCGATACATAACTCTATTGTAGTATTCTCTTCGTTTGCAATAGCCAAGGCTAATTTTTGGGACTTACATAGGTCATTTAGAGCTTACGTTGCCTAGGGAGGGAGACACAAGGAATCCAACACCACACTATAAAACAGGACGTGATTTTTGGGACCCTCTACAACACAATAATTTTGCTATATCACACTTCATAATAATGCCTCTAAAACTGACAATACCTATGTATGTAATTCTATTTTTGTAGTGCCACCAGTAGCTATTGAGCAACGTATGTGGATTCTACGTTTATTGCCATATGCAGGAAATCATGGACGCTAAGATGAATGATCCAGAGGTTTATCACATGCAAATAAATATTTCATGATTATCAATATACATATATATATATATATGACTTTTAACATTGCTAGCAACAGCGTGTGAAATTCGACGAAAGTACATTCGATCTTGACAAACTCGTCGAAGTTCGAGAACAGCTCTTCGAATTTTCGATGGGGGAGGTCATACACAAGAATGGAGAGTTTCATGCTGGTGATGATGATTAGATATTTAAACATTTGATACAATTGTAATCACTCAATTGTGCTTAATCAAACAATTCATTTAATTGTACTTCCTTCAGTTGTTTAATTTATTTGTGAGATCTGTGTAATGATTGTCATGTGCTATATGTGTGATCTGTTTGCTTGTTTTTAGAGGCCATGGCTAGTATTAGCTGAGGTTAGCCGAAAAACAAAGAATAATTTAGGTATTAAAATTGCTATCATGATATATCACAAATGATTTTTGGTATTAGTCGTCTGTGATTTTAGATATCACAGACAGCTATGTTGAAGACAGACTGTTTTTAGTATTAGTTGTATGTGATACGTGAGATGATATGTGAGATATCACATGTGGCTATATTTAAGAACAGTCTGTGATATCTGTAATATCACATATGGTTTTTAGTATTAGCCGTCTGTGATATCAAATTACAAATTCAAAAGCAAATTGGAAACTAGAATTTTAGTTTAAACCTAATTATTTTCCCCTCCTTACCTCCGGTCGAACATGTTCAGCCGGCCCAGCTCATTCCCTCTTTCCCCCGCTGGCCGGCTTTCTTTTCCTCTCCTTCTCTTTCCCCATTGTGGCCAAGCAAAGCTAGGCCAGCACTCACTCATGTGCCCGCTCGCTCATGCCTGCAACCCAGCCGCCTGCTCTCTCTCTCTCTCTCTCTCTCTTCGCAACCGCAATATCAGCCCCAGTCTCACCCATCAACCAATTGCTCTACTTCCTCCTCCTCTCTTTCTCTTGTTCACCCAAGCTCTCTCTTCCTTTCATGTGTTCGCATGCGGTAGAGCATTGAAGAGCTCTACAATCTCAAGCCTTGTGCACCATGACCTTGTCCCGTCTCAGCAACATTGTCCAATCGCTATGACATCATCACATCATCCTCTCTCTCTCTCGCCCGGCGCCTAAAGCTAGTAAAGGCGTTGTGCCTTCTCTCCTTTCTCCCCTCTATTTAAGCCACACCTCTCATATCAAAACCTTCACACTCACTCTTTGTTTTCCCCAACTCTCATGCCACTTTGCCCTTGGAGAGGAAGAATTTGACCTTCGTCCCCAAGTTTAGCAGAAAGCTTCAATATCCGATTCCTCATCATCCAGTGAGTCTCCGACGACACCAGCATGCACTTTGCATTTGTCTCATCTTCCTCTATCTTGTGCTCACCTTCCCATGCCCGCTTTCCCTAAGGATGGCTGAAGCCATTGACCACACCGCCATGCATAGTGCCGTCGCTGACTCTGTTGCCTGTTCCCTTCACTTGGGTGAGCTTCAGCCATGGGAATCATGTCCTTAGTATTTTCCTTGACCTCCCCATTCTAGTGTGCCCTTCGAATTGCCTTGTTGTGCCTAAAGCCACCGGGACATGCTCATCTTCTCCAACACCGACTAGACCCATCACCATCGTCGATGTCCCTCTTTGCTCAATCTCCTGGTAAGCCCTTCTGCCCACTTGTAATTTAGCTTAAAGCTGAACTGGTAGGCTAGCCATTGAACCCTAGAATTGGCCACAACACCCTAGCCACATTCGACCTTTCCTCACCGCTGCCAGCCACCATGGATAGCATAGCACGTCGCATGAAACCCCATGAGCATGGTTATATTAGCTTCATCTTAGCTCTTAGAGCATGAAACCATCTTCAATTTGAATAACTAGATTAGAAAATATGAAGTTTGTCGTTGTCGGCCATGTTGTCACCACCTTACTCACCGTCGACCCCATCAGACGACCCTAGATCCCTGAGCTATGCCTAAAACACTTTAGGCAATAACTAGGTCTTGGCACGTGCAACGCATTTTGGCCCTTAGCCGATCATGCCGACCGTCCCTCACTACTGGTGAGCTCAACAAGGAGCTCCACCGTGAGCTTCTCTGTTGCTCTGTTCATTCTCACTGACTAGTGGGCCTTGCATGTTAGATAAGTAATTACGTTAGTAATTTAGTTAACTGTTAAGTATGCAATTAGTGTTAGTATGATATGTGGGCCCTAAGTGTTTAGAAAACATAATTAACTCCGGTTTAAACCCAAGAGTCACTGAAATGTGGACCTCGCACCCATAAAAAATAATTGCGTAGACCTAGTCCATGGAACATTATCTCTAACATGTGGGTCCTATTCCCTACAGATTGTTGCATGCACCGAGTTCATGTAGACTGTGACCCCACATGTTAGTCCTATTTTCTGAGTAAAAAATAATTATAAAGAAATTAAAACTAGCTAGACTCACCTATTAGACACTGAAGGCTTTATTAAGAAAAATAATTGGAAAAATAAAAGAAAATCATGCCAACCCCACCTGTCGAAAATTTCCAAATTTTTGGAATTTCATCTTGGTTCAAACTTTGATGGGCCGTAACTTCTTCATTTCAAATCCAATCCAATGATTTTTATTGCTAAATTCGTCTAAATTCAAAACCTTTTGAACATTACCAAAGTCATAATTTTTGGAGTTCATTTGAGGTTTTATTTGAATTTTATTGAATGTTATGTTGAATGTGGATAATTACATGTGTATAGACTTTGACGCTTCGAACGCCTCCATCGATGACAACGAACAAGGTTCTACACTGGCCACATTTGACCAAGGCAAGTCTTTATAATTGATCATATTGAACCTAGCTTTCAAATGCAAATATTTTTCTTTCAAATACAAGTGCCTGCTTATTATGGTTATTTACTTAAATGCTATATTAAATGTTGATTGCTTAGCAATACCATGCAATTGATACCTATTATTTCCCCTTTCTTGATTATTGATAATATCTTACCCATGTAACCCTAGGATACTTAAATGGAATAACTCTACCATTGGTTGAATCTTACTAGATTGTAGTTGTGCTTAGAAATATTGTAGGGATAGATTGCCAACTAAACTCCAAAACAAAATAATGAAGTGGTTACATGGGTTACCACTGGAAATAAGAAAATATTTGTTAAATTGGTGGAGACTCGGGCAAGTGGACTTCAGTAAAGCCTCGATACTAGTGGTGCAAGGGGATGGCTCCAGTTTGCTCAGCTGCTCTAGCACTTACTAACTTCACCAGCTGGGCAGAGAGGAATTTCTCAGGAGAACCAGAGGTAAATTCTACAACTACTTGGCTTCAAACCACCTAGTCGCTACCTATAGAGACCCAATAAAGTATTGGAGGTGCTTTAGCAGTGGCCACAAAGCAAAGGCCTGCCTTAATTCCAACCACCCCTTTCTCCTGTGTCACCACAAAGCTCACCCCCAACCACTGCAAGCACATACACTGGCTGCTCCAATGGTGGCCTTCGGCATTGGCATCGCTGCAAACCACCCAAACAAGGACTCCAGTGTGATGACTATCACACCTGACATGGAGAGGGCGCACGACAAGTTCACCAACCTCTGGGTGGTGGCCTGGCTGGGAGGTAGCAAGCTGGATGCACCAGAGGAGGCTCTAAGCTCTGTTGGTGAGGTGCTTTGCTCCAAGTTCGGCATCCACTGGTTGGACATGTCCATCAGGAGGCACCACCCATAAGACTTCCTGGTTCAGTTTGTCCACTACCACCACCACGATGCCGTGGTCAATTGGAGAGCTTTAGCCATGACGACCTCAAAATCCATGTTATACCATGGCGGGTCAGGATGCATGGGGTGCACTTTTCCATGAAGCATCATGTGCATCTATGCTTGGAGGGTGTCCCGATCCATGTTGGAGCAAGCAGGTGGTAGCTGCTGTGGTGGAAAGGGAGTGCTCTCTGCACTACATTAAGGACTAGTCCTTGCAAAAGGAGGAGACCTCCACACGCTCAACCTATAGGCATGGACGATGAACCCTAACAAGATCCCAAAGGTGCATTGGCTTTACCTCTCCAACAGATTCATTGATGCTTTATCACCTATGAGAGGGGCAAGAGGCTTGCCCCAAGAAACGATCAAGAAGGGTCCCAAGTTCAAGATGACCATCCACCTCGACCTGCTTGAGGATTTCTCTAGAGCACCCACTGACCGCAACACTGCGACCACTGGCAGTAAGGCCACGCATAACAAAGTTTGACTGGCAGTTGGAGCCGTTGATGGGGAACATGGTCGACATGGCAACAAGCAAAGCCATCACAATGACACCACGATGACAGGCATAGAGATGACGACGACGATGACCATCATGGCTAGAGGCATGATAGGCACTGCTCCTCCTAGTGTGACCTATTCAGGAGGAGTGCATCCTGTGCTGACCATGAAGGCCACGAGAGGGAACGCTCACCAAGGTAATAGGGGAACAACCACCATCGGTCCCCAGCCACAGGGCGTCGACACAACCTCCACCCAGCTGCTAGCCAACTTCGCTAGGATGAAGTCTCTAATGACAACCATGACACTCAAGCATACATCCTAAGGGGACTGTACAGACTGCCAAGGCCTCCGTCTCCACCATGCAATGCATCGACGCATGGTGGTGCGGCAGACCCCATGCATGAAGAGACACAGCTGTCCCAGTGAGGCTTAACACCGTAGCAATGTCAAGCCTTCAAGGATGTCATGGCTGTGGTGTCTAACATCATCTATCCTACAAAGATGCTCCATATAGCTACAAAGATCGTTCCGCTACCAATCTCCTCGGCCTTACTGCCCTGGAGCAACTTGAAGTCAGCTGGGTGGCTATCACACAAGAGACATGGGCTCCTATCCTAAAACTGAGTAGCCCGCCCCAAGAGACTCAACCCCTTGCTCTCTCGCTGTTACAAGTTAGCCAAGGAGAGCAGGTCGTCAGCTTCAACTTGGGGGATAGCAGCCAAGGAGAACAAGATGCCATCTTCAACCTGGAGGACAGTAGCACCATCAACTCCACCACCAATCCAGATCATGATGTCCAGGCTATGAGCCTAACACAGTTCATTGCAAACGTGATCAAGTCCCTCGCTCCACCCTACTGCACACTTACAAGAGAAGGGACAAGCTGCCAATAGGCTGGAAGGCTGCCAAGGGTCCCTTGACAGAACAAGCCATCAAAGCAATAATAGCTCTGACTGGACTGGGGGTAGAGGACTTCAACCTACTTTACCTGCAGCCAGGTCCAAAGAGTAGGCCACTCAAGGACAGCCATCATCTGCAGCCGCCCCTCCCACAAGTTCATGAAGACCACAATCCTTTTACCTCCCCTCTGTCGTCACCAAGGGCACACCCTCATGTGTCCCTCTATACTTCATTTCCTCTCACTACTAGTTTTCAGGTCTAGGACAACGGAGCGAAATCGTTGCAATAGGGCCAAAATAGATGCAATATGTACCTATTGCAACACATCACTTCCGTTGGCAAACGTGGCAAGTACTTGCGTGCTTAAAAGATTGTGCAACGGATTGTGGTTTCGTTGCAATAGCTATGGTTATTGCCATGCAATGTGTTGTGGCAATTGTTTGTTGTTGCAACGAATGATGTCGTGGCGATATAGGCTATTGCCACGGCTGACTCCGTGGCAATAGCTTCTTTTGCCACGAAGTTTGGTCGTGGCAATAGTATCATTTGCCACGAAAATATTGCGTGGTAATAGGTTCTATTGCCACGCAAATGGTTCGTGGCAATAGACCCTATTGCCACAGAGAGCATTTCGTTGCAACAAGATATTGCTACAGGGGGCATTTCGTTGCAGCAGGTTTAATTGCCACGGGAGGTGTTTCGTTGCAATATGTTTTATTGCCACGGAAGGCGTTTCATTGCCATAAAGTTATTGCGACGAAATATGTTTTGTGGCAAATAGATCCTATAGCAACGAACATTGTTCATAGCATATAGTGGAATCGCAACATAGTAGCGGCGTTGCAACAGCCTATCACAACGAAATACCAATTTTGCATACAGGTTTATCGCAACGGTAAAATTTGCGGTAGCATATTGAGCATATGATAGTTTATTATAATTTGTTGTTGCAAATTAATAATCAAATTAGGAACACAGCTGGATCAAAAACACATATTAATTCAACACGTAATAATTTAAAAGTGACACCACTCATGCAGGAATTACATATCAATCTCCATACTTAAACTACAAAGTTTGTAACTAATAACAAAAGTACTATCACTTCCATTCCATTTGTCCGTGCTTCTTTGCCATGTTGAATTTCCTGACTTGACGACGCCACGACTCTGTATGCTCTGATCAAATTGTTTCATCCTGATAGAACATGAACAATAAAGAGAGACCTTAATGTGAGTATTGTCCAGCAGCACATACTTAAGTACATCATAATGCAAGTTTAGAGATACGAGTTACAGCTAAAAATAGCAATCATGAGTTCTCTAGTTCAATTGCGTTTAGCAAGTGATTCCAGCAGCACATACTTAAGTACATCATAGTGCAAGTTTAGCAAGTGATTCCAGCAGAATTATTTAATTTCATTTACCGATATGTAGTAGCCCTACTTCACCTGGCATAATTTTTTAGTAGTTTAGAACTGTATGCTATATTTGACATAAGAACAATGACAGATGAAGATTAGTCACATTTTCATTTCATACCTGATGGTCCCTCCTTTTCTTCGAACGAGTTGTAGCAGTATTCTTCAATTGTTGTGGAGGAATGAAGTTCAATGAACCATTATTAACAGCGACATTTTGAAAGAGGCTTCGGTTAAGATTAGAAGCTCGAGTGATGCGAATAGGTGGCCTAGCATCTTTTTGTGTGGTCACGATGCTTGCTGGGTCATTCTGCAAATGTAAAATGTAGAATAAAAAATATTAGCATCCTGATGTGTACTACTATTAAAATATGTTCAGCATGCATGCATCAATTGAAGTTCAGGGAAGGTACACATCAGCAGGTCATCAATAGAATGTACAAAGTCCAAATCCCTTATGGCAGCAAACTATTTGCAAATTTTGTTACCTGTTGTAATGTTTCTTCCGCTTGTTCAGGAGTCTTTTCTATGGTGTTCAATGTACTATCTGGGTTAGCCTTGTCCAATGTTGTCATGTTTTCGTCTTCCTCACTTGGATTAGCCTCGCTTTCCCTTGTGCTCAATATACTTCCCTGGTTAGCCTACATATGGACTATGAGGAAAAACATTAGGACCTGTTAGGCTAGGTGACTGCTGCAAGCCATCAACAACAAACAGGCAGCAGCTGCTGATGCGTATGTACAGATGTATTACCTGTAATGTTGCTTCTCTCTGTTGTGCTAGCAATGAAAGGAACTCTTGCCTAAGTTGTTCTCTTGCGTTCCTTTCCTTCTCCAATTCCTCTTGCATCTCTCGCCTAGTTTGTTCCCTTTCAGCAACTCCATTTGCAATTTGTTCCTTTAACATTTGCACCTCATCTTCAAGCTCATTATTTTTTCGCTGGGCTACAGCTGAAGCACGGGATTGTTCATCGAGTCTGTCTTTCAACAGTTGGCTTCGTGTGGGATATTTCGCCATGTATCCATGACCATGAGCTTTGCATGATTTGGTACCGGTGCTTTCCTTGTAACTTGATTTGAAAGCAATGTTTTCCTCTTCAACTGTAAGGAAGTCTTTATCTGGCTCTGTTGATAGGTCAGTAATTTTGAAGGCTGCATCATCCTAAGTGGAGATAACCGATGCTCAGGTGATGTTACACGTACACATACATGAAACATCCATCCATTCTGAATGTGTATTTGTGTATGAGTTCAGTGCATTATCTCTTATCAGCTGTGGATGTATATGGTAATGCAGGCGTGCGTACTGAGATTGGCGAAGGAGATGAGGGTGGTGGAGAAGAACCAGGAGCTTGCTTGACTGGTCAAATAGCCAGCAGAGAGATTAATTATGTATACATGCCGCTTAATCAATTAGATGCCTTGGCATCAGCTAGCTATATGCCTATATATATGTGCTTGTAGTTTACTAAGCTAAAGGAGTTAAAGACTCGTTGTTCCTAGCTAGTCAATTGCCTCAGCGCGTGTGTCGGTGTCAGAGCTCCCATGGCTTTGTTGACTGTAATGTCAAGCTTAGCTGATATATACTACTACTTAGCAGTAGCAGTAATATTATATGTAGTTCTTAGGGTCTAATGATATTCAGAGGATGACTTTGAAGATTGAACCCTGCAATGTAATGGTTATGATTAGTACAAATGCTATGTGTATTATAAATTATAACTACGTATATGCGCTGCGGCTCTCTGTCAAACATGGCAGTGTGTGTGCGTGCGTGAGTTTCGGGTGTTGTATCTGTATTCTATATACGTGCACGGATACTACATGTCTAGCTGCTTTGGGCGCGTAATGTGAGTGGTTTAAGGTCTTGGTTGACTTGTTAAAACTACAAGACAAGAAGAGATAGGAGGCCAGCTTTGAAGAGTGGACCTCTTGAATTGGTGATTCCTAATTAGCACTTGCAAATTTCCGAGATCTAGATGGCAAAACTCGATGTGTTTGGGATGAAGAAACCTTGCGTGGAAATTGGAAAGAGCTAGCACATCTGAATGCATATTTTTGGGTGTATGTATGTGTGTCTAGAGATGATCGAAGCAATACGTAGTAGAAACACGTGGAAGCAGTCTAAGCTTGAGCGCCGCCCGTATCATTTGGTGACACGCGTCTCTCTCTTGACAAACGTACTGTCAATGTACAATGGTCCAATAAAAGAATATTTCACACTAGTACATGGGCATATGGTGCCGGAGCAAACTGCTACCCGACACTGGACTCATGGGGACACGTGCATAGACCAAACACAGTCAGACTCACTATTGATGCTAGCTAGCGTGACATCTCCCAGTATCAAGTAGGCAATCATCTCGCCGTCGCCGGAGCGCGCCACCGGTCGCCGGTGGACGCAAGGAGGACGGCGGCGGGGCTTTTCTCTCTTCCCTAGCTCGGGTCGGTGGGGAGCAGTGTTTTGGTCGCGAGCTCTCTTGCGGTAGCTTTCCTCGTCGGCGGCGGATCCGGCGGCTTGGTGGTCGGATCTGGCGTCCCTTGGCGGTGCTGCGGCGGGTTCCCGAGCTGGCGAGACCCACGCGAAGGAGGAGGGTGTGGAGCCCCGAAGTGTTGGTGGCTGTCTATTTTGTGTGTGGGTAGTGCGTGGGGGTGCTGTGGAGGTGCTAGCGAAAGCCTTGCCAGTGTTCTTACCGGTTTCGACATCAATGACGCCTTCGGGCGCCATTATCCTTCCTGGAGGTGTGTCGTGGCACTACGTAGCTCTCATGTTTACTGATCTCCAGGTGAAAAACTTGCCTCGGTGTACACCCCATGGTTTTTGTTTTTATTTTTTCTATTCTAATTTTTATCCTCTCCTGTTTCAAGTGAGACCTCCTCAACTGCGTTTTAGTTGTCACTTTTCAATTTTTTATCTCCTCTACCAATTAATAACTATAGATAATATAATTCCTCCACACCAATTCGGCCCTTGCGTTGAGCAGTTAGGCCCACGAAAACAAAGCGTTGCAATAACAGATTATTGCCATGAACAATCATCATATATAGCAACAAATTTATTTCGTGGCAATACAAACTCATTTCATACGCATTGTATAGGAACCTTTTGCAACGCAATTGATGACTATGACAACGCAATAAAATTGTGGCAATATTGTCACCCACTCGCAACGAAATTCTATAAGGTGGCAATACCTCCTAACTATTGCAACGAAAATCAATATTATCACAACGCAAGACAACCGTGGCAATAAAGTCATACTATTCGTAACCATTTTCTAAATGGTGGCAATAAAGCCACCTTATTACAACGAATTCAATGACTATCACAACGCACTATTTTAGAGGCAATACTGTGCACATATCGCCACGATTTTGGCAAAACGTTGCAATAGTACATACCTATTGCAACTAATGTAGTGTCGTTGCGATGCGTTTCGTGGCTAAAGGGTCGGAATCTAGTAGTGTCTGCCTTCTTCCATGTCATCGCCGGGGATGCATCCTCCTATATCCCCATCTGTTGTATTGTTCTCTGCTACCAATGATTGCCTACAGCTCTAGCCATCGCTGAGGACACATCCTCTATTTCTGGCCTCTGTTAGCCTACTGATGTCCACAAGATCTTTTTAAATGGATGGCTGCCCTTGTTTTACAAAACTGATATCAATGTCTTCATGCTTCTGCTTCATGTTTTTTCTATGCATGATCTCATCAGTGTCAGCCGGCCCTGTTGCATTCATCCTCTCCCCTGCATGGTGCCAACCATTTCTCCTCCATGGCACAAAGAAATTGCATAATACTTAACTAGAATATCAAAGGTTTGAACACTCCTACTAATAAGAATGTAGTGCATGAGCTAATTCAAAGCACTAAGAGCTCTGTAATCTGCCTGTAGGAAACAAAATTGACAGCCATTGACAGAGCCATAGTGATCGAGACCTTGGGCACACCTTTTGTTGATAATTTTTGCAACCTATCAGCATAGCAGACAAGAGGGGGGATCATCTTGGCTTGCTTGGAAAACTATTTTGCTCTATCACAACTAACATCTATGGCAAACTCCATTACCACCACATTAACCACAAAGGAGGATGGAACAAGCTGGTCCATCATGGGTGTCTATGGCCGTCAACATGATGACAAAAAACTCCATTTCTTGCAAGACCTACAAAGTCTACCACTGACCTAGATTCATAGCAAGTGGCTAGTCCTTGGAAATTTCAACATGATTTACCGAGCAGCTGACAAAAGCAATGGCATCCTCAATAGGCAGTTGATGACGACATTCAAAGCTGCCTTAGACCATGTCGAACTTAAAGTGATTAGTCTATCCAGTAAAAAGTTCACATGGTGCCATGAGAGGGAAAACCCAACCCATACAAGAATTGATCGATTGCTCTGCACAACCAGCTGGGACCACATTTTCCCTTCTTTCGTCCACCATGCCCTCCCAACCCCATCTCTGACCATGCACCACTTCTTCTCCAAGGGGAACTCCATAGAAAGTCAGTCAATATGTTTTGGTTGGAGAACCACTGGACCAAACTTGAGGGCTTTATGGACACAATCTAGGAAACATGGAACAAACATATGCAGTCACAAGAGCCCATCAAAAGAATGCATATCAAGTTCTACCGCATGGCAAAGGCACTTAAACGCTGGGCACAATCAATAGTGGGAAACAACAAATTACAACTAGCCATTGTGAAAGATATCATCTTTCAACTGGACAAGGCCCAAGAAAGCCGCTCTCTGTTGCCACAAAAAGGCAACTTGCTCCACTCAAACCGAGATGTCTTGGAGTAGCATCCACGGAAAAGTCAAGGGTAAGATAGAGATCCAAGTTAACATGGATCAAGCAAGGAGATGCAAACACTAAAATTTTCCACCTGAAGACCAGGAAACATGGAACAAACATATGCAGTCACAAAGACCCATCAAAAGAATGCATATCAAGCTCTACCGCATGGCAAAGGCACTTAAACGCTGGGCACAATCAATAGTGGGAAACAACAAATTACAACTAGCCATTGTGAAAGATATCATCTTTCAACTGGACAAGGCCCAAGAAAGCCGCTCTCTGTTGCCACAAGAAAGGCAACTTTGCTCCCAACTCAAAGCGAGATGTCTTGGAGTAGCATCCATGGAAAAGGCAAGGGTAAGATAGAGATCCAGATCAAGCAAGGAGATGCAAACACTAAAATTGTCCACCTAAAGACCAATGCAAGAAGAAGAAAAAACTACAACCAATTCCCACAAACCGACATGGGTCTAGCCAGAGGCGGAGGGAGGGGGGCTGGGGGGGCCTGGCACCCCCTAATGCTCTACTAGTCCCTCTATTAGATATTTAATATATGTATTCAATAGGTATTTAGCCCCTCCTAATCCAGCCCAAGCAATCAAGTATTGACTGTATTTGAGGCCCAGTTGGCTAGTACGTACAGCCCATTTAGATTTAGCCCTTTCCTGTCTGTTCGGCTGCTTCAGGTCTCACGAAGGGAATGCCAAGCGTGAAGCGTCGCTGTGCCCTGCTCGTCTCGCTCGTCTGTTCGTCTTCTTCGACTTTTGGCTTCGCCCTCCGCGGCTCCACGCCTCTGCTCTGTCCACTCGCCCGGAGACGGCCAGACAGGAGATTGCCGGACGGCGGACGCGACTACGCGTGTACGCGAGACGGCGACGCCGCCGCAGCCGACCTACCGATTGTCGTCTATTGATTATTAATCAGATCAGTTATCAGCACTCTGCATCGCACAGGAGGTAAGGTGCTACTCCCTTGTCATCTTATCTAATCAATAATCCTTATCTAAATTTCCAGTATCAACTGCAACCACCGAAAGATGCTTTTAAGCTATGAAACTTGCAAAGACACGTCTTAGATGTACAATGGGAGATGGATTTCTGCGAGATTATTTGGTAATTTATATTGAGAAGGAATTGGCTGCATCAATTAGTACTGATTATATTATTAAAGCCTATGATCTTGCTTCTAGTCATAGAGCTAAATTTAAGCTGATAGATATGTAATTTTGTTTTGGTTAAATATGTGACTAAAACCAGCTGGCATGGCTATCAGTTCTACTTTGCTTTGTTCATTGCCCCCCCTATACTCAAATCCTGGCTCCGCCCCTGGGTCTAGCCATCTCCCGGCAAGAAAAAGAAGCTGAAAGCTTCTGACATTTCAGCACTCGCCTCGGTCATCCTGAGAATAGAGGAATGACCCTTGATTGGTTTCGTGAATAAGAAATCAAGGACACGATTTTTTCCATGCCCTTAGAGAAAGTGTTTGGCCTAGATGGTTTCACTGGTTGGTTCTACAGACCCTGCTGGGACATCATCAAGGAAGACTTAGTGCTAGTCTTCGAACATCTCTACTCTCTCCATGAGGACTAGTTCAAGCTAATGAACATGGCAAACATTGTTCTTCAACCTAAAAAGGAAGATGCAAATAGGGTAACAAACTACCGTCCTATCAGCCTCATCCACAGTGTGGGCAATATCTTCTCCAAGCTCCTAGCAAACCGCCTCACACCCCACCTAAACGCAATCATCTCACAAAGTCAAAGCACTTTCATCTAGAAAAGATGCACCCAAACTGTTTCCTATACACGCAAAATGTGGTACAAGGCCTCCATAGACAAAAAGTTCCCTCCCTTTTCCTCAAGCTGGATATAACGAAAGCCTTTGACTCCATTCATTGAGGATATCTGCTAGAGGCACTAGAACAAATCGGCTTTGGACAAAGATTGCGAGACTAGACAGCGATCATGCTTGGTTCAACAACCTCCAAAGTGCTAGTAAATGGCCTACAAGGGCTTAGCTTCCATCATGGCCGAGGGGTTTGGCAAGGAGATCCACTGTCTTCCATGCTCTTCATCCTTGCAATCGACCCTCTACAAAAGATCATGGATCACACAATGCATCAAGGCATTTTCTCCCCAATCCTCTCATGATCAGTGAAGATGAGAACATCCTTTACTCAAACGATGTAGAGATTTTTATTAACTTGGTCAAAGAGGAGATCAAAACCATCCAACAGATTCTACAGATCTTTGGAAATGCGACAGACCTAGTAACTAACCTCCGAAAAAATTACAATCTACCCAATTAGATGTGAGGGTATCGACATCCAAGATATGTTGGAGCCTTTCCCAGGTAGGGCTGTACAAAAAAGCCCGAAGCTCGCGAGCTACTCGAGTTCGGTTCGTTCTAGGCTCGATTCGAGCTCAGTTCGAACTTTAAACGAGCCGAACTCGAGCTTGATCTTGAGCTCGAGCTTCACCGAGCCGAGCTCGAATAGTTCGCGAGCCCCGATTCGAGCTTAAATAGTAATACATATTAATTCTTACCGAGCTTTCTCGAGCCGAACTCGAGCTCGACCTTTTCTTATTATTAAAAATTAGTGTGTATTTCAATTATTTTGACTGTTATCAAGCTTACTAGAGCCGAGTTCGAACTTAAAATTTTTTATTATTGAAAAATAGTGCATAATAAATTATTTTAATTGTTATTGAGCTTCAACGAGCCGAGCTCGAGCTTAGACCGAGCTGAGCTTGAGCCCAAGTCCAAGCTCGGACCCCAACTCGAGCTCGACTCGAGCTTCTACCGAGCTCAAGCCTGGAAGGCCAAGCTCGCTCAAGCTCGGCTCGTTTATAGCCCTATTCCCAGGTGCTCACAAGGCTTTCCCCTACAACTATTTGGGATTATCTCTGCATACACACAAAATAAGGACTCATATCATGCCTCTCATAGAAAAAGTCGAAGCTTGGCTACCAAGATGGAAAGGGAAACTGCTATTGTCGACAGGCAAACTGACTCTGATAAACTCAGTTTGACCTCACTACCAATCTATCATCTCACAGTCTTCCCTCTAGCAAAGTGGGCAAAGAAGAAGCTAGACAAGATTAGATGATCCATCCTTTGGACAGGATCTGACAAAGCTAGTGGCGGACACTACTTGGTAAGATGGGATAAAGTCTGTCGGCCAAAAGAGCTAGGTGGGCTAGGGATACTTGACCTTGAAAAATTCAGCCAGATGCTTGGTTTGAGATGGTTGTGGTTCAAGTGGAAAATACCTCCAAGCCCTAGATAGGGACAGAGGCCCCTTACAACAACATTGATAGACAATTATTTTAGGTGGTCACAGTAGTAAACCTCGATAATGGCTGCCAAGCCAGTATCTGGCATAATCAATGGCTACAAAAAGTGGCACCGGTGAATTTTGCTCCTAACCTCTACAAGATAGCTACCAGGAAGAACAAAACCATACAAAAAGAATTATAAGGAAATAATTATACTAGATCAGTGAGGAGAATTCACACAGTAGAACTCTGTGAGTTCATAGCACTATGGGCCAAGATTCAACATGTCAAACTCAAGCACCATGCTGAAGGTGACATAATATGGACTAGAACACCAGATGCCAATACTTGGCAAAGTTAGCATACCTTTTGCAATTCCAAGGAAGCACACATTGCAACAACTCAAACCTAGTCTGGAAGGCGCAAACGGAAAACAAGTGCAAATTCTTTGCTTGGATTCTGTGCCAGGACAAAATCCTCACGGTAGACAACTTAGCAAAGAGGGGCTGGCCCATCAACTGATGTGTGTTTTGTGCAACCAAACACCCAAAACAACCACTCACATGTGTCTACTCTGCCCTTTTGCCAGCAAGCCAACATAGGGCTGCCCAAAAAAGACAAAAGGAAATTCAATGGAATAGTCATCTATATTTGCTGGAATCTATGGAAAGAAAAGAAATAGAAGGACTTTCCAAAATCAAACGTTGTGTGCACAGCAGGTTGCTTACCTGGTTAAAGAGAGCATGCAGCAGCACGACAGAGCTTGGAAAGCCCTAATATCCTAGTTCTTTTCTCTTCCTTCACCCCTCAGTAGTTGGCCTTTACGCCTTGTTGGTTGTGGTGGGATCTTGCCCTAACTGCCTTTCCCTTTTCTTATTTTTCTGATCTTCTATTTCGGTGTATGTATGGTTTTCACTCCCTTCTATAAAGAGTTTTAGGTAGAGGTCTTGCCTCTTTGGCTCAAAGTCATACATGGGTATCAAGTACTTGTCCAACCAAATCACTTTTGACTTTATAAATTTATGAGATACACCCCCTTACTACCTCTTTAAAAAGTAGCGCCAACAAGATATCATTCACACTCACTTTTATAGAGAGATCATCATGACATACTAAAACTAAAACTCCGAGTACACAAACAAAAACCAACATAACTAAAACAAACTCAAATGATGCTCCAACAGTGGACAATGCATCACCATGTTGGCCTATAAGCCCAATAAATCAAAATCAAAACCTTGAAATAAGCTACTTATGCATATCTAACTAGACTTTACTAGATCTAAAAAAACTAGACTTTACTAGTTGATTTTTTGGATCCTCAATGCCCTTTATGTATTTTATTCTAGTTTTTCTTAGATAAACATTTTTCTTGCAAACATATACATAATGTTATCCTTCATGAAAAAACATTCAAATTTTTGTCCATGAGTGGAGAGGTTTTGTTGTTTTGTGTTGTTCTATTTGATTTTTAGGTATATTTTTGCCAATGTTATGTGTCAAATTTCTTTCTTACATAATTCATACAATCACACCTATATATGAAAAGTTTTTTCAATGTCTGTATAATATAGGTTGAATCTATGTTATTAACATTATATGGTTATACGAACTTGTGATCTTATTTTATCGTGCATTATTTTCACTCGATCGATGGATGATAAATCCTAGACGCTGTTTATTAGTCTTGGATGTAGGGGATCTGACCAAACACAACGTTCAATACTCTTAGTTATATAAATTTGTATAGTTGCCCACCTTTTTTTCGAGCATGCAAAAGTTTTGTGTGTCGAATTCATTAGATGGAAGCAAACCAGAGAATACAGTGGGAAAACGTTTTTATAACACAGTGACTTGTAGAAGAGATAGGCGCCACAACCCCTAGGGCAACAACAAAGATAACTACAAAGACTACTCAAATACTAAAGACTAACCTACTACCACAACACAAATAGAACCAGTCTAAGTGATGCGGGGCAACCTAGTCTTCATTGCATAGGATCTACGATGCAAGGATAACTAGCCCCACTTGAAGGATACGATGTGAACCACCGAATCCAACCAACAACACTCCAAGATAACTAACTGCAAACAACCAAGATACAAGTGCATGGTTATGGTGTGTGAAGCAAGCCAACTACTGGAAGCCACCATGAGTGGAAATTTGAAAATTCTGGATAACTAGTACCAAAATGGTTATAACTTTTGCTACACATCTCCAAATGATACACCGTGTTGCATATTAAAGTAGACTTTATTAGCTCTCCAAAGGTGCATCCCATGTTTCCTGAAGATTTCCAGAATTACATCAGTTTGCTTGAGAACTTAGGGGACAAAACTTGGAGCTAGTTGCCTCACTTGTTGACCTCCTTTTGTGTGCACCCCTACCTCCCTCACCTCCCGCCGGGCCCAGTAGTCATTGGTCCATCTTGCCAAGCAATTTAATTCCATCGCTAAGTGTTTATAATTACAATGCTCTTTCTTAGTTCAAAGTATTTCAATGCTTCAAAATCTTTCTACGTAGTTGTCTAACACGACCTTTTGTCATTGGACCCAAATATGCCTCCGTTGTAGAAGCATCAATATGTGAGCACATAGGATCATATTGTTCAGCAAATGATAATGTAGATGCACTGGATCGACTCCATAGACCAAGTTAAGCCATGCTTGAGTTGAACCAAAACAATGTCCAACTTGTTTCAATCTGAGTTGCTGCTGCTTGCTTTCCTTTCTTGCATTTTCCCATCAACTTGGGCTTAGGGTTTGATTTCACGTTCCCCTCTTGTTAGTTTGGTCTTTTATCTGGCTCATCATGCCTTGACCAAGTCCAACACGCCTACACATATGCACAAGGTCATAGCTGATTTCTTTCAAATGGAACATAATTTGATATGATAGTTTTATCTTTAATTTTGTGTTTGTCATTGGAACAACTAAGATCCTGTTCCAAACAGCTTAAAAGCATTTAGATTCTAGTTTTCAGAAGCCATTTGGAATACGTTGGTTTCTTAATTTTAGTTTTTTTTTGCTTTTTTGCTTTTCTTTTTCCCTCTTATTGTTTTGCATTATCCCAAAAGATATAACTGTGTTTTTTTTAAGTTTTTACTGTTTTTCTCTTTTTTAATTTAGAAAAAGCTAACAATTGTTACAAAAAATTAGGCTTTTAAGCTGCTTGTAGCGGCACCTAAATATAGATGTGCATGTAAGTGAGCCAAGGGTTTCCCATCCCTAAGGTCGGCCACAATGCTCCTTTGTGCCCAGCTCCTGCAAGCTGCCGTTGCTTGGTCTCCCCACGGAATCAAACCCTTCCTGCTAGAGTAAAGAAGATCGCGAACCACGACTGCCTGGCAAAACCGCATTCCATGAATAGATGACAAAGACCTATTTTTGAGGACAAAGAAGTATTTTTGAGGACAAAGATGATCGCCCCCTCTTTGCAATAAAGATTGAATCTTGCTCGTTTTCATTCTCTGAAAAAACGGTTGAATCTCTGTTACTTGTGTTCTTGTTATTTTTCTATCGCGTTATTTTTCCCATCTGTAAGCAGATAAATCCTAGACGTGGATTAGTTTTTGGACGACAAGGATCACACCACGTCACCAGCTTCCGCGGACACTCGCAGCCAATTACTGTTCCCCCCAACCCTCCTCCCGTCCCTTGCTCCTCTCTTACCATCCAGCGCCGCCGACAGAGCCCTCTCCTCGCCAGCGCCGCCGTACAGGCCTCCCGGCCTCCTTCCACCGTAGCGCGACACCTCGGATTCTTGTCTCCTCCTCTTCCTCGTCCAATCTACTGGATTGGCTTGGAGCGGACAGGAGATCCATCCAGGCTGATTTCTTCTGTTGGTAAGGAAGCCCTATCGTAGCTTTCTTGGATTGTTCCGAGATTTTTTTTGTTCTAGTTACTTCTTTGCTGCGAGCAACCAAATCCAATTTGTAATTTCTCTCCATGCAGTTAATCGCGGATTTGTTTGCCGCCTGGTGCTTATCTCCACGGTTCGATTCTATTCTTCAAGATCTCAGCTTGCTTTCCAGAAATTTTGGGGGTTCAACTGAACCCCCCACGCCATGGAATCAGGTGATTAATCAATTAGTCAATTTTCCCTTAGTTTATTGAGATTCCCGTGAGAGTATATTGTTCCTAGGGAGAAGTTTTTGTGATAGCGATTGGACTGCTCTGGGGAACCAAGCTCTTTATATCAATATCACATTTTATTGCCACTATAGTGGCAATAAAATGTGATATTGAAATCAACCGGCTTAGACTCTTATCGTTCTACCATGGTTTTCTCTTGAAGGGATATGGTGCGAATTGATTAATCAATTTGGTCATGGTGCTAAATTAAGCTAATTTCACCTGTTGGGATTAGTTCTGATGTCCTCCTTGGTTTGGGTTAGTATTGTGGTTGAGTGAATGAATCAATAAAGCTTGTGGTTATTTATCCAAAGAATTCTGCTGTTACGACGTTTTTATGAGTAGCTAAAATCCGCAGCACTCATTGGATTATACTAGTTAACTGAGCGTATTATCTGTTGTAGGATCGATTGTGGTCTTTTGTAGTTTAGAACCACCCTAGTAACTTGATAGCTGGAGACTCTTTGAGCTAACCAGATGTGATTCTCTTGTAAGATTTTGTTTTTATTTTTAAGTGGGCTATAGTATAGGTATTGGCAGTGATTGAATCACGAGTAAAGTCCATTACCGGTCCTTAAACTTTTTATGCTGTGTCATCCCGGTCCATAGACTTTTAAAGTATGCCATCCCGGTCCTTAAACTTTCAAAGTGTGCCATTACCACCTGTTACGGGTCCAGCTGTAATGGCACACTTTTGAAAGTCTATGGACCGGGATGACACAACATAAAAAGTTTAAGGACCGGTAATGACACATTTTGAAGTTTAGGGACCGGGATGACATACTTTAAAAGTCTATGGACCGAGGTGACACAGCATAAAAAGTTTAAGGACCGGTAATGGACTTTACTCTTGAATCACAGTGGTGGGCTGAACTTTTTATCATTTAATTTAATATTTGCAGTTTTAATTGCTGATTTTGGTGGTTTCTTAACTATGCACCATCTATGATTAATATTATATCGTGATGTTCTGATGTGAGTCCATTTGTAGCTATTTTAATCTAGCACGGTTTTCATTGAGTGTGCTCTACACAGTGTTGTTTTTTTTCGCTTTATTATACTATAGCATCCAATAGTGATTGCTGGATTCTTCACTATCTAGCTATTTTAATCTAGCACAGTTTTCATTGAGTGTGTTCTACATAGTGTTGTTTTTTTCGCTTTATTATACTATAGCATCCGATAGTGATTGCTGGATTCTTCACTCTCTGTGCAGGCAATACCAAATTCGATGCATCACAGTATGCTTTCTTTGGTAACAATGTCATGGAGGAGGTTGAGCTAGGTGGACTAGAAGATGATGGTGGTGATGCTTCCTTTGTTGGGCCCGGTGACGAAGCATACCCGCCTTCTTATGGAAGGGATATGTTAGAGGTAACATAGATGATATATCTCATCCTATGTAGCACGGACACGGATACGTCGACACGACACGACACCGACACGGGAATTCGCCGATTTCCCAAAAAGACCGATACAGCGACACGGCTATATATATTTAAATAATAAATTATATATATATATATGTATTATTTTCTATGTTTCCACATGCTTATTAAACTGCGAGTGGGGAAGAAGCCGGCGGCGCTTGGGGAGGAAGCCGACGGGCGGCGCTTGGGGAAGAAGCCGGCGGTGCTTGGCGACGAATCCGGCGGCGCGCGGGGAAGAAGCTGGCGGCGCACGGGGAAGAGGCCGACGGGCGGCGACGAGGTGCAGGAGCGGGAGTGGGCGGCGCTTAGGGAGTGGGGAAGAAGCCGACGACGCTTGGGGAGTGGGGAGGAAGCCGACGACGCTTGGGGAGGAAGCCGATGGGCGGCGGCGAGGTGCGGGAGCGGGAGCGGGCGGCGCTTGGGGAGTGGGGAAGAAGCCGGCGACGAGTGGGGAGGAAGCCGACGGGTGGCGGCGAGGTGCGGGAGCGGGAGCGGGCGGCGGCGCGAGCAGACGATGCGGAGCAGCACGAGCAGACGATGCGGAGCAGCGGGAATAACGCGCTCGGCTGCTCGTGCGTGCGATGCGTGCGTTAGGGTTAGGGCACGTCGTGCGTGCGTTATGGGTAATGGGCCGGCCTGGGCCGACCGTGTCTTAGGCCGGCTGTGTCCAGGCCGTGTCCGATTCATGTATTTAGTGTGTCCGACACGTGTCGAGAATTTTACTAATTAAAATTAATTCTAAAATCGGTCGATACGTCTCCGACACGTGTCGAAGACGTGTCCGTGTCGTATCCGTGTCCGACACGGTGTCGGACACGGATACAGCTGTTTTGCCAAGTGTCCGTGCTACATAGATCTCATCTATGTTTGATGTGATGACCATCGTCTGTTTTATTTTCCTTTTTTCAAAAGAAGGGATACAAAAAGAAAAATTCACAGTGAATAAGTGCCATAATGATGACATAATGTGCCAAATAAGTAGTTTTGGGTATCATTATGAGGCTTTTTTTTATATCGGAAGGTTAGCAAACCCCCATTTGAGTTCAGAAGATGAGGTGAGCGGGTGCTCTTAGAAATTATTTTGATCATTCTGTTCTAGCTCTCTCTTTCCATTCTGGTTCATGCCATCAGGAGCCTGGTTGAGGATTCAACCAATTTCGTTTTAGGGAAACACATATCACCAAATTGGCAAATACATTGTTATGTAAACTTAGAAAGCTGGCATTGCCTCTCTTGTGTTTGCTAGCAATCTCTGTACACCAATATGGTTAAAAGGCTGGTAAAGAATGCAATCAATTGTATTTTAGGGTAACTATTATGTCACCAAAAACGTCACCTTGTAAACTGATGGGTTGGCATTATCTCTTTTTCAATAATGCAAGTGTTACTTAATAACTCTGCGGAGTGCACCCTGTCTACATTACTTGGAAGAATTAGAAAGTTTATGATGAATGCATTATGCTGGTGGTAGTCCCATCTGTAACATATAATCAACTTTTACCTTTATATTAACTTCTGGTGGGAAACATTGCAAAGTATTATCTGTGTACATTGCCCTGCATTCTCTTTTAGTTCTAGTTTTCTTCACCTACCGTTGGAGCCTAAACATGCATTCAGTAATGATTTAGAAATGGTGTGCTGCTGATTTACTTAAAAGATTGCAAGCTGCTGCATTGTTTATTTCTGTAAGATACCAATTGCTCACATTGATCAAACTTTGCTTTTGCAGGATGAAGGTGTAGGTTCATTTACTGATGTTGATGATCTTGCTGGAGCATTCTCGAAGGTTTTCTTTCTTTGAAAAGTTAAAATTTTGCAGCTATATCCTGTACATGCATACATAAATGTGCATTTGTTGTGATTTAATTTAATAGAATCATGATGCATTTAATCAAATATAGATTACAGTATTATATTCATCACATGAGCTGCATGTATTGGTTTTACTTCAATAACTGTGCACCTGTCATGGGCGTAGGCGCCGGGCCTAACCCAATTGGTCATTGTTAGGAAGAAGAGATTAGTTTCTATTTGAGTTAGAGATTAGTTTTTATTTGTTAGAGACATAATTAGGGATATGATATTAGTTTCTATTTGTTAGAGATATGATTGAGATTAGATTCTATCTGTTAGGGGGAGCCTATCTATATAAGGGGGCTGTCGTATGCTATTGGAACCAAGCAAGAAATAACAAAGCCATTCTCATCTATAGTCTCTTCTCTCTTCCAACCACACTGACGCCGCCCAGCCATCCTCTTGGTGGTGTTTACCTTCTATGAACTAAGCTTCATAACAATTTGGTATCAGAGCCAACACTATGGCTTCTGCTACCGAGTTAACATGTGGCAAGATCATTGCTAGCTATGAAGAAATCATCGCTGGACTCAAGAACATAGAGAGCATGTTGAAGCAGATGATGACAGCAAAGGAGAAGGCATAAGTAGCTGTTGCTGCGCAATCGCGGCGGCACAAGGGGTAGGAGCAATCGCGGCCGTGCTACGGCAATGGTGCTACTACTGCTGCTCTTCCATCCGGTGCGGCCAGCGCTGCGTCTTCAAGCGACGCCGGTGTGGCATCTTCCAAGGTCGACGCATCGACTACAAGGTACACCCCGTGGCTGCGGAGGCGTTGCAATGGCTCTGGCTCCCGTCGATGGCTCTACCTAGTACCACCAACAAAGATCTCTCTGCTCTCTATTATTCTAGCCACCGCCACCACCACAAATCCGCTCTTCCAGAACCTTCTCGGCTCGCCACCACCAACCCAAGCAATGGCCGCCGTCGGATCGAAGGCCCTCGCCATCCTGGTCGTCGTGGCCATCTCCGTCGTCTTCGCTGTGGATGTGTCGGCACCCAGCCCCGTCGCCGCCGCCGGCGTCGCGGCGCCTTCCCTAGCTGCAGCCCTCATCGCTTCTGTTGTCGCCGTCCTCTTCTTTGGGCAGCCACCGCCGTGGGGGTTATTCTCGTTGCTGCTGGATCCCATCGGGACCGGATCTAGATCCGGCTCATGCGCGTTGCCTCTCTCGGATCCGGCCTGGCCCCGGTCAGTGCTCGTCGCCGTCGCCGTTCATCACCATCAGATCCCGGCTCATCGATGCCGGATATGTGCTCTATCGGCCGAATGTGGCCGTCTCCTCGCCAGTCCGGCCGTTGCCGCCGCTGCACCTCTTCGGGTCGCCGCTGCCTCCTCATGCTTGTTGCCATCAACCTCGGATCCTGTCGGATCCGGTCTTCATCACAGCCGCCGCCCTTCTCTCTTGAGCTCATTTGCCGCTACGGGAGACGTGAGCTTTTCAGGCCGCCGCTGTCTCTCCAGCTCGTCGATGTGGAGCTTGTCAGCGATCTCCACCCCTGACGTCACCTTCTCCAAACTCCAGGCCAAGTGCCTCCAAGACCACAACTGCGCACCCTCCTTTCCTTGTGCGACCTAGGATGTGGTCCATCTGCAGGCGTGTCGACCAAGTCAATTAGATGATGCAACAAAATAAGTTAGGCGCAATGCCTAACAGTTCAAGGACGAGCTGCATGTCCGGGAGGGGTGTAATGTCATGGGCGTAGACGCTAGAACCAACCCAACCAGTTATTATTAAGAAGAGATTAGTTTCTATTTGAGTTATAGATTAGTTTCCATTTGTTAGAGATATGATTAGGAATATGATATTAGTTTCTATTTGTTAGAGATATAATTGAGATTAGATTCTTTCTGTTAGGGGGAACTCATCTATATAAAGGGGTTGCCGCATGCTATTGTAACAAGCAAGAAATAACAAAGTCATTCTTATCTATAGTCTCTTCTCTCTTCTAACCACGCTGATGCCGCCCAGTCATTCTCTCGGCGGTGTTTACCCTCTATGAATTAAGGTTCATAATAGTACTTTGGCATGTCTGTCCTGTTGCATTTGCTCTTGTTTGACTGTTAAAGCTGATTTCTTGATTTTTTTTTCACTTTCAGCTGACCAGAACTGTTAATGAACCAAAGCAACCAGGAATAGTTAGTCACGGGGGACCAGTTTCTAGACAAAGTGAGTAATGCTCTGTTTTGCTCAATTTTTTTAGAGTTCTTTTACTTGCCGTTGATATGGTTCTTCAATCCACATGCTTGGGTGTTCAATTACCTTTTTGTCTTTTAAGGATATGCGTGATGCATATATTTACATATGCATGTTGTTAAATGGCAGGTTTGTGTTTCAACAAGGAATGTGTTAGGTAATTTACAGAAAATAAGTCGTTAAATGGCAGGTTTGTGTTTCAACAAGGAATGTGTTAGGTAATTTACAGAAAATAAGGCATGATTAGTGACTGTTTAATATAACATGCCTAGCAGATATTCTCTGAATTCCTCTCAACTTCTGCAACAGCTACAATTATTGTGAAATACTTCAAATGGCTTTGTTATGTCTGACCAATGGGATTGTTTATCATTAATCTGCTCAGAGTACAGTAACGATTGTTTATCATTTGGATTAAGTAGTTGAAACAGATCTCTGTACTGATGAGGGGGAGAAGGATGAGTTGGAGGAGACAGCAGCATCAGGAGCTGTGATATTCCATGCTGTGTTTTATTGCAACTTGCCTCAGTCCTCGAGTATAAAAATATGCCTACGACCTCTTGGGTTCACTATTCACATAGGCTTGTTAGGAATTAATCTTCTGCAAATGAAAAACCATGTTTTTTTTTAATACTGAATCTTATTGCGCATATCTCCAGAAAAACGAGTGGTGACGAAAGGCGGTGCAGCTGCACATAGGTTCAGGGGAAGATTTTCGACGAGATTAATATATTATAGGAATAAGTCAATTTTACACCCCTGAACTTTGCAAAATGTCCACTTAACACCCTTAACCACAAAACCGGATATTCAACCCCCCAAACTTCCAAAACCGGGCCAATTTACACCCTAAGATGGTTTTGCTAATGGGGATCGAACTCAGGGTGATTTTTGCTATGCTGGCAGCCATGTCATCCGTTTTTGCTAACAAGGATACAAATGAGAGGAGGGAGGATGATGAGAAAAGAAAGAGAATGTAGAGAGAGAAGTAAGAAAGAGATCGACGATGTAGATATCAACATCCTTGAATCAGATCCTCATTAGCAAAACCTGATGATATAGCTGCCAATATGGTGAAAACCACCTTTTGTGGGATCCACATCATCAAAACCACCTTAGGGTGTAAATTGACCCGATTTTGTATATTTGGGATTTAAACACCCGGTTTTAATAAATTGGACTTATTCATATATTATAGGACTGTTTATCTTTCATTGCTAGAATGTAAAATTTGAGTTCACCAGTGAAAAAGAAAGTAAGATTTGAGTTCACCAGTGAAAATGAAAATATCTGTTCTCTTGTTGGATGCTGTGTGCATTTCACTGTTTCTTATTTATTAATATTTTATTCTAATATCTGCAATTTATAGGTTCCACTGCAGACTGGGTACAACAGCCTGAATCTTCATATTGGCCTGCACAGTCTGTACTGGACGCTGAGCAGGAACTGGATAACAAGAACTGGTGGTCTCAACCACCCCATTCAGCCTGCTTCGCCGATTCCAGACTGCACAGGACATCCTCATCCCCACAGCAAGATGCTCAGTACAATGCTAATGAACCTATTCTTGGACCAAAGCCATCTCCTTTGCACAGAACATCATCATACCCCCAGCAAGAGCCTCAATACAATCATACTGAACCAATTCCTGTACCTAAATCATCATTCATTTCGTACCCTCCATCTGGTGCAGTATCTCATTCTTCACCTGGTCAACCACATCACTTGAACATGCAATCTCCTCCCACTGCATTCCAGATGCCAATGTCCACACAAAATGAGCTACCTTTTCCCCAGTTCCCTCATGGAGGTACGCCTGCAGGGCCACTGTTTGGAAGGAACCTGGCTCATGTAGGTTCAACAGGCTTAGCAACTAACAATGTGCAACAAAACCATGTTGTAAATAGTGGGCCAATTCGTGGGAATGGTTCCAGGTTTACACCAGCTTTGATGCAGCACCAACTGCAACGTCCAAATGGATTGATGCCACCTCAAAAACCACTGCCCCGTCAACAACATGGAATGTTCCCAATTCAACAGTCACCACCACAGTTCTCACTACTACATGCCCAGATGCTTGGTCCCCAACATTCTCCACCACAAAGCCTGCAGATGTTCGGTCCTCAGCATCCTCCATCACAAATGATGGGTAGGTTTGATGCAAATTTTGTGATGCCAGACTTGAGTGATCCAAGGGCAAGATCAGTGTTGCACCATGGTAGGCAGGGCTTACGTTATCCTTCCCAAGGTTTTGAGCTTGGTAATAAGAGGATGGATAATGGGTGGCCAAGGTTTCGATCCAAGTACATGTCCACTGAAGAAATTGAGAACATTGCAAGGATGCAGCAAGCCGCCACTCACATCAATGATCCATACATTGACGATTACTACCATCAAGCTTGTTTGGCTAGAAAATCAGCAGGGGCACGACTGAAGCACCACTTCTGTCCAACCTTGATCAGAGATCCATCTTCGCATGCTCGCAGTAAGGATGAGCCACATGCGTATCTCCAGGTTGATGCTCTTGGAAGACTCCCATTTTCTTCCATCCGCAGGCCTCGTCCGCTTCTTGATGTTGAACAAGCCTCTGAACCAAGTGATAACATTCCTGAAAAATCTGCTTCAAAACCTCTTGACCAAGAACCTATGCTAGCCGCTAGGATCACAATTGAAGATGGCCTTTGCCTACTACTTGATGTAGATGATATCGATCGTTTGCTGCAATTTAGCCAGCAGCAAGATGGTGGTTTGCAACTGAGAAACAGAAGAAAGGCTCTCCTTGAGCAGCTGGCAGAATCGCTGCAACTAATTGATCCACTTACACCTGATAAGGATGTACCTCTGTCGCCAAATGATGATCTGGTGTTTCTCCGCATAGCCTCTCTACCAAAGGGTCAGAAACTACTTTCGCGTTACCTTGAACTTGTGACTTCAGGCAGTGAGCTTGTGAGGATTGCTTGCATGGCAGTCTTCCGGTATCTAAGATTTATATTTGGCAATTTGCCCTCTGATAGCAGCGCAGCTGAGACAACAACCAAACTTGCCAGTGTTGTATCCACCTGTGTTCTTCGGATGGAGTTGAGTGGACTCAGTGCCTGTCTTGCAGCTATTGTGTGTTCGTCATTGCAACCACCTCTTCGGCCCCTTGGATATGCTGCCGGTGATGGGGCTTCTGTCATCATAAAGTCTGTACTGGACAGAGCAACAGAGCTTCTCACTGATCAGCATGTGGCCTCTACCCACAGCATGCAGAACCGAGCTCTATGGCAGGCATCATTTGATGCCTTTTTTGGGCTGCTTACGGAGTATTGCATGAGTAAATTTGATAGTGTGATTCACACTGTGCAAATGCAACCTGCGGCTGCAGCAGTGATTAGCAGGGAGATGCCAATAGAACTTTTGCGTGCCAGCCTGCCTCATACAAATGAGCATCAGCGCAAGCAGTTGCTCGGTTTTGCTCAGCGCACTGTGCCTGTCAACAGCTCTAATTCTCATGGGCCTGGTAATGTACCCATAACATCAGAATCTGTCCCAATCTGAGATGGTCAGAAGAAATAGAATGAAGCATCAAGTTTCTGCTTCCTTTGGTAATCTGCATACTTGATATACAATGGCTCTTTGAGAGGTTGGATATGCCTTTGCCCCCAAGGAAAGGTTGGAGTTGTGATTACTGAATACTGATTAATAATATGAATCACAAGAAACAAGATTGAGAGGGTTGAAGCATCAATAAACAGCTGGTAATACAAGGCTTCAAACTTACTGTCACTCAAAAACATGTCTGTTTTTATTATGTTTGTAGCGATGCAGCTTGTTTTGCATGAATTACACAGTCAGTTGTGTTTTGGTTACTGGGCACTTCCTTCGGTGGGTCTGAGTTTTGTTGCTCTTAGGAGGAAACCCCAGGCGATCTGTAGTTTAGTAGATGTACAAGCTGTCACTTGAAGACATTGTGTAATTGCTCTTGATGGTTAAGTGTCCGAGAACCATCAAGGTGGTATTTCAATCAGTAGTTGCCTTGTTTTTGCTGTAGTTCTGTTAGCCTCAAGACACAAGTTGTCATGGCCACTACACGCCCTTTCAAATTTTCCTAGTGGCATTTTAGTCCTTCAGTAACATTGCTGTTTCTTCTACGTAGTTCGTAAAATGGTATTATGTTTGGACACTGCCCTCGCTTCTCAATGATCTCTTTAGAACTGATGACGTCTTCTTTCTTATTTGTTGATGTGCAGAAAGTGAATAAGCTTGGAAATATCTGTAGTGAATTGAATAAATGCCCACTTGGGTTGATGGGTTGAAATGTTACTGCCGATTATGTGCCCTTCAGTTGAGAACTGAGAACCCTCTTTTGACTGAAACTTCGCAGGGATGTATGGTACTATGACATTATCTATTATTTTCTCTGCTTCCAGATTATGTTACTCTCTACGTTTTCTTTCCTGTTTCGGTGCAATGTATATTGGGGAAATTTTAGCTGAGCAGAGATAGATGAAGGCGCGTGATGATCCATCAGGTCGCTGTATTTAGGGTTGCCTGCCTTGTTCCTGAGTTGCTTATTTTGAGGCACAGGCTCCAGTAATTAAGCCAGCAGCCTTGAAAGATTCTCCGAAAAGTGACTTGAAACAAAGGCAAAGGAGCCACTTCATCGAGTGGAGCAAATTTGACACAGGCAGTTGGCATGCGCGGTGATTTTCTCCAAGTCTCCGCTTGCTCAATTGCTCTCCATGCTTGACCGTGCCGAGCCGAGGGCAGAGACCATTGTTATCAGTAGGGGTGCAAACGGAGTGGATATTTTCTGACGACCATCCATCTGTTTTAATTCGGATACAATTCGGAGCATATTTTCGGATATCCGAAGGTTTTGTCGGATACGGAAACGGAGTCGGATATTTTTTTATCGGATACGGAAATGTATTCGGAAAAGATATTATCCAACGGGTACAGAGTTATCCGAGTATTATTTCGGATAGTTACCAGATTATTATCCGGTAACTATTCGTAAACGCCCACGGCCCAATGGCCCAATCCGATTACCGCTGACCGAGCAACGTGCCGATGCCCCGACGTCCAGTTAACCTAACCCTAGCGACTAGCGATAGCCAGCGGGAGCGGTAGCTGTGGCGCTCGAAAAATTCAGATTGAGCCATCGAGGTCATCATCTCGGTTTCGTCTTCGTCTACTCCTCGTCTCCTTCGCCCTTCGCCGGCTCGCCGCCTTCGGCTCCCCCACAGACCTGCATCGGCCGCCTCTCCGCCCCCGTAGACCGGCGCCGCCACTGCCTGCCTTTCCGTCCCCACAGACTGACGCTGCTGCTCGCTCGCCTCTCCTCCCCCATAGACCGGCGTCGCCGTTGCCCGCCTCCGCCCCCACAGACCAGCGCCGCTGCCTCCGCCGCCCACAAACTAGAATCGCTGTCGCCGCCCGCCTCTCCTCCCCCACAGACCGGCGGCGCTGCCGCCGCGCCTTCTTGGCTTCTTCTCCAATCCTTTGGCCACATCCGGTGAAACAAAGGTGAGCACCCAAGGCCGGCCTCCTCCTCTCCCTTCTCTGGTGTGATTGTGTCCCGTGTCCAGTTGAGGAGATCAGGATTCACTGATTCAGGTCTCAGGAGGGCATCCAAGATTATCCACGGAACGCCGCCGCCGTCGGCTCCCGCCTCTCCTCTTGAGTCTCGACAGCATCGACACCGCTGTCGTCGCCTCCTGCCTGGCCGCCTCTCCTTCGGTCCTCCCCCCATCGCACAGAACGCCGTCACCATCGCCTCCCGCCTGGTCGCTTCCCGTAAGCTCTTACCTTACAAGCCCTATAATTCTATGCAACAATACCCCTCATGCATTTCTTTTACTCTGATCTCTACTTTGTAAATACTTGGGCATCCTGATTCATAAATAATAACTTGACCATTCTGTGTTTGCTCAAACAATAATAACCAGCAAACTGGATCACACAGAATTTTATTTACTATTTTTAATCAAGAAGCACAAATATATTGGTCTGAGTTACAATACTATACAACCAATTTATATCTTTACAGAGAATTCTTAGCTGATCTGCCTAAAGATATATGTCAAATTTCAACACTATTCAGAAGCAATACAGTGTTTATGTATTTATGGGTAAAATTGGCTATAGCTATGCCACAACCTCACATTTCGACAAAATCTATGTTGTCTGGTTCATGCCTCTTCGGCTTGACGCATGAGTTCCAGGATGCATCATCTGCTCCAGGATGAGTTCATGCCTCTTCTGCTCTGTGCCTATTTCTGATAGTTCCTTGAGTGCATCATTTGCTCCAGCTGCTTTTGCACCCATCGTTTGCTCAGCATCGGCAGAACAAACCAAGTTCATTAGCTATGCGTATACTATCTGCTTGGACTTTGTAAATTGTGTTAAGAGTGCAGTTCTAATTACATTTTCCTTAACTTGTTTCCATGAAAATTACTCCGTCTTTAGTAACTCCTGAATTGGCACTGGTGTATAACTCCTGCTAGGCTAGTTATGCTCATGTAAGTTAATTTCTTGTGTGTTGTAAGTTTGCATGCCCAATTCCTTGTCATCACAGAGGAGCAAAGTTGTGTTTTGCATCCCTTGTAACAGCTTCCTCTTTCAGTTATCTTGGAAAACGGTAAACGTAGCTGATGGATCACGAGCCTACGACTCTAACTTGTTTGCCTAATCGGGCGATTTGTCGACTTGCGCTGACTAAACAACCGACTTGCAGTGCAAGGCTCTGACTAGGGTTCCGCCTCCCGCCGGCGCCGTCTCCCGCCCATCGCCGCCCTTCGTCCTGCTTCTCTCTCGACGCCGACTTCCTTCCGCCCCGCCGACGCCGCCCCCAAGTTTCTCCCGTCTCTCTGCGGCGCCATCCTCCGCCTGCCTATCGCTGGTGCTGCCGTCCGTCCGACACCTCCCTCGCCACCTGGACCAACTCCGTTCCCGCCGCTCCGCCGACGCCGTCCCCGCCTCCTCCCCAAACGCCGCCTCCACCCGCCTTCTCCCCAATTGCATCCTCACTCCAGCGAGGTAAGACTCACGTCCTCCCCTCAGAGAATTTCAGATCTGACTTGTATTTGCTTCCCTTGTTGCACAATGGTTGGTTAATCTGATATTAGTACGTTGTTCTCTCATCATTCTGCTCTGTTTCCATCAGTCTGAAGAGTCTGTAATCTGTATACTTCATTGCCTTCTGATGTCTCATCTCTTGTTCATGCTGTGAATACCTAGTACTCCACCCAGCTATGCAATCATGTGGAAATATTTCTAGTCGTTTCAGACCAGGAGACATCCATTTCAGAAATTCTCAAGACATCACAGTAGCATAGCTTAATTTCTTATGATGTGTTGGTAGCTTGATATTGCCCGTTACATGCTGCAAAGTGCAAACGTTGAATTCTGGTTTTAGTACATTGCTATTCAGATTGATATTGCCTGTTTCATTGCTATTCAGATATTGCCTGTTACAAGAATGTGATGTTGTTGGTAGCTTCATATTGCCTGTTACCTTGCTATTCAGATAGTGATGTTGGCCTTTATTTTGTGATAGTGCTCATCAGATCAAGTAACTGTTATTGGTTCTTTTTTTTTGGTGACTGGATGCTAGTAGCATTATGAAATTTCCTTGTGTTGTGTTCATTTCATTGAATAGCAATGGATGTTATTATTATGTCATAGATGGAAAAAGAGCATTTGTTATGACATTGGCAATGTAAAATACCTAGCGAAAATTTGAATCTGTAGTGGCATTGATTTGGATCTGTAGCAGTTGTTGATTGTTTGATTTTTTATGTATAGAGGTCTGTACTGTATGAAATTCAAAATATCCAGTGAAGATGTAAAGTCATAGCCTGGATGTATCAATCTGTCACGGCTGGCTGGCGCAGGTCCTCGGCTCCGAAGACCGTAGCCGTGGTCAACAGCGGGGCGAGGGTTTTCCCCCCTACGCCCTATGTTGGCGAGCAGCAAGAGGTAGAAGAATAGATTGATTTCTTGTTATTCCTCAAATCATAACCAAGGTCCTTTATATAGAGGACTGGACAAAGCAATCCGACTCCAACTCCTAATCCTTCTTGGAAACCAACTCTAACTCTTAGCTAATCTCTAAATCTTAACTGCTACCAGCAATCTGTTCTTAAGTCCTACCCGTAACCTATCCGGATTCTGAGTTAGCTCAGCCGGGAACGGCGGGTATAATACTTTCCCCACATGACATCTCTCCCCCCCTCGACGAGCAGCTCGTCCGCGAGCTAGAAGGATGGATGACGCTCTATGAAAGCGTCGAGGTCTTCCCAAGTAGCCGATGCTGGCGGCTCGCCCTTCCATTGGATGAGAACCTGGCGGACACCCCGCGCCAATCGAGTGCGGACCGCGCGCTCCGGCTCCGGAACTGCAGCACCATAGTGCATAGCCGGAAGTGGTGGTGGTGCATCAGGGGGCGTCCCGACAAATTTCTTGAGAAGGCCGATGTGGAAGACGTTGTGCAGACGTGCCTTGGGAGGAAGAGTCAAACGGACAGCGACGTCGTTGATGATTGCCTCGATGCGATATGGCCCATAGAAACGAGGACGCAACTTGCCTGTGGTGGAATGTGGAAGCGAAGCCGGGGTGCGGTGACGGACGCGAAGCCACACCCAATCCCCCATGGTGTAGTGGACCTCGCGGTGATGCTTGTCGTATTGTTTCTTGTAGATCGCCTGGGCTTGCTCAAGGCGGTAGTGAACGTCCGCCAGCAGTTCATCCCTGTCCGCCATATTTTTCGCAATTGCAGCGACTCGCGTCTCGCCTGGTTCATAGGAGCGGATGGACGGGGGCTCCCGGCCATAGACAATCTTGAATGGCGTGTCGCGGAGAGCAGATTGGAAAGCTGTGTTGTAGACGTACTCTGCCCAAGGTAGCCAGCGAAGCCAATGACGCGGCCTATCCCCAGTGAAGCATCTGAGGTACATCACAATGACCTTGTTTGCTGCCTCAGCCTGGCCGTCTGACTGGGGGTGGAAAGCGGTGGTCATGTGCAGCTTGGCGCCACAAAGCCGCATCAATTCGCGCCAAAATGTGGAGGTAAAAACCGGGTCCCTGTCCGACACCATGGACTGTGGTATGCCGTGGAGGCGCACAATGTCTCCAAAGAACGCCTTGGCCACCGTTTCCGCCGTATACGGATGTGCCAGCGGAATGAAATGACAGTACTTGCTGAAGCGGTCGACCACCGTAAGAATCACTGATTTGCCACCCACGCGTGGCAAAGCTTCGATGAAGTCGAGGCTGATATCTGCCCAGACCATGGTTGGAACAGGCAGCGGCAGAAGGAGTCCCGCGGGTCGGAGATGCTCTGTCTTGTACTGCTGGCAAGTGGAGCAGCTACGGATAAAATCCTGGACCACAGAGCGAAGGTTAGGCGAATGGAAGTCGCGACGGAGCCGGTGGAGCGTGCGCTGGACGCCCTCGTGGCCGTCATCATGGATGGCGGATACCAATTCATGCAGGAGTGGCGACGTTGGCGCGACGTATAGCTTGGAGTCGAAGGTGATCAAGCCGTCAGTGATGGACCAGGAACCCGCCCGCTGGCCGGCGTCGATCTCGTCGCGGAGGGCCACCAACGCGGGATCCGTGGTTTGAGCTTGTCGGATGCGTTCCAGGAAATCAAACCTGGGTGACGAAATGGCGAGGACGGTACCTACCTCCGTGTCACGGCGGGATAGTGCGTCAGCCACTGTGTTGGTGCTGCCCGGTTTATATTCCACGGCGAAGTCGAATCCCAGGAGCTTGCCCACCCAATGGTGCTGGGGAATGGTAGCAAGACGCTGATCCAACAAATATTTGAGACTGAAATGATCCGTCTTGACCAGAAAACGGCGCCCCCAGAGATAAGGCCGCCAGTGTCGGATGGCTTGCACTAGGCCGATCAATTCCCTCTCATAAGCGGCCAGAGAGCGATGTCGAGGCGCCACCGGACGGCTGAAGAAAGCGATGGGATGTTTATCTTGCAGCAGCACCGCCCCAAAGCCGTGGCCTGAAGCGTCGCACTCGACAATGAACTACTGGGTGAAGTCCGGAAGGGCGAGCACTGGCGCCGTGGTGAGTGCCGTCTTCAGTGTTTGGAATGCCGTGGCAGCCTCGTCCGACCACAGAAACCCATCCTTGCGAAGCAGAGCCGTGAGGGGGGCGGCAATGGTGCCGTAATCCCGCACGAATTTGCGGTAGTATCCGGCGAGGCCGAGGAACCCGCGGACCGCGCGAGCCGAGCGAGGTAGTGGCCAGTCGAGGACGGCCTGCACCTTAGCGGGATCCATTGCCACGCCTGTCGCCGAGATGATGTGGCCCAGGTAGGAGATGGAATCCACCCCGAAGGCGCACTTGGACCTCTTGATGAAGAGCTTATGCTGCTGGAGCGTGGTGAGGACAGTGCGCACATGGCGGAGGTGATCGGCCCAAGAAGCGCTGAAGATTAGTATATCATCAAAGAAGACGAGTACGAACCGGCGGAGGAATGGGCGCAACACATCGTTCATGAGTGCCTGGAATGTTGCCGGAGCGTTGCATAGTCCAAACGGCATGACGAGAAACTCGTAGAGGCCATCGTGTGTTCGGAAAGCCGTCTTGGCCACATCTTCTGGGTTCATGCGGACTTGGTGGTAGCCTGAGCGGAGGTCGAGCTTGGTGAAGAATTTGGCGCCGTGCAGCTCGTCCAGGAGTTCGTCGACCACCGGAATAGGGAAGGCATCCTTGACCGTGATGGCGTTGAGTGCTCTATAGTCGACGCAGAACCTCCACGAGCCATCGGCCTTCTTTACCAACAGAACCGGGGACGAGAAGGCGGACGAACTGTGCCGAATCAGGCCCTGGTCCAACATGATGGCGCACTGGCGTTCCAGCTCATCCTTGTGTGTGGCCGGGTAGCGATACGGTCGAACAGCCACCGGAGACGAGCCGGGCAGAAGGTTGATGCTGTGATCCCGGGATCGCGGCGGCGGCAACCCATGCGCCTCGACAAAAAGTGGGGCAAAGTCGGCGAGGAGGGCCTCCAAGAGATCCGGACCGGAGCAGGAGCGCAGGCCGGGACTCGCCGAACCCGCCACGCAGTGCCAGCGGACGCGGTGGTCGCTGCGCCAGAATGACATGGTGAGAGCCCCGAAGTCCCAAAGAATGGGGCCAAGGGTGGCGAGCCACTGAGTGCTCAGCACCGCGTCGTAGCCGGCCAGAGGAAGGGCGAAGAAGTCCGCCTGGAAGGCCTCCCCTGCGATGGAGAAGGCCGCCCGCTGGAACACGCCGAGACAAGGCACTCGCTCGCCGTTGGCCACCGTGACCGACAGCTCTCTGCGGCGGCGTAGTACAAGATCGGTGCGGGCCGCTGCCTCTTCGGAGATGAAGTTATGCGTGGAGCCCGAGTCGAGGAGTGCGTGGAGTGTGGCGCCTCCCACCTGGACGCACACCTGCATCGTCTCGCTGGTGCGGACGCCGGCAATCGCGAGCAGAGATATCCTCGGTTCCTCGGCGGTTTGGTCGGTGTCCTCTGCGTCGGCAGAGTCATCCGTGTCGTTCAGCTCCAATAAGAAAAGTTGCTGGCACACCCTGTTGTGACCCCTTCCAAACTTCTCATTGCAGTTATAGCACAGCCCGAGGCGACGGCGTTCCTCCATCTCCGCCGGTGACAGACGTTTCACCTGGCGACCCTCCACGGATACCGTGGGTGGCGCGGCCGGCGGGGCTGCTGGCGGCTGCACGGCCAGTTGGCGGGGAGTTGGTGAAGGCAGAAGGCCCTTTGCCCACAAACGCGCTGGCGGCGCCCCTGTCTGGTCGCGGAGCTCCAATTTGCGCGCCAGGCTCATGGCGACCGCGAGCGTCTGGGGATTGTGGATCTCCACGTCGAAGCTGAGAGGCGGTTGAAGGCCGGCGGTGAAGAGCTGGACCTTCTGCTCCTCCGTAAGAGAACCTGCCCGGGCAAGCAGCACCTGGAAGCGATCCTGAAAATCGGCCACCGTGCTTGTCCGCTTGCAAGCGATTAGTTCCCCCAACGGATTGGAGCGCAGAGGAGGGCCGAATCTCAGATTAAGGAGTTCGGTGAAGCGACGCCATGGTGGTGTGCCCTCATCCTTCTGCACCTGGATGTACCACAGTTGGGCAATGTCCAGCAGATTGTATGAGGCCATCCACACCTTCTCCTCCTTGGCAATGCGCTGTTGATGGAAGTAGGATTCACATCGATGGATAAACGGAAGCGGATCTCCCTTGCCATCATACTTGGGGAAATCCATCTTCTGGAAACGCGGCGGCCGATCGTTGTGATGCTCGCCGGAATGGACGCGGTTGCCGGATGACGAGGACGAGTATTGGGGCGGCGGCTGCAGTTCAAGGTGCTGTATGGCATGGGCGTGGTTGTTGACGGACGATTGAAGGGCTTGTACTTCCTTGGTGAGGGCAAGAATCAGAGACTTGAGATCATCCTCATCGGCGCCCGGCATGGCGGAAGCGGCGGACGAAGCTGGTGGCGGAGCGGAAACAGGGGAGGGCGATGGCTCAGACGAGGCGGCGGAAAAAGCTGGTGGCGGAGCGGCCGATGGCGGAGGCCTGGATACTGATACCAAGATGTCACAGCTGGCTGGCGCAGGTCCTCGGCTCCGAAGACCGTAGCCGTGGTCAACAGCGGGGCGAGGGTTTTCCCCCCTACGCCCTATGTTGGCGAGCAGCAAGAGGTAGAAGAATAGATTGATTTCTTGTTATTCCTCAAATCATAACCAAGGTCCTTTATATAGAGGACTGGACAAAGCAATCCGACTCCAACTCCTAATCCTTCTTGGAAACCAACTCTAACTCTTAGCTAATCTCTAAATCTTAACTGCTACCAGCAATCTGTTCTTAAGTCCTACCCGTAACCTATCCGGATTCTGAGTTAGCTCAGCCGGGAACGGCGGGTATAATACTTTCCCCACATGACACAATCTGTTTGTTTGTCAAAGCACAATAACATTCATATTGGTTTTGTATTGTGAGCTTCTAATGTAAATCCTAGGATCTCTTAATCTGTCGCTGTCGTTGGTTTGTATAGGCTTATTTCGATCTGATGGCTGAGATGACGCAGGAATAGTGATGTGGCATCGAGTTAACATGAAGTTCTTTTCTCCCATCTTTTGACACAGAATTTAATCATTTAATTACTTGCAACAGCCGCCGGCATGTGCAGCATGACTACCTCGTCATCCAGTTCCATGGAGTCGCCAACGATGACAGCTACTTCCGCATTCGAGCCATCCCTGGAGATGGAGCGTTTCCTCTGCGAGCGGTTGCTGGATGCTGCACAGCCCATCGCCGAGCGCTTCCGCGCACTCTTCTCACTCCGCAACCTCCGTGGCGATGCCCCCCGCTGCGCCCTCCTCCAAGGTCTCATCTCAGTGACTCATCCCCCTTTATCTGCTGATGGTAGTATTATGCGAGTAGTGACTGTCTTAGGTTACACTGCAGGAAAGTAGAAGTCTTTAGTAGCTTTGCTGCTTAATCTCAGGGACCAGTACAAGAAATTAGCGATCTTTAGTATTTTGCAGACCTAATTGAACGAATATCGCACCTATTATGTTGTAATACACTAATTTTCTGCTAGTAGTATTGATTTTAGGTACTTATTCAGCATAGTTGCAAGTTTTAATGGACTCGTTTTTTTTGCCCCAATTGAATAACCCTTGAATTATCTAATGGTGCTATGGTAGTATGGTACTACGGTGTTGGTCCTAGTAAAGTTCAGTCTGTTAGTAGCTTCTTCCTCTTACTGAATACAGATCTCATGAGCCTATGCTAGTTGATTTTGTGCTAATATAGGTTGTATTATGGATCATCCTCTATAAAATCTAGTAGTTTATTTGACTAGTTGAGTAGTTTTGCAGCTTTCACCTTTCCATTTAGTTTATGCAGGTGTCCGTCTGATAATTTTGGATAATACTAGTTTTTGGTTGGCCTAATTAGTAGATTTGGACTTCGGAGGTTCTGTGCGCTAATTTTCAGCTTGTACCAGTGATTCTGGGGTATATCTACAAGAAAGCTGTGAATGCTAGCACCAATCTTTTCTATGAATTAGTGATCCTAGGATCGATATATTTGCTGTTTATGGTGCTTATCCCAAATTCTTGCATGGTTTTCTTCTTGTAGGTTATGCACATGATAATTTGCTCTGAGTTCTGATGTCTGCCCCCTTTTTTGTGGGTTTCTTTCTAGATAATATGACTTTAGGATTTCCTTGTTGATAGAACTTAATTGTGAGATTATGCGCTTTTTTACTTTAGGTCTGCTGTCAGTAGCAGCTGTCACTGACAAAACTCCTAGCTCTGGTTATCTATCAATGTTTTGTTAGTCCATTACTGAAAAAAACTGTACTAGAAAGGAGGTGCTTAAGAAAACCTGATGTATTTGCTGCAATGCTCAGCTGCAAGGGATTCTTCTAACTTGCTTGCCCATGAGGCTGCATTTGCACTTGGACAAATGCAGGATGCTGAGGCTATCCCTGCATTAGAGGCAGTTCTCAAAGATCTTTCGTTGCATCCAATTGTCCGCCATGAGGTAGTTACTATGGCAGAATTTACCTTATATGGTGTTTCTAGTGCTTTGCTATCCATTTGAGAAGCTGTATATTGATCAGGCTGCTGAAGCCCTCGGAGCTATTGGCCTGGCGAAGAGCATTCCCCTGTTGGAGGAGAGTTTAGCAGCTGATCCTGCTGTGGAGGTACGAGAAACTTGTGAGTTGGCTCTTAAACGGATAGAAAAGCAGAAGAATGTGACTGGTGCTGAAAGCACAACCATTTCACCTTTTCTCTCAGTTGATCCAGCACTGCCCGCAAAGCAAGGACTTTCGGTGGAACAGCTAAGGTATGTCTTTGAAGACAGTCATATATGTGTTCATTGTGTTTTATGTACATTATCTTGATGTTACTAGAGGTGGATATTTTTCAGGGAGCTTCTCCTCAACGAGCAAGAAAGCATGTATGAACGTTATGCAGCTCTTTTTGCACTGAGGAATGATGGTGGAGATGCTGCTGTTTCTGCTATCGTTGCAGCTCTAGGTGTCAAAAGTGCTCTTCTACGCCATGAGGTTTGCTTGAACTTTAACTAAACTCTGTTTGCATCTTTTTCCACAAGCATAAATTGTGCAAGACGGAATGCCTTGTTATCAAGTCACCTGTCTTGTTGTGGTAAAGAAAGAACATAAATAAAGTAAAACTATCTAGTTGCACCTTCTCAATTTTCTAGTAACTAGGATCAGAAAGAAATTATTTTCTGTAAGAAACTATCAATTCATGATGGAAATTGGGGATGTGCCTTCTTCCAGAGAAGAAAAAAGAACGCCAAGAGATCAGGATAGATTGGTGGCATGATGTATTTCATGAAACTGTTCCAAATTTCAGAGTGCAATTTGCTTAATTTATTAATGAGGCCATGGTCTCCATTAATCAATTTGTTCTATTCCTTGAGATAACCGTTTCATGATGTTCTTGTTATTCCATTGCCTGTTGTTTTCTGCAACGTAATCGTTTTTTCTTCTACTGCTCTGCAGGTTGCTTATGTGTTAGGTCAGCTGCAAAACAAAGCTGCTTCAGATGCACTTTCAGCTGTCCTGAAGAACGTTGATGAGCACCCAATGGTCAGACATGAAGCTGCTGAGGCTCTTGGTTCAATTGCAGGTAACTAATTCCACAGGATTTGTCGGAATGCCATTTACTATCTCCAATCCATGCATATATATCTCAAGAGTTCCCTGAGATTATGCTCGTGATGTGCTGTAGATCAAGAAAGCATTGCACTTTTGGAGGAATTTGCGAAGGACGCTGAGCCTATAGTCTCCCAGAGCTGTGAAGTAGCTCTCAGCATGCTTGAGTATGAGAGATCAGGGAAGTCCTTCGAGGTAACATGCCTGGCCTAGATCAACACAAAGAACTCTTCTGGATATCATACTTTCATGTAAATCGTAACCTGTATCCTTTTCCATGCAGTTCTTGTTTCTACAGACTCCTCAGGTGCAGCAGGAATCCTGAGCCCATCTAAAGTTTGGCAACATCTACTGCCAAACTGACCTACATACTGTCATCCATTTCCTTAAAAGAGTTTCGGCTCCTTTCACGCTGGCAGATAAATGCTTCATATTTTTGTGACATCCAACGCGAACAAGAATAATTTTAAATGTGCTTATAGGAGATGAGTGTTCGGTTCCATTTGCACTGGAGGTGTATGAATTGATAAAACCTGAATTGCTGAAACAAAAATACCGACTGAATCCTAATCGTGTGATGGTGCTGTCTGTTTCAATTTGTGATGATTGTACTAAGCATGCTTGCTCAAATGTTTGGCTGGGAGCATTCTACTTTTTATTTTCTTAAGAATCGACTAGGAGCTACAATACGCAGGGTGGTTAGGGCTAAAAAGTCAACTACCAAGAGCTAGGTGTTGTAAGTGTTCTACGGGTCTGTTTGTATTGACTTTGCTTTTGGCTATAGATGATGAATAGTAATAGTTGATAGAAATGTCTAAAAGAAATTGTTGATGAATAGTAGTGACTGATGAATAGTAGTGCATTATGTAAGAAAGATGGTGCAATAAAAGGTAATATAACATTTGGACTGTCATAAGACTTATAGAATTGTGACACAATAAAATACGAAGTGTATTATAATATGTGAAAGTATAAAGTAGTGGATAAATAGTACCAGTTGATAAAAATGGTTTATACAAGCTGAAGCATTTGTATTGGTTTTAGTTTTTAGAAGTAGAAGTTGAAAGCCAAAGCCAATATAAACGGTCTACGTGCCCTTTGTGTTACTGTTTGTCTATTTGTTCTACTACAGTTTTCCTTCGTGCGAAATATGCCGGGCGGTTCGGGGCTGAAAGGTCCCTGATCCCATTCTCTAAGATAAACACAAAGGGTAACAAGTGTGGCTTGTCATGGAGATTTTCCTGAACACACGAGTGTGACAAATTATGAATGCAAAGCATCGTCCAATAAGCAACTACTATTAATCGAATCAATAATCTAGGTGTCTTAAACTTGCGGCTTTCAATAAAATAGATAACTTACATACAGTAAGCTTTGGGAATATCGGGATTTTTACGTGGCTTTCAATATTTATTATAGTTATTGTCAGTTTAACTCAATATAAAATTATTTATATTATTTATGCAAGTGATAGCGAATAATTTGATGTAGAATTTAACACGAGGAATTAATACTCGAGTTGCCGAGGACGGTTGTGCTGAAATATAGTAGACATTTATTGAGATCGAGTCTACTGGAATTTAATATGTATGTATGTGTATATATGTTTAACCTAGGTACAACACAGGGCGGAATAGCAGGGTTTGCTTTGCAGGATCGGCTCTGTAGGCTGCTAACCCCATAATCAGATTGGAATTGATTTCATAACCAATCTGATCATGGTGCATGAGTCACACATCTATGCTAGAGACTAATATATTTTAGACTCATAAAACTTTCTGGTCTGGGTTTGTAACATGGTTAATGAGTCTCACGGTGTGCCGAAAACAGGTATGTCGCTTTATAACACCTGGAAGTGAAGTCTATAAATAGGTCCCTACCCTCTAGTCTTATAATGCAATTGTGAGCGGCACAACAGAAAAGACAAAGGAGTATAGGGTAGACCAAAAAGCCTCCACAAAATCAATCTAGTGTTTGAGAAAACTTGTCAGACTCGGAAATAACATCTTCGGATCCTCTGTATCAATCGTAGTACTCCAGGATTAGCTAGTGTACATAGTGGTCAACAAAGATAACTATCAACTATAATGACATTTACTAATTAACTGAATATAGGTTTTAAGGCCAAATTTTACATCCACAGTTCATAGACCAAATTTAAATAATAGCAACGGAAGAAAAAGTCGAAGCGGAAGAAACACATCCAGTCTGCCCACAGGCAAATGATTATGGGACGCGGCCTACTCGTCAAGGTCCTCACCAAAATGGAAGCAGTTCTTTTCTGAGCAACAGAATTAAGAAAGGGTGAGTACAAAAATGTACTCTGCAAGTTATACGAGAAATGCAATATTAATGCAAGGCTAACAAATGAAGGCATAATAGGGTTATTTGACCGTAAAGTCAAATTTGAATAAATACAGTAAGTAAATGTAAATTGTTGAATTTAATACAACAAGTAAAAATAATATTTTAATTAAATAATATCGTTAGTGTAGGTCTATCTCCCACACTAACCTATTTACGGGCATTCCACCCGGACCATCTTTTCCAAAAGATATAATATGGATTCCATCCATCCATAAGCCTTTTACAAATTATTTTAAAAATATAAAATCTAATCTATGAAAAATTTTACTCAGCATACCCATGACCGTGAGCACGACTATCTAGGATAGTTTATACACTTTGCAGATGTGGTACAATTTTACTCACAAGATATGATTAACTCATAATATTGGCCACTACATGTTTCCGAAGACGTGCGACTGAGAAAATTATAACAAGGTCTTTACAATGCAAAGCTGTCAATCTGGTCACATCTCCGCTAAGGTTTCACCACAACATAGAATCCACTAAGTTAGGGCCCTCCCTTGTGACGTGTGAAACTTTTCACAACCTACGTCACACTCACATCCAACCTATAGTGAGATTTAGGTTGAGACCCTCAAATTAGTTAGCCAAGACTGTTCCATACCAGTTTTGTGGTAGTACGATAGAGCTTTGTAGCAGTAACTCACAGACCAGTTCTTATTTGACTTAGGTAGACTTTCCACATACCCCCTTGTGCCAAGCACCCATATTGAGCCACTAAGCAACAACGTGTGCGAGCAAGCACTCACCACCTAAGTCTAAACCAAGTTTTATATTTTACTTTGTCAAATATAGTCCTTCTTGACTTACCAAAATCAAGAATACATGTTAAAACTCATCATTTTATGTGAAAAGGTTATCCTAAGCCTAAAATTTTCTCTAAGTATGTCTAAACATTTCTATAAAGTTTTTTTAGCTAATACTAGTGTACTAACTAGAATTTTATTTTAGAGTGACAAGGTATTAAGTCGAACAAAGTCAAATGTGGTCATAACAAGTAGGAATTAACTAAGTATTTAAAACTGGAATAGAAATACATTGAATAAACATAAGCATGCAGATTAGTTTGAAACAACATAATTTGGATTTGCAAACTAGGAATATGGTCAAGGGGTGTAATGTAACATCCTGATTTTCAGAGCCTTTTTGAAGCTTTTAAAATAAAATTCACCATTTGAATTTTTCTGGAATTAATTAAAGCTTAATTGGAATTTTTATGAATTAAAAGGATTTAATATGATTAAGATAAACATTAACATTTGCCAAAAGTATTTTATTTGAGTTCCTTGAGCCTCAAGGGCTTTTCTGGAATTTTCTGGGATTTTTCTGGATTTATTTGCTATTTTTCTGGAGCTCAAAAGCCTTTAAATGAATTTCTGGAAAAGAAAAAAAAAAGAGAAAATCCTAAACCGGCCGGTGGGCCGAAACCCACCGAACTGGCCCAGCCCAGCCGCCTGCCCGGCCTGCCCCGCCCCTCGCCACGCGGCGCATATCCGCGCCCGCGCCCCTCAGCCGATGAGCGACACGCGTCGCCCATCCGGGAAGCCGGTCCCGCCCGCGCCCGATCGCAGCCGCCGCTCGCCTGTGCCGCAGACAGGTGGGGCCCCCGCGTCAGGCTCGTCGTCCCCGACCCGGACTCGTCCCCGTCTCCGAGCAGGACTCTACGCCGCCGCCCGCGCGTCTCCTACCTGGACTCCGCCGCCGCCTGCCATATCCGCCGCCGCCTTCCTTATCCGTCGCCGCCGTATCCTCCGTGGACACCTCGGGACCGGGGTATAAAAGGGGCCCCGACCCCGAGGCTCTCCTCGTCCCAAGCCGCCGCCTCCGCCGCCGCCTTCGCCGCCGTGCGCCGCCGCTATCTCCAAGGGCCACCGCCTTCGCCTCGACGGGTTCGTCGCCGTTCGCCGCCGACCGTCTGCCGTCCTTGCCGCCGTCGTCGCCGTTGTCGTCGCCGCCGGTGAGCTCCCGCCGCCGTCCCCGTAGCCGCACCCCGCTGCCGCTCACCTCGGCCCGCACCCGCGCCGCTTCGCGTCCCGCACCCCGCGCGCGTCAGCGCTGACGCCAGCCGCGCCCGCCGCTTTGCCTTCCCGTGCGCCTAGTCCGCCGTGTGCCGTGCCTCTGCCACAGGGGACCCACCAGTCAGGTCTGGTCCTGTAGACCCGTGAGCCGATCTGGCCACACTCAGCTTGCCACGTCAGCCCTAGGGCTTGCGTGCCGCGCCTCGTCAGCAGCCACGTCAGCCCTAGCCGCTTGCGCCAGTAGCCCGCCGCCGCACTGTTCCGTGTGCCGCATCCACCGTGGACTCAGCTCCCCGTGCACCCGGTCCACAGCATAGTGCCATCTTCCAATTTTCCCGAATTTCTGTAGATTTAATCTTCCAGAGGCCCGTTCTCCCTTGTCCTAGCCCCGATTGACCCGATTCTTTTCCTAAATTCATCTAAGATTGAGCTCTACCTTTTGGTTCAGGTTTGGAAGTTTTTGGAGTTCATTTGAATTTTATTTGATTTTATTGTCTTTTCGATTTGCTTTCTCTCTCGTTAGATCACGTGTTCGAAGGAGCGGAAGTTGGTTTTGAAGATCAAGAGCCCTCAGCTGAGCAAGGCCAAGGCAAGTCGTGTACTTTGATCATGTTGAACCCAGTTTGCAATCTATTATTTAATTATTTTGTTTTAAATTATCTTGCATCGCTATTTTTATTCAAACCCTTGTATTGGTAGTTATCGTCCCAATTGGTTATTTCCCTCCTTGATATTTTGGAATACCTTGATGCCATTGTCACCTTAGGTTGGGAATTTAATTAGTGATGCTATGTTATTTGTCACATTGGGTTGGTACGATTAGAATGCTTAGCCTTGCTTACTTTGCGAAAGGGTTCATCATCACATGTGATTAATTAATTTGACTTAATGAGATATTGAATCGTGGTTGGTGCCACCGTTATAAAATTTGTGCCGTGACGTTGGTGCGTCGTTGGCGGTGGTTATACAAAATTGGTTTTCACTTGGGCGATTGATCGTGCAGTAAAGGGGGTGCGAGAGGCACATGGGATGTGGATGTTTCGCCTGAGTAAATTTAAGGACTTAACTTTGTGCGCCATTGATCTAAGTCTTACCGTACTACCACATGTCCAGTATGGGATGGACCTGGCTAATTAATTTGGGATGTTTCAATTTCGGTTCCGTCATTGTGATGAGTGTGGTTTGGCGTGGCCATGGACCCACATTGGCGCAAGAGGGGGTGAGAGACGAAACCTTAGCGAGACGGAACTGGGTTGAGATTGAACATTGTAAAGGCCTTGTCATGATCTCCTCGCCGCACACCAAAGGAAGTGTGTTAATCTAGTGGCAATATGGGATGATCATGTCTTGTGGGTAAAGCTGTACAACCTCTGCAGAGTGTAAAACTATTTGAATAGCCGCGTCCTCGGTCATGGACAATGCTTGGTGATTTCACACGAGGTATAGTTATTTCTATAAAGTTTTGGACAGTGGATGGTTAATTCACTGTTGGTTTAGCTTAGGGATGGGAGGCCCATAAGTGGTTGGTTTAGCTTCTGGATGGGAGATCCATAAGTGGTTACTTCAATTCCTTTGATTATTATTTATTATTGTTTTACTTCAAATGCGCCTTCAATCTATTGATTGTATTTTCAAATGCCGTTTTATGCAAACTAACCTTTTAGCCTTCCATTGGTAAGCCTTGCATATTATATTGCATTCATTTGTTACAAACGGCTTGCTGAGTACCAATGTACTCACAGCTTTATGCCCCTGTTGCTCAGTTGAGGAGGAGTATCACCAGCAGGAGGTTCCAGAAGGAGAGTACTTCGACGTCTTCGCGGATTAGGCTTCGTTCTCCACTCGATAGCCTGTGGGCGTGTTGATTGGCTGCTGTGCTTTCTTTTGGATTTCCGCTGCTAGTTTCTTTAAGCCCTTCGGGCTAATAATTGTAAGCTTAGCCATAAGGTCGTACTCTGATAATTATCAATAATATTTGTGTATTTTCCTAGCAAATCGTGATATGTTCGATATTTCATCTTTGTTTATACTGTGTGCACTAGCGTGATCCTGGACTAGTGCAGAATACACAGGAGAGTCCGGATTTGTATATTCGGGTCTCGACATGTAACTTACCTTGCTCTGCAGATTGGTAAGAGTCATTGAAGTAGTACGCTTTTGGAATGTCGTAGTCTACACGTGAAAAGCGACCAAAAAATAAATTTAAATAAAATACAAATAAAATACAAAAAATTTAAAATGGGTACTGGAGGGTAGATTATGAATTTAGGAATTTGAATCACTCGATTCGGAGTTCGGATACCGGAGAACGGGCTCTCGGAAGATTTCCCAAAGGAGAAAATGTTGAAATTGAAAAGAGAGAAAATATTCCAGGGAATATTCCATCTGGTAGAAATTGAAAGAAAGAAAAATACTAACTTGTGGGCTGCCCTTGTTAGTGAGAAAGAAGAGAAATGAAGCAAAGAAACAAAGGAGCTTCAAGCACCATGGGAGGCGCATGGTGGAGGCGATGGCGCCAGTAAGAGGAGGGATGAGAGGTGTGGGGCCCAAAAAATGGGTTGCTAGGGACTCAAGGAAGGCTTAGGAGGTGGCAGCACGAGCAATGGCGGCCGGTGGCACAAGGGACGGTGCTGGGAGCGGTGGCTCGGTCAGGCTGTAGGGGGTGGCGGTGCTTCAGTGAAGAACACGGGGAGAATGCGTGAGTATAGGCACAACATGGGTACGTGGAACAGTGGGTGGGGTTGCCTTGGCTAGAGAATGGCCGGAACGGCCTGGCGATGGTGGCCAACGGTCGGCATGGTGGTCGCTCTGGTGCCAGAGCTCCACGGCAATGCATTGCCCGAATCGAAGCATGGGTAGGAAAAGGAGGTGGAGGTGATGGTGTGGATGTGAGAAATCAAAGAATAGCTCATCGAAGACGATGAATAGACCACAGGAAGTGAAATCGGCTAGTTTTAGGAAAAACTTGATTCCTATCGATAGACTGAATGAAATTTGACTTGATGGATGAACTTCTTATAGGCTAGAACAAGATATGACATGAACAAAAATAAAAAAGCTCAGCAGAGCGAAAGATGGCATGGTGGAGGGAGGAGGCCGGCGCATAGGCGGCTTGGGGCAGCTTGGTTGCAAGTCTTGGGGAGGAAATGGGAGAAGCACGGTTTGTGTGGAGCTCTAGGGTGCTGAGGTTTATATAGGGGTGGGGAGGAGGCACGATGCAAGAATTCAGCTAATTGGTGATGAAGTTAATGATGTTCTTTGTTTTTGGAAAGTAATTCAATGCACACGATTATGGAATTGAAATGCATGATTGATGGTGATGATGGCATGGGATTGGTGACTACTTGCCATGCATGAAGTTTCCTGGGAGGGAAGACGCATGGTTCTGGCGGCTTGGCAGGAAGAAGAGGGGAGGGGCTATTTGATTGAAGAAGCTGTGAAGTAAGGGAGGGGAGAGAGAAGCAACCAGGGGCTATTCGGCCAAGAAGCATGCAACAACAGGAAAGAGAGGAAATAATGGAAAAGAAATAGAAGAAAAGAAATGGGAAGGAAAAAAAGGAAAAAAAGAAAAAAAAACGAGATGGCCAAGAAAAATGGGTTCGATCCAGAAAAATGAAATTGACATTTTCTGGAGATTTAAAATTTTGAGATTTGAATTTGGGAATCAAAAATTGGAAACTAAATTCCAAGACAACAAATAAGAACTAAATAAACTCCAAATTAGAAAATGAATTTTTACAAAAATCCAAATTATTATTATTATTATTATTATTATTATTATTATATTTCAACGCATAAATTATTATTTTAACTTCGGGAAAAGAAAAAAGCCTTTTTAAATGCAAAAAATCAGGACAAATAAATTTGAACTCAGGAAGCTAGATTAACATTAAATTTATTTTTTAAATTTAATTAATTTAATTATTATTATTTTTTGAAATAAAATCCTAGGCTGTTACAAAACCCAACATTGGTGTCAGTGCAGAGGAAAAAGCACAGTGTCTCTTTGATCCTCGTGCGGTGTGCGTGGAAAGAGAGGAAACATCGGGCCTGTATGCAATGCTGAAAGAAGATAGTGACCTTTTTTTCTGATGTGAAGCACTGCAAATTTAGGTATCACTTTTTTCTCGCAATGGCAACTAACAACATTTTTCTGAACTGCTTAGATATTTCTTAATCTTGCATTGAGGGTGAACAGAATGCACATAAAATACTATGTAGTCTGGAACAAGATTTTGTGAAATGTTGTTTATTAAAGTGCTTAATCTTGTTAATCGTTTTCTCTCTACTAAGATATATGATAACACTTCAATTAATGTGCATCTCAATAAACTCTGTGTTTTAGTATAGGAATTAAAAAATGATGGTATCCTTTTTCTAAAGAAGTGCATGTCATGGTTGTTCTAAATTCTTTGCCAAATTCATGGGAATAATTTAAGATATCTTTCTGTCATTCTGAGAGGATACTCAATATGCGCACTCTGAAACATCATTTGCTCATAGAAGAAGATAGAAACCTCTCTCAAGGAAAGGAAAGAAATACTCATAATTCTGAGTGACACATTGGAGAGGAAAAAGATAATAATAGAGAAATTAGGAAAATAGGATGCCTAATGGTGATTTGAGAGAATAGCTTAACAAAAAACAGCTTAACAACTGTGGTTAGTACAGACATTTTAGAGCTAATTGTAGGAAAAGAAGTAGCAGAATGAGTAAAAAAATCAAAACAATCAACCAGTTGAACGTAAAGGCAATTCTTCACTTGACAGTATGTCTAATATTTTTGTACGAACTGAATCTTTACTTACTACTACTTTTTCAAATACTTGGGTTGTTAGTTCTGGTGCTACATTTCATATTACTAGAGATCATAGAACTTTTACATCTATGCGAACAATTCCAAGGAGAAATAGATGTCTTTTTGGGCACTAATGCTAAAGTTGATGCAAATATAATTGGAAATTATGTTCTAAAATTCCCAATGGAAGAAAATTATTATTACATGACACTTTATATTCACTTAGCATGAGAAAGAATTTAATCTCTATTGCGTAGTTAGAATCTATTGGTTAAGATATACTGTTTGGAAAAGGAAAAGTTGAAATATTTTTTTAATACAAAATTAGTGCATACTGGAACTCATCATGAAGATCTTTATTTTCTTGATAGACTATCAAATGATGACAATATTGATTGCTTAGTTGGTGAAAATAACTTCATAGTGAGAAATACTAATGATAGGATTACATGCACAGAATCTTATTTATGGCATTTATGATTTGGTTACATATCTAAAAAATAGAATTAAGAGGCTTCTTAATTCTAGAATTCAGCACTTTAGTGGGAGGATTTTGTTATTTGTGAGGCAAGTATAATGGGTAAGATGACCCATGCATCTTTTTCCAAAGGTGGAAAAGATATAATGAACTTCTTGCTATTATTCATTCTGATATTTGTGGTGAGATGTCCGTTCCCACTAGTGGTTAAAAGATTTATTTTATCACATTCATTGATAATTATTATAGATTTGGTTATGTGTATCTTCTTAAATATAAGTCGAAAGGATTTGATGTATTCAAGACATTTAAAACTGAAGTGGAAAATCAATTGAATAAAAAGATCAAAGTTTTGAGAACTGATTGTGAAGGAGAATATACTTCAGGAATATTAAATGATTTTTTGTAAAGAGCATGAAATTATTTATCATTATACCACACCTTACACTCCGCAATAAAATGGTGTTGCTGAGCGGAGCAATAGAATACTTCTGGTTATTATAAGGTCTATGATGGCTTATTTAAATCTTCCTTTACCTTTTTGACGTGAAACTTTACATACTACTATTTATTTATTAAATCATTCGCCATCTATGGTTATAACAGTCACTCTTTATGAGTTGTGGACTAGAAGGAAACCCTCACTTCGCCACTTAGTTGTTTGGGGTTGTAGTGCATAAATTAGAGTACCAAATCAAAACCATACAAAATTGTAGCGTATAAGCATACTAGGAATTATTATCGGTTATTCTTTGGAATTAAAAGGGTACAGGTTTTATGATCCAGAAAAGGATAAACTGGTGGAAAGTAGGGATGCAATATTTTTAGATCAAAACACACCTTGCCATGCTAACTGGGCAAGTGTAAAATTATTGGCAACTCCACTGGAAACACTGATGGATACATATGGAATTAATTCACACTGAAGGATGTTCAGTTCCTAAAGAAAATACAAATCAAACTCCCAACACTAATGATGCAGGATTGATCATCATTAGGTAGCATCATATTCTCATTTAAAATAAATTGAAGATGAAGAAACAAATTCACTTTTTGTTCAATCTTGGAAGCTATGGTTGTATGCGTTTGTGGCATGGTCACATCATCCTCCCCTTTTTGACAAAAAACTATCCTCGGTTTTAATAGATGTATAGCCTTATGTATTGCATGATCTTGATCATAAATATCGGTACATGACAAAGACGCAACGAACTCTCATTATGTAATATCACAAGTTCTTTATTAAACAGAATAAAACTTCTTTGAAATGAGTGTACCTTATTGAAAGTATTCTCACTGGATGATGTTGGAACTATGTATGTCTCGTCTGGCTCCTCTTCTTTATAAAATAGGGTATTGGATTGTGACCTATTCACATGAGAACAAATGTAGGGCAGCACTACATATCTTTCAATATAAACATGAGACACATAAAATTCATTCTCATCATATTCTCCTAGCAAATTGACTTTGTATTTGTCATGCTTTCTTTTAAACAACAATTTGAAAGAATCTTCATCAATAATGTTTTGCTAGACAGTAGATAAATTCATAGGTGTAGCAAATCTATCTAAGTAGATAACTAAATTAAAAGAAATTTTAGAGAAGTCTTCCTTGATATTAATGATTTCAACAAGAGGTAAATTCTTTTCTGACACAAATGGAGCAATTGTTGTGGTATATGGAAGTAGCCCAGAATGCTCCCTGATGGGAACGGGGTCCCGATCTTCCAACAGGTTCTGGATATGTTCGATTTGGTGGAGGCACGACACAATTCGATCCGGCTTCCGAACGACACGTTCCGAACCCCGCAATCGCAGCACCACGTCTCCTCAGGTTATCAACCGTGCGCAGCCGGTTGACCTCGCCAAGAAGGCTAATCCTTGCCTGCGAATCGAAGAACACAAGCAAGAACAAGGAAGAACACAACTGAATTGCAGATGTATTGATTTAGCACTCGAAAGTTGGGGTCTCACAAACCGATGAACGGCGAAACTGTTCAAAGACAGAATTAATCTAAGCAAAACCCAACCCTAATGGTGGGGGTGGCGGCTGGATATAAAGGATTGAGGGGCGTGCAAAATTCCTGGACGCGCCCCTAATGGGCTCCAACACGATACAAAGCCGAAAGGCCCAAAAGACGGTGGCGCAGCACCCTGACAGATTCTGAACGCCCACTTGTTTCGACGATTCCCGTCGACTCAGAAGGAATTTTGACATGGGACCAGAGCCATTGGAAAGGTAGTCTTCTCAGCTTTCCATACATATGTAGAACGTCCAAAACGGAGTCCGGATGCGATCTGGGCGTCCGTTTTAATGCGGCCTGGTCCTGGACTCCGAATTGGATTCGAAGTCGGTTTGAGTTGGGCCTCCAACATGATTCGACCGCCCTTGCTGGACTTGTGCGCCTCGTAGTCCTTCGCCAAGTACTTCTAGGTCCTCTCCATGGTTCCTAATCATTATTAAATCATTAGGTAGCAATCGATTCTCAAATGAACAAAAAGAAGTACTTAGCAACGAGCTCACCTGTAAATTCAATTGTCGGGCGCGAGCTCTAGTGATTGGTCCTTGAATGTCAAGTGGAGGTGTGTTGTGTGTATCCGGAGAAGTGATGTCCTCATCATCCTCCCCCTCTTGAAGCGGAGTTGTCCTCAACTCAGCCTCATCTTCTTCTCCCAAGTATGGCTTCAAATCTGAAATGTTAAAGGTGGGACTAACCCCAAACTCGGGAGGCAACTCAAGTTTATATGCATTATCATTTATCTTCTCAACTATCTTAAAAGGACCAGCAGCTCTAGGCATCAATTTTGATTTTCTTAACTCAGGAAATCTATCCTTTCTCAAGTGCAACCAAACCAAATCACCCGGTACAAGTTTAACTTCCCTTCTACCTTCACTACCAGCAATTCTATACTTTTCATTCATCTTTTCAATATTTACCTTAGTGGTTTCATGCAATTTAAGAATAAATTCAGCACGCTTTTTAGCATCGTTATGTGTTCTCTCAGTGGTAGGTAAAGGCAAAAGATCAATAGGAGCACGGGGGTTAAATCCATACACTACCTGGAAGGGACTTACCTTGGTGGTGGAGTGTTCCGCCCTATTATATGCAAACTCCACATGCGGCAAACACTCTTCCCACATCTTCAAATTGCGTTTCAAGATCGCTCTCAACATGGTGGACAATGTTCGATTCACGACCTCTGTTTGTCCATCAGTTTGGGGATGACAAGTTGTAGAAAACAGCAGCTTTGTCCCCAATTTATTCCACAAAGTGCGCCAAAAGTGACTCAAGAATTTTGCATCGCGATCTGAAACAATAGTAGAAGGCATACCATGCAAGCGAACGATTTCTTGAAAGAAAAGGTCAGCAATATGAACAACATCGTCGCTTTTATGACAAGAAATAAAATGTGCCATCTTAGAAAAACGATCAACCACCACAAAAATACTATCCCTCCCCCTCTTAGTCCTTGGCAATCCCAAAACAAAGTCCATAGATATATCAGCCCAAGGAATAGAAGGAACGGGAAGAGGCATATACAAACCATGTGGGTTCAACCGCGACTTAGCTTTTTGACATGTGGCGCACCGAGCCACGAACCGCTCTACATCTCGTCTCATCCTTGGCCAAAAGAAATGTGTGGCCAGCACCTCCTCCGTCTTCTTGGCACCAAAATGTCCCATCAAACCTCCTCCATGTGCCTCCTGCAACAACAAAAGACGAACGGAACCAACTGGAATACATAGGCGGTTAGCTCTAAACAAAAACCCATCATGTATGACATATTTGTTCCATGTACGTCCCTCTTTACAATTTTCCATCACAACTTTAAAATCATCATCATTAACATATTGTGCTTTAATTGTTTCAAGCCCAAATATACGACAATCAAGTTGAGACAACATGGTATAGCGTCGAGACAAAGCATCAGCAATCACATTATCCTTCCCTTTCTTGTGTTTAATGACATAAGGAAAAGATTCAATAAATTCAACCCACTTAGCATGTCTACGATTCAAATTGGTTTGACTACGAATATGCTTAAGTGATTCATGATCGGAATGAATGATAAATTCTTTAGACCATAAATAGTGTTGCCACGTCTCTAAAGAACGAACAAGAGCATACAATTCTTTATCATACGTGGAATAATTAAGAGCAGGACCATTCAATTTTTCACTAAAGTAGGCAACAGGTTTGCCTTCTTGCATCAAAACACCACCAATACCAATTCCGCTAGCATCACATTCTAGCTCAAAAGTCTTACCGAAATCCGGAAGTTGGAGCAATGGTGCGTGTGTAAGCTTGTCCTTCAAAAGATTAAAGGACTCCTCTTGTGATGGCCCCCAATGGAACACGACGCCCTTCTTTGTCAACTCAATCAATGGCGTCGCAATGGTGCTGAATTCCTTGACAAAGCGGCGATAAAATCCTGCAAGGCCAAGAAAACTCCGCACTTGGGAGACCGTCGTGGGCGTGGGCCAACTCCATATCGCCTCCACCTTGGCTCTATCAACCTCAATTCCCTGTGGAGTCACAACATAGCCAAGAAAAGAGACTCGATCCGTGCAAAAGGTGCACTTGTCAAGGTTACCAAACAAACGCGCATCTTTCAAAGCATTAAAAACAGCACGTAAGTGATTCAAATGTTCATCCATGGACTTGCTATAAATCAAGATATCATCAAAGTAAACAACCACAAATTTGCCAATGAAAGGACGTAAAACCTCGTGCATTAATCTCATGAAAGTGCTAGGTGCATTAGTTAAACCAAAAGGCATGACTAACCACTCATACAAGCCGAACTTAGTTTTAAAAGCAGTTTTCCATTCATCGCCAAGTTTCATTCTTATTTGGTGGTATCCACTACGCAAGTCAATCTTTGTGAAAATTATAGCACCACACAACTCATCAAGCATGTCGTCTAGCCTAGGAATAGGATGACGATACCTTATAGTAATGTTGTTAATGGCTCTACAATCGACACACATACGCCAAGATCCATCTTTTTTGGGAACCAAAAGAACAGGAACAGCACAAGGACTAAGGCTCTCACGTACGTACCCACGGTCCAAAAGGTCTTGGACTTCTCGCTGAATCTCCTTAGTCTCTTCGGGATTGGTCCTGTACGCCGCACGATTTGGCAAACTCGCTCCAGGGATCAAGTCAATCTGGTGTTCAATCCCTCGAATAGGTGGAAGTCCTGGAGGTATCTCATCAGGGAAAACATCTCTAAACTCCTACAAAAGGTTAGTGACAGGAGCAGGCAAAGTGCAAGGCATATTATCAAGAGAAAATAAAGCATCTTTGCACACAAAAGCATAGCATGTATCATTAACATCATCAATTTCAGCAAGGTCTGATTTTGTGGCAAGCAGAACAGAATTTTTTAAATGGATTACTTGCTGTTTTTCAGATTTATCATGTTCCTTTGCATCATTAGCAGCAGCAATTCTCTCCCTATCGGCCTCTATTATCTCAGCTGGGGTCAAAGGCAGTAAAGTAACTTTCTTTCCCTTATGCATAAAAGTGTATTTGTTACTACTACCATGGTGTAAAGCATCATTATCAAATTCCCAAGGTCTACCCAATAAAAGAGAGCATGCTTGCATGGGAACCACATCACAATCAACATGATCAGCATAACCACCAATGGAAAAATGGACTCGGCATGTTTGTGTTACCTTAGCTTTTCCAGAATCATTTAACCACTGAATATGGTATGGATGTGGATGTGGTCGCGTGGTCAAGCCAAGCTTCTTGACCAAATCAGAACTCACCAAGTTGTTGCAGCTTCCTCCATCAATGATGACACGTGCACGCCGGTTCTTGATTGCGAAGAAAGTCTGAAACAAATTATGGCGTTGAAGCTTGTCGGTTTGTTCTACCTGTGTGCTGAGGACTCGCTGCACAATGATGCTCCGTAGCGTCGCTGTGGACGCCCCACCAAGGACCAGGTCATCATCACCACCGCCAGTGTCATCCGAGGCAGCAGCAACATCATCATCCTCCTCGACATCTGAAGTGCTGATGTAGCCTCCATCTTCTGTGGCGATGTATGCCCGTTGGCTAGGGCAATTCTTCTGCACATGACCAAGCCCATGGCAGCGGTGGCACTGAATATCGGAGGAGCGGCCCGTTGAAGCCACGGAAGAAGAAGTCTTGGCTGGAACCTGCAAAGAATTTTTTGAAGGTGGCTTCGGTGGCGCTGCTGCAATCTTGTTCACAGGTAGTGGAGGAGAACGAAAATGCGAAGAAGACTTGGGCAGTCCCGCCGATGTAGTCGTTCGCGGCGTGTAGAAGGGTCGTTCAGTGCGTGCCTTCGCTGATTCCTTGCGTCCCTGCAATTCTTTTTCTGCAAGCATAGCAAGGTGGAACAACTGGTTGACAGTAGTAAATTCTTTATAATCAACAATATCCTGAATGTCACGCCGTAACCCCCCATAGAAACGACAAATCTTATCCTCCGTGTCCTCAACAACCCCACAACGCATCATACCCTTTTGAAGCTCAGCATAATAGTCCTGAACAGAACGATCACCTTGTTCTAAGCGCTGCAATTTTTTTCTCAATTCAAGTTTATATGTGGGAGGAACAAAACGATTACGCATATCTTCTTTTAACTGCTCCCATGTATCAGGTTGTAAGCGCATGTTACTGAGTTCATTCCACCAGATAATAGCAAAGTCCTTAAACTCACTAGTAGCTTGTCTAACTCTATGTTGTTCAGGAACCAAGTGAGAATTAAATTTTTGCTCTACCGTCATCTCCCAATCAAGATATATTTCAGCATCATAAAGACCAGAAAAAGATGGAATGGTAAACTTAACTTTAGCAAAAGGGTCGTCGTTACCATGACGATTCTGGTTATTACCTTCCATACCATGTCGGTTCTGGTTATTACCTCCCATACCTTGTCGGTTTTGCTGAAGACGCCGACGTAGTCGTGCATCTTGTGTTGCCCGCCGATCAATGTTGCCATCTGCATCATACACTATGTCATCATCATGACGATGGCCATCATTGACAGGTGGCAGGCGTGCCTCCAATTTGTCCAACCGACCAGTGAGGTCAGCCATTCGCCGCTCCACCCGCTCAATGCCTTCCGTGGTGTTCAACTTGGCAATGGCGGCGACGATGGTGTCCATTCTCGCGCCGAGTGAAGCATTTTGTTTGTCGAGCGCAGCTTGTAGCTGGCCGCGACTAACACACTCGTTGAAATCGACCGGTGTTCCGTCCCCTTCGTCTCCTGCCATGGTTAGTGGAAAACACAGGGAAAACAAAAAGGATTATCCCTATCAACTACAAATGAAGGGCAGTGGGAACTCGCAAAGGAAGTGGCTTACCAAGCTCTTACAAGTGTTCTTACCAAAGCAGCAGGTGGTACAACCGGTGGCTGGTTCGTGATACCGTGTCGAGCGTGGATACGATTGCAAGGGTCAAAACTGTGCTATCCAGAAGTAGATATATGGAGCTTGGAAGGCCAAATATGTCAGTGGAACACAAATCAATAACAGATAGTAATGCTGAATAAATGTCCAAAGTACTGGTCCTAGTTGCTGGCCTAAATGTGTCCTATATCAGTGTTAGGATATGATGAACAAGGAATCACGGCCAGAAAGTAAGCGAAGACAGCAACAAAGATGGCCAGGGAATGAGAAACTTAATTCAGCAAAGCACAAAACAAATAAAGCTCTGTCACCTAAAACTGTGCTCTGTCCGGTTTTTTTTTCTGTTTTTTTTCTTTTTTTTTGGGCCAGTACTAGAGCCGAGAACTGAATTTCTCTCTCTTCTCTACTAAGCCGAAAATTTTCTTTTTTATTTTATTTTTTTCACAGAGCAGAGCACAGAAATAGGAACCACACAAAGTTTCAACTCAATCCGATGTAAGGTGTGGCCTACAGAAAATAATGAATGTGCTGTAAATTCGGTAAATCAATTTCGGAGCTCGAGTACTGCACTTTCCAGGCCGAATTTGGGGAAAATAAAATCGCCGAACCCAATTTCAAAAAAAAAATCAACTGATTTCGAGTCCGTATGCAAAAGTTATGGCCGTTTGAAGTTGGACCTCCGAGTTATGGTTTCTGTGGAGGCCAAAACAAAGATCGGGTGGAGGGATTTGGTGGAAATTGGTGGCGGAAGCTCGGGGAAAGGCGGGGGATGATGCTGTGTGATCACGAGACGTGATGGATGATGAAAACAGAGGGTTAACAGAGGGTGGGATATGGGTGGGAAAACAAAAACAGAGGGTGGAATACGCGATGGATGACGGCTAGGGTTTCACGCCTAACCCGAAACAAAGGGTATGAGAGGTAGCGGAAGCAAGATAACCCGAAACAAAACACGATCTAAACCAGCAACACAACTCGACTAAGGACACAAACTCAACACTACGGACTCTGAAATTAAGTTGTGCAAAAGGCTAAACGAGATCTGGGACAGGAAACAACCTATGACTACAAATTTTTTTTAGGGCTTTTCGTGGACTCTAGGATGAAACGAAAACAACAAAGGTAGGGTATTCTCGAACCTGAAGGAACACCTGAAGCTCTGATTACCACTTGATGGGAACGGGGTCTCGATCTTCCAACAGGTTCTGGATATGTTCGATTTGGTGGAGGCACGACACAATTCGATCCGGCTTCCGAACGACACGTTCCGAACCCCGCAATCGCAGCACCACGTCTCCTCAGGTTATCAACCGTGCGCAGCCGGTTGACCTCGCCAAGAAGGCTAATCCTTGCCTGCGAATTGAAGAACACAAGCAAGAACAAGGAAGAACACAACTGAATTGCAGATGTATTGATTTAGCACTCGAAAGTTGGGGTCTCACAAACCGATGAACGGCGAAACTGTTCAAAGACAGAATTAATCTAAGCAAAACCCAACCCTAATGGTGGGGGTGGCGGCTGGATATAAAGGATTGAGGGGCGTGCAAAACCCCTGGACGCGCCCCTAATGGGCTCCAACACGATACAAAGCCGAAAGGCCCAAAAGACGGTGGCGCAGCACCCTGACAGATTCTGAACGCCCACTTGTTTCGACGATTCCCGTCGACTCAGAAGGAATTTTGACATGGGACCAGAGCCATTGGAAAGGTAGTCTTCTCAGCTTTCCATACATATGTAGAACGTCCAAAACGGAGTCCGGATGCGATCTGGGCGTCCGTTTTAATGCGGCCTGGTCCTGGACTCCGAATTGGATTCGAAGTCGGTTTGAGTTGGGCCTCCAACATGATTCGACCGCCCTTGCTGGACTTGTGCGCCTCGTAGTCCTTCGCCAAGTACTTCTAGGTCCTCTCCATGGTTCCTAATCATTATTAAATCATTAGGTAGCAATCGATTCTCAAATGAACAAAAAGAAGTACTTAGCAACGAGCTCACCTGTAAATTCAATTGTCGGGCGCGAGCTCTAGTGATTGGTCCTTGAATGTCAAGTGGAGGTGTGTTGTGTGTATCCGGAGAAGTGATGTCCTCATCACTCCCTTCTTGAAAGCTCTCTTGTAGCTCACAAATAACATTAGATGAACTAGAAATATTAACGCTAGTACTATTAGTTTCTTCTACATGACAGCGTTCCTTCTCCAAAGTTGAACCTTTCTGTTCTGAAGTTATGCAAATTCTATGAACCATGTTATTTCCCTTTTCATCATACTCACCTATTACATAAAATTTATAACAAAATAATGAAAGCAAATTGAGAATCTCAAATAACTTCTTCTCCAAATAACTCAATTTACAAGAATGATCAATCACAATATAACTTAAAGTGCTCGAAGAAAATTTTTTATTCAACTCATCTCTAGCATGGATCAATTGCACATTGATAGAATCAAAAGCATTTATTTCAACACATGAATGTGGAATTAAAAATAGGATAATCATGTTTAATTTCTGGTTGTGTCAAATATTTATGCAGGGAAATAGCACACAATTCATTCTCAACACTCAAATCAATGCAATCTAAATTCTCTACTTGAAATATGTGCATATCAGAATTGTTTTCCACTAATATTTGCTCTAAAGTAGCATGAATAGTGGACAATTGTAGTTTTTCACAAGCATACTCATCTTGAGTGATGATAGCACCACTATCTTTACCTTTTTGTCTCTCCTCAGATGATGTAGGTGCATCCATCTTCTCATCTTCCTTCTCAAGCAATGGAGTAGGTGGCTCAATTAGCTCATACTCCTCTTTAGCATGGTTCACAACTTCTTGCAAGTTGTTTGTCATAGAAAAAGGCACAAACACATGTTTGTTCTCATATTTTTGATTATCAAGCATTCTCAATTTCTCCTCAATCTGACTTTCAATCTTACAAGCAAGTATAAACAAATGAGAGAGAATTATATTCTTTGTGAACAAGGACATGAATTTATTGATTGAGCCCACTTAAGAATCTATTCTCTGTAGTTTTAGCATGTTCCTCTAAGCCACAACGCAACAAACAAGTTTTCAATTCATGATAGTATTGCCTTACTGTTCTACTACCTTGTTGTAAACATTGCAATCTATTTAGCAAGTCATGTGAATAATATGAAGGAACAAATCTAGATCTCATGGCTCATTTTATGTCACCCTAAGCTCTAGGTGCATGGTGTTGTCTACAATATTCACTCCACCAAATTAATGCAAAATCAGTAAATTCACTAGTAGTAGCCCTAATTCTTTTATTTTTTTAGGAAAATTGTAGCCTGGAAATTTTTGATCGACTGCTACTTCCCAATCAAGACATGCATCGGGATCATATTTACCACCAAATGGATGTATAATAAACTTAATTTTTTGTTAATGCATAATCACGTACCTCTCACTGAACTCTACCCATACCTCGTCGATTGTGGTGGAGTCGATGGCTATCACGGTTAGTGGAACCCTCAAGTTCCGTATCAGCAATGTAGCTATCTCTTTCTTCTTGACCTACCTCATTCACCCGAGAGTGAGTGGGGGCTGGAGCGAGCCGAAGCTGAGAGTCTCCTACCCTCGGCTCACCAGGAGCCATAGTAGCTGCAGATGGGGGTGGTCATCGCTTGAGGTGCTCAACATGGTTGTTAATCGTGGCAAGGGTGCCGTTGATCCAATCCAACGCATTGTGGAGGTCCTTATTTTTCTTGTTAACCACATGATCAAAATGTTTCACAAGCGTTCTTGTATGAGGAGTGAGGGTCCTATGTCGGAACCCAGAGTAACGACTCCTGGATCCTCTATGTAAATCTCACTAGTCCAAGATCAGTTAGTGCACACAGTGACAACAAAGATAAATACCAAGCACATATGACTTCTTATATTTAATAAAATAGTACGACCTTATGGCCAAGTCTTACATCAATGCCCATTGGCAAAGATAACAAAGCAAATAACTGCGGAAGCAAACTGATAAATAGCGAAGCCCAAGCCTGCCCACAGGCAAACGACAGTAAGATGCGGCCTACTCGTCCTGATCTTCACCGTAGTCGACGTCATCTTCCTCTGTGTGGAGATAGCAAGGTGAGTACAAACTTATACTCCGCAAATCACACGGAGAAATGCAATATACTGATAAAGGCTTCAATGGAAGGCTTATAGGGTTAGTTTGCAGAAAACAACATTTAATGAAATACAGTAAATAGATTGAAATCGCTGAATTTAATACAGTAAGTAAAAAAACATAACTTGTAATTGAAAATAATACCGTCAGTGCCGACTTCAACCAAACACCAACCTATCCACGGGCATCCCACCCGGACCATCTTTTCCAAAAGTTCACGTATGGATTCCATCCATCCACACGCTTTTACTGCGCAACTTTGATGGATTCCATCCATCCACCAGATTCTAATCTCTCACGGATTTCATCCATCCGCAAGGTTTTTATCTCTCGTGGATTCCATCCATATCACTACTACAAAACATGGATACTGTAATACATTCATGTATCACATTCGTCAATGTGTTACAAAGAAATTTCATAGTAACATAAAACAATGTGTTACAGACAATGGTTATAACACAAAGCACTTGTTTTATAAAAATGTGTTACTAAGAACAATTATAGTAACACAAAATTAATGTTACAAGTAAAATGTTACAAAGATTGTACTATGTTGTAACACATAAATGGAACATGTAAAATGTGTGCCAAATATATATCCTATAGTAACACAAAACAATGTTACAACTAAAGTGTTACAAAGAAACATATATATGTGACCTTCCAATTCATGGTCTGCAAGTACGTCGCAGTCGGTGTCGTCTTGGTTGTTAGGCAATCACATCGTGGTCCTCACATGACTCTTGAGCAGCAACTATTAGGCAATTGAAAATATCGTGTAGTTGCTGGAGCCCACTTCCAAACTGTTGGGTTGAGCACAAGCTACGCTATAGATATATCGTGATCATGAGAGGAACAAGTACGACGGGAGGAAACATGGAAAACAAAAAAACTACGTAAAATTAAATAGGAGAATAGTAGAATTCTTTTGATTGTGTGGGCGATCACTACTTACCTACTCCCTACAATTATATAAGGTGATATAAACTTTATCTTTTAGGTTGATAAGAAAATCAAATAGATTTAAACTCATTTTCACATGATCTCGCTTTCTATGCTCCAATGCCGAGTGCAAACATTTATTGGTTCTGGGTCTAACAAAAAAGCTATGAAAAAACAGTTCTCTCTCTACTTCTTTCAAGCTCTGAGAAGAGAATAAACCATCTTATCTTTTCATCTCAGTCACAATCCCATCTCCAACACTTATCCTTATATAACAGTAAACCTAATTTGAATTCAAAATGAAATAATATTCTTCAACCACACGCTTTTCTGATCCAACAGATCAACCAATCTAACTTGGTTATTGTGAAGAATTGTGATAGATACTGGCAGGTATGGTAGTAAAACAAATTGTTAAATCAAAAGAGTAATCATGGGACAAAAAATTGACTCATGAACTATATTTCTATGCAAGAGGCAATGTTGTAGAATGCCTAAAAAGGCCACAAAGAAGGCATTTAAGTACGGCGTACAACAATGTTTGAGACAATTTAAAAAAATACCTTCACAAAAGCACCAGGCAAGGTGTTTATGAGTTGATATCTAGAATAGCATGAACCATCATCTAGACCATTTTACATATAGCATATGAACTCCAAAAGACTTGGAGAACAAAAAAAAGCCATGTATGCTCTCCAACTTCGCGACCATGCATCGATCATACTTAAGAGCTGGAACAAAGTCACTAGGGATGCCACAAAACATTAGTAATCTGCAATGCCATAAAAATAAAATATTAAAATAATGTTGCTATACTACATTTGTAAAAAACAATTAAGGATCTGAAACTAAGACAATTTCAATATATGTTGTGCCAGACTTATTATAAATAACTATATCAATATAGCTATAACTACTGACGTTAAGTGACTAGTCTATACCAACATGAGCAAATTGCCTCCAATGTCTCCCTTGTCAGGTCGTACACCTATTAAAAACCTATAAAAAGAAACATGGTTAACCATCAGATCACCTGCAAATTGTCGGTTCCTTTATACAATTTCATTACACTATTATATAGGTATAGTTTTATATTGTTACAATCATGCCATTGACCATCCCCAATAAATTCCATTGATATAAATTACCATTATAGTAGAAATTAAATAAACTTTAGAAGAACTTATGCAATTAAACAGAGCAGAAAAGGAAGGAACACAAACCATTGAAGAAACGAGTTTGCCCAATGAATATTTATGGAACTGTAGCTCATGAACTATTATTGGTCATTCAATCCACTGGTGCTAGCATCCACTGTGGTTCCCTCAATGTCTCTTCTGACCCATTGATGCCTAATATTTGAATTATTGAACAACTCTCCAAGGTGTGTGACATGGAATGGCTCGTTTTCTACATCATCTTCCCATTCCTCACAACCTGTGTCATATATATCTCTTGGTTTCATCTTCATTACCACAGACCACCCAGGATTATTTTTGTCTTCAACATAAAACACCTGGTCAGCTTGGTTAGGAAAAATGTATGGTTCATGACCAATCTTTTCTCCTGTATGTATCAGGTGTGAGAAATTGACAAGTGTGTACCCATACTTGTCCTTTTTTATTCCTCTTTTAGAAAGTACATCAACCCATTCACATTTGAAAAGTACGACAGAAAAATTCCCAGAGTAGTTCAGCTCAATAATATCAATTATTCTCCCATAGTAAGTCACATCACCTAAAACTGGTGTGGCATCACTTGCACTGGCATAACTTGATGTTTTTGCAGTTAGGACTACACCACTGTTTTGTGTCACCCCATCCAACCGTTTGGGCCTAAAACGGAAACCTCGACTATTCAAAGCACGATACCTTTTTGCCGCCTCAACTGGGCCACGAGCTAGCCATCTAATGTCATCTTTAACACCGTCAATGCCATTTTCCCTCTCTAACTTCATTATCTGTACATTTATCCAAGTTTAGTTTTATACTTTAGTTTTAGATTTAAAGTATATTGAGGTAAGGTACTTACATGACATTGAAACCACTGATGGAACTTCTCATTTTGGATTTTCTCAACATCTCTATGGCTGGCTCGACGTCCCTTATTTTTTTCAATCATCTCTTTAGCATGAGCTCTGCAATAGACCTTGTAAGAAAATTTGTGCGAAAAAAATAATTTATGTTTATGTGTTTGAGACATTACCTAAGGTATGGATTGACATCAGAACAATTGAATAACACATATCTATGTGCTTGTACTTTAGCCAAACCTCTTATGACATAACTACTTGGCTTCCCAAGTGGTTTCCCAGGATGAGGAAAAAGAGTTGATGCCTGTCTAGTAGAACATCCGAGTGTTTCATCATTATCATCGTTATGCGAAAGCCTATTAGACAAGGTCTCAAAACCATCTAGAAAAGTTGAACAAAATGCCATAGCCTCTTTTGCCAAAACCGATTCAGCAATGGAGCCCTCCGGACGAGCTTTGTTTCTCACATTTGACTTCAAATCACCAAGATACCTGCATAGAATAGTATACGGATAAAACATTAAATAATCATGGAAATAGAAGGTAGAAAATATGACACTTCATTTCTTAAGGAAAACATACCTTTCCACAAAATACATTGATCGATAACAGACAGGACCACCTATTTTTGCCTCTGTTGCTAAGTGAAGAACTAGATGCACCATAATAGTAAAAAACCCTGGCGGGAATATCATCTCCATCCGACATAACGTCATGATAATTCGCTCCTCTAGCTTCTCAAGTTCATCCATGTGGAGAACTTTTGCATTTAGTTCTCTAAAATACCCGCATAGATCAAATAAGACAGATGCAACTTCATCTGGGAGAAGACCTCTCAATGCAAGTGGCATAAGTTGTTGCATTACTATGTGGCAGTCATGACTTTTTAAGCCTGAAATTTTTGCTTGAGCAACATTTACACATCTAGAGATGTTACTTGAATAACCATCTGGAACTTTTATGTCATGAAGGACTTTACAGAATTGTTGCTTTTCCTCTTTTGACATGTTATACAAAGCAGGAGGCAAGTAATACTTATCATTAGCCTTTTTTTGTGGATGTAGATCTGGCCTAATGTTCATTTGTTGCAAGTCTTTCCTTGCCTGTAGATTGTCCTTTGATTTGCCCTCTATTTCTAAAAGTGTCCCAAATATATTTTCACAAACATTCTTCTCTATATGCATAAAGTCAAGATTGTGTCGTAGCAAATTATACTTCCAATGAGACAAACAAAACAGACCACTAATACCCTTCCATGTTTTGGACTTCTCAAAGTCATCAATTGATTTTATCTTTTCCAAAAGGGATACTCCAGAAAAGGAAACAGGTTTTGACCGATGCTCTTCAGTTCCATCAAATGAATTGGCATCATATCGAAACTCATGGCCATCAGGTAGAAATCGTCGGTGTCCCATGAAACATTGCTTGTAGCCATGCTTCAAGCGTATGGAACTTGTTTCATCTTCACAAGATAGACAACCCAACTGGCCCATAACACTGAACTGTGCCAATATCCCCGTCCTAGGGTAGTCACTCACAGTATACAATGATATAGCATGAAGTTGAAATCGCTCTTCTTTAGATGCGTCATATGTAGCCATACCAGACTCAAATAACTCATTTAGCTCATCATAAACTGGCTGCATAAATGTATGAAAGTCCTTTCCAGGGTAACCAGGAATTATTAGAGTGAGCATAAGAGAGGAAGCTTTCATGCATAACCATGGAGGAAGGTTGTATGGTACTAAGACAACTGGCCAACAACTATAGGTAGAATTACACTTCCCATATGGGTTAAAACCATCGGTTGCTATTCCAAACCTCATGTTTCGAGAATCTGATGCTATGTGAGGATAGTAGGAATCAGTGATTTTCCAGACCTCTGAATTAGCAGGATGGCGCAAGGCCCCATCCTTTGTACGCTCTTCATCATGCCATCTAGTTAACTTGGTTGTTTCCTTGTTCATAAAAAGCCTTTTAAGCCTAGGTTTGATTGGAAAGTAGCGCAATACCTTTTTTGGGGTTGCCTTTCTTCTTTGCTTCTTTGTCAATGATGTGTTGTCTGCCTTATTTTTCCACCTTGATGCTCCACATTTTGAACAGAAGTCATTATCTTTCTTGTCTTTCCAATATAGCTGACAACCATTGGGGCATACATGAATTTTCTCATATCTAAGACCAAGCTTTGCAATGATCTTCTGAGCCTCCGTAAATGTTTTAGGTATATTTGTACCATTTGGGAGAGCCAACTGTAAAATTTGAAGCAGATCATTTATTGATTTATTGCTCCACTTGTTGGTAGACTTCACATGGAACAATAGGACTAGGAAAGAAAGTTTTGATAGCTCACATCCTTCCCATAAAGGTTCATCAGCATCTCTAAGCAAATCAAAGAAAGCTTGTGTTTCTGCATCTGGTCCATCTTTTGGAAAACCTGACACATCAGGTTCAGTTGTGTGATGTTCATTGCCTACATATCCGAAGGCTTCATGGACTACCTGGCGCATATTACTGTTTAAACTCGGATGCACTGGCAGTGAATCTTTGTTAGCAGAGATATATGATGCTGTTTCCCCATGGCAACCCCATATAGTATATCCACGCAGCATTCCATTACACACTAAGTGCTCATACACTGTTTCTTGCGTATGTAACGGCCTATTGACACATTTGACACAAGGACATCGAATCTTCGAATCTGATCTTTTCCCACTGTAGGCAAACTTGAGAAAACCCTCTACCCCGGCTATGTAGTCATCACTTGGTCTTTCAGATTGCAACAGCCTCTTAATAGCACTTAAGTCCATTAATTAACTAAAAACAAGAAATACTATTATTGCATTAGTAATGTGGTACTTCAATATCTAGAATAGAAAGTTGTGAACTACATAAATGAGCTCTAAAATTACCAAATGATAATAAAACCTATGAGTTGAAAGTGGAGAAATTCATTACCATTGTTCTGATCACTTTAGCTATCTTAATAAACACATTACCATTGTGCTATCCTCGACATGTTTATAAATAACAAGTGCAGCCACTAGCTACAGAACTGAATATCCAGACAAGTTTGCTTTGTTTTCTTCATCAATTGATCTTTCTACCAAATGTCAGTGATGTACATGTACAAATGTCTATGGCATTTCTATGAACTATGCAGGCCTTACAACAGATACTTAGAACAAAAAGGCACGCTTGTAATGAATTCCAGGATATGTAATGAAAAAAGAACTACACTTACAATAGCCCTCTCAGCTACAGGATATGTAATTTTGTTCCTTGTATTGTTCACACACTTACAATAGCAGTTTAGTTGATATTTGCATAACCAAATGTCCATTGCATATTTGCATAACCAAATGTCCATTACTACTCCATTTTCAAGTATTGCATTGCCTGATTGCCATATTGTCATATACACCATAACACCATTGCCTGATTGCCCATTGCATATTTGCATAACCATATGTCCATTACTACTCCATTTCCAAGTACTACTCCTCTATACACTCATACAGTCATACTCATATACACCATAACACCAAGGTAACCATTAAACCATACCATCCACAGATCACAATCTACACACTTACACAGACACACAGTCACACAGATTCAGTAAGCACCTCGTGATGTCGTGCAGACTCAGTAAGCAGGGAGACGCAGCAGAGCAGAGCAGATCCGCGCACAGAGCTATGAAACACTTGAGCAGCTGGAATATCCAAAGAAAAAACCAAACAAAGGACCATCAGTGACCTCTGGGGCTTCTGGGCAAAGATCCCCAACAATAAATTGAACATTTGAACTAACCTATCAGGTCGGGCGCCGCCGCGCCGGGCGGAGTCACGGAGGGTCGGGGGGAAATGAACTGACCGCTGATGAGACGACAGACGAGCCGGACGAGGAATTGCGCTGCCGCTACGGCCGCTCCCGATTGCAGCCGGACTGAGCCTTCCGCGGCTCTGCCAGCCACCCAGCGCGCCAGCCGTCGGCGCCCGGGCGCCGGATCTGAGCGACAGAGCGAGTTGAGTTGGCGAAGACGGCCGTTGCGAGCGAGAAGGGGAATTAGGGATTGCCGAAGACGGCGCACGGGCCCAGGTGACCGAGGGGCGAGGGTTTCGGCGGGGCATAGCCGCGTGGGAGCAAATGGGCCAACGGGCGTTTGGGCGTGGCGCCGTGGCCTCGTGGAAGCGACGCGACCGACTGGGCCGCGTGGGAATCGGTCGATCGGCCTCGGCCCGAGCCCTTTTTCACTTCATATTTTCTTTTTTAAACCCAATTACTAATATATATATATATACTATACCTAATATATAGCAGATTTTTTGCAAAATTTTTTGCAAAAGCGGAGCGGCGGGGCGGCGCCGGGAGGCGGGAAGAGCCGCGGTGCGGGGAGGCGGGGCGGCGCTTTTTCAGCCCGAGTCCCTACCCTTCGCAGGCGTGCCCACACCGGGTCGAAGACGCGGCGCGCAACGAACCCAGCTCGCTCGAAAATGTCTGCTACACCGAGCTTTCCCCCTCCAATTTTTAGAAGATACCCAACACGCCTCAGTACACAGCGTTCAATTGTTATGCACAGCTATGTTCTCGTTTCATGTCTCACTGAACTACTCGAGGCATGACAAGATAAATTTCTTTGTGAAAGCAGTAGCTCTTGAGCGAACTGTTCATGCCTTGATGGATATAGTGGTAGCACAAAATTATTGAGGATATTTGAGCAATTTTCTGTAATAATATCCTTGCTTCACGGAGGTAGAAGTGCACAATCTTCAAACACATTGAATGGGTAGAAATTTTAATGAAATCGCAAGTAAATCTAGTTAATTGTTGTGTAGGAAATTTTAATGAAGGCTCTAGCTCACGACGGTAGTCGATGTCATCAAGGAATAAGCTGGATGCATTGAATGGGGGTAGCGCTACCTTTGTAGCACGATGGTGAGACTGCATAAAACATTCTTACGACACTTACGACAAGAGGGTGTTATGCAGTCGACCATAGTGTCACAACAGAGGCGCTAGCTCACGGTGGTAGTCGGTGTCGTCAAGGGGAGGATGTAGGAAGTTAGCTAGTGGATGAACTCACGGTGCCGAGTAATTAATAAGGACCGAGCGGTGGAAGGAACCGGTGCCTGTCATTCGATGTGGAGAGAATGGATGGGTGAGATCGAAATCCTGGGGATACGCCACGAATCGGTGATGTGTCATTATCAGAGACGGTCATGTCATATGGCGCCCTTGGCGCTCCGCCACCTCCTCCCCTCCTTCCTTCACTGGCATAGCCCCTCCTCGCAGGCCGTGCCGAACAACTTCATCTCCCGATTGCAATCTGCGTCTCAGCTAGGGCAGCAACTAGACGACCGGGCATTAGGTCATTGTGGACGGCCACTTGCGCTCACAACCAACAGGTCAAAATCAACAAGGTAATTCAACTTTAGGGATGAATACGATCAGATGGAGGCCAAATCACTTTCACTTTCACATAGTTTTCCCAAAAACGAAATCGCTACGATATTTCAAAAATGAATACGGTGTTGGTATTCCGGTAATTTCGAAAAGGACAGTAACCGATCCAAAAGCACATCGATAACGATCGAAAATCATGGAGACGATATTTAAGAAATGATAAACATGTTAAACTGTAGAACAGACAAGAGTCATATAACTTGACCTATCGCACATGACACTTAAGAATCATTCACAATTATACAGTGGCATACTAGGGCATCGCCACCATCGCCGTTATCATTTCCGTTTTTTCGGTTACCACTACGTTCACCCAATAGTTTATAGGCCTCACAACTGTCGATCTGACCTGCTCTCCCGTAGGCCGCCGTCGCCCTGAGTCACCCCCACCTGCTCTTCGCCAACACCCATCGCCTCTACTCCTCCTTCTCCGTCGCCGCGGTTCCCAGAGACCCAAGCCGTCCCCTGGCTAGCTGGCCGGATGGCGTCTGCGTAGCGACGGCCGGTACCCGCCACCACGCAAAGTCGCTCGGACGCGTCAAGTTCCAGGAGCTTCGCGAGAAGATAGGCATTGTCGAACTCAAGTGAACCGTGCAAGGCTTAGGGGGAGAAATGTTGAGATAAGCCTGGCACGGTCATGTTTTTATCATCAGTTTAGCATTTTGTTTATTTTCGGTTGTTACAATAACCTGGGTTTGGCATGTGTACCAAACGCGTCTACTCACATCTGATGCATGCACGTTCATGCAGAGGTGCTCCTGATTTCTAGTTTGCACGTTCATGCACGTTCATGTTTGCCATGTTTCCTAGTTGTGGGTTGGAGCATCTGTTACGAGATTGCCCAGCCGAGTATGTAAGGTTTGCTTTATATAGCAATAGAGTCTCAGAAAACGCTGCGATTTTGGTGGCACAAATTCGTTTTGCCTTTGAAAGTTTCAGGTGCTCATACGCGGGACTTCATCGACTCCGGCTAGGTCACGCCGGCGCTGAAGACAACAACGACGCCAGCTAGCCGCCGCCGTCGCCTTCGTCACTCAGGAGCCAGCGTCCTCACCAACGCTAGGGCATGACGTTCTAATGCAGGTGTGTGGGGACTTCCTCCAAGTAATTCATTTCATTCGTGATTACCAGAATAGACGAATCATTTGGATTTTGCTGTGCATGTGGTTCCCTTGAGAAAATACCATTGAGGCACTCACAGATATAATGTGCATATCAACAAAAAATATGTAATTTTGTTTTCAATGTCAAAAAAGTGTCACAACATTTTCAATTGTTGTGCATCAGATGGAACACATGCAGCGGATGTTTTAGTCCATGATATTAGTAGTTACAAACATGAAAAATGCTCAAGTTTTAACAAACTATTAGAAAATGAGTGAAAAGAAAGTCAACTTGTAATTTCGAAGTGCCAACTCTTAGAATTCATGGTCATTTCCCCACCAATTGCATATATAGTATCGAAATCAGGTGCAATGAAACTTTTAGAATCACTGCCAAAGTTATTTCTCGCTCTATCTCTGTCCCACAAGGCTAGGTCTGAAGCTTCTACCATGATTTTTCCCCTTAGCACACAACTGAGTGTGTTATATTTAACCCCATAGTTGTGAGTTTTATCTTTTCTTTACATTACTCAGAAATAATATTCCTTTTATTCCATCCATAAGCTTCACAACAATTTTGTATTCATTTATACATATTATGCTTTGATAGTTTGTATTCCTTTGTTTGTAAAATAAGAATCAACATTACCAAATGCACATGTGACATAAAAGGCATTTGTCACAAAGTGCTTCTTCAGGGCAAGTTTTTTAGGGCACTGTATCCTGTCAAACCAACAACATTTTGCCTGAGACCTGACAACATTCGAATGAAATGGAATAGTTTATTTATTCTAAACACACTGCAGAATCCAAGATGATCCGTGAATTATCACATTACGAGCATTTTCTTGTCAGAAACTGGTAATCTGGCTCTTGATCCAAGCAATTTAACTTCCTATCTTGGTGCTACAGTAACATCAAAATTTATTTCAGTAAACATGTGACCAACTAACTTACTTGCACTGTTGCACATAGAACCTAGAAGAGCAAACTCTGCTCTCTAGCAAGGTCCATAACTCCATATCTGTCTTTAGTTAAAAATTCAATCCACCAACCCCTTGTTAACCTAATTGCTTTCTTTTAGCACTCAGTTAAATTAAGATATGCATTACATTGTCATGAAAGAACACAGGTTGTTACTTCATTGACATTAGCATAAATCAATAGTGCATAAAACAAACTAACTCGACCAACAGGAGTAAACATTGATATTTTACCTTACTAGTAAGTGAATCTTGCTCTACTTCTGTACCTCACCCTTTAGACAAGCCAAACTGCTGCCTTCAGAATACACAACCATCCATAACTAGTTAGCGAGAAGTAATCATGAAGCTGAAAATAGAATAGTGATTTAGTTGCCTAATAAATTGTTAGACCACCAAGATATTAAATTAGAGCCAAAGAATACTTCCCGCGCCGGATCCCGCCGCCTCCATCGCCTCTACTGTCGGATCTGGCCTCCTCCGACGCCGCCGAGTCAGGATCCGGCCGCCTCCAGCACCTGAGGTCGCCGCGCCGTCGCCCGAGGCCGCCGCGCCGTGCGCTCGGCCGCCTGGTCCGGCCGTCTCCACCTTGGCCCGCGCCGAGTCCGGATCCGACCATCTCAACCGCCGGCAAGCCCGCTCGGATTCACCGCTGCCTCCGCGCCTCTGCGTCTGCGCCGCCGCCTTCCGGCCGCCACGCCCGTGCCTCTGCTCCCGCGTCAAAGCCGTCCTCTTCCTGGATCCTGCCGCCGCCGCCGCTCCTGTGGCCGCCGCCGCTGGATCTCGTCGTCGCCGCCTTCTCGCGGGGAGCCCGTCGCTCCTCTCTCTTGCGGGCGTGGGAGGGAGTGAGTGAGCGTGCGCGAGGAGAAGGAGAGCGTGCACAGAGGAAGAGTGTGTGGGAGGGGGGTGTGAGAGAGAGTGGAGAGGGGATTTTGATTTAGAGAGAGGTATGCTGCTGATAGGGTATATGCCGCTGCTAGTTCTTGTGTTCTTTTGAGTCAGTTCGAGCTAGTTATTTTTTGTGAGTTTGCATCCATCCAAAATCCAGATCTACTTTGCTGTAGCATTTGCTAGAGCGATAAACTATAGGTTGTTTCCTAGCACTCCAAGATATTAAATTACAGCCAAAGAATACTGCAAGGTAAAATTATATTTGGAACCTTTTTTTATTCATATTTATATGTGTCCTGCTCTACATGATTCAATCTAAACCATAGCACTTTACTTTTTCTCAAGCTTTAAGTTCAAATATTATTACAAATATGCGCTTTTGTCTAATTATTATTCTTTTGTTATACTTGATTCTTATTTGTGAATTATCCTATGCTTCATTCTTATTTTCCTATTGGTGCTAAATTTTAATTAGATTGTGATACTATGGCTGCAGATATTTGGACCCTAAATCTTGAATGCGACGGGGCAGCTCCAAGTCAGAAACATGTGCAAAGGGAAATGGATAGAGATGAGATATGCTTTTACAACTTGATTGATCTGATCGAGGAATATGGGTACACATCAATCGACTATCTATTCTACAAGAGAAGAGATAGTTTGGTCGCAATAGAACAAGATTCTGAAGTGATGGAAATGCTTAATGAGTATGAGAGCGAGAAGATGGTGAGCTTATTTGTGACGAGGAAGAGGCTGGCCACCTTAGTGCCTACCAAGTGCAACAAAGAACCATCCAAATCTGAACCAAACAAAATTAAAGGTAGTAGAATGAATATATAATTTACTCTTTTATGTATATTTGATTATTCAAGTACAACTTAACTGTTGCAAATTATGGTAGTCATCAAATATTTATTTTCATCAAAGATAAGTAGATTCGACTCCATCATTGTTCGTGATTTAGTAAGTGTAATCATGGCAGTCTAATAAAAAGATTATAGAGCCCTTCATTGTATTTATTCTAAACATGTGTTCATGTCCCCAACATTTGTTCGCAGGAAAAGGAGGTATAAAGAAAAAGAAACATTTAAATGTAAAGCATACTGAAGCACTATACACCAATGAAGTTGAGAAGCATGATGATGAGAACCAGAACACATCAGGTACATATGTAGTTAGATCAATCCAATTTATGTGGGCTGCATCTTCAATTGGTTAGTATTACTATTAAGTTTTTTTAATAGGTGATGGTGATGAAGTACGTAAGAGAAAGGGGACCGATTTAACACATGTTTGGGATCTACCTGAAGGGGATCGGATACTAGTAAAATGCAACATCCTTGGGCAACCCATTGGAGAAGAAGGTGGTCTCTTAAGGGCAATTTTTAGGCACCATAGCAAGAAATGGTGGATATTGTCCAGTGGATATCAAATATTGGAGAAAAGTCAAGAAGATTAGTGCTAAAACTATAATTCAGCTCATACAGGTTTGCTAAATTTTACAAGATGTTATATTGTGAATTTAAGTTTTTGTGTGCTAGTTTTCATGTGAGAAAGTAAAGTTCATGGAAAATATCTATATAACCCCCCCTGACGTTTGGTAGTGTGTCTACTTCACCCCCTGAACTACAATTAGGGGGTTATGTAGAGTTTTTCCTAAAATTCATTCATCAGTAACTCTTTCTTATTTCAGACAAAGTTTCTATATCCTCGTTCATGTGAGAAATGGATATTGAAATCAATTGGAAGAGATTGGAGAAAATACAAGGCAACATTAAAAAAGACACTATTCAATCCAAAGAAAAAAGGTCTGTTTTGTACCAGCGTTGTCCAAATGATGTCGATGAAGAACAATGGATTGCCTTAGTAAAATATTGGAAGTCAAAAGAAGGAAAGGTAGGAAAAGGGTACCATTATTTATGCTATTTAGCATTTTTTACGATAATTATTTATTATATCCTCAATTTTTATGTATATATTGGTTAATTATTTTGTTAATTTACTTTCTTGTAGGCCCTTAGTGAGAAGAACAAATTAAGTCGTGAAATGAAGAAGACAACACATACAGCTGGTACAAAGAGTTATGCTCGTTGGGCTGAAGACTTGGTGAGTCATCTTGCATTGTTTAAAAAATTTATGTATGTTTTCCTTTTCTTTTCTTTTATTGATATTGTTTTCAGAGACAAGCTGACCCTGAAAAAAAGCGGCCACATAGAGCAAAGGTTTACTTGGCAACTCACAGAAAAAAGGGAAATGGGACAAATGAGACTATGGTATGATACATACACATGAGATTTTGGCAAATTTGAAGCCTTTTAGTTTGTTTAATGTATGAATGTCTTAATTATAGGTTCAGTTGGAAAATCTCCTTGACACACAACCAGAATTAGCACAAAATAGCGAGGGAAGAGTTGCATGGGAAGGTGATGCATTACATCAAGTATTGGGAGAAGAGAAAGCTGGACAAGTACATGGCATGGGATTGCTTCCAATTCCGAAACAAGTCTATGGTCGAACAACACGTCATTTCAAGGACATTGATGTAGTTACACTAGGTGGATCATCATCTGATGTAGAGACTCACATGTTGGAGGAAATAAGGCAACTCAAGGAGCATTCTAAAATGCAAGACAAAGTGATTGAAGAATTAAAAAGCAATTAGAGGTACCATGAGAATGAGGAGCCAACAATGGTAGCAATGTCTATTTTAATTTGTAACTATATTATATTGAAATGTTACTCAACCTCTTTATCTTTTCTAGGTGAATTGCACAGCAAGTGATCATGGTAATTCTCAAAAACAAGGAATGCATTTTAACATAAAGGTATTTCCTTTATTTTCATGTTTTCATCTAATTTAGTATCTCTTGACTTTAATATTGTTTGAAATTTTCAGAGAGTTCAATGTGTTGCACCAAATCAGAAGGAGGTATTGCTTAAGCAGACGAACGAATTGGTAAAATGTCTTGCTTGTGAAATTAGTACTTCTTTACCCACAATGTTTTTTTAATAACTAATGCTATCCCCCTTTCTGATCTTTACTGGGATAAAGAAAGATGTGAATCTGAATATAGTGATGATGATGATAATCTATATTTGTCTAGTGAAAAGGTTATCAATTGGTCTCTTGTCTTTATGAATAATAATATACTCTTCATTCATTATACGTCAATATTATTGCCCGGTGATTATGATTTAATGATTTTCTATTGGAACTAGTGCCAAGGTCATGCAGATGACAAGGAAATATCAATTGAGGAAGCAGAAGCATCATCCCCACATGGCTCTGCTATAGATTCTAGACAAATAGAGGTACACCTTTTCAATGAACCATTGAATAACATATATTTTACTTGAAATGTCAAATTTATTCAAGATAAGTATTACATAACTTTGTAAAAATGTATAAATACAATTATCTTTCTCTTCATTTCAGTTTGATTCTTGTCCAAGGATTTCTGGCGAAGGTAGAATAACAAAGAAACAAAAGGTATATAAGAATCAAATGTTTCCATTTATTATAGTAATATTTGTGCCATATATTATTACATACCTCATTTTACATGTGTAAGGATCATCAGGATGTGGCTCGCGACAAGGCTACATGCCAGAAGCGTCCAAAACATATGCAAGATCATCCAATGAAGGTATATAGATATAATATCACTTGTTCTAGTAGCTGCATTATCTTGATACTAGTGGACACGCACGTTTGTATCAAAAAAAACTTTATACACAATAGGGGGATTGCTTACACATTAATAATTTATTAAATAGTTTTCCACGAGAAAAAAGATTTAGCTAAACAACTACTAAGAAGATACAATAATACCCGTGCCTACATACTTAAGATCGTATATTAGTAATGCTTAATGTTATTTCAGTTCAAATAAATATGACCGCAACCAATAATACCCGTGCCTACACTCAGTTCATCAGCAGCAATCATTTCAGCTTTTGCTTTGTCTATCTTTTCTTGGCAGGAGCATATTTTTTTGCTGATAGTCTGTTATGTCATATGCAAAAGGATCATGAAATTAAGATGGCCATAATGTTCTATCTCTGAAATTTATTGCTGCACAGTAGGTTTTAGGTGCTATCAAACAGTTTATTGTTAATGTTATCCTTACTAGTTCTGCAATATGAAGTGTCGATTCCATTTTCATAAAGATATAGGCCGCACTTACTCTTAGCAACATGTGCCGCTATCTTGATATATACAACAAATGCTTGTTGGTCGCTAAGTGATTATGTCAAATTAATGCAGGTTGGGTCCACAGTGCTACTCATGACTGCCAAATATCCAAATAAGGAAATTGTGGCATATGCAACTATTATTAGCACTAATCCAAAAGCAAATGTTGGTGGAGTTGAGACAGGAAAACAATTCTACAAAGTGCGTATCAATCATCCCGTTGAAAAAGATGAGCCATTAGTGAAGCCTATGCCTACCTACAACAACATTGGTGACGCCCATGCCAAAGGAGTACCAATTGCTTGGCCTTCGATATTTGTATATTTGAACTAGCTTTCTAAACTTTACTTTACTGTGGTGTACATGGATAGAATAACACTTAATGTTACAACTTGCTACCTATTTGCAGGTTCAAATGATCAATGGCTGAATTCCTATATATCGATGCGTACAAGAATGGATGAAGAAGTGATGGATTTAAAGAATATTAGATATTGCATTTTTGTTTCTAGTAGTATGGACTTGTACTCTTCACTACTATGTCTGTTTACTCTCTAGAGTCATATCATTGTGTACATATACTATCACTTCATCTGAGCAAGTACTATGTTTGAAACCTTTCTATTATCTGTGGATCTTTATATGATTATTGAAACTTATAGATTATGTGATTCTGCAATATGTCATGTTTACTATGAAAAATCAATAATAACACTATCTGCCACATACAAAGGTAAAATAAATATTTTTTTCCCAAATTTCAAAGTGTTACAATAGGTACAACATGTGTTACAAACCATATGTTCCTTTGTTCCAAATTATATGCTCTACAAAAATGAGGAAGTGTTACTAGAGCTAAAAAAAGTGCTACAGTAGAGAATCACTGTAACACTAGACAAATATTCCAGTATATAAGTAAATGTGTTACAGTTTAGTAACACTTTTTTGGATGTAAAAGAACACATATATGGTGTTCCAATAGACCAGTATATAGTAACATGGGCAATTGGAACACATAAAAAATGTGTTACGAGGAGAGCTAGTAACACTTTCTTTAACCTATAGTAACACATGTTGGTGTTGCTATATCCCTGTTGTGTAGTAGTGTGCATCCACAAGGTTTTCGAAAATATTTTTGAAAAACAAAGTCTAATCCATGAAAAACTTTTACTCAACATGCCCATGACCATGGACACGGCTATCCAGGATAGATTATACACTCTGCAGAGGTTGTACAACTTTACCCACAAGACACGATCATCCCTTTTTGCCACTAGATTACACACTTCCTTTGGTGTACGGTGAGGAGTCGTGACAAGGCCTTTACAATGCAAAGCCTTCAACTTGGCCAAGCCAACTCTAAGGTTTCACCCCAGTAAGGAATCCACCAGAACGGGACCCCCTCTTGAGCCTGAGAGAGACTTCACATGGCTTAACCACGCTCCCTCAAGTGAGACTTCTCATGGCACCAACCACGCTCACTTTCAACCTACGACTTGACTCAGGTTGGGACTTCACAAATTATTCAGCCAGGACTGTCCCATACCAGCCATGTGGTAGCACTATAGGCAATAGTAGCTCACAGACCAGTCCTTAATTGACCTAGGTCCATCCACATACCCCTGTGCACGACAATCAACCCTGTGGCTACAACCTACAGAGCATACCTGTACCCACCAACTGACCAATTGCCTAAGTCTAAACCAGTTTTTATATTTTGTTTGCAAAATATTTCATAAACCTCCTTGACTCACAAATGTCAAGTGTACCTTTGAAAAGCTCATCCTTTTATGTGAAAAGTTCATCATTTTATGTGAAAAGGTATCCCAACCCAAATATTATGACTAAGCAGGTCTAAGCATTTGATTTAAACTCTCTAGCCAACACTAGTGTGTTAACTAGAGTTTGATTCTAAGGTGACAAGGTATCGAGGAATTCAATATCAATGGAGGAATTAACAAGTAGGCAATAACTAAATTTAAAACTGAATTGAAATACGTTAAATAAAAATATGCATGCAGAATAATTTAAAACAACATAATTTTATTTTAAAATCGGGGATCAACATGATCAAGGAGTGTGACTTGCCTTGCTCTTCAATTGCATGTCAATCTTCGTCGAAGAATTTTCCCGAATCATCGAAGTCTACACGCGAAAATAACCCACCAAATTCAAATAAATTCAAATTGACTTCAGAAATTTGAATTGAGGCCCGAAATGGATAGAGGGAAATTTTTGATGAATTTAGAAATTTGAATAGGCTCAATCGGAGTTAGGATGATGAAGAATGGGCTTCGGGTAGTTTAAAATCAGAGAAAAAGATAAAAGGAATTTTTTGGAATTATTTTTCTAAAGAAAAATGGGTTTATAACGTCAGCGAGGAATTTATTTTCGACTGAATTATTTTTCAACGGAAAAATAGATTAATTGCGCTGTGCTGGCGTCAGCCACGAAGTGGGCCGTATGATAGGTGGGCCCCGGGTCTATAGACCGGGTCCATGGACTCAAGCGGGGCTGAGGTGGCACGGGGGTAGGGCGTGGCAGCTGGGTGCCGTGTGGCGCCTGCGTGGTGACCACGTCGGCAGCCAACTCGGCCGCCACGTCAGCTCGTCGGCCAACGTGGCCGGGCTGGCCTTGACAGCTCGCCCTTGACAGCTCGCCGGCGCTCCGGTGGGCGGCGGCCAGCGGTGAGTGGCGCAGGAGAAAGAGGGCACGTGGGGGAACGGGCTTACCGGAGGCGACCGGATACGGCGAAGGGAGCTCGTCGGAGTGCGGTCGAAGCTTGGGAAGAGAGGAACTCCGTGGCGGCGGCGATTGGGCGCTCAGGAGGGTGTGAGAGGTGGAGGGGAGGTGGTGCGGAGTGAGGGGAGGCCGGGGGAGGCTAATTGAGGTTCTGTAACATGAATCTATTGGTCTAATTGACACAAGAGACAACATAAAATTTGCACATATGGGCTAAACTAATCTAAACAAAACATGAGGAAGAAGGAGGTACCTAGGTCTATTTATAAGATAAAAGGGGCAGGGGTGGTGGCCAGGGAGGTGGGCATGCAACCCTAGGAGGTACAAGGCCTGTGGGCCCATGTGGAGGTGGCGTAGCACGTTTTGACTCAGATTGAGAATCAACCCTAACTTGTTTTGGTGATTGCGGCACGCTCAGAAGGAATTTGGAGGTGGGGTTGGATCCATTGAAAAGAGGATAATATAAGCTTTCCATGCTATACTCATACACCTCAAACAGAGTCCGTATATGAATTCTATGCACGTTTGAAGTCAGTGCTATCTCTAGAGGCCAAATTAGATTCCGGAACATGTTCAACTTGAACTCTAGCTTGACTTGTAACCAAAGTGACATGAAAACCTTAAGGAAGAGTTGGAGAAGGTGTTGACTTGGTCTTGATGTGCTGGTCGACTTCCCTTTCGGTGGATCCCAACCACGAGCGCTTAGTGTTGATGCAATCCTCCTTGTATATCTGTATTAATATACATTCTCATCATTATGTAGCATCATATTATCATTTAAAACAAATTAAAGCTGAAGAAATAAATTCACCTTTTGTTCAATCTTAGAAGCTATGGCTGTATGTGTTTGTGGCATTGTCACATCAACTAACATGCTTAGGAGAAGTAGGAGAAATTTAAGTACACCCTAATATCTACATAATTATTATTTATTCTTAGGAAAAGTTCACCCTAAAATTTTAGATTTAGTGGAAGGACCAAAGACTTATAAAGAAGCAATAAACGCTCATAATAAAAACTATGGGTAGAAGCATTAGGGGAAGAATTAAACTCAATGAAAAAGAATAAAGTTTGGGAACTTGTTGATCTACCAAACAACCGTAGGACCATAGGTTATAAATCAATTTTTAAAAGGAAATTGAATGCAATAGGTTTAGTGAAAAAATATAAGGCTAGGCTTGTTACTAAAGGCTTTATACAAAGGGAAGGTATTGACTTTGTGGAAACTTTTCTCATGTTGCAAAATTTACTTCAATTCATATTATTAGTACTTTTCTTAATGGACTTTTGGAGGAGGAAATATATATATGAAATACCTAAAAGTTTTGGAGAAAAAGGAAATGAAAATAAGGTTTGCAAATTAAATAAATTAATTTATAGTCTTAAACAAGCTTCACATCAATGGTATATCATATTTGATAATGCTATTACGTTATATGGTTTTTCAATGATGGAAGATGATCATTGCATATATACAAAATTTATTACAAAGTATTTTATCTTACTGGCTTTATATTTTGATGATATTTTCATTGCTTCTAATGATAAAGTTATATTGATGGAAGTGAAAGCTTGGTTATCTTTTAAATTTGGTATGAAAGATATAGGAGAAGCATCCTATGTTTTAGAAATTGAAATACATAGAGATCGGACAAAATGGTTCTTGTGTTGTACCAAAAGGCATACCTTCGAAATATTTTAAAATGATTTTATAAGAAAAATAACAAACATGTTAATGTACCTATTGTGAGAGAAACCTAAACTTAGTGAGGAATATTGTCCAAACACTCCTGAGAAAAAAGCTAGAATGAATAGAATTCCTTATTCTTTAGCTCTTGGATGTCTTATATATGCTATGCTATTAACATGACCTGAACATAGCGATGCCATTGGAATTCTTAGTACATATAAAAAAGAATCCTAAGGAAGAGCACTAGAAAGAAATCAAATATGTACTGTGTTATGTCAAAGGAACTATGAATTATTCATTATGTTTTAATGGTCATAATCTTCAGCTACAGGGTTATATTGATGCTAATTGGCAAGGGGATTCAGATGACCAAAAATCAACGTCTGGTTATCTATTTATTTTGGTAAGAGGTGCTATTTCTTGGTGTGACAAGAAATATGATTAAGTTGCTCTTTTTCCCGTGAAAACTGAATGCATTGCTACATCTGAAGCAACAAACGAAGGTGTATGACTAACGAAATTTCTTGCATCACTTAAGATCGTGCAAAGTGCATCACAACCTATCATATATTTCATAGTAAAAATAAACACATTTAATGAAGATCCATTGACTATGCCAGTTAGTCAGGAATTATTTTCGAAGCATATGAAAGATATGAGACTTTAGTTGGCACTCTCTCTCGCTTCACTTGTGCCTTCAACCTCTTCCATGGAGCAGGGCCACACGACATTGTGGCGTTGAAGTGTAACTATCATGAAGACATCAGTCGTCAATTCTATGCCACCTTGTTCATTTCCTAAGACTTTGAATACCTTGCTTGGATGACAAAACATCAGCGGTATGAGGTGACCAAGACAGATTTTGAGCAAGCTTTGGGAACATGCACTAGCAGGTATGAGAAGGTCTATTCCCATGGAACTCTTCAAACTGTGGGATAGTGCCAGTTTTATTACTCAAATGCGAGTGTTGTAGGGGTGGCCCTCACCTAAGCCCAGCAGGCCTGTTAGAAGAATGTAAGGCCCAGAATGGGACATGTACAATGATATAAGTGCCCTTGTAGGGTACATTCGGATGTAAGGGTACAATTGTAAAAGCACTCCTCATATGGATATATATATATACAGCACAGGCCATGGGGAGAGGGGGCTAAGCCATTACTCACCTAACTCTCCACTACCATACTCTCATCCTGTCTGGTCCGTAGCCACGACAGTTGGCGCCGTCCGTGGGGAGGACAAGGATAAGCCTCCAGATCTGAGGGAGGATGGCACCAAAGAAAGCTTCATCATCGGCAGCCGTGCAAGGAGACAGCGCCCTGCTAACGGCCTTTTGCATGCTCCAACGGGAGTTGGCGGATCTTCGCGAAGCCGTGCAAGGTATGCAGGAAACTTGGGGTCAGCAGATCCCACCAGTAGCTGCAGTAGAGCCCACTCCAGAGAGGGCGGATGGCCATGACGACCCTACGCCTGGTCGCGCCCTACTACGACGCGTGGACCCGGAGTCCCCACTCTCCGCGGGCCTGCAGCAGGCGGCATGGCCCGAGGACTTCAGGTTCCCGAGTGTCATCGAGGCGTATAAAGGTGACACAGACTCGCGAGAATTCGTACGCGTGTACGAAACCGCCATCGAAGCCGCTGGCGGAGACGACACCATGAAGGCCAAGGGACTCCCTCTCGCGCTACAAGGGGTGGCGCTCTTATGGTTCTTCACCATCGAGCCGCAGTCCATCTACGCGTGGGAGCAGATCCGCGATCGACTCTATAACAACTTCCAGGGAAACCACGTCGAGCGTGTCGATGCGGACCAGCTCTTCACAGGCAAGCAAAAACCCGAGGAGGGGCTCCGGAGTTACTTCAATCGCTTCGCCAAGGACGCTGCCAAGTCAGGGACGTTAACGAGACAACCGTCATCAATGCAGCGGTACAAGGTCTCCACCCGGGACCGCTCGCTGAGTATAACGCGCGGAAGCCACTCAAGTCAGTGGCAAAGCTCTTCGACAAAATGGAAGCGTACGCCCGGGCCAAGGAGGATGCGCGGAGACGCAACAGCGATAGCTCCGATGCCGGTCAGGCGGAGCTATCGCCGCAAAGGAGAAGCATAAGAGACAACCCGAAGACAAGACACAAGAAAGCGTCCGCGGGTGACACTCATGAGCGCGTCGACGCCGGGGTGCACCAAAACCCGCCAAACGACAGGCGCAAGCCCCGGCGTAACCGGCGAAGACCCCAAAAGGCTCGCCGCGTCCTCGCCGCGCAAGGCGTTCCCCGAGAAACTGCTTTAACCCCGCGCGCCAGAGAGGGACGTGAAGGAAGCCGCGATGAAAAGCCGCGCGCGGAGCAGGAAATTCTAGAATACGGCAAATGGTGCGAGGTGCATGGCTACGGGGGCCATTTCACGCGGACATGCACCAAACTTGCGGCGTTGCGGCAAGCGATGGCCCACATACGGGCCTCGGAGGCGCTGACCCCCGCAGTAGCCCACGTACAGCATACGCAAGGCAGTTCCTCGCGCGCTGGGCCCCCGGGAGAGACCCAGTGCCGTGGTGTTAACGTCATCACTGGAGGCTCTTCGTCGAGCACTTCCCCAGCACAACTACCTCTGGGGACGTCGCATCGCAGCATCACCTTCACGTCAGCCGATGCCCAGGGCGTGGAGTTCCCCCACCAAGATCCCTTGGTCATCCAGGCTGACATCGCAGGCTGCGATGTCAGGCGTGTCCTCATTGACGGAGGAAGCTCCGCAAACATCCTGTTCGCGGAGGCCCTTGATCGCATGGGGATACATCGGAGTATATTAAAAGCATCGAAAGCCCCCCTCCAGGGCCTCGGAGGCCAGCCACTGAAGGTACGCCTCCAATCTCCTTGTGCCAGGCCGACAACGCCAGGACTGAAGACATCGTCTTCGACGTCGTGGACGTCCCGTATTCATATAATGCCATACTGGGCCGGCCTGCCATCAACTCCTTCGAGGCGGTCCCACACTACGCATTCCTATGTATGAAGCTCCCGGGCCTGTGGGGCGTCATCACTGTCTTCGACGATCAGGATATGGCTAGGAGCATCGAAACCAAAGCTGGAAGCCTGCACCGTAAGGTGCACGTCCTCGCCGACAAGTACCAGGCGGACACGCCATCCGCCCCAGGGTGGACACCTAAGCCCCATCCGGAGGGCGGAGTTAAGAGAGTGCCTCTCCAGGAGGAGGGGCAGTTCGTATCCATAGGCGAAGGCCTCCCTCCGGACGTAGAGCAAGACTTGCTCCGAGTTCTTCAGGCCAACATAGATGTCTTCGCATGGTCCCCGGAGGATATCAAAGGTGTGGACCGCGCCCTCATCGAACATAACCTGGCGATCCGCCCTGACGCCAAGCCAGTCAAGCAAAAACTTCGCCGTATGTCCATGGACCGGCAGCAAGCGGCCAAGGTGGAGGTGGCGAAGCTCCTTCGGGCGGGGGTTATCCGCGAGATCCAACATCCGGACTGGCTCGCCAATCCGGTGTTGGTCAAAAAGGCCAGCAGCGCCTGGCGTATATGCATCGACTTTACCGCCCTCAACAAGGCATGCCCGAAGGACGACTACCCTCTGTCGCGCATAGATCAGTTGGTCGATGCCACCGCAGGGTGCGAGCTCATGAGCTTCTTGGACGCCTACTCCGGCTACCATCAGGTCTACATGGCCAAGGACGATGAAGATAAAACCAGCTTCATTACGCCGGTTGGGACCTTCTGCTTCGTCAGGATGCCCTTCGGCTTGAAGAACGCGGGCGCAACCTTCACCCGCCTCGTCGCGCTGGCCCTAGCTGCCCAGCTAGGGAGGAACGTGGAGGCCTACGTGGATGACGTGGTAGTAAAAACCAAGCAGCTCGCCTTCCACGGTCGAGATCTTCAGGAGACCTTCGATAACCTTAGGAAGGCGGGCATCAAGCTCAATCCGGACAAGTGTGTTTTCGGCGTGCAGGCGGGCAAGCTCTTGGGCTTCCTCGTGTCCGGGCGAGGCATTCAAGCGAACCCAGACAAGGTCGACACCATCCTGGGCATGGAACCACCCAAGACGACGAGGGAGGTCCAGAGGCTGGCCGGCTGCATGGCGGCCCTGAGTCGTTTCCTCTCCAGGGCAGCGGAGCGGGGCTTGCCATTTTTCAAGACCCTCCGCGGTTGCGACGGGTTTCATTGGGACGACGACTGCGCAAAGGCCTTCGACGACCTCAAGAAACACCTCGCAACCCTTCCCACTCTGGTGGCCCCAGCACCAGAGGCTCCCCTCCTACTCTACCTCGCCGCCTCGGCAACGGCGGTCAGCGTCGTCCTCATCCTCGAAGAGGGTGCTCTCCAGCGACCAGTGTACTTTGTCTCCGAAGCCCTTTAGGGCGCCAAGACGTGTTATACGGAGCTCGAGAAGCTTGCTTACGCGCTGGTCATGGCCTCAAGAAAGCTCCGTCGTTACTTCCTGGCACACCCGATAACGGTGCCGTCCTCGTTCCCTCTCGCAGAGATGCTGCACAATAAGGAGTCCACGGGGCGAATCGGCAAATGGGCGGCCGAGCTTGCTCCATTCTCCCTAACATACGCCTCCCGAACGGCGATCAAGTCTCAAGTTCTGGCGGACTTCCTCGCGGAATGGACCCCTCCAGCTCAGCCTGTCCTCCAGTCCGAAGACCCGGTGTGGATGCTCAACACCGACGGGGCTTACGGCGTTGCGGGCGTAGGGGTTGGCGCAGTTATTACCACACCCAAGGGGCAGCGCCTGTTGTACTCGGCGCATATTTCCTGCTACGAACAACACGGCCGAGTACGAGGCGTTACTTTTTGGCCTCGGGAAGCTCAAAGCGATGGGAGCGAGGCGCGTCCTCGTCTGCACTGATTCACGGCTAGTGGCGGGCCATGTGGACAAGTCATATCAGGCCAAGGACCTAGAGCTAGCTAAGTACCTAGCAGCCGTACGAGTGAAGACAACACTTTTTGGGTGTCACGGTGAAGGCCATCCCTCGGGCAGACAATGAGCAAGCCGATGCCCTCGCCAAGGCTGCCAGTCAGCAGCTCGTAGCTCCTGGGGGGCATTTTACGAGGTCCTGCCAGCGACAACCATCACGCAGGATAACCGTGATGCGGCCCTCGTCCACCAGATCACCCAGCAGGGTGACTGGCGGGAACCCCTTTTCGCTTTTCTACAGGGCATCGCGGAACCGGACGACCCCACCGAGCTCCGGCGTTTACAGCACCGTGCTAGGTCCTTCCAGGTGTTCGACGGGGTGCTCTACAAAAAGGGAGTCTGCGCACCGCTCCTGCGATGCCTCTCGCACGAAGAAGGAAAGTGCCTCCTCGCAGAAATTCATGCGGGGCTCTGCGGCTCGCATCTTCAACCAAGATCTCTAGTGGGCAAGGCATTCAGGCAGGGTTTTTATTGGCCAACAGCCATCGCGGACGCACAAGATCTCGTGCGCCGTTGTCAAGGTTGCCAATGGATGGGAAGGGCCATCCGCAGGCCCCCGACAAGCCTCCATCCCATACCCCCGGTATGGCCGCTGGCGCGATGGGGCATCGACGTCATGGGACCGCTTCCTAGGGCCCCAGGTGACCTGCGGTTCGTAGCGGTCGCTCTGGAGTACTTCTCCAGGTGGCCGGAGGCGGTAGCCCTGGCCAAGATTACCTCGTCAGCTATGCAACGCTTCCTCTGGCAGAACATCATATGCCGATTCGGCGTGCCTAGAGAGATCACCGTCGACAACGGTCTGCAATTCGACGCAGCCCCGTTCAAAGAATTTTGCGACAACATGGGCATCACACTCCGGTTCGGCTCGGTTGGACACCCACAGTCCAACGGTGCGGTGGAGCGGGCGAACGGTGCTATCTCCGCCGCGATCAAGAAGCGCCTTGTCGGGCTACCAAAGGGGAAGTGGCCAGGCGAGCTCCACAGTGTCCTCTGGTCCCTCCGCACAACGGTGACGCGTCCGACGGGGTTCACGCCATTCAGCTCCTCTTCGGCGACGAGGCGGTAACGCCCGAGGAAATAAAAGCAGGCTCGAGAAGGGCCCTCGTCCAAGCACCAAAAGAAGAGCGCCAATTGTCCCTGGACCTCCTCGATGGAGACCTCGTAAGTGCGACCCAGCACGTCATGAAGTATGTGAGGCAGATGGTGCGCGCTCGCGGCCGTTCCGTATACCCGCGAGATTTCTGGTCGGGCGACCTCGTCCTCAAGATGGCACTCCACGCGGAAACCGTAGGCAAGCTGGAATCCAAATGGGAGGGCCGTATATTGTCGCGGAGGCCCTTCAGAAGGGAGCATACCGCCTCGGCACACTGGAAGGACACGTGTTTCGCCACACATGGAATGCAGACAAGCTGCGGAGGTATTACGCTTAAGCTAGGCGTAGAGGCGCCACGTTCCTCGACGACTTCGGGACGAGCCTCGCCAGGCTCCAGCATGGACCGCTCCAGCACTAGAGGCTCGCACTGCGAACCACCGCGTCGCCAGTCTGGCGGCGGCGGCCGCCCGTCTTTAAGCGGTTAGTGGTCAGTACCCCACCCCTTGTACTTGCTTACCCGCGCAAACAGGAGTTCAATAAAATTCACCGTTTGCGCAAAAAAGACTTTTTTCCGTTCCCTATAAACAAAAACACGTGTTCGCGCGCGCACTCTCTGTCAGTGACACGGGTATGAGTATAAACAAAGACACGCGTTCGCGCGCGCACTCTCTGTCAATGACACGGGTATGAGTATAAACAAAGACACGCGTTCGCGCGCGCACTCTCTGTTAGTGACACGGGTATGAGTATAAACAAAGACACGCGTTCGCGCGCGCACTCTCTGTCCATGACACGGGTATGAGTATAAACAAAGATGAGCGGGGGGACGCCTCCGCACGCACTCTACGGAGTATAAATAAGACGTAGCATTGAGGTCCGCCTCCGCACGCACCTCGCCGCCCGCAACGCGCGGAGGCTCGCCTCCGCGCGCAGTCCACGGACTCTAAATAAGACCTAGCATCGAGGTCCGCCTCTGCACGCACTCTACGGAGTATAAATAAGACGTAGCGTTGAGGTCCGCCTCCGCACACACCTCGCCGCCCGCAACGCGCAGAGGCTTGCCTCCGCGTGCAGTCCACGGACTCTAAATAAGACATAGCGTCGAGGTCCGCCTTCGCACGCACTCTACGGAGTATAAATAAGATGTAGCATCGAGGTCCGCCTCCGCACGCACTCTATGGAGTATAAATAAGACGTAGCGTTGAGGTCCGCCTCCGCATGCACCTCGCCGCCCGCAACGCACGGAGGCTCGCCTCCGCGCGCAATCCACGGACTCTAAATAAGACGTAGCGTCGAGGTCTGCCTTCACACGCACTCTACAGAGTATAAATAAGACGTAGCGTTGAGGACACGAAATATCTCTGTCCGCGGGAAGAAGTTGGAGATGACGAGCCTCGGCCCAGCGGGTTTCGCAGCACGGGACGCCCACGCCTCGTCCTGTGCAACAAGACCGGCGACTTCGCGCGCACCTCCGTTGCTCGATCCTTGACCGCGTCCGGGAGACCTCGTCTCGCCTGAGGCCGACAACGGAATGAGCGAGCAAAGCAGAGAGAGTTTCGCGAAGTCACGAGAGGAAAAGGAATCGCGCCTACCTTTGGTACCCCCTATCAGGGTACGGGGGGGTGTCCGCGCCGCCTCCGTGCAAGGTAGAGGGACTTCGTCGGCTTGAGGGGCGGCGCCCCCTCCCCCGGCCTCACCGACCTCCTCGCGGGGCGCCAGGATCATAATGATCACGCCGGCCACCCCGAACCGCCCCCTCGCAGGCGGAGGTGACTGTACCCGGGGGCGCTTCGCCCTCGGAGACGCGGGCGACGCCTCCCCAGTCGCTCCGGTTGTAGATGGCAGACCCACGCCAGCCGTCGTAGGCGGCAAACCCTTGGTGGCTATCGCGGGCGGCATCACCTTGTCCCCAGGGCCAACAACGTCGAGGCCCGCCACCTCGTCGCCGTCCAAGCCTTCATCAGGAGCCGCGCTCCCCCCGAAGCGGCGGGTTTGGACCCGGCGCCGGCCTGAGGGCCGGGTGCGGTGGCCCCTGCTCGAGCTTTACGTCGGCGGGGCTGCGCCTCCACTTCGCCGTCGTCATCGGCGCCACCCGAGGCCTCCACCGGCACCGCGCGGCCTGGCACGTTAATCCCCATGACCTCACACACTCGGTTCACCCACCCTTGTTTTGCCGAGGCAGTCGCGGCCTCGCGCAATTTGTGCTCCTTGGCCAAGTACGGTCCAAGAAGCGCAACAACTGCGCGCTTCGCATCCTCCAGCCGGGGCACTACGAACAAAAATGCAACATCATCCGTAAGGAAGCGCATGACCATGCAAACGCACACACACCCAACGGTCGAACAACTTACAAGGAGCGGGGGGTCTCCGGAGGCAGGATACGGTCGGACTCACACCATCCTTCCGGAAGTCGCCATGTACCTCGTACTGCCACCGACCGGAGAGCGGCGATACCCCGTACATGGTAAATTCTTCAGCAAGGTCGCGCATGTTGAACCGGCGGGCGCTGCCGGCAAGCCGCCGTGCCTTTTGCGCGTCGTCGGTCATCGGCTCCACGTCTGGTGAGATGGTGAAAGATATCGGCTATCCTCAGCACGCCAGGCCGCTCCTGCTCGTCACAAGGTAGTAGAACCATCGTCGCGTCCAGCCAGACTCCCACTTCCCTCGCGCGGCCCATGCAAGGAAGAGCCCCGTGCACGACTTCCTCAGCACGAAGCTGACGCTGCCGAAGTTCGACTTTTCTCCCCCCTCGAGTTTCTTTGGCTGGCAACGCGCGTCGTGTAGAATGGCGAACAGGCTTGCACTGGGACGACGACCTTCCGTTCGCAAGGCCCAAGCAAACACGGCCAGGCGGACTATGGCACCGGGGGTCAGCTGTGCCAGCTCCAGCCCGTAAGCCCGTAGGACCTCGCCGACGAAGAGTGTCGAGGGCATCCAAAGACCGGCATCAAAGAATGCAACGAAGACAATAGCCTCTTCCTCCGTTGGATGCGGTTCTATCTCGGAGGGATCAGGCAGGCGAGCCCCGCCCCGTTCCGCGATCTTCCCCTCCCGCACGAGTCGCTGGAGCATCTCTTCTATAGCGCGGCTTCGCCCCAGCACACGGGAGCAGCGGCCCCCCGAGTGTTCCATGGCGTCCCACCGCTTGTTGGCATGCGCCCTTCCTCGCACCACCAGCGAGCATTCCCCGGGGGAGGCGACAGGTTGTGACGATCGGAGGAGGTGCTACCGCTGGGCCGGTAAGTGGGATCGTCCCGGCAAGCCCCTCTCCGCGACGGGATGCTAAAACAACGCGAGCAAGGGTGGGTTGTGCGGCTGGCAGAAGAGGGAACACAGGCTGAAACAAGTAGAGCGAAAGAGCGTCTCGTGCCAATGGCGACGCCTTATAAAGCCAACTCCAGCCCCCCACCAGCGCAGCGTAACCGGCGGGAGCCTGACGGTTCAGCTACCCAGCGTCGAGAAGCACAACCGCTGGCAACCGGGGGCGCGCTGGTAGGTGGGCTGACAGCGCATGACGCACCTATAGCGCACCGCCACGCGTCCCGCCCTTCTGGGGAAGGGGCACACGGCTACGGCCGTGCGCCCGCACGCAGCCCACGGCGCGCAAATCAAGGCCCGTCGCGTGTACAACTCGGATGAAAAAGAACGCACGGTCGCAGCAACCTGCTCCTGGCAGCCCAGCGGTCGGCACGTTTCCAGGAGTCATTAAAGTGCACTACTGGCATGCGGAGCCGCGCACACCTCGTGCCCAGGAGAACCTACCGGCGCGAGGTCCACCTCCGCTCCAGCTTCGACTTCGTTGTCACGGCCGAGCGGGCATCGCCTCCGACTTTTCCCTCGACCCCGCTGCCGACTTCGAGGTCCATTTTCGGCTTCAACATCGGCCCTCCCCTCCACAAGCTACTTTGGCCTCGGCTTCGGCAGCAAGGTCGGCGTCGTACCTCGCGCTGGGAAGAATTCTACATCGACCCATAAGGCTTCGCCGAAGTGTTGGGAAACCTCACAGGCCACAGGGACGGAGGGGGCCAAAGGACTCGGCAGCATGGCTTCGGCTCGTGAAGCCCTTCACCATGAGAGGCTCCTGTTGTAGGGGTGGCCCCCACCTAAGCCCAGCAGGCCTGTTAGAAGAATGTAAGGCCTAGAATGGGACATGTATAATGACATAAGTGCCCTTGTAGGGTACATTCGGATGTAAGGGTACAATTGTAAAAGCACTCCTCATGTGGATATATATATACAGCACAAGCCATGGGGAGAGGGGGCTAAGCCATTACTCACCTAACTCTCCACTACCATACTCTCATCCTGTCTGGTCCGTAGCCACGACAGTGAGATTTACTCCTGGTAAGCTGGTAGGTATCCTTCCTCCTCCAAGCCTTATCAACCGCATCACCAATCACACCTTTCTAAAGAGTGGAAATTTCAATGCTATTAGGGGCATGCATGGAACATCATTAACTATATCATACAAGGTCATAAGTTTAATGTGGTGGACTTGATCATTAGAGAGATAATCTAATCTAAGAATGATCAAGTGAAGCATATGTACTATGCTCCTTATATCATAGCACTCATCATGAAAATAATAGGATATGAAGGTGCTTGACCCTCAACTCCCAAGCCATATAAGCCTTGTGAAGGTCCTCCTATGCCAATCGTCGCTCAACCTCCACCTCAACCTCAAGAAGAGCAACCACAAGTGGAAGATCCTATTCTCATTGCTTTGACACAAATCAATCAAACTCTTTTTGAGATTCAGGACACTTAACTTGAAACCAACACTCAATTGGTAGCCTTGATGCAACGTGTGAGTCTTCTTGAGCAACCATGACAATCATCGCAACCATCTCAGCCGTCATCTCATGTCACTTATCGCAATCGTCACCATGGTGGCCCCTCCAGTGCTCCTCCTCACAACTAGATGTTACTTTTGGTATTTGATGCCAAAGGGGGAGAAAAAATATTTAAGTGAAGTAAGAAGTGAGTGAAAAATGGAATGGGACAAGTAGTTATCTATCTCTATTATTATTATTATCATCTAAGTTGCACTTTTTTGTAATGAACTTTGTGAAGTTAAGAAACTTTATTTTTATTGTAATTTTGGGTTGTAAGCCTTTTAAACCTGTTTGTCAAGTCCTCTCTATTGGTTATGCTACAATACTTGACTACGATAAATCTTTGTCTACTTAGTCTATTATTGCGCATTGCTAGTATCTCTTTAAGATTTTGACTTGAATTATCATTATTATTATTTTATGCTTCCTCAAATCCAGCTAAGAGAGGAAACTCTACCAAAATTTCTTAAAAATCCATAAGTGTGCATGAAATCACTGCATGAACCTCTATGCAGATATTTAGGGGGAGATTTGTCTATTAATTTGTTAAAGACTTTGCTAACACTCAACTCTTAATCTCTTTTAAAATCATCTCAAGAGTTAAATCTACCAAAAGTCAAAAACCTCAAATATGCAACTTGTCCTTGGACTAGATGTATATTCGAAAACTTTCAATTAACTTATTTGTTTAGATTGTCATTAATTATAAAATAGGGGGATATTTTAGGGTTCTATCCATAGTATGCTATATCAATTTTAGGGTTCCATCCACCCAATTATATCCTCTAGGTTCTATCCACCCTTCAGTTTTATCCCACCCACAATTGGATTTTATGAAACATAAACTAATCAAGCAAGTTTCCATACATCACCCATGAACACCGGCACAGCTAGCCAGACAATTTCAATCTACAGATGTTGCACAACTTTACCCACAAGAGATAATCACCTTGTAATGTCAACACAGTTCCTTAGACTTGAGACCACAACACCAACACAGTTATGCCCGCTAAGGTTTCCACCACCTAGGGATTCTATCCAACTAGCCAGAGGCCCCTATTGTACAGTACAAAAAAGGTTACTATCAAACACAGTTCCCATATTCCACTAGGTAATGTAACCAACACTGGGACAATGCAAATTAGTTGGCCAGGTTGACACCATTATAGACTTGTGGTCACACTATTAGTGCCCGGGTGGTCATCATAATATTCAGTCCTTAATTGACTCAGGTAGAACTATCACATTACAAGGTCTCATGCTCTATCCACACCCACCTTAACATACCATCTGCCCAAGTCAAACATAGTTTTTGGGTTTTTGGTTTTGAAAATCTTTTCTATTTTTAACATATTGGCTATTTCCATCCAATGGTCACCCAAATCAAGTTTCTATGATTCAATGAAGTCAGGGCAGACTAATGCCCACATGACAATGTATCTAAGCAATGCTAAGCATGGCACTTAGATACAGATTTATCTAGTTATGTTTACCATTAGATCTAAGGTAATAAGGTATTATGTCCAAAGCCAAGGAATGAAGGTTAATAAACAATTAATAGTATGACATTAACTACAAACTAATAATCGACCCAACTCTGGTGAGCTCAGAGCCTTGGCATTACTACCAGTCACTTCGCCTTAGTCTCCTCTTTCCATCCCTTAGCTTGCCCAAGCCCCTCCACCATTGCCTCACCGCCGGCGAGCTTGGCCACCACCGCCATTGACTCCCCTATTCCCGTCTCTCTGACCAGTGGGCCTAACTTATTTTGAGATTGGTTTAACACTAATTAAACTCAATTTAAACAAATGATCCTATGACATGTGGGCCGAGTAGAATAATCAAGATAAATTTATAATTTAAACCAATTTTAAGTAATGAATAACTGACACTTGGACTCCACCCATTAGTCATTTTAGAAATTAATAAAATCCTAACGAGTTGGCCCCACCAGTCAGTCTAGTGATGCAATAAACCCAAAATTTCCTTTATAACAAAAAATTAAAATGAAAATGAAAATTCATGCAAATCATTTTTCTTTTTCAGCATTTTTAATCCAAACTAAATTCAAATGCATGTAACTTATGCATATGTACTCCAAATTGAATTATTTTATCTCTAAAATTTTTATAAAATAATTATCTTTAATATTTTGCAAAAATATTTGGAATCGCTCTCTATTTGAATTTATTTGGCTCTCATTTGCGATATTTGATATTTACTGACTAGATATTGACGTTCTAGAAATTTCGTCGATGAGCCAGAGCAAGACCAAGAGTTCAACAAGTAAGGAAAGTACCTCCCTTGATCATGTTGATCCTATATTTCACTGTTATGTATATTGTTTTCAAAACAATTTTGCATGCGCTTATTTTCAGTAAAAATCACTCACTACTACAAAACAAGGATATTGTAACACTTTCTTGTAACATATTCATCAATGTGTTCCAATGAAATTTCATAGTAACACAAAATAATGTGTTACAGACTTCGGTTGTAACACAAAACACTTTTTTTATAAAAATGTGTTACTGACAATAATTATAGTAACACAAAGTTAATGTTACAAGCAAAATGTTACAAAAATGTACTATGTTGTAACACATAAATGGAACATATAAAATGTGTAACAAATATATGCCCTGTAGTAACACAAGATAATGTTACAGCCCAAGTGTTACGAAGAAACATATACATATGGACCTTCCTATTCATAGGCGACATGGACATCGCACATGGGTGTCGTCAAGGCTGTTAGGCAATCACATCGTGGTCATCACATGAGAACCAAGTAGCAATGAGTAGGCGATTAAAATGGTTAGGTCGATGCCAGAGCCTTTGTCAATTTATTAGGCCAAGCTCAAGACACTCTAGATGGAGTTAGATCAAAAGAGGAACAAGTACAACGGGGAAGGAAAAAAACTGAAAAACAAAAAACAAAAAAATGTGAAATTAAATGGGAGTAATATAGATATTTTGACGTTGTTGCGCGAACCCACTAATTATCTCGACCCTACCACTATATAGGTTGATATAGGTTGATCTAGAATTTCATCTTTTTGATCCACATGAATACCAGTCAAATTTACAACACATTTTCATGTAATATTGTTTTCTATGCTCAAAACCTGAGTGCAAACATTTTTTTGTGGTTTTGAGTCTAACAAAAAGGCTATGCAAAAACAATCATGTATGGCAGCCAAAAAAAGTTAAATCAAATAAGTAATCACCCAAGAAAAAATTATCTCAATGTTATAAAATGCATAGAAAGGCCACAAAATAAGGCATTTCAGTATGACCTTTAAATGATATTTGTGGCAATATGAAACAAGTGCCATCACAAATGAAATAGGAAATTTGAAAATAGCCTCCAACGTGTTTTGTGGTAATATTCAGAATATCATGAACCATCATCTAGAACATTTACATATAGAATGTGAATTCTCAAAGGATTCAACAATAAAAAAAATGTATGCTATCCAACTTAACGACCACACATCCATCATACTTTAGGCTTGAACAAGGTGACTAGGGATGCCACATAACATTAGTAACCTGCAATTCCAGAAAAAGGAAATAGTCTAAGAATGTTTCTATACTTTAATTGGAATAATAATAATAAAGCTTCTAAAACTAAGACAAATTCAATATATGTCATGCCTGACTGACCTCATGAACTATGATCGGTCATTCAATCCATTGTCACTAGCATCCACAATATCACTAGCATCCACTGTGGTTCCCTCAATGTCTCTTCTAGCCCATTGATGTCTTACATTTGCATTATTGAACATATCTCCAAGGTGTGTGACATGGAATGGCTCATTTTCTACATCCTCTTCCCATTCATCACAACCTGTGTCATATATATCTCTTGGTTTCATCTTCATGACTACAGACCACCCAGGGTTTTGTTCGTCTTTGTCTTCAGCATAAAACACCTGGTCAGCTTGGTTAGGAAAAATGTACGGTTCATGACCAATCTTTTCTCCTGTATGTATTAGGTGTGAGAAATTAACAAGTGTGTAGCCATACTTGTCCTTCTTTATTCCTCTTTTAGAAAGAACATCAATCCATTCACATTTGAAGAGTACCACAGAAAAATTCCCAGAGTAGTTTAGCTCAATAATATCTATTATCCTCCCATAGTAAGTCACATCACCTAAAACTGGCCTGCCATCACTTGCACTGGCATAACTTGATGTTTTTGCAGTTAGCACTACACCACTGTTTTGTGTCACCCCATCCAACCGTTTGGGCCTAAAACGGAAACCTCGACTATTGAAAGCACGGACCTTTTTGCAGCCTCAACTGGGCCACGAGCTAGCCATCTAAGGTCATCTTTAACACCATGAATGCCATTTTCCCTCTCTAACTGCATTATCTGTACAATTATACAAGTTAAGTTCTGTACGTTAGTGCTACATGTAAAGCATTTTGAGTTAAGGTACTTACATGACTTCTAAACCATTGATGGAACTTCTCATTTTGGATTTTCTCAACATCTCTATGACTGGCTCTACGTCCAATACCTTTTCCAATGATCTCTTCAGCATGAGCTCTACAATTTACATGTAAGAAAATTTACGGGAGGAAAAGAATAAATTTATGTTTACAAGTTTGAGATATTACCTAAGGTATGGATCGACATCAGAACAATTGAATAGTACATATCTATGTGCTTGTACTTTAGCCAAACCTCTCAGGACATAACTACTTGGCTTCCCAAGTGGTTTCCCAGGATGAGGAAAAAGAGTTGATGCATGTCTAGTAGAAAATCCAAGTGACTCATCATTATCATCATTCCGCGAAAGCCTATTAGACAATGTCTGAAAACCATCAAGAAATGTTGAACAAAATTGCATAGCCTCTTTTGCCAAAACTGATTCTGCAATGCAGCCCTCTGGACGAGCTTTATTTCTCACGTTTGACTTCAAATCACCAAGGTACCTACACAAACCAGTATATATTAATAAAAACTATAATTAAGCATGCACAGAGGAGGTACGTACCAAACATGGCTCTTAATTTTTTATAAGAAAAACATACCTTTCCACAAAATACATTGATCGATAACATCATTATACGTGCTCGAGTTGTCAGTATGAAAATATATGGCTCAGAGTTGCAGGAAGCATCATTATATGCATTCAGCTATGATTTATTTTGAAACAATTCAGCTATGATTTCCATGATACTATAATGAACAAAGCAACTAGATATTCCAATGATTATATTTTCTCTAGCTCTGTTCGAATCGAAGTTCATCAAATTTGCCTTAATAATTCACAAGAGAACAACAAAGAACGATGAATAGCACATCCCCATCCTGATGGTCATAGTTACAATAACTCGGGGTATTTATCGTTTCAGAATTGTTTCATCCCCAAATCCGAGTGGCATAAAATAGAATACACAGTTCAAACATATTAATTCTTGATATATAGATTATATCAAATAGCAACTCTAGTAATTCTGTTTAATTTGTTCGTACTACATACATCCAAATATCAAATTATTATTTTAGCCATTAGCAAATCAGAATAATTAAATTGGGGAACAAGACAACAAGTACCTGTTGATTAAATGTTTGTGCCGTCCATCCCAACATTGTCATCGAGAGAGTCACAGTGATCTGATCTGGACTCACCTCCAGCTTTAATCTCGCACACCAACTACAGGTCTGCAATTGCACAGGTGCATAGTGCACACACACGATAAAGCATATGTTAGGATCATGTCTGTTCTTCTGAAAGAGGAACATCGAGATGTCAAGGGAATCCAGGGAAAAAAATGCTACAAGCTCATGGATTGTCCATCTCTTGTTGGAATTTGACCTGATCCGTGAGTCTTGAGGCGGTAACTCGCAGGCTCGTAGTTACGGTGCGCTGTGAGCCTCCTAGGCGCTGGGTCGCCGATCGCCGTCGACTCGCCGTCTCGACGTTGTTGGAAATCGGAACGGAACCACGGCAGTCGCACAGTTTGGCGTCTCACAGCTGAGATAAGGATTATTAGCCAGTGCCGAATAGTAATTCAGCCGCCAGCCGCCAGCCGGGCCGTTTGGTTGACGATTTGACGAAGGGCTCGGACGGAGCGGTTGCTTGTGATTTCGTAGATGCAGATTTTTTTTCACGGTATGAGTAGATGGAACGGCAGATTTGATCGGTAATGTGCAGGCTGGCCCAGCCATCCGCCATACCGACCAGGACTCGAGTTTAACACAAAACTTGTCCGACTCAACTTGATAGACAAACGACTCAAATCAAAGTATTATAAACTCAGCATCGTACTAAAATAGCTGTACTTATATATCATTGGTCATATTAACTAAAACTAAAATAATTAGTCATATTCAATTAACGGAAGTGCTAAACATCAGTCGGTTGTTTTTTTAATTGAAATCAGTGAGATTTTAGATCGTCCATTTTACTTTAGGATTCGTGTTCTGATCGGTCTGCAATTTTGTTGTTGGTTTGTACGCGTCTGAATCCCGTCCGTTTGTAGCTAGGTCCACATACGCGCGTGTACTATTGCAGGTGTAGCGGAGTACTCAAGATGGCCTAGTCTAACTCCAGTGCAGGCGAGCGTCTGGCCCTGCTTTTTGGCTTGTTCAATCACTTTAAAATCTTCATTTTTTTAATCATCATTAAATATACTTTTTATATTTACAATGCTATAAAAAATAGATTTTGATGTAATTTTTTATAGAACTCACTTGTACGTAAGTATAGAACTATTTTTCCAAAATATTTTGTTTGGTTAAATTTCCTAAGATGTTTTGTTTGGTTAAATTTCCCAAAATGTTTTGTTTGGTTTGAATGCTATGTTTTATTAAATTTCCCAAGATGTTTTGTTTGATTTTCTAAACTTTTTCTTAGAAGTATATTTTAATACAGAGTACTATCACAACCCAATGTTTATTTGTTAATTAAAAAGGCAGCATACATTGCTTTTCTGAATCTTTTTCTTAATACGCTTAACTAATTTGTTTGGTCAAGTATCACTACTTGTTTTGTATGCTCAGAAGTATAGTCAAATTTTATTTGATTAAATTTTCTAGTTGTTTTATCACATAGTTATTGTTATTTTTTGTGTCTCATGCGTTGTATGGGCCCTTTGGAAGGATGTAGATTATTTTCTGCCTGTTGTTCCTCGAAGACAATGAAAGCCCGATTAGGGAAAAGGCCATCCAGAGAAAATAAAAACCCGTAAAAACGCAGACCGTGAAAAACATTCCTCGACCCGTTAACGTTTGCAGCCCGTTAAGCCTATCGGGTCCTTTTGTTTTTTTAATTGTGCTATTACGGAAGATGAGTTACGTGGGATTTTCATCCTACGGTGCCAAATCTGACTGATTTACTCAAAAAAATCAGTCGAATGACAAATAGACACTCCCTTCAATTAATGTCATTAGTTATCTAAAAATAAATAAAATTTTAGATAGTTTCATATAGTCTATATTCTTCACGGATACGAATGTTGTTGGATATTTTCAAATACAGATTGTTGGGATAAACGTATCCCCACAGAACGAAAAGCTTGGTTGCGGGAATTTTAGGGCGTGTTTGGTTCACGTCCGCACCGTGCCGCACCGCGCCGCACCTTCTGCGCCACAGTTTTGGCGTGCGTTTGGTTCGCGTCGTCACTTGCGGCGTGCCGCGGCGTGGCCATGGCCCCGTATTTCAATTTCTGCGCCTCAACTTGCTGAATGTTTGGCGACAAAATCATGCGCCGCACTTTTCGCGCTGCCCCTGCTGCGGCTTGGCGCGCGTAGGCGCAGGCCAAACAGGCCCTTAAGCCAGCGAAGGCCTCTCCCTCAACGGCGCGGATTGTCTGACGTAGTGGAGGTAAGTCACGCTGTGACTTACCTCCTCAAAACCAATATCAGCCGTCCATCTTTTAGATGGACGGTTCTAGTTTTTTTACTTCTAATTTTTATTCTAGTTTTTAGTTTATTTTACTTTCATCTTTTTCTAGATTTTTCTTTTTTCTTATATTTCTTTATATTATCTGTGTTAAAATAACCTATTCTGACCTTTTTTCTTATTCTGACCTTCGGCGTCGGCTTCTTGCGTGGCTCTTTCGGGAACCTTCGCCCCCCCCCCCCCCTCAGGGGCCTCATTGTGAAGAATCTACGGTAATGGGACTCATATAGCGGGGGGAGTTACAAGTGGTCAATGAACCTTCGGGCGTGAGGCTTCGCCCCCAACATGGATATGGAATCGGATGGAGAAAAACAACTGAAAACAGATTTGATGTATCTATTTAGTATCCATATTATAAACGAAGGCGGATATACATATTATAAACGAATACGAATATCCATATTATAAATGAATTCGAATACGGATATCCATATTGTAAATGAATACAAATATCCATATTATAAACAAATACGAATACGAATATGAAATACTCATGAATTAATCATATTTTTTAAAAATACTATGTTGTTTAATCAACGGTTTATTGTGCTAAACAATAAGATAAGTAAAATCAATCTTACAGTCTACAAAATCAATTAATCAGAGCTAATTTTTGTGGAATTTTCGTTCTTCCTTTTTGGGTGCGATTTGGGGCGAATCTCTTGAGGGGTTTTGGTGGTAGGACATGTGAGAAGATATCTTTGCTACGGCAAGCACAACGCTGTGTGAGGGGAGGGGAGGAGATTTGGGTCCTGGCGGAGGGAGAGAAGGGCTGGAGGAGAGGCAATGTGGATTGTGGGAATGAGAGAAGCGGGAGGGAAGACAATTTTGGGGAGAGATCAAGGATTTGAGGGCGGGGACGCGGGAGGGTTTTGGGTTTTCATGCCCGGCGGGCGGCGGGGCTGATTTGGCGCCTAAAGGCTGTAGAGGCATGTGTGGCCGTGTGGGTGAGAAAAATTGGAAAAGCTGGAAGGGAAACGTGCCAATTTGTATTTTAGTGGAATGTGAAAAAGATTTTTCATTTCAGCAACTTAAACAAATAAAATAAATGCAACACTTGTTAGTGTTTGTTTCCAATTCAATTTGTGCATTGGTTTATAATATGGATATTTGTATTCATTTATAATATGGATATCCGTAAAAAAAACTAGAACCGTCCATCTGAAAGATGGACGGCTGATATTGGTTTTGAGGAGGTAAGTCACAGCGTGACTTACCTCCACTACGTCAGACAATCCGCGCCGTCGAGGGAGAGGCCTTCGCTGGCTTAAGGGCCTGTTTGGCCTGCGCCTACGCGCGCCGAGCCGCAGCAGGGGCAGCGCCAAAAGTGCGGCGCATGATTTCGTCGCCAGACTTTCGGCAAGTTGAGGCGCAGAAATTGAACTACGGGGCCATGGCCACGCCGCGGCACGCCGCAAGTGAGGACGCGAACCAAACGCACGCCAAAACTATGGCGCAGAAGGTGCGGCGCGGTGCGGCACGGTGCGGACGTGAACCAAACACGCCCTAAAATTCCCGCAACCAAGCTTTTCGTTCTGTGGGGATACGTTTATCCCAACAATCTGTATTTGAAAATATCAACAACATTCGTATCCGTGAAGAATATAGACTATATGAAACTATCTAAAATTTTATTTATTTTTAGATAACTAATGACATTAATTGAATATGACTAATTATTTTAGTTTTAGTTAATATGACCAATGATATATAAGTACAGCTATTTTAGTACGATGCTGAGTTTATAATACTTTGATTTGAGTCGTTTGTCTACCAAGTTGAGTCGGACAAGTTTTGTGTTGAACTCGAGTCCTGGTCGGTATGGCGGATGGCTGGGCTAGCCTGCACATTACCGATCAAATCTGCCGTTCCATCTGCTCATACCGTGAAAAAAAATCTGCATCTACGAAATCACAAGCAACCGCTCCGTCCGAGCCCTTCGTCAAATCGCCAACCAAACGGCCCGGCTGGTGTAGTGTTACTAAAGCAAAAAAAAAGTGTTACAACAAAAAATCACTGTAACACTAGACAAATGTTCCTGTAGACAAGTAAATGTGTTACAATGTAGTAACACTTTTTTGGATATAGAAGAACAGATATCTTGTGTTCCAACAAATCAGTCTATAGTAACATGGCCAATTGGAACACAAAAAAAGTGTTACTAAGAGAGCTAGTAACACTTTTTTAATCCTATAGTAACACAAGTTGGTGTTACTATATCCCTGCGCTGTAGTAGTGACTATATCAGAAAGGCTGATAGTTATGCCAAATTGTTGCATTGATTCCACCTTGATAAATTATTACCCTTGCTATTGTCACCTTAGCATTAATATCCACTATTGGAAAAAAAATATGGAACTTTTAGATTAAACACAGTAGTTAATGATTAGCCATACTCATATAGGTAATAGATGTGCTAGTTGGAAATAGGTCAAAATGTTCAAAAATAGGAGATATGTGAGAAATGGTCTAGAGAAGATACCTCTATTATATTGGTTAGCAAATAAAATATAAAGCATGTTTTAAACTTGGACAAGTGGTTGTAGAGACTAATGTAGTTAGCACGAGACTGTGGTATGTGGATATCTCGCCCGGTACACTAAGGACCGAGCCTATAGGGTAGTTAGACCCAAGATGCAATATACAACCATGTCTGATTTTAGGGGAAGGCCTTAGAATAATAAGTTACTGGGTTCTAGCAATTTAACCGCCGATGGTAGATTGTAGGAGAAATTGGGCAACTACGGGCATGAAGGGATTCCATATTCAAAGGGACCTTACCGGGATAGAAGGTTTACTAACACACCATATGAATCTTGGGACATTGGATTACATTCCCTGTTCTAAGAAGGGAATCATAACGCAGTTGTTGCTATGACCGGTAATATAAAAGCTTCGTCGTGAACTCTTAAATTAGATACCAATGGTATCGTGTGGCATGTATAACATGGTTGGATGTTTATATCATGTGGGCAAAGTGTGCAATCTCTACAGAGTGTAAAACTATTCGAATAGCCGTGTCTACGGTTATGGATGACTTGGTGAATCCTCCACCTTAGTAGCGTTATGTTTTGTAAAATGGATCGAGGAATATATGGATGGAAAATCCATAACTTGGTTCAACAAGGTTATTGTCGTTGTTTTGAAATCCTGGGGCAACAAGCCTCTTGTTCTACATTATGCTATTTATGCTTTATTATTAATTGTTTATCAAATTGAAATGCTCTTTCAACTTCTATTTTCAATTTATTACTCACTATTACAATTGAAAATGTGTTTTCTTTGCAAATTAAACTAAACTAGACAACCACCTTTGTATCAGCTTGCATACTATATAACTTTGCTATAAATTCTTATGGAGTACGATTTTCGTACTAATCGTTGCTTATTGAACATTTTTAGATAATGCAGAAGATGATCCACCTTGCGGTTACTATTATGTAGCAGGTTTTAGCGATGAGGACATTGATTTCTAAGGTCTTGCCCTAGTCAATTACTTGTGAATGGGCTGAGGCTTACTGCTGGGTTTTAATGCCTTTTTTGTCTCCACTTCCGCTTAACTATTTTTATTGTATGTTCTATTTGACCAGTTAGTCCATGTGTTGTAAACTTTGCCATGTAGGCTTATGTACGGTTGCTACCCTTATACACTATCTTGTTAAAATTTATCATGTATGGATGTGATATGAATATTGTTGAATGTATATGTTAGTCATTGATCATAGGGCTAGTACGGTAAACATATAGGTTTGGAATACAAATTCCGCGACTCCACAGTTCGTTAAGAACATTTTCCAAAAACCTAATAGAAAAAATGAAAAAAAATATATGTAGCACACAAAAACCCAATGGGAAAAAATGAAGGAAAATGTACATAACACATAAGTTATTCTGCGCGCAATGCCTTGTCAAAAACCTGAGGTAAGAACTCCCAATGAGAAAAAAAAACTCACAAAACCTTGTTTGGCTGAGTCAATCCCAACCAAGCCCGGTCTTTTCATCTTTTGGGCTGGGATAACAATGTACTTAACAGTTTATCCTATACTTTCCATCTTGCCAGATGTTAACATTATACCTTTCATCCTCGGCAAGATTAAAAAAACGCGATTCAGTGCCTATACTTTCACATTTAAAAATATACTTAACGTGGTACTTTATTACCAAATCCGTGGTAAATCAATAGGAAGCATTTCAAAGGGGACAAAAATACTTTCGGTCTTTCTCAACTTTCGGAACTGGCGATGATGGTGCACCATGTGGATCTTAGGTGTCGGATGAAGGTAACCTCTCTTCCCCCCTGGTTACACACTTCTGTTTTCCCTTTCGTCTGCTGTGGACTTCAGGCAATCAGAGGCATTTGAATCACATCCTTTTACCATCACTACCAAAAATGCGATCTAATATTCTCAGGAAGTACAAAATGCTCTTTAAGATGCAATTTAGTATCGACTTATCTATCCAACTTGAATTAAGAAATAAATGTGACAACAGTCATGATGGAACAGAGATTGTGCATGAAACCCAGCAGGTTTCACCACACTTGTGCTGCAGCTTTTACTATGGCGTCATTCCTGATGGAAAGGAAAGGGGGATTTACAAATGCAAGTTATACATCCATGTAGCAACCACAATCATTCCTGCTGTTCCCGTTGCACTGGCGAACTAAACCGTTGCCGTGGGCGCTGCCATTCGCATGGATCCTGTTGCTGCTGCCAACATCCTTGCGCTTCAGACTGGCCTTCTTCACTCCCCATATACGAATGGTGTGATCATCGCTCGCGGATGCGAGCATGTGCGGATTCACAGGATTCCAGCTTACACAGTTGACCGTGCCGGTGTGACCAGGCAAAGTCTCAATAAGATCTCCAGTACCTCTATGCCATACGTAGACCTGAAAGTAAGAAAATTATTGCAGAGTATTACTTTAAGAGCAGATGCAGAAGAGAGGAAAAAGATATGTGACAGCACCGAGTAATTTGACAACACTGAGTAGTTAGACCAACCGCTAGCTGGTACAAAATCCACCCATGCAAGAATGGCTCATCAGTAAAAATACAAGTTCGGAAGAAACAAATGATCCCAACATAGTAATGCATATTTATTCAAATTGAACCTAAGAATTCATCTTCCATCTCTATCCTAAGAATACATCAGCAGCATGCATTTCGGTGTTTCAGATGATCAGATCATTAGACGTGATAAATGTGGCGATCAATATCCTGCATACCGAATATTTTGAAGAAAAACCAATGGTAAGTGCCTAGACAACAAAAAAATAAATGGACATACTTATCATCATAAATCTGCAGAACAGGCCTAGACATTACTAACATCGCAGCACTGTGCAAGGTACCAAAAGTATTCAAGATCTTGTGATGTTTATACACAGCAGAATAACGCAATGCATTGAGGATGGTTCAAATGACAATTTGGTTTCTATGTTCTCGAGTAGATTTGACTTGTAAGACGACAGTCGACAAATATAATTTTGCTACAAGGCCAATGATGGAAAATCCACAATGCATCATTTGTCTAGCATTAGCAAAAATTCATAGAATTGGTGCACTAAGACATCAAAATTTGAGTCAATTCATAATCTTCTATAGCCACAGGTGGTCACCAAGTAAATCATCATACCAGTGAATCTTCACTCCCACTAGCAATAAAGGCCTGCTCAGATCCACCTAAACAAGACCTTATCACAAACCGGCTGCGCTTATGGCCAGTGTACCTGTTAACTTGAATGGGACCATTCCTTATATTCCACAAATGAATCTCCTTTGTAAGATTTACAAGCAAGAAATCACCATCTTCTGACAGAGAAAATGAAGTGATTATATCATCCTCCTCAATCAGCCTCTCCTGTTTTGTCTCCCTATCGAATAAAAGAATAGTGCACTCCCTATTCATGCTTATTATAAGCTTGCCATCTTTTGTTACAGCAAAATCAGATGTTTTTGATGATCTCTGCCATTTCCAGCAATCTACTTCTTTACCATCTAAATCCCACAAGCAAAGGTTTTTGTCGGTTAGACCAGACAATATATGCTTTCCATCTGGAAACCAACCACATGAGATCAAACCAAGGCCAGACTTTTCATAAACATGAAGACATTCACCAGATTCAACATCCCAGCGTCGGATGACTTCTTCCATTCCACATGTGAGAAGCTGGAAATCATCAGGGCTCCACGCAACCATCATCACAGGTTTCTCATGGCCACCCAATGTATGCTTCAGCAATAGCTCTCCATCTTCATCAACCTAAGGAACGAAGAGAATACTTTGCATCAATCGAGAAAGTACACTTCACATAACAAAATAAAGACACTCTCTGAATACAAATTACAATACAGCTTCCTGCAACAACAGAACAAATACAGTATAAATTTCTGGCCATATGGAAGGTGACAAGGGCAGTAGACCCTCCCCCTTCAGTCCATAAAATAAGGCATAAGATGCTCAGAATAATCTACACAATGATGGAAAGGGAATGTAAAACTGAAAATTTTAAAATATATTTGATGATCAGCAACTACATAAGAGATGTGAAGGGGATTCGGAGTTTTGATGAAGACATGCTGAAAATTGTCTGGAAAATGTTTCAAAATTTTGTGAGGAAAGAGCAACCTCAAGTCCCTCAGCCATAAAAATATTACACAAAAAACTGTGTTGATGTGCTTGCTCATGCTACCTGCTGCTTGTCATTTGGAGGGGATAGTCGTTGCTCTGTAGCTAGTATTTCCCTTTTGAGTCCATTACGTCCATCCAAGTCCACTGCTCTCTCTTTTTGAGTTTGTCTAAGCCGTGTGAGTCCATAAATTCCTTGTCATTTAGTCGATTACTTCTCTACTCACGATGCATCCTTTGGATCCAGTGTGGCCCACTCCTTCCCTTTCGCATGGCAGCAGCCGCTGCTCCTCCCTCTGAGCCGTTGCAGATCGTAGAAGTCGTTTTGATACATCCGCTTCTTTCTGAGCCGCCGCCCCAAGTTTCTAAGGCCGCCGTAATTCCATTCCACGCCGCTGCTGTCTCGGGCTTTGGTCTGCGCCACCATACTTCTATCTATCCCTTTTCGGTTTGATTTGACAGCTCTTTCTATTTGTACCGGTTTCATCATCCTCTTTGCCGTATTGTCGTGGTCGACTTTGCTCCCGCTTGCCACTTTATACTTTATGGGCTACCACATAACCCCAGATGGGAGGAGATCATTTAATACTCGACATATTTTCCAAGAGTTGCACGCTACGCGACATCTTCAAGACTCGGATTTTAGATTTTCCTTATTTTAGTGTCAAGCCTTTCAAATGCAATGCTATTTCATACGCCTTGCATTTGAGGGGGGTGTTAACGGGTATTTGTGGTATTGTGTGTTAGTCTAGGGTTGTGTCCATGTATTCACTATATATATAGCCCCTTTGGGCCTCAAACAATCAACAAACTATTCATCCATCCATCCATTCCTCTCCTCCTCTTGACGATGTTCACTAGGAACAGGCTAGGAGAAAAGTGTCAGGCCACAAGCTCATGGAGCACACTTGACATCAAATTTCCTTGTTGCTGAAGCTAACCGGATACAAATCTTAAGTAGGCTCTGGGGGAAATAATCATATAAAACAGCAATCTTCTACTTCAGTTTTGACATATAATGAAATTTTCAGAATACACAATTTCAAACGGAAGTAAACAGCAGGGGAATAAAAAGCATGAATGAAGTCCTGCATGTTCAAGTCTTGACATGAGGTGAAAAATGTGAAATTAAGGGATGGGCTACTGCACTGCTAAACTGCTCCATGAAAAACGTCAAAAGGTCCATGTATAGGTTTGCAAGCTTACCTTCCATATGATTGCGGATTTATCATTTGATGCTGAGGCTAAATACTTTCCATTGTTTGAAAATTGAAGAAACCATACTTCATCATGGTGCGCACACAAAACCTGAAACAATAATTTTTCATGTGTGGATTAGTACCAGTGAATTTTAAGATATGCAGCTGCAAACAAAGATTAGTACTGGCAACAAAATTATCTAACTAGAAGCCCGGTCTTGATAAAAAAAACATGGTATGCCATCATGCAATGGGAAACATGATTGAGTATATGACATTGGAGAGTATCATTAGTTCCATCTGTTTTACACTAAGAATGACAGGATCGGTTTATTAACGAAGAGAGCTCAACCTCAGCTGACAAAATGTTTTCACAAACAAATAAAGATTTACAGCACTCAGCTGTTGTCTATTCTCTTTCTCACATAAAATGGTAAATCAAAATTTTCCTTTATACTACTCCATCTGTCCCACAATATAAGTCAATTTTGACTTTTCACGGTCTCCAATGTGACACTTTGACTATGATTTTGTATCATGATATACTAGCAAAAATAATTAAAAAAACACATATTATGAAAGTAAGACAAATCCAATGAAATTATTTTCATGTAATCAATTTATGTACTTCAACATATATTAATGGTCAAAGTTTTAAAACCTCGACCACACGAATCCCAAATGGTCAAAGTTTTAAAACCTCGACCACACGAATCCCAAACAGACTTAGATTGCGGGAGGGAGGGATTAATACGAATCTAATCCAAATCACTGTTTTGAATCAAATAATGTGTTATCCTTTTGCCTAAATATATATTTAAAACAGAACTATTAAGGAAGTCAAATGACGGATCAAAATAATAAATAAGCGGTCGAACAGCACAGCGGAGCAGTAGGCTAACCACCAATGCTTATGTCAGTGCATAACTGCATAAGCAGTCCAGGCAAGTACACAACCATGATTTAATACACTACACCCAAACAAGCTAAAAATGCAAAAACCAAGATAAGCATCACTGCATCAGTAAAAGGTATTACCTGCAGTGTGCGAGATGGTATCTGATCCTTCCCACAGTGATGATCAATGTAGAGTGACAAACCATCAATAGAATTATGGAAATAACAAGCTTCATGTTGTACAGTAAGTGCTTGCTCAACTAAATTCTCTAACCTCCTCTCCGGTACCATAACAGTAGGGGGAAGCACCTTTTGCAATTCCTCTAGGAGCTTCAGCCGTGAATTAGAAGATTCAATGCCAAGCTTTGAAAAACCAAGCAAGACACACTGTGGAGAAGTAGAAATTATGCAGCTCGACAGTTCATGGACTCTTATTCTGTTAACACCAAGGGGCGTGATTTCACTTTGCAAAGTCTTTATAGCACCCATGACATTGTCATTTCTCAAAAGTTCAAAGAATTTCTGCTCCAGTATCAGAAATGCTGCGGACTTCACAATATTTTCATCCAGAAGGCCAATCTTATTCAAGGTAACCACAGCATTATCCCAATTCCCACCAAGCACCTGCTTTCTGAAAATATTCACTGTTGGGGAATGCAAAGTTATCCCTGATTCTTCCTCGAGAACCGCTCCACTTTTTTCATATCCAAGACTATACAGAGACTTTGTGATTATCCTGACAAATTCGTCCCTCTTAATAACACCTTTAGAACCAGCCATAACTTCTTTCCCTTGGAAAGGCAAAGGTCTAGCCATTGTACCTCCCAAAGGATTGGCAGATTTCGAAAAAGAGAAACTATCTAACAAACTCGCTGATTCTACTGAGGATGCTCTTGCGCGCTTTGAGGGTGGTTCATCGCCTTCAAAACCTCCCATGAAATGCCAAAATCAGCCCATATATTTTTGATTGCTGGGGAGATGATGTTATGCAACCTCCAAGCAAAATGCTCCAACGAGTTGCGTACAACGAAAGGAGGTTACTGCAGCGAAATATCAAATGAAAAGTGTCAGTTATGAACAATCAAATGCAGCAAGGGTCTATCTCAACATATTTACAATTTGCAGTGCACACCCACAAGGCACATTTGCATAAAGACAACAAATAAGACCAACGAGACACGTAATGCAAGGAACACATTGCAGCCAGGTCAGGATTTAATCAATCTTTGTGGATCAAAACTGCACATGCGCACCAATTTGCAAACAATATGCACATGAAAAAAGCAGCCAGCTGTACACCCATCAACACCACCTGAACAAAGATCCGGCGATGGTTAGTATCGAACTCGCAAGATTTGGGGGCAAGCGCTGTGGAGTACAGTACAGAAATTTGGGGGCTGAAGTTGCCGTTGAGGCGTTCACAAGCCATAGCAAACCTTACCACAAAATTGGTAATACCCAAATAAATTCGGCTAGCGCCAATACAAATCTAGCCAAATCCCAGGGCGTTCCTCGCCAAATTTTGGCGAGCCAAATCGACGGCACCCAGTGCCCTCACCTCATATACAAGGCAACACGACAGAGGACTCTAGGGTTTTCTTATCCTCACCTTCACAGCCGCCCTTCCTCGTCTTGTCCCTTCAGGTTCGTGGCGTCGAACGAACATGACGGCGGCGCACCGAGGCCGACGCGAGAGCGCACACCGGCGGTTGATTCGCCTGGGAAGGAGGGGTAAGGCGAACGGCGGCAAAGGCAACTCCGACGGCCGACGGCTCCTTCCTTTCGCGATCCCTGGCTCCGCAGTCGCACGCACACGGAAGAGAGAAGGCAGTAGTGGCGTAGTTCGGTAGTTCGCTTGTTGGATCGGCAAGACAGGGGAAAAGAATAAGGGCACGATGGGATGGAATTTTTTGGGCATATTTGGCACTGTTGTATCTCTCGTATTTATAGAAATAGTAATATATACGTGGTAGTAGCAAAACTGATGTTTTTGTTACTCAGCCTCCGACGACGATGCCGTAGAAGCGACATGTGGCAGCTAAAGCCCAACCACCAGGCGGCAGGCCACCTGGAGCCTGGCTACCATGCGGCAAGCAGCCTGTCGTCCGACCACTAGGCTTCGGGTGGCCTACCGCCTGGCGGACGAGTTCCAGGTGATTAGCAGGTAATTAGTACTACCTGTAATACTCGTTTAGGCATATTCTAATAGCCTGCCGTCCGGCACCTGGACATTTGGCTTTGTTTGCTTGAACGAATAGAGTGGGTAGTGGGCCGTAGGGCATTTAGCTTATATGAAAATTGAGCACTCGAGTAGATGCAACGAGGGAACAAACCATTGAAAAGGAGGTTTATGTCGCATATGTCTCCCCACACGCACTGCAGTCGTGTCATTATCGGCGCTTCGTTAGCCTACTGCGGTCTTACTCACGTTATAAATTGCAAGCTCTCTCGCAGTCTTGCAATTCTTCACCACTGGTTAGCAGTCGTATTAGCAGGTACTTCTTGTGTAATACATATGTGTGTGCATACATATATGTGTATATTTATGTAATTATTTTTATCGTTGTAATTTTAATTTTGTAGTATTATACTGCCATTATATATTTATTTTGTTACATTTTTTATATAGTATTGTACTACCATGAAATAAATAATGATTCATTTGTAGTAATGTACTACCATGAAATAAATATTTACGTAATTTTTAATTTGTAGTATTGTTCTGCCATTATATGTATGTATATATATATGATAGTCATGGTAGCGTATACTTACAGAAATACCAAATGTCAGTGCTGTCGTAATATTTCATAATGGATTTGTCTAAAATATGCTCAGATGCTCTACATAATATATACATATATAGACATGAGTGTGTGTGTGTGTATTTGTATACATATGTATATGTACACACATATGTATATATACACATATGTATGTATGTACATATATATACACATGTATATACATATATATATTGTTGATTTGTAGTATTGTACTGCTATTGTATATGTATATGTATGTAATTATTTATTTCATTGTAATTTTTAATATGTAGTATTGTACTGCCATTATATATGTATATATATGTAAAATATTTATTTCTTCGTAATTTTTAATTTGTAGTATTGTATTGCTATATGTATATGTATATGTATATGTATATGTATATGTATATGTATATGTATATGTATATGTATATGTATATGTATATGTATATGTATATGTATATGTATAGGATACTGAAATGGGGCACCAAGGTGTCCAGGCACCAAGCCTCTCTGTCGTTAGATTGCTTTTAGATGCGTGCAGGTGCAATATATTAAGTAACCTATTAAGATTCATTAATTCGAAAAAGGTATCAATTTGGAAAAGAATCAATCATGGATGGAAAGTATTAATCATGGATGGAAAGTTTTAATTATGGAGCTTGGGCACCATGGTGCACCTGTTATTTTGCCTATATGTATATGTATATGTATATGTATATGTATATGTATATGTATATGTATATGTATATGTATATGTATATGTATATACACGTTTTTTATGGATATTGTAATACTTTATGGTCTTAGAACTTTGTATTATATAGCCTTTTATATCTGGTAAGTGATAACACATAGTTAGCTTTTCTTTAAGCATTTGCAAGGATTGAAAACCACTATTTTATGAATAAGGGATTTTTATCCTCAGACTTACACCTATTAGACAACGTTGATAAGATTCGACACATTAAAACTTTTATTGTACAGGTACATTTGTCCTCAATCTTTGTTGTTTGGACACATGCATTTTCATGAGTGGATATGACTGTATGAGTGCATGAGCTAATAGCAAACAATTTTTTATGAATCAAGATGGAAATGGTGTGTAGGTCTTTTCATCTGTTAACCTTTTCTAATTAAAAAATTTCGTAAGTTTTTGTACTCAAGCTATATGTAAAAAAATTCTACGAGCAATGTGTATTAAATTGTCTAATCAAGCAATTAAACTAATTAATTATGGATGCTAATCACCTGGAGCTCCGCCATCAGGCGGCAGGCTGCTTGGAGTCCCGTGGCCGGGTGGCAGGCCGCTTGGAGCCCCGTGGCAAGGCAGTAGGCCTTGCTCGCACGGTGGTCGAGCGGCAGACACGTGTCACCTCCAAGGCTTCGCCATCCAGTGACCGAGTGGCAGAAATGTCATTTTTACTAATACCTCTCGCATATTGACATTTTTGCAAATATGACTCCAAATACTGCCATATATGCCAAAAATTCCGATGGGATGTTACAGGACAGCAGTATCTGGAATACCACATATTTCGTCCTATTATTTTCAGCTTATGGGCTAGTTCTTTTGTTCTGGTTTATGGCTTTTGGCAGTGACTTATAACTTTTGAACTATTCATGAGAGAGTATGAAGTAACAGAAGTTCGTGTGCGGTTTTGACCGATATAAATGAAGTTGATATAGTGTGTACTATAATCAACTTATAAACTCCATTTTGAAAATACACTCCGTTTGAAAGTTGGTTACTACACAAAGCTGAAAAACAGATTTTAGAAGCTAAAAAGAGGAGGTACATATATCTTATGACTTATGATTTCTCCGAACAAACAAACGAAATTGTTTCTTCGTTGTCTTTTCAAAGCGGTTTACCGAAACAACCTTTTCGAAGAGCTTATTAGCATTCAGTTCATTCGCACAAGCGTTTTAGAGGCAAAAGTCATCAGCCACAACTGAAAAAGAACAGACCTATTTATTCAGCCACAACTGAAAAAGAACAGACCTATTCATTGCTCAATCCGTAAGATACTATAGTTTGTGAATACCATTGCTTCCTGTAGTTTTGAAAAAAAAAACCCAAGGTGCGTTTGGATGTTGTAGCATTTAATGCATTCTTTCTCAGAGGGATAATGCGAATGATTAAATTTAATGTTAAATTTAGATCAAACTTTCAAAAACAAGTGAATTAACAACTTGATTGGTTCAAATGAAAATTTATTCTTATATATTTTCAATTAATTACCTAAAAACTGAAATAGCTAGATTCTAATCTAATATTAATAATTTTAAATTTGAAAATTGAAAATTGGAACCAAGCTTCCAAAATCAAAAGACACTTATGTTAATGCTTCTTGGGTGTATCCAAATTTCTATAGCTCAGTAGAAAAGAAAACAAAAGAATGTAGCACATTGTGAGTATACGACATAGTACGGAAAATATCACATACGACATTATACGGAAAATATCACATACGAGATGATGCTAGGACGGGAATTTTTTTTGAACATTCTGTTTTTTATTCGAAATAATAAAAATATACCCACGTGAATTTTTTTTACAAAAATAGGCTCCAGTCGTCTAATCATCAGGCGACTGGAGTCTATTGCCCAACGGCCGTACGACAAGCAAGCAATCCGCTGGCCATTGAGCAAATTATTGCAGTCGCTGAACAGTCGGGTGACTAGTTGCAGTCGCCCATCGGTTAGATGACTATGCTTCCAGTCGTCGAAAGGTTGGGCGACTAGAAGTGAAGATAAAAGGACCGAGCAACTGAGTGGCCGATGCCGCTTGGCCATGTGGTGTACAAAAGCGATAGAAGGAGAGGAGAAGGCGAAAAGGAGACGGAGGGGGAAAGGAGGAGAGAGAAAAGGAGAGGAGAGAAGAGGAGAGGGAGGAGGAGGGGAGGAGAGGAGAGGAGAGGAAGGATTATAGGGAGGAGAGGAGAGGAAGAAGCGACTTGTGTGAGGTAATTTTTTTGTATTTTAAATTTTGTATATAAAGTAGATAGTTTATTTAGTGTTAGTATGAGTAAAAAATTATAGATGTAGATAAAAATAGTTCAACTTTGGTATAGAAAATTTAGTCAATGTAGTTTTAGAAAATTAGCATCCGTAGTAGCCTGTAGTTGTGTAAAACTTAGTGACCATAGTTGTAGAAAATTAGCATCGTTAGCAAATTGGCATGTGTACAAAATTGTAGTTGTAAAAAATTAAGTCAACGTTACGTAGAAATTAATCGTCCGTAGAAATTTATAGTTATTAAAAATTCAGTCAATATTTTTGTAAGAATTTCATAATTTGCTTTGTATAAAATAATAGTACGTAATATTTATGATTCATTACGAATGAATGTAATGTTGTTAGTACATTGGAAAAACATGTGTGCCATTGTAACTAGTATATAGGCATTTAAATTGATATGCCATATAAATTGCCGAAACCATTAGAAATTATTTGCAGCAGAGGACAGCTTGAGTAGTGAGAAAAGAGCAATATCAGTGCGCGGTCTGCCGATAAGAAGTTAATGCTATGAGGTTAGTGTAGTTGGTTATGACAGGCGAACGATCGGTGAAATGTGAATTACAGTACATCAGTACTTTCATAGTAAGAGACCATGTGGAGGTCATCCCGTGTGTATGATGAGTAATTGACATTGGTTATGTTTAGTCGAGTTTGGTTTGAGTGGTTCGGAGTCGAGTCATTGCGTGGCGCAATTGGACTCGGTCGGACTTGGTCAAACTTGGTTGTATGGGATTAGGATGCATATTCTGATAATTTCGACAGGTTTGGACTTCGGCATGGTAAGTGATGTTATTTATGCTTTCATGTGTCGAGCGGTGCTATTTGACGGATTTCTTGTCTGTGTGACTGCAGGACATCGAGTGGAGTCGTGGAGAGACACGGAGGACTGGACTAGGCGCAGGTGGCGCTGAGGTCAGAACAGTCAGGATGTGTCGAAGACGACGTGGACTCGAGGTGGAGTCGTGGCGAGGCTCAGTGGACCGGACTAGGCGCAGGTGGCGCTGAGGTCAGAACGGTCGAGGTGTGCCGAAGACGGCGAAGCTGCGTGGCTTGCAGGGCAAGGAATGAGGAAGCTTCCTGGAAGGTGCGCGAGGGGCGTTTCGGTAAAAACGCAAAGCTGCACTAAAGGAAGTGGATTGTGGGTAAAGCGCAAAAGCTAAATGGGTAAAGCACTTGGTGAACCCATTAGTGGAGGCTATAAATAGAGATGGAGATGGTGTGCTGAAATTTGAGAGAGTGAGTGTAAAAGTTAGGGTTCCATTTGAGTCTCTCCATGTGTGTGTGTGTGTGTTCCTCCCAAGAACCATGTAGTTCTTGGTGCTCTTGAGGATGAGAAGAAGGATTGAGTAGAAATTTCTTGTAATCATTCCTCCTATTTCAATCGTGTCATCGGGACTCCTTGTAATCCTTTTGTGAGTCGAAATGAAAATCTGAAGTTTATTTCTTGTGTTCATGCTTCTCCTTGTTTGAGCTCTCTTGTTTTCTCTTTTTGCTGTTTTGGAGCTACAAAGATGCTACTCGGATAGTAGTGCAAATTGAGTGATTTCTAGTGCTTTAAGCCAGCTCTGTAGTGGTTTCTTGGCAGCTCATTTCTTGGCAAAGCCCATTGTTTATCTCAGCTTGCAGTGTCCATTTCTTGCGGCCAAAAGCAGTCCCAAGAAGTACTAATTCTTGCGGCCAAAAGATGAATGCATTGCTCTCAAGTTTGTGCTGTTGACAGTAGGTAGGGGAGCTGATTGTTGTGCTCAGGTGCTGTCCCCTTATTTTCTGCACGTTGGCTTTTTGGCTGTCTACAGAAGCTCTTTTCCTTTTAAGCTTTCAGTTCGGCTGGCAGCAAAATCAGCCTTTTCTTTGCCGTGGCAGCCCGCTTTCCTTGCTGTGGTAGCTTTTCGCTGCTATTTCTTGCCTTGTCTGCCGTAGCAATATTTTGTGTTCTCTGCTGTTCGCCGTGGCAGCAAAATCAGCGAAAAACCTTGCCGTGGCAGCCGTGGTAGCCTGCTTTCTTTGCCGTGGTAGCAATTCCAGTTGATTTCTTGCCGTGACCAGTTTTTGTAGTCTCTTTCTCTTGATCCTTTTCAGTCTCTTGTCAGTTTGGTTTTCGGCTTGAGTGAGCAATGATCTCTTCTCGTTCATAGCTTTTATAGCCATCGGAGAGTGGAGATTTTTGCGAATAATCTTGGGGCGATTTTAAAAGTCGACATTCACCCCCCCTCTGTCGCCATTTCGGTCCAACACATAGTGTGTAGTGCGATTTGACTAGTTACAAAATTAAAAATATATGCAGGTAGACATCAGCAATGCTGATACCCACTACATTGAGAGTGCATTATAGTTTTGGAACCATTCGTGAAGGTCCGAATGGTGTGAATTTGAGCGGTTTTGCGCAAGCTATTTTGGTACACCCAGACGGCGAGAATGCTCAAATCGCAGATGTGATGCATTGGCTTATTCGTAGTTTTTCATTGAACCCCAAGGCGTGCAGCGTCATCATACAAGGGATTTGGAGCTGGTCTCCCACGGACATCAGATAGGAATTGATAACATTGGTGTGCATTGTTGCGTGAAAGGGGTTTGTGCAAGGGTGCCGGCGCCATGGATACAAGTGTATGATGCTTATGCAATCATGCCAAGTAGAAGCTGTGTAAGGTTGTGCGGACGGCCATCATCTGGGAGGAGCGAGCAGCTCGGGCGGCCTGCATGTTGGCAAAGAGAAGGAAGATACTCGTGACGAGGCCGATGCGGTATATGGAGGAGAGGGAGAATGGTCACACCATGGTGAGGGTATAGGACAAACCGATGAATGGGAGCATATGGAGTACATAGTGCATTAGATGGAGTACGATGACTAGACGGCTTGCGCTAAAGAGGAAGCTATACAGGAGGATGACGAGGATAGTTCGGATGAGGACGAAGCTCCTATCCCGTAGGAATGGAATCGGTTTGATGCTGAGGGTGTTGCTACACATGACGAGCACGAATCACCGTGGGAGTATCATGGGACAGAGGTTCGGTTGCATTCAATGTTTCCTGACAAGGTATCGCTACAGGATGCTACAAGCTGTGGGCCCTGTCTATGCAGCGGACTTTTTGGGTCGTGAAATCTAGTTAGGAGCAGTACACCATGAAGTGCGGGTAGGCTGGTTGTCCTTAGAGGGTACACACGTAGACCCAAGAATGAGACTCACTGGATTGTGTCGAAGGTGGAGCCGCACTCATGCATTCTAAGTAGTGTTTTGGTGAGGCATCGTAACCTAATATCTGCCTTTATAGTCAATCTGATGTATGGAGAGATAGTGGAGAAGAAAGACATGGAGGGCACGCACATCGTGGTAGCTATTGAGAAGAAATTCAAGTACAAGATTAGCTACGCGAAGGTGTGGCGTGCGAAGTAGAAGGCGTTGGAAAAACAGTTTGGGTCTTTCGAGGCAGTGTACTACAATCTTCCTCATATGCTTCATGTGTTGCAGGATAGAAACCCGAGCACGTATATCACTGTGAAGGACAAACCTTCTACAACCTGCCAGGTTATGTGGTGTTGTAAAGGGCCTTCTTAGTATTTGGTGCATGCATCGAGACATTCACGCACATGCTGCTCATGATCTCAGTTGATGGGACCTTTTTTACTAGCAAATACACGGGCTAGATCCTAACGGCTATTGGCATTGACGGCAACAATCCAATATTACCGCTGGCCATCGCTTTCATGGAAAGTGAGAATTACGAAAGCTGATTGTGGTTCCTTCGACATGTGAGGGTTGGAGTTTGTCAGCGTTCATCCTGGTGTATGCGTAATCTATGATCGCCATGCCGGGATTGTGAAGGCCATAAAAAAACTTCAGGAAGACCCCGAGGAGCCCTTCCCTTGACTAGATATGAGGAACAGATGGTGCATTCATCACCTAGGGGCGAACTTCTTCAAGCAGTTCCCAAAACAACCGTTGATAAAGCTGTTCAAGAGGCTGACTATGCAGAACCAGTAGAGAAAATTTGATGCTTTGTGGGCGTTATTGGACGAGCACAACAGGAAGCACGTCGACAAGAGGAAAAAGGGGCCGGTCATGCCTAGGGTGACACAACCGGAATACCTGACAGCACTTGATGAGCCTAATGCAGCTGGTCCAAGGAGGAGGAGCTCACGGAACATCAAGTACTTCTCGCAGTGGATCGAGAGAAAACCATTGGAGAAATGGTTACTGCTACACGACACTGACAATGCAAGGTACGCCATAATGACGACTAACCTTGCAGAGGTGTACAATTGGGTTCTCAGGGACCTTTGTTCTCAGCCCCTCGTCACCATCGTGTATAGTTTTCTGCACAACACAATCGGTTACTTCAAGGAGAGGTATGCGAATGCTGCGCTTCATGCGGCCAATCCACGAATATTGTACTCGTTGAAAATTACGGTATACATGGAGATGAAGGCACTGAAGAGCTAGTTGCACACAGTGCACATCATTGGCAATAGGGAGCATCATTTCAACGTGGTACTCTGGGATAGAGCCAAATTTGGGATGGCTTGTGCCCTTGTTACCCACGAGGTATGCCTCGGAGATCATGTTAATAAACCTAGCTGCTAATGCAACAAGCCAAAACTGTTACACAAGCCATGTTCTCATGTCCTTACTGCATGCACGACCTAGGCATGGATGCTTCGAACTTCATGTTGGAGTACTTCTTCAAGGAGAGGGTGACGCATGCGTGGTGTGGCGAGCTCAGGGGGTTCAGGGTTGTGGGGAACTTCATCGCCTTAGATATTGCAGGGAGGACCTGAATTCTGGATGTTGACATGCTAAAGGGTGGGAAGGGTTGGCGACAGAGCCAGCGTATTAGAAATGATATGGACGAAGCGCAAGACGGAGCACCTAGTGCATGCTGCGGGCGATGCGGTCAGGAGGGGCATATAGCTAGACAAAGCAAGGTATGTGCTGATCAGTAGGCAGAGCGGCATACTTTCTACAACTAGTTATTGGAGACTACAAATAAATATCCATTGTAAATTGTACTTTTTAGTTGGCACTTTTGGTGTGCGTATTGTCATACTAAATGTATCGTACATTGCATGTATCGTTTGTACAATTGCTATGTTACTTCCCTTTTTCAGTAATGTAGTTGGTATTGTGCTGGTAGCCTAGTATTGTTTCCTTTGTTTACATATAAGTTCTATTTACTACTGCTTTACATACGATGGTTTTTTTCCATATAAATGGTAACTTGAATTCATTTTGCAAGTATGACTCACGATCTTTGTGGATCGGACTGACCTTACGGCCTGTTGGACGAGCATGTTGACCGGATGCATCGCGCTTCCTATTGTGTCCCGCCTCCAGGGAGCATAGAGGAACCAGCTGACTTGGGAGTTGTCGGAACACGCACACCTTGAGTCACCTGGAAACTAGACCCCTGCTGGATAGGTAGGTATGCACTCCACCAGCATTATACTGTTGCCATAATAGGTTGCATGCTAACCTTTACTTTCTTCACAGGCTATGGGATGCTTGGCTACTCCCTCTCGCCCGGATGGTGCAGGCTACTGACAAGGATGGATCAGCCTTGCCCGCAGGTGGGGACGACGGTGCGGAGCGATCGCGACGCTTCCCGTTCGACCACTCTCTGCTGACAGCTTTGGTGAACCGCTAGCGGCTGGAGACGCACACTTTCCACCTCCCATTCGGGGAGATGGCGCCTACTCTATAGGACGTGTCCCTACTGCTCAGCCATCGCGGGAGCTGCTACCTTACTACCAAAGGCCCCAGCTAGGTGGCGCGTGGACCTGCTCGCCAAATTCAAGGGGATCTTTCTGCCTGGTGTCGCGGAGGGGTACTATGTCTTCCCATCGGCTCAGACACACGGGCCGTTGTTGAGGTGGCTCTCACAGTTCCGGGTACGTGCCTGACGTCCTTTCTGTTCGATCCTTTATACTCTCCTTTTCACTATTTTGTACTAATAACTTCTTGGGTTGCATTCAGGTGGAGCGGATGGATCCGAAGGCAAACGAGTAGCAGGTCTCGCGGCACTTGGAGGTGTACTTGCTGTTTGGTTAGGTGCTCTTCACCACCAGCCATGGCAACACCGTCGACGCATGCCTCATGACTCACTCTAGGGCCAACGCTGACGGCGAGGCCCCCCAGATCAGCTAGGGTTCAGTCGCACTTGCCACGACCTATCGCGGCTTGTGCAACACGTGCGCCAAGACCAAGGCGAACTCCATCCTCACGGGGTGTCTGCTACTACTGCAGTTGTAGTTGTTCGAGCGTTTTAGCCTCAGATGGCCCATGCTTGAGGACATGACTCGTACGGGGCGAAGATGTACCTCGGGAGCGACATCGACCAACCTACGAGGGTTTTCTCTGGATTCGTCAACGGGTAAGTAGTTTGACAATCAATTATTTCCTTCGTATTAATGATGGTCGTATGTAACAGATATTGTTACTTGCAGGTACAGTTCACGCACGTCTAGGTCACAAGGGTGCGTAGTGGGAGGGGTGAACAGCGTAGTGGGAGGGTGTGCTTGACGACTGCGTGGAGGAGGCCACCCTACAACAGCAGCACGTACGTGGAGTGCCTGCGCTGGTACCATCTTGGGACACGTACCAGGCTCGTACATGTCGTTGACCAGCCCACGGCACACATCGTCGCACCGACAGACACCTACCCCGCGCACCTCGCGCGGAACGCTCACGTCGCGGTACATTACATCAAATTTGTAAATATTTCCTAATAGCAATGTCACTGAGATGATTGACCATTTTGTGTTTTTCCTGTAGGCTGACATCGGTGCTACGATTTGGAGGGAGTCTCGCACCATGGTGGATAGGATCGCAGTGGTGTGGAGATGACACAGGAAGAGGTGGTGCACGCTTGGCGTCGTGTGGAGGCCTTGGGTGCACATGTAGTTGCCCTGTTGTCTTGCACGGGGCTGCCGAAGGTCCGTACGCCCGTGCCCGGTACACACACAATGCGTCCACCAGGGCCGCCCCGACCGGCATGGCACCACACAGGGGGCTATCCTACACCACCTCAGTCAGGGGGTCAGCCTGGGCACGAGCTCCTACACAGCCAGGGTAGCAGTTTGCCTGTCATCCGTACATCTCTGGCTTCCCCATATAGATGACGTACTCTGTGCCATATGTCCCTCCAGACACCATGGCGCTAGCTAAGGGTACGCTTCGCCTCTTGTCGGTTTTATCCCATTGCTTTATCTGATGAACTAACGATATTTACATTGCAGGTCTTGTCCTCCCCGACCAAGGATGGGGGGTCTCCCCAGGTTAGGACAACATAGACTAGTACTTTTCGGACTAGCCTGACTAGGCGATGGGCTCCGCACCTTAGGCCACATCCCCGAAAGTTCTCTCCGGGAGTGTCCTCATTGGTGCACCGATGGCCACATAGGCGGTGGTGCAGTTCACTCCACCAGCTCAGAGACATGATCTCCTGATCATCTTACCTTGTTGGGGCACCGTCACTAGACGCTGAGGAAGACGGCCAAGCGAAGCCGTATGGGAGGATGTGGACGCGGAGATAGAGGGGGCCAGGGTGGTGGCGGAGGGGGCTAGGGATGCTGTTGGGAGTGGTTAGTGATACTTGTACACTTATTGTTTATGTATTGCTTACGTTTTTTGTTTACTTAGTGATGTTTACAATACTGTGGCAAACTTAGTTGTACTTCTCTTTACCTTGTCGACGCCCATAGCACTGAATTGATGGCAATCGCATCGACAACCGCACCACTCGAATAGTGAACTGAATTGATGGAAACCGCACCGACATACTAACCATTCGATTACATGCTTAACGACAATGCAAAATATTTTGAACAACAGGCGAGAGTACTACGATACAACCATACATGTCGTTGCCTATAGGTGGAAGGAGCCTCGTGGTACCCACATGGAGTGTTGCTGAGGGGGCCGCCTCGGATGTGGCTGACCGTCGTTGTAGTGGCAAGCATACAGCTAGGGTTCACGCAACAGCATATTGGGTCATACAAACTTTCTAGGTTGATGACCTCCTCGTTGCCCCTCTCACGCTTCATCTGCTGATGGAGGTCATCGTTCTTATCTTCGAGACTTTCAATCCGTGCCTCCAATCAGCGATTCGCTCCCACAATGTATCCACATACCTCGCAACATACCGTTCATGGGGAGGATCAATCCATCGCACGAAGTCACATTTATCCATTTGCTACAAAGGAACGTTAACATCAAAACTCTATTAGCAGTACTACAAAATAGATGATTGCCTACTTGTACCTCGGAGTATGGGCGTCGGAAGACACGTCACCCACCATCCAAATGGCCTTCTGCCACCTGCACCACCACGTCTTGCATGTGTCTGCATTTTGGCCACACTAGCTGAGCACGCCTGTTTGGCAACAAGCGGTAGGTAACACCGAAATCCTCCTTTCATTCGAGCGAAATGTCCTCCCTTAGTGACCCATATTCGACTGGCCCCTTAGCGTCTATCATGGTGGCTTACTCTACGATAGAGAAGATAGTTGTTCCTACCATCAATGCCTCGGCCATTCATTTTATAGCATAATTGCGGTGTCGCGGCGTGCTTTATGACATAGGGCAACTTTGTGCAGCAACAAGACCACACGGGCCAACTTTGCGCAGTGACATAATAGGACATGCCAACTTTACGCGGTGAGAAGACTAGACTAGACACCTTTGCGCAGCAATAGGACCACATGGGCAGCTTTGCGCAGCGACATTACCGCACAGGCCAGCTTTGCGTAGTGGCAAGACTACACACGCTAGCTTTGTGCAGCGACATGACCACAACGTACCGTGTTTGCGCAGTGACATAACAGGACGGGCCAGCTTTGCACAGCGAGAAGACTAGACAAGAAACCTTTGCACAGTGATAGGACGACACGGGCTAGCTTAGCATAGTGACACGACCACACGGGCTAGCTTGCGCAGTGACAAGACCAGAGGAGACACCTTTGCGCAAGCGACAAGTCGACACATGCCAGCTTTATGCAGCGACATGACCGTGCAGGCCAACTTTGTGCAGTTAGAAGACTAGACGATACACCTTTGCGTAGCGACGGGACCACACGGGCCAGCTTTGCACAGCGACAAGAGTAAAGGGTGCAGCTTTGCGCAGTGCGAAGACCTGACTAGGCAGTTTCGCATACCGACAAGAGCACACTTGGTAGCTTTGCGCAGTGATGAGACCACACGGGTATCTTCATGTAGCGAGAAGGCCATAAGGGGTCCTATAAAAGGACGTCAAAGAGATTTCTAAGATAACACTACACAAGCAAACCCAACACTACACAGGCGCTTGCTTCACCATACCGGGATGGACAAGAGGCAAAAAAAAGCAATGAGACAAAATGATGAAGTAATAGGAGGAGGCCCGTGACCTAGCAAGGTCAGCTGTCGCCCGTGATAAGAAATCAAGGGCTGCTATGGCCCGAGCAGAACAAGCTCAACGTGCTACAAGGTCAGCTCCCTGCAATGACGCCACCTGTAACAACAGCCTCATCCCGAATGTTCCTACCGAGCATTCGCCGCAACACCCACTAGAGGGGAGACGCCCCCTTTGTTGGTGTCGGGACCCATATAAATTCTTCAAGTCTAAGTACTGCATCAGCCTAAGTATGCGTTACTGGGGTTGCGCAAAATTACTCTTGTAACTATCCTGACCGCCGTCTAGACACCGTCACCTATCAGCAGCTGTAAGGACCAGGTGTATTGTTTTTCCCTACTTTTTCCTTCAAAGTATGTGCTAACAACCTCTCCCGTGTATCCACAGTCCCTGGAATCCCTATGTAGCTACCGCAAATGGATCGATCTTGAGATCCACCAAGAGTACCAGTGATCCCTTGATTTTGAGGAGTAGAATATCACAAGGTCCTACGAGATTCGAGAGGAGGAGCACCGCAAGGACGAGCAAACCGAGCGTATATAACCGGAGACGAAAGCTCATCTCGAGGCATGCACGCATAGGGAGTGCGAAGCTCGCGAGAGGAAGCACAAGAAAAAGAGGGAAATGGCGACCAAGGCAAGAGAGGCCGCCGAGGAATTCAACGCCGAGCTCGCAAGGAAGAGAAAATGGCCCCTGTCCACGCAATAGGTCGTACAAGGAGTTAGGTTGATTAGTTGCACATGATGCTGGTTGATTAGTCGCACATGATGCTCTATGTTATTCATGTAATCAAATCCAATGTGGCTTGTTACTCCCACTGTATTATGAAGTCTATTTTAATTCAGATAAGCTTATTTTATCGTCTTTTCGCATTCAATTATTCCTATAACAAGTCATCTGTTCATGTAGCAAGTCATCTAACAATATTAACATATCAGTTTTCCTCCGTGTAAGAATTCCCAGTAACATCACAATATCACTTACTCTCGTACTTACCGATCGTTCTTAAAAAAAACGTTTCACGAATTGTTTTACATTACAACAACATATAACAATCATAAACTCTTATTACGAATCCAACAGATTATCTTGCAGTCGTTCTCTACAAAAATCACAAAATAGATTAACCCACACTTCATCTTGTTTGCAGTCGCTGCACAGCCGAGTGACTACAATTGCTGTCGCCCAGCCACAGAGCGACAGGCTCCAGTTGTTCAACTGTCGAGCGACTGGAACCTGTCGCCTAACGGCTTATAGACAGCTTTATTATCGCGCAACCGTTGAGCTTATTGCCCGACGGTTAGACGACTGGAGTCTATTTCTGTAAAAAAATGTTCGCGCAGGTAAATTTCTTTTATTTCAAATAAAAAACAAAATATTCATAAAAAAATTCTAGGACGGCCAGATATGCATGGTTTTTGATGTATACGTGATGAGTCTGTCTCACGTCACATGTAATAGAAAATCGCTGTTTTGAAAAAAAAAAGTCTCTAATGGTTTTTTTAAAAACTCCAAAAACATCATGATATTTGTGATACTATGGTTTATAAAATTATAACATTTGTTGTATTCAAACACCTCAAAGTTTTCGATACCATTGTATTTTTTAAAAAAACTACAGGGTTCTCTCAAAATTTCAAAAATATTTTTAATCTAAACAGGCCCTAGAATAAGAGGAACGATGTTGGGACAATTAATTATTTGCCATCACACATGATGTGTATTCATGAAATGCCACTGTACATAATGTAATAGATTTTTTGACACTAAGATTTGGCTTGTTAATACTTCGCCGCTTTTCAATTATTTTAGCATTTTGCCCCCAATGTGAAAGGTCTTTTTTACCCCTGCTTGACTTTTTTTTTGATAAGGAAAAACTTGTCTTCCATTAACCATTGGCTCTAGGCAAATCGCCAGAGACCAGAACAGTTACAAAGGCGGGGACTTGGTTCATGAACAGCGCTAAACCCGAGCAAACAACGCTCGCCCCATACCAAGCTAGGCTGTCAGCCACCTTGTTGCATGATCTCGGACAAGCCCGGATCACACATTGCACAAATGACATCGTAATGAAGTTTCTAATCTGACGAAACAAGCACCCCTCGACACTTCTATCCATCTCCGTTGAGGTCAGGCCTTTCTGCAGGTTTGTTGCATCTGTTTCGAGTATAATACGGCTCATTCCCAACTCAGCAACTCGACGTAGACTCATCAATGCAGCTTGTGCTTCGGCCTGCAAGGGACTCGATACTCTCTCCAGCCTCCCACATCCCCCTTCCAGAAATTCACCATTGTTATTGCGAGCAACAAAGCCCCATCCGCCATCTTGTGTATTGGCCCTAAAAGAAGCATCTACGTTGATCTTGTACATGTCCATCGGTGGAGGTTCCCACTTCAAATTTTCTTTTACTCCCTTCTGGCCCTTTGTTTTTTTGAGCTTTTCAAACTCCTTCACATGGTAGTCGATTAATGAACAAATTTCTGGGCCCGAGGCTCTTCTTTCCCCTGCATTGACTTTATTTCTTGTTGACCACCATCTCCAAAGTAGCACCCAAACCTACGTCTGAATCCCTGCATCAAGGCTCCAGATTGCCCTCACTGTTTCCTTCGCCGTGTTGCAGCTAACCAAACTGACTTGCACGTCCTCCAGGTTCATTAGTCTCCAGCATTCCTTTACTCCTTTGCATTTCAGAAACAGATGGCCGCCGTCCTCATCAGCTCTATTGCACATCGGGCATATTGTGTCACGCTTAAGGCCTCTCCGTGCTATGTTCCTCCTAACTGCCAAACTGTTATGCGCAAACCGCCACACAAACATCCTGACTTTATTTGGTGCTTCGAGCAGCCATATTCTCTTCCAATCGAAACCAGCATCGTCTTTCAGTCCCATCTCCAACCCTCGAGGCGTCTCTTGCTTGTTCATGCTCCCTTTTCCTTACTGCCACCTTGTAAGCTGATTTCACCGAGAAGACTCCTCTTGAATCAAACTGCCAGGCTGGCCAGTCATCAATATCTGCATCCGTCTGTAGAGCTAGAATGGTGTTCGCATCCGACTCCCAGAAAATGTCTTTCACTAAAGCCTCATCCCAAGAGCCAGTAGCCGGGTCCATGAGCTCGGACACCCGAGACAGCACCGAAGCACCTCTAGGGGTTACTGTTCTGCGAGTCATTCCAACCGGTATCCACGGGTCAGCCCAAATGTCGAGCGAGTTACCATTACCTACCCTCCACACCACTCCCTCTCTAAGAAGTTGAGCTCCTTGCAGAATACTCCTCCAAGTATAAGATATGCCCTCTCTTGCACTGCACTGCAGAATGTTGCTATTTGGAAAATATTTGGCCTTTAGGACTTGATTGCATAGAGTTTCCGGGTTTGTTAGGATTCTCCACGCCTGTCGTGCAAGCATGGCTAGGTTAAAAAGGTGCAGATCACGAAAACCTAGACCCCCCTCCTTCTTGGGTAAAGTCAGCTTGTCCCAGCTCAACCAGTGGATTTTATTCTCTTTGTCATTCTGGCTCCACCACCACCGTCCTATCATGGAATTTAGTTCATCACAGAGCCCTTTCGTCAGATCAAAGCACGACATGGCATATGTTGGGATTGCTTGGGCGACTGCCTTGATTAGTACCTCTTTCCCAGCCTTTGATAACAGCTTTTCTTGCCACCCCTGTATCCGCATCCAGATCTTCCTTTTTATATACCCAAAGGCTTTCTTTCGTGACTTGCCAATGGAAACAGGAATCCCTAGGTATTTCTCATTTTTTGCTTCGAGTGAAATGCGGAGTTCAGTGCGGACTTGATCTCTGTCTGCTTGGTTTGTGTTAGGGCTGAACAAAACAGAAGACTTGTCCCTATTAATCACTTGCCCTGACGCTTTCTCATACACATCTAGGATCCTTTGTAATTCTCTAGCGTCATCCTTCTATGCCCGCATCAAGATAAGGGAATCATCTGCAAAGAATAAATGATTTATTCGTGGCGCCTCCCTACAGACTTTTATCCCCTCAATCTTTCCTTCCTCCTCCGCTCTCTGTAGCATGGCCGACAACGCTTCTGCACAGAGAATGAAAAGGTAGGGACTCAACGGATCACCTTGTCGTAGCCCTCTTTGTGGGATCACTCTGTTTGTGTAGTCATCGTTCACTTTGATCTGGTAGGACACAGTAGTAACGCACAGCATGATGCGTTCGACCCATCTTTCAAGGAATCCTGATGAGGCGATGGGGTCCCGATCTTCCGATAGGATGATAACTATCGATTTTGGTGGAGATGACTCTTGCGATCCGACTACAACCGTACGAGACGTCACTTGCGCCTTAGCAATCGCTGAACCACACCCAAGTCGTTATCAACCGTGCCAAGAACGCGGTTGACCTGACCACGAAGGTCTATTCCTGCATGCAATCGAAGAACAAGCAAGAACAAGGATAGTGAGCAACCTGAATTTGCTAGATATAAAAGTCGCACAAGGATAGTTGAGGTTCTGTAACACGAATCTGTTGGTCTAGCCGACACAAGAGAACGTGGAGTTTGCACAAGGGGCTAAACTAACTTCTCCGAAGATGGAAGTGGTAGCAAATCAATAGGAGCACAAGGCACAAAGCCATAGACAATCTCAAAAGGGCACAACTTTGTAGTAGAATGCAGCGAACGATTATAAGCAAATTCAATATGAGGTAAGCATTCTTCCCACATTTTAATGTTCTTTTTCAAAACAGCCCTAAGCATGGTAGATAAAGTTCTATTCACAACTTCAGTTTGCCCATCAGTTTGGGGATGACACGTAGTCGAAAATAACAGCTTAGTTCCCAATTTAGCCCATAAAGTTTTCCAAAAATGGCTAAGGAATTTAGTGTCACGATCGGAAACTATTGTATTTGGCACACCATGCAAACGAACAACTTCACGAAAGAACAAATCAGCAATATTGGTAGCATCATCACTTTTATGACATGGTATGAAGTGTGCCATCTTAGAAAATCTATCCACAACAACAAATATGCTATCCCTCCCCTTCTTTGTCCTAGGCAGTTCTAAAAAAAAGTCCATAGAAATATCTTCCCAAGGCACACTAGGAACAGGTAGAAGCATATACAAACCGTGAGGATTAAGTCGTGATTTAGCCTTTTGACACGTAGTGCAGCGAGCAACAAAACGTTCCACATCACGTCTCATCTTTGGCCAAAAGAAATGACTAGCAAGTATGTCTTCCGTCTTCTTCGCTCCAAAATGCCCCATCAGCCCACCTCCATGCGCTTCCTGTAACAACAACAAACGAACGGAGCTAGCTGGAATGCATAGTTTGTTAGCTCTAAACACAAATCCATCATTTAGAACAAATTTATTCCACGTTTTTCCCTCTTGGCAATTCAGCAACACGTCTTTAAAATCATCATCATGAACATAATGCTCCTTAATTGTTTCCAATCCAAAAATTTTGAAGTCAAGTTGTGAGAGCATGGTATATCTCCTAGACAATGCATCAGCAATAACATTCTCCTTTCCCTTTTTGTGTTTTATGACATAAGGAAAAGACTCTATGAATTCAACCCACTTTGCATACCTACGGTTCAATTTTGCTTGACTTCTAATATGCTTTAATGACTCATGATCAGAATGAATGACAAATTCTTTGGGCCATAAATAATGTTGCCATGTCTCTAAAGTTCGAACTAGAGCATATAATTCCTTATCATAAGTAGAATAGTTCAAACTAGGCCCACTCAATTTTTCACTAAAGTATGCCACAGGTTTACCTTCTTGCAACAGCACACCACCCAATCCAATTCCACTAGCATCACATTCTAGCTCAAAAGTCTTACTAAAATCTGGAAGTTGGAGTAATGGTGCATGTGTTAACTTATCTTTCAATGTGTTGAAGGCGTCTTCCTGTGCATTCCCCCAAGTAAACGGCACCCCCTTTTTAGTGAGCTCATTCAATGGTGCAGCGATGGTGCTGAAATCCTTCACAAAACGACGATAGAATCCAGCAAGTCCTAGAAAACTTCGCACCTGCGTGACCGTTTTAGGAGTCGGCCAACTCTGTATTGCCTCAACCTTGGCTTGATCAACTTCTATGCCCTGTGGAGTGACAACATAGCCAAGAAAAGAGACCCGATCCGTGCAAAATGTGCACTTCTCAACGTTACCAAATAAACGTGCATTACGTAAAGCATCAAAAACAGCATGTAAATGGCAAAGGTGTTCCTCTAGTGATCTGCTATATATCAATATATCATCAAAATAGACCACTACAAATTTACCAATGAAAGCACGCAAAACCTCGTTCATTAATCTCATGAATGTGCTAGGTGCATTAGTTAAACCAAATGGCATCACTAACCACTCATACAAACCGAACTTAGTTTTAAATGCTGTTTTCCATTCATCTCCCAATTTCATGCGAATTTGGTGGTACCCACTACGCAAATCAACTTTAGAGAAGACAATAGAGCCACTTAATTCATCAAGCATATCATCTAACCTAGGAATAGGGTGACGATATCTAATGGTAATGTTATTGATCGCTCTACAGTCCACACACATACGCCATGATCCATCTTTCTTAGGCACTAAAATTACCGGAACAGCACAAGGGCTAAGAGACTCACGCACATAACCTTTATCAAGCAATTCTTGAACTTGACGCTGAATCTCCTTAGTTTCTTCCGGATTGGTCATGTATGGCGCACGATTGGGCAAAGATGCCCCGGGAATCAAATCAATCTGGTGCTCAATCCCTCGCACTGGTGGTAGCCCTGGTGGCACGTCCTTTGGAAAGACATCCATGTACTCCTGCAAAAGATTAGTGACAACAGGAGGCACAGAAGAAGGTACCTCCTCGAATGAAAATAAAGCTTGTTTGCAAAGTAAGGCATAGCAAATAGAAGTACTAGCATCCAGCTCATTCACATCAGACTTAGTAGCAAGAAAACATGCACCTTTCAATTTAATCTCATTTTTCATCTTATGAACAGATTTAGAGTTTTTCTTTTTATGTTGCTCAAGTTCACTTGCAACAATCTGATTTTCACTCCTATTATGCTCCTGATTTTTCTCTCTACTAGCTCTAGCAATCTCATATTTGAAAATAGCTTCAGGAGACATAGGATGTAACACAATTTTCTTGTCATGATGCACAAAAGAATATTGGTTTGTCTTACCATGATGCAGTGAATCTTTATCATATTGCCACGGTCTACCTAACAGCATAAAGCATGCTTGCATAGGGACAACATCGCATTCTACAACATCGTGATAAGAACCAATAGCAAAATTTACTCTCACCATTCGTGTTACCTTCACCTTGCCGCTGTTATTGAACCATTGAATGTAGTAAGGGTGTGGGTGAGGTTTGGTGTTCAACGCAAGCTTCTCCACCATATCGGAGCTCACCAAGTTGTTGCAGCTCCCTCCATCAATTATCACTCGGCATGAACGTTCCTTCACGACGCACTTTGTTTGGAAAAGGATGTGCCGCTGATTTTGCTCCGCCCTCTCCATTTGTGCACTCAACACACGCTGCACAATGAGGCTCTCATAGCGCTCTGCATCTTCAGCACCAATGTGCTCTTCTTCTTGCTCCTTCCCACTACCTGCATGGTCAGCTGCAAGCATAGCATATGTATCCTCATCCAAATCACTAGCAGAAGAATACCCACCATCATCTCTCACAATCAGAACACGCTTGGTTGGGCACTCACTCCTCACATGGCCATACCCCTTGCATTGATGACATTGGATATCCCTCGTTCGTCCCGTAGATGCAACGGACGAAAAGCTCTTTGCATGTGCTTGGGCTGCCCCCTTTGTTGCTTCGGATGCCCGAGATGCCGAATTTGATGATGAAAAGGTGCAGGGGGTTGGCTTGATGGTGCGGCAGATGCACGTTGAGACCAAATATTTCCACGACCTGCAGAAACGTTAGTCCTAGTGCTCGCGCGCCGTCCCTGTACTTCTCTTTCAGCTTTACAAGCAAGATGAAATAAACGAGTGATAGAATTATATTCCTTGTAAGCTAAGATATCCTGAATTTCCCGATTCAAACCACCCATAAACCTAGCCATAGCGACTTCCTCAGTTTCCTCTAAGTCACAACGCAGCATGCCTGTTTGCAATTCTTGAAAATATTCCTCTACGCTTTTACTACCTTGCCTCAATTGTTGCAACTTATGTAACAAATCACGTGCATAATATGAGGGAACAAATCTAGCTCACATGATTCTTTTTAATGCATCCCAAGTTTGTGGTATGGTGAAAGGATATTTCTTACAATATTCACTCCACCAAATAGACGCAAAATCAATAAACTCACTAGTAGCAGCCCTAACCCTTTTGTTTTTAGGGAATGCATGACAAGCAAATTTCTGATCAACAGCCAATTCCCAAGTGATATAAGCATCAGGGTTATATTTTCCATCAAAAAGTGGCATAGTGAACTTAATCTTACCAAGCGATTCATCATTCTCACGTACCTCAGCCCGGCGTGGTTGACGTTGACGGTGAGCGTCCTCATCATCAATCTCAGTGTCAGCCGCATATTCGTCTCCACCATTTTCGTCCACCCTGCTGCCCAAGACACCAATGTTGGCACGAGTACGCTGAGTCGGTGCAGCGGGAGATGCACGGCCCCTCTCATCAAGACGTCTCAAAATCTCAGCAAGTGAGGTGTTGACGGTGCCAACGGAAGCCTCCAATGTTGCAAGCGTAGTGTTGGTGTCGATCTGCGCGGCCTCCAATTGGCCAAGGCGTTCGTTGGTGACCCGCACATCCTCATCAAGTCCTTCAGTGTGCAGCTTCATTTGGTGCTCAAAGTGTTGTATGATGCCCCTAGTCTGAGGGGAATGTTGCGCTGCCCACAGGTCCTCCGGTTCTCCTGACATTGTTAGAAGAACACAAGAAACAAACCAAGAAGATAAAAATAATAAAACTGCAGGTTATGCCCTCACAACTACTGGGATGTGGTTAAATCAAGTCGCACACTCTCAACCTGTTCTGTCAAGCTCTTACAAGTTCTTACCACAGCGAGCAGGAGGTGATGGTAGCCGACAAGTCAAGACAATATCTCCTGGAAATTGGGTGTATCGCTGCCTTGGTCGCTAGTCCCTGTGAGGTGGTAGCCAAATCTGTGGAGCTATAGGTGGGCTGAGAGTGAACAAAGGATAACTAGAAGCACATTAGTCAAAGCAAGTTGAATAATCGCTCAACGACGGCACCGTGCTGGTCCTAGGCTAGACCGTACTAGAGACGCGAGCCTAGAACACAAACGAAGACACACCGTGCAGAAAGAAACTAGATGGCGTTGCACACGGAGTTCTGGAGCTCGAAAAAGGGTGCCGTCTTCACAGGGTACCTTAGAATCACGTGCGGAAGGGCTCTGTCAATTTTGAGCGAATTCTGAGAAACTTGGTTTTTCCTCGGTTTGCGGGCCCGTTTTGAGGCCCTAAACGACGTTTTTTGGGGTCGAAGCTGCCGCGTATGTGCCTGGTGGCTCACGCGGATCTGAAATCTCCAGTTTTTCACTCTATCTTCCAATTTCCTTTCCAACGGATCAAGAATCGCCTCAATCGGAGGTCGTATGCAAAAGTTAGCTGTTTCTCTCTCCTCTGTTTTTTTTCTTTTTTTTATGCCGCGGCTCTTCTAGATGCGGCTGCCTGTTCCTTCTTGTTTCTTTTTTTTTGCTCTCTTTTTTTCACACACGATGCAGTTGAATCCAAATTCGTGCCCTACTCCAAGACCAATTAGGGCAAAGCCTACGCAGCAACCGAGTCCTCCTCCTTTTCTACCCTCCTATGACAGTTCGGATCTAACTGCAACGGTGAGTCCAAAACGTGAACAGAACTCGAAACTCTAAAAGAACTAGACACTAAGACCAGCAAAGGACACGACGATGCAACCGAAGACTCAACGAACAAAGACTATGCAGCAATAGATAAAGGCACAAATTGTTTCGGATTTTGGGGAATAGATCTACTTTTTTTGGTTTTCTGGACTGTAGGTAAAAAAATCGCAAAGACTAGATAAGATCTCTCACCGATCAACCTTGAGCTCTGATGATGAGGACATCCTTTCCATGCATACAACCATGCCGACTCCATATCAAACTGAAACTATGATACAAGGACCAATGACTAGAGCGCGAGCACGTCAACTTAACCATCAGGTGAATGCGTTCCTAAGTTTGCATACAAATGTTTCAAAGAATGGAATACTACTTAATTCCTGTGATGATTTAATTGTCCTTAGGAACCATGGGGAAGAACCACATGAGCTCAAGTATAGAAGTGGAACCGTCAAGCGCAAACCAAGTCCTGTTCACGAGTTTGACTCGGATTCGGCCTTGTTGACAGCGCCTACTTCAAACGGCCGTAACTTTTGATCCAGCAGGTTTCTCAGGGCCCGTGAGTACTCGTTGGAAAGCTCTTGAAGTCTACTTTCATATGGATCTGGCCTGACCTCCAAACTCCATCCGAGTCGACCAGAAACTGCAAAACAATTCACGTCGCTTTTCCAGTCCGAGTCAAAGTGGGCCTTGGGCCTTGTAATTCGAGTCCTATTCGGCTTCCTTGTGTTTTGGCCGACCATGCACCTTCCGTGACCCTTAAATAGGCAGCCGCACTCTCTTCTAGGGTTTGGGTTTTGTTTAGACTAAGTTAGCTTTTGCTGCTTTGCCTTGTACTCGCGCGTGTCGGCTAGACCGCCCGAATACTTGTCTTCGGAACCCCACCGTTTTTCTGTTTTCGATTGAATCTTACATCATTATTTGCAATTGAGTTGCTGTTCATCTTGTTCTTGCTTGTTCTTCGATTGCTTGCAGGAACGAGAACCCTCGTGGTTAGGTTGATCGTGCGCCGACAAGGTCACGAACAATTTCTGGAGTTGGTGTATCGATCGCTAAGGCGCAACGTCCTTGGATGGTTGTAGTCGGGTCGTCAACGTCACCTCCTTCCCCAATCGAATCTACCACTCTCATCGAAAGATCGGGACCCCTAGTCCTATCAAATCCCATCTTCTGCATCACTCGTCTCAGGAACACCCACTCAATCCGATCATATGCCTTGCTCATATCAAGTTTTATGGCTGCAACTCCCCTTCTTCCCCGTTTACGCTGAAACAAATAGTGGGTGAACTCGTAGGCCAGCAGCACATTGTCCGTGATCAACCGGCTAGGAACAAAGGCACTCTGCGAAGGTGAGATGATCTCTGGCAAAATACCTTTAAGCCGGTTTGCTAGTACTTTTGAGATGAGTTTGTACGCCACATTGCATAGGCTTATGGGCCTAAGATCCTTCAGTTTCTCTAGTTTACTGGTCTTGGGGATCAACACAATTACTGTGTCATTCCACCCTGTTGGCATAGCTCCTCCATTCAGAACACCCAGCACCTCCTTTTCACTTGGGCCCCTACCAGTGACCAGAACCTTTTATAGAAAATTGTTGGGATTCCATCAGTACCAGGAGCTTTCAGATCCCCCATACTTTGTAAAGCCTTCCATACCTCCGCATCCGAGAACGGTGCAATCAGACCCTCATTCATGACGTGAGAGACCCGTCTTTGCACACATTCGAGAACCTCTTCCACATGATCTCCTGCAGTTAACATGAAGAGTTGTTGGTATTGATTAGCGATAAAAGTTTTAAGATGTTTCCCCACCACCACAGCGCCGCCATCATCTACCAGCTTTCCCACATGATTTTTCCGACTCCGCTCCGATGCTTTGGCATGAAAGAACTTTGTATTACGGTCTCCCTGGGTTAGCCATGACGAGTGGGTTCTTTGTTTCCAGTAAACGTGTTGTTGGTCTAGCAGCCTCTCCAATCTATACCGCAACCCGTGTTCCTTGTTTACTTGGTCTTGGCTGATCCTCCCCCTTCGACATCTCTCAAGCTCAGTCTTGGCTTTTTTGATCCTCTTCTCCAACTCACCCAGGACACTGCTGTCCCACTCCCACAGCTCCACCAACAGATGTTTTTGAATTTCCATTAGGCTGGTATCCCCCTTCTCAAGTGCTTTACTCCAGGCTTCCCCCACCCTAGTCTCACACTCCTCCTCCATCCACCTTGCTTCAAATTTTTTCATGATCTCCATTGGTTTGTTCCATTCTTGCTTCTCCCTCCCTCCCGTATCCAGTATGACAGGTCTATGGTCAGAGTGTCTAGGATCACCATTAACAACCCGTACGAGGGGGAACTTGGTCCTCCATGAGCTATTCGCCACCGCCCTGTCCAATCTTTCCTTCACATAACTCTTCGCTCTATGATGATGGTTTCTCCAAGTGAACACATCCCCAACAAACCCCAGGTCATGTAAGTCACAGTCTGCAAGAGCTTCACGGAAGATTTCCATGCATCTTTCCGATCTTGGGGGTCCTCCCTCCTTCTCACAGTTGAACATGATTTCATTAAAATCACCACAGCACATCCATGGCATATCGCTTCTATCTCTCAATATTCTCAACAGCTTCCACGTTTTCTCCTTCTCTTCACTCCTAGATTCACCATAAATACCAGTGAACCGCCATTTTAAACCATCCTCCTCCTGCACCGTAGCCTCAATGTGGTATCGTGACATACTCTCCACCGTTAAATCCACCCCTTTTCTCCAGAACAACACTAGACCACCGCTAGCACCCACGCTGTCCTTAACACACATATTTGGCATATTTAATCTCCACCGAAAAATCTCCAACCATGTACTGTTGTGTTTTGTTTCAGACAAAAACAGCACATCCGGGGCCTCCTTCTTCTGGACATCCAGAAGACCACGAACTGCCGAGCCACTCCCCAAACCCCGGCAGTTCCAAGCAATTATCTTCATTGGGTCTGGCGGGATTGACCGAGCAATCCCGCCTCAGCAACGTTGTACTGCTCCTCCCCCCCCCCTTGACTTACTACCACCTCCAAGCATTGCTTTTTCTTCCCTCCCTCGCCCTCCTCTGGTGCTGGTCTCTTTTTGTGCTCATCCCCCAGGGCAGAGTCGGGCTTCCCTCTCCCCGAAGCAGTTCGGGGGCGCCGCCTAAATGTCGCCCTCTTTAAAACTTCTGAAAAGCCCACAGCCATCCCCCTCCTGTCTTCCTCCAGCTCCCCGTGCATCTCCATCTTGTTTGTTTCTTTTGCTCCTTCATCATGCACTTTTTCCCCCACAACCCTTTCATTCCCAATTCCATCAACTTCCATGTTAATTTTGCCGTCCACTTGCTCCCCCACATATACCTGGACAGTTGTGTGGTCCTCCCCTCCCCCCTTCGGCTCCACTTGGTTCATGCTGTGATTGGAAACCAGTACTGGACTCACCACCACCCCGGGGAGATGTGTTTCTAACTCACTGGTAGATGCACCTTTGGCACTACCCTCGGAGATGGGTAATGACTCCCCTCCCGCATTCCGCTCTGCTAAAGCTTGATCCTCAAACTCCAGCCTCCTCGGCATACCACCTCTCTCCTCATTTGCCAGCAACTTAAGTGGGCTTTCGCCGTCATCCTTCAGCTCCCCATCGCTCACCCGAGTGGTTTTCCGGGAGCCATCACTGCTGGCATTCTTTTTAGCCCCCCGGCTCTTTCCCCAGCTCGTCTCTTTGAGGTGCTGTTGACTCCCTCCAGAGCTTCCACCTTCCGACCATCTCCCCCTGCCGTCCTTTTTCCTCACTGGGTTTACTCGCAGCCAGTCTCCAAACTGCTTTCCTTCCTGTCTCCAATTGCTATCGTCGCATTCCTTCTCCACATGGCCTAAGTGGCCACAAGAATAACAGAAATTTGGTAGAAATTCATACTTTCTATTTGTTGTTCCGGCTTCCACACCGCCACGGTGCCACCGCCGCCCCAACCGTCCGCCCGCGACGCGACACATCAAGCTGTTGTGGCTTGCCGCTGCCTCGGCTGCCCTCCAGGGCCCTGTCAGCACGCCACCGCCACGACGGCGCCCGCGGGGGCCACCCCCGAAGGCGTGGCCGCAACGCCGGTGGCCATTGTGGCCGATTACAATCTCTTGCTTAGCCCTTTTGCTCGACTTAACTCCCTCTCGTTAATTTCGCTGTTGTCTCGTAACTCAAAGGTTACCTTGAGATGAATTAAACTTCCCAAAATGCTGTATAGTTGCGCTTTGCACAATCTAGTCATTGTTATCTGATGAAAGAGCAGAAAAATTAGGTGCTTTCTGTTCAACAAACTACCGGAGTCAAAGTTTCATTTCATAACATATACTTTCATATGGGCACAATCAGTACCCTCCTTTCTTATTTCAGGAGAAATCCCGCCAATATGATAATGTCCTGCGTTTGTGTGATCTGACATTGAATTTTTAGCGCTAGCATTTCCTAGCATGGACTGCCTCCAAATCGATATTTAGGTGTGATTCCTGCATATGTAATCCGGTGTTCAAATACTACCATAACAACAAGGGGTAAAAGAGACATTCCACATTAGGGGCCAAAATGCAACAACAAGGGAAAGTGGCGAAGTATTAACAAGCCAATCTTTAGAGTGCTAAAGAATCTATTATATCATGTACAGTGGCATTCTATGAATACAGGCCGTTTACCATGGCAAATAATTAATTATCCCAACAATGTTTTGTGGGTAATCTCACTCATACTTGGTAAGGTGAATTGATCTTTTTCAACTAGAAGGTGAATACAAAAATAGAAACAATCAATACAAGAATTTCTAGACTTACAACAAAACAAAATAATGAGTTTTCTTGTACAACTTGAACTTTGTTACTCCCTCCGAGTTATTATATAGGTCATTTTAGAGTTCGGTGTAAGAATTAAGTGAAATGATATTGTTACCCTTCAATCATTCCCACAATCTTTTTTCTCTTAAATGCAAATATACTCTTGAAATCACACATTCTGTCTCTCTATTCACTGTTGACAGGGTGCAAAATTAATTGCACTACTAGTCCACTACCACTTTAGTGCACCAGTGAATGGTCTTAGGTTACCAAGAAAACCAATTTGGATGGAATAGAGAAAAAAATGCTTTAAAATTGTGCAACAACTTATATTTTGAGGAGAGTAAGAAAGGCTAAAATGACTTACATTATTGCTCCGAGGAAGTATAATGAAGCTTCGTGGCAGTGTGCTTTTGCATATTGTCCACGTTGAAATCACAAAACAATTTACTAAATTAACTTGGGCCTACCAGTCAGCATAGTCAACATAACTAAACAATTCCTCTGTCTCATCCTGCCACGTTCCCTCGCCGCACCAGACACCACTTTCCCAATCTCTTCTGTTAAGAAACCGGGCCTGGGCCAGCAGCCCGCGGCCCATGGTGGACACCTCATTGTAGTCTATAAATAGGGAGTCATACCAGCATGTTATGTGCACATGAATGAAAAGCAATAAAGAAAGACCAGGAGTTATCTCTATCTCTCTGTGTGTTCAATCTATTCTTCTGTGATTCTGTGATTGATTCGTTCTTATTCTAAACAGAGGAATCACTCAGACTGGTCGCCAGCGACGGTTCCTTAACATGTTATCAGCACGACTTCGCTCTGGTGAACGAAGGTAATCATCGAAGCACATATTGAATTTTCTAGATCGCTTTGAATCTGTATTTTCTTTTCGCGTTCTAGATTGAATCTCTACGGTGCAAATCCGCCCTAATCTACCGCGAGCAGACTGGAAGTTGCCGGCACAATGCCGATCAGTAGATTGCGAAATGAGGTAGACGTTGATTGCATCGTAGATTGGAAACGAAAAATTTATTATGCAATATCTTTCTGTTCGGGCACTGAATGAAAATTTGCATCTTTCTGTTCGGTTTGGCATATCCAAGGCACGAGAAGAGAAAAAAAGCACAAACACCACCGGCCGCCGGCCAGCAGCCGGCCGGAGTGCCTGAAGCATCTCTTGGTTGCCGCCGCACCCATATGTGCGCTGCCATCACCGGCTCGAAGCCATGGCCGGTTCACCGACGCCTGTGCCCGAAAACAGATCTGGCACTGCCGCTCGCGCAAGGCTGCAACCCAGCAGTGCGCCGCCATGGCCGCCTCCCGTAGCCATGCGCAGCCTCGGCCGCTGCCTGCCGTCGTGCGCGCCACCCGAGGGAAACCGGCTAGCACGCCGCATGAAGCCGCCGCTGGCCCCGCCGACAGCCGCCTCCCGCACGAGGCGCCGCCGCCGTTGGTCTCCGCGCCTCGGCTTCCGGCCCGCAGCCGCACGGCGTCGCCCGCCTTCACCTCGCCGCACCACCCTGCGCCCGCATGCGCTTGGCCCCGGCCACCCGTGCCGCTCCCGCCGCCTTGTCGGCCGTAAGCGGACCCACTGCCACGCCTCCCCGCATGTGTGCCCGTCTCGGTCCGGCCTGCAGCCCGAGTCCTCGATCACAGCTCGTAGCCGTGCGCCGTCCCCCGACCACGACCCGCAGCCGCATTCCCACCGCGGCCTGCAGCCACCGGCCCCGCCGCCTTGGCCTCCACCGACGCTCAGCCCGAAGCTGCTCGTCTTGCGCCCGCATGCACCAAGGCGCCGGCCACCCATGCCGTGCCGGCCTTCCCCGAGGTCGCCCGCCGCCGCACCGTCTTGCGCCCGCATGCGCCCCAGCGCCGGCCAACCGTACCACGTCGACACCTCCGCTCGGCTTACTCGCCGCCCGGCTAGGCCACACCGCGCCGCCCGAATCCGGCGCCTCCCGCCGCGCCCGCACGCCGCTCGCCGCTCGCTGGCGCCGCCGGCTCGGCCCGGTCACCAGGCCACGCCCGAGCCACATGACTGCCGCCGCCACCGGTAGTGGGGAGTAGGGGAAACCCTACTCGCCCCTTTGAGGCTGCACAACCGGGCCGGCCGAGGAGATGGGCCGCAGCAGGCTGAATGGAGATAGGCCGGGTGGAGAGAGAACACAAACGGGGGGAAGGCCCGAATCGGGTCTGGGGAGGTAATCTTGCAACCTTTGGTTCTCAGTGAATTACCGATTGGCCCTTAATTATTTGCATATAAGTCCTAAATTTTGTAGAAAAGGCATCGTAGTTCCGAAAATTACGAATAAGCCCCTAAATTCACGAGCGGGTCCAGAATTTTGCAGAAAACCCCTTAGTAAATCAAAAAATTGCACGAATTTTTCTCTGAACTGAAAATTTAAGTATAAACCCCCAGGAATTGCAGAATTCGCTGAAAAATTTATATTCTAACATAAAAGGGCCTCGGGAATCCGAATTTTGAATCATTTTTAGCATTTGAAGCTTATTTATTTATGCCATTATTATTCTCTGTATTTTCTGTATTTATTTACTGTTTTGGTTAATTGTAATTACTGAAAATTGCTTTTAATCACTGAAATTAGCAGTAAAATTATAGAAAATGCACAGAAAATTATGAAACATTATGAGAATCTTTTGTACCATTTATTTACTCACAGTAAATTATTTATGTGCATGTTTACCTGCAGTAAACTTATATTCACATATAGATGACTGACATCATGAAACAGGAGTTCGAGGAGCTGGCACAGTATAACCAAAACTATCTGACATGAGCATCCGATGTCGAGATTGTGCTTGGAGCCAAGAAGCTCCGCGCGGCTATTGGGATTGGCGGACGGAATGACGCCCAACCCACACTTGAGAAGAATGATCAGGCATTTCATTTTCTCAGGCACCACCTCTGCCTCACTCTCAAGAATGAGTATATACAGAGAAAAGCGCGCTAGCACTCTGGACCGCACTCAAGAAGCGGTTTGAGAGGCTAAAGTACATCATTCTTCCTCAAGCAGAGTAAGAGTGGATCAGACTGAGGTTTACCGACTTTAAGACGGTCGGGGAATACAATTCTGTCTTGCACAAGATTTGTACCCCAATACAGAAGATTGAGAAAACCCTTCCACCCAAATGAAGTACAATCCGCACGCAATTATCGTCAAGACGGCTATGAGGAATATGCCGAATTGATTGATATGATGCAGGTTGCGGAGGCTCAGGACAAAGTTCTCCGCAAAGAACTAAGTCACTCAACCATCTAGGAGCTCCACTGGCCGTGAAGTCAACGCCGGGAGCTACAAGGTGCGAAAGCCTTTGATGAAGAAAAGAGGAAGAAAGGGTAAGACTGTAGCCCAGAAAAGCGAATCAGATGCTCCACAAGAGAATAAGGCTAACAAGCCAAAGCGGGATGACAAAGGGTAGCATGAAGCCCACTCTGCATCGGCAGAGGGGGAGAGTTCTGAGCAGCTGCCTGCACCGATGGAGGTTGAAACCATCACGACAGCAGCACCCCCTCTCGACCTAGAAGCAGCCACCGTCATGATTTCTCTTGAAGAGAACGTCAACCCCAAGAAAATAGCAGAAAAAGTCTAGTGCACTGAATGCATTTCGACTTTAATTGTCATTTATTTTATGTGGAAGAATATGTTAGAATTTGCATAGATGGTACTTAAGAATTGTTATTTTCTCGTGACGGTTGGATGATATTTGAAGAATTCATTCATTTATTCAGTTTATGATGGCATGATATGTTCTGATATTGGAGTATTTTATTTATGTGTTGATTACCTTCTCATACATGTTAATAAATACCCTATATTAGAACACGTGTAGCGCCCTATGAAGGAAGTATGCTTAGCTAACAGCGGCACAACACATATCATCTTAAGAGAGATTGAGTATTTTCAGTCGATTCGTAAGAGCACTGGCAGCCTTACGACAATCGTCAGAAGCGATGCATGTATAATTGGTTCAGGAAGAGCCACAATGGGCACAACTTTGGTCATTGGATAAGCCTTATTGTACCCAGAATCAGCTATAACTCTCCTAAGTTTTAAGAATATTTGCGCCAACGGTTTCCACGTTGAGACTAAAGAAGAGTACGGTAAGGAATACCTACTCATTACGAAGCGCGAAGAGAATGGAAAAGTGCATTACAAAAACTTCCTTCACTAGAAACTGAGCTATATTATACCAACATTAAGGCACCCGCAGCCTACACTGTCCCCGAAGACAGTATTTAGAAACTCTGAACCCTTCTGTCTCTGGCATGACAGATTAGGCCACCCAGGTCTTAGGATGATGAGAAATATTATAAACAATTCCCAAGGGCATAATATTAATGTGAAGAATTTTCCGAATCATGAAGATTTTGTGTGCCCTCCATGTGCCACCAGGAAACTAATAACTAGACCATCCACTCTGAAAGTAAAGGATGAAGTCCCTGTATTCCTGGATCGCATCCAGGGAGACATTTGCGGTCCCATTCAGCCCATCTCAGGGTCATTCAAGTATTTCATGGTGCTCATTGATGCTTCATCGAAGTGGTCATATGTGGGTTTGTTGTCCACAAGAAACCACGCCTTTGCAAAATTGATCTCGCAGATCATTCGCATCAGAAATGTGTTTCCTGAGCATCATATCAAGTCCATCAGAATGGACAACGCCGGCGAATTTACTTCAAAGGCATTTGATGATTATTGCATGGCGATGGGAATTGCAGTCGAGCACTTGGTACCGCATATCCATACCCAGAATAGTTTGGGAGAGGTTTTAATTAAGAGAATTAAATTTATTGCCCGACCCCTCTTGCATAATTGTAATTTGCCAGCTACATGTTGGGGACACGCAGTCCTACATGTTGCATAATTTATTGCCCGACCCCTCTTGCATAATTGTAATTTCCCAACATTAGGGGGAGGAAATCAACCCCTTGATGAAGAATGTCGGGAAATTACGTGGCAAGCCACAGGAATCCATGCAGATGACTCGCGCATTAGTGAAGCAAATAGATAAGTCCAGAAGACAAGAGAAGTCCAGAAGATAATCGATTTGCAAAAACTAGCAAATCAACTGCCTGATCACTTTAGTGATTTGAAGAGCGTGACTAAGTCGTATGTGCCTGCACGCACTGCACCGGAGAGGGTTGAAATACCAAAGAAAATTGAAGGTATCCCTAATCTCGTCCAGAGGCCTCAGAAAAATAAAAAAGAGGACGAGAACTCCGGATCCTCGAATCCTTAGTAACCGGGGACGCCTGGTGAAGAAGGATAAGAAGGATTTATCACAGCCGATCACTGAAGTCCCCCAGAATGAAAAGGGGAGCCAGTTGAGACCTGGCACAAGTATAACACCTTCAGAAAAGGGCATACCGGATCTGAATATCCCCATCAGCACGGATGTGTGCGCACACATCGGAGCCGAAAAACTAAAGGGAATTGCCACCGCAATTGAAAGAAGCGATGCGCAAGGTGAAGCTCCAGCAGAAGCAATCACACCAGAAGAAGCAACTCATGAAGAAATAGCTATAAATTATGTGCACACGGGAGAGTCCCTGAATAGGACAACAGCTAATATCGATATCTACTTTGCAAAGAAAATTGCCTCCATCATTGATCTTGATCCCGAGTCTGCATCGCTCGCTGAATATAAGAAAAGATCAGATTGGGAAGATTGGAAGAAGGCAGTAGCAACTGAATTGCTATCTTTGAACAAAAGAGAGGTGTTTGGGCCCGTATGCTGCACGCCTCCCCATGTGCACCCCGTTGGGCACAAGTGGGTATTTGTTCGAAAGAGAAATGAAAGAAATGAAGTAGTGAGATACAAAGCAAGGCTAGCAGCCCAAGGTTTCACTCAACGTTCTAGAATTGATTATGAAGAAACCTACTCCCCAGTCATGAGTGGAATTACCTTTAGATATTTGATCTCAATGGCAGTGAACTTGAACTCATAAATGAAACTGATGGATGTTGTGACTGCATACCTTTACGATAACTTGGATTCAAAAATTTATATGAGAGTCCCTAAAGGAATACCTCTCCCGAACCAAGACAGCAAATAGAAATCTGTACAGTGTGAAACTCAGAAGGTCACAATCTAGAAGAATGTGGTATAATCGCTTAAGTGACTTTCTCTGCAAGAAAAGCTACACGAACAATGAAGACTGTCCTTGTGTATTCATACGGCGATCCCAGAATGGATTCTGTATAATCTCTGTATGTAGATGATCTGAACATCATCGGGACAGCCGAAGATATTAAAGAAGCAAGCTCCTACTTGGAGTTAGAATTCGAAATGAAAGATTTGGGCAAGACCAAGTTTTGTTTAGGCCTCAACTCGAGCATATCCCTTAAGGAATCTTGGTACATCAGTCAACCTACATCCAGAAGGTGCTTGAAAGGTTTGGCTTTGAGAAGGCATTTCCCTCGAAAGTACCGATGATCGGTAGGTCTTTACAGCAAAGAAAAAGATCCTTTCCGACCTAGGGAAGAGGGGGAGGAAGCCCTGGGACTGGAATTCCCATACTTGAGTGCGGTGGTAACACTCATGTACTTAGCAAACTGCGCTAGATCAGACATTGTATTTGCCGTGTACCTGCTAACAAGGTACAGTGCAGAGCCCACCAAAAAGGCATTGGCAGGGCATAAAGGACACCTTCCGATACCTCCAAAGAAGCAAAGACCTTGGATTGTCTTACAGAAAGAATCAAGATCTGAACTTGATTGAATATGCAGATGCTGGGTACCTGTCTGACCCGCATACTGCTAAGTCGCAAACAGGCTATGTATTTTCATGTGGTGGAACTGCAATTTCCTAGAAATCGTCTAAGCAAAGCCTCGTAGCTACTTCGACGAACCACTCAGAAATTATAGCACTGTATGAAGCCGCACGAGAGTGCGCTTGGTTCCGCTGAATGGTTCACCACATCCAGCAGTCATGTGGAATGAACATTGTGCAAACCCCCACAATTATCCATGAAGATAATGCAGCTTGCGTTGCATAAGTGCAGACGGGCTATGTAAGCATATCAACCCCAAGTTCCTCTATACTCATGAATTGCAAAGATGGACAAGATTAAAGTACTGCACACTAAGTCACTCCCCGCATCTAGCTTTGAAAGGTGCGTGGGAGGGATTGGAATGATGAGACTTAGAGAAGTGCAGAATTCAGGGGGAGAATTCTCTCAAGCCCGTTATCAAATCTTGATCATGAAGATTAAGTACCCAAAGGAATAAAGTCCTGAAGACCAAATGAAATTGGGTGGATTGTACTCTTTTTCCCTTGACGAGTCTTTTGTGATTCTGTGATTGATTCATTCTTGTTCTAAACAGAGGAATCGCTCAGACTGGTCGCCAGCGACGGTTCCTTAACATCTTCAACATTTTGCCTCTTCTCTCACGTGTAAGCTAGGGATTGTAGGCCCATGTGTCGGCGCCATCGGGATCGCCGTGGGAGTCGAAGCAGCAAGTGATGAGGACATCACTGACACACATTCACCTCCAGTGGCACACACACCTGTAGTTGAGTCTTCTAAAATTCAAAAGTCAACTAGTATACAAGGTCCAATAACACGAGCGCGTGCACGTCGCCGTGGGCGACAGGTGAATTCGTTTCTTGGGCAAATTAATTATTTAATTACAGAACAAATGATATTACCTAATAAATATTGTTTACTTGTTACTACATGTGAAGGAATTTTCGGAGAAGTTGTTGATCAAGATTTGGCTAAGGCCCGACTCCGATTGTGAGCGGCTGAGTCCTTTGATTGCTGACAAATACCTCTAATTCTTAACATCATGGGAGTCAGCTGGTAACGTTTCAGCATGCATAATACATATGGATAGAAATATAATTAATTCTACTTTCACCTCCAATAAACGGCTTGTCATTTGGACTTCCCAATAAAGAGTTATGACTATTTTAGTAAGGGCTGCACAGAAGACAAAAGGACACGCAAACAGGTTGTTGGAATTCCCAGTATCATGAAGGCCAACCTGTAATGTTTTAGCATGCATAATATATATTGATGGAAAGATAATTAAGTCTACTTTCACCTCCAACAAACGGCTTGTCATTGGACTTCCCAATAAAAAGTTATGACTGTTTTAGTAAGGGCTACACAGAAGACGAAAGGACGCGCGAACAAGCTGTTGGATGACCTTTGGGCTGGCTTATCTTCAAGTCTTTCTCAAGAACTTTCACACCTAACTAGGAGGGTTGTTCCTAGTATAAATACCCCTGATGTTTCTACTAAGGGTAAACTTGATTCTTGTTTGCATGATGGCTACTAGCTACTGTAAAACAATTGGGTCTCATCAATATTTCATCTTCGAGTGAAATTCTTCCACTATTGCTCTTGCGTCTTCTCTTGGATTTGCTAGAGCCGTTCTTCGTGAACAGGCCAATTGTGTTTGACACGGTTGGTAACCAATCAAGAAGCGGTGTAGCGATTGTGAGGTTGCTGGTCACGATCGGATCATGGTTAGCCTTCCCTTCGTCAACGTTGCAACTCAAGTTATCGGATTTCTCCTACGACGGAAGATCGGGCCAACTCACATGCACGCATCTTAAATTGAGGCATGTGCATATCAAGTGGTATCAGAACCTACGTTGCCGGTAGGAATTCATCTGTCCCCTAGTTTTGTTTGATTAATTTTTGTTTACCTAAAGTCCAGAAAATTAGCCCAACAAAATATTCAATTCCAAGCCCGTTGTTGCTTTCAATCCGTTAGTTTCAGTTTGCTTAATTGAATTTTCGTCCGTACTAGTCGAGTCTAGTTGTTGATCATTATCTTTGTTGAGCCAAAAAAATCCAAAAAAACAGAGAGAGTTCTTGATACCCACACCCAAAAACCATACACCACCTAAAAACAACCTCTACCCTGTTTCTGCCAGAAATTTTCTCTGCGCAGCCGACACCAAAAAATTCATATCTTTCAATCCAGATATCCAATGCATCCAAACCGCTTTTGTTAGCTTCCTAACTCAAAATCCCACCTTTGTGTAAAATTTGGTGGTGTTGGATCAGTACGGTGAAATCTGCACGTGTTGCAAGTTGTGTAGATGCTGCTGTCTTTTCAGGATCGACCTCTACTTGAGATTTCCATACTCGGCTGAGTTGCAATCTAGTATTGGTGCAAAAAAAAAGAAAAAGTAAAAAAACAAAAAAAAAGATTGAGGTTAGACAAAAAAGGGGCCATAAAAAAATTGCAGACCAATTACCGATTTGCTGTCCAATTGGGTGTTGATCTGAAATGTTCTAAAGTTGCATATATTGATCACATTGTTTGTGTACACTCATATACACTTGACCATAGCCTATATCATCCTTGTTTGATCAACAACTTAGGCTAAAAGCTGGTTACGAACTGTTATTCAATTTGTGCAATTTCTGAAATTACTGATTGCTTACTCCATTGCTACAAATTTTATCCCTACCTAGAACTCTACAAATTTGCCATTGATCACGTGTTCTGGTACCTTGCAATCGCTTTACTGACTTCTGTTTGAAAGTTACCACGTACCAGCAGCACATGAGCAATCTTCGAGAAGGGTAAGAGCTTCTGTTGGTAAGGTTTGTGAAAGTTGAGGGTAGTTCATATAAGTATTTAGTTTGTTAGTTCTTTTGGTTTTCTTCTAACCATGGCAAGGACAAGAAGTTCTTGTGATGGATCTCGTGATGGTTCGTTTCATGGTGTGGATGAAGGTGATGGTGTGGACAAACCCTAAGCAGTACCACTATCACCTCGGTCTCAAGCTTTGATGGATGCATTTGCCGGCACTTTTGAGCAGATGCTTTCCGATCAAGTACTTGTTCGGCTGGACGGTATGGAGAATCATATTGGAGGAATTGAAGTACGACTTGAGCACATTGAGCATACTCCCCCAAGATAGCACCCACCACCGCGAGGCCCTCGAGATCGAGTTGGAGCAAATCACAATGTTGTTGCTGCTCTTCTCCAACCACGGGCAAATTTGAACGCCGCATTTCAGCATGCTGCCCATGAGGAGAATGGCAACTATATGGCTGATAATGGAGAAGACCTTGATTTTGACCGTGATCGGCAGCATCTTGGGCATAATCATCGAGGAAGGGGCGGTAATGGAGGACATGCGCCTCATCGTCATGAGGGGAGAAGAGATGATGGATTGGGTAAGATTAAATTTGTTGTTCCTTCCTTTGATGGTAAATATAATCATGCAGCATATCTTGATTGGGAACTACTAGTAGAACAAAAGTTCAGTTGTCATGACTTTCCTGAAAATAGAAGAATATGTGCTGCTACTAGTGAGTTTACAAATTATGCTTCTATTTGGTGGAGTCAATTTAAAAGAAGGGATGATGCACCTCGCACATGGGATGAGTTGAAAAGGGTAATGAGATCTAGATTTGTTCCATCTTATTTTGAGCGTCATGTGATTAATAAGTTACAAAGATTGAATCAAGGTAGTAAGTCTGTCGAGGAATACTATCAAGAACTGCAAATTGGCATGATCCGTGCTAATATAGAGGAACAAGAAAACGCGAAGATGGCCAGGTTTCTTGGTAGGCTAAATAAGGAGATTTAGAATATACTTGATTTTTATCATTACAATTCTTTGAATGAGCTGTTCCATTTTGCTTGTAAGGCTGAAAAGCAGGTGCATGAACAGAGGCAAAGCTACACCAGGATGAACCGCAACTATTCCAGCTCCTCCATACCATGGAAACCTTCCAGTACACAGACCAAGAAGCCCATAAACAGTTCGGGACACAACACAATGTCACCCAGCCAGGAGCAATCAGCAAGGCGTCCTAAGTCTTCAGCACATAGGCCTACTGATTCAAAGAAGACAGTTGCTGTCCCAGCCACAAGTTCATCATCCATAGCTTCTACAGGAAGAACCAGAGAGATAGAATGCTTCAAATGCAAGGGGAAGGGGCATTACATGCGTGATTGCCCAAATCAATGAGCTCTTATTATTCGGGAAGATGGAGAGTACACATCGGCAAGCGACATAGAGGAAGAAGAATCTAACCACGAGGAGCAACAGAACATTTCAGGGTCTGATTCAGAGGAGATCACCTATGATACAAACCATGCAAAAGGGGAAAAAGGTTTCATTAGTTCCAATGACACCAGAAGAAATATTCAAGGATGATTTAGATAAGGCTGAGCGTGAGAGAAAAGAAAGAGAGATGAGCGACACCCACAACAAGGAGAACGAGAGCCACAAGCCCAAATTGAGAGAAAATAAAAAAGAGAGTGACAAGAAAAGAGTCATACAAAGAGAGTGACAAGAAAAGAGTCATACAACTAAAGGGACAGGTTCTATTAGCCACAAAGAGTGAGATGCGAGAATTAGAAACACAATCCCAGGAGTTTTATGCACTTGTGTGTAAGAATGTTATCTTTTCCACTAATGCTTTGCCCTCTACTTTGCCCGTTTCGATTGTTTCTTTGTTGCAGGATTTCGCGGATGTTTTTCCAGATGAGATCCCAGCGGGGCTACCACCAATGCGAGGAATAGAGCACCAAATTAACTTGATCCCAGGGGCAACCTTTCCTAACCGTCCTCCATACCGCACCAACCCTGAGGAGACAAAATAAATTCAGCGGCAAGTGCAAGAGCTTCTTGAAAAAGGGTACGTGCGTGAGAGCTTAAGTCCATGTTCTGTTCCTGTATTACTTGTGCCAAAGAAAGATGGATCATGGAGGATGTGTATAGATTGTAGAGCTATTAACAATATTAATATTCGATATCGTCATCCTATCCCTAGGTTAGATGATATGCTTAATGAATTGAGTGGCTCTACTATTTTTTTTCTAAAGTTGACTTGCGTAGTGGTTACCACCAAATCAGAATGAAACTAGGTGATGAATGGAAAACTGCATTTAAGACCAAATTTGAATTGTATGAGTGGTTGGTTATTCCATTTGGCCTTACTAATGCACCTAGTACGTTTATGCGCTTAATGAATGAAGTATTGAGAGCTTTTATTGGAAATTTTGTGGTGGTTTACTTTGATGATATATTAATTTATAGCAAGGCTTTGGATGAACATTTAGAACATTTGCGCCAAGTTTTTACTGCATTGAGAGAGGCTCGCTTGTTTGGTAACCTTGATAAGTGCACATTTTGCATAGATCGAGTTGTGTTTCTTGGTTTTGTTGTGACTGCACAGGGAATTGAAGTGGATGAACAAAAGGTAGAAGCTATACGAGCATGGCCTACACCTACAACAGTCACACAAGTGCGGAGTTTTCATGGACTTGCTGGTTTCTACCGTCGATTTGTGAAGGATTTCAGCTCACACTCGCTGCCCCACTCAATGAGTTGACCAAGAAGAATGTGCCATTCAAGTGGGGAAAAGCACAAGAGGATGCCTTCAATATGCTGAAAGATAAGTTAACTAAAGCACCACTTCTACAGCTTCCTGATTTTCATAAGGCTTTCGAGATAGAATGTGATGCTAGTGGTATTGGGATTGGAGGTGTTCTCATACAAGATAGAAAGTCCATTGCTTATTTTAGTGAAAAGCTTAGTGGTCCAACTTTAAACTACTCAACATATGACAAATAATTATATGCCTTGGTTAGAGTATTAGAAACGTGGCAACACTATCTCTGGCCAAAAGAATTTATCATTCATTCGGATCATGAATTACTAAAGCATATTCATAGCCAAAGTAAGTTGAACGGTAGACATGCTAAGTGGATAGAATTTATTGAGACTTTTCCATACGTTGTGAAACATAAGAAAAGAAAAGAGAATATAGTGGCTAACGCATTGTCTAGACGGTACACACTGTTATCCCAACTTGATTGTAAAATTCTTGGTTTGGAAAGTTTAAAAGAACTATATGCTACTGATTTGGATTTTAGAGACATTTATGCTAATTGCAAGGAAGGGAGATGTTGGGATAAATATGTGCTAAATGATGGCTATTTATTTAGAGCTAACAGACTTTGTGTTCCCGCGAGTTCTGTTCGTCTTTTGTTGTTGCAGGAGGCGCATGGAGATGGTTTGATGGGACATTTTGGTATTCACAAAACTGAGGACATGTTGGCCACGCATTTCTATTGGCCAAAGATGAGGCGCGATGTTGAGCGCTATGTGGGGAGATGCACTACTTGTCAAACAGCTAAGTCTCGCTTAAATCCATATAGTTTATATACGCCTCTTCCTATTCCAAAAGTACCTTGGGAGGATATTTCTATAGATTTTGTGCTAGGATTACCAAGGACTAAGAGGGGAAGGGACAATATTTTTGTTGTCGTTGATAGGTTTTCTAAAATGGCTTATTTTATACCTTGTCATAAGAGCGATGATGCTACCCATGTTGCTGATTTATTTTTCAGGGAAATTGTACGTTTGCATGGAGTACCGAGGACAATTGTTTCAGACCGTGACTCCAAGTTTTTAAGCCACTTTTGGAAGACGCTTTGGGGAAAGCTTGGAACGAAGTTACTATTTTCAACTACTTGTCATCCTCAAACTGACGGGCAAACCGAAGTCGTCAACCACACACTTGGTACCATGCTACGGGCTATACTCAAGAAGAATTTGAAGCTTTGGGAGGAATGCTTGCCACACATTGAATTTGCCTACAACCGGGTTGTGCATTCTACTACGAAGTTTTGTCTATTTGAGATCGTCTATGGATTCAAGCCTACTGCTCTAATTGATTTGCTACCTTTGCCACCTTCGGAAAGAGGTAATCTCGATGCTGAGAAACGTGCCGAGATGATTCATAAGATACATGAGGCGACCAAAGTGAATATTGAGAAGATGCAAGCCCAATACAAGAAGCACGCAGATAAGGGCAAGAAGGAGATGGTTTTCGAAGCAGGCGACCTAGTTTGGTTGCATTTGCGCAAGGATCGTTTTCCAGAACGGCGCAAGTCCAAAATAATGCCGCGAGGTGATGGACCATTTAAAGTGCTTACAAAGATCAACAACAATGCCTATAAGTTGGAGCTACCCGAGGAATATGGAGTGAGTAATACATTCAATGTTGCAGATTTATCTCCATATTTGGGAGACGAAGATGAGCCAGAGTCGAGGTCGACTCCTTCTCAAGAAGGGGAGAATGATGACGACATCACTAACACACATTCACCTCCAGTGGCAAACACACACCTGTAGTTGAGTCTTCTAAAATTCAAGAGTCAGCTAGTATACAAGGTCCAATAACACGAGCGCGTGCACGTCGCCTTGGACAACAGGTGAATTCGTTTCTTGGGCAAATTAATTATTTAATTATAGAACTAATGATATTACCTAATAAATATTGTTTACTTGTTACTACATGTGAAGGAATTTTTGGAGAAGTTGTTGATCAAGATTTGGCTAAGGCCCGACTCCGATTGTGAGCGGCTGAGTCCTTTGATTGCTGACAAATACCTCTAATTCTCAACATTATGGAGGCCATCTGGTAATGTTTCAGCATGCATAATACATATGGATGGAAAGATAATTAAGTCTACTTTCACCTCCAACAAACGGCTTCTCATTTGGACTTCCCAATAAAGAGTTATGACTGTTTTAGTAAGGGCTGCACAGAAGACGAAAGGACACGCAAACAGGTTATTGGAATTCCCAGCATCATGAAGGCCAACCTGTAATGTTTTAGCACGCATAATATATATGTATGGAAAGATAATTAAGTCTACTTTCACCTCCAACAAACGGCTTGTCATTGGACTTCCCAATAAAAAGTTATGACTGTTTTAGTAAGGGCTACATAGAAGACGAAAGGACGCGCGAACAGGTTGTTGGATGACCTTTGGGCTGGCTTATCTTCAAGTCTTTTCTCAAGAACTTTTACACCTAACTAGGAGGGTTGTTCCTAGTATAAATACCCCTGATGTTTCTACTAAGGGTAGACTTGATTCTTGTTTGCATGATGGCTACTAGCTACTGTAAAACAATTGGGTCTCATCAATATTTCATCTTCGAGTGAAATTCTTCCACTATTGCTCTTGCGTCTTCTCTTGGATTTGCTAGAGCCGTTCTTCGTGAACAGGCCAATTGTGTTTGACACGGTTGGTAACCAATTGAGAAGCGGTGTAGCAATTGCGAGGTTGCTGGTCACGATCGGATCGTGGTTAGCCTCCCCTTCGTCAACGTCGCAACTCAAGTTATCGGATTTTTCCTACGACGGAAGATCGGGCCAACTCACATGCACGCATCTTAAATCGAGGTGTGTGCATATCAGCAAGGGGTGCGCGGCTGCGCGCTGACTCGGCCGACGAAAAAAACAGTACAGTGTCGCTGGCGGACGAACCGTTTTTTGTGGAAACCGAAATTGAGCGTCGGCGCATCTCCTTGCTGTTGCCATTTTAACTTATGATTTTAATTTTATTTACAACGATTAGCTTTTAATCGATATATTTTTTAAAGATGAGCCCTATAAATTAACTGCATTCTATGTTATTTTAATTTTATCTATATCAATTAAAATTATATATAAATATATCTTTTCATAATAGGTAGAAATAAAAAATTTCAACTAAAAGCCACGCCGCCGACAAAACCCAACCGATCGTTTTAGGGCAAAAGAAAAGTGAAATAAGAAGGAAAAAAAGAGAAAGAAAGAGCAAAAGGGATAGCTGTGCGTGGGCTCCACCGCTACTAGCGCACGTTGGAGGAGGAAGTATTTTCCTTTCTTGTGGCTTCTTGTTCCCTCGCCGTCCGTCGTCGTCGTTGTCTTCTTCTTCCGCTGTCGGACCCCAGCTTTCCTCGTTGCCCGTTGCCATCCTACATCGGCCCACTACCTTGGAGCACGGCAGCATCGATCGTCCCCGTGATTTTCTCCCCGACGACGATACCAGAGGCGGTGTGCGGTGTTTCTGCATGCTACAGGCAACCCCACATGGATGACATGCTATTTCAATCTTTGAAGCCAACAATTCGTTGGCATCAATAGGATTGCCCCTTCCGTGTTCTTTACAAAATCACTCGCTCACCATCAAATCAAAAGAACTATGTCGGCCTTTCTCTTAGTTCTGCAGCGTTTTTTTACTTCAGATGTATCCCAGGACAGCTAACAGCCTTAGCGGCCTTCCTTTCGATGTGTTGTCATCAGCTTGGGTTCCTTCACTCCTGTACCATAGTAGTCACCATCTCCTTATACTTTAAGCTCAACAACATTTTAGCAGTCTACCTACAAAACCAGTTCCAGCAAGATTAATGAATGCTTCATTAGGAGACTATGGTGTTTTAGATTGACCAAAAGGAAAATAAGGGAGAAAATATAGTGAGATTCAAAGCTTTTTCTTTCTACATATACAATCGTCCATCAGGATTTCACAGAAGCTGAATCTGTTATCTTGATGGTATTAATAAACCTTTTCTCCAGACCTCCATCTTAGTTATCCCTATTGAAGTACTAGTTAAGTGCCCGTACGTTGCACCGGAATTTAATAAAAAAATTCATTGTACATGTTCTAAAGCCTCAAAAGCAAGCTAAACTCATTATCATCATTCGATCATCAAAACACATCTGTCGTCGGTTTCCATATGCCTGTCGACTGTTAAGCTAGCCACTAAGAAATGTCATTGCACCTCGCTGCTGATAGCACATTGCTGTGCACCTCACCGCCATCATGCACTTCGCCTTGTACCTCACCACCGACAACACCTGGTGTATAGTACATAAGTATGTGGTATGTATATTGTATTGTACATGTGCATGTGTACTGAGATATCTCCCAGACACCTTGCACCGATATCTCCCAGACACCTCACACCATCTCCTCTCTCTCAGGTGATATCACTCGCTCACCATCAGTGTCAACGACCGAGATGCGACCACATCGCCCTCCCGGGGTTGTCTTCTACCTCCGGCCGTCTCTCTCGGAGGAAAAACAGAGGCGGCGCCCCACTGTGGTTCAGCTTTAGCGGCGATCATCAATGGAAAAGGAGGATACATGGATGTTTATGGAAGTGAGGGGAACCCATTTTAGGGTTTTGGAAAGCTTGGAGGTGGGTGTTGGCGGCTGGCGGCAAGAGAGAAGTTTGTGGGCCTTCAAGCTGAGCTAGGGTTTCCCAGAGGTCATTTGGCGGGGTTGGCGTTGATTTGACCATATAGGGCTCACAAGGAACACAAGAGTGGCGTTGATTTGGCTCGAGAAGCTCCCTATAGGGCTGTCTACGGGGAGGTGTGTTTTGAGTTGGCGGTAATCTTCGCCGGCGGGATTATCGGGTAAAGCTCAAGCTCGATTGAGCTTACCTGTGTGTTAGGCATGTCAGGGAGGCGCTATGACCAAAAGCAATCGAAGCATGGCGGTTGAATGAGGGAGATCAAGTGTGCGGCTCACAGGGCTCAGGGGAAGAAGAAGGAGGAGCTGCGGTGAAGGAGAGTTCAATTAAATAGTTCTGAGGGGTAGAGGGAGTGGGGCGAAGCTTTTAGGGGAAGCAATTGAGCTTAAGCGGTGAATTGAGGCGGTCGAAAGTAGTATGGCGGTTTGGAGTGCTTGCGTGCGACGGAATGAGTTGTGGGTCAGTTGGTGCTTTGCACGAGGGAGGAGCAGGGTAGGCGGCTGACGAGTGGGACCACTGCCGTCAGCTCGGGGTGAACCCAGGCGCGCGCACAGCTGCAAGTCAGAGCAGCGACGGTTGACGCGGGCGAAGGCGGTGGGGAGGCGCCTGCGCGTGCAGCGCCAGAAAGAAGGAGGCGGCGGAATGCCAAAAAGGGAAGGCGGGTTTTGGATCTTGCTAAATTGGGAGAGAATTGAATTCAAGCAGAAATTCAATTAAAAATTTCAAAAGCTTGAATTTTTGGGGTGTTTCATCACTCCTGTACCATAGTAGCACATCTTATACTTTAAGCTCAACAACATTTTAGCAGTCTACCTACAAAACCAGTTACAGCAGTCGAGCATTGTGGGAAAGCAAGGCAATTGAAGCAAGATTAATGAATGCTTCATTAGGAGACTATGGTGTTTTAGATTGACCAAAAGGAAAATAAGGGAGAAAATATAGTGAGATTCAAAGCTTTTTCTTTCTACATATACAATTGTCCATCAGGATTTCACAGAAGCTGAATCTGTTACCTTGACGGTATTAATAAACCTCCTCTCCAGACCTCCATCTTAGTTATCCCTATTGAAGTACTAGTTGAGTATCCAAACGTTGCTACGGAATTTAATAAAAAAATTGTTGTACATGTTCTGAAGCCCGAAAGCAAGCTAAATTCATTATCATCATTCGATCATCAAAGCACATTTGTCGTCGGTTTCCATATGCCTGTCGATTGTTAAGCTAGCCACCAAGAAATGTCGTCGCACCTCGCCGCCGATAGCACATTGCCGTGCACCTCACTGCCATCATGCACTTCGCTTTGCACCTCACCGCCGAAAACACCTGGTGTGTAGTACATGAGTATATGGTATGTATAGTGTATTGTACATGTGCATGTGTATTGAGATATCTCCCAGACACCTTGCACCGTCTCCTCTCTCTGGTGTGCTCCCTCGTCCAACCGCCCTCACTGTGGCCCCCTCTGCCTGCCGCCGGCCAGTTTGGACTGCCGCTATTCAGTCCTTGTCTGCACCACTGGAAAGCCCGAGCCTCCCCATCGTCAACACCATCAGAATCGGGTCCTTGTCTTCCTCACCGCTAATATTGTCTTCGTCCTCGCTACCGGCTGCCGACATGCGAATTCTTCCTAATTTGACCAAGTTTTAATGGTAAATATTTTCTATAGTTTCAATTGTTAAATTCACATCAAATTATTAAGGAGTGGAAATGCAGTAAAAATTAAAAGAATAATTTAAAAGATGCACTATTACTATTAGGCTAATTCCTAACCCCATGGCCTACTCTAGCCTAGTCGGGTGTGCTGGCCTATCAAGCTAGTCCGCTTCACCTGATCACGCAATGCCGCTAACCCTCCGCCACCTCCCTCTCTTTCTCACTCTCTATAGATTATGTGATGCACGCGTCATACTGCCATAGCCCGTAGGCACTAGAACGGACAAAGTCGCAGAGAGGTTGAGAAGGCAAGCTTGGCTGTGCGATGCACACACAGCATGGGCCAGGTTGGCCTTGGTCCTCAGGATAGCAGGACGTGGAGCGCACAGAGCACGTGTCCATGGCGGACTAGAACGCATGGCACAGGCAGAGATGCCAGCATGGGAGCAGCAGCACGCACACCTCACCCTCGCCGTAGGCCTTGCATGTCGTCGCGACTGCCTTGGATGCGGCGTCGTCGGCATTGTCACTCGTAGGGGTCTTGAAGCCACAAAATTTTCCTCTACATATATGATGAGATAGCTTCATAGAAGAAAGCAGAAGCAGATTATATTGCTTAACATAGACATCAAGCTTAAATTTTATTCTCAGGCGCAGCAATGATAAAAACAACAGGGGTGAGTATTTGACCACTTGACATCGAGTTGGAGTGGGTCTCTGCTACGTTCTTGGACAATAAACAGCACATAGTAACAACAACTGGACAAGGTACAGGGCCTGTTTTGAGTGACAACAAATGTCGTTCATTAGAAAAGAAAACTGATGTCTACAACGTCAAGTTGAAATAAATATACGTTTTTTATCTGGAGTCTACCCATCCCAATTTCTTACATGGAGACAAGGAGTTATTAGAACAAAAAATTGAAAGAGATTAAAAATACCAAGAATACCATTCAAATAGCAAAAAAGTGAATAAAATTCAGAGAGAAGACAACTAATACCAGGGAAAATTAATTTGTTATGAAATCACTTATTTGAGGATGGACAAGTAATATATGGTGCTGTAATATCACAAGTGATATGTTCTACAGCTTCATTTTATTCTCTGAACATACCATTAGTCCTCAACTTGCTTTAGCAGCAACCACCGACAATTGCGGTGTAACCTCGGGAACCAAGTGTCCGTTCATGACATGGTTAACATGGTCAGTTTTTGCACCTACTGCCCAAAAGCTTGCTGTTTTGATGTCATCTTTCATCATACACTTAGAGTAATCCTCATGGTTGGACACCACATTGTTCTTCCCTCTGAACTCTATTGGAAGGACTTTTGGACCAATTTTTTCTCCTGAGACTGCTTGCCATTGTAATAGGGATAAACTCAGGGGAGTTTTAGATAACCAAGACCACTTCTTTAAGTTTCTTACTTGGGGTGGTAGCATAAGGCTTGAGATCTAGCACATGGCTAAGAAAATAAAAATAGTGAAAAATAGTTGAAACTTAAAAGGTAATTGTAAGTGGCTCCTAGTTCAGGACTTGGTTTTGCTAAAATAAAACCAAAATTGAATTTCAGAAAACACCAAATACGCTAAATTTGCTCAAATACAAGTGGTACAAAGTGCTTGAACAAAATGATTCAACATTGAACTTATATCACTCTAATTTAACTTAATTGTAGATTCTTGGTTTCATTTATTTTATTGGCATGGCTTGGCAACTTATAGAGAATGATTAGAAGTTAGTGTAATTGTTGGGATGTCCTCGTCACGTCTCCTTTGATCAAAGAACAGAATGAACTAATTTCTGATCTTAAAGGCAGAAATAATAAGCTTAGTTTATTTTCCCCTTCTTTATCAAGATGGTAGATTTTTTTTAAATTTTTTTGCTTGCCAAGGAGTGTTCAGCTGACATCTGGAAAAGAAAAGGAAACATGCACCTATACCACTTGAGGGGAAAAACATTTAGATAATTGGTAACTCATATTTCCTTCTTATATTCATCGAACTCCATAGAATGAAAAATGTGATCATCCGTGGCTTCCAAGATTTCTGTAACTCATAAGCAACTAAACAAAAACTGGCATGTAAATGCTCCTTAGTTGATACACAATTGAGTGGATGATTTCAACATAATCAGGTCGTGCAGCAATGAAGACGGGCATCCTACTCTGGTCAAGCTTGTCAGAGCCCAGAAAATTGTAAGAAAATGTTTAGATTTTGACAAAATTCGGATGCAACTTAGCGACTTTCGAGATGTGGCCAACAATCCCTAGTTATTTTACCTTGGATAATACTGCTGAAATCCACAATTTTAACTAAACATTTCAGCAGTAGCACATCAGGAACATATCGCTAGGCCTGCAAGGGAAGGGATGATGAACTGGCCTGTTTTTTTTTTTTTTTTGGGCTGAAGCTTATAGTTTTTTTGTTGCGGTTTGTAATTTTTGGGCTGTTCATGCGAGATATTATAGAGTACCAGAAATTCACATGTGATTTTTGTCGATATAAATAAAGTTGGTACAGTATATACTACAATTAATTAGTAAACCTTATCTTGAAAAGATACCCCGTTTAAAAGCTAGTTACTGTAGAAAAACTAAAAAGTAGCTCTTAGAAGCTGAAAAAAACTGCCCAAAGATGACCAGACTAGAGGAAACAGCTTGGACAGGTACTTAGAAGAAAAATACAATTGCAGCAGCTGTTGCTACTGCAGGGGACCTGCTTCCTTGTAGAAAGCGGACACACCTGAGAAGGCGTCGATGTTGGGGCTAAAGCTCTGTTCAGATATTCAGAATCGCAGTGTGATGATATGCAGTGTGGCAGACTTTGGTAGCTACCAAGAATTTTTGTCATAGCTAGTAAGCTACCTTTTTTCTTAGATAAGATAGTGTTGTTACATGATTAATAAATAGACATGAAAAACAAAGACAGTCGACATAATTTATGGAATGTACCACAATGACCCGTTTTGTTAGCCCTTCTGGGGCGTAAATGTAGCGTAAATGTAAACTTCTTATCAGTTGTAACCGATGCTACCTTGGTCGAGGGATCACACTGGATTTGTCGTTCTCACATGGGCTGATGCCGCTGTGTCAGGGTGGAGCAAGGGTTCGGAGATTTTCTCGATTTGCATGAGAAGATCTTCTTCTTAATATAAGCCCAGGGGGTTTCTTCCCCCGCAGGTCGAGTTTTTTTGTAACCGATGCTAGTTTCTCTCTCTTGAAGGCTGCACCTGCACGTATGGACTTGAAACAAGGAAACCCAAAAATTGAGACAGCTGCAAGTACCGCCTTGAAAACCAAAAGTTGCTAGTATAACAGAAGCTACAGAGTGCAGATGATAGTCTCGTTAAGCCTTCGAGCACAGTTTCATGAAAATTGAAGCTGCAAGTTAGCTAATAAGTTAAGCTGCAATTTACCATATCAGAAGCAGGGTGTCATCGGAGTCCAAAGCATGTTTGTCATGGATGTTGTTGAGGCCATCACGCATTAGATTACTTGATAAAAAGAATAACAGGTCAGAAGAATTGATATACAAGCAAGCCTCATTTTACTGAGGAAAAAATTGTTTTGAACTGCAAACTGTGTATTGTTATAAACCCACTGGTATCAAGTATGGAATGCTAACATATAAGAGACACGACATTACATGGGAAAAGTTGAACATAAAAAGAAATACAATAAGTTTATTCACTACTGTACAACAACAAAATTTCAGAACAAAAAACTACAATTTTAGTTGTATCTAGGCAACAAAAGATGACACATTATTAGGCTGACAATTGTACATGAAAAAATTGCTGACTTCATTCCTATCGTGAAGATTTCACCAGTCTATGCAAGAACAGCCCAGCTGCTTCCACTACCACTGATTTGGGAATGCTTCCCTGTAGCTCATATCTTCATTATGAGAAACTTCTCTTATTGTCGCATCCCTAGCGTGGGCGTTGAGAAGCCTCTCTGCAATTCTATCTTTCGTGGTAACTTTCTTCTTCAGCATAGAGGATAGTGTTGGTGCCTTTGTCTTACCTCGACGGCCCCATCGAGCCAGTGTTTCTGAAGGCTGGTCATATGCTGCTGCCGAGTGGGAAGCTGAAGCAAGAGCCGCTTCCCGCAAAACATCTTCATTGTGCTGACGAATTCTTGCACGGTGGGCTCTTTCCTGTGCCTTGTCATCCCTCTCTCTTTTCCGGACATTCTTAATTGCTTTCCTTGCCAACTGCTCCATTGTAATTTTACCAAGATCATGAGCTCCATTGCTGTCACCAGTGTCACTATTTCTGTTTGTCATTCTTGAAGGAGAGGACTCCTGCATATATTCACCACCACTGCTTTCATCCGGTTGAATCAGATTTCCTCCCGCATCACAACTGTCTCCATTCTGCTCAATGGGATTTCCTCCCACATCACAATTGACACCATTCTGACTAATTAGATTTCCTTCTGCATCACGTGGGACAATGGGTCCATGAAAAGGGCATATCTTGATATCCCTTCGCTGGCAAAGACCTCCTTTCTTCAGAGGTGCACGACATGGTAGGATCTCAACAGGCTCTTCTTTATAAACTGAACTGTGAACACTTAACTCCGCAATCTTTGCTGCAGGTATAACAGCATCATTATCCACCCTCCCCCAATGGCTCTCGAGCTCAAGCCCCCTCTGGTTTACATGTGCATCCCCACTTGAACCCCAACGGTCCAGGACAGAACTCCATGGTAGCACAGGAGCTTCAGCAAGGAGCCTTGCCCTCTCTGGATCCAGCTTTCGAGATCTATTACCAGCATCTGGTGCCTTGCCATTACCAGAATTCACTCCACCCACTGCCCTCTTTCCCTTTCTAGTGTCCTTGCTAGTACTTGCAACATCTGCACTGCTCTCAACTCTAGCAGGACTAGGAACTTCAATCTTTCCCTCGACCCAAAAGTCATCATCCTCTTCTTCCTGAACATCCTTCCGCCTATGAACATTATCAAGATTGAGACCAAGTTCACTGCACCGGTCTCTCACTGCACGTATCTCATTCTTAACATCGATGAATTCCTTCAACGCAGAATCTCTGAACCGGTTATCCGCAAGATTGACCCTAACAAGCACAGATATCCACTCCTGAACGGTGACCAAATGCTTTGACACAAGGAGCCGGTACGCCTCCCTCAATGCATCAAAAACTACCTCATTCTCCTGAGTCTCAGGCACCCATTCCCCAGCCATCAACGACACCATCCTAATACTCCGCATCGCCAAAGATGCAATCTCCTGCGCCTTATCATCCTCATCTGCATAATCCTCAAATTTCTCATACTCAGTGCGGATGATCTCCAAACCATTGCGGATCTCATCAATCGTGGACCGGATTTCAGCCTTGATGGACGCAAGGTTTTGGCGCAATTGCTCGACCTTGGCAGTCAAGATCTCCTGGGTGCGTGCCTCCCGTGCAGCACGAGCCTCAACGGCAGCACGGAGGCCAGGGAACTGGACGCGGGCGGACTCCTTGAGGTACTCAACCGCAAGCCGGAGCTGGCGGTAGTGCGCACCGAACAGGTGGTGCCAGCGCTCGAGCGCCTGGACGGCGGCCTTGCGGAGCGTCGCAGAGGAGGCGGCGGGCGGCGGGAGCGGACGTGCGCGGCGGAAGTCGATGGCGAGCGGGAGGAATCCATCGAGGGCGTCGGCGAGCAGGGAGCGGAAGAGCTTGGAGCGCATGAAAAGCTCGTCGACGATGGTGAAGGCGAGGAGCCGCACCTGCGCAAAAAGGGGAGAGGAGATTAGCGCGCTAGGGTTTGGGGGAATTGAGGATTAGCATAGAAGATTCGGGGAGTACGAGGGGGGCTTACGTACGTGGGAGTGGGGCTTGGACATGAGGGAGAGGAGGCAGCGGAAGGCGTCGCGGATGGCGCCGTCGGAGGCGCGGGCGGAGGACTTGATGGCGCGGAGGAGCGCGGGGTCGACCGAGGGGGCGGTGGTGGAGGTGGCGCGCTCGATGAGGGACGCTATGGAGGACTCTGCCGCCGAGGAGGAAGAGGGGTTCGAGCTCGGCTCCGCTTCCGCCGGCGCTGGTGGCCGGCCGGAGGAGGCCATCGGGCGCGGCATCGCGGCGGTTGGTGGCGAGACCTCGAGAGGAGAGGCGTGCGCGTGCGGCAGTTCGTTCCGTGGGCCGTGTGGTCGCCGCGATGGTTATTTAATTGGATTTGGCCCTCTGCCTGTGGGGCCGGACCGGCCCACCAAGTCGGTTCCTTTGAACGGAGCTGATACTAGTTTGTGACGTTGAGAAAAGGTGGCTGACGAGTTCAGTTCCGTCAATTCGTTTCTATATAAAGAGATGGATTATTTATAGAATGATATAAATAGTAGATTGAAAACACAGAGATAGGTGAAAAAACTCATGTTCTTTTTTTTATTGCTTTCTTTTTTATGTATGTATAAAATAGCCAATGGGACTCCTTATATAGTCTAGTTGTGATGTGTTCACCATAGGCTAAGGCTTCAAGCCTAGGCCTAGGTTTCCCAATGCTCCCTTTTGGACACTCATTCGACACGTTTATACCTTATCAAAACTCCATAAAACTCAGTGGGAAAAATTTGGAGAAAGAGTATGTGATACATGTTATGCTATATTACACGAATTGCCTCATTAAAAAGCTTGACCAAGAAACTTTAGGAAAGCTTGTCAAGGGAAAAGACTATAATCTACCCATTTCTATTTAATCTACAGGATTTATTCTTTGGTACTTGATTTTTGTGATCAAGTTTTAATAACGAGTTTAAGAAAAAATTTCCCCCTGAATTCTGCATCTCTTTAAGTCTCATCATTCCAATTTTTCGTACGCATCTTTCAAAACTAGATGTTGGGAATGACTTAGTGAATAAAACTGCAAGATTTTCACATGACTTAATATGCAGTATCTTAATTTCGTCCATCTTTTGCAATTCATGAGCATAGAAGAATTTGGGGTTGATATGCTTTGTGAGATGACTCTTCACATAGCCCGTCTGTACTTGTGCAACACAAGCTACATTATCTTCATATATAATTGTGGTAGCTTGCATGATATTTAACCCACATGATTCTTGGATGTGGTGAATCATTCGTCGAAGCCAAGAACATTCTCGTCCGGCTTCGTATATCGCTATGATTTTCGAGTGATTCGTCGAAATCGCTATAAGCCTTTGCTTAGACAATTTTCAAGAAATTGCAGTTCCACCACATAGTAATGCATAGCTTGTTTGTGACCTTACAGTATGCTAGTCTGACAGGTACCCTGCATCTGCATAGCCAATTATATTCAAGTCTTGGTTCTTTCTGTAGAATAATTCAAGGTCCTTGTTTCCCTGGAAGTATCGAAAGATGCTCTTTATTCCCTGCCAATGTCTTTTGGTAAGTTCTGCACTATGCCTTACTAACAGGTTTACAGCAAATGCATTGTCTAGTCTAGTGTAGTTCATTAAATACATAAGTGCTCCTACTGCACTTAAGTATGGAAATTCCGGTCCCAGGACTTCCTCCCCCTCTTCCCTAGGTCGGTACGAATCCTTGTCTTGCTGTAAAGATCTCCCGATCATCGGTACTTTCGATAGGTATGCCTTCTCAAAGCCGAACATTTCTAATACCTTCTGGGCGTAGGCTGACTGATGTACTAATATTTCGTCAGAGACATGCTCGAGCTGCAAGCCTAAGCAATATTTGGTTTTACCTAAATCTTTTATTTCAAATTCTGACTCCAAATAAGAACTTGCTTCCTTTATGTCTTCCATGGTCCCGATGATACTTAGATCATCTACATATACTGAGATTATACAAAATTCATTCTAGGATCATCGTATAAATACACAGGGACAATCTTCATTGTTCGTGTAGCCTTTCTTGCATAGAAAGTCGCTTAAGCAATTATACCACATCCTACCTGATTGCTTAAGTTCATACAGTAATTTCCTGAGTTTCACATTGTATAGACTTCTATTTGCTCTGTCTTGGTTCACAATAGGGATACCTTCAAGTACCTTCATATAAATATCTGAATCTAAGTTTCCACAAAGGTATGCAGTTACCACATCCATCAATTTTATTTCTAAGTTCAAGTTTACTGCTATTGAGATTAAGTATCTAAAGGTAATTCCACTCGTGACCGGGAAATAGGTTTCTTCTCCTAAACGTTGAGCGAAACCTTGTGCAACAAGCCTTGCTTTATATCTTACAACTTTATTTCTTTCATTTCTCTTTCGAACAAATATCCACTTATGCCCTACAGGGTGCACATGGGGAGGCGTGGTCCAAACACCTCTCTTTTGTTTAGAGATAATAATTCAGTTTCTATTGCCTTGTTTCAATCTTTCCAGTCTGATCTTTTTTACATTCAGCGAGCGATGTGTGCTCTGGATCAAGATCGATGATTGTGGTAATTTTCTTTACAAAATAGATATCAACATTGGCTGTTGTCCTATTCATGGATTCTCCTGTGTGCATTTAGTTTATAGCTATTTCATCATGAGTTGATTCTTCTTTTGCTTCTACCTGCTCACTTCTCATTTCAGTTGCGGCGGCAAGTCTCTTTAGTTTTTCAGCTCCGATGTGTGCACACACATCCATGTTGATTTCTTCCTCCATGGTAATGTTCAGATCCAGTATGTCCTTTTTCTAAAGGTGCCATAATGGTACCAGGTCTCAACTGGCTCCCCTTCTGGTTATAGGAAACTTCAGTGATTGTTGTATCAAGTTCTTCTTATCCTTTTTCACCAGACGTCCCCCAGTTACTTAGGGTTCGAGGGGCCAGAGTTCTCGTCCTTTTATTCTGAGGCCTTTGGATGGGATTAGAGATACCTTCAATTTTCTTTGGTATTTCAACCCTCCCCGATGCATTGCGTGTAGCCACATGCGCTTGGTCAGACTCTTTAAATCATTAAAGTGATCAGGCAATTGGTTTGCTAATGCTTGCAAATCAATGATCTTCTGAACTTCTCTATTTGTTTCACTAGTGTGCGGGTTATGTGCATGGATTCCCGTGGCTTGCCACGTAATTTCTCGATATTTTTCATCAAGGGGTTGATTTTCTCCCCCTAATGTCGGGAAAATATCCTCATCAAATATACAATCAGCGAAATGGGCAGTATGCAAATCTCTTGGGTCTAAATATGTGATTATGGATGTTGTCTCATAACCAACGTATATCTCAGTCTTTCGGAGAGGACCCATTGCAGTACGCTGTGAAGGGGTTATAGGTACATAAGCCTTGCATCCAAACCTCTGGAGATGAGAAATTTTCGGTGCTGACCCTTACGCTAGTTGCATAGGTGAATGGATGTTACATGCCAATGGTCTAAATTTGATAAGAGTTGCTGCATGTAGGACTGCGTGTCCCCAACATGTAGTTGGTAAATTACAATTCTGCAAAAGCAGTCAGGCAATAAATTTAATTATCTTAATTAATGCCTCTGTTAGTCTATTCTGAGTGTGGACATGCGGTACAGAATGTTCAACTGTAATTCTCATTGCCATGCAATAATCATGAAATGTCTTTGAAGTAAATTCTCTTACGTTGTCCATTCTGATGGACTTTATATGATGATCAGGGAAAATATTTCTAATGCGAATTATCTGTAAGATCAGCTTTGCGAAAGTATGGTTTCTCGTAGATAATAAATATATGTGTGATCATTTCGGGGAAGCATCGATGAGCACTATGAAATATTTAAATGGTCCTGATAATGGCTGTATGAGACCTCAAATGTCTCCTTGGATGCGCTTCAGGAATGTAGCGAGTTTATCCTTTACTTTCATAGTAAAAGGTCTAGTAATGAATTTTTCGGTGACACATGTAAGACCTGGGTGGTCTAATCTGTCATGCCAGAGACAGAAGAGTTCAGAACTTCTAAATATTGTTTTCAGGGGCAATATAGGCTGCGGGTGCCTTGATATTAGTACAGTATAGCTCAGTTTCTAATGAATGAAGTTTTTCTAATACCTTTTTTTTATTTGCTTCACGCTTCGTAATGGGTATGTATTTCTTACCATACTCTTTTTCAGTCGCAACATGGAAACCATTGCGCGCGAATATCCTTGAAACTTAAGAGAATTCTAGTCGATTCTGGGTACAATAAGGCTTCTTGAATGACCAAAGTTGTGCCCATTGGAAGTATAATTGTGGCTCTTCCTAAACCTATTATACAAGCATTGCTATTGGCGATTGTTATAAGGCTGCAAGCAATCTTGCTAATCGACTGAAAGAATTTTGTCTTTCTCAATATGGTATTGGTTGTGCCGCTGTTAGCTAAGCACACTTCCTTCATAGGGCGCCGCACGTGTTCTTCGATCCACGGAGCGATTCGTGCTGATAACGTGTTGAGGAATCGTCGCTAGCGAGTCTAGTCCGATCGATTTCTCTCTTATGCAAAGAGATGGATCAATCACAGAATAATACAAATAGTAGATTAGAAATATAAAGATATGTGGGAGAACTCCTGTTCTTTTCTTTATTACTTTCTTTTTTATGCATGTACAAAATAGTCAATGGGACCCCCTATATATAGTCTAGTGGTGAGATCCCACGATAGGTCAAGGCTTCAAGTCCAGACCCAGATTTCCTAACAATGATTACGTGTATATATATAGAAATTTAGAGAAAGAAAAAACACATATAAAAAATTGTGAAACACATAATAGGAAATTCTTTGTGAAAATGGGTACAACTGTCTAAGAGCAACTCCTACAGCCTGGCTAAATACATCCGTGAAACCCATTGTAGCTATTATGCCCAAAAAAAGCAGTCCAACAGTCTCGCTATGTCATTTTCTATTTTTTCCTCGCTCGGTATCCCGTTCTTCTCGCTGCCCATCTTTCCCGAGCGAGAACTACGTGCTATCCGCGGGCCAATCCCCTCCCGCGCGCGGGCTTTGCCTCTCCCGCGCAGACTTCGCCGACCCAGCCGCCCCTCGCCTCCTTCACCTCCGCTCCACCCGCCGCCTCCCCCTCGCCCCTCTCGCCGCCTCCGTTCCACCCGCCGCCGTCCTCGACTTCGCCAACCCAGCCGCCCCTCGCCTCCTTCACCTCCGCTCCACCCGCCGCCTCCCCCTCGCGGCCTCGCCCCTCTCGCCGCCTCCGCTCCACCCGCCGCCGCCCTCGACTTCGCCGACCCAGCCGCCCCTCGCTTCCTTCACCTCCGCTCCACCCGCCGCCTCCCCCTCGCGGCCTCACCCCTCTCGCCGCCTCCGCTCCACCCGTCGCCGCCCTCGACTTCGCCGACCCAACCGCCGCCGAGGAGACCGACCCACCGGAGCCGAACCAGCAGGAAGAGGAAGGGGCAGCCACCAGCCTAGGCGTAGCCGGCAGCGGGCGGGCGGCAGCCACCGGCGACCGGCGCGCAGGTATAGATCCGCCCCACCTCTTTTTTCCCGTCCTCCGCCACTACTCCCGCGTGCGCCCCCTTCCTATGCTCCCCTTTTCCTTCCCATCCGGCGCAGCTTCTTCTCGCGGCCTAGCGGGTGACCCCTTCCGGTGCTCCACGGACGCTCTCTTCCGGCGCTCGCGCCGCCCTGCCACCGGCAGTTCCCGGTCGACACCTGGGTCTTCCTCTCCCCACCATGCGGATCCCTTCGAGGTCCTCGGAATCGTGCCGAGGGACCATGTCGCAGGCGCCATCAGAAAGGGATCCGCTGTCCTCGAGCCACGGCGACGGGGACCCCAATTCTTCTGCGCTGTACTCGTTGCCCATCTTCTCGGCGGCCGGCGGGTGGGAGCAACAGCAGTTGGCGTCGTTGCCTTGGTTAGAAAATGTGGGGGTACCTGGGCTGCGGCGTCGAGTCCTTCCTCCCAATGCTGCAGCCGCTGCATCGGCCCCCTTGTCTGGCATGTACTCCGGTGAGTTCCAAATACCCAGATGCAATTTGTGAATAGCTATCTATTGCGAGCAATTTGTGAATGAAAGCATTCTTGGCAATATGTTATGTAAATAACTCAGTTTTGGTGAGCTCTGAATCATGAAAGCAAACAAGTTCTTGTGTAAACAACTGCCACTGAGTAGCGGGTTCTTGGTTGACGAGGAATCGAGGGTTGTTGGTGTAGAATCTGAGGTTGGCTTGATCTGTCTGTGTACATCATCTAGTGCAGCCAGTAGCAGCAGGAAACTAGCTTGTAAGCTAAAACTATATTGTTGTGTACTCTTGAATCAAATCATATGGTGAATCAATCCTTTCAGTTTCTCGATCGAAACGGTGAATCAATGCCATATATGCACTTGATTTTCTTTGTACAGAGACAGAGTGCATCTATATAATTCATTTCTTTTTGCTATATTTGGGGAGTTATTCAGATTTGAACTTATTTTAGATTCTTAAGAGCCATGCATCCGACTGATCCAAGAAGAGCAAAAATTTGTGAAGTATTACTGTATTAGCATCTTCCTGCACATATATGTACCTATTGTAAGTCAATAGTTTGTTGTTGTCAAAACAAGATGATATGATATGCCAGTGGATAGTAGGTTAATGCTATCATTTTTCTTTAATTATGCATTCTGAATATTGGTACAATTTAACTATCTTTTACTGTTTTTTACGAATGCATTCTATTTATTAACTGCATCTATTCATGTAAGATTAAGTCCTGCATACCACATGTATATATCTAAACTGATTCTAGAGTTTTTGCATATCCTGATATGTGGGCATGTTGGGAAAATAAGCCAACCTCTGACGAGTTGGGTTAAGTCTGAAGGTGTTTTGGAGGTTTCAGCCGAAAGGCTTGAAGCTCAGTTAAAGTCTGAAGTCTTTTTCAGTGTATTTTCAGTACTGCACGTTAGCAGATTTTGTAAGCGTGCAGTTCGGCACGTCCGTGTTGAGTCAGTCAGAATTGTTGGTTAGTAGAGTCCGGGATATGTGGATCTAGTTAGTCGTTGTAGCTGTTCGGTATTTAGTTTTACGGTGAACAGGAGAATCTGAAAATTTGCCCCTTGCGTATTGTGCTGTTTCCTCCTCCTCTGCTTTGTTCTTCCTGTTGAGTGCTCTCGGTAGTTGATTGCCTTCTATCAATGCAAAATTGAAGATGTTTTCAGTTTGAGTTTGCTGAAAGAATGTTGCTGAAACGCTGCACTGCACATTGAACTGCACATTGGACTGAATTGTAGATTTCAGTGTATGATCTTGATTGTCCATGTGTTATGTTTTCACAGGTGCCATGGATTCAGAAAGATCTTTTATTGACATGATTACAAGGGGTTGTAATCCTGCTGCTTTGTCTGATAATGTCCGACCTCCTAATGAAAAACCAGCAAGTGATGATGCTCCAGCAAGTGTGAAAGGATATCAGAAAAGGACCAAGAATTTCAGCGTCGAGGAGGATGAAATGTTGGTCTCAGCATGGCTAAATGTGAGTCTGGATCCGGTGCACGGAGTTGATCAATCACGTTCGACATATTGGAAAAGAATATATGATTATTTTCATGGCAACAAGACATTTGATTCTGATCGAACGCAAAGCTCCCTAATGAGCCGATGGTCCGGTATTCAACATGATGTGAACATATTTGCTGGTTGTGTTTCAAAGATAGAGGCTAGAAATCAAAGTGGCTTATCTATCGATGATAAGGTTAGATAACATACCTTGCCTTCCAATTGTATATGATGTTTGTCTATCTCATACAGTCTCTATGTTTTTTCAATTTGCAGCAAGCAAACGCATTAAGAATGTTCAAGGCTGAGGACAAGCACCACCAGAATTTCCCGTACATCCATTGCTGGAAAATATTGAAAGACCAGCCCAAGTGGATGAATAGGAGCAATCAGAGTGGAACTCAGAAACTAGCAAGCAAAAAGCAAAAGACCACGGCGAATTCAAGTCCTGCAACGGCTGCACAATTAGTTGTCACTACTAATGGTGATGATAGTCAGGCTGCAATGCCTACACTGGACAGACCTACAGGGAAGAAGAAGGAGAAAGACAAATTACGACAACGTTCCAGCATCGAAGCATTGGATTATCTGTTGGCAAAGAAGAAAGAGGCCGACACGGAGAAGGATTTGAAGAAAGAGGAGAGGTGCAAAAAAGCCTTCGCATTGCAGGAAGAAAAGATTAGAATTGAGGAAGAAAGGATCAGAATTGAGAAAGAAAAATTTGAGTTCAAGAGGAACCTCGAAGAAGAGAGAATTATGAATGTCGATACGAGTACCATGTCCACCAAACAGCAGCTGTTCTATGACCAGCTCCAGAATGACATACTTGCAAGGCGTCTCAAAAATTAGATACAATATCGATTTTATTTATTTTCATGGGAACATTTGGATTTTAGGTACAACATTTGGATGCATCTGAAAGTAATGGTAGGCTAGTTTGTTTGCTTTGCTTCAACTCTCCTGAAAATGTTAGTTTTCATTCATGAATTGAAATTTGTGTTTTCATCAATCCTGTATTGTATTTGGCATTTTTATTTCCAACCATTATTCAATTTCCTACAGTAACTGGATATTTATACATTTATATAGCTAATAATCAAGTGGCAGGTCATTCAATTTCATACTTGGACATATAGCTAGCATTCAATTTCAAGTGGCAGGTCATTCAATGCATGGCGTCCTCTATTTCTCTTCGGATTTCTGTCAACGAAGCACTCGTCACCATCATGAATACCAGACACAGTGAAGCAGAGATCCAGGAGGGTCTTTGTTGATATGGCAAAGCCTGATGTTTTCCTTGAGGTTAGTTAAGCATATATATGAACTATTCAATAGGGAGATGATTCTGAATTGTTCTGAATTGTGCTCGAGTAACTTCTGTTTCTGAATTTTGATGAAAATGTTGATTCATTTTTGTCGAATGATGATGGAGATGGGCTTGACATATTTGCTACTTTGAAGAAAGGGCCCTCGGAGCAGGTCTCTCCTTGAGTGAGGTCGGTAATAACCGTACAAGCAACAACAAGGTTGTCTGCTGTCACTTCTCTAGTGCTGGTCATGAGAAAAAGGTAAGCCCTGAAAGCATGTTGTTGGATTGAAATGATAAAACAGATTTTAGGAGATAGTCAAACAGGAAACAGAAACTGACTAAACAAAGAAAAGTTCCAATTCAATTACTTGGGTAAATGTTGAGTTGTTGACTGATTATGATGAATTTAAGGCTGTTGCAAACTAAATGTTCCCAGTCGCTGTGACATTGGAATCACAAACTGTATGTACACGCATCGGAATCGGAGGCTTCCGAAACAACTTAGAAAACTGTACACAAACTGTACACGAATCGGAATCGGAAACAACGCTTTCGGAAACAAATTTAAAGATGTCTTTGATGATGTGGCCGGTTTAAATATAGGAATGAAAATTTTTTAGCTAAGTTGTTGTAGCACACTTTTTTTTTGGGGAGTTTTTTTATTTTACATGATGGCTAAATCAAGGGATTTAGCATTTATTTTTAACTAACCTCTTGGAGTTGCTCTAAGGGACCTCTAATGTATGAAAACACTATGGCTCGGCAATTACGTAGAACGAGTCAAAATGCTTGGGATTTCAAATCTAAAGTAAATAACTAAGCAATCACAATTTTAATTTAGGAAAACCCATCTACTGACAGCAAATACGTTCTTTTCCTTTTGTTGTGTAATTGTTCTATCCTAATTAATTGAATCAATTCAATTCTTGTCCTCCATGCCGTTTAAAAACATGTCACCTAAGAATTGTTACAATCTATATTAATAGGTGGGTTTTTTATGTGATTTTTGGCCTGTGGTTTAAATTTTTGAATTTTAACTGTTTTTAGGATAGATTCAAAAAGATAGACAGTCATATACGATTTTAGCCGATATAACTGAAGTTGATACAGTATATACTACAATTGACTAGTAAACACTATTTTAAAAAATATATCATTTAAAGGTTAATTAGTATTGTAAAAACTCGAAACAGCAGCCGGTGTGGTGACGAGCGACGAGGCAAGTGTGCCGCAACGTCGTCGAGTCTGGCCGAGTCGTCATCGTTGAGGTCAAGCTGCGAGTCACAGCAAGATTGGCAGGTGGGCCTGCACATGTCTCTGAATCAGCTCGAGAGTTCGGCTCAGAATTGATATCTCCAAGTGTACTGATTGATGGCCTCTCTCTGCGCGAATTTTTTTTACGGATAATCCGTTTTTTATTCGGAAATACATAAATATACCCGCGACAAAATTTTTTACAAAAATAATCTTCAGTCGCCACCCCATTGGGCGACTGCTATTTTTCGCCCAACCGGGAGACGACATTTAGGGAATCTGTGTATCGTTGGGCGACTACTGCAATCGCTGTACGGTGGAGCGACTTTGATTGCAGTCGCCCAACCGTTGGGCGACTTCAATTGCAGTCGCCCAGTGGATGGGCGACTTTACTCAGTCCCCGTGAATTTTTAGAGTTTTATCAATTTTGTAGTTTTAAACTGGAAAAAAATATGGTATAGTTGTAATAAAAGTTTATGTTTATTGTATGTTGTAGGTGCATTTAAAATTTTGAGAAATTTTTTGTAAGTACAATTGACTGTAGAACGTTTGATATATACATTGATATGTTTTAAGGGTTTGCAATCCGCGTGATTTTTGTATGTTTTGTCAATTTTTTAGTTATAAACTGCGTAAAAATCAGATAAAGTTGTAATAGAAGTTTATGTTCAATGTAAGTTGTAGATGCAAAAAAAAATTTGGTCAATTTTTTTTAGGCACGATTGACCGAAGAACGGTCGATACATAAAGTGATAAGTGATGTGACCAGTGGCATGTGTGGAACTCTGTACTTGTAATGTTCAGAACTCCACCGCTAGTCGTAACATGCCTTAGGGAATATTACATTTTGTCTACTGGGTGTAGCGTGGTTGTTTGCCCTTTTTGTCGCGCCCTGAAGATGGCTCCGCTGCATCTTTCTTCCTGTCAGTCTTGGTCTTGAGAGCTGCCTCACGAGCTTGAAGCTCTTCCTCCTGACGCTTGATGGCTGCTTCACGCAGACTTAACTTCTCCCGCCTCCTTTGCAGGTCATCCTCCTTGCCCTTAAGACGGATTTGGTCCACCCTCACGCGACGCTCTTGCTCATGCCGCATTTGTCGTTCCACCTCGCGAGCCTGATCCATCTTGACAAGGTATTGTCCTTTGTTTTCCACCTCGCGAGGGTTCCGTGGTCATGCCGGCGGCACCCGATCCACCCATTCGATGAACTTGCAAGCCTATGTGTGTCGTGGTAGATGTCATGGATAAAGTTGAAGAACGATAACGAGAAACAAAGGATTTAGTTGTCGTCGTTACCACAATGGATCCGTCCAGACGCACAACATCGTCCTAAAACCGCAATGGCACTTCGGACGCTCATGCCACTCCGGCACTCCAAAAGGGTCGGACCTCCAGGAAGACATTGTTGTGTAGTAGTATTGTGATGGCTTGAGGAGGAGGTTGTGTTGTGGTATGTAATACATGGGATGCCTTTATGTAGGCAGGTGAACTGGTGAGTGGGCATAGTCCATGGAGAGTACATATGAATCTTTTTGCTTTTTCAGGCTTTTCAGAGGCCAGTGTAGCAATAAATGTCCCTCCGTAGGCTTTTCAGAGGCCAGTCTATGTAGGCTTTTCAGAGGCCAGTCTATGTAGGCTTTTCAGAGCCCAGTCTATGTAGGCTTTTCAGAGGCCAGTGTATGTAGGCTTTTCAGAGGCCAGTCTATGTAGGCTTTTCAGAGGCCAGTCTATGTAGGCTTTTCAGAGGCCAGTCTATGTAGGCTTTTCAGAGGCCAGTGTATGTAGGCTTTTCAGAGGCCAGTCTATGTAGGCTTTTCAGAGGCCAGTCTATGTAGGCTTTTCAGAGCCCAGTGTATGTAGGCTTTTCAGAGGCCAGTCTATGTAGGCTTTTCAGAGGCCAGTCTATGTAGGCTTTTCAGAGGCCAGTCTATGTAGGCTTTTCAGAGGCCAGTCTATGTAGGCTTTTCAGAGGCCAGTGTAGCAATAAATGTCTCTATGTAGGCTTTTCAGAGGCCAGTGTAGCATTAAATGTCCCTCCGTGTTGCTATAAGTAGCACGGTTGGGGTCCCATGACATTGTAAATCGAACAAAGAAGAACCATCTCTTTCGTGGTGAAACATACCATGTCGGAAGCCGAGGGGCCAGTGGGATTTGGGTCACCGAAGGACGACATTCCCTTAGAAAGGAGGGATATGTTCGGTCCACAGTACCGATTGATATCAAGTCGGCGTGCTCAACCAGCGTGGCCGAAATGCAGACACAATGAGTACGCGGTCGTCCAGATCTTAGATTCCCCGAACGATGGCGGGCGACGTTTCTTCCGATGCTCACGCTACGGGGTACAAAATAGTAATATTACATTCTTATATTGCTTATGGACCCGCGAAGTTTACCGTCCTTTTTTTTGCAGATTGCAAAATGCGACTTCTCCCGCTGGATCGACCCTCCTCATGAACGATATGTTGATCGTTATGTGGGTACATTATGGGATCGAATATGGGACTTGGAGAACCGAATGGAGAGTCTGACTGAGGAGAACAACGACCTCCGCGAACAGATGCAACGCGAGAGGGGCAACGAGGAGGTCGTGAATATAGGAAGCTCTTACGATCCCACATGTTGCTGCGCGAACCCGAGCTGCATATGTGCATGCCACTCCCACGACGGCCAGCCACGTCCGAGGCGGCCCCCTCAGCAATTCTCCATGTGGGTGCCACGAGGCTCGTTTGGCGTGTAGGTAACGAGGGTTATGGTTGTGTCGTATTTTATTTCATGTAGTTGTTGATGTGTTGATGCTGTGGCGGTAGGACTGTTGTGTTTAGTAAAATTGTTGGGTGTAGTACTTTCCATAGATCCTGCAAGTGCAATGTATGTGTTGTTTCGTGTTGTAAGTGCGTGACTGGGCAAAGCTGGCATCTTTTGTCATCTCGCAATAAATTACTCTATGTAGGCACTTTAGAGCCTGTAGTTTCGTAATAAAAGTGGATTCGTAGCCACCAATAAATTGCAATACTTAAAAGGGAAACATTACGTTCAACGAAATAAGTGCATTACAGAAAAGGGATGTAACATACAAGGTTTACAACTGGTACATGAATTTTAGCATGCATTACAACACCAACTACTGATCCGGAAATGCATTGCATCGTCTAGCTGTGTGCCCCTCCTGACCGCATCGCCCACAACGTGCACCAGATGTTCCAGCTTGTGATACGTCCATGTCATTTCTAATACGTCGGCTCTGTCGCCGACCCTTCCCACCCTTCAGCATGTTAATATCCGGAACCCAGGTCCTCGCTGAAATGTCCAAAGTGGCGAAGTTTCCCACTGCCCTGAACCCCCGGAGCTCCCCACACCAAGCTTGCAGTATTCTCTCCTTGAAAAAGTACTCGGACATGAAGTTAGAAGGATCCATGCGCACGGTCCCGCATGCAGCGAGGACATGAGAGCATGGCCTGTGTAACAACTTAAGCTTGTTGCATGTGCAGCTAGGTTCGTTTGCATGATCTCCAAGGCATACATCGTGAGTAACAAGTGAACGAGATGTCCCAAATCCGGCTCTATCACGGAGTACCACCTCGAAACGATGCTCCCTGTTGCCCATGACATGCACTGTGTGCAATTGACCCTTCTGTGCCTTTGCCTCCATGTACGCAGTAATTTTTGACGAATACTGGGCTCCGGGATTGGCCGCATGAAGCGCGGCACTCGCGTGCCTCTCCCTGAAGTAGCGGATTGTGCTGTGAAGAACACCTTCCACGATGGCGACAAGGGGCTGAGAACGGAGACCCCTGAGAACCCAATTGTACACCTCGGCAAGGTTAGTTGTCATTATTCCGTACCTTGCGCCATCCGTGTCGTGCAACAGCGACCACTTCTCCAATTGTTCCCCCTCGATCCACTGCGAGAAGCACTTGATGTTTCGCGCGCTCCTCCTTCTTGAACCACTTGGGTTAGACTCATCGATTGCTGGCAAGCATTGCGGTTGTGCCTCCCCAGGAGTGACCGACCCCTTGCTCCTCTCGTCGACGTTCTTCCTGGTGTGCTCATCCAACAACCCCCATAAAGCATCAAATTTTCTCTGCTGGTTCTGCCTAGCCAGCCTCTTGAATAGCTTCATCAAAGATTGTTTCGGGAATTGCTTGAAAAAGTTTGCCCCTAAGTGACGACTGCACCACCGGTTTCTCATGTCCGGCCAAAAAGAGGTCTCCTCAGGGTCTTCCTGAAGTTTTCGTATCGCCTTTATAATACCGGCGTGGCGATCATGGATTATGCACACACCAGGTCTGGTGCCTACAACTCCACCCCTCACATGTCTCAGAAACCACAGCCAGCTCTCATAATTCTCACTCTCCACAAATGCAATGGCCAGCGGCAATATTTGATTGTTACCGTCAACGCCTATGGCCGTCAGGAGCTGCCCTTTGTATTTGCCTGTCAAGAAGGTCCCATCTATTGAGATAACTGGCAGCATGTGTCTGAATGCTTCAATGCTAGCACCAAATGCAAAGAATGCTCTCTGCAACACTGCAAATCCCGGTGGACTTATGGACGGCTTGTCGTGCACCGCGATGTACGTGCCGGGGTTCCTTTGCTGCAACACCTTAAGCATACGAGGAAGGTTGTCGTACGCCGCTTCGAAAGTGCCAAAACGTTTTTCCAACGCCTTTTGCTTCGCACGCCACGCCTTCGCGTAGCTAATCTTATACTTGAATTTATTCTCAATAGCTAGCATAATATGTGTGGCCGCAACATCTTTCTTCTCCACTATCTCCCCATACATCAAATTGGCGATAAATTCGGACGTCAGGTTACGATGGCTCGCCAAGACTGTGTTTACAATGCAGGAGTGCGGCTCCACCTTGGACACAATCCAATGAGTCTCATACTTGGGTCTACGTGCGTGCACCCTAAAAGGACAACCAGTCTGCTCGCACTTCACAGTGTACTGCTCCTGGCTTGATTTGACGACGCGAAATGTCCGTTGCATTGAAAGGGCCCAAAGTTTGATGGCATCCTGCAGCGCTTCCTTGTCAGCAAACATAGCATGCACCCGAACCTCTGTTTGATGATACTCCCATGGCGATTCATGCTCATCATGTGCGGAAACACCCTCCGCATTATACTGGTTCCATTCTTCGGGGATAGGAACTTCTTCATCATCGGAACTGTCCTCCTCGTCGTCCTCTACAGCTTGCTCTTCATCCCATGCCCTCTGGTCATCAGATTCCATCTGATGCACGATATACTCATTATGCTCTCCTTCATCAGCTTGCCCAGTTCCCTCTCTATAGCTTGACAGCTGTAACTCTCCTCCATGTACCGCATCGGCTTGCCCAGTTCCCTCTGTATAGCTTGACGGCCTTAACTCTCCTCCGTGTACCGCATCGCCTTCATCACGAGCAACTTCATCAGCTCCACCGACGTGCGGCCCGCCCGAGGTGCTAGCACCCCCCGAAGCATAGGCGGACGCACGAGCTTGCGCAGCTGCTTGTAGTGAGCACGGTTGCACAAGCAGGACACACTCGTATCCACGGCGCCGGCACCCTTGCACAAAGCCCTTCCACGAACCAGAGCGCACCAATGTCTTCAACTCCCATCTGATGTCAGTGGAAGACCGGCTCCAAAGCCCTTGCACAACGACGCTGCACACCTCGGGGTCCAATGAAAAACTCTGGGTCAGCCAATGCTGCACATCTGTCATTTGAGCATTCTCGTCATCCGGAAGTACGAGAGTGACTTGCGGAAAATCGCTCAAATCCACACCAGTCGGACCATCACGAATGATTCCAACACCATAATACACTCTCAATGTAGTACTGGCCATTAATGATGTATGCCTACATGTATGATTGAAATTTACGACATGTCAAATAACATGGGAGTTGAAGACTGTAAATACAACATAATTAAAAAAAATACCTGGATCCAAATCGATTGAATAGCTTCGACTTCTCTTCTCTCCTCACCTCCTTTTCTTCCCCTCCTCCCTCTCTTCTCCTCTTCTTTTCTTCCTCTTCCTCCTCTCTTCTCTCTGGGCAGAATGAATGAGTAGAATGGCAGAACGAGGGGAATGTGCTCGGGGTTAGTGGGCGGCATAATTGCAGTCGCCCTACGGTTGGGCGACTGCAATTGAAGTCGCTCAACGGTTGGGCGACTTCAATCGAAGTCGCTCAACCGTACAGCGATTGCAGTAGTCGCCCAACGGTACACAGATTCCCTAAATGTCGCCTCCCGGTTGGGCGAAAGGTAGCAGTCGCCCAATGGGGTGGCGACTGGAGATTATTTTTGTAAAAAATTTTGTCGCGGGTATATTTATGTATTTTCGAATAAAAAACGGATTATCCGTACAAAAAATTCCTCTCTGCGCCCTGTTTAGGGTAGATTCTTTCCTGATTTTGATTCAAAGCATGAGACATGCATGTAGATTTATTGGGGTGACTAGCCTACATGCGTACGTGAGAATGGGAGCTCAAGGACGCGCACTAAGGGTTTGTTTGGGAGAGCTCCACCAACTCCAGATTCATAAAAAACAGCTCCACTCCACGAAATTTTACCCAAACGCTTCAGCTCCGCGAAATCTGGATTCACCAAAATCCTGGATCTGAGGGCCAGATCCATGGATTTCATGGAGCTCCTCAAGGGGTGCTCCACCGTGGAGTTGGGTGGTAATTATCCACCAATGCCACTGGTTACACACCTCATCCCACCAAAAGTGGCCATTCCCACCAAAACCTCAATTTCGTGGATCTGGAGCTGCTGTACAAGCCAAACACTCCATGGTGCGATCCCAGATCCACAATGGAGCTGGTGCTCCAGATCCACGTTTTCAGTAGTGGAGCTCTCCCAAACAGGCCCTAATATTCCCACTCACGCCCCCACTCCAACAAAAAAAATGCTTCCCAAATCCCCATGACTTTCAGCCGCACCGAAAATCACTTTCAAAACGTTTCCTCGATTGGTTGGGCTTCAGCTTCTGGCTTCCGGCTTATTTTTCACTATTCATAAATTTCGTCTTTTTCTGAACTTTTGGCTTTTTGTTGAGCTTTTTTGCCGGTTCTTTTTTTCCCGAATGTGTTTGTATTATACGTAATGGGCTAACATATTTTTTTATTTTTTTTAAATTTAATTATGCTAAATAAGGCTCTGTTAGCTACAGTGTTTTTTTTCAGCCAGCTACAGTGTTTTCAGCCAAAAGCCACAAAAAAAAGCCAAACTGATCAACTATTGATTCCAGCTTTAACTACAAAATTGAAGAAATTTCAAGCATGACTTAAACTTCAAACCGCAAGAACCGAATATTATCAACTATGAAATGCAACTTTCAACAGCAAAAATTTACGACTACAAAATCAAACACTTTCAAGTACGAATTCAAACACTTTCAATTGCTAATTCCAACTTTTAGCTACCAAAATCGAACACTTTCCAGTGCAAAAATCCCCAATTTCAACTTGGGGTTGGGTTGGAGCTTTCACTTGTTTTCTCTTATCCTACCTACAGCCATGGCGTTCGCTGGCGACGGAAATTGAGGCAGCGACAGGATTAGGATTTCATTTGCTGGTGGGTTCGAACTCAGCATCACCAATGGCAAAAGGAAAGAGTGATACGGATGAAGTAATTTTCCAATGGACAAGATGAAATGTAATGGATTGTTTCCAATGCAAAGTAGCTTTTTATGAAATAATATGCAAACCTCAAATCAGTAATAAAAGGAGTAGATCGCTATAGACTTGCTTACTAGAAGATGTGTGCACAACATATGGTGTAGCACTTTCCATTATTTTAGGGAAACCACGCGTGTAGCCGTTTTGCATAAAGAAAACTCATCTAAAGTTGGAGCCCTCTGGTGGTTATGGGTATCTTGAAGTTATTAGTTTACTAGCTGAATGTCCGTGCGTTGCTATGGATTTTTAAAATTTATCATACTACATGTTTTAAAACTCACGGGTGGTAAAAATTTTTAGAATATGCATACAAATGTGTTTTAAAAGTTTTTAAATCCGTCAAGTACGTCGGAAGCTGTCAATCATACCTCGTGGTCATAAGTCGGAAGACATCAACCACACGTCATAGTCATAGGTCGAGAGCCCTCGAGCATACCTCGTCATCATAAGTCGGAAGCCGTCGACCATCGCGCGTGATCGTAGGTCGGGAGCGGTCGACCATCGTTGGTGGTCGTAAGTTGGCAGCAGTCGACGATTAATCGTGGTCCTAAATCGGGAGCCTTTGACAATGGCTCATGGTTGTACATCGGAAGTCGACGACCAACGCTCGTAGTCGTAAGTTGAAAGCCATCGAGGATACCTCATGGTCGTAAGTCAGAACACATCGACCAGCGCTCGTAGTCGTAAGTCGGAAGACATCGACCACACCTCGTGGTCATAAGTTGAAACACATCGACCAATGCTCATGGTCATAAATTAGAAGCCATCGATTACACCTCATGGTCGTAAGTTAGAAGCTGTAGACCATCGCACGTGATTGTAGGTCAGGAGCGGTCGACCATCGCTGGTTGTTGTACATTGGTAGGCCTCCGGTGCGCTTGTGCCCTGTTGCCCGACTTCGACCACTGCCCCCTTCGACTTCAACCACTGCCCCCTTCGACTTCAACCACTACCCTCTTCAACCACTGTCCCCTTTGACCACGACCCTTCAGGATCGACCACTTCCCTTTTCGACTACGATCCCCCTCAACCATGGCTTCGACTTCGACCATCTTGTGGATCTTGTCATCGAAGGTGGGGAGCTCGATCTCGGGGGTGACCTGGGGATAGGCGACGGGGATGTCCAACTGGAGGGGGGACTCGTAGTGGTGGAGGTTGTGGACGAACCAACAGGTGCCTATTTGTATTTAGATCGAGCTAGTTTGATGCAGAGAGAAGATTATTTACAACTAGAATAGTTTATGGTTTAGCCAATTGATAGTCTATTTGTATTTAATTCAATTTAATTAATTATTCTTGCTACATATAACTATGTTCTTACAAAACACGCGCAAAATCATTCATACAAAATGACTTTGGAACCATCGAAGCAAAATCAGAATTAGACATCCAAAGACGAGGAAAATTAGGCAACATACAAATAGCAAAACCGAAAAGGAAATTACCTGTATATTTGTTTTCTTTATCAAATCCCGTTGTTAGTATTCCTAAAGATTCAACGCATTGACAGTTGAGAAATTACCTATAGCTACTTTAGATCATATATATCTTGTACACTAATTAATTAATTCAATATTTAATACTAAACTATTATATGTGTAACGTAGGACCGAAGCTGGATGTACGTTGAGAACCGTGTGAGAGAAGAGTATATTAATGACATGTCTGCTTTTACAAGAGCTGCCAAGGAGGATATGTTGAATAAGAGGGTGGAATATATGTACTGTCTATGCATTGACTGTGAGAATCTAAAGATGTTTAAAAACCAAGCGCAGATTGAAGCGCACTTGATTTGAAGGGGTTTTAAAAAGAGGTATACACGTTGGATCAGTCAAGGTGAAGAGAAGATTACACAAGAAGGTGGTAATAATGGTATTGCCAACGAAGTCAATGATATGACACTGGATAATGTCGATTATGGTTCCGATTCAGATAGGTTCTTGATGACAATCTAGATCGGATGCTTCGTGATGGAGAAGGGAACTGTGATGAGAGAGAGTATATTAAATTCTGAGGCTTGATGGAGGACTCGGAGAAATCTTTGTTCATGTGGTGTAAGTCAAAGTACACGAGGTTGTCATCCGTGCTTGAATTGCTGAAATTGAAGGCAAGAAGCGGTTGGTTCGACAAGAGTTTCACGGCATTGTTAGGTCTTTTAGTGGACATGCTTCCAGAGAGAAATGAGTTGCCCAAAACCACCAACAAAATCAAGAAGGTTCCTTTGTCTATTGGGAATGGAAGTAGAAAGAATACATGTATGTCCAAACGACTGTATCCTTTACAGTAAAAAGTATGCAAACATGCATGTATGACCAGTGTGCAACACCTCCCGATACAAGTGTAATAATCAATCAGATGACGGCGAGGGAATAGATGTGAAAGAGAACCTCCTACTAAAGTTGCATGGTATCTTCTTGTGATTCCCCATTTGAAGCTGTTTTTTGTGAACCCAAATGAGGCAAAACTATTGTGTTGGCACTTGGAAGAGCGTAAGAAGGATGCAATACTAAGACACCTTGCTGATTCCACCTAGTAGAGAAACATTGATAGGAGATTTGTAGACTTTGGTTCAGAACAGAGGAATATAATGTTTAGATTGAGTATAGATGGAATAAATTATTTCGGTAACATGACAGCCGACATAGCACTTCTGTAACTCTCTACATCTACAACCTTCCTCCTTGGTTATGTATGAAGCGAAAGTATATTTTGTTATTGATACTTATCCAAGGGCCAAAACAATATAGGAATGATATCGATGTATATCTAGCACCATTGGTGGAAGATCTAAAAATATTGTGGATCGAAGGGGTAAAGGTATGGGATGCGTACATACAAGAGAACTTCACTTTATGCTCCTTGTTGTTCTGCACCATAAATGATTATCCTGCCCATGCTAACCTGTCGGGCTAGAGTATAAAAGAAGCCAAAGCCTATACTCACTGCTTAGATGATACTGAAAGTGTGTGGCTAAAACACTTGTGCAAAACCGTGTAAATGCTTCACCATAGGTTCCTTCGGAGAGCTCACCCATACCACAGGATGAAGAAACAATTTGACGGAGAGAAGGAGGGCAATTAGACCAAATAGTATTATCCTTCTTTTGCAGGTGTTGTAACTTGCTTCAGCGTGGAAAGATGTGACAATACAAGAGAGTAGCAATCATCGTGCATGGCAAAGGAAAGATGAGGAACTTTCAACAATGGCAATCACATAGATCAATATCATCTCCCTTGTGAGTCTTGATGGTTTCCAAAAAGAGCTTACATTGTATATAGCGATGTTGTGGTGATACTAATAGTATTTTTTTTCTTGCTAGATTTGTATCCTTCATGATAACAAGGAGCTGCTATTGTATAAGTGTGCTTTTGGCTATAGATTGGAGTCTAGATTATTATAATTTGTTTGTCATACCATTGGTTATACAGGAGTTGATACTAAGGTCCCTATGTCAATTGATCTTACAAGGGGGAGCAATATAATGGATCCCCACATAGTTTAGGTTTGGTAGAGTTTGTACATATATAGATAATGATTTTTTTAAAATAATCTATTTTATTCTGAATTACAGTAATATACCTGCGTATTTTTATTTTACACGAATGAGCCTCTGTCACTCCACTATTGAAGGACTTAGGCTAGTCGCCCAACAGTTGAGCGACATGTTAACAAGTCACTCGAGAATTTTTTTTGAATAATCCATTTTTTTAATTCCAAAATACAAAATTATACCTGTGATTTCTTTTTGCAAAAGTAGCCCTGCCGCCGAACCATTGGGCGATTAGCCCCTGTCGCCCAATGGCGGAGCGACACAAAGGCAGTAGTTGTATTGTTGGACGATTGGGATTCAGTTGCCCAACAGTCAAATGACAGGTTCTGTCACCCAACCACTAGGCAACAACTCATCTAGTTGCCCAATTGTTCGGCGATTGGAGCCTACTTTTATGTAGTTCTTTTTTTAAAAAAATATTAATGTTAATCCCTCACGAGCTATCCATAACTTAAAAATAGAGAATGTATATGTGAACCATATATGGCACCATCCTTTTAACTAAGCATAAATATATATGGAATAATAATCTTTTTGTGGATTGGTAACCTTTGCCACTTCAGCATATGTATCCATCATAAACACCTGCATAATATTTTGAGGGCTTGTCGCAGAAGTGATACGTACTGCATCCTGGAAAAATAACTAATATGTGGACTGTGTGGTACAACATGAGACACAAAGATGGACATATGCTAGACAGTACCACTGATGAAAATGCCTTGGTACGTGAAGAATTGAATACGAAAAGACGATGATATTTGATTTTGTGAATTAAAATAGACTTTGTAATAAAGCTGGGAATAACATGGCACATAAGGTTTGGTTACGTGCATAAAAATAGCATCATGCATGATGCAACAAACCGAAGTACTCCTACGATACATATGAACGTTTTTGGAATGGAAATAAATTCGACCTTCGGGGGACTAGTTTGGAACAGCCCAACCTATTGCGTAGACCGGGGCCAATTTCCCTTTCTTGCAAGCTCAGTATTGAACTCATCGGTGACCTCTTTGGCCTTGGTCGCTATTTTTCTTTTTCTTGCACTCCCTCTTGTGAGCCTCACACTCCCTGCGCGTGCATGCCTTGAGATGATCTTTCATCTCTTGACGTATACGCTTGGTTTGTTTATCGTTGCGGTGCTTCTCATCCTGGATCTCATAGACCCTTTTGATATTCCACTCCTCATAGTTGAAAGTCCACTGGTCATGTGGATAGATCTCTATTGCGATCCACTTGTGGTAGCCACATAGCGGTTCTGGGCTCTACGACTACATGGGCGAGGTTGTTAATACGTACTTTGAAAGAGAAATAGTAGGACAACACATTGTAACTGGTCCTTACCGGTTACTGATAGTTGCTCACGTCCCAACAGTGGTTGGGATAGTTAGAGGAGTAGTTCATGCAAGCCTAGTAATGCATGCCTAGGCTGAGTCACTGCTTAGATGTAAAGAACTTGCATGGGTCCGTGCACCAACAGAGGGGCAGCGTCTCCCCCTTGAGCGGGTGTTGCGGTATACGCTCAGCTGGAATGTTCAAGACGGGGTTGCTAGTACGGGGGGCCTCATTGCAGGGAGGTGCCCTCTTAGCACGCTCCGCTTGTTTGTCCTGGGCCATAGCAGCCCTTGCTTGTTCGTCGCGGGCTGCAGCAGATCTTGCTAGTTCGTGAGTCTTCTCCCATTACTTCATTATCTTGTCCCATTTCTTCTTCTGCCTCTTGTCCATCCCGACATGGTAAAGCAAGCTCTGTTGTAGTGTTGGGTTTGGTTGTGTTGTGTTCTCTCCCAGATATCTTCTACACCCTTTTATAAGCGAAACGGTTAGTATAGTGTGGTTAATTTCATGTGAGTAGCCTGCGAGGCAAAGTGTTGCCTTGTCTTTTAGAAAAGTTGTTGGCGAGGTAGAGTGTTGTCTCATCTTACATTGCAAGGAGCTATTACATCCTGCTTTACGGGATCCTATCGTATCGGTCTGGCAAGTTGAGGAGGTATAATATTGTCATGTCGATTTGAAAAGTTGCTGAGGTAGAGTGTTATCACATCTTACTTTGTAGAGTGTTGTCACGTCCTGCTTTGTAGAGTCCTTTCTTTTTTTCTTTGAAAAGCTAAGGAGATCAGTGTTGTCAAGTCAATTTGAAAAGTTGGTGAGGCAAAGTGTTGTCACGTATTACTTTGCAGTGAACTGCCACATCATGCTTTGCATAGTCATGTCTTTTCAGTCTAGAAAGCTAAGGATGTGCAGTGTTGTCATGTCGATCTGAAAAGCTGGCAAGGCAGAGTGTCGATCGGTGCTGGGACATGTGGTGTAGGCGGGTTGGCAGCAAGTACTAGCCTGGTACATATTTGAGGAGCGTACAAGTGAAGGCACTCCTCATACACGTTGTGGTCATAGGGGGTGTCCTCCTACACACAGTCCTACAGCGTTCCCTCCCATTGTTGTACCCACATGTCCATCCTCCTCCCCCAGTCTGTGTCGTAGTGAACTCCCTTCCTACTGTGCCTACAAGACATAACATGTAGTTAGAAGTCATGCGTACGAGACACCAGTAAAAAGAGGGACATCTATGCCGATTACTCACACGTGCATGTTGTCGGGCACAGGCCACCAAACTGGTATTGGAACCACCTGGCATAGGCTAAACTAGCACATCACATGATGTGCCGTGCAGTCCTCGATAAAGATGTCAAACACAAGCGCCCTACAGGTCAGCTAGTAGTCCTGGTCACACAAGCACAGCGAGGACAGACCGTGAGGATCTCAGGCCTTTAACTCCTGATGGGAGTATGGCTCCCAGCGCACATCATCCACCGTGAGGTAGTCGAATTGCTCCATGAACGGCTCGTACGGCCATGTCACCTGCACGTGTGTGAATTGTACCTACAAGGAACATAAGTTGTTACATAGAACAATCGATTATATGACAATTATTCGCAAAACAGAGTATGTACCCATTGCCAGCACCAGAGAGAGCCCATAATTGGTCGTTCCACCTCGTCCCCGTGGTACATCTCCTACTCATAGAGAGCATTATCGTCCAACAGGGGCCATCCAAGGCTAAAGCGTTCAAATGACCACAACTGCAGTAGGAGCGGACACCTCGTGAGGATGTAGTTCGGCCTCGACCTGTAGCACGCGTTGCGCAAGCCGCGATAAGTGGAGGCAAGTGCGACTGAATCCCAGCTGATCTGGGGGCCTCCCCGTCGATGATGGCCCTAGCATACGTGATGAGCCGTGCGTCGCCATGGCTGCTGGTGAATAGCACCCAACCAAATAGCCACAACAAGTAGGCCTCGAGGTGGCGTGACAGCTGGATCCATCCGCTCGACCTAAGTATAAGCAAAAAGTTAGTAAGACCGTAGTACACAAAAGAGAGTGCAGCGCTCCCAACAGGAAGGGCATCGAATATGCACCCAAAACTGTGACAGCCACCGCAAGGCGGGCCGTGCCTCTCTGTCTCTGGGAAGATGTAGTACCCAGCCACTGCTGCAGGCAAAAGGACTCTGTCAAACCTGGCCAAAGGGAAGCCGCACCAGTCGGTCGGGGCCTCCTGTGAGAAGGCAGCACCTCCCATGATAGGGAGGCCAAGCAGCAGGAAGACGTCCTGCAGAGTAGGATCCATCTTCCCAAATAGGGGATAGAAAGTATGAGTCTCTAGACACCATCGGTCCACGAGAGCTGTCAGCAAGGAGCGGTTAAATGGAAAGCGTTGTGACCATTCATGGACGTCTCCATCGTCACCGACCACAAGTGGTGTCGGCTCGTCCTCGTCCATGGTCTGCACCATCCAGGTGAGAGGTAGTAGACCGGCAGCGCTGAGCCTGCGAAGTAAAAAACGTCAGTACAAAACATACGTATGGCGATAAGATACTGGTGTTGAGATGCAAACCTGTTTATCCAGCATGGGTCTAGCCTCCAGGCCACCCAAGGTGTTCGCATGTGGATCACCCCCAACTCAGTTGCATCGCCCACGCCCATAGGATGCGGGACATGATGCGATGCATGATGTAGCCGGTCGATACGCTCCTCTAGGAGGCCGAAAGGCCACTCTAATCCGTGAGGGCCACGAGCCATACCTAGCACATATGTGCAAATAAAATAACGAATATATAGCAGAATTAAATTTAACTTGTAAACAAACAAATAAAATAGTACTAGGCTTAAAGGACACTACTTTGAAAAGTAACGAAAAGAGGATAGTACTACAACAGTTACATAAATAGTACATGCAACGTAGATACATGTGCTATGGCACTACGTACATCAAATGAAAAAGAGATAGTACCACAACAGTTACATAAACATTACAAGCAACGTATGATATAGGTGCTATGGCACTATGTACATCAAATGTAGTAACTAATGAAGTACAGATGACAATGTACACTGATTTCCAATGTTGGTCCCACTTTACACACTCAAAGAAGTGGTACCGCAAACCATACCGGTGTGCCTACTCCTCAGTAGATACCTTGCATCGTCTGGTTGTGTGGCCCTCTTGGCCGCAGCGCCCACAGTGTCTACCCAATGCCCTGGCTTGTGCTTCGTTCGTATCATTGGTAATCCGACGACTCTGCCGACAACCCTTCCCACCTTTTAGCATGTCAACATCTAGAATCCAAGTCCTTTTTTGCAATGTCCAAGGTGGCAAAGTTACCCACAACCCTGAACCCTCTAAGCTCGCCACACCACGCCTGTGCCACTCCCTCCTTGAAGTACTCGGACATAAAGTTCGAAAGGTCCATGTGCACAATCCCACATACGACGAGTATATGACAGTATGGCTTGTGTAAAAGCTTCGGCTTGCACGTACAACTTGGTTGGTTGACATGATCTCCAAGACATACCTTGTGAGTGGCAAGAGAACAAGTCATCCCAATCTGGCTCTATCCCGGAGGAGCACATCGAAATGATGCTCCGTATTGTCCATCACATACACCGTGTACAACTGGCCCTTCTCTATCTTCGCTTGCATGTATGCTGTAATCTTCACACAAGAGAGTGTTTCTGTGTTGGCAGCATGAAGTGCGGCATTTGCATACCTCTCCTTGAAATAACCGATTGTATTGTGCAGAACACCTTCCACAACGGCGATAAGGGGCTGAGAACAAAGGCCCCTAAGAACCCAGTTGTACATCTCCAGAAGGTTACCCGTGTCGTGCAGCAGGGACCACTTCTCTAATGGCTCAGCCTCGATCTAGTGGGAGAAGCACTTGATGTTCCTCGAGGTCCTCCTTCTCAAACCAGCAGGTTCATACTCTGGCAGTGTGTGAGGCATTTGGGTTGTTGAGAGACCATGTGCAGGTCATCCCGTGTATGATGAGTCATTGACATCGCTTTAGGTAAGTCGAGTTTGGTTTGGGTGGTTCGGACCTTGACGTTGCGTAGTGCAATCGTGCTCGGTCGGACTTGGTCAAACCTAGTCAAGGTGCTTAGGATGCATATTATGTTGATTCGACAGGTTTGGACTTCATCATGGGTAAGCATGATGTTTTCATGCGATTTACGCTTTCATGTATCGAGCGGTGCTATTTGACGTGTTTCTTGTCTGTGTGGCTGCAGGACGTCGAGGCGGAGCCGTGGTGAGACACGAGGCGACCGGACTAGACACGAGCGGTGTCGAGGTCAGAACGGTCGGGATGTGTCGAAGACGGTACAGATTCGAGGTGGTTGCGAGGCTTGGACGACAAGGAGCGCGGAAGCTTCCTGGAAGGTGCAGGAGGAGCGAAATGGGAATTTTGCGAGGCTGCACAAGCGGGAGCGGGCTCCGTTTGGATTTAGCGGGCGTAACGGGGTTGAGACCCGTTAGCCATGGGCTATAAATACATGTGAGGGGTTGCATGCCTCTCAATGGCTTTGGGAGAGAGTTAGGGTTTTGTGAGTCAAAAGAGGCTTTGGAGGTTGTTTTGCCTTTGGTCTTTAGTTGGTGAGAGTGGGTGTGGAACACAGAGTGTGTCTCCCTGTGTCTGTACGTTGTGCTCTGTGTGTTCTTGAGTGAAACATGTAGAGTTCTTGATCATTCCAAGCATGTATGGGGTTGTAGGGATGGTATGAGTTGATACTCTATGCAATCATGTATCCATCTTCCTCATTATCAATCTAAGATGGTTTTATTTGACTTTGATTAAGTTCTTGTCACTCTGTTCATCTTTTCTCTTCGATGCTCCTCTCTGCTGATTTCTTGATTTTTGAGTTTCTTGTTGTTTGTTGCTGGGGAGTACCAAAATGGGTTGCTCTATGATGGGTTAGTGCCTCAAGATCATTTGATCGAGTTTCTCAAGAGCAAACTTCATTTTAATCTCAGATTTCTCTTTTGGACTTCCTCTGTTCATCTTTTGCCTTCTAGGGTTTTTGGAGCAATTCTTGATTCCCTTTGCTAGATGGCTTGAAATTTGGCATGGAGAGTCCATAGGCTATCTATTAGCTATACCCAAATTTTCATGGCCAAGGGATCAAAGAGGAGATGGCAATTTGAAGATTTCAGTTTTGGCCTTTCATAGTGCTCAGTTTCTAGGGTTTTGATGCTTTTCGTGTTTCCCTTTTCAAGATGGCATGAAACTTGGCACATATTGTCCAGAGGCTATTGCTAACCTATCCTCAAAGTTTCATGTGCAAAGGATCAATGATTGAAGAGTAATCTGGTTTTTAGTGAAGTCTCTGTAAGTTTTCAAGGTTTTGGGTCAAATCTGAATTTTTGTGTTTTTGTGTGTTTCCCTTGTTATTTGAAGTCTCTAGGCTATTTGGTTCAAGGTCTTAATCTTGTGATGAGAAAAGATTGTAGGAGTTTCATCTCTTTTTCTCAGTTTGTGGGTGGTCAACATTTTCATTACTTGCTGTTTTCAGTCTGCTCAATTCTTGTTTGGGCTGCAGCAGGATTGGCTCTCGGCTGGCAGCAAAATCAGGGATTTCATTGCCGTGGCAGCAGATTTCCTTGCCGTGGTAGCAACTCTCTGCTGTTTTGGCTGTTTTTCTTGCTGCGCTTCTTTGGCTCTCTGGTTGTGTTTGAGCTGCTGCAGGATTGGCTCTTGGCTGGCAGCAAAATCAGTGATTTCCTTGCCGTGGCAGCCGTGGCAGCAGATTTCCTTGCCGTGGTAGCAACTCTTTGCTGTTTTGGTTGTTTTTCTTGCTGCACTTTTTTGGCTCTCTGGTTGTGTTTGGGCTGCTGCAGGATTGGCTCTCGGCTGGCGGCAAAATCAGTGATTTCCTTGCCGTGGCAGCCGTGCAGCAGATTTCCTTGTCGTGGTATTAACTCTCTACTGTTTTCATGCCATGACTTCCGCTCAACTTCTTTGATCTCTGTTAATTTTCTGTGAGCTCTGTTTTCTCTTCTTCATAGCTTTTTATAGCTATCGGAGAGTAGAGATTTTTCGTGGATACTTTTGGGGCGATTTTAAAACGCACCATTCACCCCCCCCCTCTGTTGCCGTTTCCGATCCAACAGTTGTGCCGCGCCAGCAATGGCCGATCCTTTGTTCCTCTCATCCACGTGCTTCCTATTGTGTCCATCCAACAGCGCCCATAAAGCATCAAATTTGCGTTGCTAGTTCTACATAGCCAACCTCTTAAATAGCTTCACCAACGGTTGCTTCGGGAACTGCTTAAAGAAGTTGGCCCCCAGATGGCGAATGCACAATCTGCTCCTTATATTTGGCCAAAGGAACGGCTCCTCAGGGTCTTGCTGAAGTTTTCTTATAGCCTTCAGCATCTCGGCATGGCGATCATGAATTACGCACACACGAGGATGAGCTCTAACAACTCCCACCTTCACATATCGAAGGAATCACAACCAACTGTCGTAATTCTCACTCTCGACAAATCCAATGGTCAACAGTAGAATCTAATTATTTCCATCAACACTGATAGCAATAAGTATCTTACCCTTCATAACATCGGCCTCTAGAGCCTCTTCTTCACCAACATGTTGGGCGTCCAACCTGCTCCCACCACCCAGATGATATCTGTCGGTAGGGCTTGGTACAGCTTCTTTTGGGCATTCTTGTACAAGCAGCACACATTCGTATCCACGACGTCGGCAACCTTCCAGAAAGACCTTCCACACAGTTGGGTGCATCAGTCTTCTCAACTCCTATCTAATTTGTGTGGGAGATCGGCTCCAAAGCCCTTGTATGACGATGTTGCACACCTCAGGGTTCAATGAGAAACTACGGGTGGGCCATTACATCATATCTACGATTCATACATTCTCGCTATCTGGGTGTACCAGAGTGGCTTGTGGAAAACTGCTCATGCCAACACCATAATGTACTTTCAATGTTGTGAGTCTCGGCATGACTGATGTCTGCCTGTAAATATTTCCAATATTACAACTAGTCAGATCGCATCGCACGATATGCAAGTACTGTTGTACTATAATTTACATTTGTACGTTTGCCTATCGTGAACAACTACACTACCGCATGGTTAAGACATCATTCATTCCCTAAGGTAGAGGCCACAATGAACATGCAGTACACTATTTCGATTCAACCCGAAGGTTGAGGTATTCCATACCGGGCATTATCCGACTCTGATGCTAACTTGCGATCCAAAGTGCTACAAGTGGTGTTCCAGTCGTCTATAGAGCTTTACCAATTACCAAAGTCAATTAGTCCATACTAATTAACCTGTACTAATTAGTCCATACAAATCATTCATCCTCCTCATGCACTCGGCCAGAATACCCACTATAACTTACCGACTTTCTAATTATTACTGAATAATAGTCAATCATGTTACAACTGGGCCACAGGTCTAAATGGGCTGAACACAGCTAAGCCCATGGAGCAACGGAGCAACAACCTTATAAGTGGTATTGAGTCTTCTCCCCCAAAAGACTAGTCCAATGGGTGGGGGCTCCCTCACACTTATAAGTTGTGCTTGCTCCTCTCCCACAATCCATGTGGGACTATTCCTAACAATCTCCCCCTCACACATGGATTGGACACTTCTGCAACCATGAGGTCTAAGGAGATATTGACCAAAAACTGCAAACACTCACTCACTAGAAACTGCAATCACTAACTCACTAGAAACTACAAGCACTTACTCAAAGCAAATACTAAATCAAGATTAATTTCCAACAATCTCCCCCTAATCTTGATTTGCTAAACCTCACAAGATGAAGTTCGATCTCCTGACGCATCTCTAAGGAGTTTTGCCTTCTTCTTGTTGATCATGCCGCCAGTGACACAACTTACTGGCGTCTTTCACTTCTTCACCGTCGGTGACACACCTTACCGATGACTTTGACTTCAGCTCCAATTGTCTTTCGCCGATGACGCAACTTGACGACGACGGAGACTCTCATCAGAGCATACACACATAAGAACTTGGACACAACTACAAGGACTCACACATTACATCATGCACTGACACATCTACGTGCACGAGCACGACACGGCTATGCACACGTATGTAACACACCTCCTACGTGCACGACCAAATAAACGACACATGCAAATGCACACGTATGTAACACACCTCCTACGTGCACGACCAAATAAATAACACATGCAACACTCCTACTGTGCCAAATGACTCAAAATGCAATCGTGCACTCATATTCGTACACGGACTCAACTACATGCACCACAACACTTAGACGATGCCGCCGCCGATTTAGACATCGCCGTGTTCGCGACACCTTACACCATGACGCTGTTGATGGTGGAAGAATGTCATTCGCCGTCGATGTCGCTTATGCCTTGCAGCCCACCCGCCGCTCGTCGTCGCCACACCACAGCGATCACGTCGTCACCCCCAGTGTGTACGTCACGTGCGATTATGGCACACCGCCCTGACCTCGCCATGGCTGCACGAACCTTCGCCGTCGTGCTTTTGAGCGCACGGTGCTGCAATCGACTCGTTGCCAGCACCTGTGCACCTCCACCTGATACGCGCCGATGTGCACGCCATCACGCCGATCAGTGAGTCATCGTTAGGGAGCTTCTCCTCGCACCTCGCTCTGATACCAAATGTTAGCCCAGCTCCTGGAGAAAACTCGCACATTGTTTCCTCTCTAGAACACACACACGAAGATGAATACAGATTTTGGTGCTGCAAAAGACTGCTAATCTGCAGCATTTTCTTCTCCGTTTTATAATGCAAAACAAGTAAAGACTCTAGTACTAATGACCAAGAAAAACAGCAAACACTAAAGACCAAAAACTGCAAACACTCACTCACTAGAAACTGCAATCACTAACTCACTAGAAACTACAAGCACTTACTCAAAGCAAATACTAAATCAAGATTAATTTCCAACAAATCACGCATGCACCAACACAACACCGCTACTACTACAATACTTCTCACAAACAGCACTACTTCTCCCTTACAGACTACTTTCTTCTCTAATTAAAGTTTTCTACAAATGCTACTTATACTATTATAAATTAACAAGATTATGATTTACTACCTCTTTCTCTAACTAAAATTTCTACGGGTGCTACTTATATATAAATTAACAAGATTCCGATTTACTATTTTTTCTCTAGCTATAATTTTTCATGGGTGCTATTATACTATTATTTACACTAAACAAACTATTTAGTTACTACAAAGAAATACACTAGAAGATAAAAAAATTACCCCACGGCCGAATCTTTCCTCCTCTTCTCCCTCTCCCTCTCTTCTTCTTTTGCCTTTCCTTTTTCCCTTTCTTTCCTCTCCTCTCATTCTTTCTTCCTTCCTTCCTTTTGCTCGGCGCGGGGGGGGGGGGTGACTGCCGCGTTGTTTATATAAGCCATCCAGTCGTCCAACCGTTCGGCAACTGAAGCTTCTTTCGCCAAAAGTTGGGTGGCAGAACCTATCGCCGAGCGACTGCATTAATGTTGCCCAACCGTTGGGCGATTGCATTAATGTTGCCCAACGGTTGGGCGAGCAGCCTCCTGACACCCAACTGTGCGATGACATGAGTCTAATTTTGCAAAAAATGAAATCATAGGTATAATTTTGTATTTCAAAATAAGAAATAGATTATTCAAAAAACATTCAGTCACTCGACCATTGGTGTGACTAGGCTAAGTCGCTCGACTATTGGGTGACTAGGGAAAATCGCTCGACTGTAGAGTGACACCTAGATAAATTACTCAACGGTTGGATGAAATGTGCATCCTGCTCTGCACGCCCTCTCTGCATGTGCTTCCTCATTTTCTGCATGCGCCAAGGATCAATTAGTACTCATCGACCTATGTAGGACAATAGGAGTACTACCTGCTGGCTGTATGTAGGATAGTAGATTGCCCTTCACGCGTGCACTTTTTAGCTTGTTGGCATGTATTTGCCAAGTACTCTACTCCACTACTTATAGTGCATGTCCACTACTACCTGTGGTACTGCATTTCATCATGCATTTCGTTCAATGGTTAAGCGATTTGTCCAGGTGTCGCTCTATCATTAAGCGACTAGGTTAGTCGCCCAACGGTCAAGTGACTTGACCATGTGTTGCTTAATCATTAGGCGACTAGCCCAAGTCGCTCAATGATAGAGCGACAAAGGCTCATTTGTGTAAAATAAAAACACAGATATATTACTATAATACAGGATAAAAATAGATTATTTCAAAAAAAAATCGATAATAGCTGATTTATTTGACAACAAATTGTATTATGGACTGTAGCATCTCATATTTATATTCACATACATTATACATCAAAAATTAAAATTATTCGTGAGATCAATTCTGAACATCATACACGTACTTTTATTATCTCGGTGATGATATTTTGATGCACAAAATTCAAATTGATTGACTTATGCAATTTGAGTTTCCGCTGGAAAACACCGCACCTAGTCAACTAGTGCTGTCCACTAGGCCGTGCCAGGCCAGCACGGCACAAGCCCGGTCCAGGCACAACCCGTTTAGGTATGGCAAATAAACAGGTCGTGCCATGCCAGTCCACGAGCCAAGATCTGTGCCCAAGAATGGACCACGACCATGCCGTACTGGCACGGGCACGGTTAGGCCTTAATGGGCCGTGTCGACACGGTTGGTTCGTTAAGCCAAGAAAAAGATAAAAAATTTAGAAAATTATAGAAAAATTGTAGAAAATTACAAAAAATTATAGAAAATTGTAGACATTGTTAATCATCAAAATAATTATTTTTAATGACATAATGAGCTTTATTAATGTGTTAAATTACATGGCATTGATGCCTCATTAAAAACTTTGCTAAGTAAAAACTCAACTTGAGAAAACATTGGTAAAGAAAAAAGAGTACAACTTATAAAGCTCACTAGTGACTACATCTGAAGAAAATATATTGAAAATCCTATTCATTGCTATCTAGATACAAATTCTCAAAAGATTCTTCTAAATCTCTATTCTCTGCAGTTGTTGGAGTATTGATTTAGCTTATTCCCAATCTTTGACGGTCAGAAGGATTTCGACCATCTCGTTCGAGAGACTTATTCGCCGCTTCTCGATTATTCTTCTAAATAGGCTGAAGCCTGACTCCGAGGAGACCGTAGAGATATGAACAGTTGACACATCTCGTGCTAATATGGATAGCACTGGATATGTTACTTTCTGGGTTTGCCAGAAACAGTCAACACATCCCGTGCTAATATAGATAGCACTGGATATGTTACTTTCTAGGTTTGCCACCACGAGAGGATGTTCAACTCTTACTCGAAGCTGACACTATCACTGTTGAGATAGCTTCATAGGTCTCCGATGCTTTGCCACCTTCCTCTTTCTGACTGATGTGTACCTGCACGAGAATCTCTAGAGGAAGAATAAAAAATCATGCCTTATTACATAGTCCCCACAGAGGTGCTAGGGGCTACCGGGGTTTTTTTCCAAACGCATAGACCCAAACTTATTTTCGTATTTCTCGTATACCTCATATATTTTATCCTTAACTACTCTATAGTATGTACAATAATCTAAACCAGTAGCATCACTTAAAAGTTATAATACATTTGTAAATCCTTGGGGCTTGACCCTAGGATCTAAAATAAAAGCGAATGCATATAAAATAGGAATTTCCTTCCAATATTTTAAAAACTTAGTTTTCATGGCAACTATAGCATCTCGTAGTATAAGATCATTTTCAAAAGCCTTTAGGTGAGTGGCAATTTTCAAAAATGTTATGAATAATTACCTGGAGTAACGACTCCTGGATCCTCTGTGTAAATCGTACTAGTCCAGGATCAGCTAGTGCACATAGTACAACAAAGATAAATATCAAGCACAAATGACTGATTATATTAAATAAAGGGTATGGACTTATGGCCAAGTCTTACATCAACACCCACTGGCAAAGATAAATAAAAGAAATAACTGTGGAAGCAAACTGATAAAAGCGAAGCCCAAGCCTGCCCACAGGCAAACGATAGTAAGATGCGGCCTACTCGTCAGATCTTCACCGTAGTCGACGACATCTTCCTCTGTGTGGGGGGGGTGCAAGGTGAGTACAAACTTGTACTCCGCAAATCACACGGAGAATGCAACTTAATGCAAATCACACGGAGAATGCAACCAAACACCAACCTATCCACGGGCATCCCACCCGGACCATCTTTTCCAGAAGATCACGTATGGATTCCATCTATCCACACGTTTCCAAACACTCATGGATTCCGTCCATCCACAAGCTTCCAAACTCTCTCATGGGTTCCATCCACCCACAAGGTTTTCCTTCTCTCATGGATTCCATCCATCCATAAGGTTTTCGAAAATCATTTTTGAAAAACAGAGTCTAATCCATGAAAAAATTTTACTCAGCATGCCCATGACCGTGGGCACGACTATCCAGGATAGATTATACACTCTGCAAAGATTGTACAACTTTACTCATAAGACACGATCATCCCATATTGCCACCGGGTTACACACTTCCTTAGGTGTGCAGCGAGGAGTCGTGACAAGGCCTTTACAATGTAAAGCCTTCAACCTGGCCAAGCCAACCCTAAGGTTTCACCTCAGTAAGAAATCCACCAGACCGGGACCCCCTCTTGAGCCTAGACGAGACTTCTCATGGCTTAACCACGCTCGCCCAAGTGAGACTTCACATGGCACCAACCACGCTCACTTTCAACCTACGACTTGACTCAGGTTGTGACTTCACAAATTATTCAGTCAGGGCTGTCCCATACCAGCCATGTGGTAGTACGATTAGGACTTTGCAACAGTAGCTCACAGACCGGTCCTTAATATGACTTAGGCCCAACCACATACCCCTGTGCACGACAGTCAACCACTGCGGCTCCAACCAACAGGGCATGCCTGCACCCACCAGTCTAACCAATTGCCTAAGTCTAAACCAATTTTATATTTTGTTTGCAAAATAATTTCATAAACCCCCTTGACTCACCAAAGTCAAGGGTACATTTGGAAAGCATATCATTTCATGTAAAAAGGTCATCATTTTATATGAAAGATAACCCAAAAAGAATATTATGACTAAGCAGGGCTAAGCATTTGATATAAAGTTTCTCTAGCCAACACTAATGCACTAGCTAGAGTTTGATCTAGGGTGACAAGGTAAGGGATTCAATATCAAAGGAGGAATTAACAAATAGGCATTAACTATACTTAAAACTGAATTGAAATACGTTGAATAAAAATTATGCATGCAGAATAATTTAAAACAACATCGTTTTATTTTGAAAACTGGGATCAATATTATCAAGGAGTGTGACTTGCCTTGCTCTTCAACTTGGTTTGAATCTTCGTCGAAGAATTTTCCCGAATCGTCGAAGTCTACACGCGAAAATAACCCACTAAATTCAAATAAATTCAAAATAAATTCAAATTGAATTTAAATATTTGAATTGAGGCTAGAAATGGATAGAGGGGAATTTTTGATGAATTTAGAAATTTGAATGGGCTCAATCGGAGTTAGGACGAAGAAGAACGGGCTCCGGGAAATTTAAAATCAGGGAAAAAGAAAAGAGAAATTTCTGGAATTATTTTTCTAAAGAAAATTGATTAATGACCTCAGCATTACGTCAGCCCTGGAAATCTCCTTTTTCGGCCAAATTATTTTTGTACTGGAAATTAGGGGGGCTGACAGGTGGGCTTGGTCCATGTGGACCGAGTCCATGGACCGGGGGCAGATCTGAGGTGGCACGGGGGTTGACCCGTGCTTGCGTGGCACTGACGGGGAGAGACAGCGCTGAGGTGGCTGCCACCGGGCGCCACGTTAGCCGCCACGTGGTCACACGGCTGACGCGGGCGAGCCGACCGGAGAGCGCACAGGAGGCGAGCCTTGCCGGAGCTCTGGCGGGCAGCGGCCGGCGGCGAGGGCGGCAAAGTGAAGAGGGGGCCGAGGGGACTCCGGGGAGATGCGCGGGCTCACCGTGGGCGACCGGAGGCGCGTCGACGACGAGGAGGAGCGGTGGCGCGGCTCGGGCTTCGGCGGGGAGGAGGTTCCGGCGGGATTCGGTCCCAGGGGAGGGGCTCATGGGCATGGCGGCGAGGTGTGGAAGGCGATGGTGGTGTTGGCCAGGCGCGAGGGCTGTCGGATCGGCGGCGATTGCTCGCCGGAGGGCTCGCTGGGGCGCGCACGGGGAGCTTGCGGTGCGGGGGCACTCGGGGCTCGGGGAGAGGAGGGAGGAGTGGGGAAAAGACGGTGTGGTGAGAGGCGGAGCCGGGGAGGGGCTTAAATAGGCTCGGGGAGGGCGGAGTCGGCGCTAATCGCTCGCCGGAGATGGCGAAGAGGTGGAGGTGGTTGCGGGGAGAAAGAGAGGGAGGTGGGCGCGGATCCGGTGCGGGGTGGAGGAGGTGGGCGCGGAGATGGCGGAGAAGAGGGGCGCGTGGGGCACGACGTGCGCGGGAGAGAGGAGAGCTGGGTTGGGCGGTGCCGGTTGCGCGCCGGGGCGGCGCGAGGAGGGAGAAGACCGCGCGGGGAAGACGCGCCTGACAGGCGGGCCCCGCTCGCAGAGAGAGAGGGAGGGGGAGGACGCGGATGGTGGCGATTGCGCCACGCAGCCGGGCGGGGATCGGGTGGCCTGGGAAGGAGGAGAGGTGGATGGGCTGGATGGGCCGGGGCGCGGGGTGTGGGCGATCCGGGCCGCACACGGGTCGCGTGGAGAGGAGGGGAAGGCGGATCCGGCGGGTGGCGTGGGCTGATCCTGGCCGTCCACGTGGCGGCTGGAGGGAGAGGGGGGGAAATTATTTTTGATTTTATTTTTGAATTCCAGAAAAGCATGGGAAATTAATTAAGCCTCTGAACAATATGAAAATACTTCCAAAAATTCCAGAAAAATTCAGAGAACCTCCTGGACACTTTTTGGACTTAATAAAATTATTTTTAACTAATGTTGACTCTATAATTTTATATTGAAAATATTTTTTAATTTTCAAAAATACATTTTTAAACTCCAGAACATCCAAGAAACCAAATAAGAGCCTAGTAAATCCAAATAATTAATTTGACATAAGATTTTTGTAGAAAACCAAAATATTATTTTATTTAATAATTTTAGATTTTACACAAAATTCTTTTTAACTCTAGCTTTTCAAAAACAGAAATTCAGGGCAAATCCAAAAATAAAATTTAGGCCACAAAAGTACTTATTTTAATTTGAAATTTTATTTTAATCAATTTCTATTATTTATTTATTTATTTTATTTTTCATAAAAACCTGGGCTATTACAGTAGTGTACTTCAGAAATACAAAGTGTAGCTTTATGAAAAAGTTCTAAAAAAGAAAATATTTTTTTCACCAACAACCCAATTGTCCTTAGTAAGTTCAGGGTCTCTAATTTGGGTTCTACTAGAGGAGTTACAAGATTGATGAACTTGGGTGCGAAGGAAGATAGATAAGGTGCTCTTATATAACAATATGTGTTTAAGCATAAGATAAGTAGAATTCATCTGACAGGCATGTCTAAACCAAATTTGCTAGGATGGACCTTTATTGCTACGCAAAAGTTCTTATATGCAGCTATTCATTGGTTAGAATGATTAATATGTGAAATTGCATCTCTAAAAGAATTAAGACAAGCATTTAATCTTTTTAAATCAGATTTAACGATAAGATTAATAATATGGCAAGCACAACGTTGATGCAATAAGAACGATTGTATATAAGTATTGAATAAAGGAGTAAGGATCTTCATAGTTTTAGTGTTTACAGCTGCATTATCTAAAGTTATAGAAAAATCTTATTCGTGAGACCAAAATCTTCTACAACTTTAATAATACATTCTGTAATATTTCAGTAGTATGTGCAAGATTAATTAATTTAAATCCTATAATTCTTTTTCTCCATTACCCAGTCATCATTAATATAATGAGCAACAACACTAATATAGGGTGGGTTTTTTGGGCTAATGGCTTATGGTTTAAATATTTAAATTCTGGCTATTCGCAAGAGGTAGTACGCATAGAAAAATAGTCGCATGCCATTTTGGTTGGTATAGCTGAACTTAGAACACTTTTTACTACAATCTTCTTGTTAACCCCGTCTTAAAAACACACCGTTTAAATGTTAGTTACTGTAGATAGCATGAGTATAAGCTAGCTTTAAGCCAAAACGAATCCATCTATAATCCTCCCTAATGCTACCACTTCATATGTCCGATGTCAAAGCAACATAGAATGTACAAGTATGAAACTTTTCTTTCAATTTTTCACGACAATTGTTATAATATTTAATTAAATTTCTAGCTGTAGTTTGCCTAGATACAACATTAAATCTAGGGTTACGAGCAGTCCTAATATATTTTTAAAAAGCATTAGACTCACCAAAATTTAAAGATAAATCTTGAGAAGTAATTAATCTACAAAGCGATTCCTAAGCTACCTCCGGGTTGTACTCCCAAGTACGTATCGAGTCGTCGGGGTTGTATTGCAGTTGTGTCTGACGCATTGTACTCCCAAGTACGTATCGAGCCGTCGGGGTTGTACTGCAGCTGCTTCTGGCGCATTTGTATTCCTTGCCTTCTTTGCAGCTTGCCGCATGCCATTGCAGGTGACTCGTCCCACCAGAAGATTTCCATACAATTCGTTACTACAAATTTTACAAATAACATACCTTATCGAATTTGCATCATCATCAGTCGTGAACTTTTTGTCAAAATCGTTCCAGACTCCTGATGTAGTAGCTCTTGTTCTTTTTGCACCCATGCTTTGGATGGTGGATGCACTCGTTGAGCCAGCAGAAGATGGATCCAGCGGCGCTTCTTCTAGCTATACAGTTAATTTGTTGTAGATGTCCACCTTCCACAGACGGATGTGCCTCTTGAAAGGATTGCATATCCTCCGCCGTGAGGCCGAATTCAGAGATTTGGAAATCGTAGTTCTTCATTGAATCAACTATAAATTTATATAGTAAAGTACAATTAACTTACTATTGAATCAACAAATAATTTGTCACTAATTTTGCCAAATTTGCGCAAACACAGCCATATTTTCGTAGCTAAACAAGAGGTGCAAGTGATGTTTGAGGTGTGAAGAATGGAGATCGGATGACCCCTATTTATAGGAAAAAATTCGATATTTTTTGATATTTTTGCTATTTTTTTTCTTTTTTTACCCCCAACGGTCAAAAATTGACAAAAATGACTATTTTTACGTGCGTGCCAAGCCGTGCCGGACGGCCCATTTACGTCCATTGGAGCCCGATCGGGTCGAACCGTGCTGTGCTGTGCCAGCATGACCCATATTCGCTAACGGCCGTGCTGTGCCGGTCCGCCATGCCGCCTTCTTGGTCTAGGCATGATATGATCCACCGGACCAAACCGATATGTCCCATGAACTAAATGAGCTCGCATCTAGACCGAACTAATAGTGATAGGCTGCGGGCCGATATAGGAGCCGGCACATTGACCACCTCTATAGTCAACAATCACTCGCTAGTCGCCAGTCTGCTACTCCAGTCTCCAGGAAGGGAGGGCGACCTGCTCCAAAAATCCACAGATATTTTTCTTACGCAACCCCCGCTCCTTCACTTCCACGTTTCCCCGCACGAAACCCCCACCTCCTCCTCCCTTCGCTGTTCGCTCAGCCATGTCCGCCGCCGTCCGCTCGCGCGCCACCGCCGCCGCCGCCGCCGCGGCGATCTCCGCCGCACGCCGCATCCATGCCGGCCGTGCCGTTGCGGAGCAGCAGCACCAGAGCCCCGGCCTCCGCCGCCCCTGGGCGTACTTCCGCCGGCGGCAGCAGCAGCCCCTCCCCCGCGTCGCCCCCGCTTTCCAGGACGCCCTCGCGGAACGCGGCGCGGGCGCCTCGGACGGCGGCGGGGAGCCGCCGGAGATCTGGCGCCAGCCCGGCGAGACGCCTGGTGCCCGCGCAGGCCCCGTGGGGAGGATCGATGTGGTTAGGGTTGCGGGGGCTGATGGTGGTGATGGGTTTGATGGGAAGGAGGGGGGTGATGCCGGCGGGGGTTGGGGCGGCTCAAACCTGGGGCGCCGGTTCCCCACGCCTAAGGAGATTTGCCGTGGCCTCGACAAGTTCGTCATCGGCCAGGAGCGCGCCAAGAAGGTAATATTTTAGGAGAACTCTGACAAAATTTTGGTGATTTTTTCCCTTGGCTGGAGCTGTCTAGTCTGGATTCAGCGTTTATTGTTACTGCAAGATAGTGTAGGTAATTAGGGGTTAGTGGTAATTTGTGCTTAGTGGGCAATTCTTGTTCTAGTATTGTTGCCTACACACTCCTAGAGGTTGTGTTGTACCATAGTTTTTGCTTATATTGTTTATCTTGGTCTCATAGTAATGACCTTCGTTTGTTTTGTCAGGTAACTTGATATAACAGGCTTGTCTTTGTCTTTTCGTAGGTGCTGTCTGTAGCAGTTTATAATCACTATAAAAGGATACATTGTGAGTCACTCTCCAGCCGGTAGGTGTTGTATAAACATCAGTTCTGTGAGAGTTGTTGTGTACCATGAGTGGTAAATTGGACTCAAAATGTGGACTGCAGGTCTGCTGGAGATTGTAGCGAAAGCGATTCTTGCACGAGTGATACTGACATGGTAGAGCTCGAGAAAAGCAACATCCTTGTTATGGGTCCGACAGGCTCGGGTACATGCTCTGACCATTGAGTATGTTGGTGCTGTATGTTGCAATTGTTCGAAGTACACAGAATGCACTGTAAAGAAATTTGCCATCTGATTAGAAACTTAGAATCAGTTTGTTTGTTGAGCATTCTTCTGTTTCCCTTTACCCTGTGCTAACATTGTTTAGTGAAAAGTTCTTGTAGCAATGTAGAAACATGAGTGTCTAAAATCAGCAGCCTTTTGGGTGTCCAAACAGTACTGCCTGTTCATAGTCATACAAATGATGGAAAGTGATATACTGATATGCTATATATTCATATGGTAGAACTTTCAACCACACCAAATGCTAATAAATGAAATAGCTATGCATTTGAAATCTTCTGAACATTAGAGTATTTGATAGATGATTTATTTATTGAATTACCACTTTCTTTTTACTGATGATTGATACATTCTGGTGACTGGAAACAAAACCTGCATTAATATTTACATCTTGATTTTATCTCTCTCTTTTACATGTTAGTTATTTTATGCCATGAACAAGATGTCTATAGATCTCCTTATATTATGAATCTTTTACTTATATTATTCTAAAATCTTTCCCAAAGTCAGGGAAAACATTGCTGGCAAAAACACTTGCAAGATTTGTTAATGTGCCATTCGTTATAGCTGATGCAACAACCCTCACTCAGGTTAGCTGAATTATCTGTGTTTATTAATCCATTCACTTTGCATTTTGCTAGCTGAATTATCTTTATTTTTTAATCCATTCACTTTGCATTTTGCTATTGTTAGCATTATTTTTTTCATTCCTATGACAGATAAAAAAACTAATATGAGTAAAATTTACCATCTTGAAGTTCTCTATCCCTTTTTTTACTGTAAATGAGACTAATATCTGGAGGTATTGAACAATCATGGATACTGCAGTGAAGCTTCTATCAGTTGGATCCATGTATTTGTGATATGTGCTCCAGTTATTATTTTTATTTCACTGCTTGTCTTGTAAGGTTTTTTGGTTTGTTCTTAACATGAGTCACTTAGTCTACTAATGGCCCAATGCTATATAGATCTTTACTGTAGCAACACCTCTGACTGGTACTATGCTCACAGGAGGGAAAGCCTGGCACTATAATAAATTTCTTGAGCAGTGTTTCACTGCTTCTATGTTTCCCCGTAAAGAAAATTGCACAAATATTGAAGCAGCCCTATTAGTAGTGGATTAGTGGGTGGTTGCAAATCAAACTCTCAATGTGCTTTGAAATTCACTCTCTTTACTTTTGAGAAGAGCATTGGAACACCTCTCAAATTTCTTTACTCCCTTTTTCTTGCATAAAATCCTCAACCATGATCCGTGACAAATTTAATGCTTTTGTTTGAGAGTGTTGGACTTCAGCAGCTTGGTCTAATGAATTGCATGTGTTGGGGCTCAGAAGTTCACCTTTTTTTTAACTATTTTCCTCTGTTTTGTAGGCTGGATACGTGGGTGAGGATGTTGAATCTATTCTGTATAAGCTCCTAGCGGTACTGCTCAATTCCTGTGTTATGTGTTATGACAGTGACAGTGAAGTTTATAGTCTTTCCATTTTACTTGCTCTATTCTGTGATTGATAATACAGAGAACCTACTAAATTTTTCCTATTTTGCCCATAAAACCTGTTAACATAATAATAGCTGACCTGTAGAGGATTCAAGAATCTATTACAAATTAGCGAATGTGGTCCTCATAAAAATAAAATACTAAAGCTATCTATTTTTGGTTATTGGGCCTGTTTGATATGGCTGCGGCTTATGGTTTTTGGCTGAAATTTTTGAATTTTAGCTGTTTACGACAGAGATTACGGAGAGAGAGATACTCGCTTGCGATTTTAGTTGATACAGATGTTGGATTGTTGGGCTTTTAACGTTTACTATAATTAACTTGTAGATCCCGTTTTGAGAAAATACTCCGTTTGAAAGTTAGGTACTGTAGCAAAAGCCAAAAGCCGTTTTTAGAAGCCGTAAAGAACATGGCCATTGATAGGCAGTATAAGTGGTAACATGGTTATCACGGCGTCGCCTAGGCGACGCCAAGTTGTCCTAGCGGTTGGAGGGGGACGCCGAGGCTGGTCGCCCAGGAGATCTCTCGCTGCCGACGCCGATCTGTGGTCTTCTCCCGCCACCGGCACCGATTTGCGGCCTTCTCCGCCACCGGCACCGATTTGCGGCCTTCTCCGCCGCCGGCGCCGAGGAAGGGGCGGATAGGCGGGGCTAGCTCGTCGGAAGCAGAGGAGGCGAAGGGACGCGGGCGCGCCGGCGTCGGAAGCAGAGGAGGTGGAGGGATGCGGGCGCGCCGCCGGCGACGGAAGCAGAGGAGGGGCGGAGGTGCGGGAGGCGTGAGACACCCGGCGGCAGCGAAAGTAGAGGAGACGGCGAGGTGCGGGCAAAATTGCTGGCGGCTAGGGTTATATGGTAGAGCAAATTTTTTGGTATTTTTGTGATTTGTTCCTCGGAATTTCTAAAAATTACGAATAGGCCCCTCAATGGATTTCTTCTTATTTAGAGTTTCTAAAAATTACAAATAAGCCCCTCTCAAATGGATTTTTTATTTGGACCTTCTAAGCTCCATTGCATGGTTATTTGGATAATTTGTGCTATTATGTTATATAGTTATTTAATTTTTGGTAATATAAGGTATTGTATTTATTAGTATCGTCTAACTGTCGCCATGGCGGACGCCTAGTCGACTAGGTGTCCAGGTGTCCCGGTCTCGCCGCGACTTGCCAGAGTGCCGTAACAACCTTGAGTGGTAAGCAACTAGGCATATAGGTCTGGCTCTCGAGCTGAGCTCATATGTTGTATGGGAAGAGTTAAGAGCAAAGCTCCAAAATCTTGAAATTCAAAATAACAATATGAGCTTTAAAATGGAGATACCCTATATATGACCTTCAAATTTGCCTCTTGAGTCATGAACTCCTTGGGATACAAAGAAAAGGAGGATAAAATGAGTGACCACAAGGTTTTTTGCCCGGGAAAATTGAAAATGTAAGACAGTAATTTGGATAAAAGGCTTATTTTTTATAGTTCTCCAAGCAAGATACGATCGACTTGTGACTTAGCTAACAGACTGTTCTGTGTTACTGAAACTAATTTGTTTGCCCATCTTAACCATGGGCATATAATGTATATGTTCACAAACCTAACTATCAACTTGAGCAACCTTGATAAAGGACTGTTTGGAAAAGTTTAGCTTGTAGTGGAGCGTATAATGACCTTTTTATAAAGAAATTTGTATGTGTATTTTTGTACTGACACAAATGTTTGGCTATGTGAATTGAGTTGAAGCTCCTTTTGATTTTTTTTTTGTAAGAGATCTAGATAGTAACCATTTTGCCTTTTTTTTTCTATTGAACCTGTGCCCAAGCCACTAACAGCTGATTAATAATTCTCGCTTAAACTAAATGATGTTTCTTCGCAAGAAGTCTTAAGAGTCATTTTAAAATGTTCCTTCTAGGGGATGGACTAAGACCTTTAGTAAGTATGTTACAAACTATGACTAGACTTTGAAATTTCTCTCTGCATTGCTGAAGCACTTTCTTACCCTTCTCTTTTTGACCCTAGGCTGCTGATTTCGACATAGCTGCGGCTCAGCAAGGGATTGTCTACATTGATGAAGTTGATAAAATAACAAAGAAGGTACTGTTGTTAGAACTTAGAACTATGGGTACACTTATGCATTCATCATATATTTTATTTTTTTGGATTTTGATGTTTCAAAGCCTTGCAGGCTGAAAGTATCAACCTTAGTAGAGATGTTTCAGGTGAAGGTGTTCAACAGGCCCTGTTAAAAATGCTTGAGGGAACGGTGAGCTTGTCAACCTTTGTGCCCATTCATTTGTCATTTTTATGCCCCAAATTCTGCACAAGAAACAGTCCAGTTAAGATATTTGGTAGTTCACTGATGTCGAGTCTTATTTCAAATGGATTGCCAACATAGAATGTGATGGAATATGAATGGGATATATTAACTTAATTTTGTGTGTAAACTTGTTTAGTTGATATGTTTTGCCGGCAAGACATGATATAAACTTGTTTTGTTGATATATTTTGCCAGCAAGACATGATATGGTTTAGGTTACTTTGTAAGTATGTTCCTTTCAATCGCTAGAATCTATTGGTCGCTTCTTATTGTTTTATCTTGTTATCTTGAACTATGTCCTACATATTTTGTTGATAACTTATTACCTTTCCCCTTCTTCAGTACATGAATTTGTCTAAATCACTTGTTTCCAATGACTTATTTGCTTTATCAGTGTAAAATTAATTGCGAGAAATTAATTCAAACAAAATCATTAGAGGTCTATTTAAGGAGTTATGGTGTGCAATCTTTCTAGTATTCACGGGTTACCTAGTACCTAGCAGGTTTATTGTAGTAGCTGTACGGAAATGTGGTCATATGCATATCCATGGTTCACCATTCATTAATCCATGAAGCTCGCCACAATCAGTGGCCAAATAAGCTGTTCAAGTTCTTGATGATTTTTTATTAAGTTCATAAAGGTGTCCCCCCACCACCAAATTTGTGGTGGTGTGTATGGATTAATCTCCTCTACAGATTCATGTTTCTTCCATGTTAGATGTTTGTGAAACAGTACCCTTGAATGTTTAGAACATAAAATATTGAGGGTGCATGATAAGGTAACCGATTACTAATCTTCTTGCAATTGTTTTTATACTGTCAAGATAGGTTGTTAGTGTTCCTGAGAAAGGGGCTAGAAGGCACCCAAGGGGTGACAATATCCAGGTATCTTATAGGCCTACTTTGTTCTTTTGTTGCTGTTTGCTATTTCTTTGACATCAGATCAAACTTTTTATATATATTCCATGCATCTAGTAGTCTAGAGGACGAGGAGACTCTTGACTGGAAACAAATTATTAGCGATGTTGGAATATTTTGGATGGTCTGGAAATAGAATATTTGCATTTCTGATAACCTGCTTGTGTGCTTGGTTTGGAATCTAAAAAGCAGTGTATAACTTGTTTGTGATTAGCTTTTCTTATCAAAATTCGAATTGAAATTAAACAGCTCACCAAAATATACATGTTAGGGGAACAGTGAACTTGTTAAGAAAATAGTGCGGAATTAGTACCTTTTCTGTTATGCCTTTTGGTATTAATATAATAGCATACCCCTCCGAAGTTTTGTCTAATACCAGGCAACACTTCTGATCTCCTGTTTGTAGCCCTGAAAAAAAAAGGAATGAAAAAGGCCGTGTTTTCCCCTTTTAGTTGTGCCATGTGGACCAAAATATTTATTTGTATCCAAACATGCCTGTCAGGCTGTGAGCCAGCTGGGTTTTGCATAATTTGCACTTGTATTCATCTGTCTCCAAATAAGCCTGTCAAAATTGTTCAATATGATTTGATGTTCTTTTGCACACATTGCAGATTGATACGAAGAATATTCTCTTCATTTGCGGTGGTGCTTTTGTGGACTTGGAGAAGACTATTTCTGAAAGGTTGCGCATACACTGTTTCATTTATGTTTCACCTGAGATGTCAGAGGTTTTGCTTACTTTAGGCTTCCCCTGAATCTTTTATAGGAGACATGATTCTTCCATTGGTTTCCGAGCACCAGTTCGTTCAAATATGCGGACTGGTACTGTTATAAATGCTGAGATCACATCTTCATTATTGGAATCAGTGAGTGAAAACTAAGTGGTTTTTATTTAGTATCCAATGTCAATGACCAAGTAGTAGAATATAAGTATTTTTTTTGTTCTGCACATCTGCTTGATGCTTGACTCCTAAAGAATATTTGAAGTTTTTATTTGGAAGAAATTTCTGCAGGTTGAAAGTGGCGATCTCATTGCGTATGGATTAATCCCAGAGTTTGTTGGTAGATTTCCGATTCTTGTTAGTCTATTGTCGCTCAGTGAAGATCAACTTGTTGAGGTAACTTGTATCGCATACATGTAACAGGCTCACTTTGGTTCTTTCTGTTTATGAGGCCTTCGTTGCTTCAATTTATTATGGTTTGAAATTTTATTTGCTACCCTAATTGCATACTGTTTTGCATTTTTACATGAACAATTTTAGCAGTATGTTGTTCATGCAAAATTGATTTGTGCCCCCCTTTTTCTGTTAAGTTTATTATAAAATTTGGGTCAGATGTGCCATCGTCTGCCACACAAACCAGAATTGGCCAGTAGTGGCTATTATACGATTATACCAAATATGGCCACTGTACTGGCTGGTTACAGGGTACTGTGGCCTAGTGGTAATGGCTTATAGGTTAGGGCCTGTTTATTTTGTGACCACAAAAGGTTCGCACACCATCCTTATGGGCTGATCTTGAAAACCCTGCTTGGTACACACCATTAGGCACATCACCTTTCACTTTCAGGGTGTAGTGCCTTAGATCACAAAGTTCGCCAAAATTCAAGTGTTGTTTCCATATATTTTGTTAAGCATTTCTGGTTCCTAGATAGTTGACTAATATTCATATTGCTTAATACTTTTGTGCACCTCTCTGCAGGTACTTACAAAACCAAAGAATGCCCTTCGCTGGCAGTACACAAAGTTGTTTGAAATGAATGATGTAAGTGTGTTGTAATAAAATTTGAAGCATTGTTTGCAGTCATAATGCTACTGTAGTATAACCTCTTAATGCATCGCTCCATTATAGGTCAAGTTGCATTTTACTGAGAAGGCTTTACGGCTCATTGCCAAAAGAGCAATAGCTAAGAATACTGGGGCTCGAGGTCTAAGATCCATCTTGGAAAATATATTGACTGAAGCAATGTATGAGGTATGTATTCTTCTCTTCCTACCCTGCTGGAATTAATCAATTGGGTTGTTATAACATTTCAGAACATCTCAATTTGAAGCAGTATTGTTTCAGCCATGCGAACCTGGTATAGAGTTCTGATATCTTTTGGTTGAGCCTTCCAGAAGTGCTCTGCCATTGAGTTTTAAAAAAGAAGATCCTCAGCCATGCAATAAGAGGCATCAAGCAATCAACAGTTTGTTTTGGGTGGAAGTCAAATCACAAGCACTGCTTGGTAATACTGACGAAATCTTGACTGGTGTATGGTCATACCCCAGAAACAAACTCATCCTATGCCCAAGCCCCCAAATATCTGACCACATAAATTTATTCTAGGAAATGCAGCATGATATTTTTCACAAAACTTCCATGGGCCTATGTCCGTGACTTGTCTTTCTCTGTGCTTTTCAGCGCTAATTCTATTAAGTGGTAAACCATCAAATTAGGTGATGGTAGATATCTTGTGTTGTAACACATTTTTGGTTGTCAATTTGTACCCTTACGTTGTTCAACTAGTTAAACCTGATTTTAGTTTCATTATGCCAAAGGTTCTGTTGTTACTCTAACCATCCTAATGAACAAATTTCTTACAGATTCCAGAAACACGAACCGGAAAAGACAAAATAGATGCAGTTGTTGTTGATGAAGAGTCTGTTGGATCTGCGAATCAGCATGGATTCGGAGCTAAGATTCTTTGTGGAGAAGGAGCTTTGGACCTCTACCTGGACAAACATAATAAAGAAACGATGGTGCGTGTCATTATCATTTTGTTATTCCCATGCTGCTGCCTAACAACCAAATGAAACGGAAATAGCCTTACAACTCACTCTATGTGCACCTGATCATTTGGCACTATTATTTTTGACAACCAGCTCTAGGACGTTGCAGTAGTTCAGGCTAGTCCTGTTCTATTTCAATGGTTAGGAATGGGGTTGCAGATGTTAAGAGGCATGCTGGTTCCTACTGGTCCGGTCATGTTTCCTTAAGATGCCTTCTACTTAGGGGTAGGAATATGCATCAAAACATTTAAAGAACCAAGCAATCATTATTGGCCTGATTGAAGTATCGGTGTTTCCCATATGCCTTACACACTGTTGGTGACAAAATTAAGTGGATAGCCTCTAGGTTTACCACCTTTCGTTTATCACTTTTCTGCATAACTATTCAATTAGACAAGGGACAACCAGGCATGTGATCAAAGGATAATGATCGTTAATTTGTTTGTGTGGATAGAAAAACTAATGAGCTGCATCACTTGGAAAAAACAAATCAGCTGCATACAGCTTTGTTACTAAGACCAATATTTGTTGGTTGATCGCTCTCGCTTCACCCGTTTGTATGCCTCTAAAAGATACTTGTTATGTTGCAGCTACGACAGCCCGCGAAGTTGGATGGAGAATCTGAGATTGATACAGAAACCCCTTCCAGAGTGGCCAGCATGTAGGGTTCCTGACAACAGTAATTATGTATATAACTTGTTATCAGCCATGTAACTTTAGCCAATTCAAATGTAAAGTCATGCCCATAAATTCATCATGTATAAGGTCCATGTTGGGGGTGTAATTTTGTCATGGCGATCTAAACCTTTCCCTTAAATTACATTCGAAAAAAAAAAGTAAAGAGACGGATAGCTTCTCTTTGCCATGCAGTTCTGCGTGTCCTGATCATTCATCGGGCCTCGAAGGAATCTGTCGAGCAATGAAATAAGATCAGACAGAACTTCAAAGTTCAAACCATGAAAGGAATAAGTCTACATAACCCCTCCACGTATTGTTGCTTGATTACTTAACCCCCTGACCTAGTAAACTAGGTGTTTAACCCCTTAGTCTTACAAATACTGTTTACTTAACCCCCTAAGGTGGTTTTGCAATCTGGTTTTGCCTTGTTGGTGTGCCATGTTGGACAACAATACATAGGGGGTTATGTAGACTTCCTGGCTATTATGCGGCTGCAGGGAGTACATGCCGGCGTCGCCAGACTCGCTCAAGTGCGCCGCGTGCGGCTGCCACCGCAGCTTCCACCGCCGCGCCGCGGCGGCCGGCGGGCCCGGGGCGTGCACGCCCGTCTTCTTCCACCCGCCGCCGCCGCCACACGGGACGCACCACACCGCGCTCCAGGCTTTCCTCCCTTCCGTGCCCACGCCATCGCCGCAGCTCGCGCTGCCGTACCACGCCGTGCCTGCCGCGTGGCACCACGTCGCGCGGGCCGGGTCGGAGACGCCGCCGCGGCCGGAGGACTTCTCCGGCGGCGCTGGCATGTACTCCCCGCAGCTGCATAATAGCCAGGAAGTCTACATAACCCCCTATGTATTGTTGTCCAACGTGGCACGCCAACAAGGCAAAACCAGATTGCAAAACCACCTTAGGGGGTTAAGTAAACGGTATTTGTAAGGCTAAGGGGTTAAACACCTGGTTTACTAGGTCAGGGGGTTAAGTAATCAAGCAACAATATGTGGAGGGGTTATGTAGACTTATTCCAACCATGAAATAAGCCGCATGTTGTTTAGCAGAAGTAGCGGGATAGGGGTAAACCACCAGTTTAGGTATGGGATGACTCTTGGATGCATATTTTGTCTGGATACATCCATTTGTGCTTGTTACATGTGTTCCGAGTCATTTGTGAAGATTCTCAAGATGCAGCCAAAACCATTAGCCGGTCCTTGAATCTTGAACCGGGAAGGATCTGGGATTTGCCCCGGTACCGGTTTCCTGGACACCTATAAGCTGTAAAGCGAAATAGTTCGTTCACTTTGGTGCACGGTCCTGTATGCCCCGGCCCTGCGTTGTTTTTGGTGAACGTGTCTCCACCCTTTGGATGCAAAACACCGTCAGTATAAATAGAATTTTGATAATTTACCCTACAGTTAAGGTGGTTTTGATGATTGTATACGTTGCAATGGCCCTTCATGTCACAAAGTTGATGAGTCAATTCGTTATTTCCTAGTTTGGACAATTTTACTTCTACAAATGTGAATTTTGCCCTTTTCTTCCTATTCTTTCTTGTTCCAGCAACAACAGTCATGCCTCTTCCCCAGCCACCCACTCACCCCACCCACCCCACCACACCACTCTCCTCCATCACTATCCTCCTCTCTTGGCTCTGGCAAGATAGCAAGCGACCCGATGGTGGTGTCTCATAAAGAGGAATTGGGGATCAATTGGGTAAAGAAAATGAAGCAGAGGAGTCAGGATTGGTGAAGAAGTAGATGAGTTGGGGTTGGTGAAGCAGAGGTAGGGTGGCCGGCATCATCGGTGGCCATGACGGCGGAGGTGGAGCAGAGAACACGCAGGTGGGCGATGGTAGCAGGGGAGTAGAGGAGGAAGGGTAGAGGCGTGGATCTATACAAGAGAGCTACATTGGTGGATCTAGGATGAGATGGATGTCAATAATGGAGGGTGATAGCTGCATTGGTGAATGGTGTAGACGGTGGCCGCATGGTGGAGGTGAGGTGGAGTTTTGATGGCAACTGGCGAGTCTAGCCTACCCAGTCTACCATGGCTGGAGCAAAGAAGAAGAGAAGAGGACGAAGAAGGGGGAAGAAGATAGAGGTAAAATTGTTCACAGTGGCAAATAATCAATTGGCTTATCAACATTGAGCATCCGAGCTATTACAATGTATATAATGGCAAATGATCGAAACCACCTTAACCGTGGGGCAAACGATCAAATTTCTAAATTTTAACACGGCTTTGAAAATTCTCGACAAAAGGTCCAAAGGTGCAAGGTAAGAATTTAGTGTAAAATGCCCTTGTGGACCAAAGGTATCTCACAAATAAACTTCGTTCGTGAGAATGCATGGCTAATCTTTCTGATGTTGACTAATAACATAAGCGAAGTGTTAGTAGATTTAGTATGTGAAAAATAATATAAGTAGGTTTCCCATGAAAAATACTTACTTTTAGAACACGTATTCTTATAGCTTGTTACGAGCATATTGTGATGGAAATTAGTAAATAGAGTTGCATCTTAAAGATCATTTCAAAGTCATACATACATACATACATACATACATACATACATACATACATACATACATACATACATACATACATATATATATATATAGGAAAATTACATAAGGCACCTGGGTGCCTAGGCACCCACATCAAGAACCGTTCGATACACGTGTATGATTGATAATTTTTTTGAGTTTGGGTATGAAAATGTTTTATACCCTTGATATATTTATGGTAAGTAAGTTTTGAACTCAGTTCAAACTAGTTTGAACTACTTTTGAGTTCAATGCGACTACAGTGGGTATATACCATAAAAATAGTTCAAACTAATTAAACTGAAGTTGAATTTAATTTTTTTTCGGAGTTTGACATCTCAAATATACTTTTTTATGGGTATATGAAGATACCCACATCAAACGTTCTGAATCTCAAAGCAAATCAACGGGTATTGATATGGGTGTCTAGGCACCTGGGTGCATGAAACACTCGTCCTATAGGGCACCATGGTGTCTAGGCACCAAGCCTCCCTGCCTTTGGATTGCTTTTAGATGCGTGCTAGTGTAATGGTATATAATATATCATGCATGGTAAATCAATCGTAGATGGAAAGTCTTAATCATGGATGGAAAGTCTCAATCACGCTAGCACACATCTAAAAGCAATCCAAAGGCTGAGAGGTTTTAGATGTGTGTCTGGGCACCAAGCCTCCCTGCCTTTGGATTACTTTTAGATGCGTGTAAGTGCAATGATATATAATATATTAGGATGTAAAGTCTCAATCATGAATGGGAAGTCTCAATCATGGATGGAAAATCTTAATCATGAAGTCTGGGTACCATGGTGCCCCTGTTATTTATACTATATATATACACACACACACACAAAATAATGGTACAAAATACTAGATGTTAATCCCAAGAAAGTACCACAGTACGACACACCCATCAAACAATATCTCCAATATCTTCTTCAAACTTCTAGATCTTATGACTTCTTTAAAGCCGAGTAAAAAGAAAACAGCACAATGAGCTCTCTGTTGTCTAATATGCAATTTGCGCATAAGATATAACTCCTCCAAAGTCTTAGGGGTTGTTTAGTCGGCATCTATATGTCACCACAAAAACTGTGGCAAAATGTGTGGAACATATTTTATGGCATACTAATTGTTCACTGTAACTATGGTAAATTTTAGCACAAAAGTGAGTGCATAATGAGTGGGACAGTTGCCTAAGAAAGCGTAGCACACAATAACCGTGGCTACAAATGAAACCCTAGCCTCATTCAGTCAAAACTTGCCTAAGACAAGTGCAACAACATCTAGCTCCCAACCAAGCACCTCCTTAGAACTTACCACAAGACTGCCCATCCCATCACCAATTGGTGCATATGCTACCTTTGCTACTCATTGTAGTAGGCATTCTTGCTGCATCCACCAGTTATATCATCACCATTGTAGTAGGCATTCTTGTTGCGTCCACCAGTTATATCATCACCATTGGTAGTCGCTGACTCGCCACTAGTGCCATCAGCACCATTGGTAGTAACCGACTAGCTGCATTGTGCTACCCATCACTAAAGAGCCTCACCACCAATCACCTTCATATGTTGTTGCTGCCTTGCGTCGCATGAGAAGCCTCTGCATTGCATCACCACTATTGGAAATGTTAGCCATCGTTATCATCACATATTTGAGCCTCATTAGGTCCCTACTACTAAATAAGGAAGACTTCATGACTAAGGTAGTGAGAATGATATGGCCCGGTTTGGAACACGAAAATTTACCTAGATCCCTATAGGATTTGAACTATTTTATGTGAAATCATGTAAAATTTCTACGTTCCAAACAAGCCATAAAGAGGATAGGATGGCAACACCGATGCAGGTGAGGTGCAAGCGAGAGGCGGAAGTAGAGAGTGGCCAAAGTAGAGGTAGGCCATCAACAAAGGTGGAGATGAAACACATTAGGGATAGGAGACAAGGTGAAACCTAATAAAGATATGTAGGAACCAAAACCCAACACCTCATTTGAGCTCCAACATTTGCTGTGGAGTGGGGCTCAGGTGTTGTAATGGGTAAGTTTCTAGTAAATTCTATACCTGTCACAGTTTTATTTTATTCTAGAGCTTCACATTCCTTTGTTTCTCGAAGTTTTGCTATTAAGCAATAGTTGGAGATCGTGTTCTTAGATCTATTCTTTTTTGTTGAATTTCCTGGTTCTAAGTTGAGCACGAGCCAAGGATGTTGTGAAGTTAAGATAATTATCCAAGAAATAGACTCCTTTGCCAATCTCATTATCCTAGATATCAAGTCTTTAGATATAATTATAGGAATGGATTGGCTTGCTAAACATCAAGTTGTGTTGGATTATGGAAATAAAGCTATCACCTTAGTTATCCTAGATGGAATTGAAGTAAGATTTGACGTTATTTCGGAATAGCCAAAAGAAGTCATGGTTTACCAGAGTAAATGTGTAATTTTGGAGAATGTGCCTATTGTCAAAGAGTTTCCTGATATTTTTCCACATGATCTTCCAGGGATGCCACCAGACAGAGATATTGAGTTTTGATTAAGTTAGTTCCTGGTATCCCTTCTATTTCCAAGAGACCTTATTGGATGCCTACTAATGAGTTAGCAGAATTGAAAAAATAGATTCAAGAATTGCAAGACAAATATTATGTTAAACCTAGTTCATCACCATGGAGAGCCTCAATATTATTTGTCAAAAAAAGGATGGTAGCCAGTGTATGTATGTGAATTACCGTGCGCTCAATGAGGTCTCTATCAAAAATAAGTATCCTTTACCCAGGATTGTAGATTTGTTTGATTAGCTTAGCACTTGACATAGCCGTTAATGAGGCTGAATGGCTGAGAGAGCTTCTATTAGACTTGCCATTGGTTGAGAAACCAAAACAAGCAATCTTGATGTGTTGTGATAATCAAACAGTATTGGTTAAAGTCACAAGCACTAAGGATACTATGAAGTCCTTCAGATATGTGAAGCGCAGACTTAAATTTGTCAGAAAACTAAGAAACTCTAGAGTGATTGCAGTGAATTATATTCGCACTGAGAAAAATCTAGTAGACCCTTTTTACAAAGGGGTTAGTATGGAAAGTGATTTCCATGGCATCTATAGACATGTGAATGAAGCCCATTTGAGTTATATAATAATGGTAACCCAGACATTCTTGATCGGAGATCCTATGAATTAGGCAATGAGAAAAATAAGTTGATGTTGTAACAAGAGAATACATGTTTATTGTACCCATGTCCTAATAGTTAAAGTACTCTCGACTGTACGGATGGTTGGCATAAAACCTTAATGTATTCTGTTATCTAAATGTGAAAAATGTATTAACCTACATGATACGTAGAAAGAATACACCTACTTGAGCCTAACTATGTGATTGCAGTTCACGAGAACAGGGCATTCTCTATAAAGCTTTTGAGCAGATAAGGGAGTATGACCATATAGCACTCCATTTAGATGTGGTTCGTTGACAGCCTAGTATTAGTTAAGATTTTAAGTGATGTCTGATCACGAAAAACCATGAATTCAAGGCATAGTCTTTTTATCAGCTGTGGGAAGATGAATCTTATCATTCTAAGTGCAAGTTTAACCCGTATAGGACTTACACTAAAAATTGGTATATTAACAGTACTTTAGCACAATATTTTTGATTTTTTTTTGCTACTTGCTTTGGAGTTGGTTTGGGTTGTTAGAAATAGGCCCATATGTGTGAGGCCCATTTTCTATAATCTCAAAGCATGTATAGTTTAGTACTATATTGCTAAGGCAAGGTGAAGGAGATCAATTTATAAGGTGGAGTACTTGCTACTCCTTGAAACATGTGACATATGGATAGGGATGGTATGAAGTGGGCTTTGACTAAACACACATTCGCACACGCATGCTCGCGTATTTTCACTGAAAAATCGTGTAACTTGTGACTTGCGATGCGCGACCATGCCGTGCCACTTGGCAGATCAAGTCCACCTTATGTTTGCTGGACTATGCATCTTTCTCTCTGTTTGAATTAGATTCAAATGTTTGAATTTGAGGCTAGTGTTGATGATAGGTAATTAACAGTGTGTAAATGGTTGGTTAAATGTGTCAGTCACTAGTTGGTAAATGACCGATTAATCATGTTAGTTCACAGTAGTAAAACAAGTTGATGTTGTAACAAGAGAATACATGTTTATTGTACCCATGTCCTAATAGTTAAAGTACTCTCAACTGTACGGAAGGCTGGCATAAAACCTTAATTTATTCTGTTATCCAAATGTGAAAATGTATTAACCTACAAGATACGTAGAAAGAATACACCTACTTGAGCCTAACTATGTGATTGCAGTTCACGAGAACAGGGCATTCTCTCGAAAACTCATGAGCAAATAAGGGAGTATGACCATATAGCACTCCATTTAGATGTGGTTCATTGACAGACTAGTTTTAGTTAAGATTTGAAGTGAATTCTGATCACGAAAGACCATAAATATATGTGTGTGTGTATATATATATGTATATACATATGTATGTACATATGTATATATATATATGTATATGTATATTATATGTATATTATATATATATATATATATATGTATGTATGTATATGTATATATATGTATATGTATATATGTATATGTATATATGTATATTATATATAGGAAAAATACTTTTTACTCCCGGGTGTAATTACACCCACCTCTAATATACCACCTAAATAAACTTGAAATACTCCTTTATCACTTTTGGTATACTCATATACTAATTATAAGATACTCCAATATAAACCATACGAAAAAATTGCAAGGGAGTCCATAGTTTTTAGCGTATTTTATAAATACCTTCATATACGCACATAAAAAGGAGTATGTCAAAAAAATGTACATACCACCTCTGAAAAATTATTCATACCACCTATATGGTCTTAAATACTCATATACTACATGTACATACCCCCCGTTACGCGAGATACTCCCTACATTGTGAGATACGACATAGGGTGTAATTACACCCGGGAGTAGAAAAGAGGCTTCCATATATATATATATATATATATATATATATATATATATATATATATATATATATATATATATATATATATATATATATATATATATATATATATATATATATATATATATATATATATATATATATATATATATAGTAAAAATATTGAGGACTCCTAGGTGTCCGGACTCCTCATTCCTGAGCCGTCCGATCGCGCGCACGCACAGTTAACCTGGAAAATACGATTAACGGGTTGGGAGGCGCTAGACCCGTTGTTTGGGCCAAATCGGAATCTCGGTCACGCATCTTCCCCCAAATCGCGCATTTCCCCCGGTCTCGCCTCTCCCCCCAAATCGATCATTTCCCCCGGTTTCGCCTCAGCTCGCGCGCATCAACGCCATGAAGAAATCCCCCTACTCAACCGAGGTCGGTCTCGACGACCTCGCGGCCTGCGGCGGCGAGCTCGACGTCGGGGGCGAATTCGCGTCGCAGACCAGCTTCCGCATCCGCGGAGGCCGCGGCGGCGCGGAGGTCGCTGCCCTCTTCCGCAAGCTCGGCCTCTCCGGCCCCGAGGACTTCACCATCCCACCAGCCGTCTACGCCTCCCGCCGCCGCCCATCGCTGGAGGCGTCCCCGGGAGCGGGAGCGGGTGCCGAGGGATCGTCCTCGTCCCCGCCTGAGATTCCAGAGATTTCTGGGCGTGACGTCATGGTCGCGACGAGGACGGAGACAGCCGGCGATGGGGAGCAAGCTAGGTTGGCCATCAGATTAGTCCAATCAGAGGTTGTAGAAGCTTTCGCACGAACCTACGAAGGATCTGGAGCTGAATCGAGCAGCAGATTGGTCGAATCGGAGAAAGTGGAAGCCTCTAGACGAGAGGTCGCCGCTGCGCCGAAGCAGGATACCGCAGACGAAGACAAGGAAGACGACAAGTTGACCAAAGTGGATAAATTACGAGAGGAGAGAAGAGAGGTGGTTGTGGAAGCGACAAGGGAGAATGCCGGTGCCTTGGTTCTGGTTGTTTCAGAGTCCACTTCACGTGACATCGAGCATTTGGTTTCTCCATCGCCAAATAGGCGATTTAGGAAAACCATCACATCCTGGCTCAAGGGGGAACATCTGGGGAGCGGATCGTTTGGGTCAGTGTACGAGGCGATCAGCGAGTAAGTTCTGATGTGCCTACTTCGTGATAATTACATAACTCGTTTTATTGTGTTAGTGTTTATATGTTTGCATTTGCTGATTGGTAAGAGGAACACGACAAAGGAAAAATAGCGATAGTTTTGATATATGCAGAATAGATGGCTCATAAATTAAGTCATTCCTGGCAGATCATTGCTGAAACTGTGGTAATGCCAAATAACAATTTTGCCATCTCTTGCATCACATCTTTTAGGTGCGCTGACGGTTGACTTATGTGTAAATCAAAAGGGGATCAGCCATCAGCCTGTTGTTACGTCTGATTTGTCCGATCGAAGCTTTCATGCATAGTGTTTTTCTATATTGAAACAAAGCATTAGCTTGATATGCCTACCTCATTGTTTGCTACTGGTTTGATGTAAGCAGGCATAAGATGAATGATCAATTTATCTTTTTCTTTTGAACTCAACAAAAGACTGCACACATTGGTATTATACATTGCAATTGGTTGGAATATTTAGCATCAAGATTCCAGACCTTGTTGAGTGAACCGCAGTGTATCTTAACTGAAATAGTTAGACATACTGATGCAACATCTTATCTGACATGTTGTGTGCACGCGCTTATGAACTTCAGAGGTAAAAACTCATATGCAGCGGCATGCTAAATTGGTTATGCTCTAATTTTACGCTTCCTAATGGGAATTTTACATTATTTAGGTGGATCTCTAATTGCATAACTCTATAGTAAGATTCGGTGAGTACCATCTAAACCACTTTATGAAAATGTAACTTCAGCTCTTGAGCATTTGGGTGTAGATATGGATAGGCATGCCCTCATGTTCCGCGATAAAATGTTTCACTGACCAATTTGTAACATTGCTTTTACTGTGATGGTTTTTTCTTTGCCGTCAAGGAGGTCTCATTAGTTGACCAAGGAATCAATGCAAAACAACGCATTCTCCAGCTTGAGCATGTGAGTTATTGGTTATGACATGCTTGAGCAGTTATGTTGGTTACCCCACTTCAAACATTATGTTTGTTATTACTCTACCCTGGTTATATATTATCTTTTGAGGAGATACCCTGGTTATATTTAACATCCAAGCAAGCATTGATGTTTCTTAAGTTTTACTGAGAATAGTGGTTAATCATTTGGTTTTAGGAGATATCCCTCTTGAGTCGTTTGGAGCATGAGAATATAGTTCGGTATTTTGGAACTGACAAGGTAGTTCTCTCATTACTGACGGCTCTTAAATTCCTTTTCAGAATATAACCATTACCAGCATGCACTTTTTGTTTCTGTTGTTTTTCCTTTTGGGAATTGTATAACAAGGTTTGGTCCATGTGGAGATATCTCTGTTGGATTTCATTTTATGCCGATTTTACGTTGCACGCTACCACCACGTAAACGCCAGTTTTCTGTTATGAGAACTACTGATTCTTTGTGTTTACGTTAAAATTGGTGGGATGAATGTCTTGCAGGCAGTGGAAAACTGCATATTTTTCTTGAACGTGTTACTCAAGGCTCTTTGGCAGCTTTATATCAAAAATACCGATTACAAGATTCACAAGTCTCAGCATACAAGATTTACCAGGACACTACGCATCCACATGTGTTACTACTGTCTAGTATTACTTCGATATTAGAATTTTCCTTTCCCAATAATGAGTTAAATTTCCGTTACCATTTTCTGTTTGAACTTTAATGAAATTCTTGCACTTGATACAACATATCACTTTAGATTTATCTGTCCGTACTAAGTATATACAATTGTGCTTTTGAGAGATTTGTGTCTGCATACCTCCGGACGGACATTTGTATACTAGTTCGGAGTTGCTTAACTTTTTAAGATAACATGCCATACCCGTTTTGTAACGCATTCGTCTCCATGACAAATTCAACAACAATTTGTGCCTCAAATGATACGATAATTTCACATAATATTTTCGCCATTACTTCTAACATTATGTACAAATTCACCGCTTTAAATTAGTTCGTGCAACGTACAAAAAATGTTGGAAGTCAACACACACGTTTGTAGTCCGATTCAATCAATAAATTCAAGAGGATATTTTGATGTCCGATTATATTGATAAATTCACACAGCATATAAACAAAAACCCCTATCATGACGTACAAATTCGACACTCTAAATCATTCCTTTTTTCATATAAAAAATGGAAGTCAACACATTCAGTTTTTCCTACGCATTCATGACTACCTACAATTCAATGAACATTGGTTGCTCGAATTAGATGAAAACTCCAAATAAGATTTTTACAATAAGCGCTCACATGGCGTAAAAATTCGATACTCTAAATCATTACATGTGGCTTATAGAAAATAATGTAAGCAAATATACCCGTCTTTTCTGTGCATTTGTGTACTACAACCATTTAGGTTAGTTTTTGTTGTCTGATTGAGTTGAAAAAAAACACATAAGTTTGTCACCTTAAATGATTACAACACGTGCGAATGCGCCACTCTAAATCGTTCCGTTCGACATCTAAAAATTAATGGAAATAATGCAAGTCAACATACTCTTTATTTAAAAGCCTTTCGTATGCATCATCCATTTAATAAAGCATTTTGTTGTCCGATTGAGTTGACGAATTCACAAAAGATTCTCCCATTACCTGCTAACATCTCGTATAAATTTGCCGCTCACAATCATTTCGTGCGTTGAATAAAAAATAATGAAAGTCAACACAGTTTTTATTATTCCGCCATAAGACCACTTAAAAAAAATTTCTGGGTATAATACTCCTTTTGATCACAATGATTCATCATATGTTACAAGTAATGATATTTCGCATGCACCATACTATATTAAATTTATACGTACAAACCCATATAATGACGTACAAATTCGACACTCTAAATCATTCCCTTTTTCATATAAAAAATGGAAGTCAACACATTCATTTTTTCCTACGCATTCATGTTTAGCTACAATTCAATGAACATTTGTTGCGCGAATTAGATGAAAACTCCAAATAAGATTTTTACAATAAGCGCTCACATGGCGTAAAAATTTGAGTATAATACTCGATTTGCTCACAATGATTCATCATATGTTTCACGTAATGATATTTTGCATGCACCATAGACTATTAAATTTATATGTACAAGCGAGCATACTTCCAATACCGCCGTACTGATTTGCATACCTACTCCATGTTAATTAATACATCGCAATACACATACCTATTCCACGTTAATGACACATTGAGCAGGAAATCTATGTATGGCAAATAATGATCTACACACATATATACTTCCATGTTAATTCAAGAAGATCTAGACACATACCTATTTCCACGTTCATCAGGAAATCTGTGCGCGGGATTCACAAATTAATGACACATAAATTCTTAAATCATTGGATCGTTGGTTATTTATGGTCATAACAATTCCAGATCGCTGGTTATTTATAGCAAGCCGGAGAAAATGGCGCACATTCATATCGCTAGATATTTATGCAATATCAAATCCGGCTTGCACTAATCAATCTGACGTTTGAATTCTAAGGCAAATACTATTTGCTAATGGGTATACCTACTCTAAATCATTCCGTGCAACATCAAAAAATTAATGGAAATAATGCAATTTAACATACTCGTTTTTCTATGATGTTAGTGGCCGTACGTACACTGCTAAATTTTTTTTTAGTATAATACTCGATTTTGATCACAATGATTCATGATATGTTACACATAATGTTATTTTCCATGCACCATATATTATTAAATTTATATGTACAAGCGAGCATACTTCCAATTCTACCGAACGGATTTGCATATCTACTCCAAATAAATTAATTCATCGCCAATACACATACCTATGCCACGTTAATGACACATTGACGAATAGACCCTAGCTAATCCACGTTAATGAACAGGAATTCTATTTTTACACGTTAATTCAAATGGTTCTACTCACATACTTGTAAAGGATCATGTAGCTAGATATTTATGGCAATAGCAAAACCGGATCACGTATGCATGGCAAGCCGGAGAACTATGATCGCCACGCTCAGCAAATAGGATAAATGACGCACATTCAAATCGCTGCCTATTTATGGCAATAAATATTCTGGTTTGCACTAATAAATCTCCCGTTTGAATTCTACGGTAAGCATTACTGGCTAATGGATATACCCGTTAATCTCATACCTATTACAAACTAGCACATCTCAATGCGATCTAATGGTTCATAGGTTAGATGCCTGGACTCCTCGGAGTCCCATTTCGCCTTCCTATATAGTAAAAATACCTTGTTTGATTGATACTTTGATAGACCAGAGGTAAGAAAGAAGCAACCATTGATAGACCAGTCAGATAAGGAAAGAAGCAACGCAATTAAACTCCACTAGTATAGTGTCCGTGCTAACGCCACGGCGGCATTTTAGGGATGCACACGAAATCAGGCAAACAAATTTTTGAATGGCCATACATGTTTTGTTCCCTGCTTTCAAAGCCAATTTTTGAATGGCCATATATGTTTTGTTTGGATAATTGGGTTCCTCCCCGCCGCACCGCGCCGCCGCGTCCACTGCGTGTGCGCCCCGCACCATGTGGACGCGGGTCCGCCGCGTCTCGTCCGCCCCGCCGCGCCGCGTCCGCTCCGCCGCACCGCGTCCACCGCGTGCGCGCCCCGCACCGCGCGGACGCGGGTCCGCCGCGTCTGTCTCGTCCGGCCCGCCGCACCGCGCGGACGCGCCGCGTCCACCGCGTGCGCGCCCCGCACCGCGCGGAGGCGGGTCCGCCGCGTCCGTCTCGTCCGCCCCGCCGCGTCCACTGTGTGCGCGCCCCGCACCATGTGGACGCGGGTCCGCCGCGTCTCGTCCGCCCCGCAGCGCCGCGTCCTCCCCGCCGCACCGCGTCCACCACGTGCGCGCCCCGCACCGCGCGGACGCGGGTCCGCCGCGTCCGTCTCGTCCGGCCCGCCGCGTCCACCGCGTGCGCGCCCCGCACCGCGCGGAGGCGGGTCCGCCGCGTCCGTATCGTCCGCCGCGCCCCGCGTCCACTGCGTGCGCGCCCCATGTTGGAACCCATTATGACGCCAGTAAATCAAATGATATTTGATAATAAAGATGAAACATATTATAAGTTATTACCAGTCCGTAGTTTTTGGAACCCATGTTGGGAATTTACGACGCCAGTAAAAAATATCGTCTTTCCACGCAGGATGTGCCAATTCCATGGCGAGTTTGAAATTATTGGCAATATTGTGTAATTTAGTTATATATGGGATGCTTGGATCGTTACCCTTGTACCATGATTTTTTAGGAAGCGGATCCATAATGTACACAGTTCTCTTAACCATGTCTAGTATGAATAAAATGTAGGACCTATGTTGATAGTATGGCAGTAGAACCTGTAAACAAACACCCAGACTATAAGTGCAAAATGATAAAATATAAGTTTTTAAAGGAGTATACAGAACATATAGCTTACAGTGCTGCAATTTTCAATATCGTAGTCCATGTCAGGCCAGCATTCAAGCAATTTTGCCATTTCTTTGTAGTCTACCTTGTCACACCGCCGCGGATCTCGTCCAAACTGAGATATGGACTGTTGATTTTGCAAAATTTATAATTATTATTTGAGTAATTATACAATTATATATACACAACAAGGGAACAATTATATCAACTTACACAAAACTATCGGTCCATGAAGTGGTATTTGTCTTCTATCCACAACCAGGCTTTGTTGCACGCAATCGTCCGAACAGCCATGTTGAAGCAATCACGATCAATGGTCTGGTGCTTCGGACCCATTCTTTGCTAAAAAAAACAAGGACCAGGAACGAATTAGTTGACCACATCTTTTTTTTTTAGTATTAGTATATGCAATTAATTAGAAAAAAAATACTTACTCTAAACACTCTTTGTAGTTTGTACAGATAATGTTGCTTGCTGATTTGTTTAACTAATGTTTTCGTTAGTGCATGCATGCACAGGACATGTGTAGTTTACTTTCAATCAATCAATGGAACATATATATAGCAAGCGCATGCTGGTAATAAACCTCGACGCACATGAACCAACAAATTATTCATGTAACTGGAATATGTTGAAGTTCATCTCTTTAATTAAGAAAAAATAATGTTTATGGATGGAGTTAGTCAGCATGCCATGCTTGTCACCACCAATTACAGAAGGGTTTAATTTTCCTCCCAGTGAATTTTGTATGTTATCATTTGAAAGAGAAGATTTTTCATAAGGTTGATGAGCTAAATCATCTTCTGAATTCCCAAAACCATGGGTTGGCCTCGTAGGAGATAATCCTTGTGATGCACTAACAAATGATTGGGTTCGCAGCAACTTCTTTGTCACAGAAGGAGAATCTGCTGGAACTGATCTATCAGATGAGCTAGGATGCATAACATGAACATCAGATCTCTTCTTTTCTGTAGATTCTTTGACACGGGAATTCCTTAGTCTGTTGTGGCTCGCAATGCTGTTGTCTTTATAGTCCTTAACAGTAAGATCACAACTTGATGCAGAAGTAGATAATTTATCTTTTTTCTTGTCCAACAGAAATTTGCCTGCTGTTGATACACCAGTAACACACGAGTTGCTGTCATCCTGGCATTCTACTGTAAGTGATCTCGTATCGTGATTTAATAGCCTTCTACGTTTCGCTGGCATGTCAACCTCTGAATCTGCTCCAATGGATGATCTTGCCATCGTTTTATTTCCACCATTTTCAGAATAGGAAGCATGGCTTGAGGTGGCACTGAATTCATCATCATTTTCTCCTCCCTTGGTATGTAGCCCTTTCTCGCTACGAATGAATGTGCTATTTTTTGTTTCTGACCTTGCGCAGCATGTTTGGGATGATCCGCAGTCCATATTTGAATCTGCAAGTGCAAGATTTCGGTGTAGGCAGGAAGAGCAAGGAGCATAACAGACATTACAAGTGCCAGATTCTGCCTTCACACAAGGGCTGTCGCTTGGTACTGGTCTTTTTCTTACTGTAGGCTTGTCCTGGCAAAAAGGTGAAACAACAACAGTGTTGAAAATCATTAATAAAGGACGACAAAAACATGCATGAAGACCTGAAAGCCAAAAACATGCGCTCTATAGACACAACAGAAACATAACACGGGATTGACTAAATAGATTGTATCTTCAACTGATAAAGAGATGAAACTATTTTATGAGAAGCATTGCTAGGATCTGATAATTAGACTACTTCCTTTGTATCAGCAGGCTGGCCTAAAAGCGATTTCATTGAAACAACAAATGATAATCCAGAAGCAAAGTCTAGAACTGCTGGGGTTCTATTACAACAAATTTTGCTTACTTTGCAAATATCAATGTTCACCATACGATATTCACAACACACAAAATCATGATCAGCATAAATCAACCAAGTAAACAAAGATATTCAAAGCATCGCACCAATCCACCATGTAAAGAAAGATCATCAAAGCGTCCAGGTATCGCCAAGCCATTTCCCAAGTGAGATTAAGCCATGCCAAAAGCAGGGGCTGAACTACTCACATATTCATATGCTCTTGTTCTACAGCATTATGGGATCAGAATCACTCCCAAGCATCTATACCACAGCAGCTAAGCTGCAGACCTACAACATAATAGCGCAGAGGAATAATCTAGACTAAACTCAACATCTCTCCGGCATCAGATGATCGGGCAAACAGGTGCATTAAGCACGAAATTCAAAAAGAAGCAGTATATTTCCCTGCATATACAGGGAAAACCATACCCTCTTAAGGCCACAGCTACTCACCTCCATCTTAGCGACCACTTGACGCTGTCCCGACCCCTCCGCGAGTCCTCCAACGGCGCCGCCACGGCGCCCCTCCACTTGTTCCTGCAGGGCACAAACATAACAGAACAACAGGCGCATCAATCACCAAACCCTCGGAACCGCAACCTTAGCCGCAAAATTGCATCCTAAAATAACCAAATCTCCGAGATTAGCGCGTCAATCGACGCCAAAATTAGACCACAAATCAAACGGGGAAATCAAACAAAGGATTCGATCAGATTCGATTCGCCTCTCGCAAAACCGCGTCACCCTCGAACGCCTCCCTCGCCCCCCAAAAAACGAAACAATCCGCATGCACGAACGCACACGCGCAGCAAAACCTCGAATCGCCAAATCCCCATCGGCACCAATCTCATCCAATCCCTGGGGGGAACGCACACCGCCGACACCAACAATCGAACGGAAGCGCGGCGCCGCCGGGGGGGGGGGGGGGCGAAGCGTATAGGTCCCCTGCCACTGCGTCGCCGCGTCTTAGGTCACCCGCGGCCGAGTCCTCGCTTCGCTTCGCGGGAGGCGGCGGCCGGGAGTCCTCGATTCGCTTCGGGGGAGGCGGCGGCCGGCGCGGGAGGTGGCGGCCGGGTCCTCGCTTCGCTTCGCGTGAGGCGGCGGCCGGGAGTCCTCGCTTCGCTTCGGGGGAGGACAGTCTTGATAGGACCAGCAACTGTCTCGTTAGCTACTGGCATGTTGGACAACGCTACCAGCTCAGACGGAACTTCAAGTATTAGCTTGAACTTGGCCTGAAAAAGTGAAATAGCAAGAGGAAAAATGTTGGGAAATAGATATGACCTCTTTGATATTCTAGGTGCATGTATACGAGAGGAACATTAAGTCATGTGCTGAAGAAGTAGAATTTGGTTCCACATGTATATTTTCATCTTATGAGTACAGTAAAAATGTTGCTAAGAAAACTAAAACGCAGTACATCAAAGAATCAGGCGAAATCTGATTACTGAGCACTCTGTACTGCTATCATAATCACCTTGAATGCTGGCTCATCCCAGCTAGGGAAGCATCGTCGAGCATACACAGGCTCAAACTGCGTCACCGCCATATATTTTGTCTCCCCCTTGTACTCATACTTGCTGCGATCAAATGGCATAAAAGAACTTGAAGATCAGGAAGAAACTCACATGAATTAATCCTACGCACAAAACAACTCCTCATAGCGCAGTTTCATAGCACATTCTCAGCCAACCACATGCTTGCACAAAAAAAGGTTCCCAATATCTATAGCAAGTGCATTCTTGGCACTGGTCGGTGAATCGCAAATCTCTTCGGCACAAGCACGCATGGGCAATCCACCTTTTCAAATTTTTATCTCTTTTCCCTACAAAGCCATGATTTGCTATGGGTGATCACGAACCTTTGAGGTTATACGAAGGATCACGGCATAAGGTAGAAAACCCAAAAAAAAAAGGCTGAATCCAGAACACTTATCCTTTTCCAATTCAACTGCGAGTCAGTGACTTCCATGAGATACTTCCACACCGTACAGCGCAAATGCCAGAGAGAAGAACCCATATATACCTCCTGTAGAAGCCCCTCAGCTGATCGTTGAGCGTGCCGTTGAAGTCCATCCTGAGCACGCCCTCGCCGAGCGGCAGCTCCTTGTCGAACCCGAGCACCAGGATCTCGTCGTCTGTGAACAGCGACACCTCCGCGGGCGCCAAACCCTGCATGCAAGAACCGGCACCGACCACCGAGACACCAAACCAGGATGAGATTGTGGCGCCAGGAGGAGCAGGGCAAAGGTGAGACCTTTTCCTTTTGTTTTTCGATTGGTGCGTACCTGGAAGCGGATGGAGGCCCGGTCGATGGCGAGGTCGGCGGCGTTGAGGACGAGGAAGCGGGTGGGCGCGGAGACGTCGACGGCGACGGCCGCCGCGCCGGAGAAGGTGAAGGCGACGAGGTCGGGCCGGAGGCGGAGCTCGTAGCGGCGCGGCGCGGCGAATCGCGGGAGCCGCGCCTGACCGCGGAACTGGTCCGCCGAGTCCGCCATTGCTGGCGCCGCCGCCGGCGCGCAATGGACTCCTAGGAGACTCGCGTCCTGCGTATGTGCGTGCGTGATTATAAGGGTTACCGTAGCGTTAGCACGGGAGCGGCGAGCGGGGGCAGGTCGGGGGAGGAGACGGCCTCGGGATCGGGCGGCGGGGAGGACGAGGAGGACATGGCCGGTGGGTCGTCGCGGCGGCGGCTAGGGTTTGGTGGAGGAGGAGATGGGGAGCGGAGGAGGAGGTGGGGAATCGGTCATATAAGGAGGACGGGGGAGCGGCAGCGCGGGGGAGAGGTGGAGATGGGGGAGCGGCGGCGCGGTGGAGGACGGGGGGAGCGGAGGGAGTGGCGGAGGAGAAGGCAGCAGCGGCGCGGGATGGGGAGGAGGAGGCGAGGGCGGCGCGGCAGCGGAGGAGGGAGGGGAGGACGCGAGGCGGAGCGGAGGAGGAGAAAGGGGAGGAGGCGAGGGTGGCACGGTGGCGGAGGCGGCGGCGGATCCGTGCGAGGGTGGCACGGTGGCGGAGGCGGCGGCGGATCCGTGCGAGGGAGGCGGAAGAAATGAGGTGGGGGAGGCAGCCGCACGGATTGCAGCGCACGGATTCAGCGCGGGGGTGGGCGAGCGTCAGGGACCATTGAAGGATGATCGTCGGATATGGTTGAGTAAGGGGAGAGAATAGAGGATAGTTAATCTGGTGCGGATGTTTTTAGGATGGTATAATTCTGGGTGCATATTGTGGTGTGGACGTAGTTAAGGTCATGACTGTGGAGCAGATAATTGTTGGGTGGATGTAGGATAATTTTAACTGGTGGTTTATTAGTTTAGATTAGATAGATTAGATGCATATAAGGAAACTCTACGCACAATTTGGGAGAGCAGGTGTCAAGGAATATAACTACTTTTTGGAATGGTCGGTTAAGAGTATTGGTGGGTACATACCCACTTTGATAGTAACTGACCATTCCCGATATATGAAAGGAAAACTCTACGTGCAACAAACTATGTAAACTGATTGATAGTAATATGTATAGGACGCTCATGACAGATACCCACTTTCATAGTAATATGTATAAGAAGCCCATGTCACATACCTGATATGTTCCCAATACATACCCACTTTGATAGTAATATGTATAGGAAACTCATGTCACATACCCGATACATTAAAGTGAAAATTTGTACGAAATAATCATTTCACATACCTTTTTGCCATCTTATTATAACTAATTTTTAAATTAATTTACAAGTGATATTGATATGAACTAGCATGCAACGTTGGTTGGCACTAAATAGGTTGAAATATTAGGAAAGAAGGTGATTTGATAATTAATGGAAATTAAGAATGAAACACATATATGGAAACTATTTTTCCAATGCGAATTGTGTGGATTGACCAGCATGTATACACATGTAACGGATTAGATACAGAATTAATGGATGAAATACCCACTAATTTTCCACGGATTGTAAAGCAATCGGACGGTTGTTAGTTTAGGTGCCCAGGCACCATGGTGCTCTAGTTATTTTTACTATATATATATATTATATATATATAGGAAATATATATATATATATATATATATATATATATGTGTGTGTGTGTGTATGTATATGTATATGTATATGTATATGTATATGTGTGTGTATATATGGGGAGCATATCTAGTGCTAATGGTCTATTCAGTGCTAACATGCAAACGCCAACTAGGGCTGTTGGATCTACAATCTACGGCTCAGATTCGTGAAGGTGGAAGCCCCAATCACTTATGCATTTTTCCTCAAAACCCCCTGGTAACTTCTCCAAACCCAAAAGAAAGAAGAATATCTATAGATCTAGACAGAGTAAATGTACCTGTACCCCCAGAAAAAACCAACCATCATCTAAGATCTTATACAATGTTGGCTACTGTGATCATCTCATCTACTCCGCTTAAACCTCACCTCATCACTTCACCATCCGATCGAAAAAAGGTTTAAAATATGCTGCCGCTCTTCTTTTCCTGGCATATCATACATTTGGTTGATTTACTGCTACATACACTGACATAAGCTCCCAAAAAAGGGTGCGAAAAACAAGAAGAGAAGGAAAACATCGCTTCATGGCTGATCATCATCTGTTGAGCTTGTTTGCCCTGAGGCGCCCGATGGCCTTCTTGAGCACGGGCCGGAACCGCTTCATGTTGAGGCGGACGTCCTGCTTGTCGAGGTAGGCCTCCTTGAGGGAGTTCCAGCCCTTGCTCTTGACGGCGTCGGGGTCGGTGAAGACGGGGTGGTCGCGCGGGAACTGGTTGATCAGCGTGCTCTCCTCCGGCGTGATGCGGTACTCGAGGTAGCTCAGCCTCATGTCCCTCGACGGCCCCCGGAAGTAGCCGGCCACGAACTCCAGCCCGGCGAAGAGGCCGAGGCGAAGAGGCGTGGCCACGGCCGTAGGTGCCGGAAGACCCCTCGGCGCCGTCGTCGAGCTCCTCCCCTCCTTACCAGTCTTCGCGGGCGCGACCGCCGAGCTCCGCGTTGACGGCTCCTTCCCGCGGCACTGCTGCTGCGTCGGGGACGGGGACGGGGAGGGAGTTGAGGAGGCAGGGACGCAGATGTAAATGGGAGAAGTTGCCAGGGGGTTTTGAGGAAAATGCATAAGTGATTGGGGCTTCCACCTTCACGAATATGAGCCGTAGATTGTAGATCCAACAGCCCTAGTTGGCGTTTGCATGTTAACACTGAATAGACCATTAGCACTAGATATGCTCCCATATATATGTGTGTATGTATTTATATATCGTGATGCGTGACTGTGGCATGCCACTTGGCAGACCAAATCTACCTTATTTTTGCTGAATCATGCATCTCTATATTTGAATGAGATTCAAATATTTGAATTTGAGGCTTTATTGGGTGTTGATGACAGGTAGTTACTAGCGGGTAAATGGCTGGTTAAATGTGTCAGTTACTAGTGGGTGAATGACTGATTAATCATTTTAGTTCATAGTTTGCATATGTGTGTGTGTGCGCGAGCACGCGCGCCTGGAGACGTCCAGATTATAGAGCCAAGCATCATTGCCTCCTCCATTTCTTTTCCTTCCTCCTACAAACGTGTGCTGTTGTGTTGTGCAGTCTGAATCTCATCGACTCTTCTTCCTAGCGTGCACTGTGAAGAAGGGGAGCGGTATCTTCGAGCTGTTGCTGTTGTGAAGACCTACATGGGGGTGGCAATAATGCTTCTGGGCAGCGCACATTTGCGCAACCGCTTCCTTTGTTGTTTTATCTATGTTCTGCACTGTATCGAGTCTGCGCTGCTTTCTGTTCTTCATATGACCTGTGACTGATCGAGTTGTTTAAATTTTGTTTCTGCATACATGCGGAAGTACAATGAGTTGATTGTTGTTAGTATTGATTTATACTTCATTAGTTATTTACGATATTTACCTTATAGTAACATTTAAAATTAAAATATTGCTTATGTTTACAACACTACCTTGCAAACGGGCCATACGTCTAGCTCGCTCGTGTCGTGTTCAACTACAAATTTCCTTGATCCATGGCCGGCGCATTTGAGCAACTTTTGGCCAACCCAGGCCTGCTGTCGTCTGCTCCCACCGGACGACAGGTTTAAAATTTGAACATGCACCGCACCACCGGCAGTCCACCACCCCTTACCGTAATAAATAAAATCCCCAAAGAAGGAAGCAAAAGCCAACGGTAGCACAATCGGGTGCCCCACCACGCCATCACCACCACCACCACCAAACGGCACAACACGGAACACCCAAGACCACTTCTCTCTCCCCCCACCCTCGTTTCCCGTCGCCATTAGCGTCTCCTCCCTGTTCTTGGAGGAGCAATTTCTTCAAGAATTCGAGCCCACGAGTGAGAAGAGGGAGAGCGAGGGGTGGAGAGAGAGGGGCACCCGGCTGCCGAATCCCTACCCCCGAGTCTAACCCAAAATCCGGCACCATTCGGTTCGATCTGCTCCGGGCCATGGAGATGGACAGCATCGAGTGCATGTCCTCCTCCGACGGCATGGATGACGACGACGCCGCGTCCCACCTCCCCCGCCCCCTCCTCAAGTCGTCCTCCGCCGCCGCGGTGGCGGCTGCGGCGACCGTGAACGTGGTCGTCGTCTCCGGCGGAGGGGGCGGGGGTGGAGCCGCGGGAGGAGCGATCACGGGGCCGCTGATCTCGCCGGCGACGAGCGTGCACGAGCTGCTCGAGTGCCCCGTCTGCACCAACTCCATGTACCCGCCCATCCACCAGGTCCGCACCCGTCCTCGCGCCTCGATTCGTTTCTTGCCTTCTTTCTGGATCTCGGATTAGTGTCTGGGAATTGCGTGATCTGGTGCCGTAAAGGTGGGATCTTTGTTGCGTGTGCGTGGGTTCTTGTTCTTGGGCGCAGTCTTCCTCTCATGGGACATGGCGTAGTTGCTGCATTTGAGGGAATAGGATGGCTTCTTCAACTAGTAGCAGAGCAGTGTGTGGTCTTGTTCTCTGGTGACGCACACGGTTCCTGCGGCGTGTCGAGTTTAATGTACAATGCAGTTTAGATAAAAAGAATTATGCGCGATGAGGGTTCCGCAATTCTGCATTTGAGGAGATAAATTGCTGTTGAATGTTTCCTTCTCCGCAATTCCCTTTAATTGACCCTGTGTAGTTGCAACAAGTTCGAACTAATTAGGTACACAATCTAATCTAGTATCTCTTCTTGAGAATTTATGCTTGTGTCTGGAATCAGTTGTGCGGCAGAACATTAGATGATAATGATTGATTTATCTTGGCCTTGTTCGTCTCTTTAGGAATCTGTTGACTTTGAGGCCCTCTTTCATGGTATTAGATGCTTGGTAGTGGAATATATCACCGCCGGGAGGCGAGAATAATGGCTAGGGCATATGCTAGTGAAGTGTTGGGTTCTTTAGAACAATTCATTTGTACCCTTCTCTGTCCATTAACAAAAGGTGTGCATTTCTATTTGTAGTCTAAGATGTCATGTGTGCATGCTTGCATGCCCTTACACAAGCGGAAGGTAAGGGTTGAGACCTGGAAAATGCCTTTTAGTTTAAGTTATGCTTTTTCTCTTTTGTTTTATTCAAATTTACTGATAAGATTTTCTACAAGCTGACACATCATATGTGTTGGAACCCTGCTCGTGCTTAGTTCTCACATCAAACTTGATCTTTTCCACAAAATTGATCATTTTTTCTATTCTTAACAAAATATACATTGTTCTTCTTCCAACTGGAGTACATTTAAGACATATCTGTTTAATGAAATATACTTTAACAGCAACCATAGATCATCTAGTAATACACTAATCTTGATGTATTTCAGTTTCATGTTTTATCTTTTTACGCTATCATCTTGCCGGTGCGTCGTCATGGTGATTAGTTCTCCAAGAGTGAGGAGATCTCTTCACTGCATGCTCGATGTAAAATCTTCATCTTTCTGTTCCTGACCAATCCATGAGTAGAAGTCTCCCCTACATGTAGTTCTCAATGTTTTCTTTTTTGTTTCTTCATCCTACTAGTCGCCCACTCTTCCTGGTCCTCTGTTCTGTGTTCTGACGTTTTGCTTTGGTTGGAAATACTTCCTGCTAGTTGTTCTAATAAATCATCTGCAAATCTTATTAATGTGATGTTTTGGGGATTTTGATATTGGAGCATACTTATTGTTCTTGATCAGTCAAAACCGCTAATTAATAGGTTTCTTTTGCCATGTCATGGCCTCTTGCCTCTTCTATAGTTGAACTGCCGATTATCCATCTCTATGTATGTGGTGTAGATTTTGTTCTTGAGCTCGCTTTCTAAGAGCTGGTTATTTAAGTTTCTTGCATCTAAAAGTACTTGGAAGAAAACATATTATCTGCTTGTTATAAAAGGATTTGGCCAATAGCAATTAGTAAGTAGCTTACTGTAGTATATTTTTTTTTTGTCAAATATAGAGAAAATCAGCTCGGTACCATTGCAGAGATGTATAATTGGAAAGATACCATTGAATGTGAGGCTAACAACTGAGCCTAGGGCCACACGTCAGTGACACATAGATGATATTTTCCAATTTGAGTAATTTTTGCCATGGTATGGAGTGGTTCACCCTGTCAAATATCCTCCTTTCTTTTCCTGTACTCTTGTTTTTTTTGTACAGTTTCATATTGATATTGTTCCTCTGACTCATTGGATTTTACTGCTATGTATTTTCTTTCTTAAGTGGACTAGACTATCATGATATATTGTCACATTTTTTGAAATTGAGTGATAACCTGCCAGATGACCCAAAGGGTATACTTGCTATATCAGGGATATAGCACACTTGTAGTCTACTTATAAAAATAAAAGTTGCATATTGAAGTAAGAGCATTGAGGTTTTGTGGTGTAATGAGCTGCTGCCTGCTAGTTAGCTTGCTTGAAGCCTTTAGAATTCTTGAGAAACCTATCCTGCATACCAGTAAAAAGCTAAAACTAAGTACCTATCTAAAGAAGAGAAGCTTAAACTGGTTAGCTTGATAGGGTGAAGATATCACCAATTGAAGAGAAGCTTGTCCAATATCATTTGAGATGGTTCGGGCATCTTCAACGACGGCCTCCTGAGGCACCGATACGTAGTGGAATTTTAAGATGTAATGAAATGTAAGAAGAGGTAGAGGTCGACCAAAACTGACGTGGGAGGAAGCAGTTAAAAGAGACTTGAAGGATTGAAATGTATCTAAAGAATTAGCTTTGGATAGAAGCGCATGGAAATTAGCGATCCACGTATCGGAACCATAAGAAAGTTAAGGGTAGTGTTTTAAGCTATTGGCTTAGATAGCAGGTTGTACGGCTTAGGGTTTTAGCATTGTAGGTTTTATTTCAAGACTCATATCTCTTTGATCTTGAGAAAGTTTCATTCCTAACCTACCCCAACTTGTTTTGGATAAAAGGCTTTGTTGTTGTTGTAAGTACCTATCTATATCTTGATTAGACACAGTCCACTGGGATCTTTGATTGCATGTTTGGTACACTAGGGTTTAGAAAACCGGCTGGTTACCGCCAGTTTTCATAAATCTCGATGCTCCACGAGATTTTCAAAGAAGTTCTAATTCAGAAAACTCATATTTGAATTTTGACATTTTGCGACCTGTTTGAAATTAAAATGTAAAATTTGGTTTCCTATTTTTGGGTGGTTTTCAAGTGGTTATTGCTGGCAACTGGTGAAAAACCAGAACTGGCCATGGAGCAGTTTTTTGTTTCGTACAATGATATCATAATACCTGTGATACACTATCATAAGATAGTAGCTTGTCATCTTTAGCACGTTTAAGTGCATATTTTTTGTGATTACAAGGTAGACACGTACACACACCACACGCACACACGTGCGAGTGCGTATTTAAGAATGTTTAAGTGTATGTAGTCCTGTTGTATTCCAGCTGTTGTCTGTGTTTTACTAAACATAAAATTCTTAGCTCAAGTGAATATTAAAGCTAAAACGATGCACAGCAATCAGATGCCATTAATTTGTTTGATGAATGATCTCAGTGGAATCCTTACAACTTATATGGCATTTAACACAGTGCTGTTGTTATGAATGAAAGGGATAATCTTTCACAGAATTACTGCATACAAAAACATATTTTACAAAAAGCTGTTGTGTGGTTAGAACTTCATAATATGATACAGGAAGCTGTTAGATAATGTACAACCGTACAAGTGGGTGCGCAAGTGGTTAGAACTTCACAATATGGTGGTATCATCACAAGCATAGATTTAGCATGTGTTTCCCCCTATTTTTGTACTTCTACTATTATCTTTCATCCTGTGTTGTCTTGTCCCAATACTTTCAATAGTTTGTTTTGTTTACATAATTATTGTTTCCAGTGCTTGCCTTTGTTCTCCTTGTAGAAATTGTGTAAATGATACTATGCATCCCTGTTTTTGTGATTTACTGCATGAAACTAAGGTTTTCCCCCTAGGTTCAGCATCTGTAAGTCACGATTCAACATAAGTAATAATTTGTAAACTGCTAACAATTTTGCTATGTTTCAGTGCCAAAATGGTCATACTCTGTGTTCAACCTGCAAAACCCGGGTGCACAATCGCTGCCCTACCTGTCGACAGGAGCTCGGTGACATTAGGTGTTTGGCATTGGAAAAAGTGGCTGAATCACTTGAGCTACCCTGCAAATACTACTCACAAGGTTGTCCAGAGATCTTCCCATACTACAGCAAACTCAAGCATGAATCGCAGTGCAATTTCAGGCCATACAACTGCCCTTATGCGGGCTCTGAATGCTCATTTATTGGGGATATTCCTTTCCTTGTTGCACATCTAAGAGACGATCATAAAGTTGACATGCATTCAGGGTGCACATTCAATCACCGCTATGTTAAGTCCAATCCCAGAGAGGTTGAAAATGCAACCTGGATGTTAACTGTAAGTATCCACTTCTGTTCGTGGTATTTAGCGTACACACTTTTTAACTGCTAGGCTTTCTTGATTTGTCTTGATTGCTTGTACCACTTGTATCTGTTTCATCATATCAAAATATATATTGGTGTGGATGGTACATTGGTACTATTCCTACCTTCGGTGATCTGCAAGATCCCATAATAAAAATATCAGGGTTTAAAAACGTAGTGCTGATATGCAGAAAAGCTTATCAATGCTTACAGATAGGTAAATTGTTTCCCCCCTTCACATTCCATTGACATGATAGGGAAAGTTATGCTTTATCCATGTTTGAATGATGTGATAATAGTCTAATATTATCATATCTCTTTCTAGGTCTTTCATTGCTTTGGGCAGTACTTCTGCTTGCACTTTGAGGCCTTCCAACTTGGAATGGCACCGGTGTACATGGCTTTCCTTCGTTTTATGGGTGACGAAAACGATGCAAGGAATTACAGTTATAGCCTTGAGGTTGGGGCGAATGGCCGGAAGATGATATGGGAGGGCACTCCCCGCAGCATCCGGGACAGCCACCGGAAGGTTAGGGACAGCCATGATGGCCTCATTATTCAGCGCAACATGGCTCTATTCTTCTCAGGTGGAGATAGGAAAGAGCTGAAACTGCGGATCACTGGCCGTATCTGGAAGGAACAGCAGAATCCTGACTCGGGAGCCTGCATTCCTAATCTATTCAGCTGAACTGAATAACCAGAGAGAATTGATGCAGATGTATATTGATGTGTCAGATGTGCTTGTGCCTGCGTTTCTATAATTTGTGTTTGTTATTTTCATTGTTCTGCCACGTCGCCATTGTTTCCTGCCCTAAATCAGTTATGGCTGATCGTTGAGAGGATCATGAAAATACGAGTGGATCTTGTGTGTTGTGACTAGCTCTCCTGAATCACATGATAATCGGTTTTCTTGATTGCTGTGTGTATCTTGCGTCATTTCGAGATGGAGGCTATTATCTTGTGCGTGTCATTTTATTTCAGGCAACTGTACATATCAGGACTCCAGATGTCTTGCATTTTTGTTTGTTTGGGTATTCACTTATCTATGAACTGGGTGAAATCTGAAATGTCATCAAACCATGTAAATCTTCAGCTAACATTACCATTGCCTCCTTGGATGTGAGAAGGGTATACAGTCTGTCCATGTGAAGTCTACTGATTGGGCAATTTGTAGCATTGGAAGGAAGTGATAGTGTGATACTCCTGGGCGGCATTATTGAGCTGCATGTCTTATATAGAGCAATGGCTGTTAATTTGAGACCTCTGACTATCAGTATGGAAGCCTGATTTTTGTAGCATTCACTTCGGGACTTTGTTGCATTGATCTTTGGCATTTGATATGTGATGTGTTTATAGTAAGAGACTAAAATACTTCAAGCCCCTATCTTTTGGTTATGTTGGGAGTTGGGGCATGGGAAATGGGACAGTGCAGAGCATGATTTACTAGTATGATTACAAATATGACTTTCGTTTACATGCCTATTTTGAGTCCCGGAGATAAGGATAGCAATCTTATCTGAATGTATAACTGCGTAATCTCCATACATGCATGTAATCGGCGCCAGACTGGTCTATCCCGTTCTTTAATTCTAATGTCTATCCATGCATGATCACTATAGGGCTGTTTGGTTGCCTGCATGCAGGCGGCTCGTATCAGCGCATGCAGGGAGATGGTGTTTGGTTGGCTGTATGGAGGAGAGAGAGTATGCATGAGCTGATGCAAAAAAAAAACAACTGGAGTCAGGCTGAGGAGGAACGTGGCTGAGGAGCTTTCCACCTCAGCCTGGCCACGCTCATGCAGCTGCATCAGCCCATGCAGGCAACCAAACAACCCCTATCTATATGACAGATCATACAAACAGCAATCGAATAGCACTTTAACCCAACCATCTTGCGTTCATCGTTGCGCCGCGTTGATAGCATCACCGGTCCAGCGAAAGCAAATGTAGACATCTTGGCCGTGCCTGTCAAGCTCATCGACGGCGAGGTTGGTCATGCCGTCGTCGGGGCCGGGCGCCCCTCTTGTTGTTAAACGGATAGTTAATTAAGCAGAAAGTCTCCATGCCTTTGTACTTGTCAGGAGGACGAGGGAGACACCACTCGGACGGATTCTCACGGCGCTGAGCCTTTGGATGAGAAGAGAAAGGCGGAGTTCGTCTCCGGCGACGATGACCAGGGGGACCCCAAGGAGGCCTGTCAACCAGGTTCTTGACGTTTGTCATAATGCCATGCGTGTTCATGTCGCCAGATCAACGTGCATCGATTTTACCGATCCGTCCGTCTCCCTCGCAGCGCAGCTCCATGACGACGACGTACGACGCTGGACTCGATGACGATGACGACTTGGACTATGCCGCAATAAAAGCGCGGGCTGCTAACCTCCTATTGGAGACCGACTATTAGAGCAAGTCCAATAATAGAGCCAAATGTTTAGCTATAAGCCAAGTTATAAGAGCCAAGTTATACAATAATCTGTCTTCTATTTGTCTACAAAAGATTTTTTTATTATTATGTGGTACCATGTCTCACATTCTCTTTCCTACTCCTCCTCACATACATTTATTATCTGGACCCACCACTGCATAGGCTCCCGTGTGCAGTTTGTTGCTTGCATGAGAGTCAAGCTCTCCTCTCTCTCCTCTCTTCTCTCCTCCATATCAGCAAAAATGTTGATTAGCTTGGCTATAAGACCATTGTTGTACTTGCTCTTACGTGCAAAAGTTCAAGGCGTAACACGAGCAGCTCAACCTCGACGAGGACCTCACCCTCCTCGACTACCTGGCCGACTACCTCGACGACCGTCCCGCCGTCGTCATCAAGATCGACGACTCCTAGCCAGTGGCGGAGAGGGGGGGCTGAGGGGGGCTTGGCACCCCCCAACATTCTACTAATCCTCCATTATATAGTTAATTACATGTATGATGGTTAATTCTCTGCTCGTGGTTCAGGTTCATCGGAGGAGACTGTACAATTTATGATGGTTAATTCTCTGCTGTCCGAATCCTATGAGAGCTGGCTGCAGCACCTTCCCACTTTCCTGCAGAGGGGCATCTACCATACTTACATGCAACACAAGCACGGCGATCCACCCCCAAGCTTTCCTCTGGCTCGTCTTCCTCTGCAGTTCGGTCAGATGAAGGTTCATCTGCTGATTCAAACGACAGCAAGAGGCTCTTTGCCATTGTCCAGCCGATGCTGGTATACACTGGCTTGATTGAGCAGCTGCAGCTATTCTTCAAGAAGGGAAAATCATCTGGGACTAGCAAGTCAGGCGAGAAAGATGAATCAAGTGGTAACCTCGAAAAGTGGGAGATTATGATGAAAGAGAGGCTGGACAACATGGAGGAGATGGTGGGATTATCAAAGGATCTGCTCTCTTGGCTCGAAGACATGTCCTCATCTGAAGATTTGCAGGAGGCCTTCGAAATCATGGGGGCGCTCACGAATGTATTCTCGAGTGGTTACACGAAATGCGAAGATTTTGTCCGGGTAGCCATACACGGCGGAAGGAGCTGAGAGGACTGAGAATGAAATGTTCTACAATTCGTGTTCATATATGCCATGTGCCTGTATGTTTTGTATGAATAGGCAACTTTTGTGTAGCAGTTGTAAACAATGTAGCACTTTCAACTTTTGTGTAGCAGCTGTAAACAATATAGCACTGTTAGATCAACTTGTTAATGTTGTATACTATTAAGTCGTGGCATTGACGACCTCCATTCTCAGTATGCTTGCTCCATGCGGTTATCATGTCATCTGTTCCAACTGCGGCATTGACGCCCTTGTTTTTGCTTTGTGCGAGAGTTTTCTTCTTTAGGCCCAGGATCCCTTCGGTGTTCGATAAAGAGCATGTTTGGTTGCTCGTCACAATTTGCTATAATTTTGTGCCTAAAGTGTGTTTGTAATAAGACTTTAGTCGACTCGACACCTCTAGAACTTGTTTGGATACATAAGGCCTTGTTTGATTGGGTCTAAATCCTAGGCCATCTACTCGACACCTTTAGAACTTGTTTGGATACATAAGGCATTGTAATTTGCGAAACATATTACTCTGGTATGTGACTATTGGATCGGTAAATCCGGTATGGTTCATTGGTTCTACTTTGCTTGTTGTCCATGTTGCCCCCCCCCCATATCCAATTCCTGGCTCCGCCCCTGTTCAGATTTACACATTGCAAGGATTCTTGCAGTCTATGTAGCACGGACACTTGGCAAAACAGCCGTATCCGTGTCCGACACCGTGTTGGACACGGATACGACACGGACACGGCTCCGACACGTGTCGGAGCCGTATCGGATGATTTTAGAATTAAATTTAATTAGTAAAATTCGCGATACGTGTCGGACACATGAAATACATGAATCAGACACGGCCTAGACACAGCCGGCCCAAGACACAGCCGGCCCAGGCCGGCCCATTAGCACATCGCACGCCGCCCTGCCCCTAACCCTAACGCACGGTCGCACGCATCCGTGCTAGCGCATTTGCATCCCAGCTCCCGCATCCTGTGCTCGCGCCGCCGCTCGTAGCCGCCGCCGCCCGCACCTCGCCACCGCCCTCTCTCGACTCTCGCACCTCGGTCGCCGCCGGATTCGTCGCCGCGCGCCGGCCGTCGGCTTCTCCGGTTCTTCCTCCCCGCGGCCGGCGACTTCTTCGGTTCTTCCCCGCGGACGACAGATTCTTCCCCGCACCGCCCGTCGGCTTCTTCGGTTCTTCCCTGCGGCCGGCGACTTCTTCGGTTCTTCCCCGCGGCCGACGACTTCTTCGGTTCTTCCCCGCGGCCGCTGACTTCTTCGGTTCTTCCCCGCACGCCGCCGACTTCTTCGGTTCTTCCCCCACCGAGCCACCGAGGTATCAATGTATCATGAGCCTTCTCTGTTCAGCAATCAGCATTTACACTGCAGTAATAGTATGATTGTTTAGGCCTTAGGGTTGAGAAGCACTGGCAGCACTGCAGTATGATTTTTGTGCAAGCCAGCAATATGAGACTCCCAGCAAATAGCAATATATGCATTTAGCATTTGTTCTGAGCCTTCTCTGTTTAGCATTTAGAATTTTAGGGTTGGGCCGGTTGAGATGCACTGCAGTAGCCAGTAAGCCAGCAACAATATATGCATTTAGGATTTTAGGGTTGAGATGCCCTGCAGTAAGCCAGTAGCAATATTTGCATTATTTTAGAAGCTTGATTGTTTGTTTCACTTTCATCATTTTAGAAAAATGGAAGCCACTAATTCTAGTGCTAGAGAGGAGGAAAACACAAGTAACAATAGATCGAAGCTTCCATTGTGGAATCATGTTGATATTCTACATATTCCGAGTATACACTTTACAAATTACAAGTTTGCAATCTACATTATTGCAGTTTAATAAGCATGTAGAAACTAGAAACATAGAAAATAATACATACATATATATATATATAATTTATTTATTATTTAAATATATATAGCCGTGTCGCCGTATCGGTCTTTTTGGGAAAACGGCGAATTCCCGTGTCGGTGTCGTGTCGACGTATCCGTGTCCGTGCTACATAGCTTGCAGTTAATGGTTATTGTTATTCATTTCTTCAGTTTTGGTAATCTATCTTTTGATGAAAGGACTGAGAGGTGGAAGTGTCCAGCTCTGAGAGGGGCTCACCTCGCCGGCGGCCTGCCCTGGCACTGAGGTGGGACTGGTGGTGCGCGTGACCTGCATATAGCGGCCTTTGGACCTCCAGGGACAAATGTGAGAAGTTGCCTTCCACGCGTGCTATATCACCAACTCAGACTTGTGGGGGGCCACATCAGCAGAAAACTATGGCTAACAGCAAAAATGACCTGTGGTGCAGACGGATCTAAGGAGCAGATAAAATAAAATAAAATATAAGTTGAGAGAGCTAAGTGAGATAATTGCACAAGTTTACGGATCTCCAATGTAATTTACTGTTAAATCAAATACCAAGTATGACATGTATCAGAAATATGTGTTGAATCTGAACTGACTTAGCCTTGTACCATTCAAATAAATGATCATGTTGTCTCTCTCTTTTTATTTGATGAGGATTCCACGTACAATATGTACACACTTATTTGTTACTTCGCATTTTTATAGCAAGTGTCTGAAGAGGTATTTATAAATTTGTGTCAATTATATTAAAATAGATTTAGGTTCTAAATCTTAAATGAGGTTAAATATTTCATACAATATATAATACGAAAACGTGTATTAGTATGGATAAAAATCTCACCTTACTTGCCCCAAAAAAACATCACTAAGACATGGCTACCGTAAATGAATTCTTGTTCGTGGTCGAGTCATTCAACACATTAGGGAGCTACAGATGTGAACAATTAATGGACACTCCAATTCACGCCACAGATCGAACCACACACGGTAACTCAACATATCAATGACAGCTACGAGCAACACATACTCCAATTCAAGCCACGCATTCACGCACATGGCAATACAAGAACAACACACGAATGATTCAACTTATTAGCGGCCCACTGCAAGATGAAATCAGAAAGGAAAATCACTTTCTCTGGATCAACTGCTTGAAATTAATCGGCACGGTAAATTTGTCTGGGCCGTCGTAAAATGCAGCAGCAGACAGCTTAGCAGCCTGCTCTGTCACGTACACCGAGTCCCAAAACCAATACTGTGTGCGGTTGTCACATAGTGGTGGAGAGAAGTCATGGAGTTCCGGGTTGCTGGGCACGCAGGGGCCATAGCAGCATTCGCTGTAGGTGTTCACAAACCCTGAGTATACATACAATAACAAACCACAACAAAACATTAGATAGGCCGCCCGCCCGGCCATCAAACACAATAACAAACCACGACCATTGTTTCGATCGGTCTCATCCTGGAACACGGCTTTCCTGTTCCTGTTTCCATATCCCCCTCGTGTTCCCGTTCACGTGGCATTCATTCAGAGTCACTCATCTCTTTGCTAGTGGATCCAGAGTGATCTGGATCTTCGTCACATCGACAAGAACACGAAGGGGATAGAGAAACGGGAACACGGAAGCTGCGTTCCTCATCCTGACCCAAAAGTATTCGATAATTTTGGACGATTTACCATAAGCTGACGGATTCATGAAGGTGGCATTTGAGAAGGCATAGAAGTCAGCGATAGAGTAGCGGAGACCATGCAGATTGGAGCTGAGGCTGGCCAGGAGGGGCTTGAGGCCGTCGTTGAATTCCCTAGCGAGATTGTTCTTTCTTTCGTTGCAGCGACCGGGGACAAAAGGGGGTTTCATCGCGTACGGCGCGCACCCAAAGGGTGGTATGTTGATGATGCCAAACTTCCTCGCGCCCATTTTATACAAGGATGTGATGACGGCTCCATAGGAGGAAACAAGGTGTTGGGGATCGGTTTGGTTCCAACGCGATGCGAAATTTAAGAGGCGGTAAATCTACACTATTAATCCACCAGTTAAAATTATTCTACATCCACCCAACAATTACCTGCTCCACAGTCATGACCTTAACTACGTCCACACCACAATATGCACCCTTAATTACACCATCCTAAAAACGTCCGCACCAGATTAACTCTCCTCCATTCTCTCTCCTTACCCAACCATATCCGACGGTCATCCTTCAATGGATCTGCAGTACCCCTCCACCCCGCGCCCCTGCTCGACCTGCGCCTCCCCCTCCCCCCGCGCCTCCCCCGCTCCCTCCGCCTCCCCCGCGCCTCCCCTCCCTCCGCCTCCCCCGCGCCTCCCCCTCCTCCCCCGCGCCTCCCCTTCCTCCGCCTCCCCCGCGCCTCCCCCTCCTCCCCCGCGCCTCCCCTCCCTCTGCCTCCCCCACGCCTCCCCCGCGCCTCCCCCTCCTCCCCCGCGCGCCTCCCCTCCCTCCGCCTCCCCCCTTCCTCCCCGCCCCAGCCTTAACCCTAGCCCCGCTTCCCCCTCCTCCCCGCGCCGCTCGCCGCCACCCCGCCCCGCGCCTCCTCCGCTGATTTCTCCCTCGCCTCCTCCACCGCCGCCTCCTCCCCCCGCCCCGCGCCGCCGCCGCCTCCTCCTCCCCCCGCCCCGCGCCGATGACCAGAGCGACGGTCCACGTGAGGCGGCAGCGGTCTCGAGAGGAAGACGGCGGCCGCAACGACCGCGAGCGGCCGCAACGACCGCGAGCGGCCGGATCGAGCTCTGTGGTCGCTCCCCGCGCGCTCAACTACGGCCTCCTCGACCTCTACTGGTCGCTCCCCGCCGCCGACTCCCGCATCCCGGCCTCCTCCGACCCCGACCACCCGGCGCCGCGCACCCGCCCGCCCTACCCCAACAACCCTCTCATCAAGCAGTACAGCGCCGAGTACTGGCTCCTCGCCTCGATTCGGCCGAGATGGCGGCCCGATCCTCGCCTCGATTCGGGGAAGGGAGCAACAGGAGGCGGTGGTGCCAAGCGGTGGCAGAGGCGGAGGCGGCGGTGGGCGCCTCGGGCGCAGCGGCGCTGGTGGGGGTCCGAGCGATGGAGGGCGGCTCCAGGCGCGGGGCGCGGCGACTTCGGCCTCCTCCCCTCCCTCCTCCGCCGCTCCGCCCTCGCCTACTCCTCCCCACCCCGCGCGCCGCCGCCGAACCACCGAGAGCAACTCGACGGACATGGCGCTGCTGATGGATCCCGGGGCGGAGCCCCTGACGGAGGGCGAGAAGGCCGACCTGGACGGCATCGCCGCCATCAAGGAGTCGGCGGCGCGCGAGTACAAGGAGCAGGGCAACCAGTTCGTCAAGATGGGCCGAAAGCACTACGCCGACGCCGTCGACTGCTACACCAAGGCCATCGCCCAGATGGAGCCGCTCCCCGCCTCCGCCCCCGACCCCGACGCCTCCGTCCTCTTCGCCAACCGCGCCCACGTCAACCTCCTCCTCGGCAACCACCGCCGCGCCCTCGACGACGCTGAGCGATTTCATCTGGTTTATACGCCTGTTGGTGTTGGGCGATTGTGCCGCTGTCCGTTCCGCTCGGCGGTGTTCTCTCCGGCTTGCATGAGTGTGCCGCCGTTCTTCTCAGTCTCAGCGGCGTCCTCTCTGGTTCCATCTTAGGGTCTCCGTTCCTCTCCGGTGCCTCTTATATGTGTGCTTGCTCCTGCTTTTCCCTGCTGGGGTTCCATAGCCCTCTCTACTCCATTGTGATTGCAGATGTTAACGTGGACAATTTCAAAGAAGCCTTAGATAGGTAAGTCTCCTCAATAGTATTTTTGTTCAGTTGATGCATGTTTATTGTATAAGGTGGTGATATGTGTTATGCAGATTTGCATGGTTCTTTATTGAATAATAATGAGGTTGTTTCTGTTGCGCAGATTTGCACAGTTCTTTATTAAGCCGCTGATGTCGCAGGATGCTATTCTTAGAGAGATAAAGGCTGTTGATTCTGGTGAGCAGTTGCTTTATACGTGGTGATTCTATTTGCATCTAACATGGCATATGCCTCTATGGTCTCCCAAACAAAAACAAGAGTATACCTCAAAGCAACTATGCTCATATAAGTGGTTAAGATTACACCAGTTCATCTTATCACAGTCACTTTATAATTTACACTTGCTTTATTCGTAGTAGTGAGAGCCGAGAAGCACATTCTAGCTAATATTCCCTTTTGTTGTCCTTACAGAACACAAGAAAAATTTGTTGTCTGACACCTGGAGAATGTTTCAGGTACATCAAAGTTTCAACTTTGTTAGTTAGATACATCAAATATTCTTTTTCGCAAGTCACAACATTATGTCGTATCTATGTCAGAAACTGCTATTAGTAAAGCATAGGTGTTATTAATATGCATTCTCTTTATTTACAAGGTGTGCTTCCATATTAACCATATATTTAGCATAATCTAAGCCCCGTATTTTTTTCCACAGCTTCAACAGCATCTGGCTTCAAGGGATCACCCTTACCATAAATTCAGTACCGGTAAGCACTTCTTGATGTTCAGACCCCGTATTGTTCGTTTTGTTTTGTATTTTTTACAAAGTGCTTAAATTGTGTAGTTATATTGGTCAAAAGTAAGGAACTATGCTTTGTCAGATGTTTTATTTAAATTAGGGCATCGTACATTTCAATCTTGCCAAATCTGTACGTAGTAGTAGCCATGCTTAAACATTTTCATATTTTAATGCATCTAAGTTGTTTTTTTGATATTGCTTGCAGGCAATATGCTCAGAGGTCCCGTGTTCGAAAGCTCCAGTATATTGCAGAGCTTGAGAGAAAAGCCCAGGCATTACAGGTGACCTCACAGACAACAACTGGTTTTTTTACTTCTGTTCCACAATTTAGTGTTATATTTGACATTGAAAATATTCATGCCTGAATAATGCAGTCAGAAGGGATAGAAGTGTCTGCTGAAATGGAGTTTCTTACTCAGCAGAATATAATGCTGGGCATGGAAAATAAAACCTTGAAGCAAAGGCTGGAGAGTCTAACTCAGGAGCAACTAATTAAACGCTGTAAGTATGCTCCCATATGTGTTTGATTTTTCTTTTTTTGGAGTTCTGCACTCCAGAAAACTGCTAATAAAATCATTTTGGTAATCGAATTAAGTTTCACAGATATATTAATCACTATAACAACATTTACATGTTTGCTTCAGACATTAACTCAAGTACAACTCTTTCAGTTAATTGTAGAGACAACTGTCATGTTCTCTTCATAGTATATATTTTTTTCACACTGTACATTCTGTGACTGGTGCCTGGTGGAACCGATAACAGCTGAAGCTCTCCAAGCATAAATCTTATGGTGTATATTTTGTGACAATCAGAGTGAAGATTTTCTATAACCATATGACCATATATATGTCTTGTATAGCACTATGTGGCCATTCAAATACGTAATCAACATGTCACTGGTTGTATTTAATAAGGTTTGTACATGTCATTAACTTACTGTGGCTGCTTTACTTACAAATAGTGAACGCTAGGTAAGCAACTGGTAACCTAAGAAGAGACTGCTGCCACAGTGAGAAGCTATGATATGATACCAACATTTTCTGTGCAATGATTCAGTTCAATGAGAGAAGATGGGTGGCGGCATGGAGGTGCACAAGAACCGGTGGATCGAGGAGTGGAATGCCGGCCGCGAGAACCTCGAGTTCAACTTCCGCAGTGGTGTTTCTTTTCCTTGTCTACCCTTTTAACATGTTTGTGACATTCTTTGCAGTGGTGTTGTTAATACTCACTGGAGGGACTGCGAAAGATCTGTGCTGCATATCTATCGTGAGCTTATACAATATGGGCTTCGTATATGGGTGTTCAGGTGATTACTGACTCTGTAAACTTATAAGTGCTAGCCCACTCAGGCACTTGAACATAGCTGTAATACTAAATTATTCTCTGTACCAGAGTTTAAGGTTCCAGCTGGTTTCGTTTTCCAAAACACTGTTAACATACTGTGACTGCAGAAAAATCGGTGTAAACCTGTCATGACATTACTGCAGAAAAGTCGGTGTAAACCTGTCATGTGGTTTATTTTGTTGCTGTGAGATTTTTGGTGTCAAATTAGAACCATGATGAATTTGACCGTTCATTATTTGGTGGCCCCTACACTGTGTAATCTTGTTGTCAAATGTGTTAGGGATTTGCACATCTTAGATTAGCTTTCATCAGGATACAAGTTCAAAGTATTTCGATATCTACAGCAAATGATACGGCTAATTTACTGAGCGCTGAAATTGCTACTGTGTTCCACTGGCCCCAAACCCTGAAGTGCGTCCAGAATTGCCTATTTTGATGTGTTATTGATAAAATCATCACATGAGTCCATGCATATGTCTTTTGCATTCCGAAAGTTATATTCTGCTTGATGTGGATGGTCCTGATACAGTTTGCTTAATTTTCTTTTGTGCAAGCAGTGTATGGGTTGCACGAAAGCCACCTGGTTTTGCATTCATTGATTTTGATGACAGGAGGGATGCTCAGGATGCAATTCGTGATCTAGATGGTATGTGCCCAGTGCTTTTATGTGAACATGTTAAGCCTTTCTCAGCATGTTCCATCAGCTGTATGTGGAAAATCTCCTTAGCGGTGGTCTTTTTGGGTCAAGGAGAGAGATTCTGGTCGTTCGTGAGAAATATCTTAATTACAATTAAACTTCTTCTAAAGTTTATGGTATATGGTAACATCATTTGTTAGGATTAGATCATAGACTGCTTTATTTCGTTAACAGATGTTGTCCATAATATGGGACCTGGGACTTGGGAGGCGTTTAAATTACAGTTGACGAATTGAACTTATTTGAATTTTTATGATGACACCATTTTATTGTTTAGGACTAGATTCTCCCTCCTGGCCCAGCATAAGTTGTAGTTGCATTTGATGGTCCTGTGTTACATGTATAGGTTCATGTAGAGCTAATTCTAATTGTTTAACCTGAGATATACCTACTTTTCTACCTAACATGTTGGCCTTCCTTTGCACCAATGTAATCTTCCTGTTTATTTTTTTCTGTAGGATAAGGCCCATTACCCATTTCACCTCAAGACAGGGGCTTGCCGCTTTGGAGTGCGCTGCAGCAGAGTTCATTTTTACCCTGATAAATCATGCACGCTGCCCAGAGGTTTCTTTGAAGTTAGAACTGGTTAATCTTACTTGCTGCATTATGCAAATGCTCTGCCATGAGTATCCTTAATGAACCCATATGTATGCGATTACATGGTCTATTGATAATGAGTAGAATGTTACTCACAGGGTTCCATCACTATTTTAAAAGTAATTATTACATGAAAGATATGGTTGATAATATGTCCAGATGCCATGACAAACCTTCTCTCAGAATACTACCTCACTTCACTGCCTGATTATTTTACTGAAAGCATGTCAAATTCCTTGATGTGGTAACTTTATTAGTCAATGTTCCATTGAAAACATGCATATACAAGTTTGCATGTACTAGCTAAAAGTTGATAAACTACAGGATTCCATTGTGTTATTCCTGATGGGTGCATATCCACTCGGATGTGGGAAATAGGATAAATTTTATGCCAAGGACATAGTATAGCTTGTAATTTCATGACCTGAACTTGCTGGTGATATACATGAGTGTTTTCCAGATTATATACATGGTGATATACAATTACGTGAAACTTGAACTATGAAAAAAATATCGTCATTTGGTTGTTTTCATGTGCATCCCTGAAATGCCGCCGTAGCGTTAGCACGGGTACTATACTAGTAAAGAATAGGTCCATGGTACCGGCGCTGATCAGGAAGAAGGATCTGGATAACAGCTTGCTCAGCTTTTGCTGACCCATGTTATCCTCCATCTGGCCTATCGTCGCTGCAAAGTTATCCACTTGCTTCAACAATGGAATAATCACTTCATCGTTCTGCATATTGACAATATAGTATCAATCTATCTATGTATATCTATAATAATTTAAGGCTCCTTGAGAAGCCTCTACGATAATGCTAGGAGGAAAAAAAAGGCTAGAATTTCTCTTATTAATCAGCAAAAACAAAGTAGATAGAAAATTGCCATATTAATCATAGTATAGTGAAAAATATTTGCCACCATCTAGTATTGCAATCTAAGACTTGCATTGCATAATAAAATATTGATACGGCAACGCTGTATCTATTTACCATTATACGATAGGATCAAAGAGTTTGATACGGACCCTCGAAAAAAAGAGTTTGATTAAAAATATGCAATAAAAACCAAGGACTAAGACATCGTCAAGCCTCAAGGCCTAGTCAGGCTTGGGGACGGCAAAGGCATGCATTAACCGGATTACACCATGAAACCAAAAAATAGCGTTAAAGGCTTGTAGCATTCATCAGCAGATATATGAACCAAATTAAGAAAGGAGAAATACGATAAGTTTGCCTTTGCATTTAGTGATCGGTGATACAACTAAATGTGTCCTACTATGTTCACGAGTCCTCTTTAATTTGAAAATAAAAAAATAGCTAGAAACTACCACATTAATTTGAAAATAGCTAGAAATTCCCCACATTAATAGGGATGTCACGTGTACGGTGCTAGATAGAAGAGAGGCTAAAGATAGAAGAGTAGAACAAGAATAAGATCAGTCCAAATCATGTCTAGGCATGCCTTGGCGTTCAAATCAGCGATAACTGAGTCCATATCATACTTAGAGTCGATCGGACTACAACACCGGCGGCACACGGCCGGTAATGCAGCATCGGCAGGTTGAACCGTGTCTTAGGGGTTGGGCAATTAAGCTGCACAAGGACCGTAGATATGCAAAGAAAAATGATTCGTTATATATTAGAGATGAAGTGCAAGAGTCAAATCGGAATTAGTCTAATCGCAAAGAAAGAATCGGAATTAGTCAGCGTAGAAGTTCTAGAGGCATAAGATTCATCGGTTCGGCGTCTAGGAATTAAGAACAATGTTGTACCACGCACAACGCATTGTGATCTTCATTCCTTTGCGTCGAGCCTATGTGGCATGTGAGCTGTGACTAATACTAATATTTTTACTAAAAATAAATAGTAGTACTTTTAAAAAAAGGGACGAGTGGTGGGAAAGAAAGTAAGTAAAAGAGAGATACGTGCGCGAGATGAGACGAGAGAAGTGGGATGTATGATAGGGATGTGACCTCCTGCTTTATCGCTGAAGCGAGATGAAAATAAGAGGAGTAGAGAAATTACTTTGTTAAGCTGGATCTGGCTTTTCTAAAAAGAAGTCGGAAGCAGCCAATATGTGATTTGTGATGGCTTTTCTTGGAGATAAATTCATTTAACAGCTACAGTGTAAGACATACATGACAGTTCAATTTAAAGAGACGACGGTTTGACAAGAGCAGGAGTAATATAGTTCCGTGCCATACTCACATGGTAGGCATCCAAGCTAGGCACAGGGTAGAAGAAATAAGACCGACACATATATCTCTCACCGGGGGTGGACCCCGGCAGCCAGGGCGGGAGCACCCCTACCACCGACAGGGCCCTGTGTGGCTGTGTACCCTGTAGCACTGGTACCCATCAGCCATTAGAAAGGGAGTGAGGTTTTTGGAGGTTGAAGAAAACTAAGACTTTGTAAGTACGTCCTTTATTTTAATCTTAGGTCCTTCATTGCATATGCTTACTTTATATCCTTCAGAGAGAGATGCAAGAAATTTAAATATATATAATTTGGACACAAAAATAAAAAATATGAAATTTTAAAATATTATGTCCTACTAAATGTTCAAAAATCTATTATCCACTATTAAAAAATTCTGAATTGAATTTAAAACATAAAATTTCATCATTAAAATTTCAAAATAACACTTCAGTAACAATACAATGCGAAATAGAAATAAAAATTTCAAAAATTGTTAACACTAAATAACATTATACAACAAATGTAGCCTGTGGGCTACACGGGTTGACAATTCTAGTTAAGGTGAAACAACCAGTATTTTTTTTTTGTTAAAAGGACTCGTAGCTTTTAAGCCCTTGGATCCTTCGTCTACTGGATCTCATCACTCCCTCGTCTTCCTTATAATACTCCACTTCCATCTCCTATCCCATCCATAAAAAAAACACTTAAGTGCGATCTATGGCCATTACTACAGAAAACCGTATTACAGACGGTTCAGAAACATCATCACAGACGGTTTTCTGAACCGTCTGAATTTATGGGTAAGTGATAATCGAAGGTTATCACAGACGGTTTTCGAACCGTCTGTGGTGTAAATATCACAGACGGTTTTTAGTGAAAAATCGTCTGTGATATATCAATATCACAGACGGTTTTTTACTAAAAACCGTTTGTGATAGGTGATAATCATAGACGGTTTTTAACTAAAAATCATCTGTGATTATCACTTATCACATGATATTGATATATCACAGACAGTTTTTACTTACAAACCGTCTGTGCTATTTTCTTCTACCCCTAAATCTATTTCTGTTTATTGGCTAGCCTCAGAAAATGCTAACCATGCCCTCTGAAACAAGCAGATCAACATGTACATGTATACATCCAATTCACATCTCAAATCATTTCACAAACATAAAACATCCATTTTCGCAAATCAATTAATTGAAATGAAAACAAGCAAATATAGTATGAAAAACAATACACATTTTATTTTTATTAAGATTAGAGCCTACCATTACAATATCCCAAAACAACAAACAGATTGTCCATATCTAGCTAACACAACAAGAACAGAGAAAAGCAAAGATCCTCTATGCCTAGACCTTCTCGCCCCTAATGCAGCGCACGAGCTGGATGTCTTTGAAGCCCACCATCGTCGGCGTTGATTGAGCGCTGCCTTGTGCATCGTCTGCTTCATGGGGCTATTATGGTATGGGTCAAGGAGGAGGAGAACAGAAAGGAGGCTGGGTTCTGGTCATTATTTATAGGGGAGGGAGTGTGAAATTTTTTGGCGCGGGGACGGAGAGGCGGAGCTACGATCCGTGGGGTGAGGATTGGTGGATTTCTATTGGCTAGGATTGGGTTGAGGAGGATCAACGGGCCCAGCGATCAGATTATCACAGACGGTTGGTAGCTAGAACCATCTATGATGAATGAATATCACAGACGGTTCTATATGCCAACCGTCTGTGAATTAGGGTACAAAATTTTATATACCGATGCAATATAAACAACTAGTCTGAAAAGATAAAATAGCAAAGTTTTATATGACTTATATATACTCATTTGAAAGGTTTCGATGAGATCTACAACTTTTCAGTTGAAGCAAAATCCAAATTCCGAAAGGAAGACCAAGAAAAAGGGCAAAAACAGAAACCAAAAACTTGCGACGCGGGTTTAGGTCCAAAGATGGCCAATTTTCGGGGTCTTGGAGGGCGACTGGTGTAAGCTAGTCGTTTTTTTTATCGGGCTCATCGTTAGCTTTTCAACGAGTACAAGAACATCGAAAACGGATACCGTATGCAAAAGTTATGCCCGTTTTACTGAAGGTATCTCAAAACTGAATCCTACTCGGACTCAGGCGGGAAATTATAAAATTTGGAGGATTGCAAGGCGGGAAACATATCACAGACGGTTTTTAATACGAACCGTCTGTGACAACTTCATTATCACAGACGGTTTTAAATAAAAACCGTCTGTGATATTTCAGTATCACAGACGGTTCATCGGTAAGAACCGTCTGTGATACTCGTTTTCTCCGACGCTATCAACACAGACGGTGTCCAAATTAAAACCGCTATGTTAGTGTCGGTCACAGACAGTTTTGTCAAACCGTCTGTAATTTGGCGTCTAGTATTAGGTTTTCTGTAGTAGTGGGCAGACCGCTAAGTAATTACACAATACAAGTCCATCCGCCATGTGCGTGCGATTAAATAAATTCTGAATTGAATTTAGAAACCTAAAATTTCACTGTTAAAAAATAAGAACTAATGTTTCCAAATAACGCTTCGTTAGCAAACATGATATGAACTAGAAATAAAAATTTCAAAAATTGTTAACACTGCATAACAGATATGTGAAGTATGAAATTTGTTTAAAGCTTGTAATGTTGTGTGTTAATGACGTATACATATGTCATGTTACTCGATGCATACATATCAAATATTTTGTATCTATATAATCCTAAAAATAATACTCCCTTTAATTGTTGATTAATGTAAGGCATATAATTTTCTACGCTTTGTATATAAATGTAGGGCTTGCATGCATATAACTTTAACGAGGTCCTTCCCATTTTATTAGGCTCCTATTTATTTCCTTCTCTCATGTGTATTTATTCGTTACCACTAGCACAAAGTATCCTCTCTCTCTCTCTCTCTCTCTCTCTCTCTCATTTGTTCCCCTCATAGCTTTCTCAGTTTTGCCATCTTCTTAGTCTTTGTGTAAAGTCCAAATACACGTCATATACTAATCAACAGATTGACTACTGCTAAATGTAATTTTCCTTACGACTAGAAATAGTAGAGGATCCCCACAAACGCAATCCGTCAAGGATAATATTCATGACGGTGTTAATTCATCATGGAAATGGCCGAATGGAACTAACAGTTATGTCTATCCTTGACTCTGACCGTAAAGAATAAACGTCAGGGATTATTTTCCTAACGATTAATCCTAAAGCATTGGAGAAAATCACAATCGCCTAATGGGTAACCGTCAAACTGTGGCTTTTCCCGACGGTTGCTGGCCTTTGGGTGCGCTGGGTTTCTCGTAATGAGATGTACAATACCGTTTGTGCCTCTTGACAAGTGTCAATTATTTGATGCCGTGAAAGCTTTCCAATTAATGTTACGGTTCAGTTTGCATGCATGCATTGGCTTACAGGAATGTCCCAAATCCCAGCGTCTGCCGAAGCATAGTTGACTCCAGTGAAACCGGCCTCCATTTTTATCGGACTGAGAGCAACTCCATCCCATTAGGCCAGTCTCAGTGGAGATTTCATATCCCAGTTTCCAACACACATATATTTTGGAAACAGTGCAGAAGAGTTTCATCCCCATGAAACTCTCTCTACTCCCATGAAACTTTTATCATCTCTCTCTTCATCAATACAGTGCCATGTCAGCGTATTTAATGCCCATGAAACTCCATGAAACCCCCACTGAGACTGGCCTTAGTCATTTCCCCCTCTCTATTTCCTAGGATAAAGAGGCTAGCTATTATTTGCAGCTCTCTATTTGAGTTAGCATTCCAATGGCCTAGCTATTCTCCCTCTTTAAATTGTTTAAACATCTGGGTAGTCTGCACTATAAACAGGGAACCAGAGAAATGTGCCCAAACTAGAAACAAAACAGAGCACGCCCAGAAAGATCAAAACCAAGCATGCACTGTAGATCGTACGGCAAGGTAAAGAAATGTGGACAGATTCAGAAAACTGAATTCTCAAAATTGTATTACGGAAATGTCTCAATACAAGATGCTGAATACCTTCAGAATACTTCAGGGACTACTACCACATTCAGTATGAATTTTGTATTTACAAGATACAGATTTGCAAACCTGTAGCCAGTTCATATTCAAACTTTTGTATAAGTTGACCTGCCTATGACAAGATATCCTACCTACCCAATGCTAATGCAATCAAAGATCAATGTTCCAGAACAAAATAATTAAAAATACATCATGAGCTACCACCAATAAAATTTTCAACTTTCCAAGTATAGAAACAGACAATCACTCCTGCTCCTAAAACAATTTTGCTAAATCCAATCATAGAAAATCAACCAGGCATGCTAGGATGGCGCATCAAAACCAAACCAACACGCCATTTCATACTATGCCTACATCTAAGCATAATACACTTCCCTTCAGTTTGTGGCAACATTTGTGAAAAGATTAACAGCACAAAGAGGCAAGAAAGCTTAGAAAAGACAGATGCGTCCTCCAATAGCAAACTAACATAACACATTTAGACCTTCCCCAACAGGAGATTATCGCCCAAAATTGTACAACTAGCTTGCTGCAGTATCGCCAAACCGACGAGTAAATATTTCATCCTTTAACCTCTTGTAAAACTGCTGCTGATCTGGACTCATTATACTAATATCAATGTTTATTATTCTTTCGTCTTCAATCCTTTGCTTCATCTCCACGTCCTTCCGCTGCAGTTCGAGCCTTTCGCGTTCAAGCTGTAGCCTCTCGTCATTGCGCTCCTTCTTCCTCAACTCCCTCAAATCTTCTGTCTCCTTCTTTTTGATCCAGAAATCGCTCATCACCTCCTTCAAGTGGTTCTCTCCATCACCATAAGATCTTTTCCCTCGACGTTGTCGCTCCTTCTCTTGCTTCTTACTGGGAGGCCTTGTCATTGCTTCATTAGGTGCCTGTTCATTGCTTCCAGGACTACAGTTCAAGGGACTAGCACCACTTGGTGCCTGTTCTCTTGTTGTTTCATTCTGGGACTTGTCTGTCCTCTGAATCCACTTCTGCTCATGACATAGTTTCTTCCAGCAATGGTCCATCACGAAAGATTGCTTCTTTGGGTGACCGTTCTTGTATAGTGCCTTTGCATGATCTATCTGAAAATATCAACCAACATAAAGTATTATTGGAGAACCAGAAAGCAACCAAATTGATGGGAGGACAAAACAATACCTTATCTTGCTCCGTTAATCCACTTTGCTTCCTGCGCACTACCTGAGCATAAACCTCACAGAAACGGCTAACATTCGCATTGATAATTGACCAGCGGTTCATAAGAGATGTCTCTGAACGATCCGATTCAAAATCCTTGTGCTCATGGAAGGCAGCATGCATTCTCTGCCAATACCTTGACATCGATTGGTTATTGCTTTCAATCGGATCAAGACCCACATTTAGCCATGCACTGATCAGCTTCTCATCTTCCTCGGCAGTAAAATTCTTAGTCCTCTTCTTGCTGCTTTTGGTATGTTGAGAATATTCATCATTGCCTCTGGTAGGCTGAGAACCTTGTGCAACTGCACAAGTTTGTTCCTCAGGGGGGCATATAAATGGATCACCCCAAATTTCTTCGCTGCCATCAAGATTATCTGCCCTCAGGATGTGCATATAACCTTCCATGGCAAAAACCTGTAATCAATCAAACATTGTAGCTGTTAAAATGTATGAACAAACTTGACAGTTTATTCGCTGCCATCAAGATTATCTGCCCTCAGGATGTTTGTTTTATGTTGCAGCAGGTAGGGTGCTGCACTGATGTCTCTTCCAGGTATTGGCCATATCATCTCTGAATGGCTATCTTGTCATATTTCAAGTTAAGTTACTTCCTTGCAGACGTTTCAACTATTCAATTTTACACTGAATACCTTTTTGTGAATACAGAACAAAGCATTTATATGCCTGTGGAGGCAATCGGTTTCTGGTAAATATGAACAGACGGTTTTTTTGGATGGACATCATAATTGGAGCAAGCATGGTTTAAGTAGTAGAGAATTCTACTAGATCATATTCATCAACATAATTACGCAAATGGTAATGCCACTGCCACCTCAAATTCATGCGCATGGCTTGTAGTAAATGGACGAATTCAGGATGTCAACTCTGTGTGCACCTCTTTCCGTAAGATTTACAAAACAGTAGTCACTACTACTTTCCAAAGAGGACTGCCTACTTTTCTGAGGCAGATTAGATTTGCAAACAGCAGTAGACTGTCAAATTCAAGCGGTGCAAAAATCTGTACTACCTCCACCTGGAAACAAAGCTTTAGCAAACTATGCTTATTGTCTTTCAAAACCTGTACATACTTGATTTTGGCAAATTACTTACACCATACTCCTATAATTTTGTGTCTTCTCCCCCTCGAAAGTTATCCAAACTATCTTCTTAATGCAATGATACACAGTTATCCAGTTTGTTTGAGATAAATTTATATTATATACAGTAAATGGCTTAAGAAAACCAATCAAAGTAAAGATCGATGTCCTTACCAGTGGGGAGAGGTGGGAAGAGGCTGGCATATTTTTACAAGACGAAGCCTAACTTAGTCAGAATGAAATACATGCTCTCAGGCCAGATAAATGATATAGGTATCCTACGCAAATTTGGAGATCTACAAATCATCTAATCTCTTGTAAATACAAATGCTGCATAAACATGTCATATATAGTAGCAGCTTCAGATATAATCAGTAAGCGCAGCTTTGATGTTCCGTTCAAGTAATAACTAATCAAAGTAAAGATCGATGTCCTTACCAGTGGGGAGAGGTGGGAAGAGGCTGGGGAGGCCGGCGGGGGAGGGGCGGCGCGGCGGACTAGTGGGAGGGGGCGGCGGGGGAGGGCCGGCGAGGGGCGGTGGTGGCGCGTCGAACCAGTGGGAGGGCCGGCGAGGGGCGGTGGTGGCGCGGCGGACCAGTGGGAGGGGGCGGCGGGGGAGGGGCGGCGCTCGCCGGCGAGGGGCGGTGGCGGCGCGGTGGACCAGTGGGAGGGGCGGTGCGGCGCGGCGTACGCGTCGCGGGAGGGGGAGGGAAGTCGCGGGAGGTAGGAGGACGCCGCGCGCGAGGCGAAGGGAAGGCGCGGGAGGGGATGAGAGCGCCGCGCGGGAAGGAGATTCGATGGCGCGGGAGGGGGAGGGAAGCCGCGCGGGAAGGAGATTCGCCCGCGAAATCGCGATGGCGAGCGAGCGCCCGCTCGCCTTCGATAGCCAGCCTCCGGAAGGAAAAAGCCAGCGGGTAAATTTGAAGAGGGGGATAAAAGACGGGCTAGAGTCTATTTTTTGGGTCATACTAGCTAAATATACAATGAAGAGCAGGATAAAGAATCGGATGGAGATGCTCTGATAAGCGACAGATAAGCCGGAGGGCTCATCTCGAATCCCATGGCCTTTGTTGCATGCATGCAAGCACTCATCAATCACAGTTGTAAATAATAATTACAGACCAACAAGTAACTTGATTAATATTCCTTGAAAAATAATAAATTGACCAACATTATACTCCATCCGGCCTCAGATAGATTTTTTTTTGCTGAGCTCAAATAGATGTTATTTTAGAATATGTCAAATGGAAACGACATTAAAAGCTTTATCATCAAAAATATTTCCATACAATTAATTTTTTACAATTAATTTTTTATGAACTACAGATATTAGAAATTTAGAACAAGTAATTTATGATCCATGTGTGTATAAAAGATTGTATCGATGTCTAAAATAATAAGTTAAGTTGGTACGATCGTTCAGGTCCCTTACCGATGAAGTCGGCCATGTTGTATCCGTTACTGAACCTTCCGGTGGGCTTGGCATTGGGGAAGTCGATGCCGTAGTAAGGGTGGTCAGCCCGGTCAGAGTCCCCGAGTGGCAAGTAGTTGTTGTTGCCGACGTCCAGCACCCCGTCCCCGAACACGAAGATCGCCGGCACGGCCTGCTTCTGTATCTTACGGCCGGCAACTGTACCAGGCACTTGAAATGATATCATTATCACAAGGCTAAGAACAGTGGCACATTCAATGAAGTGCCCCATCATCGACTGACCCAATTAATCCCTTTTTCTGCGAGGAGACCCAAATCCTTATACTACGGTACGTAGCTTGTATACAGTTAGTACTATAGTATCATACTATCATGCATGTAATACTACTGAATGTATATGCTTGTGAGTTGATGGATAGGGCTGGGCAGCTAGGGGTGGAAAACGGTAACGGATAATTCGTTTTATCCGATATTCGTATCCGAGAGAAATCCGAATATGGTAAGCAAAATCCGTATTCGAAAATATCCGTATTCGTATTCGAGAATATTCGTATCCGTATTTGAGAGTATTCGTATTCGCATTCGTATTCGAGAATATTCGTATCTGTATCCGTATTCGAGACTATTCGATTCGTATTCGATCCGTTTCTAGAACCCATGAAAAATCCGTACAAATTTTGTGATTCAAAACTTGAATTTAGGCAGTTTAAAACTGGTAACCGGTCAAAAACCGATGAAAAATCGGCAAAACCGTTAGGAATCCGTTTTTATCCGATATTCGTATCCCAGAAAATCCGTATTCGAAAATATCCGTATTCGTATTCGAGAATATTCGTATCCGTATTTGAAAATATTCGAATTCGTATTCGTTTTAAAAATATGAATTCGTATTCGTATTTGAGACTATTCGACCGTATCCGATCCGTTTCCACCCCTATGGGCAGCTAGCTACTTATAAGCACAAAGTTTCAACGGTATGATATCCCAAGTCCCTGGTCTTATATATTATATCCTAGTGTAACCTTGGAAGTCAAATCTTAAAAATACTGCTCCTTCTTCCATCTTAATGACGTAAGCCTTTAGCGTGTTCTCGAAAAAGATGCCACTTGCTCGTCACATGGCTCATGCTTGAAAGTTTACAGTCGGCAACAACCTCAAATCTTAAAAGCTAAGTTGGTCAGCTCAAACCTCAGTCTCTGTACGTAGTATCTAGCGAGCAGATTAATAGAATAGTCAATCAGTTGTTTGTTCATGGTAAGCGCATAGGGAAATTCAAAGCCGATCGATACAATATCCACCACGAGCTGAGTTCCACCTGAAAGAAGCAATCCATATAAAGCTCATGCAGCTGAATATCGTATGCTCCCTGCCGTCCGATCTAACATCTAATGGTCCAGATCTCCTACCACCGTATACAGCAGTAAGCATGCAATATGCAAGACGCACATCAAGCATAGGCAAGTGGCCCGCCTCACCTCTGCCCCGTCCGGGCCGCAAGCCCCACACCAAAAGAACACCATGTTGTTGGTCGTAGCTGTATTAATGTTTCATCAACATTCCACCTAGGACCACCAAGATAACACTAACGTGTATGTATATATGAATAACAAAAATATGTTTATATCCAGCGTCGTCTGATCTACCAAATTAAACAAGCTTGCTAAATGTAAATCAGTACGACTCAAGCGCTATACATATTCATGAAAGACGTAGGATAACATTCCCCGAAAAACACATTGTACGTATGTAATGTTAGTGACATGCCCTAAAAGTAATCATGGAGATGATTGTACCACTTCTATATTTATAATCTTTTAAATAATATGTTATTTTGTCTTTTAAATAAATGCCTTTTATATTGATCAACAAGTATGTGACTTGTTCATGGAACTCTTTATTCATGTTTTGATGTTATTCTAAATTATCTCAGACCTTATATTATTATGTGGGATAATTATGATTTACAGATCAGCATATGTATTGCTTGATAATCATATTTCACGGATCATGGATATGAGATATCAAATCAATAATGTGGACACATGTTAGAGAACATGATGTTGGATTGACCTACCATGATATACTGCGGGAATTGTTATATTCTTAAGTGTCATCAGTTAGTCTCATACATAGTGCATGTAGGATCCTTAGACCTGAAATCATCATTATTTTCTACATGTGTGATAGTTTACTTAGCAGTTGCCAAACACTACTCCATGACTGGGTGGTCATAAAGGTAGCTTTCAAGTTTACTGTGAAACATAAGAGGATTATGAGCGATTAAGATGGAATTTACCCCTCCTATTTATATAGGAGAGATATCTCTAGGCCCCTCGATGTGGTTGGATTAAGGAAGTGCATGGCCATGCCGAATATGGTTGAGGAGTCAATCACAACTAAGTAATCCACTACAGGTTCGAGTGAAGAATTGAACTATTATAGGATGGCACGCTTCTTGCCTTGAGTTTGATCTAGTATCATGAAGTAAAGGAATCGATACATAAGCACTGTATAGGTTCGTCTGATATGATCTTTATGTATGTTTAGGAATCGTTATGTTCTGCTAGGGACCACTACCGATTTATATGCTGACAATAGAGGTGATGCAGCTTCTAAGTTTTATTTCTGATGCATAATTTTTTTGCTGATCCTGTTCAAAGAATTGAGGCTAAAAAGGATTTCCTACCAGAGAGAAGGATTTTGCTTCTTGCAACATTATTTTTGTATTTAATTGATGTACTTAGCCAAGATGTACACTGTCCATTTGCCATTGAACGACTAGTCTTTTCTTAGGGTAGAAAGATGGTTTATCCTTGTCTAGTTTGTCATAATCCTTTACCTTGTTTGCAACCAGTGTAACTATTCAAATTGTATGGAAGCAAGTTGTAATCTCTATGCCCCCTGACCCTGATGTATGGATGCTTAAGTAAATAATATGAATTATCACTCAAAGCACTTCTGTTTTTCTATAAGTTCAACCTACTCTTATAAATGTAAGTCTAGTGCTCATGGGATTCACCAATGCAAATACACTGCATAATACCTCAAGTTCAGCTACTCATATAATACAGATGAAGCTTTTGGAATCGAACCAATTGCTAGCCAAGTAAGTTGCCAAAAATTTGGTAGGTCAATTGGCTTCAAACCAAATGAGGGCTTAATGATCTTACCAAAATTTTAGCAACTAAGTATGGCACAATTCAAATGGTTTTGAAATACCAAGTTTTTGGTCATGCCCAAGCTTATATCATACCTACATTTTGGTAGGGCTACTTGGGGCTTAAACCAAACACACCCTGAGTGACTCACTAATCAACTGAGGTGAGGGGTTATTTATCATGAATTCGTGATTGTATTTGTGTATTTGCAATGACAATTAGAGTATTAGACAATAAATTCTAGACTATCCAGTTGTATTTTGTAAATTGTGCAGTGATGTAATTATGGTATTTTATAATTTATTTGTAGATTTACAATAATGGATAAACGAATTTTGCGTAATTATGAATGAGATGAATTATCACTTCAATAAAAGTTTTCTCGGAGTTATTGGTATACATGTCTTGTCTTAATCCAAGTGACTCCTTTTCTAAGTTTGATGTTGATAAACTTGTTCGACTCGCTGAGATTTATGTTGATGATTTCATAGTAGCTAATTGGTTCTTGTTAAGAAGTCAACTTCAAAAATTCATTCTTAATATTAGGAGAAGTGAGGAATTTGATGGATATCATGAAATTACAAAACGTGCTCAAATGATAGTCAAAACTAAAGCAGATAAAACTTTCCCATTAGTATATCACCTCATCGAGTTGACATTGATCATTCCAATAGCAACATCATTTGTTGAGATAATATTTTTGGCAATGAATATTATCAAAAATAGATTTACGTAACAAAGTAGCCAATGAATAGCACAATAACTTGATGATATATTATACCTAGTAAAAGATATTTAAAAGCATTGATGATGGTAGAATCATAAGACGCTTCAAGGCATGAAATCTCGTAGAATGAATTTGCTTTGTGATTTAAACTAGTGTCTTAGTTGTATGCTTCATTTATTTTGAATATTCATGACCATTTATTTTGAAGTATAAGGCTGTTGTAAGCAGTTGGTCAATTGAGAGGATGATTGCAAGGGGCACAATGATGGGAGTGCCAGGTCTTCCTCTATTTGTTTTTTCATTTCTCCTCTTGAAGCTGTATACTGGTAATGTAAAGTGAGTGACTGCTCTATTAATTAATGCAGTAGGATATGATTAAAGCAATGTCTGCAGCTACAAGGATGATCAGTACTATCAGCCTATAAAACAACCTGTGACCACTGGAGTCTCATGGTCAAACTTGCATTGACTGTACAAAATTGTAGATTTTGCAAACACGGTTTTGTCAGGATAGCAGAAACTACAATAGGCAACGGTTTTGTCAGAATCTACTCAGAAATGAAACATATCAGGTACACAACTCAACAATCTTTCTTTGTCACCCAACATGCCCATCAGTCCTCATTCTCATCAGTACCTATGCATATGTTCCAGTTTGGCCATATAGATCATTCACAGTGCATTTCCACACGAACAAACATGATAACGTCGTACTTGCAGTTAACCTGAGCTATCTAAATCCCACAATTCAGTCTGTATAGAACTTTGTAATTCTCAAGATATACATTTTGCTGTGCCGACTCGTAAAAGCTCTTTGTCCAAAAACACAGAAGTTGAGCAAGTAACTGCAATGGAGATTCAGGTTGGTTCTACTGCTTCAGCTTTATCATCTCCTGCAAGTCCACTGGATAGCACATCTTGGTGTGCTCACCGGACCACACATTATCTGCCAGGATTCGGTTCACAGCATCGGTCGGGTGGAATTCATCCCACCATACATGGCTCGATGCGTCACTGCATGCCATCTGTGGAAGAACACACATGAATAGGCCTCCATATTTGCCCAGGCCACAGCAAGCATCAGTGGTGGTCACAAAACCTGCGCATTGTAGTTCAATCATAATGTGAGTGCTTTCCTTAGAACAGCATGCAATCTTTTTTGAAACAAGGGACAACAGGCTATCTAAATGTAATATTTATGATGCACTTGCTCACCATAGTGGTCACGGTTGTCTAGTATGTCCACAGACCCCTTGAAAGTATCACAATAACTGATCATAGAGTCTGGGTGCTGGCGGATGAACTCACTGGACATGTATCTCAGGGCATAGTTGAACTCAATCACAACATTGTTGATGTATTCGATGCATTCCCCATTTTGACTGCCATATTCCCAGAGGAAGTGAGGTGCACAGCCAACAGGAGGCAGGCCCATCAGTAGGACCTTTCGAACATTGATATTGTACAAATTCTGCATAAATCATCATTGTCAGAAGGGAGCAGGGGTTACACAACTCCTTTAGATATCGAAAGTTGCATAATCTGAAAAAAAAAAACACATATGACTAAATAATAAAAAATGCAAAAAATTCAACATTGTAGTTAATTTGCTAAGGTTTTATAAACAACCAAAAAAACTGAAGCAATCCGTTCCAATTTGCACCAGCATAAACATGATATTATGGGATGAACATAATGCCATAATGGAAATTTCTGTTCCTTGTTTCAAAAAAAAATATGGAAATTTCTACTCTCAGGCGTTAAACAATACAACAAACTGATGCCATCTTCAATCACCATGCATCACATGTTCTGCTTAAGATTCGATAATGGAGATAAAATAGGCATAGATAATCAAATTATACATGACGCACGGACTGAGAAGCATGTTGTATCATAGTCAGGATATGAGCACAGTGAGATAAATGCAAGGTGTTCCACCAGTTGAGCTTAAGGGGCGTTCGTATTGACTTTTGCTGACGGCTTTTGGTTGTGGCGTATGGCTGAAAATAAATAGAACTGATTTTTAGAAACAGCCGACAAGCGATGTAAAAAGTGTTGGGATACGGGTAGGCTAGACTAGTGCAAATTAAAATTTTCTACCGCGTAAACCAGGAAGTCATATGAGTAAGAGATTATGGATCGTTACCACTAACCGTACAGTGCAGCGGAAGTAGAGTTGAAACAACCGATTCAACAAAAAGCGCGTCGGTGTAGTGGTAGTAGTCGATCGTTTTCTGACCAACCATCTCCTCCTCGCGATCGTCCCAATCAACGCCGCAGTTGCAGCAACGTCTCTATCGAAGTCCACACGTCCAGGGATGGAACACTATGCGTCGATGTGCTAGCACTAGTGCGCACAGCAGGGGTTATGAGAGGTGGCGGCTATGGTTTCTACGGGTGTGTTTCGGGATGCCTCCCTCAAACCCCGCACCTCTCCTTATATAACCTCCAATCAGATCCTTATCCGATACGAATAGATATCGTATCCCACTCGGAGACTATCATCCGAACCCCTATTGTTCCAGCCTATTAAGTGTGTGACCCTGTAGATTTATGTATATTTTGCCATGGGCCGAAAACTCCTTTCCAATCTATAAGTCGGTAGCGGTCCCTAGTAGGACATAACGATTTCCAAACATACATAAAGATCATATCGTACGAACCTATATAGTGTTTATGTACTGATCCCTTTACCTCATGATACTAGATCGAATTCAAGGCGAGAAGCGTGCCATCGTATGATAACTCGATTCTTCATTCGAACCTGTAGTGAATTACTTAATTGTGATTGACTCCTCAACCACATTCGGCATGACCATACACTTTCTTAATCCAATCACATCGAGAGGCCCAGAAATCACTCCTGTTATATAGGAGGGGCAAATTCCGTCTTGATCGCTCATATTCCTCTATATGTTTCATATAAACCCGAAATCTACCTTTATGACCACCCAGTCATGGAATAGTGTTTAGTAACCCCTAAGTAAACTATTACACATGTAAGAAACAATGACGATCTCAGATCTAAAGATCCTAAATACACTATGTATGAAACCAACTGATGACACTTAAGAATATAACAATTCCCGCAGTGTCTCATGGTGGGTCAATCCAACATCATATTCTCTAACATGTTGTCCATATTATTGATTTGATATTCGATATTCATGATCCGTGAAACATGATCATCAATGAATATATGTGCTGATCTGTAAATCATAATTGTCCCACATAATGATATAATATCAGGGATAATTTAGAATAACATCAAAACATGAATAAAGAGTTCCACAAACAAGTCACATACTTGTTGATCAATACGAAAACATTTATTTAAGAAACAAAATAATATAGTATTTAAAAGATCATAAACATAGAAGTGATACAATCATCTCCATGATTGCCTCTAAGGCATATCACTAACAAAAAGTGAGGGGGAGATACATGCGCGTGACAGAAGCAGGAGGAGTGGGGTGGGTGATACACCCTTGACCCACTGTCTTATCCCAGGAGCGAAACGGTAGCGAGAGAAGTGAAGAAACTGCTTCTAGAAACCAAGTGTTCGTATTGACTTTAGGCTTTTCTTAGCAAAAGCCAGAAGCAGAAGCCAATACGAATAAGGCCTAAAGTACCATGGACTAACTTGCACTTTCAAAATGAAAGGCAATACAAACAACTCCAAAAATTAAGTACAGACTGAGCATTGCAGTGGGCCAAACACAGCATTCAGTCCAACACACTACTAAATATCAGCTATAAACCATAGCCAACTCAGGATAATCGATTCAATGATTGAATTTCATATTTGAACAAAATGCTGCAACTAACATCAATTTGAAATATTTTGCATTTTTAGTACCTATGCAATTGCCCTAGAACTTAAGATGAGAATATGCAAAACCTCCAAATTTGAACTAAGAACCAAGGATATGTAAATCAAAAGTAAAGGATTTAACATTCCAGAACTGCTAAGAACCAAGGATATGTAAATCAAAAGTAAAGGACTTAACATTCCAGAACTGCTAACAAACCAAGGAAGTAAGAATATTCATTACCTTAATCACTTTCCTGTGTAACATTAGTTAACTTCCCCAGATAACAAATTTCTGGAGTCTCTAGATAAGGAAATACCTTTTTATCAAAACCAAACGCCTAACTACAGAGAACTCTCCATTCACTCCTTGGTTAAGACTTTAGAACTGCACCAGATCTCAGGTAACTGTGAGAGCAGATCCCCTAAAGCACTAGATCATTTTATGAACCAATTGCAAGTAAAAGTAGTCTATGCAGCAGGATCCCTAACTACAAATGGTGTAACTCCACCAAGTTAAACCGTAGTGTCACGACCAGGAATGCTCATATCTACAGCCTTTAGAAACAATACACGGCACACTGATTATCACAAAAATAGAGCTAGCACAATGTAACTCCACCAAGGAGGTAAGCAATGCTGCACAGAATAAACTGGAAAGCGAAAACCCACCTTGATTTCCTGCCTCACTGCATTGACAAGGAGCTGATTGAATTCCCATGGGAGGTAACGCATCTGGACGCCCGACACATTGCGCAGGTAGTAGTGGATGAAGTCGTTGCTCCCGATCGACACAAAGAACACCGACCTCCTGAACAGGTCGGCTGTTGCTGCCTCCCCAAGAGCCAGTGCCAGCTGCTCATATGTGTCCTCAACCTGCTGCACCTGCTGGGTCAGCGACACATGCATCCCCTACAGCGCAAACAAAATCGCCAGAACACCACCGAGTTAGGCATCGTGCCAAAGCGAGTAGACCGCGAAACGACAACACGATGCTCTCCAAACAGATGCCTCAACAACATCAAGAAATTGGGCAAGTGGGAGGACAGACCAGCTCGGAGCCACTGCTGGAAAGAATGCCGGCTGCCGCGGAAGCATAGTTGACGCCTCGGATCATTCCATCAACGCTGCTGAGGCCAACACTGCCGATGCCCATGCGCATGTCCTGCTCGAGGTACGGAGGCACGAAGGGGAGCCCCAGCTTCTCCGCTGCAGTACAACCAAAGGGATCAGGAACCAAGAGAAGAAGGGAGGATTGGGAGCACCGCAAACAAAAAGAAGTTGGCAAAGCACAAGAGATCCAAGAAACCCACATATGTAAAACAACAGGGCAAAACCCACACGAACGAAATATTCAAGAATCGAGTCGAGAACTATCTGCAACCCACCCGCAAAAAAAGATTCAAGAAACCAAAAGAAGCAAGAAACGCGGGCGGGGCGTGGTGGGCAACGTACCGAGGTAGTCGACGGGGATGCGGCCGTTGGAGAAGCGTCCGGTGGGGCGGCGGGTGTCGAAGTCGCGCCCGTACGGCTCGCGGTCGGCGCGGGCGAGCGTGCCAAGGTAGTTGTTGGTGCCGGCGTCGGCCGTGGAGTCGCCGATCACGAAGAGCGCCGGGACGAGCGGCGTGGGGGGCACAGATGGGGGCGGGGACGGGGAGGCGGCCGCGGCGGAGCAAGGCGGAGCGGAGGGGAGGAGGAGGAGGAGGGCGAGGGCTAGGAGAGGCGCCATTTCCGGTGCGGGCGGTGGCGAGTTCGCGCGCTCCGGAGTGGAAAAGGCGGAGGAGGATCGACCGATCGATCGAGGTTTATACGGACAAGACGACCATGGACTCGGGTCGGGTCAGACTCGAGTCGCCCACGCCTCAAGTCACGCCGATTGTGCCACCGGCCAGGCCCGCGTCAGGCGCACAGCCTCACACGGTCACATCGCACCATCGCTTTGTGGGCCGTCTTGGGCCGCCCGCCGTGCGCAACGCCTCCCACCGTGCCATTTTGGGCCGCGTGCCGCCCCGGCGCGGCTAGACCAGAGCACATTAGGTTGGGTGGGGCCGGGCCGCTGACCGCAGCCCAAGAACAATTTGCCGACCCAATTAGGTAATGGACCTCTAGCTCGCAATTAGCCTGGGCCAAGCTATTGCCATGCCCAAGAATTACAAAAATAACTTATTTTTAGGGTATTACAAAATAAATTTTAGATCTGCAACATAGTCACGCAGACACATCATGCTATCCAGGGCTGTCCTGCGTTTAGCCAAATTCATGTGTGTTTTTTTTTCTCTCTAGCTTCTAACCATTTGGTTGTATTTAGATTGGTTGCCCTTGCCATTTCTCTTACTTGCCCCCGCTGTTGACCGCCCTCTATTGCTTTCTTGGCGCTACCCATTCGACCTCCACTGCACTTTCCTACAGGCTACAGGTTCTACCTACGCTACGCCATCCCTACAATGGCTAAAAAAATATATGATATTTAGTAATAAAAAAGTAATGAAAATATTAGTTTGCGCACCTTCAAACCGCATGTGTTTTTCCCCCTTCATCTCCCATCCTAGCTACCATGCCCCCTCCTCCTAGTTGTGACCACCACCGCTCCCTCGCCGCGTGCCAGCGTGGTGCCACCGTGCCTCCTCCTCGCATCGTTCAACGCCAGACGCTACCATCACTAGAGGGAGGAGCGCTATCTGATGTTACCGAATAGGGGAATCGAGTTGATTTTCCTCCGGTTGAGCGGAGATTCCTCTAAATTGAGCTGAATCTTCTCAAAATCGAGCTAAATTTTCTCGAATTCGAGCTGAAATTTGTCAAAAATTGATTTTTTTTTTTTCTGACACCAAGTTGAAAATTTTCAAAACTGGGTTGTTTTTTCCCTCAAAATTGAGTTGAATTTTTCTGGAATAGAGTTAAAATTTTTGAAACTGAGTTGACTTTTTCAGATTGAGGAAATTTTTTGAACCGAGTTGAAATTCATTTTGAATGGAGTTATTTTGTGTTAGAGGGGAAGGAAGGGGGAGTTGGGAAGGCTTCCCTCAAACTAGCATCTGAAAAAGTTATTGCATCAAAGGAAGTAGAGAAAATGCATGTTTCCATGGGGATGCTCATTTGGATTTAAGCTTTTAGCTTCTATCTTCTTAACTTCATTTTTTCTAACTTTTTAGTCTTTTTAGGGCTTTTTTATCTTTTCTTTTTTTTCTCTTATTTCTTTGTATTGTCCATGATGATATAACCTATCTTTTTCTTTTTTATTTTTAAATATAATTACACTCAAAAAGCTAACATCAGTTACAGTGTAACAAAATCCAAACAGTGCCAAATAAACCAAAAGCTTTAAGCTCAATTAAGCACCACTAAATCATACAAGAGAAGGGGAAAAAGATAAATTTGGCACTCTCGCCTTTGTTGGCTGCATTGTTATGAAACAATGCATCGAAACCATTGATATGTCATAGAGGCAATCATGGAGATGATTATATCACTTCTATTATTATGATCTTTTAAATAATATGTTATTTTGCCTCTTGAATAAATATCTTTTGTATTGATCAACAAGTGTGTGACTTGTTCGTGAAACTTTTTATTTATGTTTTGATGTTATTCTAAATTATCTCTGATCTTATATCATTATGTGAGACAATTATAATTTACAGATCAGTACATGTTTTGATTGATGATCATGTTTCACGGATCATGGATATGGGATATCAAATCAATAATGTGGACACGTGTTAGAGAATATGATGTTGGATTGACCCACCATAAGACGCTATAGGAATTGTTATATTCTTAAGTGTCATCAGTTAGTCTCATACATAGTGCATGTATGATCCTTAGATCTAATATCGCCACTGTTTCCAACATGTGTAATAATTTACTTAGGGATTGCCAAATACTACTCCGTGATTGGGTGGTCACACAGATAGATTTTCGATTTACTATAAAACATGTGGAGGATTATGAGCGATTAAGATGGAATTTTCCCCTCCTATATAATAGGAGAGATATCTCTGGGCCTCTCAATGTGGTTGGATTAAGGCAGTGCATGGTCATGCCGAATGTGGTTGAGGAGTCAATAGCAACTGAGTAATCCACTACAAGTTCAAGTGAACGATCAAGCTATCATAGGATGGCACGCTTCTCATCTTGAGTTTGATCTGGTATTATGAGGCAAAGGGATCGTTACAGGAGCACTATATAGGTTCATCTGATATGATCGTTATGTATGTTTAGGAGTCGTTATGTCCTGTTAGGGACTGCTACCGATTTATGGACCGAAAAGGAGTTTTTAGCCCATGGCTGAATATATATGAATATATAGGGTAACACACTTAATAGGATGGAATGATAGAGTCCAGATGATAGTCTCCGAGTGGGACACGATCTCTACTAGTATCGGATAAGGATATGATTAGAGACTATATAAAGAGAAGTGCGGGGGCTGAGGGAGATATCCCCGAAACACACTCGTCGAAACCCTAGCTACCACCTCTCACAACCCCTATTGTGCGCGCTGGTGCTAGCACGCCGACGAATGGTATTCCATTCCTAGATGTGTAGACCTCGGTAGAGGCGCTGTTGTGATTTCGACGCTGATCGGGACTATCGCGAGGAGGAGACAGTTGGCCAGAGGACAATCAACTACTATCACTACATCAATGCGCTCTTCATTGAATCAGCTGCTTCAACTCTACTTCTGCCGCACTACACGTCTAGTGGTAATGATCCATGATATCTTACTCACATGGTGATGAGGACATCACTTCCTTGGATGCACACATCACTCATGTATAAGATGATAGGCAAGGAACTATGACGAGGACACGTACACACAAGTTGAATTATCATGTGAGCTTGTTCCTAGGGATGTATAATTTAGCTTCTGAGAATGAGTTGCTGCCTGATGCTTGTGATGTGATTCTGCTTACAAACATGGGCAAAGACCAAGGAGAGGCACATGGAGTAATGGATATGCTTGGGACTTGTTGGAAAGCTTTTAACGTCCTCTTTCCAGTGGTTCTAGTCCCACTTCAAAAACCCACCTGAGCATAGTGTAATCTATAAAACAAATCTAAAACTGTTCCAAACCTGGGCTCTGGGCCTTGTATCAGTTTGAGCCCAATTGGAGAGTTGTAGTGGGATGTTTTACCACTCTGGCAGGCGTGCCCCTCAACATCCCTAGTACCATCAAAACTACCAGGGATGCCGCTTTTAGTGTTTAGGCTTGTTTAGATTGATTTTCATTTAGAAAATATCAGTTGTATACTTATGTTGACTAGACCAACTACGACGACTTCAGGCCTCTCCATTGTTCAATGAAACGTCATATTCCATTCGTAAATTCAAATCGTGCTTATTTCTTTCTTGCTTAATTCTCGATTTCTTGTTGGAAAGATCATCCGTGTTGGGCACGGTTGATAATGATAAGGGTGTGGTGTAACAATTGTAGGACGGACTTGGTCGTTTTGGTCAAATAGCCTCATCGTCAATGTCATATCAAACAATCATAGTTATCATTCTCATCGAAAGATATTACCCAAAGAATTCGTTATACATTTTGATCATGAATTTGTGAACCATATTAGAAGTCAATCCAAACTGAACTGTAGTCATGCACGTTGGGTTGAATTTATCGAATTTTTTCTTATGTCATTAAACACAAGAAAGGGAAAGAAAATGTGATTGCTGATGCTTTGTCTAAATAGTATACTTTGTTGTCTCAACTTGATTGTAGAATTTTAGACTTAGAAACAATTAAAGATTTATATGCTTCTGATGATGAATTAAAAATGCCCTATCCAATTGCAAAGATGGTAAAAGCTTAAATAAATTTATTTTTAATGATGGTTTCTTATTAGAGCTAATAAGCTATACATTCCAGCTAGCTCCGTTCATCTTTTGTTGTTACAGGAGGCGTATGGAGGAGGATTAATGGGACACTTTGGCGTCAAAAAGATAGAGGACATCCTTGCTAAACACTTCTATTGGCCAAGGATGAGGTGTGACATTGAGCGATATGTTTCACGATGCACTATATGCCAAAAAGCTAAGTCACGACTGAATTCACATGGCTTATACATGCCTCTTCCTATTTCTAGTATTCCTTGCGAAGATATTTCTATGAATTTTGTTTTAGGATTGCTTAGGACAAAGATGGGGAGGGATAGTATTTTTGTTGTAGTGAATAGGTTTTCTAATATGGCACATTTTACTACTTGTCATAAGAGCAATGATGCTACACATATTGCTAATTTATTTTTAGGGAGATTGTTTGACTACATGATGTGCCAAAGATAATTATTTCAGATCGTGACGCGAAGTTTCTGAGTCACTTTTGGATGATAATTTGGGGAAAAATTGGGATGAAACTATTGTTTTTAACTACTTATCATCCCCAAACTGAGATCGTCAACCATATCTTGTCAACAATATTGATGGCCATTTTGAAGAATTGAAGATATGGAAAGAATATCTACCTCATATGGAGTTTACCTACAATCGCTCGTTGCATTAAACCATAAAGACGAGCCCTTTTCAGGTAGTATGTGACTATAACCCTCGCGCTCTAATTGATTTGTTACCTCCACCATTTTCAGGGAGGGTAAATTTAGATGCTGAGAAATATATTGAATTTGTTCTTAAGTTGCATGAGACCATTAAAAAACATAGAATGCATAAATGAGAAATATAGGGTTGCTGGTAGTAAAAGTAGAAAGAAAATAATTTTTGAACCTGGTGATCTTGTTTGGTTGCTTTGAGAAAAGATAGATTTTCAGAATTGAGAAAGTCCAAATTGATACCTAGAGTTGATGGTCCTTTTAAGATTATTGAAAAGATTGATGATAATGCATACAAACTTGAGTTTTCTGCAGAGTTTAGGTTAGTCCCACATTTAACATTGCAGATTTGACGCCGTACCTGGGAGAAGAAGATGAGCTTGAGTCGAGAACAACTCCAATTCAAGAGGAAGAGAATAATGAGGACATCACTTTCTTGGATACACACAACACTCATGTACAAGATGATAGGTAAGGAACTATGATGAAGGCACATGCATGTAAGTTGAATTATCAGGTGTGCTTGTTCCTAGGGATGTATAATTCAACTTCTAAGAATGGATTGCTGCTTGATGCTTGTGATGTAATTGTGCTTAAAAACATGGACAAAGACCAAGGAGAGGCACATGGAGTAATGGATGTACTTGGGATGAATATTGGAGGTCATCACATCACTTTGAGGCCAAGACAACCAAGAATGAAAACTGAGCATATTCTAGAATTCAGTTTGACCTCCAGAGATAGCGTTGATTTCAAACGAGCATAGAAGATGCATACGGAGTCCAAATGAGATGATCTTGGACTTGTTGAAAATCTTTTGATGTCCTCTTTCCAATAGTTTTGGTTCCACCTCAAAGCTCCACCTAAGCATGGCGTAATCTATAAAATAAATTTGAATCAGTTCCAAACCTAAGCTCTGGGCTTTGTATCAGTTTGAGCCCAACTTGAAAGTTGTAGTGGAATGTTCCCCCACTCTCATGGACGTGCCCCCCCCACATCCGTAGCACCATAAAACTGCCAAGGATGCTGCTTTTAGGGTTTTGGCTTGTTTAGATTGATTTTCGTTCAGAAAACATCAGTTGTATACTTGTGTCGAGTAAACCAACTACGGTGACTTCAGGCCTCTCCATTGTTCAATGAAATTTTATATTTCATTTGCAAATTCAGATTGCACTTATTTATTTCTTGTTTGATTCTTAATTGCTTGTAGGAAAGATCATCCGTGTTAGGCACGATTGGTAAGGACAAGGGTGTGGTATAGCGATTGCAGGACAGACTTGGTCGTTTTGGTCAAGTAGTCTCGTCATCAACATCATATCAAACAATCATAGTTATCATTTTCATCAAAAAATCGGGCCAAATCCCCTCATCATATGGCTTTCTAGATTACGCGGTAGAAAATTTTAATCTACGCTAGTGTAGCCTACTCGTATCCTAACACTTTTCTCTCTTTGTACTATTTCTCGCAAACCACTAGAATTAAAAAACCATAAGATAAAAACAAAAACTTCAGGCCAAAAGAACCCATCCCTTATTCTATTTCCTTTCATGTTCCCTACTAGATGGTAAATTTCTATTGGCTCTAATTTTTTTGATAGGCCTACACCTCTTGCCCACCCTCCCACAGTGAACAGCGTTACTTTTCCATTTTCTTTTCCTTCCTAAAGCTTGCACCTACCAATCTCTTTCCATCAATTGAACAGAGAGCCTCTCTCTCCATCCATTGAGGAATAAATAAAAGCAAAAGATACGGATGCATGTGTAGTTTTGACCAAACACTCCAATCCCCAATCCTAAGATCGTATAGCTCGCCTCCTCGAATAGGCAATCGCTAGTGGTGGAGGTCATGGCACCCCCAACTTCATAGACTTTTCTCGGCTGCAACTAGCTCGACAAAATCGGTACACATGTCGCAAAAGAAACTCATGGTACCGAACACCGACCTCAAGAGCTTTTCATCTATGACCTCATCGACATGATGCATCCACATCTTCAACTATAGCCTACTAATCCACTCCAATGCTAATCTCCTTGGTAAGTTTTTTTTGTTCCTTCCCCTTGTGTGATACTACTTTTAGATCCCTAAATTTTTATGTTGTGTGGAGGGTCGTAGTAAAATGTGTTTACTTCCTCTATGTTTGATACTAAAACATGACAAGAAACAGGTTATTTTGGGAGACATGCTGTAGCACTTGAATAGAACAAAATCATTAGTACAACTCTATGTAAGAACTATATAGTCAATGTAATTTGAAAGTGTAGATTGCTTTAGTATCCTCCAAATATAAATATATGGTAGTTTCATACTAATAGGAAATAAAGGTTGCAAGCAAACTAAGTGAACATATTGTAGAAATCTCCATAAAATGGTTGAATTAGCTTCTCGTATTGCAATCCTTGATGTTGTAGAGACATTGCCATAGGAGTACTGATGGATGGGTGCAATGAAGCATTTATAGCTACATAGTATTCTAATACCTGTATGAGATTTTGGTTATTGGGAATCTCCAAATGACCCTAACCATAGAAAAGAAATGAAAATATCAGTGGCTAACTAGTGATAATCCAAGAGAATGATCTTTATGAAATGACAATGCTTTAGGATCATTTTACCATTATTGTAGCATGTGGTTGTGGTTGTGTCAGTTTCGAGATTCAAATTTCTGTGCTGAGGTGTCAATGTCCTTTTTCCTCCTTCGTTTTGCTTTATCTAAACCACCCATAGGTCTCGCTGACCTATGGATTTGCTGTGCCTTGAGTTTGATGCATGTTGCGCTTCTTATTTTCTTTGGCAACTGTGTAAAAACGACAACTTGATGTGCATATATTAGACCGTGATACAAACACCTAATGTTAATCATATAATAGGTTGGTACAAACCTTGCGGAGTGGAGGAGTGGTCTAAATCTAGACCAGACCTAGTTTTCAAGCTATTCTCGATATATTAGTAGATGTTGTGGTTACAGACCAAACAGAGAGAGAGAGATAGTAGTGGAGAGTTGGGAGAGAGTGATAGTAATGACCTGGGTCCCCCCATGGCCTGTATTCCATATATATATATATATATATACACACATGGGGAGTGCTTTTACAATTATACCCTTACATCTGAGTATCCCCTTCAGGGGCACTTATGTCATTACACATGGCCTATTCTGGGCCTTATAACCTTCTACCAGGCCTACTGGGATTAGGTGGGGGCCACCCCTACAATAGGAGCCTCTCATGGTAAAGAGCTTCACAGGGCCGAAGCCATGTTGCCGAGTCCTTTGGCCCCCTCCGTCCCTGCGGCCTGTGAACTTCCCTGAACTTGCGGAGCTTCGATGTGCAGTGGGTCCCGGGGCTGAGGCCGTAGCCGAAGGCGATGCCCGGATTGCGTCCGAGGTAGACGCACGCGCTCCGTCCCCTACCTTTCGAATGGGTGGCAGCGGAGCTGGCGCCCAGCCAAAGTAGACGCGCGCGCGCTCCGTCCGCTACCCTTCGAATGGGTGGCAGCGGAGCTGGCGCCTAGCCGAAGTAGACGCACGCGGGCTCCGTCCGCTACCCTCCACCTAGCCGAAGTAGACGCACGCGCGCTCCGTCCGCTACCCTTCGAATGGGTGGCAGCGGAGCTGGCGCCTAGCCGAAGTAGACGCACGCGCGCTCCGTCCGCTACCCTTCGAATGGGTGGCAGCGGAGCTGGCGCCTAGCCGAAGTAGACGCACGCGCGCTCTGTCCGCTACCCTTCGAATGGGTGGCAGCGGAGCTGGCGCCTAGCCGAAGTAGATGCGCGCGCGCTCCGTCCCTTACCCCTGAGTCGTCGCACATGTATTAAGTGATAGCGGATGCGCTGCGACGGTCCTTCTTCTGGCCGTCCACGTGGCAAGGTGTGCTTGGCGCGGTGCAGGCCTTGAGGTGCCGTGGCCACCTTAATGTGGCAACGGGCTTCCGGTGGTTAGACTTCCGCCAGTTGGACTTCCGCCGGTTGGCTGCCCCGCCAATTGGACTTCCGCCGGTTGGCTCCCCCGGTGATGGGGTATGTATACGGCGCTGGTGCGGCGTTGTTCCTGCATCATGTCCGTGGATAGAGGTTGCTCCCCTAAAATGAGCCCCTTCCATGCATCGACATTCCCTAGCAACGCTGAGCGGCTTGGGGGATGTTGATGTACAGATAGAGGTCCATTTTTCTTGGGAGCTTGGTTAGGGTCGGTTATCGGTGGCCAGCCGCGCTTCCTGCGCTCATGCCGCGTTTCTGTATACGACGGCGAGGTTTGCCCTGTTCTCCTAAACAGACCTACCTTCAGTCGGGGTTCCTGATGGAGCCCATCCGCATTACTTTGAAAAAATGTTAATGCACTGAAGGTGGCTTGTTAAGGAGAACAAGCCAAACTTTGCACGACATGACCTTTGCTTCTTCCATGTGTGGGAGGCGCCAACGGGCGAGTTCGTGCTCCCGTATGAAGATGGCAAGGTTTTACATGTTCTCATAGACAGATATGCTTGAGTTCATCTGCATCCGCTGATTGTGCCAACTGGCGCTATTATCAAAGAACGTTGATGTACTGAAGCTTATCTGTCTATGAGAACCCGTCAAAACCTGCCGCACATCCTCCCTTGCCTTCCCAAAATACGAAAGGTCCACGCATCTGAATCCCTGCCGGTTTAGGTCACGAGGTTGTCGCGCGGGCCTTGGTGCTGAAGTGGCCGCGCGCGCACTCCGTCCCCTACCCTTCGAACGGGTGGCAGCGGAGCTGGCGCCTGGCCGAAGTAGACGCGCGCGCTCCGTTCCCTACCCTTCGAACAGGCGGCAGCGGAGCTGGCGCCTAGCCGCAGAAGACGCGCGCGCGCTCCGTCCCCTACCCTTCGAACGGGTGGCAGCGGAGCTGGCGCCTAGCCGAAGTAGACGCGCGCGCGCTCCGTCCCCTTCCCTTCGAAAGGGTGGCAGCGGAGCTGGCGCCTAGCCGAAGTAGATGCGCGTGCGCTCCGTCCCCTACCCTTCGAACGTCCGCTGCCGCCTAGCCGAAGTAGACGCGCGCGCGCCGTCCCCTACCCTTCGAACGGGTGGCAGCGGAGCTGGCGCCTAGCCGAAGTAGACGCGCGCGCGCTCCGTCCCCTACCCTTCGAACGGGTGGCAGCGGAGCTGGCGCCTAGCCGAAGTAGACGCGCGAGTCTTGAAGCCGAGGCCGGGGCTGGAGCCGTGCAACTTGCCTTGGCACGTGCGGGGCACGCGGCGGCTTGTAAGTGGTGCGCGGTGGGATGTGAGCGGTTGCGTGATCGCAGCTGCTCGCCCCTTCCCTAGGGAAGGGGGACACGGGGCGGGCGGTGAATGGCGCAGCGTCGAAGCTGTTGTGCTCCTGTGGCCCATTAATGCGCTTTTAATGGCAGCTGAAGTCGTGTCGACACCTGGCCTCGCGTGCTCCAGCTATCTCGTGCGGGTTTTGCCACGCGTCGGGAGGCCGTTGGAGCGTCGTGCTTTGACGGTCCTTTCCGCCGTGGTCGCGCCTCTCCGCCTTTGGTTATGGGGGATTGTGCGGGACGGACCTTTGCGCGACTGCGGTTGCGTCCTGCACGCGGACCGTCGCGACGTTTCAGCATCGGGGTGAGGTGGCTTGAAATAGCCCACGTAACCGCGCCCCCGCAGTTCTACGCCCCCTTCTTGCTTGCATCGCCTTCTATCTTCCCGTAGTATTCTCGCCGCTATACTCCTTTTGCGAGAGATGATGGCGTCTGACGGCAGGTGTAGCCAGGCGGCTGGTGCCTGTGGCATCCGCCGGCGGTCTTCGCCGCTAGAGGTGAAATACACGCTCAGCGAACGCGACCCGGCGGTGGCGGAGAAGCGGTGGCTGGCGGCGAAGGAAGGCTCATTTTCCGGCGAGTTGGGCCCCTCGCTCGTGACCGAGAAGACGATCCAGGGGCTCCTGTGCGCGGGGAGGCTGTCCGAGCGCCAGGCGGTGCGATTACCCGCCGCCGCCGAGACGGAACCACGTCCCGAGGAGTCGGAGGCGGTCGTATTCGTCGCCTTCTTCGACGCAGGGCTCCGCATCCCAGCGGCGGCGATTGTGGGCGACGTGCTGCGGACCTTCGGGCTGGAGTTGGCGCAACTGACTCCGAACGCCATGGCCCGGCTGGCGGTGTACAGTTGGGCCTTGCGCTCGGGAGCGTGCTGGCCCAGCGCTGCGTTATTTGCCTACCTGCACGAGGCACGATGCCAGCCCAAGGGGCGGAAGGACGGGACGCTGTCGAGTTTTGGCAGCGTCACCTTTATTCTCCGGTCGTCCTGCGGTAAGCTCTTCCCTGCGAACTCCACTCGCGGGAAGTGGGAGTCTCACTGGATGAAACGGTGGTTCTATCACCGTGTCGCGAGCGGAAGCGGCCTCGAGTGTACGGGCCGGCC